>CM072535.1:19166007-21566007 GCA_036898165.1 Silybum marianum
TTTCTCTAAAGAGAAGCTTCATGTGGATTATTCTAAGAAGGTGATCAAAAACAAGTTTCTTGACCCTGTTCCTAAGAATTAGAAAACTCTAGATAAGAACAAGAAGTCCTCTGAAAAGATTTCTAAATCTGGGAAGAAAGTCCCTGATTATTCTCAGAGACCAACTCCCAAGATTAAAATCGATCTCACTCCTACCCCTGAAAAGGTTGTAATACCTCCAAGGACCATAGATAAAGGAATTCTTGGACCTATCCCTGAGAAACTTCCTGCTCCCTCTCTTATCTCCAAACCTTTTAAGTATAGGAAATCCTTTCACTGTGGTGAAACAACCCACATTGCAAGCAAGTGTCCTAATGCTACTAGAGCTGATAAACTAGCTCATGGAAAGAAAGTAGCTCAAGCTGATAAATCAGCGAGAGTGAAATCCACCAAAGTTGCTAAACCAACTAAGGTGAAGATATCCACTGAAGAGAATTCTTCAGCTAGTAGTACATCCGCCAATCCTGTATCTAACCAAGCAGGATCCATAGTAATTTGGGTACCTTTAAACAATTAATCTTTTGTTGTATGCAGAGTGCCAAAGGTATCTGGTATCTTGATAGCGGATGCTCGAGGCATATGACTGGCAGAAAATCTCTGCTCTCTGACTACAAAGAAGAAGCTGGTCCATCAGTGACCTTTGGTGGAAATGGCAAAGGATACACTAAAGGTTATGGAATTCTGTCCAACGGAGCCACATCTTTTTCTCGTGTTGCTTACGTTGAGGGACTAAAGCACAATCTCTTGAGCGTTAGTCAGTTGTGTGACAAAGACTTCAAAGTTCTATTCCTAAATAATAGATGTGCTGTCGCTGACGGAAATGATAAGCTTGCCCTCTCTGGCAAAAGAGTTGAAAACATATATGTCATAAACATGAATAGTTCTCACTCTGAGAATGTGTGCTTCATCTCTAAAGCATCCACAGACATAAATTGGTTATGGCATAAAAGACTCTCTCATCTCAACTTTAAGACGATAAATGAATTGTCTCAAAAAGACTTAGTCAGAGACCTCCCTAACCACACATTTACAAAGGAATCTCTTTGTTCAGCGTGTGAGAAGGGAAAGCTGAAAAAAGCCTCCTTCAGGTCAAAGCAAGTTTCTTCAGTGACCACTCTTCTTCAGCTACTCCACATGGATCTCTTTGGACCTGTCGATGTCCAATCGATCTCTGGGAAGAAATACACTTTGGTGATTGTTGATGAATACTCCAGATACACATGGGTGTTCTTCCTTCGATACAAAAGTGATACCCCTGAAATGATAATCTCTTTTATCAAAAGAATGGAAGTGCTAAACAACTTACTTGTTCGCTCCATAAGAAGTGATCATGGTACTGAATTCAAAAATAGTACTTTGGTTAGTTTCTTTGAAGAACAAGGCATCTCTCACAACTTCTCATCAGTGAGAACTCCTCAGCAAAATGGTGTTGTTGAAAGAAGAAATCGAACTATAATCGAAGCAGCTCGCTCAATGCTCAGCGAATCGCGTCTTCCAACTCAATTCTGGGCTGAAGCTGTCAATACACGTGCTTTACTCAGAATCGATCCCTGATTGTTAAGCGATTCAAGAAGACTTCCAATGAATTATTTCATGGGAGAAGACCCACTCAAATATCTTCACATTTTTGGATGTACGTGTTACATTCGAATGACAAAGATCATTTGGGTAAATTTGATCCCAAAGCTGATGATGGTATATTTCTTGGATACTCCTCTGTATCTAAGGCTTTCAGAGTATTCAACAAAAGAAGACAACACGTTGAAGAATCTATGCATGTCAACTTTGATGAATCTCGTCGCATTCATCCTTCTCATAATCTTGATGATGATGAAGAATTGAATGCTTGGATGGAATCTCATTACGGGGAACCTGAAACATACTTCAGTAATCAAACTCAAGCTGATGCATGTGATGATGAAATCCTTGTAAACTCAACAATTAACAATCATCCATCTTTAGGGATAAATGTTACTCCTTTAAATCAGATTCCTGTTGCTGATTCATCCCTTGGAAATTCCTCTGTGAATAACCAAACCTCTTCTGAAAATCAATCCCCTGAAATGATTCTAAATGAAGTACCTGTTGCTGAAACAAGTCCTATTCCAGAATCTTAAGAACAGGTCGCTGAATCTGCTGTTGATCTCTCTCCTCAACCACCAGCTCAGCGATGGACTGTAAACCATCCAATAAATCAGATTATTGGTGATCCCACTGCAGGTATCAAAACAAGGAGAGGTACAGTAATATCCGTCTTTATGTTAACTTCATTTCTCTCTCTGAACCTAAGATGATAGATCAAGCTATCTCTGACCCTAGCTGGGTTTCAGCTATGCAAGAAGAACTGACTGAATTTCGTAGAAATAAAGTTTGGAATCTTGTTCCTAGACCCTCTGATAAAACCGTCATAGGAACCAAATGGGTTTTCAGAAATAAGCTATAATTCGCAATAAGGCTAGACTTGTTGCTCAAGGTTATAAACAGAAAGAAGGAATTGATTATGATGAAACCTTTGCCCCTGTAGCTCGTTTAGAAGCCATAAGACTCTTTTTAGCTTATGCTGCCCATAAAGACTTCAAAGTTTTTCAAATGGATGTTAAAAGTGCTTTTCTAAATGGAAAACTCAGCGAGGAAGTTTATGCTGAACAACCCCCTGGTTTTTCAGACCCTAACCACCCTGGTTATGTTTTTAAACTTGAAAAAGCTCTTTACGGGTTAAAACAAGCTCGTAGAGCTTGGTATGATACTCTCTCTAGATTTCTTCTTAAAGAAAATTTTGTTCGTGGAAAAATTGACCAAACTCTGTTTTTAATAAAATATAAAGGTCATACGATTCTCGCTCAGATATATGTTGATGACATTATCTTTGGTTCCACAAGACCCAAACTTTGCACCCATTTCGCTGCAAGAATGCAAAAACAATATAAAATGAGTATGATGGGTGTACTAACATATTTTCTAGGTTTGCAGATTAAGCAATCTGACAAAGGAATTTTTATTTGTCAAAGCAAATATGTTAAAGACATTTTGAACAAATTTGACATGTATCAATGCTCATAGATGAAGACTCCTATGGCGCCTCCTCTGACATTAAACAAGGACCCCAATGGGAAACCAGTCAATGTCACTGCCTATCGAGGAATGATTGGGTCTCTGTTGTATCTTACAGCGAGTAGACCAGGCATCATGTACGCTACCTGTCTCTGTGCTCGGTATCAAGCTGAACCGAAGGAATCCCATCTAATCGCTGTAAAGAGAATCTTCAGATACCTGAAAGGAACTCCAAATCTTGGTCTCTGGTATCCCAAAGGCTCAGGAATTGATCTTATTGGTTACTCGACGGTGACTTTGCAGTTGTAAGATTGATAGGAAAAGCACCATCGTGGGTGTCACCGCTAGGTGGAAAGTTAATAAGTTGGACAAGTAAAAAGCAAAACTCAGTGTTCCACTTCCACCGCTGAAGCTGAATACGTAGCAGCTGGTAGTTGTTGTGCTCAAATCCTTTGGATGAGAAATCAACTCAGAGACTACGATCTAAAGCTCTCTAAAATTCCTATATACTGTGATAGCACAAGTGCTATAGCAAATGCTAACAACCCTGTACTTCACTCCAAAACCAAGCACATTGAGATCCGATATCACTTTATCAGAGATCATGTGATGAATGGTGAAGTTGAGCTCCATTTTGTTCCTACTGAATATCAGCTCGCTGATCTTTTCACCAAGCCTCTTGATGAAACTAGATTCAATCTACTCATCAGCGAACTTGGTATGTTGAACGCTGAATAATTTATTAATCAGTGACCAACAAAGGATTACAAATAAAGCCTTCAAACTTTCCATTCTCTGAACTCTGATTCAGCGATATCTAGGCCATCTCCTCAGGTATTATCTTCTAATCTCTTAACACTCTTTGTTATCCTCTCTCATCAAAGAATGTCTCTCTTATTTAAAACTCCTCACTGACAATCCTTTATTATTAGTGATGAAGATTTTTCTAAAATTATTAATGATAAACCTTCCTTATGGATAACCATCATTATAATCTTTTAAAAATAAAAGAAAAGGACACGTCAGACCTTTTTCTGACACACGACGGACCACGACGTTTCCATTCCATCTCCTTTCTTGGAATGTGCGCTAGGTCACCATTTTTTTTTCAAAAAGCTAAAACCGTCGTTTAGCAATCCTTTCTTTCTCTCTCCTCATGCTATTTAAGCATTCTTTTTGCCTTACTTTGTTCCTTCCGCTTTCATAACTTCTCTAAAGGCAAAGGAAACTTTCGATTCTTCAAACTTTCTCCAAGAACACCAAGAACACGCACTTGTGCGTTTTTCTCCTTCACACGTTTAAGGTTTGATATAAACCTTATATCAAGAACTGGAAACAACTAGTTTCACCTTTCTTATCTATTTCATTCTTAAAATCAATAAAATCTTGCTTTTAAAGTGAAAAGCTTTTTCTCTTTCAAAACCCTGTTCTTAGAACAAAACTTTATCATTTTTTATTTACCTTTAAATTTTTTATTATTATTGCCAACAAGCATTTTGACATTGTTCATCAAAATACTTGTTTCTTTGCTCTTACATTTGGTACTTTTTATACCAAAACTCTGGTTTATACATTCATGTATTAAAACCATGATTTATCTCTTCGGTGTTGCCATTTTTCCTACAGAAATGGCCTCTGCTTCCAACGTCGTTGAACCTGTTGCTGCTAACCAGTTGGTCGCCGCACCAACCTGTCAATTTGAGCTGGAAAAGTCAACCTTCAAGCCATGCAATTACATTGCATTGGTGGACATTCCCTCTGAACGCCCTCAGTTCAAGGACGCTGCAACCTTCCTCAAGGCGTGCCCTCTGATGTATGCCTTCGTCCATAACCCAGTGGGCATTGCCTCTCACCTTCAGGCTCTCTGGTACATGGCGCAATATACCACTCTGAAAACAGACAAAGGAACTGTCCTTCCTGCTATCTCCTTCACAATCCCCGAACTTGGCATCTTCGCGTTCTCAGGGGGCTTGTACGCAAGGCGCTAAGACTCCCTCAACGCAAGAAAAATGAGCAATGGGGTGCTGAACCAACAAAGCAGCAGATAGATGCTTTCTTGGAATCCATTGGCTACAAATGGGAGAACCCCTTAGTAAAGACGGTGGGTTCAAAGCTGGAAAAGAAGCGACTCCCTACTCGCTGGCAGTATATTTTCACCCAGCTCATTCAGTGCCTAGGGTCCAAGGTTGGCTCCCACGATCAGGCGAGCAAACATTTTCAAGATCTTGCCTTTTCTCTCTGCACGGGTCATCCTCTGAACTACGCTGACTACATCTTCAGCGATATGTGCAGCCGCCTCAACGCCTCCACCAGACATCCTGTTATCCCTTACCCCCGTTTCTTCTCCACCATCCTTGAAGAGGCTTTCGGGGAGAGCTACCCGAAAGTCGGAGACTTTGCCTTCTCAATGGTAGGGAAGAAGTCCCTGTACCTGGAAGAACGTCCATGTGATGCTCCTCTCACTCCCTATATGCTACAACTATAGGAGCACCTTTTTTAGTGACCTCCTCACTGCCCATCCCCTCAGTGAGTACCCAAGGCACTACTGCTGCTAAGAGGAAAACCCCCACTAATGGTCATAAGAAGACCATCGCCCCAAAGAAGCCTAAGAAAGTGGTCTCTCAACAGACCATCCTCTCTGATTTTGGTGTACTACAATCACCACCCTCATCCACAGCCACTCCAATGGTTTCTGCTGCCATTGAAGCTTCATCAGCACTACCACCACCCATCAGTGACTAAGGTCTCTGAAGGTGTTATAGCCAGCTCTGCTAAAGCTGGATCAGGTATTACTTTCACTGCCTTCTCTACCTCTTCAATCTCTACTTATTTGGTCCTCACATCAGCAAGTGACTCAGTGATAGTTGTCCCTATCTCTGATAATGCTGAAATGCACGCAGTCCAAACCTCAAAATTGTTTAGGCAATCTGAGTTTTGGAAAGCCAATTTAAAAGGACCTCGCAGTATCTCTTTCGTATACTCTAAGACACCGGTCGTTGATCCTAAGGACACTACCTCTGCAAAAGTAGTCCCTGAGAGTAATCCTCATGATATTCTCAAAGAAAATAATGCCATTTTTCATCCATCATCTGACCCGGATTCATTTCTCGCCTCTTTGTCAATGTCATCAGCTGCTACCACTACTGTTGTCTACTCGGCGACAGCGACCACCACCACCACCACTTCGAAGACAGCAATGAAGTCTCCTCAGGGCCCTCCCAGTGCCAAAAAGCTCGTGGATGTCAAGATGGAGAACCTTGCCCCCAAGCTTCCTCCCGGTGGTCACCGAGTTTCCTTCGTGTCCCCTCGCTCGCTCCCACATTCCCCGCCATTGATCATCCGGTCAATGAATGTGCTCTCACCAGAGCCAGGCTGGACAAACTGCAAACTTCTACGAAGTTGATCTTCTGGCAGGTCACTGGCACTCCAGGGATGAAGACAAACGTCAGCAACTTGGTGTCTGATGTTCATACTCTCAAGGACGACCACAAGGACCTTCACCAATCCCTCATCAACATTGAGCAAAAGGTTGATGCTCAGGCCGCTGTCCTCGAGTCTATTCAAAAGACTCAGTCTGAAATGATGCAGGCTCTCTCAAGGCTCAGTGAGACTGGTCCCTCATTTGCTGCTGCTGATCGGACCATGCTTGAGGTCGTGCACACGAATGTTCGCACTCTGATGGTCCAAGTTCTGCCCCATGATAACATTGAGGGGGAGAAGGTAGCCAAAGAGTTCGCTGATGAACTTATCGGCGAGCACAATCGACGGTTTCCAGATGAAAGGATCTCTCCTTACATTCAAAGACCAGAACCTTCTGCAAGGTTTGTTGATGATGATGAAGAAGAGGATGATGTTGAAGAAGAAGAAGAAGAGGAACACATCCTTCACTTTGGAGATGATGATGATGACTTGGGATTTGCAATGGAGCATTTCAGATTATCCAGACCAAGCACATCTCAGCTAGAGCCCTTGGGGGACGGAGCTGGACCTTCAGCCAGAGTGGTTGATCTTGAGGCCACCATCCCTATATCAAAGGGGGAGACCGCTGATAAGGTATCACTTCAGCTTATCCCTTATATTACTCCTCTCTCTGAATCCCCATAAATCTCCTTTCTCTCCTTCCCTCAGTGATCCCGGTCCCCCAAAGGACTCATCCACAAGGAGGGAACCTTCTTCTAAAGAGCAGTTTATGTACATAGTTGAAACTGACTCTGAGGAAGAAGAAGGCCTCATTCCTCGACGTCGTCAGAAGAAGATTATAAGCGAGCCTGAAGAGGGAAGAAAGGAGAATAAAATTCCTAAGGGAATTCGAATCCAAAAGAATAAGGGTACCCCATGAAGACCCAATAAACGTTGTACCAATCAGAATGGTAGATGAATTCTACTTTTTATCCAAAAAAGAGAGAGAACAAGCTTTGGAAGCTCAGAGGATCAGAGATGAAGAAATAAAGCAAACTGAGAATGATCTTTCTTTAGCAAGGAAGATTCTCAGGGAGGACTAAGCAAGAGACAAAGCAGCAAAAGAACAATTAGAAAAGAGTGAACGACTCGCTGCAGCTCTGGCTCAGAAAGAACTTGTACAAGAAAACCTGAATGTAGATCCCATTCTCGCTCAACAGAAGATTCTCACTGCACTAACCACTGAAGCCACAACTCAGAAAGACAAAGAACTGGATTGGTGCACAGAGATGCTGAACTTTCGAAGATCTGATTCCAAAATCATTCACGCAACTATCCAAGGGAGACACTCCAACAGAGGTGGTCCAAAGGTATATGTAAGAATGACAAGGTCATCCACAACAGAGAGAGAAGAAGCCAAATTCTTAAGATTATATGGATACACTGAATGGCTCGAAATCAGAGATGCCATTCAGGGTTCCAAATCCAAGTTCAAAAATGTGGTAGAAGATGAGTTGAATCAGTTGCTGCAAAGAATGTCACAACATGTGCAAGTTCCCCCTCTCCCTGAATCATCTAAGAAGAAAAGATCAAATGCTGAAGGAAGTTCAAGTGCTAAGAATGAGCATGAAACTAAATTTGATTATCAAAGCATTCTTGGTCATCTTGAGCTTCCTGATATATCAATGCTTTGTACCTCTCTCCCTCAAGACCGAAGATATGAAGAAGATGAAATCATCTCACTGCCTGAACCTGATATGGTATTCTTGGATAATGAAGGATTCTTAGGACTCTTCAAAAACCAAGAAATTCACAAGGCCCCATCCTCTCTCATAAAGATCATGCTTTGGCGCTGCTGGTCAGATACCCCTCTGATGAATTGACAGAAGATCCTTTATGAGCATGAGTTACAAAGACGAAACGAGAATATCTCTGACTAGTTATAGATTTCTATTTCCTTTGTAATATTTCTTCAGTGTACAAGTACTTTACTTTTATTTGTAATTTCATTTCTCTGTAATTCCTTCAGATTATATTTAATGAAATTCAATCAGAGTACTTTACTCCATCCTAGTACTGAAAAGATCCCTGAAAACAGTAAAAGGGACAAATGAACATAAGAGTTCTACTTTCTTTAAACTATCCTTCAGTCACTGATCTTTCACTCTGAAAATTCAATCACTGAATGTACTTTAAGCTTATTTACTTGTAAAAAATTGTGATTTCATATCCTTATAAATGAAACTCAATTCAGATAATAGATTAGCTGAAAAAGATCTTACAGATTAGTACTTAGAAAATTTATTTTAAATTTTATAAGTCCCTGCTAATCTTTTAAAAGCAATTTTCCTATGTTGCTTAATCATAATCAAATAGGGGGAGATTGTTGATCATAACTCCTCTCAGTGATTTGAATATGATTCCTTTACTATACTTAGTGAAATTCCTTAGATAAGCTTATGTTCAAATTCAGCGATAGCATACGCTGATTACCATCAGCGATCGCTGAAGTTCAAGGATCAACAAACTTATCTCTGAAGACCTGAAGATCAGCTATCACACCAGAAGACCATTCAGCGACAGTCGAAGACCAAAGCTGAAGAAAGAGATAATCAGCTAAGTGACCTGAAGCGGTTCAGCGATAGCAGTGATTATTTACTCAAAGTGTGACATCTTGTGAAGCCTCAGCAACACTGAAGTTCATCGTTGAACATTCAGTGTCAGCGATCAAATGAAGCTTCCTCTGCAAGATTAAAGTTTGATCTTATCCTCGATGCACAAAAGTCAAACCCTAGAACCATGTCAGAAAAGGACATACGACTTGTCTCTTATGTCCCCATCATATCTGATACGGTACTTTTCATATTCGGCCAAAAGCATGGTTGTCTTATTTACAAGGACAAGCTTCCTATCCAAGCTTGACACGTGGCATGTACCTTTTGCTTTGCATTAAATGCAAGCGGGTATAAATAGATGAAGATATCTTCTTCATCTTCATGCATGCTTCTTTCTAGCCTATACCTTATGTATTCTTTCTTTCATCTTCTTGTGCATCAAACTGTGTGTTTCTTTAGTTACAATAGAATAGGTCTTCAACTTGTTATAATTCCGCTTGTAACTGTAAATTTGTTTATGTTCTATAAACTCATTTAAAAACTAAAATCTGTGTGTTTGTATTCAACCCCCCCCCCCCCTTCTACAAACTATTTACTTAATATTTAACTCTTGTAGACCCTTATTGGGACCAACATACGTCTATGCTTTGAAAAAGATATCTTTGTTCTTATCCACTCTGGATAAATGCTTTGAAATTGAAAATATTCAAAAACTTTCTTCAGAAAACAATCCAGAGATAGTTCCATGTTCTTTTGTAGACTTAAATCCTTCTGAATATCACGATTGTTTTGAAACTATTACGTATCCTTGGGAAAACGATGATCAAGATGACGATTTCTTTAACTCAGAAAAATATCTCTCAAATCTAGAAAATCATTTTCCTTTAGAATACAAAAAGTCCCCAGAAGTATCTAAGGATAAGGAAGCTCCTTTCTTATTTACTAATGAACCTCTGGAAATCAGAACCTCTGGTCTGAATATTGAAAAACATCCAAGTGGAATACCAACTTTCTCTGTTCCTCCAAGAGGACAGCGAAATCCAGTGCCCATTCATCCACATTTCATTGGGATGTGTCTTAAGGCCAAATCTTGTCTTGAACTTGAGAAGAAAGAAAGTCTTAAAAAGAAATGTTTTGTTTAGTCAAAATTATTCTAACCTTGTTATCCAAAGTTTACTTCTGCTCAAAAAGGAAAATGGAAATCTAATCTTTCTACTTCTATTTCAGTAATTCAGAAAACTCCAGAGAAGGTCTATCAAAGGAAGCCTCAACAGAAAGAACACTTATGATTCTAATCATAAGTCTAGCCTAGCTAAGAAGTTCAATAGAACTACAGATACTAGTATAGACAGGAATAAGAAGAATTGTAATTATCATTATTCTAATGAAAATTCAATGAAATCTTTTATATATCTCAGAATTCTGAATGTTTTTCTCTGTTTTTTAAAACTAAAAGAATTTTTCTCGAGGTCCTCTGATCGTTCTTATAATGATTTCTCATTTAAAGCAAAACCAAAGAAAATCAATAATACTGCAAACAATAAGATCGGATCTTTAAATTATGCAATATCAAGTCATATGCAAATTAAAAAGAGTGAAAAGATTAAAACTAACAGTAAAGGACCCATAATGAGATGGGTACCTAAAAAACTACGATCGTGATTGCGTGCGAGCGTGTGCATATCTGGTATCTTGACTCTGGATGCTCGAGGCACATGACTGGATCGAAAAACTTACTCTCCCAATTCAAAGACAAATGTGGTGGAGCTGTAATGTTTGGAGATAATGGTAAGGGTCAAATAAAAGGCTACCGTACTTTACAAGAAGGTAACATTACCTTATCAAAAGTAGCTCATGTTTCTGGATTGAAACATAATTTGTTAAGTGTAAGTCAACTTTGTGATTCTAAAATACTTGTTGTATTTGATGAAAAACATTGTTACTTGTTCTCTAAGGCAGGAGAAGAACTCTGGAGAGCAGACAGAAAAGGTAATTTGTATATGATCAATTTCACATCAAAGGACGGTAAAAAAACCCTCTGTCTTATTTCCAAAAAGAGTGAAATTGCATGGGTATGGCATCACAAAATGTCTCACTTAAATTTTGATAATCTTGAGATGCTTGTTAACATAATTTGGTGACTGGTCTTCCAAAAGTCCAATTTCAAAAAGATCACCTCTGCCCTACATGTGAAATGGGAAAAATAAAACGAGCATCTCATAAAACAAAAAGTGATCATTCTTGTACAAGACCTCTGTAATTATTACATGTTGATCTTTGTGGTCCTATTGCAACACAAAGCTTATCTGGCAAAAAGTATATACTGGTACTCATTGATGAATTTTCCATGTATACAAGGCTTGCATTTGTAAGACAAAAATCTGAGGTACCCATCGTATTGCAAAATATGATGACCAGAATCCAAGTTCTCTTAAATCAAAAGATTCAGAAGCTAAGGAGTGACAATGGTACTGAATTCAAGAATGCCAAACTTGAAGCATACCTTGTTGAAAATGGAATTACACAGAACTTCCCTGCTGTACGAACTCCTCAGCAAAATGGGGTTGTGGAGCGGCGCAACAGAACCTTGGTTGAAGCTGCCAGAACAATGCTTGCTGCTTCTGGACTACCCATCCATTTCTGGGCTGAAGCTGTAGCCACCGCATGTTTCACCCATAATCGTTCGATAATTGTCAAGAGGCATCTCAAAACCTCTTATGAGCCAATTAACAATCGAAAACCCTGTGTTAAATTCTTTCACATCTTTGGATGCAAGTGTTTCATTTTAAATGACAGAGAAAAACTTGGCAAGTTTGACAAGAAATCGGAAAAAGCTAAATTCTTAGGATATTCGTTAAATTCAAGAGTTTTTCGAGTTTTTAACTTACGTACTAAGACTGTTATGGAGAGCATTAACATCGATTTTGATGATCAAACTCTATTAACTTCTGAGTATTCTACTTCTGAACTTAAACTTAACACCATCACTCCTGAATATCTTTCAGGAACCAGGGAATCTGAAATAGATGCTATTTTTCAAGATTTTATGGGCGAAGCGATACTTTCAGAACCAAGTCCAATCCCTTCATCTCCAAGTATTCTAGAAGTTCTTCAAGCTTCTGGAATTACACTTTCTGGTCCTGAAGCTCCTGCTGAGAGCACTTCAACACCTTCTGTCATCCTTGATTTATCAAGTGAATGTCCAGAAGTTAATCATATGCCTTCTGTTTCTGAATCTCATCCAACAGAAATTCCATCCTCTGAAACAGTAGTACATGCTCAACCAAAGAACACAATCTCGATGACAAAATAGGCCAAGTCTCACACTCTGCACCTTATCATTGGCAATCCCTCTACAGGTGTTAAGACAAGATCTGCTACTGCAAATGAAGGTTTCTTTGTAAATTTTCTGAGTATGATCGAACCAAAACATGTTCATGAAGCTTTACAAGAACCTAGTTGGGTATCAGCTATGCAAGAAGAATTGCTACAATTTGAAAGAAACAATGTTTGGAACCTAGTTCCTCTGCCAAAGAACAAAGTAGCTATTGGAACTAAATGGGTTTTCAGAAACAAGAAAGATGAAGATGGCATCGTGGTCAGAAATAAAGCTCGACTGGTTGCTAAGAGGTATTGTGAAGAAGAAGGAATCGATTACGAAGAAACCTTTGCCCCTGTAGCAAGACTTGAGGCGATACGACTATTTCTGGCTTTCTCTGCTTACAAGAACTTTAAAGTCTATCAAATGGATGTTAAATGTGCATTTCTGAACGGATATCTCAAAGAAGAAGTGTATGTTGAACAACCTGCTGGATTTAAAGATGCTAAACATCCAGAATATGTCTATCCCCTTGACAAAGCTTTATATGGTCTAAAACAAGCACCTAGAGCATGGTACGAACGTCTATCTACGTTTCTGGTCAGTAAAGGATATGAGAAAGGTAAAATCGACACTACTCTGTTCATTAAAAGAGGCAAAGGTATGCTAACTGTTGTTCAAATTTATGTGGGTGACATAATCTTTGGTTCTACTCATCAATCAAAAGTTGATCTGTTTTCTAAGTTAATGGAACAAAAATTTGAAATGAGTATGATGGGAGAACTAACATTCTTTCTAGGTCTCCAGGTTAAACAAAATGCCTCTGGCATTTTCATAAATCAAGCTAAGTATGTTTCTGATATGCTTAAGAAATTTCATCTTCAAAATTCCTCTACAATGAAAACTCCTATCTCTACTAGCACGAAACTCGGCCCTGATCCTTCTGGGAAATCAGTGGATGTTACGGGTTATCGAGGTATGATCGAGTCACTTTTGTATTTGACTGCTAGTAGACCAGATATTATGTTTTCCACTTGCCTCTGTGCTCGCTATCAAGCAAATCCCAAAGAATCTCATTTGGCTGCTGTTAAACGAATTTTTCGATATCTCAAGGGATCTCCATCACTTGGTCTCTGGTATCCAAAAAATTCTGAATTTGATTTAATGGCATATACAGATTCTGATCATGCAGGTTGCAAATTGGATCGCAAAAGTACCTCTGGAAGCTGTCAACTTCTGGGTAACACACTCGTAAGTTGGACTTCTAAGAAGCAGAACTGTGTGTCAACATCCACAGCAGAAGCTGAGTATGTTGCTGCTGCCAGTTGTTGTTCACAAGTTATCTAGACGAAAACTCAGCTCAGAGACTGTGGCTTAATATACGACAAAATTCCAATCTTGTGTGACTCAGAGAGTGCCATTGTCATTACTGAAAATCCAGTTCAGAACTCCAAAACCAAGAACACATTGATGTCTGGTATCTTTTCATCAAAGATCATGTAGAGAAAGGCACCATTGAGATGTATTTTGTCTCTACTGACTTTCAGCTTGCTGATATCTTCACCAAAGCTCTGGATGGAACTCTTTTAATTTCCTAGTTAGCAAATTGGGCATGTTAAATATGTAATTTTTCTCAATTCTTTGATTCTCTTAGAATTCTGACAAAATTATTTATTTATGTCTCAATTGCTGTCGACACTTTAGGTTCGACACATCTCAGAAAAGGCCAGAAGTCTCTGGTCGCTTTTGCAGATTTCTCAGAGGCACTCAGAAGCCTCTAGACACCTCTGTACCACTTTTTACGTTGTTTGTTCCAAGTGTTCACAGTATAGGTGCAACTCTAACACTTGCAAGGCGAAACAAAATTCAATCTTCAAGGGGGAGCAAATCTTTTAAGCAAAAAAAATTTTAAAGAGCAGAACAGAATGCAGTCTTGAAGGGGAAGCATTAAAAAAAAACAGAACAGAATGCAATTTTTGATGGGGAGCACATCTTACATGCTCGAGAGGGAGTATGCAGAGACTATCTTCTGCTAGATGTCTATTGAACCTCTCTTTACTTAACAAATATCTTTGAATTTGTTTCTTCTGATTAACTCTTGCCATCAAGGTTACAAAGATGTTTCAAATTCAACTTAAATTCTTTTGAAAAGAAGTTCTTTGACATTTTTTTTGGTCAAAATTACTTTCTATGACCAGATATTCTTTACCTCTGTATTTCTTTCTAAATTTTCTTTAATAAGCCTATTTTATTTAACTCTTGCCTTCAAGGTTATCTAAAATTTTCATATTATTTTTAATTTTTTATATAAATACCAGGTTTCGAATTCAAAACCTTTCAATTGGAACAAAACGCTTTTTCTCCAAATGTCTGATTTTAATGATTTTAAAAGGAATTCATTACTCTAAAAAAAAATTAATCAACAGTTTATCTGTTTTTTAATTAATGATTTTCTTTTAATGAATTACCTTTTAATATTCATTTTAAGGATGGAATACTCAATCGTTTTTAAGCGCCAAATCCTTTTCCATGTCAGTTCTAATTTACACGTGTCCTTCATCGTGCCCTTGCATGTTGACACGACTGCGCGCACTCCTCTAACCCGAACCGTTTTTTTTGTTAGTCCCCAAATTAAAACCCTTCCCATTCAAAAATCACTCAAGTACTCTCTCTGTCATATATAAACCTCCATTTAGAACTTTAAGAGTACTGTGCTTCATCTTCTTCCTCAAAAATCCTCAAATTTCCTAATCGGCGTTTGCTTCTCATCAAGCTTTCTTCATCAATGGCGTCTCCGCCTGCAAGCCCTAATCCCCAAATTGATGATGGCAACTTGGTCGCCTCCACAGCTGAAAGTGCTCCTGTTCTGAAGCTACCATTGAAGTCGAACAATGTTCAGGTTTTTCTTGATCCCAATACTTATCTTTCAGAGTTCAGAATCGTGATTGAATTCCTGCAAAACCATCCCTTGAACCGAGCCCTAACCCTGACAAACACTAATGTTCCTAAAATTTATGTACAAGAGGTCTGGCAAACTATGTTTATCAAGGATGAAAATACCCTAATTGGAGTCTTTGGTCACCCCACTGAATCTGAATCTGCAGTCCAAATCCCAATCACTCGCAGGAAAATAGCCAGGTATTTCCAACTTCCTCAACCATTCATTGAAGCTGAAGGACAAACAATTCCAAACCCTGACCTAGAATCAAATCCCACCCCAGAAGTTCTGTTAGCCTTTATTCGATTCTTGGGGTACAATGAACATATCCATAGGCTTTCTGAGTTCAAACGCAAGCAGCTACCCCCAATGTGGAACATTCTCGTCTCAATCCTAAATAAAAGCCTTACCTGCAAAATCGGGTCTCTCGATCAAGCCAGTAAGAACATTCTCACAATCATGTACGGGATGTTCTTTAATCGACCTCTGGACTACACAAGCCTAATCTTCCAGGAAATGAGGGTTGCGGTTCAGACCAAAATTCTCTCTAGAGCCAAGGGAAACCATTACCTGCATTGATGTTCCCATGATTTTTATCACTCTTCACCTTCCCAGCAATTGGTGCAATGAAAGCTCCTCTGCTCCATCCCTTCTGCAAAATAGCCTCGATGAGCTCTCACAAGCAAACCGTCGACATCAACGGTTATCCTGCTGCCAGAGAACTTTCCAGGTACATGCTTGACCGTATCCCTTCAACCTCTCTTTCTCTCATTTCTTATAGACGCTCTATGGTACTCTTAAAACAGAGAGTATCTACCCCAGAGCAGTTAGAGCCAGATTAGAAAGTGAGGGGTCAAGTAAGACTGAGTCTGAAAAGAATTCGAGTGCCAACCAGAGAGTTTCTACCCATCCCGACTTCTTAATGCAAGAGGGTACAGAAGATGTCCAAAGAGACACATTTGAGCGATTCTCTCCAAGATCCCCACGGGTACCCACATCTCCTGAGGTAGATGTCAACACATCTACACTCATTGAAAAAGAACAACCCAGTCCAAACCACCAACAACCAAACCGATTAGAGGGAATTCTTTGTTCCTCTTCATCATGCACATCCGGGGAATCCACATCATCATCATCATCCTCTCAAAAGTGTGTTAATGAAACTATAAGAGTTCAGTCGCCCAAGAACTCGTCACCCCCTACACAAAACGTTGATGTATTCGTGACCAACGATGTCATAGGGCAACCAGAAGGTAAGTTCATGCCTTTTGTTAGTTTAGATGCTGATGAAATCCCATCAGAGGGGTTACAGCCATAGGATGCACCACTTACCGGGGTCTTTACCCTTCCTAGAGGTAAGCACATTGTGTTTAGCTCCCCATCCTCTGATGATCGGGATAACGCTGAACCTTTCCGAACAACCGAAGAGGTGTCTGTGAATAACAGCCCTCGACGACAGGTTGGATGTCCCTTCACACTCAACGTCGAAACAGGTGTGAAAGAGGGCCTCTTGGAACGTGAGAGACAAGGGGCTCCATTCGTTGGAGATGCACCGGTTACCCCTTCTGAATTTGTCACCACTGCAGCGTTCAAGGCTTTTGGTGATCAAATTCAGAGATCTATGGAAGATCTAAACTCATCCCTAATCTCCCAACAACAAACTCTGTAAGCCATATAAGCTCAACAGGTATCTCAAAATCAGACTTTGGAAGACATCAGAAAGCTTCTTTCTGATACTGCAGAAGCTCAACAGACCTCTGCAACTGCTCACTTCCAGGCTCTGGATGCTGGAATTAAATCAAATGCAGAGGCTATCTTCAATCTACCTCCTGAAATACCCACTCTAGAGGTCACCATCTCTGCTGCTGAATATGGGTCATTCGTTCACAAGCTTATCACTGCTGTCTTTCCTTTAGAGGATGCATCTGCCTCTGCCTCTTCGCTGGTTAAAAAATTAGATATGGCACAATTTTAGAAAGCCATGATTGACCGTATTAACTCTTTCACATCCAAGTACGCCTCTAAGACTAACTCAAGCAACTCTCACATGGAACAGAAGCTTACTACTTTGGACAACACCATATCTCAACTCTCTTCTTTGTTAAGCGCCTTAATCTCCTCATTTGCCGAAAGAAAGAAAGCTAAAAAAGCCCGAGCGTGCAAGAAGGCTGAACTGAAGCGTAAAAGATTTGAGGATCAGGATCCTGATTCTCAGAAGGGGGAGAACATGGAAAATATCAAAAAGATGAAAACCGAAATGGGTCAGAAGGAGAATCAAGAGAAAGGTATAGCATCAACCTCCTTCCCTTCTGCACCTCCTCCTCCTAAGCAAACTCCAATAACGCCTACTCCTCTGGCAACTCATTGAGGTCCCCTACCTAAACATCCAGAGATTGCTAAATTCATACTAGAGGTAATAGGGAATACCAAAGCGCAATCTTCTCAACAAGCCAGAGCAGAGGCAGCCAAAGCAGAAGCTGAAAGAGCAAAAGAAACTAAATCAGAAATTGCCAAGACTGAAGCTAAGAAAGCTGAAGAAGCCAGAGCTAAAGCTGCCAAAGCGGAAGAAGAAGCCAGAGCTAAAAGAGCAGAAGCTGCAAGAACAGAAGAAGAAAATAGACTAAGGTCTGAAGCTGAAGCGGAAGTCGAGAAAGCCATGGCGCAGGCAGAAAAAGAAAGAAAAGAAGCTGAAATTGCCAAAGAAGCTGTTGAAAGGGCTCGTGAAAATTTTGAAGAAGCAAAAAGGAAATAACCAGCAAAATTCAAAGGTGTAAATGAATAAAAAATGTAGAAGTTGGGGAGACTTGAGCTACCCAACTTAGAAATCAAGAATAAGTATATGTATGCTCTAGTGGATCAGAAGATATATCTGATGATGCCAAATTTCTCAAACGATTATCAAGTCAGTGATGAAATCAAAGATAAGTTTATTACTCACAGGAAATCAAGAAAGGAGGCTTATTCCATAATCCCAATCAAGACCATTTCCGTCAGGCATACTCAATTCGAACAAACTCCAATCTGGTACAGAATTTATAAGGTTGTCAGAGAAGATAACAAGGAATCATTCTTCTGTGACAATGATCTATTGTCACTAAATCCCTCTGATCTGCTTACTCTGGAGAAATTTAAAGATTCAGAAGAACAGAGAAAGTGAAGATCAAAACAGAGTTGCTTACTTCCGTATCATTGAATGTATGAAGACTTATCATTGAATGTATGAAGTCTTTCATTCGATACAGAAGGCAAGTAGACTTCCAAGCGGGTTTGAACTACAAAGTTGATAACTTGTGTATCGCTGCACCAAACGAAGATTTGGAGGGTATTAATGCTCAAAGGATTGGAAAAGTAATAACCAAACCAGAAGTTGGGGTTGTGTTCAGAAGGCCTAAGAGAAAAAGCTTCTTTAGAATCAAAGATGCTCACAGATACTCTACAGAAGTTGTCTACATCGTAAAATGTTTTGCTTCTGTAGCAGTTGACAATCAAGATGCAGAAATCAGAGACAAAATCGAAAAGAGACTTGACAAACTTATGAAGCTCAGAGAAGTTACAGATGCTATCTACAAAGTCATTTCTCATACAGCTCCCTTCTGATACAATGACAATCAACTATCATGCCTTTAGCAGAACAACGAAGCTACACGTGCAACATTCTATTTTTTATACTTAGGGGGAGATTGTTAGACCTCAACTTTGGTGAAGTATGAAACAGAATTAAGAAACTAGTATGCATCAGATGACGTGGCAAGCACACCCTCCGTGTGTCTCTTAGTTTGTTACTTTTTACATGTCTCATTGTAATAGGCCATGTAGTTGACTTTCATTGATTGTATTCGTATAAATAGTTCTTTTACAGATTGTAATAGTATCGATTGAGAAATATGAAATGGAGAGCTATTTTTTTGTGTAGACAGTTGTCAATCATTCAAACTAATTCAATATCAATTACGATTGTTCTTCCTATTTTGTTCTGACTAATCGTACTGTTAATCTTAGATCTACTTGCTTCCGCTCATATTTACATATTTGATTTATTGATTAATTGATAGAAAGGGATCTGGGTTCCGACAAAGGTTTTGGGAAGCAAGATGTTATACTTCACAGGTTTTGTGAAGAGAAGTAATACATTGGAAACAATTGTATTCAGATGTTAGGCTAGTGTAATGGATCCATATGCACATATATAGTCAGAAGTACTTGGGGAAGGCACTTGTAGGAGATCCCGGTTTGGGGTTGAGCTTGTGTGGTCGAGTAATCGACCAAATGACGGGTCATTCCCGTAGAAGTTCCCCCCAAGAGAAGTAAAGCATATCTTTCAGGTGTAAATCGCAGAAGCAAAGAAAAAGAGATGTTTTGGGAAAGGCTTGCGGTTATATGTTTACTTACCGCTTTCGAAGTTTAAATGGGTTTTCTATACTTTTGAACTGTTTGTTCTCACTAGGCTTTAAGTCTAACACTTTTTCTTAAAATGACATGTATAACAGGTGATCAAGCTGGTGGGGCTTGATGGGATGAGTGGAGCTAGATGTCGGTTGTGGCATCCTTTGGAAGTGCACCTTCGTGTGTATAGATGGAGTTACATAGTAGTGTATTTTGAGGATTTAGACACACCCGAACTAAATTTGTATCTTTCAATTGTATAGATTAATAGGTTGTCGTCTAATATTCCCTTGAAGTTGTAAACTCACTAACCTTCTCCCCATCTTTATGGGCGATGTCCATTTTACTGAAGTTATTCTGCATTTTATCTTGTTTAAATTAACTCCCATTTTTAGGGGTGTTACGAGGACGATGAGTCCCTAAGGGGGGGTGTTTGTAACACCTTAGGCAGATCCCATATCGGCCGTGGATAGGAGTGATGCTGGGTTCATAAGTAAACCATGGCCTTTCTAAACACAACGCGTTTTGGAGCCACACGCAAGGCAGGTTCTTGGAACTCTGTGGTTAAGCATGCTTGGGTGGGAGTAGTACCAGGATGGGTGACCCCCTGGGAAGTCCTCGCCAGGTCGCCAGAAACAAATCTGTGCGGCTTAGGCCAAAGCGGACAATATTGGGTCGTGGTAAGGCAGGGTGTTACAATATTGGGTCGTGGTAAGGCGGGGTGTTACAAGCGAACTAGGTATGAATTTAAGATGCCTAGACTTAAGCTGAGACTTAAAATGTTGATTTGTGAGATATGGGTAGACACTATTGAGATAGGAGATCTTTAGAGTCGACGGAAATACACTAACTATGAAATGTGACCTTAGTAATAAGAATTCTTATACGAGTGATATATCCAAGATATCACGTAGCTAATGCTATCTTGGATATATTGTTATGTGAGTATGCTTACTTACTATGGTTACGAGGATTGGTGAATGTGTTATACGTATTGTTGTTAGACTTGTCTTATTCTTATTCTATGTTTGTAGCTGACTGAGATGATTATTACGCGTAGTAGATCGTGTAACGAAGCTAAGGGCGCGAACAAAAGTATTTCTACTCCGGATCTACAAGTGACAGTGGAAGTCACTGAATCACCTATGATCCCTCTTGTTTCATCAAGAGGTGTGCCAGAATGAATCGTCTTGAAGACAACCTTGATCAGGGTAATCCTTTAATGGTAGAATCGGGCTTACAGAATGAGTTCTGAATCGGTATGTTGCAGGTAGTTATTTTGTCATAGCACAACAACAGGGAAATATGTTCAAGATGTTCTAGAAAAGGAGTACCAATAACCGAAGGCATGAAGCAACTATTCAGAACATAGTGATGGGTTCCGGAAGCAACGGGCAGGTTTCAATACCGAAGAGGCATATGTGACGGAAGTAGGGAGAACGGGAAAGGGTTGATCGTACAAGACTTTCTTATGCTCTAAATCACCCAAGCTCCCCGGATTAGATGATCCGGTAGTTTGTACGAATTTGTTACGAGAGATCGAGCAAACTTTGGCTCGATTAAAATTGAAGATAAGGAAGAGTGAAGTTCTCTTCACAGATGTTTAGGAGCGAGTTTTAGCATGGTGGAGCATCAACACGGATACCTTTGGGCCAATCATAATCTCCAGGCTCACCTTGGAATTATTCGAAGCAAAAGTTTTGGAAGAGTATCGCAATGAGACAAATTTTGGTCGTATCCTGGACAATGTTCGGGTTCTCAAGAAAGGGGAACGAGACGGTGAGAGGGTATACTCACTCATGTTCTTTTGATTTTAGGGCCACTTTTCTTTTTGTGTCCACTTCTTTCTACTCAAATCTACACGTACCTATGAGTACTTTGGAAGATGCCTATATTGTTGAAATAGCCGATGGCAAGTAAATTCTAGTTTGGACTATTCTTAAGGATTGTATGTTGGAAATTGAAAGTATGGGGTAAATCCCATGCCTATGTCTATAGGAAAGTTTGATGTGATGATAGGAAGGGATTGGTTAGCCGAGGACCAAGCCAAAATCCTATGTTCTAAAAAGTTAATCCGGACTCAGTTATCGGATGGCAATATGGTGATAATCTACGGGGAAGGAAGGAAAGACGAGTTAGCTTGGTTAACCTTGGCAAACTCGTGCAAGTGTTTAGCCAAGGGATGTCTTTCGTATATAACCTATGTTCTAGATGAGAAGTTAGAGAAGAGGAAGTTAGATAATGTTTGGTTCGTTATTGAACCTCTCGAGGTGTTCCCCGAAGATTTACCTGGTTTGCCACCGGTAGACAAGTGGAGTTTCGAATAAATATAGTGTCGGGGGAGCTCCGGTCTTATTTGTGAAGAAGAAAGATGGCAAAATGAGGATGTGTAATGACTATAGGAAGTTGAATAAAACAACCGTGAAGAATGAGTATTCCCTTCCGAAATTTTATGATCTCTTTAACCAGTTACAAGGAGCGGGTTGCTTCTTAATGATCGATTTACGTTCGTTTTATCATCAAGTGAAGGTGATGGAGGATAATGTAGCAAAGACAGCGTTTAGGACGCGGTACGGTCATTATGAGTTCTTAATAATGCCGTTTAGGTTGACAAATGTATCGACAATTTTTATGGATTTGATGAAATCAAGTATGTCGACCGTTTCTAGATCAATCGCTGATAGTATTTATTGATGATATTCTTTTCTACTCTAAGAACGAGTTAGACCATGAGCAACACCTTCGAGAAGTCCTCGAGGTGTTAAGGAAGGAAGTACAATTTTGTGGCATGTGTCACTCAAGACGGAGTGAAAGTGAATCCATCCGAATTAAAGAAATGATGAATTGGGAACCGTTCTCGGGATCCGTTAGAAATTAGAAGCTTCTTAGGATTGGCGGGTTATTATTGGAAGTTTAATTTGGCTTACAAACAAGAAGAGGTTTTCCGAACTTGTCGAAGAAAATTGTGTAAAGCATCGATTTTATCCTTGCTAGAAGGATTTGAAGGTTTGTGGTCTATAGTGACCCGACAAAGATGGATTCGGATGGGGCATTAATACAAAGAGGCAAGGTTATTGCATATGCGTCAAGGTAACTCAAGGAAAACGAGAAGAGTTATCGAACCCATGTTATGGGACTAGTGGCGATGATAATTGCATTACAGTGATGGCGACATTGTCTTTGCTGAACTAAATGCACACTCTACATCGATCATAAGAGTTTGATGGAAGTTTTGATCAAAAGGAGCTAAACATGGGGCAATGGCATTGGTTGGAATTGCTTAAGAATTATGATTGTGAATTACTATTGGAGGACGCACATAAGTCTAAGTACCAAGATGTGTAGGAATGTGAGGTTGACTTTTTGGTGACTTGTTAGGAAGTTGGAGGTGGATATATATGTAGAGAGAAGGTAACTTGTTACAAGTAAAGGCAGGACAACAACGACCGTATGGAAGTCTTCAATCGTTTGGATCTCCAGAATGGAAATAAGGGTACATCACTGTAGAATTTTGTGACGAAGTTACCGAAGACCTTGAAAGGTCTTGATGCTATATGGGTAGTGGTGGTTAGATTGTCGAAGAGTGCTCGCTTCTTGGTAATGCAAGAAACCGGTCCTGTTGACAAGCTAGCTAAGTTGTACGTGGATAGAATTGTCTCAAGGCATGGTATGCTTTTGACTATTGTATCGGTTTGGACAGTTGTTCTACTTCACACTTTTGGGACTTCGGTTTGAACGACCGATGGGTATAGGAACTTTTGAATGATTAGACTTTTGGGTCATTTCGAGTTAGTTATGTGATCATACTCAAGTGCCATCAATCTTTGGGTTGGGAATTTTTTTTAGGCAATTGTTTGCCTCGAGGAATATTTGGCTGGACGTCAGCTTGGTTGTTCTTAGGGGCATATGGCATTAGTGCGATTGGAGCACTTTGGTTGATTTCAAATAGTGTCGAAGGCCTTATGTGGTGATCTTGAAAAAGGGATGATAGATCTTCGTCGGTGATGATTACTGGAAAATATAGTGTGATTAGTAAGGTAGACCTAAACTGAAATCATTTATTTAAGGAGAAGTTGATTGATCGAGGTTAAAATATTGATGTGGTAGAGGTCTTTTCAAAACTGCTTATGGGATTCCTTTACCATCTGGTAAAGTAATGGGTAATCTGATGTGTAGGGAATCTTTTGGTTTTATCCGGATGGGATCTTACGAAAGAAACCAAATGTCGAATACAAAGGGAGAGAGGATCCCGAAAATTGGAAGTGGTTTGAAAATTCTAAAAGGTAATTACATTTTGGGCATCAATTGTAGAATTGATCTATTAAAGCCAAAAGCTACTCCCGAGGTGATATGAACCACCTAAGGTTGGGAGGCAAGATCGAGCTTAGATTCGAAGTTTGATTCAACGTGGTTCAGTGTTCCTTCCGATATTAGTGGGATGTATTGAATATAGCGATCGGGTAGTGACGACTCGTTATGAGAAGTGAAGTGCCCGTCGTAGCTAGGAAGTATTACGTATTGTAGTTGAGGACGATTTACGTTTAAACTCTCCTAAGGAAACAAAGTTTTTGGATTGCTCAAGTATAGTATTTTTGAGGGCTCGTTTTCGTGTTATTGTCATCCGGTGGGATGGATGGAGCAAGTCATTTGTCGAGCTTGTGCTCGGAGTTATATGACGTTCTATGTTTTTGGATCGGCATTAGATTTCGAGGACGAAATCATTTATAAGGTTGGGAGGATTGTAACACCCTGATTTCTGTCCCAGTTGAAGAAGGTGTTGGCCGAGTGGTCTAATAAAGAGGAGATAATTATCATGAGTCCTCTTTGTGTTCCACTCGTAGAATCAATGAAATAAGTATTTTGGAAGTTATTTATAGTGGGTATCATCTCCTAGGCAAGAATCAGGATCAAAATGTGTGAAAAGTAGGAAAAACACCACGGTACGGCCCATGCTACAATGCCCGGCGACTATGACAGTGTCAATGTCGCCTGGCATAGTCGCACCAAAGGAAAAGGGTGAAAAATGGACTTTCGGTACATAGCGGGCGACTATGCCTTGCTACTGTGCCATGGCATAGTTGCATGGCAATGTCGCGGGCGAGCAGCAGTGTTAAAACTCGGGATTTCCTTCATTTGGCCATATCTCTCTTATTTCAACTCTGATTTGGGCGATTCAAAGTGTTGTGGTTTTGTATTTCAGAGCTCTTTAAGATGGACACAATGAATATTAAAGTTTACTTGATGATTTGGGCTTCCCATACGTTGAAAGGTACGATCACCTCTCCGAAATCTTGAATCTAGGGTTTGGTTCTATGATTTCTGATTTGGGTTAGATTTTGGTGTATGTTGGGTTTGTTTATGATCTAGATGAAAGTTTTATAGGTGGAAACTTATGAATTTGTATTCCTCACCTAATGAAGTTCGATATTGGGATAAAACCTAGATTTAGCCTAAATCTAGTTTGTGAGTTAATTCTTACCTTTCTAAAACTTTATACCTGTCAAAATGAAGTATTTTACCTTAGTATGATGTTTAAAATAAGTATTTCTATACTTAGAAGATTTTGGTAAAAGTAGGTCAAAATGTATCATTTAGGGTTTTCTTTGAAATGAAGAAATGGAAGTCAAGAACAGTTTTGGAATACTCTTATGAGTTTTAAATGAAAGAAAAATGATGTATAAATCTAAATGATTATTTGACCTAATTTTTGGAAGGAAGGTTTTGGAAGCAAGATGTTATACTTCACAGGTTTTGTGAAGAGAAGTAATACATTGGAAACAATTGTATTAAGATGTTAGACTAGTGTAATGAATCCATAGGCACATATAGTCAGAAGTACTTGGGGAAGACACTTGTAAGAGATCCCGGTTTGGGGTTGAGCTTGTGTGGTCGAGTAATCGACCAAATGATGGGTCATTCCCGTAGAAGTTCCCCCCAAGAGAAGTAAAGCGTATCTTGCAGGTGTAAATCGCAGAAGCAAAGAAAAAGAGATGTTTTCAGAAAGGCTTGCGGTTATATGTTTACTTACCGCTTCCGAAGTTTAAATGGATTTTCTATACTTTTGAACTTTTTGTTCTCACTAGGCTTTAAGTCTAACACTTTTCTTAAAATGACATGTATAACAGGTGATCAAGCTGATGGGGCTTGATGGGATGAGTGGAGCTAGATGTCGGTTGTGGCATCCTTTGGAAGTGCACCTTCGTGTGTATAGATGGAGTTACTTAGAAGTGTATTTTGAGGATTTAGAGACACCCAAACTAAATCTATATCTTTCAATTGTATATATTAATAGGTTGTCGTCTAGTATTCCCTTGAAGTTGTATACTCGCTAACCTTCTCCCCATCTTTATGGGCGATGCCCATTTTATTGAAGCTATTCTGCATTTTATCTTGTTTAAATTAACTCCCATTTTTAGGGGTGTTACAGTATGCTCATTTTCTGAAGCTGATTTCCAAAATGTTTATTTTAGAGATTTGGTCAAGATATACAGAAGAATTAATCCTTTTCATGACAACATTACCAGATTCAGAAAAGAATTCCCTGTTGTAAAAGGAGGAATCTATAGAGAATTCATCTGGGCAGCTAAGAAAGATTTTCAAATAGCATTTGTACTTGGAAGAGAAAAGGTGAATTTGAGCAGACCTAATTTTGAACTTCAAGGAATTAGTTTAATCAACAAAGGTACTTTAATAGTACATCCTCCTGGGTTTATGTGCAATTTCAATCAAGAGAAACTTTTTGTAAGATATGAAGAAATTCACAAGTGCTGCATTGGTACACTATTGGCAATAAGTGAAAGGCTTGTCAAAAGACAGAAACACAGGCCAAAGAATCTGAAAGACATGCATAAAAGAATAGAACTATTACTGGAGTATAGAAAGCCAATTCTTGGTGAAGTCAGAGAACTGCTGACTTATTGGGGATACAATTAGAATATTTGAAGCTAAGGGGGAGATTGATAGAGATCATAAGATAGCTTCAAAGATATCTTGGTTCTGAAGCCTCATATCTGAAGTGGTTCTGAAGAGATAAAGAAAGAAAACTCAGAAGCTCAGAAGTCCAAAGACAGAATGACTAAAGTGAAGATAAGCCTAAGGCATAACTTCTTATGCAGTTCTGAAGAAGTTCTGAAGAACTTCGGAAGAATATTGTAAAGATGTTCAGAAGTAGTTCTGAATTTACTTCTGTATATCAGTCATGTAATGTACTGTTAGTTTAGCATTTCTTATTATATATAAATAGAAGGTTAGTTAGTTTGTTAGAACCAACGTTCATAGATCTTTTGTACTGTAAATACATATTTGTGTAACTTTGTCAATATAAATACTACAACCGAATTCCTTGCTATAATTCTTGTTCTATGATTCTCAAACCCATTGCTTCTTCCAAGTTCCTTGCAATCATTCTTAATGCTAAACGATAATTCACTTCATTGTATCCATTAACAAGTAAACGTGTGAGACTTGTATTCAACATTCTATTTTGTGGAGCTTTATTATCCATCTCCTTCTTCGATCGCAATTGTAATTTGAAAAGCTTCAAAGTACCATCAGAAAACTTAGCTACTTTAAAAAAATATATGAATCTTTTTCTCCTTCTTCATGTCTTTAAGAAATACCAGGCTCTGGATTATCCATAAGAACGAAAGGTGGATTCTTTGCATCCCAGTAGTTCATCCTATATGGCCTTGTCAGATTAACTCTCTTCATATCATTCTCCAAAGCAAGCTAACAGTCATTCACTGCAAGATACTTAAACAAGGTCGCAAGAACTTCATTAACCTCTTATAAGCGAAAGTTGCATTCCTTGGTCGTATAGCCGAGCTCTTAAGGTAGTCATATAGGCACTGTAGATCTTCTAGGTTCATATATGGAAATCAGCTTCAAACAGACATATTTTTCCTTCTTACTTTGAATGCAACATACTCAAGATCCATAAGTTTGTAGCTCGATAACTCCATAACATCCTGAACTCCACTTTCAGGATAGACATATTTTCTCCCTTGTACCTTCAACCACATTTTACCGTACATAAATCTTACTTTGCTATTTTCTCTTCTTATTTCCCACATCTTATTCTGGCTTAGTTTTCTTTCATAATCAATATATCTATCAACATAATGATCTTCAAGGTAAGCCAATTTCAATTGACTTCTTACATATTCAGCAACCTGTTGTCTTTGCGAGAATGTCAATTCTGGTTCTTTTCGAATACTAGAACCTTCACCAGTTTTGGGTTCATATTAGGGTTGAGATTGTTTAGATTGAACAGATTGAATTGGGCTTGGAATAGATGAAGTATGAGGTTGAGTTAAAGCTGCAACGAATTCAGCTTCAAGTTCATGAATGACTAGATGGTTTTCTTCAAACAATACTTCTTTGTGAAGCTCGGCCAGATAATCATAAGTTTCATATTCTTCTGTATTTCCCAAAAACTCATTGTAAACGATATCCATAACCTTTACAACCTTCTATTGACCAACAATATTCTCTTCACTTTCAACAACATTCTCCACTTCCACTGTTTCTTCTACAAAACCTATACCATTTCCTCCACTGTCTCCACTACCTCCAGCTTTTCAACCATTAGTACATAGAGAACTAATCATTTTGTTCTGCTTGCCTTCCAATAATTTCCGCAGCAATGCCCATGTCAAGTTCCTCTACTTGAGTATTATTTTCAGTATTTTGCTCCACATTCTACTTAGTAGTAGTTTCCGTTGCTGGGAAATTATCCAAATCATAAGTCTCAGCCACTCTGTGTCTCTTATTCTCCCCCTCATGGTGATCATGATTGTACTGATTATCACTTCTTCTTTTTCTACTAGTGGCTTGAGATCGACAAATAGATTCGAATATACTGATGTGCTTATTAATTGCATCCAGAGATTCCTGAAAAGCATTTGCATACGTGCCTATCCTGTCATCCACCTTAGAAAAACCATCATTCATCTTATCATGTATCTCAGCAACGTCCAATTTCAGCGAATCTATTTCCATCATGACTAGCTTAGACTGAACCACATTTCCATGTACTCTCTCTAGCACTGTCACCAAAGCTCTCTGATTTGTGCTCAAAGATGGTCTTGACAACAACTTTGCCAACAAAAGATCATGTAGCTGATCAATAGAAGGATCATAAGTAGATGAATCTGGAATTGAAGCAGAACGATGAGTGGTTCGTGTACGAAGCGATTGGTTATAAGTATTTGCCCTTAGCCAGTTTCAACACAACAGTATTGAGTTCCCCCACGAAAGAATTTTGAAGAACCTTTAGGGCGCCGTCCAAGTATTCCCTTTGAAACAAAGTCGGATAAGCTAAGACCTAGCCACTTTAGCTTCCAGTTGACATCACAGTCGAAAAGACAGGATGACATGCGCTTAGTGTTGGCATAATGTTAGCACTATCAGGACTTCCATATAATCCTCGGTTAAGATCAACTTGTGATCCACCTATAGATGTTCCAGCAGTTACACGAAGTACTGCATTAGGAGTTATAGACGTTCCTATGTCTTGTGAATCTATTGAAAAATATGAATTATTAAGAAAGTGATCTAGACTCAATTGTGCACTCAATGAAGTCGTGATAGGGGGTTGCAGTTCACTTGTTTCAATATTTGTAGTCTCCGAGTGAGACACAAAAACATTATGTGCTATATCCCCGTGTGAAGATGAAACAATTTCTCGTTGAGAAGAAATTGAATGGATAGAAGTGTTGTGCAATTGCGTTTCTGGGTCTAAGACGACTTCTTCAATACCTGAAGTAAATACATTACCTCCGGGAGTAGACGTGGCTACCCGACGATGATTAAAGGTGTAGATAGAACCTCTTTGATCTTCTGGTTTTGTAACATTATCCTCACTGTATTCTTTTGACATCCCATCGCACAACCTCTCATAATTTTCAACTAATACTCCCTCAAATCCCCTTATATCTCCCATTTGAATAGATGAGTCTAGACGACCATCATGTAAATCGTAAATGTTTCAACAAAATTCTTCAGTACTACCCGATGTAGAATGTACTTCAATGTTTAGACCAATATGTCTAGGAATCCTTTCAACAATTGGAATGCTTGGTGTAACACCCCCGTCCCGCATGGTTCAAGGACGGAAGGTGCCACAACTGATTCTAAAACAGTGTAAGACAGACAACTGGTTAAAATAGAGCAGCTAATACAATTTACCTGAATTAATATTTACATAACCATAAACGGAGATAACATCGTACATCGAAATATGGTCCCATGGTACAAGTATAAAACACCTACATTAGTCCTTAAGAGTTTGATAAAAGTAGAAAATTTCAGTCAAGTTATCTCCACAACTCTTTTCCCAAATTCCCAGCTAAGTCATGTACCTACCGAGGAAAAGAAAAATTCGGCTGAGCGTAATGCTCAGTGAACGGATAATCATAATTGAACAATTAATAAGAGATAACAAGTTTCAAAAGGAATTCATAACGTTAAGTGATAATTAAAAAGAAACTTAAGCAACAAATGATCGGAAGGCATATCAAAAGTCCAAAGACCAAACCGTATCACGAGGATACGTTGTTCCCAACTGATGATCAGTCCATTCAGGTGTCAGTGAGGAAAAGGGTGCGAGCACACCACAAACAATTCTCTCTGTGGATTTAACCACGACCATAATTATTATCCGATAACGGTTGCTAGGATCGATCCATACGCCCTCTAATAGTTGTAGCCACCATGGAAGCATCTCAATACCGATGCTATCGATATTGAGTCTATAAAAAAATGTTCACAATTGATACAGTTTCACAAGTGAAGTGATCAAAGTGATCCATGATTCAAATAAAAATATATATATATATCATAATTCGAAAGGAAACAAAGTTCAATAACATTTGACAAGCATAATGAGAATTTGGAACCAATGTAATCGGAATATATCATAGATTATTCGTGTTAGGACTTAATTTTATTTGTGTCAAAAATAAGGAAACTATTCTTTTAATTGTAAAAGGCAATTGTATAATGCCTTATTCTTACTTTCCTTTTATCGATAGTTCCTTACATTTAAATAGAGGCTTAGGGGTCATTGAAAAGATTAAAGAGCAAATACCCTATTGTAATCGCATTAAGCATTGTGCCAAACTTGTAACCCGATTACATCAAGTAAAATATACGAAATAAGTTTCTCTCATATTTAGCGTGTTCTTCGCATTCATTCATACAATACATACGTACTTGAGCATTACTGGGCTCAACAATTGGAGCAGATCGATCAGAGTTTTGGTCTGTTTCTAATCGATTTCTTGAAGAAAATGGTAAAAATCTTGTTTTTATCGGATCTCTCTTAAACTGTTTCAGTCGATAACTTTCTTTGCTGCCTTCTTGATAATTTTTTTTTCTTAATCGATTATTTATTAATATTTGTTCTATAACCGTTTTCTTAAAATTCGATCAACTTATGCATAAAAATCAAGATTTCTCTCTGTTATCGCATTCCTTTTATTGAAAAACCCTGTTTCGCATTTTTTCTCAAGACTTTATCAATTGAATTATTATATGCTAGTATTTATTTAATTTTTCGATCTAGTTTGTCTTTATTTTAATCGATTTATGCCCTTATTCATAACACATTCATACTTATCGGACCAAGTAGACCAAAACCAAGTTTATCGGACCAAGTAGACCAAAACCAAGTTTATCGGACCATAGTCACCCGAGAACTCTGGTTATCAGACTAAACCAAGGGTGAACAGTAACTTTGTCGGCCCATATAGACCGGACAAAAGTGTTGCGATTTTTATCGAATCCTGTTTTTCGAAAATTCTTTAATATTTGCTTTCGTTTGTTTCAATCACTTAAGACCTTTATGTCCATAGAAAACTCAATAGATTTGCTACTTGGACGCTTTTCTTGTCAAGAAACTTTTAGTGATTGTTAGAAATCTCAATAGGTATTAATACCTTAGCTATTAATTATTTGTCCTATAATTCATTCCCGGTTGTTTAGACTTTCATTGTCCATAGAAATCTCAATAGCTTTGCTACTTGAACGCTTTTATAGTAAAGAAAACTACTATAAATCGTTTGAATTTTTGACAAATATTTTTTTTAAAAGGACTTTAAATCTTGACTGTTTCAAAACCAAAAACTTTGTTGTTCTTGTCCATAATAAGACTCGAGAACTTTGTTCCTCGTAGATCTTGTTAGTCAAGAATCCTCTGTTTTGTCCTCCTTAACCTCAAGAAATAAAAAAGACCTTCTCAATAACCTAAGGATTAGATAAACTCAAACTTATCGGAAAATTATAATCGACAAAATTACACTATCTCGACCAGTTTCACCCGATAAACCGAAATTCTCGAATCAACTAGGTGCGACAAACAAAAGTTCTTGGACCTACTTGACCCGACAAGCTGTATTATCGGACCCCTTTCATTCGAAAAACACTTTCAGCGAGTCTACCCGATCCGACATACTTTTTCCTCGAGTCTACCCAATCCGACATTCTTTTTCCTCGACTCCATTAGATCCGACATTCTTGTTTCTCGAATCCTTTGCACCCGAGATAAAATTATATATTTTCAAAAGACATCTTAGAAATCTTCCAAACTCACCGATCGAGGTCACTCTGTCAAGTACAATTACAACACGCGAAACAATGGCCATAGGATCTGACACAAAACCTCCAATTCTCATCTGAGGAGAATACTCGCAATGGAAAGACCGATTTCTTGACTTTGTTGAAAGACATGATTATGCGGACGAAATCATGCGATCCATCACCGAAGGCCCAACACCAATCGTCTACCGAGATCTTCCTGCCATGCCAAACAATGACCGTCTTCTTCCAGCCCGAAAGGAAATCAAACCCAAATCTGCATATGATGAAAACAAAAAGCGTATTGCAAAAGGTGATCAACTTGCACGATCATATCTTATTCTCAGCATTCCCAATGACATCTACATGAGCATCGATAGTCACCGGACTACGACTAAAGGTATGTGGGAACAAGTTGAAAAGATCATGCTTGGCACAAAAATCGGAACCCAAATGAAGATCACAAACTGCATCTCCCAATACGAAGAATTCAAGGCAAAAGAAGGAGAAAGTCTTACGGATACATACAGACATTTTGTTCACTTGTTAAACAAACTTAGCAAAAACGATATACATAAGACAAAGATCGAAAACAATGTCAAACTTGTAAGTAATCTACAACCTGAATGGCATCGCTTTGCCAATCAAATTAAACATAGCAAGTATCACGCTAAACTTGATCTTCACGAGGTGTATGAAACTCTAAAGCAAGACGAAGAAGAGGTACTAGAAGCAATGGAGGCCAACAAGAAACTCACAAAATCTTCCGACCCAATTGCACTTGTCGCCAAAGAAGAACAAAACCCATCTCGAAGCATCCATCTAGAAAGTCGCATGAAGATGGAAGAAGAAGACTTTGAAAACGATCCCGAGATTCTCCAATTCCAACAACATTTGGTTCTACATACCCAAGCATTCCAAAGAAAGTTTTCTTGCCGTCCTAACTCCAACAAACAAAGATATGCTTCGGGACCATGGAATCACGAGCGTAAGGCAATGTTTGAACCAAAACCAAGAAAAGAAGAACCGCGCCCACCGGTCAAACCGGAAGAAAAGTTCAAAGCGGAAATGACCTTGTGCTACAACTGTGGCAAATCCGGTCACTACGCTCGAGAATGCAAAAAGCCTGTTGTCAAAGACTCCAACTATTTCGCGTGCAAACTTATGCTCGCAAAGCAAGAAGAAGCCGAAAAGTACTAATGGCGGAAGATGCACACTAGCTTCATCAAGACGACGATGAACCGGACGAAGAAATTCTAGCTCGCTTCAGTTAAATGGCTTACACTGATCCCTCCGATGACGATTCATCATCTCACGCTTCCGACTTTTCACCCGAGGTAAATCACTCTGACTATGATAACTTTGTTGCTCACATGCATGACTTGATGATCAAATTGAAATATCTGCAATCCAAATTGAAAACCAAGAAGCTCTTAATTTCCAAATTAGAAACACGGCTAGAAAATAATCATAACCAACTTTTAGTTATCACATCCGAACTAGCAAATTCTAAGAGTGATGCTCAAAATCTTCAAAACGAAAACACCACTATTCGGAAAGAGAGTTTGGATCTAACACAAAAACTTAAGGAATTCTAGCTCAGAACAGAACAAGCTTGTCCCATGTTTGGTGTGATAAAATGTTGGACTAAGTGGAACTAAGTGGAACACATGTGGAACAAGGTTGTTCTATCCTACCCCCCTAGAACTAAGTGGAATAAGGACTAAATGACCATTTTACCCTCTAACCTAACACACACACACTCTCTCTCTCCTCTCTCTCTCTCTCTCTCTCTCTCTCTCTCTCCTCTCTCTCTCTCCTCTCTCTCTCTCTCTCCTCCCTTTCTCTCTCTCCTCTCTCTCTCCTCTCTCTCTTTCCTCCCTCTCTCTCCTCTCTCTCGCCTCCCCTTCTCTCTCCTCTCTCTCGCCTCCCCTTCACTCTCCTCTCTCTCGCCTCCCCTTCTCTCTCCTCTCTCTCTCCTCTCTCTCTCTCTCTCATACCTCCCTCTCTCTCCTCTCTTTCTCTCTCTCGTCCCTCCCTCTCTCTCCTCTCTCTCTCTCATCCCTTTCTCTCTCCTCCCTCTCTCTCTCTCTCATCTCTCTACCCTTATCTCTCCTCTCTCTATTCCCTTCTCTCTCTCCTCTCTCTCTCCCTCCACTCTCTCTATCCTCTCTCTCTCCCTCCTATCTCTCTCTCTCTATATATATATATATATATGTGGGTTATTTGGTAAAAAAAACACCAAACAGCCTACTGGAGGTAAATTAGTAATTCTGTTTTGTTCTGTCTTGTTCTGTCCCGTCATATCATGTTTTACCAAACGTGTAACAGTTGTTCTGTCCTGTTCTGTTTTGTTCTGTTCCGTTTTGTTCTGTTCTTACTGCGTACCAAACGCACCCACGGAACAACTTAAAAAATCGGAATGTGAAGCCGAAGAGTTTTCTTCCAAATGGGAATTTGCCACCATCCAAAGAAATGACCTTTTAGATAAACAAAGGCTTTGGAACTCAAACTTTATAAAATCGGTCAAATGGAACAAATGATTCACTTAAACACCCAAAGGATTTAAGTTCAAAGGTTGGCCTAGGTTTCAACAATCCTAAATGTTTGGCAAAGGCCCTTTACAACACCCCCACACTTTATAAATTTGAATATCTAGACCTTGGTCTGATTATAAAATTCAACTTACGAAGTCACCCCTTAAAGTCGAGAGAAGGGAAAATTGAAATCGAAAAAATAATAAGTATCACCAAATTCCATTCTGCTACCCAAAGCACGTGGAAAAAAGATTTTTCAAAAGAAACTCTTCCAAATAATTATTTTCCTTCCTACACCAATGAAGAACTTCAAACTGAACCTCCGAATTTTAAACCATACATTCCCACTTTATTTTTAGAAAAGAAAATTGTTCAGCTAGAAAAAAATGTTGGAATCTGAACGCTCTTCGTCGGAAAAGGAAAAAGAGGCTTTAATCACCAAAGTTTAAAAACATGAAAACGATGTTTTACTTAACAAACACCTTGAAGTTGATACAAATTCAAATATCTCTTCATGTAAAGCGCTTGTTAGCAAATATTTGGATGATTATGAATTGAGAACTTTGACTATCATCCAAACAACTACTGTCCTCCCAAACATAAAATTTCCCTCACTCCCAGACAAATAACTGCAGACTTAGATAGACTTGAGAAAACGATATTTCCTGATGAAAACACATGTCTTTCTCAAAATCCTTAGGTCTGTCCAACTGACCAGTTTGCCGATTTTGTTTTTAATCCCACTCTTCCAAGCCATGGGGACTTTGTGGACAAAGGCAAGAAACCAATGGAAACAATTTCCACCGGACGTTGATATTTAATGCTCTACCAGTTATTCTATACCCACTGATCAATCTCAAACAAAAGAAAATGACTTTGTTAGAATCAAATATCCTAAGTTAGGAAAGTTTATAAAGAAGGAAAGGATTTAATGTAATATTATATATTGTGTTTTGATCTTATGGGCTTGGGCTTACCATGTAATAGACAACTACTATATAAAGGAGTCTAGGGTAGAGGATTCGTTAATGAGAGTCGTCTAAAGCAGTTTCGCGTTTGTAGTTTCATAAGAAAGCTTTCAATAAAACATTCGACTTAATGATTTGCATATGATTCCTCTTTGATCTTGTTGAATCGGACCTAACAGACTTATTTTACTAAAAAGAGCGAATCTCATCCAACCAAAAATGCTAATTCTGGTCCATTCAATGTTTCAGCTCTACATCCTCTAAAGTCAAAGCAAGTCTGGGTAGAAAAAGACACACGCACTCCAAAGTCTTCATCTCGCAATAAGAAAGACAATTTTAATTTTTCACATGTCAAAAGAACAAACTGTAGTTTTAAGTTTCGATACACTATTCATCCTTTCCGACATTTACTTCAATTTTCTCGAAATAAAATTTGTTGCTCAAATTGCGTGAGTGATTTCGTGCGCTTAAATTCGTATGGTTATGACTATTATTCTGATATGCATGATTCATACAATTATCATCACTTCAATCATTCTAGTGTAAATCCTGTTTTTGCATGGGTTCCCAAGAGGCCCTTGACAACCACACCTAAGTCACAATTCACGTAGGCAGCTAAGGTTGCCAAGTCAACTAACCCCGAAGGACCCATTTACAAATGGGTACCTAAATCTGCCTGATGTTTTGCAGACCAGTCATGTGTGGTACTTAGATTCTAGTTGCTTCAAACACATGAATCGGCAAAAGGAGATGCTCACCAATTACACGCAAAAATATGGTGGAGAAGTACGATTCGGGAACAATCACTACGCACCTATAATTGGATACGGAAACAAAGTTCGCGATAATCTTACCATTTCAAAAGTTTCAAATGTCCGTGGTCTTAGCCACAATCTTCTTAGCATTGGTAAATTCTGTGACAAAGAACTAGAAGTAAACTTTTTAAACGAACGATGTGGTGTTCGCACTTACGATGTACAAGAACTCCTTGCCGGCTCATGCAATTAAAATCTTTATACCATCGATCTGTCTGACCCAAAAGTACCCACCAACGTCTGTCTTCTATTCCAAATCTCCAACGAGCAAAACTGGCTTTGGCATCGTCGCCTTTCTCACCTAAATTTCAAAACCATCAACACACTACCTAGCAACGGTTTGGTTAAAGGTTTGCCCAAACTCAAGTTTGCAAAAACCCATCTGCGTGGAGCTTGCGAAATAGGGAAGATGAAGAAAGTCACCCACAAACCCAAAGTAGACATAGCACAACTCGCCCACTTCAACTCATCCATATGGATCTGTGTCGCCCTATGCGAACCCAAAGTATCCACGGGAAAAAAAATGTTCTCGTCATGGTGGATGACTATTCTCGATTCACATGGGTAAAGTTTCTTCGCAAAAAGGACGAAGCCCCCGAAACGATTATTGCCTTTCTGAAGAACATTCAAGTCGGACTGGAGCTTACTGTTCAAACCATTCTCACGGATAATGGAACAGAGTTCAAGAACCGCACTCTTAGCACTTTCCTTGCCTCCATTGGTATCACACACACCTTTTCTACGGCCCTAACTCCACAACAAAATGGTGTGGTCAAACAACGTAACTGTACGTTGGTCCAAGCCACTCGCACCATGCCTGTCCACTTTAAACTACCACACTATCTTTGGACCGAAGCCGTCAATACTGCCTATTACACTCAAAATCGTTCCATCATCAACAAACGATTCAACAAGACCCCATATGAGTTGATATACAACCGCATTCTGTCCATTCATCACCTCCATACTTTCGGATGTCAATGTTTTATTCTGAACGACAAAGAGGATCGCGGCAAACTTCACGCCAAAGCCGATGAAGGATACTTTCTCGGCTATTCACCAACCACGTCCGCCTATCGGGTCTACATGAAAAACTCAAGATGCATCACGGAAAGCGTCAATGTACAAATCGATGATAAATCCGAATAGGCTCCCGAACAACACAACTTTGGAGCCGCTTACTAGTGTGTTAGCTTTTGAACAAATCAGTTCAGAAGCCGTCGATCCCTAACTCGTCTAATCCAAATCAAGGCTCCACTTCCAAAACTGCTACTTCGGATTTGGATGATCTGTTCGAGCACTTCGACTACGATTATTTTGGGCCATACACTCCATCGCCTACACCGACTGTTCCCCTGACTATGATAGTTGTCGTTACCACAAGCGTCTCCTGCCCCACAACCTCTAACGACACGATCGCAACTTCTGACTCTCAGTCTGTTCCCGCCCATGTATCTGAACCACTCCGTTCCGCTTTTGCGTCTGAATCACATCACCCAACTGAAACTCTCTGCTCAGTTTCCACGTCTGAGCCGCTTCCTCAAACTGAACCGCCCCCCTCCGTAGCAACAAATGACGTTCTGGTAGAAACAGTTCTCCCTACTAACAATCAAATTCAACCAGATCAACTTTCGAGAGTCATGACTGCCCCATTCACCATTCTCCCACTGAACTCCTCTCCATCGCTCGCTCCTACAATTTTCAAGGATGTTCCCAGTGCGACTCGCCCATCTAACGTGGCTCCAACTCTTGAATCCGTTCAAAATCTACCTCTTAGCACATACGTGGACGACAACTCTAAACAACCCCAACATCCGCTTCCTCACTCGACTAAATGGACTCTTCATCACCCTATTGATCAAATAATTGGGGATCCTTCCAAACCCGTCACAACAAGATCCATCTATGCTAACTATTGCTTGTTCTCTTCCTTCCTAAGCAAGATCGAACCATCCACTATTGCCAAAGCCATGACTGATCCCGATTGGATTATGGATATGCAAGAAGAAGTCAATCAGTTTGAAAGTCTGAAAGTGTGGCGCCTCGTTCCTCGTCCACAGAACAAAACCATTATTGGTACCAAATGGATCTTAAAGAATAAACAAGATGAAGATGGGGTGGTCATTCGCAACAAAGCTCGTCTTGTCGCCAAACGCTACCGACAACAAGAAGGCATTGATTATGACGATACCTTTGCGCCCGTTGCTCGAATTGAAGCCATTCGCATGCTCTAGGCATATGCGGCTCACAAGAACTTTGTGGTATTCCAAATGGATGTTAAGATTGCGTTTCTAAATGGCGTGTTACGCGAAGAAGTCTACGTCTCACAACCCGAAGGATTCATCAATGATGAAAAACCAAATCATGTCTACGTTCTCGACAAAGCCATATACGGACTCAAGCAAGCTCCACGTGCTTGGTATGACAGTCTCTCTGATTACGTGGTCAAAAACGGTTTCTCCAAAGGTTCGATCCTACTCTCTTTATTAAAAAAGGAAAAAGGTGATATTCTGGTTATCCAAATCTATGTAGATGACATTATTTTCGGATCGACAAACCCACAATACTGTAAGAACTTCTCCGAACTCATGATTGCCAAGTTGAATATGAGCATGATGGGAGTGATGAATTTCTTCCTCGGACTTCAAGTCAAACAATTTTCGACGGGAATCTTCATCAACCAATCGAAGTATATCTCGTATATGCTAAAGAAATATAACATGATGAACTGTACATCGATTGGCACTCCCAAGTTCTAGGTTCCAAACTACACGCTGATTCTACGGGTAAAGCGGTAGATTCAAAGAACTATCAGGGCATGGTTGGTTCTTTAATTGTCTAACGGCCAGTCGCCCGGATATAATGTTTGCTACATGTTTATGCGCTAGATAGCAAGCTTCTTCTAAAGAATCTCATCTTAGTGTCGTTAAACATATTTTTCGATATTTAAAAGGTATTACTGATCTTGGCCTATGGTATCCTAAGGATACGGGTTTCGAGTTAACTGCCTGTTCAGATGTTGATCATGCCGACTGCATGCTTGACCGAAAGAGCACTTCGGACCACATTTAGTTCTTGGGAGATAAACTAGTCAGCTGGTCCTCAAAGATACAAACATGCGTATTCACATCCACTAGGGAAGCCAAATACATCGCTGCCGTAGGTTGTTGTTCCCAAGTTATGTGGATGCGCACCCAACTTAAAGACTATGGCTTCTGGTTCAACAAAATCCGAATCTACTATGACTCCAAAAGCACAATTGCCATATCCATCAATTCGGTCTAACACACCAAGACAAAACACATCGATGTCCGTTATCATTTTATTAAGGACCATGTCGAAAAAGGTAGGATTGAACAATATTTTGTCAATACAGAACTTCAGCCTGCCGACTTGTTCACAAAGGCATTGGATGAGAAATGCTTCCAATTCCTAGTGTTCAAGTTGGGAATGCTAAATCTCAAAACCTGATTCAAGATCAGTGTCTTCGAACTCCACAAAAAGCCCATTCAAGTTTCATTGAACATTCACCTTTCTATGTGAATCTTCATTATTCTGGTATTCTCGTTTTGTGAATTTCGACTCTTTTAGTCTTTCTGTATTTTCAAACTTCTCGTACTCTTTTCGTTATGTTTGTGTCTTCTTCTTTTTAGTCTTGATGTTTGCTTTTATGTTATCCATCAGTTTTCAAGTGGGAGCGGCAAGGTAAGTTTTTCTTAACTCTTAAACTAGAGCAGTTATAGGGGGAGCTAAGTTTTCTTACCTAATGCATAAATCTAGGGGGAGAACTTAGATCACTTTTTCACTCGACAAAAGTTTTTATCGGACCTACAGGACCTGACATCTGAATATGTCGGATGACTAAGGTCCGACAAACCTGTCACTCGACATCTTGACCTAGTCAAACATCCGTTGCCCAATGAATTCATGTAACGTGTCTTCACCCCCTTTCTCACTATTTAAACCACGAGACCCATACGCACTATTCACTTGTCGATTCAATTTTCCCTCTTTTTCACTCTAAAACCACTCGAGCACCACTGTTCACTAAGATTTTCTCGAAACTTCGAAATTCGCAAAAAGAAAAGTACCACTAGGTTCGTAATTCTTCCTAGAATAACTTTAATACTTGAGTTTTTCTATTTTAACCCTTGCATGTATGTTAATTTTATGCTTGACTGTTCGAATTCCAAAACGCTATGGGTTTACGGTTGTGTGAATTTGCACTTGTTTGAGCCCAAAATTGAACATAAGCCAAGTTTTAATATGCGTAGTCGACACTTATCGACCCTAGATCCAAGCTCCAAACTCCGAAATTCGTACTTCAAATTTTGGGTTTGTTGATGTTCAACTTTGTCGCACTAAAGCAACCTTCAACTGTTCATATGTTTATCGAACCACATGTATCTCGGACCCTGCCCACTACCTTCCAACACCTAGAATTTTTTTAAGAACTTGGCCCGACATCTAAGTTCATCGAATCAAGTTGGCTCGACATCTGCTAGACCCGAGATCCACACTTCAGTTTTTTTAGGATCTAGTCAATCACTTGGCCCGACATCTTTCTATGTCGACTCAACCTGGCCCAACATCTTATGTTATCGACTCCTTAAGGCCCGACTTCTATGCTTATCCGCTCCTTTTCACTCGACATCTGATCTTCTCGGGTTATACATGCCTTTTATCACCCAACATCCACACTTAGATTTTTTTTGTAAGCCCATTTCGACTCTTGGCACAGTTTACTCATTTGGATGCTCTGGTTTTCTAACATCTTTGCTCTCAGAATCAATGGCTGCCATCAATCATGCTAACATGTCTGATGACGAAAATCCAATGCCCTCTGTACGATCCTCCGCACCAAGCGTCTCGACTGGTAACCCAGATGTCTGATTCATGCTTCGAAAAGACATGAAGGACTTTAAGGCAAATAACCATCAGGTGGACTTCCACAGGCGACTATAACACCCTGTACGACATGCATTCAATATGACGGTCCAGGTCCCGGCATTCTACCTGCAACAGTTCTGGCACACCCTCACCTACCACCCAATAGAAGGCAACTACCACTTCACCGCCTAAATCGATGAATATCAGACCCATCTCACACCCAGGCGCCTTTGCCGTGTTCTCTGGTTACCTGCCCCAAACGCTTTTCTTGATCGTCAAACTTATGAAGACCCAGCATCGGAAGACGACCTATGCCGTGACTTCTTGGCATTAGGTTACAATGACGAACTCACCCAAATCGGCCAGTTTAAACGCATGTTCCTACCACATCTCTGGTGCAATCTACTCTCGCTCGTCAACCGCTGCCTAACTTCGAAGCACACCGGAATGGACAAAGCCAGCACGTCAGCTTTGCGCATCTTTCACGGCATCATCTACAACCGCCATTACGACTATGCCACAGCATGATCTTATCGCCGACAAAGGCACTGGCTGAGACCGTCAGTTTCTCCCCTTTCAACGATTCTTCCAAGTAATTAACCACAGCATGATGCAAAACAACAATGCAATTCCTCGACGCGCTCGAACCCCGCTCGTACCCCATTATGTGCAAAGGTTTCTCAAACTCTCTGATACCCGATTTCCCCGCCAAATGGTAATTCCCGACGCTCTATTTGCTTACGCTGATCAGAACGCACCTAGTGTGATAGAGTATAGGGAGAAAAATGGCTTAATGGCCCCTCCACCATCGAAAGGGCCTGCCTAAGAGCCACACCATGAGGCACAGAATTGTTTTTGATGTTGAAACGGTTTTTCTTTATCCATGGGCAATGAGTTTCGATGTATTAGGTGTATCCGTATTTGTAGAAGCTTTAATTTTCGTGCTTATCTTAATTGGTGTTATTGGTGAGGGTCCTAGGTTAGACAAGCAGGTTCAGGATCAAGGGGATCCTACACAGGGTGTTGAGAGAAGAGAAGAGGTAAAGGAAAATGAAGTGGGAGGTGCTTCTGATCAGCCCGTCATTACTACTACCGCACCCACCATTCCTATTCCGCCTCCTTTCCGAGCTTCGACCGCCACTACCTCTGCACCTACGGCCCGAATCGCACGGATTAAAATACCTGTTCGCCACCGACCTACATGCCGACCCCTTTCATCTTCCGAAACCGAAACGAAAGATAATGCTACTCTAGATCTTCATGAAAGCTCTGAAGACATACCCAAGCCCCGTCACCACCGACTTGCAAATGTCGATGTTTCCTTACCCCGAATAGGCCGTCAACCATCCTTTCAAGAATCTTCCTCCGAAAGCACGGAATCCGAATCCGTTGCCCAAAATGTTCACCATACTGACCCTCTTTCTGAGCCCGAATTTGGAGAAATAAGGAGAGAGGAGGGAGATATAGTCGAAAATGCTAATGTGAGCGTGTGTGATGGGACGGAAAATATTTTAGTGAGTGAGCAAACCGAAACCCTTACTAGCCGGGTAGCCACATCTTCTTTTGACACGCATCTGTTGGGTGTCAATATTAAACAAGACACTGTGGACCCAGCAGCGTAGATGCACGTCTCACAACAGATGCTGATTTCACATATACTTGAAGATTTAGCTCCTCATCTAGCGCGTCTCCAGTCGGGAGTCCCAACTATTGAAAATAGAAGACCTTCTCTACAGTCTTCGACTTCATTTGTGTGCACCTCAAGTCTAGAGCTTCCACATTTTTGGACACAAAGTCTTCACAAACCGTTGATCTTCGTGACACGGTCGGAACTTACAAAGTGATGTCATCTATTGACATTCCACGAGTATTGGAAGGAAATCCTACTAGCACTACCATCATGCAAACGCTAAGCGTAGGTCCCATGGTTGAATCAACTGTGGTGACAACAGGTGCTCTTCGTGACCCTGGTTTTGCCCATGCAGGTTCTACTCCCATGACCGTCACCATCACCCCTAAAGTTCGAGACTTTGTTGAAAATGCTTTCCAGCGAGCCAACGATTCTATGAAAGCCCAAGTTGATAGAATGGCGAGTTTGTTGAAGGGAAAATCTGCTGAAGAAACAATCACTGGTTCTGCACCTACTAGATCTTCGAGGCCACGACCTTCACATGCAAGCACTATCCAATCACCGCCTCCATCCCCTCCTCAAGACTCGTCTTCATCCGACTCTCAGCGACCGCCTTCCCCACCTCTTCAATCCCAATTCAACAATGATGAGTTTATGTCTATGCTCTATGCAAATTTGATCGCCCAAGCCGAAGCCGCCAGTCAACCTGAAGATGACTTAGCCGGTCTTCTACGCCATAATCTTGAGATTACTACGGTCACCCGCAATGAGTTCGAATGCTTCAAAGTTGATGTCCAAACTGAGCTCTCATCCATGAAGACCCAAATGAAGAATACCGAGGATAACATTCTTGGTGCAATCACTACTCTACAAACCGAAATCCGTCAAAGCTGCCAACCGAAAGCATCTGTCAGAAGGCCTCACGATGATCAGGACGATCCGGAAGGTCCAAATCGCCTAGAGGGGGAGAAGCAACGACGTACTTCTGAAACGAGACCTCCTACAACCATAGCTCCCACTCGAAATATTCCGACAAACCGATCTGGTAGTCAATCTTCTACTCTTTCCCGACAGCAAGAATCAACTCCTGATGTCAATTTGAAAATATCTCTAGAGTCGTTGATCCAGATTCGAATGAACCAATTAGAGTAAATGTACAACAAATGCATCAAGAAACACGTAACTAGTTCAGAGATCCATATGCTCCTGTTTTTGGTGACGAAGACTAAAAGAGCATTCTTCAAGAAAATGATTCTATCATGCCACACCAAAGCTTCTATAACCGCATCAACTCAGATGGGAAAAGATTATCTCCAATCAGAACCCCAAATGGGAAAGAGATCAAATAAGAGTTCCCTATCTAGAGGAAACCTAGCAAAATCTGTTTGTTGAAAAAAAGAAACTGAAGACTTGGCTCGGATTAATCGTGTCACTGAAATGACATCTGAAGAACTCACTGAATATATACATATGCTTAAAGCCAAGGAACAACCAAGAAAAGATGTCTATTCGACCAAACCGATCACAATTGTTAAAGAAATCAGCTATGATCATCTCTTTCAAGTCAAGTTTCCGAAAAATTTGTGTGATAAGAAAAGATGCCAAGGAATACTATTTCACTGAAGCTGATTTTCCAAGCCTGGATATCTATGATATCGAATTCCTATATCTTGAGTTGAGGGATAAGAAAAGGAGATCAAGAGACGAGCAAAGAGCATTAAGAGCTATTGTTAGATTTCTTCTGAAAGAAATACGTTACAACTATCTGCACGATTTTCAATGAGGTCCTGAAAGCAAATAAAAGAAGATATACCTCACAAAGCCCAATTAAGAGATATATAACCTCGAAAATTTAAAGGTTCTCACCATTCTCAAAATGCCAGTTCATGGGTTAGTCTATCTCAATGGAAACGGCAAAAAAATATTTTTGCGCTTCAATGAAATTACTGCCTATTGTGATGGTACATTGAAAGGAATCAGAATGAGATTGACTGCCGAAATAAGTGCGGATCAAAAAGGGAAGACAATGCTTAAAACGGATAAACGCATAAAGTTATTGGATGTTATGATACTCATCGACAAACGTCTTGATTACTGACAGACTTTTAGAAGATTTGAAGGCATGTTCGAGTTCAGACCTTAAAGTTTCAATTTTGTTACAAAGGGGGGGATTGTTAGGACTTAATTTTAGTTGTGTCAAAAATAAGGAAACTATTCTTTTAATTGTAAAAGGCAAGTATATAATGTCTTATTCTTACTTTCTTATATCTATAGGCCCTTACATTTAAATAGAGGCTTAGGGGTCATTGAAAAGATTGAGAGAAAATACCCTATTGTAATCGCATTAAGCATTGTGTTAAACTTGTAACCCGATTACATCAAATGAGAAATACGACATAAGTTTCTCTCATATTTAACGTGTTCTTCGCATTCATTCATACAATACATACATACTTGATCATTACTGGGATCAACAATTGGTATAAGAGCAGATCGATCAGAGTTTTGGTCTGTTTCTAATCGATTTCTTGAAGAAAAAGGTAAAAATCTCGTTTTTATCGGATCTCTCATAAACTGTTTCAATTGATAACTTTCTTGACAATTTTTTTTTCTTAATCGATTATTTATTAATAACTATTATATAACCGTTTTCTTAAAATTCGATCAATTTTTGCATAAAAATCAAGATTTCTCTCTGTTATCGCATTCCTTTTATTGAAAAATCCTGTTTCACATTTTTTTCTCAAGACTTTTATCGATTGAATTATTATATGCTAGTATTTATTTAATTTTTCGATCTAGTTTGTCTTGATTTTAATCGATTTATGCCCTTATTCATAACACATTCATACTTATCGGACCAAGTAGAACAAAACCAAGTTTATCGGACCATAGTCACCCGAGAACTGTGGTTATTGGACTAAACCAAGGGTGAACGAACTTTGCCGGCCCATATAGACCCAACAAAAGTGTTGTGATTTTTATCGAATCTCGTTTTTCGAAAATTCTTTAATGTAAACGTAGTGTTCAAACGACACGGTTTCGAATAAAAACTTGATTGATGTTGACGCGTCCACATAACTAAACATTTCGGTTTACCTCCCTTACTCCTGAAAAGCATGATAAAACAAGGTCAACTACAAAGAGTTGGTGAGTTCACAGGTTTTCAATACGATAAACATCTTTTGCATAAATGAATTTTGATTGAGATAACTTTTATGGCACTTAATAAATCTTTGAATTACGAAACTTCACAAGGCATATTGTACCCTAATTTATAGTAAGTTTTGAGTCACCACTAAACCTTTCGACCACAATGCTCTTTATAGTTCTACCTTAGCCATTGGACTAAAACCCCACATATGTAGAACCTTTATTATAAGTAATGTGCACCCCTACTTGTAAGTTTTTAGGTGGGATTGCTATCCGCACCCGTACTTGTCAGTTTTTTGGTGGGATTGTCAGTCCAAATAGCGCTATCCATAATTATTCTCGGCTCCTCACTTGATTTAATAGTAGTGTACAAATTTTTCCAGGACATTTTACTCAAATACAACTATTAGTGTACATGCCTTAGTGCCCATATCATCAATTTCATAATATTTCGCATTTGAATTAGCTCAAAATTCCATTTAATCATACTTTTCACCCCAAAACATATAAAACATTTTAAAAGAGGGGCTATGAATACTCACCTGATAGAAAAAAGCTACGCTTAGATACACGAAAACGTTCACTTGTCGGCCTATAGTCTTCCTATCAAAGCAAGGTACACAATTAGTCACTTTTCCTTTTCGGGTCTAAAAGAATTAGGTCTTTGCTTGTATCAAAACCTATCTTATGTAATGCCAAATTAATATATATAGAGTTGTAATATATTTTGTCCTTGATTTGTCCAAATTGTTTATTTAACTCTAATTTTTAAGGGTTCCAACTTGTTTCACATAAATCATGAAATTCCAGAAAATTCATATTGGTCTTCAAGATCCTTCATTTTACGAATCATCACCAAAATACATCTTCCTCAATTAATTTCTTACCCAAAGTTTTGTATGGTTTAAGTTACTAACTTATAAACATTTTGTTAGATCCCAAACAATCAAGATATAGAAAGATAACAAGAAATAGATCACCGAATGTTGTATATTGTATTGATCAGATGAACTGTATTACAAAATATGTCTTTACAAGCTCATGAAAACGTTAGTTCTAACTATCTAACAAACTATCTATTTATACATGAAATAGAAATGCTAAAGTTACAGTACAAAAATGACAAGCATGTTCAGAACTACTTCAGAACTTCTTCAGAAGTGTCTTCAGAACCTTCTTCAGAACTTCTTCAGAAGTATCTTCAGAATCTTCAGAACTTCTGAAGTTGCCACTTCAGAAGTTATGCCTTAGGCTTTTATCTGCTTGTCTTCTGAGTTCTGAGTCTTTCTTTCTTCGGATCTTTCTTACTCTTCAGAACCCAGTACCTTTTGAAGCTATATTAGTATCTCTATCAATCTCCCCCTTGGTTTCAAAAGTTCAGATCATAATTCCAAAAATTCAAGATTTGTCTAACATCCTTCAAAATTAGACTTCTGTATTCCAACAGAGATTCTGCGATTCTGATCATCTCCTTTGCAAGCTTCTTATGCTTCTCTCATTCTTCATCATTCAGATTCTTTAGTCTTCTGTTTTGTCTTTTAACCAAGCGATCTCTGATAGCCATTAAAGTTCCATTGCAACATTTATGAAGTTCTTCAAATCTTACAAAAAGTAATTCTTGAAAGCATTTACAAACAAATCCTGGAGGTTGAAGAACCAAAGTACTTTTCTTCAGATTTTGAATATCTGGTAAACTGAAATTTGGTCTACTCAGATGAACTTTCTGCTTATTCAGTACATAAGCAACTTGAAAGTCAGTTTTTGCAGTCCAGATGAACTCTCTAAATAAACCATCTCTGAGAACAGGAAAGGCTTTTCTGAATTTTGCAATTGAATCATGGAAAGGATAAACACTCCTGTACACCCTAAGCATGTCTCTTAGATAAACACTTTGAAAGTCAGCTTCTGAGAAAGTAGAAATTTCACCATCTTTCCTTTCTATAGTGAAAAATGCATACTTGTAATTTTTCATTGTCTTCACATCAGTAGTAATCACTTTAACAATTGGACTTTCCTTTCTGACTTCACTCACAGAAATTTTCAACTTTCTTATTATATCATAATACTATTACTTCCAACCAAAGGACTTCTTGATCCAGCAATCAATATAGTTGAATTTATGTTCATATTCCATGAACATTTCTGGATAGAAATATTCAAGAAACATGGTGAATGCATTCTCTTCAATTCTTTTCTCTTGTTGTGGTTCTATTTCAGAAACTTGTTTTGTAGAAACAATCTCTTCAGAAACAACTTCAGAAATTTTCTCCTTTTCTTTTTCCTTTTCTTTTGGGCTTACTTTTGAACTTTCAAGATTCAGAGTGAACTTCTGAGTTTCTTCCATGTCTTGTTTCTGTGTATGAATCTTGAAATCATAAGCATCACTCAGCAAATAGTCAGCTCCTCTGATTTTGTTTACCCTCTTGTGACCAGCAAGATAACTCTTTCTTATAAATTCTCTGAAACTTATTCTTTCTTTGATCAAATAGATTATTTCTTCTTTGATATCAGATTCTTCAATAAAATCTGTCATATAGTTCAAAAACCATTTGAGAGTGGATGTAGAATACTTTGGAATATCAGATGCAATGAATGTCTTAGTGACTCCTTCCACAAAGTACATAAAACCGATGTCTGGATTAGTGAAAAATCTTTTTAGCCCTGATCTTTCAATATAAACAGGCTCTAACAAATTAACTTTGGATAATCTGAATTCCAAAGGTAGTTGAAAATCATGCATAATCAGATTTCTAATATAGATACCCAAAATTCGTCTAATCTCTGAAACAAGTTCAGATTCTTTTTTGTTGACACAAAAAGCTAAAGTTACCAGCTTATCTTGCAGTCTTAGCTTGTACATATCAAACTGAGTAAACTCACATAAAGTACCATCCCTTCTTTCTGCTCCAAACTTGACTATAAACAAGTCATCTTTGATTGACTTTGATAAGCATCTGATCTTCTTTATTAAAGTTGAATCATGAAAGTTCTGAACATCATGATTCTGAATATAGTTTCTCACTTTAGAAATATGATCTTCAGACCATTCATCATTCAGAAAATCTTCCAGAGTTGCACACTTCAGATTTTTTATGTACATGTAGTAATAAGTATCTTCAGGGAATTCCAAACTACTTTCTCCAAGAATTAACACAATGTCTTTTTCAAAAATTTGATCCAAAACAGATTCTTCAAGTACTAGAAGATCTATTGGAGGAATAACAATACAAGGTCTGAACCTTACTTCAAATTTTTCTGAAAAGACAATAAGGTTTTCATCTGCAATTTCAATTCCTCCCATATGATTTAGATCAAACTCTATTTCAAATCTCTCATCTGGTTGATTCAGAAAGTCTTTAAAAATTGACAATCTGTTATCCAAAAATCTACACTCTAGATTTCTTGGATTGTTCATAAATAAATGAACCCAACAGAATTTTCTCAACAAACTCCATAAATCTTCAGAAATTTTACTATAAACCTCATTCAGAAGTTGGTGTGGCTTCCAGATCACTAAATCTCTGACTTCATTAACTTCTGAGATTTCTTCCATATTAACTTCAGATTCATTATTTACATCTTCTTCAAACATGATCACATCTGAATGATCACTTGGTTCAACAATTACATCTTCAAATGCAAGATATTCTCTTAGCATTTCTTCATTAGAATCTGGAGCTATATCTGTGTTATCTGAATTTAAGTTTCTTCAGAGTCAAAGGAAATTTTCTCTGTTTCATATCCTTCATCAATAAACTCTTCGTAAGAAAGAACACCAACCTCTTGCCCTTCATTTTCTCGCAAGAATATCTTCTATGGCTTCGAAACTCTGTTTGAACCTTCACCTATATTCTGAGCTTCTTCAGAAGTTTTCTCAGAAGATTGACCTTGAGTTTTTTCAACATTTTCAGCTTCAGATACTTTATGTCTTTTCTCCCCCTCTTGATTATCAGGACCCTGGTCATCAAGATTCCTTTTGTAAGTATCTGCCTGAGGTCTACACTCCAAAGCATATATTTTGTTATTCAATGTTGTCTATGAAGTCTGAATAGAAGATAATTGATTCAAGATTTGATTAATATCATCCTTAGTAGCAAATTCAGAAGTATGAGGCTGAGAACTTGAAGAAGAATGTTGAGATGCTTTAAGAGAAGATACAGAAGAAACCACTTCAGAGAAAGCATTCAGAAGTGCATCTTTAAAGGAGTTGAGATCATTTGAAGAAGATACTTAAAAATCATTCAATTTATTCACTATTGTTACCTCCTGTTTTTCCAACCTATCCTCCATCACCTTTTTTGATTTGTTCGTCAATTCCTTTAAATCCTTCTGAATCTTTTCAAATTCAGAAGTACAAAAATCTTTGAATTCTGTGAATTCAGAAGATGAGGGAAAATATCCAAGACCAACAGATGGTCTTGTTTGCAGTCCTTCAGAAGAAGGTTGGCCTGTAGATGCCACAGCATCTTGAACCACAAAAGATTCTATTAATGGGGCTTTTATGATGTTCACCCCACCAGGTCTTCCAACTAATCCTTGATATCCAAGAATAGGAATATCTATAGTTGTTGTTGCAATGTGACACACACTTTGCTTATTTACATCTGAAAGATGTGTGCTGGTGTGAAGGAATTCCACATTTAGTGGTGCATTAGGCTCAACATTGAGTGGACTCTCAGACTCTATGTGCTCAAAACAGTGAAGAGGGGACATATATCCTTCTTTTTCAACAAAAGGATCATCCAAATGGGGTCCTAATGGTATATTAGCTGCTTGCCCCAATTGTGTTAATGAAACACCCTTCTGTTGAGAGATGGGTGAGTGGTCGGGGGTTAACAAGTGTTGCCATGGGCTCATCCGCCTTTTCAATATTACCCACCAAAGAATGTGGAGTAATAAATAATGTGGGTGCCCAACTAGTAACATCTTATTCACAAGTTTCTTTATTTTTTACTTGTGTTCTCCCCTCATCAGCTCTTTTTTCTCACCCTTCTACCCATACTCTCATTTACATTTTTCCTCTTCGTACGTTGAGGTTGTTCACCCCCTTGAACAGCCTCCCCACTCTTCCTAGATAGTCTAGACTCCTTAGCATGCTCACCACTCTTGTGGGAATCAGGGGAAGAGACCACTAGTTTTGGTAGTCCCATTGATTCATAATACTCACTCACAATCCTATTATTTGAATTTACAAGTTCAAGTAAGTTAGCAGGTAATGGAATGGCATTTGGAAATGTTAATTTTGCATTTGGTGGACGAAGACTATCCATGGTAAAGACAGGAACATGTACCTCATGTGCAAGATCAGGAATAACATGAACAGCTTTCATTGCACCTTTGATAAATGTCTGAAAGAATCTTTGAAAGGGAATGTAGTTATATGTGGATTTCTTCAGAACAGCAGTCTTCAGGTCTTCAAAAATTAGTGAAGCATAGTCATAGTGTTTTTTGAATACTACTCCATGAAATATAATCCTTCCATTTATAGATGCTTGGTCTAAACTAGAACTTTTTCCCGATAGGCAAGTGTTTAAGATAGAGAATAGACAATACCAGATTGGGGGTAGACACTTCCTTCTGAATGAACTTAAAGCATTGAGTTTGTTCAGAATATCCCAAGCTCATAAAATCTGAAATCATCTCAGAAGATGATGGAACTGGATCATATGAAGTTTTCCCAAGAACTTCATCTTCTTTCGGAAGGAAATGTATATTTCTAACATCTTCCACAGAAATACATACCTTGTAGCCATGAATGTATGAGGAAATGTCATCTGCAGCTTCATCGACCTCAGCGTAATACCACCATTGCTGCAAGTAAGAAGCAGGGATTGAAAATTTCCTTGAGAGCAAAGCACGAAGTGGACGTTTCTTCAGAATTTCGATCAAATCATTTGATCATCAGCAAAATATGTGGAGCACAGTTATTCCTCTTGATATCGAGCAATTTTTCTTCAGGGACATACAATTTGGATAAAGCAGATCCATCACTTCTCTCAGCACGAGATTGAGACTCACTTTCTCCAGCTTTTGATTCAGAGACCATCTCAATAGGCTTGATTTGAGTTTCCCCAATTTTAGCAGAACTAGGGTTAGGGTTAGATTTAGGGTTAGGAATTGGATTCGAAGGTCCGGCTTCACCAATAGTAGTTGTGGCTGTGTCTGTACTACTTGATCATCATTCAAAGGGACCTCCATTAATCCAATCATTAATTTCTGATGCACAATTTTGAACGATGCATCACTGGATGAGCCATTGTTGTTGCTGAAACTTGAAGAAGCAGAAACCATCACATTCGAAGTCGACATCACTGGAAATGAACAAGGATAAGCATTAGATTTAAAATGAATAAGCACAGAGAGGTTTTGCAGGGAAAAATCACTTGAAAATGAAGAAGACGATGATTCCATCGATTTTATATGACTGAATAAGCGTAGATGGACACGTGGCCAGAAATGAAACGAGATTAGAGGAGTAATCATCATTTATTTGGATTAATGAACCGTTTAATTGACGTGGATAAGAGTTTTCCAATGAAATTAAAACATGTGGCACATGCTTAAAATCAATAACGGGAAGTAAAGTTCTGAGAACAAGTTCAAAAACTTCAGAAGAAATTCAGAACTTCTGAGAAAAAGTTCAGAAGTCTAAATGAAGACATTAAGAAACACTTCAGAACTTGCAAGGAAAGTTCAGAACTAAACTTATATCCCTCCAAAATGACAAAAATAATTTAAAATTACATACTTCTGAAAAATATAAATCGTTGTAACTGTTCAGAAGTAGGTTTGAACAATAACAAAGATATTTTATCTATAGAAGCTTGTCCATACTACTTAGATTTGAAGTTCAAGACATGTAACCAGCACCTCAGATCTGTTTGATAGAAAGGAGTATTCATGATTTTGAAATTTAGCATCACTCCCCCTTGAATCATAAGCAATTATGATTCTCCCCCTTAAACAATGCTATTTATCAGAGAAATGAAAATGTTAGAGAAATGAAAAAAAAAATGAAAGTATTTGAAAGACAATCAACTTTGAAGAAGAAATTAGAACTTCTGAATTTTAGAAAGAAGAAATTTCTGAAAACAGAACTTTAGAAGATTTGAAGTTCAAATTATTCAGAATTTAGAAAAATTAAACTCAGAATATAATTTCTAAATACTTACATAGACATATTCATCATGCCCAATTTACTTACCAGAAAATTAAATCGTTTCTCATCAAGTGCTTTGGTAAATAAATCAGCCAATTGATAATCTCTCTGAACAAAAAACATTTCAATATTACCTTTTTTCACATGATCTTTGATAAAATGATATCTTACATCAATATGCTTTGTCTTTGAATGTTGAACAGGATTAGTGTAGATCCCAGATTGACAAGCACAATGATAAAACAAACGTTAAGTAATAAAGTAATACGACAAAGATGATTTGAATGAACTTACGTAGTCGTATATCTCTTGATTGAATGTTATCGATTACAAGAAACAATATCAGAAATCTGTTGTATGGTAATCAACCAAAACATAAGGAAAACCTAGACTCCTATTTATATTGAAAGGTTAAATCTAATTAAGGAAAGAAAGAATTTAAGGAATTTTAAACTTCCTTTTACATTTAAGCATATCCATTCCTTATTTTGACACAATAAAATATTAAACCCAACAATCTCCCCCTTTGTGGCAAAATGGGTCTTCACTTCTTGAGCTCGAACATGCCTTCGAATCTTCTAAGACTCTGTCGGTAAAGGATTCTTTCGTCGATTAATCTGTCAGCTTCTAGTAGAGAATTTCGTCGCACATTGCTCATCCTTGAAGTACGTTTCCTGTCAGCAGCCAATTCTGATGCAAGTCTGTTCCGGATTCCTCATAATGTTCCATCTGAATATGCAGCCACTTCATTAAACATGAGAAACCTCTTTTCTCCTTTAGCGTGCAACCAGACAACTCCATGAGTTGGATAGGTAAGGACAGTCATAACATCAATGTTGCCCTTTACAAGAATCGACTGGTCAGGTTTTGAAATGTAGATCTTCTTTTGTTCGCTTTCTATCTCACGCTGTAGGTCATGAAGATATTTGTACCTCAATTCCTTCTGTATATGCCTAACCACTGCTCTTAGTGCCCTTTGCTCGTGCTCATTTCTGTTTTTCTTTTCTCTCAATTCATTGTATAAGGTCTCGAAGTCCATGATATCTAGCCTTGCAAAATCTGCTTCAGAGAAGGAATACGCCTTACCATCTTCTCTTTAGACTGTAAATGTAGGATATTTGACTTGAAATACTCTGTCCGTATCGATCTTCAGAATCCCAACTATTTTGTGTCTTGAAATAACTTCAGCCGGATTTTTAGCTCTCATCTTCAAGATATGGACATACTCTTTGACTTGAGCTTGGTTCATTTCCATCACTAGATGAATGTGTGCTAAATCTTCAGTCCTCTTTTCCTTTCTGAAGATCTTTTCCATTGTTTCTTCAAGGTATGGCACACGTATTTGCTGATTTACCCATTTTGACTTGCTTTCTGTCAGCATCCTTTGCCACCGAATCTGATGAGGCAACAGTCTTGGTTCATTTTGATCCCCAAAGCATAATTCCTAGCCGTATGCTTTAGGTTCACGTAGTCTTGTTCTTGAAGTACTGGTTTATATGGATCTCTAAACCAGTTTCTCACTGAATTTCGTAGACCTTGAACGTCGACTCTTTCTTCACTTGGTTCCGGTGCGGCAGGTTCAGCTGTATTCTCGAATTCGATATCGGCCGCAGGCTTTTCAACCGTTGGCATATCGGCTTCTTGAGTTGTTGGTGCGCGATGTCGGTGTTGGGTTGTTTGAGTAGATGGTCTTGAAGATGTAGTAGCGGCTGTTCGGGCTTGTGATCTTGAGGCCCGGCGTGTCTCCCCCTCAGGACGAGTTGGAGCGGAGCCCGGGTCAACTTGTTGAGGTCGAGGAGTAGGCACAGAAACTGCCGGGCGGCAAGACTCTTGAATCTCGGTGCGTAGAGCAGTGATAGCACCAAGAATGTCATCAGTTTGGAGCTGTTGAGCAGTCTTTAGGTCACTTAGCTGTCGCTCGATGTCGGCTCGGAACACGTCAAACTCATGGCGAGTGATGGTGCGGATTTCCAGATTTCTTCTTAGAAGACCCATAAGTGAATTTTCCGGTTGACCGGTTGCAGTGGCTTCGGCTAGGAGGTTTGCATATAGCATCGACATGAGCTCGTCGTTATTGTACTCAGATCGATGTGGGGATGGAGGCCGATCCTCATGGTGGGATCTGGAACTTGGTCGTGAAGAGCTTGTTTGTTGGGGAACCGGTTGCTTCAGGCGGGCGGCTTCACGGATTTCTCTTACGAAGGCTTCCCTCTCGGCTGTCATTAGAGCAGCATGAGCAGCGAGGGAGTCTTTTGCCTTTTGTAAGTGTGCGGCGATGATCGATTCAGACTCGGGGGGGAATGGTGAATGTAGGAGTCGCGGTACCTGTATGGGGAACACCGGGATCACTTAGATTACCCGTTGACAATATAGTTGAATCAACTGTATGACCTACGTTCAGCGTTGGCATAGATGTAGCGCTGGTAGGATTTCCTCCCAATCCTCGTGGAATGTCCGGAATGGACATCACTATGGGAGTTCCGGCTGGGCCACGGAGGCTCTAAGTGTGTACAGACTCGTGTCCCCTAGCGGGCTCTAGACTCGATGTGCATACAAACGAAGTCGAAGCAGGTGAGCTACTGCCTCTTGTTTCAATAGTTGTGCCTCCCGAATGGAGGGGAGCTAGATAAGCTGCTAGACTCACAAGTATATTTGAAACTGTTGGCTGTTGGTAGCCTTCAGAGTGGCTATGGGGGCGTGCATTTGCGCTTCTAGGTCCACAACGTCTTGTCTACTAGTCATACCCAACGAATGAGTAGGGCTAGTTGACGCGGTTACCTGGAAGGGGGAATCTGGTCTCGCACTCTCTATAGTTTTTCTCTTCCCATCACTCACGCTCACGCTTTCTTTTTCAACTAATACTCCCTCCTCTCTCCTTATCTCTCCAGAATAGGGCTCGGTGAATATGTCGGACAGGGAGGCAGATGGTTGATTGGTTTCAAAATCAAAAGGGTTTTTTGGCTCATTTGTTTCATCAGTCGTTGCAGCTGGTTGGTCATCGGTGTCCGATGTAGAATCAGATAGGGTTGGTTGGGGACCAATACGACTTAGAGCTTGTTCTTCAATATTAGCGGTTCGTTGTCGGCGGGATAAGGGTTGAGAATCAGATGCATCTTCATTCGATTATGAAGGTCGGGGGCGGACACGGTTACGGCTAACGAGCATTTTGACACGCGGAGTAGATCTGGAAGTAGAAGCAGCTCGTGGGTTAGTGGGTGGTGGTATGGGGATGGATGGGGCAGCAGTTGTTGGGATTGGCTGATCAGGTGCACCGCCCTCGTCGTTGCCCCTTACAATACGCTCATCACCCTGTTCAGGATCCCCATGATCCTGAACCTGCTCATCTATTCTAGGACCCTCTTCCTGCACAAGATGTTCCTCATGGATTGGCTGTTGGGCAGGCACAACCGGAGGTGGTTGAGCCATTAAGCCATGTCTCTCCCTATAAGCTATCACACTCGGTGGAGTCTGATCAGCATAGGCCAGGGATTGGCATGATGAAGTTAAACTGGTGATCATTAAGCCGGAGAAACTTCAGGGAATTGGTTGGTCCTAATGGTGATCCGGTGCGTCTAGGGATGGCAGGTGTGGAAGATAGCATGGCATGGATAAATAGTTGAAGAAACCGTTGGAATGGTACAAAGGCACGATCACGATAGTTGGACTTGTCTTCTACTAGCTCCACAAAATCCGTCCAGCTGAGCGTCGCGTAGTCATAATGATGGTTGAAAGCGATGCCGTGAAATATACGTAGGACCGCAGTGCTGGCCTTGTCCATGCCAGTGTGCTTGCTAGTCAGACATCGATTGACGATGGTGAATAGCGTAAACCAGATCTGAGGCAGATACATCCGTTTGAACTGTCGGGGCTTGTGAAGGGTTCGGGAGAGTCGTACCCAAGGGCTAGGATGTCAGCACAAAGATGTTGATCGGTTGTAAAGGCGTCGTACGGGTGTTCGGCTGTGGCGACCGGCAGGCGAAGGATGCGTCGAATCCGAGATGGAGTTAATCGGGTGACAAAGTCATCAATTTAGGCAGTAAAATGGTGATCACCGTCGTCCGTATGGTATGTCAACGTGTACCAAAATTGCTAGAGATAGAAAAGGGGTACCTGATGGTCCAATGCAAAGGCATAACGAAGCGGATGGCGTTTGTAGGATGTCAATGATTACTTGGTGTTCGATTGTGATGCCAAAATCGAGACGTGGTTGTGTGGTTTGATTTTCCGAAGATGTGCTTTTGGCATCAAGATTTCATCCCAGTTAACCGCGTTGATGTTGGGTTCTGTTGAACGTTCGGAAGGCGTCGGGTGTTCATCATCAGAGAGGTTAGGATCATTCATTGCTGCCATGTGTACTGAAATAAGACAGTTAGTCAAAACAGATGAACAGTCAGTGCTAGGAAGTGATGAACAAAAGAAAACTGCTAAGTCTTTTTGTCGAGTCCCATTGGGCCGATAATAATTGTTATCGAGTGCAATGGGATCGAGAATCAACAGATGTCGAGTGAAGTTAGGCGACAAAAAGACTTGTTAATAAATTGAAAGAACAAACCTGTGTATCTGTAAGATAGATGTCGAGTCATTGTGAATCGAGAAACACAGGTTATCGAGTGAGGAAAAACTTAACAATTTATGTCGAGTCCTAAAGGGTCGATGAATTTACTTAGGAAATCGTGAAGAACAGGTTATCGATCCATTGAGACTTGATTAAAATCCTTAAATCATATTATCGATCCAATTTGACTCTATAGAAAACACTTGAACATTTATATAGCATGTTATCGATCCTTAAGCACTCGATGAAAGGACTTTGAAATTTGGAGACCAAGTTATCGAATCAAAGGGATTCGACAAAAAAAACTTAGTGATTTTCATCGATCCTTTAAGAGTCGATAACAACTGTTGTCGAGATCTAAGGGTTCGATGAAAACACTTAGTGATTTTCATCGATACTATGTGAGTCGATAACAAATGTTATCGAGTCCTAAGGGTTCGTGAAAAACACTTGGTGATTTACATCGATCCTATGTGAGTCGATAACAAAAGTTATCGAGTCCTAGGGGTTCGATAAAAACCCTTAGTGAGGACGAAGGTGTTCTTGGCCTTCCAACTTTGGTCGACAAAAACTCAAAGTATATAGAAGGACTCGATAAAAACTCATACTAACTCAGTGAAGATCCTAGTTGCTCAGTTCCAAAAACAAGGCCTAAAACTAAGGCAAAATCATATGGCTAGGTTTTAAGATTGAGCATTCCTAACTTGGATACTAGGACTGGAAGCGTTTCTCATCTAGTGCCTTGGTAAACAGGTCGGCAAGCTGTTGTTCTGTATTTACAAAATATAATTCAATTGTACCTCTTTCGACGTGATCTTTGATGAAGTGATATCGAACGTCGATGTGCTTTGTCTTCGTGTGTTGGACAGGGTTGCTTGAGATGGCTATGGCGCTTTTGGAATCACAGTAGATGGGAATCTTATTGAACCAAAATCCATAGTCTTTGAGTTGTGTGCGCATCCAAAGTACTTGAGAGCAGCAGCTTGCGGCAGCAATGTACTCAGCTTCCGCGGTATGGGTGGAGACGCAAGCTTGCTTCTTGGAGGACCAACTTACCAACTTATCTCCAAAGAATTGAATATGACCCGAAGTGCTTTTGCGATCAAGCATGCATCCGGCGTGATTCGAATCTGAAAAAGTAGTTAGTTTGAAACCCGTATCCTTGGGATACCATAGGACAAGATCAGTAGTACCTTTTAGATATCGGAAAATACGTTTGATAGCACTAAGGTGTGATTCCTTAGGGGATGCTTGATATCTCGCGCATAGGCTGTGGGAAACATTATGTCCGGACGACTAGCCGTAAGATACATTAGGGAACCAACCATGCCCCGGTAACTTTTAGAGTCCACTGCTTTTTCCAAGGGATCAGCGTGTAGTTTTGAACCCGGAGACATGGGAGTACCAACCGGTGAACATGACGTCATGTTGTATTTGCTCAACATGTCCGAGATGTACTTCGATTGGTTGATGAATATTCCCGTAGAAAATTGTTTTATTTGAAGACCAAGGAAAAAATTCATCATTCCCATCATGCTCATGTTAAATTTTGCAATCATGACTTCGGAGAACTCCTTGCATTGTTGAGGGTTAGTCGAACCGAAAATGATGTCATCCACGTAGACTTGAATGAGCATAATGTCACCATTCTCCTTTTTAATGAAAAGAGTTGGATCGATATTACCTTTGGAGTATCCATTTTTCACTAAATAGGCAGACAAGCTATCGTACCATGCGCGCGGGGCTTGCTTTAAGCCATAGAGGGCCTTGTCCAGAATGTAGACATGATTTAGTTTGGAGGAGTCGAAAAACCCGTCGGGTTGAGAGACATAGACTTCTTCACGCAGAACACCGTTTAAGAAGGCCGTTTCGACGTCCATTTGGAAAACCACAAAGTTCTTGTGTGCCGCGTATGCCAAGAACATTCGAATTGCTTCAATGCGGGCTACGGGTGCAAATGTTTCGTCATAATCAATCCCTTCTTGTTAGCGGTATCCTTTTGCGACAAGTCTAGCTTTGTTGCGTATGACGACTCCATCTTCATCTTGCTTATTCTTGAAAATCCATTTCGTGCCGATAATGGTTTTGTTTCGAGGACGGGGAACAAGGCGCCAAACTTTCAAGCTTTCAAACTGATTGAGTTCTTCTTGCATGGCCACAATCCAATCAGGATCATTCATTGCTTCGTGAATGGATGTGGGTTCAATCTTTCTTAGGAACGAAGAGAACATACAATCGTTGGTCGAGGCGGCTCGTGTAGTGCCTGGTTTGGTTGGATCGCCAATAATCTGATCAACGGGATGAGAACGGGTCCATTTGGTTGTATGAGAAAGCGGTTGAAATACATTTGGATCCGGGGTGTCATCTTCATATGAGCCTAACGGAAGATCTTGAAGTGATTCCAAGGTTGGAGCCACGGTAGAGGATCTTGTAGCACTTGTGACATCCTTAGGGGCCGAAGTGGATGGTGGGGGAGAGGATGTTGGTTCCGTAGGACTTGGTTGAGCATCCGGTTGAGGTTCAATTGACATGGGAGAAGCATACGTTGGTGTGGGAGGAGCGGATGTAGACGAGCTTGGAGTTACAGCAATTGAGACGGTTTTCGTTGTATTTTACGGGCCGGAAAGTGCAGTGGTCTCGGCAATCTCCAAGGTAGGTAGGGGAATCTGAATGGAACTATCACTGGAAGATCCAAGGTAATCCGAGTAGAAGTACTCGAATAGGTCATCCAGATTTGACATATTGGATTTGGACGTTGAAGGTTGATCGGGGTTTGGGACAGGTTCCGAACGGATGTGATCGGAAGCTAATATACCAGTTAGAGCGGGTCCAGAACTGTCGTGTTCAGGAGCCATTTCGGCTTTAGGATCAAATTGAACATTAACGCTTTCAGTGACGCAACGTGCGTGTTTCATGTAGACCCGATATGCTGACGCATTTGGAGAGTAGCCGAGAAAATAAGCTTTATCGGCCTTTGGCTTGAGTTTTCCACGATCTTCTTTTTCATTAAGAACGAAGCAGCGAACGCCAAAGGTTCGAAGATGATTGATGGAGGGAACCCGATCGTAAACCAAATGATACAGTGTCTTGTTGAAGCACTTGTTGATGATAGACCGGTTTTGAGTGTAACACGCAGTATTGATAGCTTCGGCCCAAAGATAGAGTGGCAGTTTGGAGAAAGTGAGCATGGTTCGAGCTGCTTCAACAAGAGTGCGGTTTCGGCCTTCGACCACCCCATTTTGTTGTGGAGTGCGAGCCGCAGAAAACATCTGTGTAATACCAACTGATTCAAGGTAGCCATCAAGGGTACGATTTTTGAAATCGGTTCCATTGTCGGTGCGGATGGTTTGAGCAGTAAGTTCTAGCTTGACTTGGATGGATTTTAAGAATGTGATAATTATTTCGGGAGTTTCATCCTTTGAGCGATGAAATTTTACCCACGTGAATCGAGAAAAGTCATCAACCATCACTAGAACATACTTCTTTCTATGTATGCTTTGAGTCTGCATCGGGCCACATAAGTCCATATGTATCAGTTGAAGAGGTCGAGTTGTGCTATGAACCACCTTGGGTTTGTGAGAGACTTTCTTCATCTTTCCCATCTCGCATGTGTCACATAAGTGTGGTTTGTCGAATTTTATAGCGGGAAGACCGGTGACTAGTCCATTAATGGAGAGGCGATTGATGTTCTTGAAGTACAAATGAGATAGACGTCGATGCCATAACCAAGTCTTCGGACTAGAGACGTTTGAGATTAGACAAACAGTTGCTGGTGCGGTCACTTGAGAAAGGTCGATGGTGTACAGATTGGACTTGCGTGAGCCGGCTAATAACTCTTTGCCATCAAATGTGCGTACACAGCATCTGTCGGGTCGAAAATTTACTTCAAGTTGTTTGTCACAGAACTTTCCGATACTCAGTAGATTGTGACTCAGGCCTTGAACGTATGAAACGTCCGAAATGGTGATGTTGTTTTGGATGATATCACCATATCCTTTGATTGGTGCCAAGTGATTGTTGCCAAATTTAACAAATCCGCCCTTTTTCTCCGTGTAATTGGCAATCAGCTCCTTTTGTCCGGTCATGTGTTTGGAGCAACCAGAGTCTAAGTACCACACATGACCGATCTGCACAAAATCAGACAGATTTAGGTACCCATTTGTAAATGGGTCCATTAGGGTTAGTTGACATTGCACCTTTGGGTACCCACTTGAAGTGAGACTTAGTGGTGTTAGTCATGTGTTGTTTAGGAACCCATTTATAAATAGGTGATGATGGATAAAAGTTATGATGAGAATTATACAAATTTTGCATGCTAGGAAAATAACCATAATCATAATCAATTGGATTATGCGCACAAAATCATTCACACCGCAATTGGAACAACAAAGTTGATTACTAGAAAATTTAATTAAATGTCGAAATGAATGAATTTTATAACGAAATCTAAAACGATTATTGTTTCTTTTGACATTTGAATGAGAAAAATTGTCTTCTTTGCGGGAGGATGACTTTGTTGTATTCGTGCCCTTTTTGACACAAACTTGTTTGGTTTCTAGAGTATGAACCGCTGAAACATTAAGAGGGACACGGTTAGTATGATTTTTAAATAAATGAGTGGAGTTTGTTTGTTTGGGAGTGTTGTGATTTTGACTCGTGGAACACTCCGTTGGTTCCGCCGGAATAAAAATCGATTCCATTGGTTGTTTTCCTTTGTCTAAAAACTCCGTGTGATTTGGAAGTACAGGATTGAAGTCAAAGTTAGCACACATGTCTTTTAAATACTCGTCTGATTCAAGCGAATAGTGATTAGAAAGGGCATCTAATTCATCATTGATTTGGTCGTCGGAAAAGGAACTTTTTTGTTTTGGGGGAATATAATTTGGATCACGTTTAAACAACTCTTCGCAATCATCTAAATAATTGCTTACGAAGGCTTTACATGTAGAGATATTTAAAATAATATCATTTTCATGATTTTTGGTGAATTGTAAAGTCTCGTTTTCAAGTTGTTGTATTTTTGTTAAAAATGATTCATTTTCCTTTTCCGTCAGAGAACGCTCAAATTCCAACACCTTTTCAAGTTGAATAATTTTCTTTTCCAAAAATAGAGTGGGAATGTAGGGTTTACATTCAGGGATTGTATTTTGAAGTTCCTCGGCAGAATAAGATGGAAAGTAGTCGTTTGGAAGAGATTCTTTTGATGATTCCTCTTCTACTATTTGAGGATGGCAGAAAGGGATTTGATAAAAATCTTTGTTTTGTCTCTTCCAATCTTCTCTTTCTTCGACATTAGGATCCGACTTCATAAATTGAATTTGATAATCCGGACCAAGGTTCAGATAATTCGACATTAACGATCAAGAATTTCAATAACTGTCAGATCTGACAAGTTTATCTCTAAATTGATCAATCAGATGAATTGGCTCTGATACCAATTGTTAGATCCCAGACTATCAAGAATGTAAAGAGATTAAAGAACAAGAACAAGAATTATGTCACTGAAGTTGTATATCGTATTGATTACTGAAAAGTATTACAAAGTATGTATCTTTACAAGCTCTATGAACGTTAGCTCTAACTAACTAACAAACTATCTATTTATATACAAAGTGAAATGCTAAAGATACAGTACAAAAATAACAGACCTGTTCAGAACTACTTCTGAACTTCTTCTGAACATCTTCAGAAGTATCTTCAGAACCATCTTCAGAACTTCTTCAGATTCTTCAGAACTTCTGAAGTAGCCACTTCAGAAGTTATGCCTTAGGCTATGCTTTGCTCATCTTCTGAGTTCTGAACCTTTCTCTCTTCAGAACTAGTTCAGCATATCTTAACTTTGTTGTCTTCAGAACCCAGTCTTCTTTTGAAGTTATCTTCTGATATCTATCAATCTCCCCCTTAGCTTCAAAAGTTCTAATCATAACTCCAGAAATTTAAGATTTGTCTAACATCTTTAAGAATAAGACTTCTATATTCCAACACAGATCCAATGATTCTAAGCATCTCTTTGGCAAGCCTTTTGTCCTTTTCCCATTCTACATCATTTAGATTCTTTTGTCTTTTATTCTGTCTTTTCTCCAATTTATCTCTTATAGCCATCAGAGTTCCATTACAACATTTATGTAATTCTTCAAACCTTATGAACAGCAACTCTTCAAAGCATTTACATACAAATCCTGGAGGTTGAATAACAAGAATGCTTCTTTTAAGATTCTCAATGTTAGGCAGGCTGAAATTTGGACTACTCAAATGAACCTTTTCTTTGTTCAGAACATAGGCAACCTGAAAATCTGTTTTAGCAGCCCAAATGAATTCTCTGTAAAGACCATCTCTGAGAACTGGAAAAGATTTTCTGAACTTGGCAATTGAATCATGAAAAGGATAGAGACTCCTGTAGACTCTGAGTAAATCTCTAAGATGAACATTCTGAAAATCTGCTTCTGAGAATGTAGAGATCTCACCATCCTTTCTTTCAACAGTGAAGTAAGCATACTTATAATTTTTCCTTGACTTTATATCTGCAGTAATAACTTTCACTATTGGACTTTCTTTTCTTGCTTCACTTACAGGGATTCTGATATTTTTGATTATATCTGAATACCATTGCTTCCATCCAAAATACTTCTTGATCCAGCAAGCAATGTAATTAAACTTTTGTTCACATTCCATGAATATTTTCTGGATGAAAGTATTCAAGAAACATTGTGAGGGCATGTTCTTCAATTCTTTGCTCTTGCAAATGTTCAGATTCAGAAACTTGAGTAACAGGAGCATTTTCTTCTGGATTGGTTTCAGAGATCTTTTCCTTTCCTTTTTCTATTTCTTTTAAACTTGCTTCTGAACTTTCTATATTCTGAGAAAGCTTCAAAATTTCTTCAATATATTGTTTCTTAGTATGAATCTGAAAATCATACGTATTGCTCAGAATATAATCAGCTCCTCTGAGTTTGTTTATTCTTGTATGTCCAGCAAGATAGCTCTTTCTAATGCAATCTCTGAAACTGATCCTTTCCTTAATCAAATAGATTATCTCTTCTTTTACATCAGATGCAGCAATGAAGCATTCAGTACAATTCAAAAGCCATTTCATTGTGGAAGTTGAATACTTTGGTATGTCAGACACAACGAAAGTCTTCTTAATAACTCCCTCTGTTTCATACATGAAACCAATATTTGGATTTGTAAACACCTTTGCTATATCATGTCTTTCAATATATACTGGCTCTAAAAGGTAGTTGAAAATCATGCTTGAGAAGATTTCTGATATAGATTCCTAAGATCCTTCTAACTTCATAAACAAGTTTAGATTCTCCTTTCTCCACACAAAATGCTAGAATAGTAAGTTTATCCTGTAGCCTCAGCTTGTATATATCAAATTGAGAGAACTCTATTAGAGTACCATCTCTTCTTTCAGCTCCAAATTTCACAATGAACAGATCATCTTCAATGGTTTTAGTTAAGCATCTAATCTTTTTAATTAAGGTAGAATCATGTAATTCCTGAATTCCATGATTTTGTACATACATTCTCACTTTTGAAAATTGATCTTCAGACCATTCATCATTTAGAAAATCTTCAAGAGTTGCATACTTCAAATTCCTTTAGTACATGTAACTATAAGAATCTTCTAGGAAGATAAGCTGACTATCTTCAGAATTATCAAATAGTATCTCCTTTTCATATACTTGATCGATAATAGGTTCTTCAAGAATAGGAAGATTGATTGAAGAAATAGTAATACATGCTCTGAATCTGACTTCAAATTTTTCTGAAAAGACCATCAAAATTTCATCTGAAATATCAACATCTTGCATATGACATAAGTCCATCTCTATGTCAAAATATTCAGTTGGTTGATTCAGAAAATCTTTGAAAATAACCAACCTTTCATCCAAGAATCTACACTCCAGATTCCTTGGATTATTCAGAATTATATATACCCAACAAAATTGACTTATTATCCTCCATAAGTTTTCAGATATTTCATCATTATCTACTCTGTTCAGAACTTGTGGTCTCCAAATCACCACTTCTCTATGTTCATTTTCTTCTATTTCATCATTCTCCTCCATCTCCACATCTTCATCAAATAATATAACATCTGAGAGATCACCAGGTTCTCCAAGTACCTCTTCAAAGGCCAAATATTCATTCAGCATTTCATCATTAGAATCTGGAATATATTTGTATCTTCTGAACCTTGATTTCTTTCAGATTCATGAGACACTTTTTCAGTCTCATATCCTTCTTCAACATTTGCTTCACAAGTAACATTCTCAGCCTCTTGTCCTACTGTTTTAGCATATAAGATATCATCTATAGCTTCAGAAACTCTGTTAGTATGTTCCCTAACTACATTCTGAACGTCTTCATTTTCAGAAGATTTTTCAGAAGTCTGAACAACATCTTCAGATACTTTCTGTCTCTTCTCCCCCTCTTGATTATCAGGACCCTGATCATCAAGCTTTCTCTTCAAAGTATTTGCTGGAGGTGTGCACTCTAAGATAGAGAGTCTTTCATTTAGAGATGTATGAGAATTCTGAATTGTAGACAACTGAGTCAGAATTTGAGAAATATCCTCCTTTGTAGCAAATTGGGAAGAATCTGGCTGAGTAGAAGAAGAAGAAGGCATTGAAGTCTTCAGAGATGCTACTGTAGAAACCACTTCAGAAAAAGCATTCAGAATTGCCTGTTTAAAAGAATGAAGATCATTGGAAGTTGACACCTGGAAATCATCCAGCTTATTTACCACTTTTGTCTCCTGCTTATCCAACCTATCCTCCATCACCTTGTAAGATATATCCATCAATTCCTTAATGTTCTTCTGAATCTTTGCAAATTCAGAAGTACAGAAATCTATGAATTCTGAGAATTCAGAAGATGAGGGAAAGGTTCCAAGACCAACAGATGGTCTTGTTTGCAGTCCTTCAGAAGAAGGCTGGCGTGTAGATGCCACAGCACATGAACCACAAAAGATTCTGTAAATGGGGCTTTAGAGATGTTCACCCCACCAGGACTTCCAACCAATCCTTGATATCCTGTACTAGGAATATCTATAGTTGTTGTAGCAATGTGACAAACACTTTGTATTGGTACATCTGAAAGATGTGTGCTTGTGTGAAAGAAATCCACATTTAGTGGTTCATTAGGCTTAAGATTGAGTGGACTCTCAGACTCAATATGCTCAAAACTGTGAACGGGGACCTATTGGTAAATGAGCTGCTTGCCCCATAAGTGTTTCTGAAACACCCTTCTGTTGAGAGATGGGTAAGTGGCTGGGGGGTTTAACAAGAGTTGCCATGGGCTCACTAGCTATTTCAATATTACCCACCAAAGAGTGTGGAGTAATAGATGATGTGGCTGCCCGGCTTGTAACATTTGGTTCACAAGTTTGTTTATCTTTTACTTGTGTTCTCCCCTCTTCAATTCTTTTTCTCTCTTCTACCCAAGCTCTCATTTACATTTTTCCTTTTCACACCATGAGGTTGTTCTCCCCCATGAACAGCCTCCCCACTCTTCCTAGGAATTCTAGACTGCTCACAATGCTCACCACTCTGGTGGGAATCAGGGGAAGAGACTACTGGTTTTGATAGTCCCATTGATTCATAATACTCATTCATAATCCTATTTTTGGGATTTACAAGAGCAAGTAAATGATCAGGTAATGGTAAAGTATTGGGAAATTGTAATTTTGCACTTGGTGGCCTTAGATTATCCATAGAAAATAGTGGAACATGTACCTCATGAGCTAAATCTGGAATAGCTGAAACAGCTTTCATGGGACCTTTGATGAAAGTCTGAAAAAATCTCTAAAAAGGTATGTAGTTGTAGGTAGATTTCCTCAAAACAGCAGACTTGAGTTCTTCAAAGATAAGGGGAGCATAATCATAATGTTTATTAAATGCAACACCATGAAAAATAATCCTCTCATTTATAGAAGCTTGATCCAGGATTGAACTTTTACCAGAAAGACAAGTGTTCAGAATGGTGAATAGACAATACCAGATTGGGGGTAAACACTTCCTTCTGAAGGAGCTTAAAGTGGTCCACACAAATCCATATGTAGCATTTCAAGTGGAGCTTTGCATGAAGATAACATTTTCAGAGGATGGGAGCTTCTTTTGATCTTCCCTAGTTCACATGCAGAACATAAGGAATTCTTTTCAAATATAATCTTTGGTAGTCCTCTAATAGAGTTGTGTCTTTCCAGTTCAGAAATAGCTTTGAAGTTCAGATGTGACATTCTTCTCTACCAAAGCCAACTATCATTTCTCATTATTGTGGAAATATAACAAACTCCTTGTAATTGTCCATCTGCAGTGAAAGTTGCAGTGTAGATATCTCCATCTCTATAAGCAGTTAATTCATTTTTGTTTGCAGAACTCAGAACATGACAGTAGTCTATGTCAAAATTTACTTTCCAATATTTGTCACAAAACTGACTTATACTGAAAAGGTTATGTTTTAGACCTTCAACATAGAAAACCTTCAGCACTTTGACATCTCCTTTGGAAAAAGTTCCATAACCTCTCACATAACCTTTTGCATTGTTTCCAAAGCTAACTGTTCCTCCATATCTTTCATGATAATCAGTTAGAAGTTCTTTGAAAGGTGTCATGTGTCTTGAACATCCTGAATCTAAGACCCACGCATGACATATCTGCAAAAATGATTATTGAGATTTAGGTACCCATTTAATAATAGGTCCTGTGAGATTAATTAAAAAAATTGAAATTTTGGACTGTGACTTAACATTTTGATATTCAGTAGTTTGTTCAGAACTTTTGAATTTTTCTTTCTCAGTATTGTTTATTTTTATTTTTATTTTTATTTTTATTTTTATTTTTATGTTTATGCTTATTTGCCAATTTTGCTGAAAAGTTCTGAATTGAGTTCTCAAGATTTTTCTTGTTGGTTTTGGAATTCAGATGAAAAATATGATGACCACAATTAATACAATGAATATGATTCTTCAGAATATTTAATATGTCAGTACATGAACAAGAATCAACAGTATTTGATTTTGCAACAGAAGACTTTCTTTTATTCACTTTATTAATATGTGGTACATCAGTTTTCTTAGAAATTGAAAAGCTATCTAATTTGGCAGTATTTGATAGCCTTTCACCTTTCTTTCTCCAAACTAAAGTGGATAGCTCTGTAAAAGATAAGAAGTGAGGATTAGTATAATAAGTTCTTTTACCAACTTTAGATTTAAGTTCTGAATTTTGAATTTCATATTATGAATTAGAAGACTGTCCTTTTTCAAACAATTTAACTCTGGTTACAAAGTTAGATGATGATATTGAAGATTTTTCTGAAGTCAAAGATGTATTTTTAGATATAGGAGTTTTGAATTTGTCCGAAGTCTCAGTGTTTAGAAATTCTGCTTTCAGAAATACAGGATTCAACATTTCTGAAGGAAATTTTGGAGCTTCAGATTTTAAAATTTCTCCTTCAGTCATACAAGATTTTGATTTGTATATAATATAACCATCTTTATCAATGACTTCAACTTTAAGATCATCATCATCTTCTGAATCTGAAGCATTCATTAAATCTGAAAACTTGTTCTGAGTCATGCTTGAAGCAAAAGAATTTAGATTTGAATTTTTCTTAGACTCATCATCAGAATTATCAAAACATATTTCTGAATTTTCATCATTATCTTTTAAAGATTCAATATCTGAGAATTCATCATATTTTTCTTCATGTTCAGATTTATTATCAGAATGATCTTCTGGACAAACTTCAGAAGATAACTCAGAAGATAATTCAGAATTATGTTCAGAAATGTCCTCTGTTTCACCAGAATTAAGAGGTTTTTCTTCAGAAAATAAAGTCTCTGATTTTACAAATGGAATTCTTTCATGCAAAGAGTAATTAACAGGTTTGGATATGACACATGTGTTAGTTTCATTGAAATTTTTCATTTTTGAATAATCATAAAGATTTGCAGGTGCCCTTTTCAAAATTTGGCTTTCATTATATCCCAAACCTGCTTTTATATTGTAAAATTTTGAATTCTGAGCCTGTTTTGTTAAAATATTCAGAGTTTGTTCAGTTTGACCTCTTTTAAAGTTCAAACCTTCTAATTCCTTAATCTTATGGTAAAGATCAAGTTTTTCTTGATTCAAAAAGTTCATTTTTACATTCAGAACTTCTTTTTCAGATTTTTCATTTAAAATATCTTTTTGTAAACTATCCATCTTTTCTTTTAATAATGATTTTTCTTCAGAAACTTTTTTAAGAATTTGTTCAGCTTCTTGGCAATTTTGTTTATAAATTTGGCTTTCAGCTCTGAATTGATTTACCAAAATTCTTTCCCCTTTGATTCTGTTTCTGGGTTTTTCAAATTCAGAATACATGTTCTGAATTTGATTTTTCATTTCAGGTTCTCCAGAATTTGGTTCAGAATTTTGTTCAGAAGAGGAACTTATCTTAGAATTAAATGCAGAAGATGAAGAAAGTACCCTAGAGTCATGTGCATGTTTATCTTCAGGATCCAGTTGGCACATGTAACAATATGAGACATAGTGAGCCACTTCTTCATCATACTCTCCATCACTCCAGTTTAACCAGTCCTCTTCATACTTGGTCACCAGAGCTGGATTAAGTTCCTTCTTTTTAGCAAGAAGATGCTTCTTCTCATAATAGCCAGAATTTTTCACTTTGGGCATTTTGCACTGTCTTGCATAATGTCCAGGCTTATCACAGCTGAAGCATCTTGCTGGTTCTTATGTGTCATTTTGACCAGCATCTTTACTTTTCTTAGGTCCTTCTTCAGATTTAGACTTGTTCTTATATTTTTGATTATATCTTTGAGTGAATTGCCTTGTCATGAAAGCAATATTATCAGAAATTCTTTTAAGCTCTTCATCTGATTCATCTCCCTCACACAGAGTGTTCTCTGGGATTTCACAAACCTTGCTCTTAGCAGAAATGTTCATGGAATTATTATACTTCTTGCTCAATAATTTCTACTGTTTCATTTGCCTTCTTTTGCTCATTCCGTCTAGCCTCTTGTTGAAACAAGATGCCATAAACATCATGAATTGATTTTCTAGACAGATTTCTAGTAACCATATTGTCAGAAAAGCTTGACCACTCATTACCCAGATTGTTCAGAATTTATTATTTATTTCTGAGTTGGATTTTTGAACACCATTTCTTCTTAAATCATTCAGTACATTGTTGAATCTGTGATAAGTCTCTGTGATAGATTCATTTTCTTTATACCTGAAATTTTCGTAAGTGCCAACATAGATGTTCAACCTTTGGGCTTGGGCTTTTGTGCTTTCCTGCATTTGTGCTTCAACCTCATCCCACATGGCCTTAGTAGAGGTTAAACTATCTAGCCTATTGAATATTTCATTGGGAATGGCCATTGTAAGAAGAGTCAGTGCCCTTTTGTCAATCTTGGCTTGATTTTTATCAGCAGTACTGTACATACCTGGGCTTTTCTTGATTCGCGATGCAGGGATCTCAGGAGTAGATTCAGTTCTTGGAACTGCAGGAATTTCCACATAGACCTCCAGAGGGCCATTTACGATCGATTGCATTAGAGCTTCATCGATATTGTCCATGAACTGAATCATTCTGATTCGCCATTGATGATACTCCCCTAGAAACAAGGTTGGTGGTTTTGTTTCAGATCCGATGGAGATGATTTCTTTAGACATCTTGATTTAGAATAGATCGAGAATTCACCTGGATTTGAGTCTTGAATTTTATCGATCAAGAATTTCAAGAACTGTCAGACCTGACAAGTTCTTCTCTAAGTTTATCAATCAGATGAATTGGCTCTGATACCAATTGTTAGATCCCAAACTATCAAGAATGTAAAAAGACTAAAGAACAAGAACAAGAATTATGTCACTGAAGTTGTATATCGTATTGATTACTGAAAAGTATTACAAAGTATGTATCTTTACAAGCTCGATGAACGTTAGTTCTAACTGTCTAACAAACTATCTATTTATATACAAACAGAAATGCTAAACTTACAGTACAAAAATGACAGACATGTTCAGAACTACTTCTGAACTTCTTCAGAAGTATCTTCAGAACCATCTTCAGAACTTCTTCAGATTCTTCAGAACTTCTGAAGTAGCCACTTCAGAAGTTATGCCTTAGGCTATGCTTTGCTCATCTTCTGAGTTCTGAACCTTTCTCTCTTCAGAACTAGTTCAGAATATCTGAACTATGTTGTCTTCAGAACCCAGTCTTCTTTTGAAGCTATCTTCTGATATCTATCACTTTTCTTATTTTCTTTTCCTTTTGAAGCTTCTATTTCAGATTTTCAAAATCAAATGTTAGGTTTAAAATGGTTTGTTCAAGTTCAGAAGGTTTAGAGGTGGTGCAAACGGGGGTTTCAGAAGGTTGTTCTTCTGCATCACTTGACATAGCCATTCCACAAAACATGGCTTCTGCATCACTTGACTGATCTGAACACCAGTTCTCATGCTCTGCATATTTATCTCTCTCGTCAACATTGTACTTGTATTTGTTCTTGTAATACATATGATCTTTTACTAGAGTTCCTTTGCAGTCTTTTGAGTAATGGCTAGGTTTGCCACATTGAGAGCATACATCCTTCTTCTTCTTCAACTTCTCTTCCTTCTTCTCAGCCTCTATCTTTTCAACCCTTGGAGCTTTTTGTATGGGTACATAAGTTTGAGTTGGGCGTTCACTTTTGTTATCGTACCTTCCTTTGTTCTGAAATGAACGATTACCAAACTTTATAGTGAATTGTTTGGTACAAAGAGCCAGAGACTCAACAAAAGCACTGATCTCATCATCTTCTGATCCAGAAAGACCAGCTTCAGAAATTAAAGCTTTGCTCTTCCCTTTCTTCTCAGCTTCTCTATTCCTTCTCCCTGACCCTCTGGTTTTAGAAATAACGGCCAAGGGACCACCAACACTTACTTTCTGTAATAGCACCTCCTTCTCATGGGTCTGAAGAGTCCCAAACACATCATGTAGAGACCACTACTCTAGATCTTGATTTGCTTGTAGTGACATTGACAAATTTGACCATTCAGGATTAAGACGCTTGAGGAACATAACATTGTTATCTTCCTTTGATCTGATGATGTCACATCTTTTACATTGATTTATCAATGTATTAAATCTGTGATATGTCTGCTCAAGAATTTCTTTTGGAAGGGCCTGGAAATTGTTGTACTCATTCGGCTTGAGCTCTTCTATTTTTCTTCATCTTGGATCCACCTTCAAGTTGATTAGCCAACCTGATCCCATAGATCTTTAGCGTAATCACATTGATCCAGAGATTGGAAGATTTCATTTGGAAGTGCCATGATGAGAAGTCTTTTTGCCTTTTGATCAACTTCATTTTTCTTTTTATCTTCTTCATTCCGGTCCTTTCTAATCTTTAGAATCTGCCTTGCTGGGATTTCTTTAATAGTGGTAGTAGCAGGTATACGGGGAATAGTAGTAACTGGAATATAAGGGCTATTTAGTACAGAAGAGTATAGATCGAGATCTAGACCTTCAAAGAAATTGATCATCCGAATTTTCCACTGGGGATATTCATCCCTGAGTAGAGCGGGAGGTTTAGTCAGTGAACCGGAACTGTACATGGCATTTAAATTTGGATTTGCCATTTTGCAGTAAAACAGAGTACGGGAATTTCAAGAAGAAACTTGAAATAGAATGTGATAAGTCACTGAACCTGAAACAATTGATCGATGTTTAATAGAACTCAGATTTAAACTAGAAATACCACTGTTTTTGAGAAAAATTGTATGACAAAAATAAAAACTCATAGAACAGGTTAGAATGAAGACAGTAGTTTAAAAACGAGAAAAAAATTCAAGTTGAGTGGGGATTTCTCCAAATTCGATTTGATAGAATAATCAATAGATTGATTAGTTAGCTCTGATACCAATTGTTGGAACCCAGATCCCCATTTATACTCAATTGATGTTGATTATTAATATAAAATAAACAAGAGAGCGGAAGAAAATACGATCAACAATCAAACTAGAATATACACAATAATGGAAGAGAATAGCAATATGAATCAAACGATAATTTTTATTTCACTCAAGATCCCAATGAACACAGTACTGGAAATACAAATTAATCTTTCAAGCTCTCTCCAAGATCATCAACCTTCAATACAGTGATGGCACTCTCTGTTATACTATTACAATAGAAAATTCAATTAGCTAGCCTATCACGTATTGACACCTAAGCAAGATATCACAGATTCAGTTATGCACAGGAAGCATGACTTGCCCACGTCATTAAAGTGCATGTGTAGTTCCTTGAGTAATATCCAGAAGATTCCCAATCTTCTAGATCGTCAATGAAGCCTCTGAACTACACTTCTGAAGTCAGTCTTCTGGATAGACTTGCTTCTGGAGAGAAACACTTGTTCTTTTAAAATGAAATTCTGGTTCATACTTTTACATATAAAAATAAGTTATAACAATAAGTGTGTATGTCCTGGTACCGTCCAATTTAAGGGTAAATGGATCGATCCTAGGAACCGTTATCGGGAGCCGTACATGGAAACCGTTTTTGGGAGTCGATTGTCGGAAGGGATTTGAGTGTATTGCCCTACACTCATTTTCCATTGTTTGAGCGGTCTGTACAATCCTCGAACCCAATTGATTTTCTTATGTTATACTCAATTCTCGACTATTGATTTGATGATACTTTTTAGCTTACCCAGTTGAGATACTTCATGCAAATTGTAGATTGATCACTTCACGTTCCGGTTTTGAAAATATTTTAATTATTATTTTATTATTAATTCGATTATATACTTGTGATCTTTGTTATTTTAATTATCCGATCACTGAGCAATTGGCTCAACCGAGGTTTGTTTTGTCCTCGGCAGGTACAGGATCGTAGGTGGGTTTATCAAGGGACTGAGGGCGATGGAATATGACTATTTTGAAGACAACCCTTGGATATTATAGTTTTTGTTTATGTAAATATTGCAATTACATCCATGTTGTCTTAACTTTGGTTTCCCATACTTATATTTTGATGTATATTCGTAGTAGCTCTAGTTTTCCCAAGTATGTTAGTTAGTTATGTTGTTATGTTTTCTTTCATAACACATTGTCCTCTGGCCACGTGGGATGGGGTGTTACAGATTCCATTAACTTTGTCAAAACGTAAGAATTAGAATATTCTCGTCCAACAGTTCGAAGGTCAATGATTAAGCAATTAAAACGTTGATGTACCTCAGACAAAGATTCATTTTTACCACAAATTAATCTTTCATATTGTCTAACTAGGTTTATTTTTCTTGACTCTTGTACCTCATTAGTACCTCCATGTTGAACACATAAAGTTTCCCACTTGGATTTCTAAGTTCTCATCTTCATGACAGGGTGATAAACATCGTCAAGAAGGGACATAGCCATGAAAAATCTAGCCTTAGTACCAATAGCTACATTTTTCTTGTCTTCCTCACTCCATTGATGTGGAGCTTTAGGAATATGTTTTTTAGGAATAGTAAGAGTGGTGGTAGTCTTAGGAACAACATCCACAATAGTTGTAGGAATAAATGGTTTGTTCTCTACATAGTAGGGTATTTGAGGATCCGCACATTCTAGGAACAGAGTCATTCTTTCCTTCTAGACAAGGAAGTTATCCTTGCTGAAATGAGGAGGTTTGGCAAAAGAGCCATTATCATTATAATTTGTATTTTGATTGGCCATTTCAAAAATAGAATGATATTAGTATTTTTGAAGATAAAAGCAATAAATATTACTCTGATACCACTTGTTGGTCCCAAAAGAGTCTACAAAAATGTAGAGATATCACACAGGTTGTAGAAGTGGGGATGAATGCAAACACAAACTTTTAAGTTTTAAACAAGTTTATTGATAATAAACAAATTTACAGAATGTTGCGGAAGTAAGAACAAGTATTGAAACCTATTCTAAACAATCTAAGAATCACAAAGATGATGCACAAGAAAAGGAGAGAACAGAATTAGAGGTTCAAGAGAAGAAAATGGATGCATGAAGGTCAAGGAAGGGTTTCCTCACCTACTTATACCCGTTGCATTAAATACAAGTCATATGGTACCATCCACGTGTTAGCCATCTATTGGAGCGTTTGTCCTTTATTATAGAGTGAGTAGGCTTATGGCCGGAACAGTTGACCTTTAGGGTTGGTAAGCACGTAGTGGGAGAAATATAGCAACATAGTACTTATACCTTCTCTGACAGGTCAAGGGGTTGTCTTTTTGTGCATTTAGGATAAGAACAAAACTTAATCTTGTTGAGCAAGATTCATTTGATCGCTGATGATGAGGACTCGTTGAGGATTCTTTAGACATCACTGAATCTTGTCAGATTTCACACTTGTAGTAAACAGACTTGTTGTCACTGAAATTCGCTTCAGATCATGAACTGTCATGTCTCTATCTTCAGCTAATTCTTCGACCTCGTTGAAGGTTTCGTTAGTGTTAGTTTTGTCTTTAGGATTCTTTCAGGTTTAGAGACTATTCAGAGTTTGTTTCAGCCATCACTTAGTGTAATCAGTGATACATCCACTGAAGCAAAACAGAAACTAAATCCTAAGAATTTCACTGAGTGTACAGGGTTATCAGTAAATCACTGAAGGGGTTTCTATCAACACACATTATTACTGATCAATGAAATCATTTTTAGAGTTTTATCTCTAGTTTGAAGAGTTTTTCTCTTGGTTTTCTGAGTGGTACACTGGTAGGCTCGTTATCCTAAAGGGTTTAGACGCTTGTCAATCATTTCCGCAAAACCCCGCTGCATCATCATCACAATTTAAGTTGGATAGAGCCGATAATGTCAAACACCAAGTTTGGCAAATATTAACAAACAATAATAAAGTTGGAACATGAAACATTTTGTTTTGTTTCAATTTGTTTTTCTAGTTTTTAATTTGGGAGGTTCTTAGGCACTTCCTAACATGGTAATGGTGACAAGTTTTTTATGATTAAATGGATGAGATGTTGCGCCGCTTGTATGATAATGTTTACACATTCTTGTGTGGAGATCTTTTTAATAGTGTTACTGGTCTCAAAAACTGCAGCTATGGGGGTTGTTTATCAAGTATTTGTCCCCAAAACAATAGTTATATATCCATGGGGGCTGATTGGGGCTTTTTCAGAGCATTTTCGGGGTTGTTTGAGGTATGTTTCGTGGACGTTTAGAATCTTTTTAGAATCTATTTAGAAACTGATTATGATCAATTCTTTCGTCTCTATCTAGAGGGGTTCGATAGCGGTACATTGTTAGATAGTAAGGGTATTACTTGGAGTGTCAGTCGAGTTACGATAAAACCTTTGCCACATAAATTTATGCTCCACATTTTTTGATAGATATCAGAAGATAGCTTCAAAAGAAGACTGGGTTCTGAAGACAACATAGTTCAGATCTTCTGAACTAGTTCTGAAGAGAGAAAGGTTCAGAACTCAGAAGATGAGCAAAGCAAAGGCTAAGGCATAACTTCTGAAGTGGCTACTTCAGAAGTTCTGAAGAAGTTCTGAAGATGGTTCTGAAGATACTTCTCAAGAAGTTCAGAAGAAGTTCAGAAGTAGTTCTGAACATGTCTGTTATTTTTGTACTGTATCTTTAGCATTTCACTTTGTATATAAATAGATAGTTTGTTAGCTAGTTAGAGCTAACGTTCATAGAGCTTGCAAAGATAAATACTTTGTAATACTTTTCAGTAATCAATACGATATACAACTTCAGTGACATAATTCTTGTTCTTGTTCTTTAGTCTCTTTACATTCTTGATAGTATGGGATCTAACAATTGGTATCAGAGCCAATTCATCTGATTGATCAATTTAGCGAAGAACTTGTCAGACCTGACAGTTATTGAAATTCTTGATCGATAAAATTCAAGATTCAAATCCAGGTGAAATTTCGATCTATTCGAAATCAAGATGTCTAAAGAAATCGTCTCCATCGGATCTGAAACAAAACCACCAACCTTCTTTCTAGGAGAATATCATCAATGGCAAATTAGAATGATTCAGTTCTTGGACAATATCGATGAAGGTCTAATGCAATCGATCGTAAATGGCCCTCTGGAGGTCTATGTGGAAATTCCTGCAGTTCCAAGAACTGAATCTACTCCTGAGATCCCTGCATCGCGAATCAAGAAAAGCTCAGGTATGTACAGTACTGTTGAGAAAAATCAAGCCAAGATTGACAAAAGGGCACTGACTCTTCTTACAATGGCCATTCCTAATGAAATATTCAATAGGGTAGATAGTTTAACCTCTGCTAAGGCCATGTGGGATAAGGTTGAAGCTCAAATGCAGGGAAGCACAAAAGCCCAAGCCCAAAGGTTGAACATCTGTGTTGGTACTTATGAAAATTTCAGATATAAAGAAAATGAATCTATCACAGAGACTTATCATAGATTCAACAATATACTGAATGATTTTAAAAGAAATGGTGTTCAGAAATCCAACTCAGAAATAAATAATAAACTTCTGAACAATCTGGGTAATGAGTGGTCAAGCTTTTCTGACAATATGGTTACTAGAAATCTGTCTAGAAAATCAATTCATGATGTCTATGGCATCTTGTTTCAACAAGAGGATAAAATCAAGACTAGACAGAATGAGCAAAAGAAGGCAAATGAAACAGTAGCCTTATTGAGCAAGAAGTATAATAATTCCATGACCATTTCTGCTAAGAGCAAGGTTTGTGAAATCCCAGAGACAACTCTGTGTGAGGGAGATGAATCAGGTGAAGATCTTAAAAGAATTTCTAATAATATTGCTTTCATGACAAGACAATTCACTCAAAGATATAATCAGAAATATAAGAACAAGTCTAAATCTGAAGAAGGACCTAAGAAAGGTCAAGATGCTGGTCATAATGTCACATAAGAACCAGCAAGATGCTTCAACTGTGGTAAGCCTGGACATTATGCAAGACAGTGCAAAATGCCCAAAGTGAAAAATTCTGGCTATTATGAAAAGAAGCATCTTCTTGCTAAAAAGAAGGAACTTAATCCAACTCTGGTGACCAAGTATGAAAAGGACTGGTTAAACTGGAGTGATGGATAATATGATGAAGAAGTGGCTCACTATGCCTCACGTTGTTACATGTGCCAGCTGGATCCTGAAGATAAACATGCACATGACTCTGAGGTACTTTCTTCATCTTCTGCATTTAATTCTGAGATAAGTTCCTCTTGTGAACAAAATTATGAACCAAATTCAGAACATGCATTATGAATTTGAAACACTTAGAAACATAATCAAAAGGGAAAGAATTTTGGTAAATCAATTAGAGCTGAAAGCCAAATGTATAAACAAAATTGCCAAGAAGCTGAACAAATTCTTGAAAAGGTTTCTGAAGAAAAATCATTATTAAAAGAAAAGATGATAGTTTACAAAAAGATATTTTAAATGAAAAATCTGAAAAAGAAGTTCTGAATGTAAAAATGAACTTTCTGAATAAAGAAAGACTTGATCTTTACAAAAAGATTAAGGAATTAGATTATCTGAACTTTAAAAGAGGTCAAAATGAACAAACTCTGAATATTTTAACAAATCAGGCTCAGAATTCAAAATTTTACAATATAAAAGCAGGTTTAGGATATAATGAAAGTCAAATTTTGAAAAAATCACCTGCAAATCTTTATGACTATTCAAAAATGAAAATTTTCAATGAAAATAACACAGGTGTCACATCCAAACCTGTTAATTACTCTTTGCCTGAAAGAATTCCATTTGTAAAATCAGAAACTTTATTTTCTAAAGAAAAATCTCTTAGTTCTGATGAAACAGAGAAAATTTCTGAAACAGAAGTAACAAATAAAGATATTTCAAATATTTCATAAAATATTTCTAAACATACTTCTGAATCAAAAATTATTTCTGAAGAAAAATCTGAACAAATTATTAAAACTGAGATTACTTCTGAATTATCTTCTGAACATACTTCTAAGTTATTTTCTGAAGTTTGTCCAGAAGATCATTCTGATAATAAATCAGAACATGAAGAAAAATATGATAAATTCTCAGATATTGAATCTTTAAAAGATAATGATGAAAATTCAGAAATATTTTTTGATAATTCTGATGATGAGTCTGAGAAAATTTCAAATCTAAATATTTTTGCATCAAACATGACTCAGAACAAGTTCTCAGATTTAATAAATGCTTCAGATTCAGAAGATGATGATGATCCTAAGGTTGAAGTCATTGATAAAGATGGTTATATTATATACAAATCAAAATCTTGTTTGACTGAAGGAGAAATTTTAAAATCTGAAGCTCCAAAATTGCCTTCAGAAATGTTCAATCCTGTATTTCTGAAAGCAGAATTTCTAAACACTGAGATTTCAGACAAATTCAAAACTCCTATATCTAAAAATACATCTTTGACTTCATAAAATTCTTCAATATCATCATCTAACTTTGTAACCAGAATTAAATTGATTGAAAAAGGACAGTCTTCTAATTCAAAATCTGAAATTCAGAATTCAGAACTTAAATCTAAAGTTGGTAAAAGAACTTCTTATACTAATCCTCACTTTTTACATTTTACAGATCTATCCACTTTAGTTAGGAGAAAAAAAAGGTGAAAGACTATCAAAGACTGCTAAATTATATAGTTTTTCAATTTCTAAGAAAATTGATGTACCACACATTAATCAAGTGAATAAAAGAAAGGCTTATATTGCAAAATCAAATGTTGTTGATTCTTGTTTATATATTGATAATTAAATATTCTGAAGAATCATATTCATTGTATTAATTGTGGTCATCATATCTTTCATCTCAACTACAAAACCAACAAGAAAAATCTTGAGAAATCAATTCAGAACTTTTCAGCAAATTTGGCAAATAAGCATAAAAATAAAAATAAACATAAAAACAATACAAAAAAGGACAAATTCAAAACTTCTGAACAAAATTCTGAATTTCAAAGTTGTTGACTAATCTCACAGGACTCATTTTTAAATGGGTACCTAAATCTCAATAATCATTTTTGCAGATATGTCATATGTGGGTCTTAGATTCAGGATGTTCAAGACACATGACACCTTTCAAAAAGCTTCTAACTGATTATCATGAAAGATATGGAGGAACAGTTAGCTTTGGAAACAATGCAAAAGGATGTGTGAGAGGTTATGGAACTTTTTCTAAAGGAGATGTAAAAGTAATGAAGGTTTTCTATGTTGAAGGTCTAAAACATAACCTCTTCAGTATAAGTCAGTTTTGTGACAAATATTGGAGAGTAAATTTTGACATAGACTACTGTCGTGTTCTGAGTTCAGCAAACAAAAATGAATTAACTGCTTATAGAGATGGAGATATATACACTGCAACTTTCACTGCAGATGGACAATTACAAGGAGTTTGTTATATTTCCACAACTATGAGAAATGATAGTTGGCTTTGGCACAGAAGAATGTCACATCTGAATTTCAAAGCTATTTCTGAACTGGAAAGACACAACTCTGTTAGAGGACTACCAATGATCATATTTGAAAAGAATTCTTTATGTTCTGCATGTGAACTAGGGAAGATCAAAAGAAGCTTCCATCCTCTGAAAATGCTATCTTCATGCAAAGCTCCACTTGAAATGCTACATATGGATTTGTGTGGACCAATGAAGACTCAAAGCATGGGTGGAAAGAAGTATATTCTTGTCATTGTAGATGAATATTCAAGATATACTTGAAATGTGTCTGACATTTCAAAGCTTTCATTGTGTCTGACATTTCAAAGCTTTCATTGTGTCTGACATTCCAAAGTATTCAACTTCCACACTGAAATGGCTTTTGAATTGTACTGAATGCTTCATTGCTGCATCTGATGTAAAAGAAGAAATAATCTATTTGATCAAGGAAAGGATCAGTTTCAGAGATTGCATTAGGAAGAGCTATCTTGCTGGACATACAAGAATAAACAAACTCAGAGGAGCTGATTATATTCTGAGCAATACTTATGATTTTCAGATTCATACTAAGAAACAAGATATTGAAGAAATTCTGAAGCTTCAAAAGATAGGAAGTTCAGAAGTCAACTTAAAAGAAGAAGAAAAAGGGAAGGAAAAGGTTTCTGAAAACAAGTCTGAAAAAAATGTTCATGTTACTCAAATTTCTGAATCTGAACATTTGCAAGAGCAAAGAGTTGAAGAACATGCTCTCACAATGTTTCTTGAATACTTTCATCCAGAGATGTTCAGGGAATATGAACAAAAGTTTAATTACACTGATTGCTGGATCAAGAAATCTTTTGGATGGAAACAATGGTATTCAGACATAATCAGAAAGATCAGAATCTCTGTAAGTGAAGCAAGAAAAGAAAGTCCAATAGTGAAAGTTATTACTGCAGATATAAAGTCAAGGAAAAATTATAAGTATGCTTACTTCACTGTTGAAAGAAAAGATGGTGAAATATCTACATTCTCAGAAGCAGACTTTCAGAATGTTCATCTTAGAGATTTACTCAGAGCCTACAGGAGTCTCTATCCTTTTCATGAATCTATTGCCGAGTTCAGAAAATCTTTTCCAGTTCTCAGAGATGGTCTTTTACAGAGAATTCATTTGGGCTGCTAAAACAGATTTTCAAGTTGCTTATGTTTTGCACAAAGAAAAGGTTCATTTGAGTAGTCCTAATTTCAGCCTGCCTAACATTGAAAATCTCAAAAGAAGTACTCTTATTATTCAGCCTCCAGGGTTTGTGTGTAAATGTTTTGAAGAGTTGCTGTTCATAAGATTTGAAGAATTACATAAATGCTGCAATGGAACTCTAATGGCTATAAGAGACAGATTGGAGAAGAGACAGAACAAAAGACAAAATAATCTAAGTGATGAAGAATGGGAAAAGTACAAAAAGCTTGCAAAGAGATGCTTAGAATCATTGGATCTGTGTTAGAATATAGAAGTCTTATTCTTAAAGATATCAGAAAAATCTTAAATTTCTGGAGTTATGATTTGAACTTTTGAAGCTAAGGGGGAGATTGATAGATATCAGAAGATAGCTTCAAAAGAAGACTGGGTTCTGAAGATAACATAGTTCAGATCTTCTGAACTAGTTCTAAAGAGAGAAAGGTTCAGAACTCAGAAGACGAGCAAAGCAAAGCCTAAGGCATAACTTCTGAAGTGGTTACTTCAGAAGTTCTGAAGAATCTGAAGAAGTTCTAAAGATGGTTCTGAAGATACTTCTGAAGAAGTTCTGAAGAAGTTCAGAAGTAGTTCTGAACATGTCTGTTATTTTTGTACTGTATCTTTAGCATTTCACTTTGTATATAAATAGATAGTTTGTTAGTCAGTTAGAGCTAACGTTCATAGAGCTTGTAAAGATACATACTTTGTAATACTTTTCAGTAATCAATACGATATACAACTTCAGTGACCTAATTCTTGTTCTTGTTCTTTAATCCCTTTACATTCTTGATAGTTTGGGATCTAACATTTTTCATATTATCGATTTGTTCAAGTTGATAAATCCTCGCTTTCTGTTTCGAGGACGTTTAGAATCTATTTCAAGTAATGTCGTGTACCCGACCAATGGACGAGTATAACACTACTTTCTTTTAGTACATATGAAGGAATCACATTTTATCCTTCCATTTTTGGAAGTTTTCAAGGACTCTTGAGTCTTCTTAGGATTGGATTGGGGAAAAGGTCGTTTTTTAAGGGTGTCCCTGGCTATGCCTGGACTAATCCGGGTAAACAATGACTGCCAAAAACCAGTCTTGATAAACTCAGTGACTACAATTGGTGTGTATGCCTAGAATCGGTCCATGGATAGATGGGATATTTCAGGAGAAGGCCGTTTTAGGTTGAAGAACAATGTTTTCTCCTTTGGTAATGTGAACTTCTAAGATTTCTTCTGAATTAGTGATTTATTTGCATGAATCCTCTATGCATTTGTTCCTTTCTTATTTCTTAACCTGAATGTTGGTTATCATAAACCAGCAGGTAATGTTGAACTTTCAATCGGTTGCCAATGTAGTTTGATTAGCTCACCAGTTAATCATGTACCATCCATCTGTCATGATTGGAACATCCGGGTAGCAATTACAAAGGATATCGTTGAAGCTATGGTATCCGCCAATGAGGTTCTCTCTCTGTCTCACTAAAATACAATAGGGGGAATACAATCCAAAGTAACAAAATCTTGTAAAACTTGAAAAGAGATCGTCCCAAATCAAACAATGAAATTATTCACTCTAAGTAAGAACCTATCGATTTAAAGCATAAATGAAATTATATATCCGAAACTTTGATGAACAAATAATCCAACAATAAAAAAATATTGACACACTTGTGTAAGCAAATCGTAGTAAATAAGGGAGTAGAAACTACACCCGATTTTATGTGGAAACCCAAAAGGTGGAAAACCACGGGCAGAGGAGACCACCGAAAAGGACAATATGATTGACGTTGAGTAGAATGCTTGGAATAGAGATATAAACAGAGAACCCAAAGGAACTGCAACGGTATATGGGGCAACTTTTCCGACGACTAAAGTCGCTTGGGAAGTTGCCCGGATCTTCAATGTATACAACACAATGTCTAATACGAGAATTCATAGGGTTAGTTACGGTCGTTTATCAAACACTTATCCGGTAAGTGTTTACCGGTAAAATTACATTATGACTTACTTACTGGATAAAATTTTAGTCCACCAAAACAGCTTTGTATGCAACAATTTACCCGATAAGCACTAACCGTAGTAAGAGTTATTGCCCTCCGGGTAAACTCTTGGTCCTTGCCTCGCTCTTAGCATGGTAAGATTTTTTATCCTTATAATATCCATTATGTAATGTAACGTGACTTCCTTTTAATTTTATTGCCATTACTAATTATTATAATTTTAAAATTTTATTGTTATTGTAAGTTGTAACTTATTCTGATATTAAAGTATTATTGTTGTAATTTTGATTGTTTTCATGTTAACTTGTTGCAATTTTTAATTATAATAAAGTAATATTTAATTAATTATATATATCATGTATTGCTCCATCCATGATTAAGATAAAAGGTTTATAAACTATGAAAGAGTGTAATAAGAGAGAAAAATGAACATTATAAAATTATGAACGTACAACGAGATCCATAACTATAAAATTATTAACGTACAATGAAATTCCAAAAACCGGTTAAAACCTGGATTTTAACCACTATGACGTTACACTTTGTCTGACGAGCTAAGGCTCAATAAGGTTTGGATATATATTAAATGACATGTCAAGGAACCAATTACTTTGGAACCAATTAGGCAATTACTTTCAGTACAATTAACATTAGTTAGTTAGAAGCAAAAAAAATTAGAAGACGCACATTATGCACGATCATTGATCAACAGACAGGTTAATTTAGACCAAACGAAATGTCAAAGGATCAATATAACCGATCCATATCACACACCGATCAAGGGTTCAAGGCCGGTTACATCATAACCAGTGTCATGGTGAAGATTTTTTGTTATCGCAACCAAGTATAACTAGTTACAAAACTATTGTAATCAATTTTGACATACATGTACGGTAGATTGGTGCATTTCTTAGGAGTTGTTTTAAACACACTTGTAACCTCTTATCGAGTAAAAGACACTTAGGGGCCGTTTGTTAAACACTTACTCTGGTAAGCGTTCATCGGTTCAATTACCTAAAGAACACAATAAGACCGAGAATCTTACCTGGTAAGTGAGAATAAGTGAGAAGTCAAGGATTGAGAGTCTTACCCGGTAAGTAAGCGATGACTCTCACCTGACAAGCGCTTACTGGGTTACAAATACTTACATCAATCAATTTTGATGGCAATGATTGTTACCCATAAAGTAGGTGAGAGTTGTGAGTCTTGTCAATAGGCACTTACTCGATTAAAGATGGATGGTTTTAACCTGCAATAGTGCCATTTTGCTAACCAATAATCCCACCCGGTAAGCAAGTGTGATGACTCTTACCCAGTTAGCAAATTACCAGTAAGAGACGTTAAATTTATGCCATCAAAACTTTGATGACCACAAGGTTTGTGACGTACCGGTTAAGACTTGTGGGGAATGAGACTAGACAAATCCCTAAGATACCCGGTTTGTGACGTACCGGTTAAGACTTGTGGGGAATGAGACTAGACAAATCCCCAGATTCGAATCCAGACGCAAACAACTTGTGGCTACTAGGGAATTATCTCAGGGTTGTATGCTTTAACAGTCTTAAAATAAATTGTCAGGAATTAGCCTAGACAAATCCCTAAGATACCCTTTCCCACAAAAAATTTGATGACCAAAATCTAAATCTTAACGGTAAGGTAAGTAAGAATGGCAACTCTTACCTAGTTTTGTCGCTAAATGGCCTCTTAGATGTAAAAACAAGCGGCAGCAACAATGTTAATCACCAAAAAAGATACTAAATTCTACATTAAACTGCTCCAACATTCCATAAGAATATATACACTCACTTCTAGTGGAGAAAGAAAGATATAGCAATCAGACATAAGACGACAACTACTACTACTACTACTACCAGTATCCAGGCAGCACCAAGACGAGCCCAACCCATCGATGCTTCTGTTTTTCTTCATGTCAACCACATTAGTCGGGCCTTTCCAATCATAAAAATCTATGGGAACAAAATCAAGCAACGTAAACAACCATTTTTGATGCAAAAACCAAATCAAAAACCACAGAAAAAAGCAAAATAAAACCGATTGCCATGCTACTACTATATCTTTCCTTTTCATCTCTGAAATTAGTACAATGCGGACTTGCTTTTTTTTCCCATCGTGTCCCTATATATATCCGTGTATCTTCTTTGCAGTGTCGAAAAACCAGATTCCAACAAAATCTTCACTACAAACGACACTGCCATTATAAGAAATACTTATGGAGACGGTTTCCAATCAAACGGTAGATTATTGAATCCATTAACAGCTCCAAGACCATTAAGCAATTGGCTCCCTAGATCCTGCTGCTGCTGTTGTTGCTGCTGTTGTTGTTGTTGCTGTTGCTGTTGCTGTTGCTGTTGCTGTTGATGATGATTCAACATTGCAACCCTTCCGTTCATACTCAACGAATTATGACCACCCATTGCGGCCCGCATTCCATTCACCATACCCATTTGCCCACCACCACTTGTAGTAATCATATTGTTCCCACTCCCATTTCCGACAACACCCGAACTACTATTTCCCTGAATCAAATCATTAGCATTTTTCATGTCAATTCCCATTGAACCAACACCCCCATTGCCTCCAACAAGTTGGGAAGACATCATCATTTCCTGTATTATTTTCTGAACGGAGCTTTGAGAGTCATTCACGTCAGCATCACTAGAAAGTGTCGGCTGCTGCATCGATGAAATATTTGGGGAGGTGGCAGAATTCAAAGGTGCTCCTGAACCTTGAGGGAGATTGTTAGATAAGGATGGAGTTGGTGATTGGAATGGAGAAGGGTTAGGGTGCGCTTGTGTACTCGAGGATCCAGGGGAAGGAATCTGAATACCATAGGCACAATTTGTATTAAGTGAATTCTGCTGTCTAGGGTTCTGGTGGAGCAACCCAACGATGGTCATATTGGAACCGTTATTTACACTTGGCATGCTATTAGTGGATGCAATTTGCATAGCAGATGTTTCGTTGTTTGATGTACTTTGAACCACTGTTTGCAGCTGCTGTGGCTTTTGCTGTTCCTCGGGTTGACTATGAAACCCTGATGTTGAAGATGTCCTCCGTGGAAATTTTGCCAAGCTCTCTGTGAAATTTAAATAAACAAATGAGAAAATTAATAACAGCACCTTATTGACGGCTTTAGATACACGTATCAGAAATAAATAATTCAACAAAGAAGCAAACCACTTGCAATCCTACCTTGTAGGAAACTAATTTCTTTGACCCAACATAAGTCCACATTTCTATTTTAGTCTGTCCTAAAATAAGTGTCTACTTTCCAATTTTATCCTTTAATTATGATATGAGAAATTCTTTACTTCCTCATCCATAAGGGTAAAATTGTCATTTGGTTAATTAAAAAGTATAAAGATTACACATTTCTAAAACGTGCCATTTTCATTGTGGACGTTTATTTTGGGACAAAGGGAGTACTAAACAGGAGGTCTAGAAATCGTAACAAAATATTTATAGATACATTATACCAAGAATCTACAACATGAAGTGATTCAGAAATTATCATCAAAAAGCTGAAAGATTGGATTAAATTATACATTTGAGAAAATGGTTCTGACTCTGTCAATCAGACTCGTGGGAAAGAAAGCTGAAAATAGAACCGACGCCTAACCACTGAAGTTAGCGATCATCACATAAAGTACTCCCTAATTATCTTAAGGGTCCGTTTGGTTTGCGGGAATGAAATGGATTTGGGGGATTTGGATTTCCAATCCTATGTTTGGTTTGTTGGATTGTCTGGATTTGAAATCCTAGGATTCAATTGAAATACTACAAACATAGGATTTTGAAATCCTTAGGGGATGCTCGGGATTTCGTAAGATTGTATAAAATAATGTTTTAAAAATGTTAAAAACATTTGTTTTGTAATAATTGATTAATAAAAATGTAATTTAACTGTTTTTATAATTTTTTTATATATTATTTATAAATAATATGGAATCCAATTCCATTCGAATCCAAATCCCTCCATGAAATCCAAATCCCTCGAAAACAGTCCTGCAAACCAACCGGACCCTCAGTATATTCCACATAAAGGTAGGGTCTGGGGAGGGGAGGATGTAACCTTTAACCCAAGGACATCCTAAATAAACTACCAATTATACACCATTAAAAGTCTATAATTATGTAACTTAAGACTTGATAAGTTGCTAGAAATAGTAAACCAATATAAGTATATATAACATTTGGCGAGTGAAAGAGCAAGACACATAATTGAATAACCAGACTATGCACATGTGACCATTTACATAATCAAGCTTCCAACTGATCTCTCCTACCATTGAGAGGTGAATGACTTGGGTGTCACGAACCATACGGTAATCTACTACTTTGCAACCCAATAGTTATTTTTGTGCATGCACGACACACAATAAACTTCATTTTTCATTTGAAAAATGGCAACAGAGTATACATTATAAGATAAAATTTTAGGATAATATTATTCCATGCAAATACTACTTGACCAAGAGAGTTTTTAATATTCTATTGATACATTATATATCTCAAATAATTAGAATTTAATGATTCAAGAGAACCAAGAGTAGACTTTGATATATACAATATACATATACAGATATACTAATGGATTCGAATATCTATGCTATCAAAATTCTTAAATTTCAAGAGCACAACAACTATGAAGCATTAAGTACAAATCACTAATGCATTAAGAGCCTTGGTTTGTTGAAAACTTTTGACACAAAGCATGTCCCATATAGGTGGAACAACAAAGGATGGAGTAGGCTCCATGCCTATAAAATGAGTCCAAGGCCTTGGTTTCACAGCACCCCCATCAAATGCATTTTTTAAGTATTTGATTTTTTTTCTTGTTCTCTTCTTGTAAAGTGTAGAAATATGATTTAAATCTTTGGAGAGTGTTGGTGTAATTAGGGGCCGCTTGAAAGATTAGTCTGCTTAATTGTAATAATTTATCCATAGTGAGTTTTCTCTAGGAGGTCCGTGTTTCCAAAGAAAATCCCAACTTAGCATATTTAGCCATTTATCTACATATGTGTATGCTTATATGTTATTGTAATTTCTATTTTGTTCAAACATAAATTTCGGATTTTCATTTTTAATGAGGAATTGCATTAATTTTCCATGCTCGGTTTACAATAAAATTTACATCCCGCTTTATGACAAGGGTACACAACTAGTTTAATAAGTAAGACTATGCTTATGTTAATATAATTTATTTTTACGTATAATTTGTGGAATTTGTATTACAATCAATTTGTATCTTGAGAAACATTGGCTTTGTTTGAGTAGCCTTGGAGATTTGTATAATACACACACATTTCATTTGTAGTTTGCATCGTACAAGTATAGTTGATAAACAATCAATTAACATACTCCTTAATACCGTTGTTTAAATGGATCTGATCTAGACGGTCCTAATTAACCCAAGTAGTTGATCCATTTATATAGATCAATTTATTGAGTCATTTATTTTTAGATTGTTGCTAATCTTTATCATATGATCTATCCATTCATAGGCCTACTCTTAAACAGTCTTTATCTATCTTCAATTCGCTGCTTCGTTTTTCTTTTCTTTATCTATGGTTTATCCCTCAACATATCACACAACAGTTGATCTAAGAATGTCCACAAAGTTTTCAAAACTTGCATCAACTTGACCATAAGGGGGAGTGTAGTCAATGACAAAGAATTTCATTAAAATATGGAACAATTTGCCATGCCATCATAAGGATGTTAGCCTACAAACCATAGATATCTTTGAACATCCTACATTAAACATTTACACATAGACTTATGAAGCCATATGTGAAAGTGCGTAAGTACAGTATTACTGCCATCTTTAATAAACGCTAGGGGACATCAGCATTTTATAGCGTTGTATTTAGGAGACATAAAAAGCAAGTTGAACAAGCTTACCCATAGGCCCAGTTCTCGTTTCTCGGCTGTAATCAATCAAATCTTTCATACTATTAACCACTTCTGATATCTGCAAAGATAGCCAGCAAAATATCATGTTGCGTAACCAAGTAGAAAAAAAAATTAAAAATTAGAACTTAAGAAACTAATAATCAAATCTCTCAAAGGTGCAATTCAGATATCATATGTACAAACTGCTTCATTCTATAAAGATGGAATCACAGAAGGATGAGGAAGAACTTTTCCCTTGCAGATAAAATGTGGATACAACCAAGTCACCCCTACTCATTGAAGAACGAGAGACATGAAAACTAAATAGGAGGCCACAATTTCAGTCTTCTCTAACATTTGAAAAGGATTCAAACATATCCAATACATGGAGATTATAAGTTCGGTAATCTCAAAGACATTGTTAATTTATTATTTACTTTCTGTTTTGGGTTCCCATGGACATGTGTAAAAGATAAAAGGGAACTGTTTAATATGATAAAGAAAATATTAATATTTTCAGTTTTACATCACTGAAGAAAACATGGTGACTGGTGCATCGAGGTTCTCTGAGTTGGCAACATATTCCTTAAAAACAACAAAAAAGTAAAACAAAAACTATTGATACATGTGCAAGTATGATGATATGGTGTGAATATTTGTTGTAAAGATATTTGGTATATGACAATATTATTTCTTTATTTAAGTCTACATTGATTCCACCAATACATAAGTGGTGCATTCCCTGAAAGAACAAAACCCCCAAAAAGACTAATGATACATTGTTCAAGTATGACAATATTGGAGTAACTAATTGACCACATCGATTCCACCTGACATGCGTTATTATGTTCCTAGGTTCACAAAGGTTTTTTAAGACGACCATGGTGCTTGTATCGGAGATCAATGACTACGTGCTCGCAACGCGATCAAGGATGGTGATGTGATGTTTAGGGTGTAAATGTTTGTTCTCTATCCATACTAATAACTGACAATTTAAATCTCTTTTATTCAATTACGTGAATTTGATCTTGAATTGAAATATCAAACATTGGGTGTAATTGAATTGAATTTGACGAATGACACAAGGAGCATGACGATTTATCCTAGTGATTATGGTTATACATTCATACGCTATGATCGCAAGGGAGAACATGTTTGCTCATAACAAAAATAGATTCATATCCCAAGTAGAATCCCTCTATCAAACAAAACCAAATGAAGCTTCTTGTATTTTATTCTGTTGTTTGCTTGGTTGCTTATTTAGTTAAATCATAATCACTCTCTGTATTACCTCACTCTAAATCATTTTCAAAATAAATTTGTTCCTGTTAAGATGAGTTAACTTACACTTATTTTGAAAATACAATTTTTAAAGCAAATGGAACTAAAACACGTCTAATCAGAATAGTATACAGCATGCATCAACAGATAAATATGTTGGAAACCTTCTTCTCAACCAAACATCAACAAATTATAAAAGAAGATTACCTGAAGACACCGGACATATCTCTTTGTATATCCTAAATCATTAACTAATGGTACATCCAACGCTTTTGCCAACTGACGAGCTGAATCAACAAACCTGCAGCATAAATTAAAATCTTGACTCTGCCAAACAGATTTAAAATGTGTTTAATGCATACAAATAACAAGATGATCACCAACACAATGATTGTTTCTTTAAATCCTTGTCAGCCATGTGATGTTCGTTTACTAATTACTTTGATGTGGTTTATTGGTTGGACATGCACTTAATTATGACCTTTCTCTTTCAGTCTTTTGCATTAATCAGAACTAACCCCAATGGCCCAATCTAATGACTCTTTAAGCAACTAAATATTTGGTACATCACTTGTGACTAATACTGGCTTGCTTATATTTTACTTCTTGTCAATCCATATACCTATTGAAGCAATAATGAGATTATAGTGCCTCTCTTTCCTTCTCTTTTGCCTGTTTGTAAGGGCCTGTTCAACTTCTTATGAGTCATAGTGAGTAGTCTCCACTAACCACCAAAAACAACTTGGTGGAGATTGTAATAAATATATTAAAGTATATATTTTACCTGGGGTTCTATCCCCTTTACCCAAAAAAGAGATAGGAAACTGTGAACATAAAGAGCTAAAAAAATGTTTAATAAGAGGGTGTGACATATGACATATCAGTTATTTCTAAGTAAAAATATTAAAAGCTACAACATCGATGATGCTTATTGAATAATATATAAATTGGTTATAAGAGGTAATATAACAAAACACCTTATCACCAACTACATTAAATTCTGCAGTTTCAGTTAAAGACAATCCAGCCTATTATATGAAGGCATTGATTGGCTATGCTTTTTACCGTCATTGCATTATTGGTTTCAAAAAAGTGTAAACACGATTCATAAAAATATTGGCAATTAAGTTTCAGAAACCAAAATCAGTTTACAGAATCTAGTCTATAGAATATAAGCTTAATTTGATGCTTCATGGTCCAAAAAATTGGTTAGAGAAAAAGCATATGATGACTGTTTGACGGCAATGAGGTTGGGGATTCAAACTGAATAAAACACAAATTCTCATTTTCTTCTTGAAAGTTAATGTTATCTTTGAAAACACAAGTCTACCCATGTTCTGATTTGTTGTCAAAGAAAACTCACAAGAATGCAAACAGAAAGAAGAAAACACTTTTTTGTGTGTAGCATTTCGACTGACAATTATGTAAAAATCAGGAAAACGTAAAGTGAGACGTATGACATGAAAACCAGCAAAATATTCAAGAAAGTATATAAGTGAGTCTGTGACCTACATATTACAATTGTTCTGCAATTCTGGTACAGATAAGCTTGATGAAGCACTTTGAGTTGAAGCCTGGTATTTCTGAGCTGCATTACCTAGTTGACTAACCTGCAAATAAAAATCAACAGCTCAGTAAGACAATCAAAAGATTTTTTATTTGTTGTATAAAAATTTACAATCTTGACCAACTAGCAGACTGCATAGTTAAAGAGAAGCATCTTAAGTGCATGGATTAGCACAATGAACCTGTGATGAAGATCAATGGATAACTAGGATCAGATGATACACCTTCAGAATAAACACATAGCCTAGCCTCACATAGGCTTCAAGACAGGTTCAGATGGCACACCACAAGGACAATGATTTCAATCTTAATTGTAAGCCACCCAAAATACTGCTCCTACTTACATTTCCTGATAAATCCTTTTGAAAAGAGAGATGGATGCATATCAACAGATGAAGATGCATAGAAGACACTGTCAGAAATATGGAAATGCTGGTCTGAAGATTTTCTAGTGGTGGCCGAGCTCCTACTGATAACATACGTTGAAATAAGCATATACATGGATGGCAAAATGCAGGCAGCTTTGCAAAAGTAGCCCTATCAATCTATCATAGTTCTCATGCATAAACTTATAACCAAATTAAATCAAGGAAGCATAGCCCTGAAACATGCTTTAAACCTGTTATCTTGTCAATTAAAAGGAAAAAGAAAACCACCAAAATCATTCATGCGGAGTGCTTGACAAAGAATAAATAAACCATGAAAACAACGAATCTACATATGACCATAATTATAGTTTATCAACAATGAATAATAACAATGCCATCACATAGAATGTAGATTGAACTAGCTTTTGATAAAAAACAAATAATCAACCAAAACTATAAATCCTATGGCTGTTCTAACTTAATGCTAGTCATTTAAAAAAAAGTTCATTGTTAATAACCTGTGGTATCAGCAGTCTCCTAGGAATAAGCTCTTCATGACGCCGAGCACAGAACTCCCAAGAGCATATCTGCATGTTGCAGGAAAAGGGATTTGGTAAATAAACCTCGAGCAATATTCACCTTTTAACAACAAGGATTGAAATCTAACCTTCAAATCCGCAGAAAATACTATTCGTAGTTGACCATCACGAACAACCCGCAGTTGCTCAAAAACACTCTCCTGTATGGCTTTTGCATAGTCCAGGACAATTTGACCTGAAGAATTCTGATATTCTCGGGGCATATCAACATACAAGAGCTCCTCCAAAGTACCACTTTCATACTTTATTTTGAAAAGCCTGGGCAGAACTTCAACAGTGGCCTCTGATGGTAAATGCATATATTAGATTAAAAGAAAAGGCAGAAAATAACATAGCTTAATTTGGCCTACTAAATGAAAATCCTGAAAATAATCTACATCTCTGTTTGAAAAGAACTCTGTCAAATACACATTGTAAAGCAGAATTGTGTGCCGAGGCTGCCAACCCAGGTTAAAGCTAAATTGAAAAAGGTAATTCATCATTAGTATTTCATCCATGCCATGCCGGTTTAGATACAATAAAACACATAACAGCCGTAAGAAAGGGTGACAACTTATAAATAGGACCCACTTGTATAACACAAAACAATTGTTTAAGGAACCTCACACTTGAATAATAATTTGTTCTAGAAATTTTAGCCTTGACACATCAGATCTATACATATCCCACCTCCGGGTGGGACATGCTGGGTTTGTCTGGTCTGGTTTTACGCATCAGATCAACAACCTTTTATGAAAATACATCAATTCAATGAAAATGGTCAACCTGTAACTAGCAATGGACAACACATGCCGAAAAACAGTTGGACTAGATCTCTTATATCCAAAGTTTCAACAACAAAGGAAGTTTGGTATATGAAATAAATATATGAAAAGCATGGGTGTCGAAATGCATGAGGTTATGAATGTAAACGAAAAAAACATTGGGATGGAAAACGTAAAAGACATACCAAATCCACGGCCTGGCTTCTTATTGCATATTTCACAGTGCCATACATCCTGCATGATTATAATAAAAATAGCAATATATGAGTTTGATGTTTAGCAGTGATAAACAACAAGGAAACCATTATCGTTATAAAGCTATCTCGGAAACTGCAAATTGCTGAATATATAGTCTACCATAGTTGATATATAATAACTGGTAACTGAAATAGGCATTAGTAAAAACAATTGCAGGCATCAACACAAGTAAAACTAAAAATTCTCTCTAGCAACTAACCTGAGGAAAAACTCCGGTAGTATGACGCCCATTACCATACAAAGAAACACACCATTTCTTCCTGGCATTAGGAGCAAAGTACTCAGCGACGAACTTTCTCCAAAACTCAATGTTATTGTCCTGCAAAAGAATAAAGCATGAACACCACCTCAAATAGTCCATGATATTTTACTCTACTCAAGCATAGATTGTGCAACTCTTACTTCAGGCCTATGTTGTTGCTGATACATATAATGTGTCAACCGTCTCGCACACATTCCTGGTTCATACACAGGTTTTGCAGGTGATCTCATTGCTAAATTTTGCTGTTGAAACTGCGGTTGAAGTGAAGACCGTTGCTGAGGAATACTCTTTAATAGTTGCTGTTGCTGCTGATGTTGTAGCTGCAAGAACCTCTGTTGATTCAAAAGATTCATCTGTGCAGCAGAAGCCTGAGGAGATTGTCTGGACATGTGAAGGAACTGTTGCTGTTGTTGTTGTTGTTGCTGTTGCTGTTGATGCAGAAACAATGACTGGTCAGAGTGTTGTTCCATCTTCACAGGTGGTAAGTTTCTCATGGCCTGAACCTGTTGTGTTTCCATTTTGACTGGACCAAGATTTCGCAAGGCTTGCATCTGTTGAGGATTTTGCCCATGCTGGTCATTTGCCACTTGTGGCTCCATTTTCACTTGTCCAGAGCCACCTAATCCACCTTGACTTGTTTGATATTGCTGATGATGATGGTTATTGTTAGGAACAGAGTACTGCTGGAGAGACTGCTGGCTCTGTCGCAAGTTTGGAGATTCACGTTGTTGGCCTTGTTGTTGATCTGGTAATATCTGGTTGCCAGATGAATTTGAAAAATGTTGTCCTGGAACTTGACCCGGTGCGTTTGAGTTTACCATATTTGATGGACCAAGGGATGAAGAAGGGGCATTAAAACCCATCCCATTTCCCATGCTGGACAATGGATCAGAGTCGGCCCCATTATCAATCATACCCCTTAAGGAACTCCCAGAGCCAGACATCCCTGAACCTGGCCCTCCATTACCATAAGACTGATGGAGGAGGGAAGATACATTTGGCACGTTTCCAAGCATGTTCATGTTATTAAATTGAGTACGTGGTGAGACAAGCGAAGGAAAGCCAGACTGAGAAGGCATAGAACCCCCTTGGCTACCCAATAAACCCGAATTTGATCGCAACAAGGAAGATGGAACAGACTGTGCACCAGCAAGTGGAGTGGGTGGCCCTGGAGGTACCATCTTCCCAAAAGATAAAATAACGTCAAAACTTTTTTAAATAACAGATACAACCTAAAATGACATGAACCCACAAAAATTTGTGCCCAAGGATATAACACACTAAGATGGCTATCAGACAGATACAGCTTTATCACTCAAACCAAATACCAATTGGCAGTTTGTAAGCACTCCCGAGTCCTTATTGGATACCAAAATAAATGGAAACCCTTGACATCTGAGTTTATACTGTTGAGTGTTACCAAACACCAGACAATTACCAAAAAACCTAAAACAAGCTTTGGCCTTTAACATCCTAGTGTTGTTTTAGCAGTTGGAAAGTGCAAATCTTCAGCCAGTTCTCTAATTGATTTCTGCATAATTTGTCATTCTTGTAGATCAGTTAACATATCTACACGTAGATACCAAAACATTCTTCCACAAATACAACTAGGCATTTGACAATACCCCAGCTCCGACCTCTCAAAGTACCTGCTGACCCTTTCACTGCCGTTCTACACAAAACTATACTAGAAACTTAATCTTGACTTGATAAGCATAAACATCAAATCTGGAAACCTGAAGGAAAAAAACAAGAAACTTTATATTGACAATGAATGGAATTATTAGATAGCTAAGATAAGCTTTCATTTAAGAACCTAACAAGCTCAATAACGAAAATCTAACAGATAAAACAGAAACAGCAAGAAATAAAAACTAGAATAAAAAAAACTAAAACAAGTAACAACAACCTCCATGAATCAAATGCAACTAAAAGCATGACCTGAAGAAAATAAAAAACGATTCACAACTGAATTGAGTGTGATTCACTAGGGTTACAATCAAAAACAGCTTACCTTTTTCGATTAAATAATCTAATAAATATAGAATAATAATAAAAAAACACTGGAAAACTAAATAATCAGAAAACGCACCAGAGTAATGAATTCAATGGTGATGTAAATTCTTCTGCAGGACACACTTCTATACCGTCACTTTTCTTCTATTCTCCGTATTTGATACACATACAATATATACTCTTTCTGTAAGCAAACTATTAGGGTTTTTAGTTAGAACTTTAACCTTCTTCAGTGACAGGTCGTCTTCAATCTTCTCTTTCTGGAGAGATGAGAGGAAATTCCTGTTCTTCGCTGTAAGTTTAGAGAGAGAAAGAGGAGAGAGAGTGGTGTGTTCTCCTTGCGGACGTCAAAGTAGAATTGTATCCGATTGAATTTTCCTCATTCCATTCTTTACCTTTCTATTCTCTCTCCTCAAAGGAAGTCAAATCCACTTCTTCATGATGTATGGGAATTCTAATGTGTGTTATCATCATTCATCATGCATCATGTATTATGATGATACATCATCATCTTATTTTATAGAGGAAATTACGTTATTAGTCCCTATGGTCTCTCAAATATTGCTGATTTTATCTCTATGATTTTGAAATTTTGATTTTGATTTTTATGGTTTATAATTCATTTTTATTTTTGTTTTTAAAGTTAAAATATTATTTTTAAGTAAAAAAACTAAAATAGAAATGAATTGTAAACCATAAAAATAAAAATACAATAAATTTTAAATTATAAAAACAAAAAAAGGATGAATTTTAAATTATAGGAAGAAAATTGTAATTTTAAAATTATGAGGATCAAAATAGAAATTTTCCTCAAACCACAGGAACTAAAACGTAATCGACTATATTTTGTATGTGTATATGACCATTTTGTCCTCGTTTATTTTTTATGTATAGTTATTATCTTGGCACTTTTTTAATAAATGTGTTATGATTATGTAAAATAAAATTAAAATCTATAAGAAAATCTTATATTTAACTTTATAGTTTTTTTTTAAAAGTTTAAAAAAACTCGGTAAACTATAATCTTTTAAATGGTTAAGTCCTAAACTATTTTTTTAATAAAAAAAACAATTAAACTTTCTTATTTTGAATAATTAAATACTTGAACTATTGTTTTGAATGAAAAACCATTAAACTTTCTGATTTTGAATTATCAAGTTATAAACATTTCTTTCAATAAAATAAACCATCGAACTTTTAAAAATTAGTTACTTAAATTCTTTTAACCCAAAAAAATTATTAATAACCAACTAGAAGTTTTAAAGTGAAAAGAAACTTAAATCAGTTTTACCGTTCATATACCCTACGCTAGTCAAAATCAAAACCCATGCATACATCGATAACACTCCCTCTTAACATTCATCGTCATCCCATTGTTGTATGCTTTCCATATCGTCTATCATGTTGTTGTCCCCTACCATCGATCTCCTCGTTTTGATCTGTTTTTTTATCTTTTTACTTTAAATATTTCTCGTCGATTACAAGTAGTGTTTTTGTTAAAAGAATACAGGTAACCAATTTTTGAAAAGTTTGATCGTTTAACTATTCAATAAATGTCCGGGGACTTATTCATTCAAAATGATAAAATTTAATAGTTTCTTCATTCAAAATAGGAAAGTTTAATGGTTTTTTCATTCAAAAAAATAGTTCAGGGACTTAATCATTCAAAATAAAAAAGTTTAATGGTTTTTTCATTTAAAAAAATAGTTTAGGACGTAACTATTCAAAATACTATACTTTGTTGGGCTATTTTAAACTTTTCCTTTTTTTTAAGTAAACTAGGGTCTGTTTGTTAGTAGCTTAATAAATTTAATAGGATTCATAACTTATTCGGTCAGTTATACATGCCCCTTCTAATTAAAAAAACACGCTTCTTTCATTACGAAAAAATCTCTTCAAACAAAAAATATTTCCGGTCTATGTAGACAGATTAATCCATACAGACAACTTTATCCATACAAGATTAAGGGGGCTTAATGAGCTTAATGGGGGAACTGGCTTATTCGCTCAGCCATTTGGGGGTGTTTACCTGGGGCTTATTAGCACTAGGAGTGGCAATTCTTGACACAACATGAAACACGACACAAACCTGACAGGAAAATAAACAGGTTAAGGTTGGACTTTTTGACCCGCCAACCCATCAAATAAATGGGTCGTGTCCGGGTTGACCCACCAACCCGTTTAACATAAATATGATAATAAATAATATTTTTTTAAATAAGTTTAATTCTAATTTCATATTTCTAATTTCATATCCTAATTAATTAATATTTTTCCAAAATAAATAATATGTTTGAAACTTGGATTTGTTTGAATTTGGTTGTGTTTGGATTTTTTTGTTTGAAACTTGGATGTTTGATTTAGTTGTATTATTAGGTAAATTTAGTTGCATTATTAGGTGAATTTGCTTGTGTTTGGACTTTTTATTTAAATTTGGATATTTGAATTTGGTTATATTATTGGTGACCCCCAACCTGTTTACAACCCGTCAACTCGAGCGTGTGCAAGTTAGGATTGAATATCTCCACAAGATTAGCTAAACAGGTCGTGTCTGGATTGAGTCTCCTTGACCCGCTAACCCACCAACCCGAACACGACCCGATTGTCACCCCTAATTAGCACAGAAATGGGCTTATTCGCTCAAATGGATGAGGGATCTTGCCCAGGTTCAGCGGAAAAAAATACAACCCTACCCCTTCACCCTCTCCATGGTGTACGCCTCCATTTTCAGCCTCCTTCCATATTGACGCTTGCTCCATCTCCGATTAATAATCTCCACGCCTCCTACGTCTCCATCATCACATTTCCTTACTTCATCTCCATCGTCACCAACTCCATTGATTTCGACCTTCAAAAACCCTAATCGTCGACTGGTCATCATTTACATCATCACCATCCATTTCGACCTGCAACTCCATTGATTTTGACCTGTTCAGGTCGGCGAGGAGATACCAACGAGGAGACATCGGCTTTTCGTTTTTTGATTTGGTTTTCGTTTTCGATTCAGGATCTTCATCTCCTTCCCAGAGTCCAGAACTCGATTTCCTTTTCGTTTTAAGTTCAAGAACTCGATTCAAGAATTGCATCTCCTTTTCGATTTTGATTTTGATTTCATTTTGGCGTTTTTGATTTTGGTTGAATTTATTGTTCAAGTTCTAGTTTTATGATTTGCTCTATTTTTGCTTCTAGGAATGCTCTTTACGATGTTCTTTGATTTCTACATCGATTTTTATTCTTTTGTATATATCGGTTTCTTTATTGAATTTTGCTTCTATGGAGGATCTCATTGTTAGAAAATTGGGTAGAAACATAATGCAATTTATTTATATGATTAGGAAACAAATTCCTTAGAAACCGAATTAAACGATTAACATAAACTGTAACTAAAATTGCAATAGAAAATAATTCCAGAACAGAATTAAATCACTTACATAAACGAGAAACTAATTCCCGATAGAAAATAAAGTCCCGAAAAGTAAGAAGAAACCGACCGAGGCTCGTGTATAACACGATTCCCTTAAATAGATTCGTCGTTTGTTCCCAGGGTACAACAGCTAAAGCAGCGTACTGCAGGATAAGAAACTTTGCCTGAAAATGTCGCCGAAAAAGTCTTGTAATGTAGAGAGAAAACCGAGACTGTGGTGGTATATGGTGTAGTCAGAGAATGGACCCCTTGGTCCCTATTTATATCGTGAATCAACACCATGAAACCGACAAAATTAAATGATAATTAATTATCATTTTAATTCTAGGACCATAACCGAAACAATTTTCAATACGAAATCAAAACCGAATTTCGGTTACAAATGTTTAAAAAAAAGGTCTCGATATCTCATTCACACATTATTCGTTTTAGACACATAATATATGGTTTCGAAGCTCTTATATAGGAGAACACAAACCCATATAAAAATATTATATGTAATATATATATATATATATACATATTTAATTATGTCCAAAGTTAGTTAAACACCATAATTTTAACTAAAATTTCCAACAATCCCCCACATGAATGGAGATCGATCTATTGCACACAAAAAATTCCAACAAAATTTCCAATGGTTGAATTCTGTATAAGATAGGTAGGTGATATCCTTTGAACCTTCTCTTGTGAAACACACTTAGTCTCCTAGCTGTCAGTGGACTCGATGTCCTTGAACTGAACTGCTGTTTGTGTAGACGACAATATGTTTCATGCAGAATTCTTCCTAACAAGTTCATATCCTCATAGTCGTGTTCGTTATGGTCATGAACACTAGCCTAGTTCAGCGAGAGCTTTTAGGAATTGAGCCCCCCACAATTCCCTTGGAAGCGACCCCACTTCTCTCTCACATAGGTGATTTTTCAATAATCATTAAAAGCCATATGCTTATCCTCATTTTTAATAATTATGAAGTTTATTAACTCCTTCGCAGTTTCCATTTCTATTCATACAACTAGGTTGTCCTTTTGAACCCAAATCTTGGGATCTCCAGTCTTTTGGGTAAGGTTTCCTTTGCATGAATTATTAATTCAAGGGCTTAAGTCCCATCCCTCTTGAGGACTTATAAACTAAATCTCTACTAAGACCTTTAGTAAGCGGATCCGCAATGTTATCCTTTGACTTCACATAGTCAATCGAGACAACTCCAGCTGAGAGTAGTTTCCTTATCGTTTTATGGCTACGTCTAATATGTCTAGAATTCCCATTATTCATTGTACTTTGAGCTCTACCAATCGCCGATTGGCTATCACAGTGTATACAAATAGCCGTTACCGGTTTAGGCCATCTAGGAATATCCTCTACAAATTGACGCAACCATTTCGCCTCTTCACCACATTTATCCAAGGCGATAAATTCGGATTTCATCATAGATCTAGCTATAACAGTTTGCTTGGATGATTTACAGTAATAAGTAATTTGACAGAATCCTAAGAAGATCAAAGAACTAAGTAAAATTACATATTTTAATGCCCAACTTGCTGACTAAGAAATTGAATCGTTTCTCATCCAGAGCTTTTGTGAAAATGTCAGCAAGTTGATAATCAGTAGAGACAAAATACATTTCAATTGTGCCTTTCTCTACATGATCTTTAATAAAATGATACCTGACATCGATATGCTTGGTTTTTGAGTGCTGAACTGGATTTTCAGTAATGGCGATTGCACTCTCTGAGTCACATAGGATAGGGATTTTGTCGTATATTAATCCGTAGTCTCTGAGTTGAGTTTTCATCCAGATTACTTGAGAACAGCAACTGGCAGCAGCAACATACTCATTTTCTGCTGTTGATGTTGAAACACAGTTCTGCTTCTTGGGTGTCCAACTTACAAGTCTGTTGCCCAGAACTTGACAGCTTCCAAAGGTACTTTTTCTATCCAACTTGCATCCTGCATGATCAGAATTTGTATATGCCATTAAATCAAATTCAGAATTTTTTGGATACCAGAGACCCAGTGATAGAGATCCCTTGAGATATCTAAATATTCTTTTGACAGCGACCAAATGTGATTTTTTAGGATTCGCTTGATATCGAGCACAGAGGCAAGTGGCAAACATAATATTTGGCCTACTTGCTGTCAGATATAGAAGAGATCCTATCATACCTCTATGGCTTGTAACATCCACTGATTTACCAGAGGGATCAGGGCCAACATTCATGTTAGGAGAGATAGGAGTTTTCATAGTTGAGGAATTTTGAAGATGAAATTTCTTTAGCATGTCAGAAACATACTTGGCTTGCTTTATGAAAATGCAGAGGCACTTTGTTTGACTTGAAGTCCTAGAAAGAATGATAGTTCTCCCATCATGCTCATTTTAAATTCTTTTTCCATCAACTTTGAAAACAACTCAACTTCTGTTTGATGAGTAGAACCAAAGATTATGTCATCCACATAGATTTGTACAATAGTTAACATACCTTTGCCTCTTTTGATGAACAGGTTTGTATCGATTTTACCTTTTTCGTAACCATTATGAATCAGAAATGTGGATAAGCGGTCATACCAGGCTCTTGGTGCTTGCTTTAAACCATATAAAGCTTTGTCCAGAAGATAAACGTAATCTGGATTCTTTGCATCTTTAAAGCCAGCGGGTTGTTCAACGTACACTTCTTCTTTGAGGAATCCATTTAAAAATGCACACTTCACATCCATCCGATAAACTTTGAAGTTTTTATATGCAGAGAAGGCCAGAAATAGACGAATCACCTCAAGTCTCATCGTAACAGGGGCGAAAGTCTAACAACAGGGGCGAAAGTCTCATCGTAATCGATTCCTTCTTCTTGACAATACCCCTTAGCCACCAGTTGAGCTTTGTTTCTGATCACTATTCCGTCTTCATCTTTCTTATTTCTTAAGGCCCACTTATTACCAATAGCTACTTTGTTCTTTGGTAAAGGTACTAAGTTCCAAACTTGTTTCGATCAAACTGGAACAGTTCTTCTTGCATAGCTTCCACCCAACTAGGTTCTTTCAAGGCTTCATGAACATGTGTTGATTATAGATCCTCTCAGTGATTTGAATATGATTCCTCTTTACACTTAATGAAATTCCTTGTTTAAGTTTAAGTTCAAATTCAGCGATAAGCATACGCTGACTGCCATCAGCGATCGTTGAAGATCAAGGAACCTTAAGCTTATCTCTGAAGATCTGAAGATCAGCGATCACACCAAATGACCATTCAGCGAAAGTCAAAGACCAAGCTGAAGAAAGAGATAATCAGCTACGTGACCTAAAGCGGTTCAGCGATAGCAAAGATCATCTATCCAAAGTGTGAAGTCTTGTAAAGCCTCAGCGATACTGAAAGTTCATCCTTGAAGATTCAGTCTCAGCGATCAAGTGAAGCTTCTTATACAAGATTTAACGTTGACCTTATCCTCGATGCACAAAAGACAAATCCTATACTGTGTCAGAGAAGGACGTACGAATTGTCTCTTATGTCCCCATCTTATCTGATATGGCACTGTTCATATGCGGCAAAAAACATGGCTGTATTCTGAGCAAAGGACAAGTCTCCTATGGATGCTTGCCATGTTGCACATACCTTTTGTCTTGCATTAAGTGCAAACGGGTATAAATAAGATGAAGATATCTTCTTCATCTGTGTGCATACAACCTTCTGTCTTAAACCTGTTGTATTCCTTCTTACTTCTTTCTTGTGCATCAATCTTAGTGATTTCTTAGTTACAATAGAATAGTTTTAAACTTGTTCTAATTTCCGCTTGTAACTATAAATTTGTTTATGCAATATAAACTAATTTAAAAACCAAAAATCTGTGTGTTTGTATTCAACCCCCCCTTCTGCAAACTGTTTCTATATCCAAGAACTCTTGTAGACTCCTTAGGGACCAACAAGTGGTATCAGAGCAGTGTGTTCTTTATCTTTAAATATTTTCTTTCTAAACTATTTTAAAATATGTCAAATCCTAATAATGACAATGGATCTTTAGCTAAACCTCCAGGATTTAGCCATGATAATTTTCCATTGTGGAAGGAAAGAATGTCTCTGTTTCTAGAAGGATCAGACCCAAAGATCCCTTACTATATAGAAAACGGACCATTTGTTCCTACAACTATTGTAGCTGGTGTTCCTGCCACCACTACCACTCCAGCCATCCATGAAAGGAGTATCATTAAAACTCCTAATCGATGGACTAAAGAAGATAAGAAAGAAATTGCTATTGACTCAAAAGCTAGATCCATAATAGCAATGTCACTCCCTGATGAAGTCTATCATTTAGTAATGAAAATGAGGACTTCTAAATCCATGTGGGATACTCTATGTATTCAAATTGAAGGAACATCTGAGGTACAAATAACTATAAGTATTAATCTAGTAAGACAATATGAAAGCTTAATGCATCATAAAGGTGAAACTCTCTCTCAACTTCACCAACGCTTTAACTGCTTGTTGATTGATTTAAAAACAGTCAACAGACACTATTCCAACGCTGAAATTCTGACAAAATTCATGGAGGCACTACCCGAACAATGGGCAGTATACACTACATGTCTGAAATTGTCAAAGAATCTTGATACTCTTTCTTTAAGTGCTTTGTATGGAATGCTCTTAAATAAAGAGCAATCCCAAGTTTTGAGGAAAACCTCATCAATGAACTCAAGGGTGTCAAAAGTACTTCTTTGGCACTCGTGTCTTCAGAGATAAATCCATTAAAAATGCTTCCTCCTCTACTATTACTTCTATCACTAAATTAGGTCAAACTGATTCAGAAGATCAACTCACTGATGCTGACATCTCTAAGTTCAATAACTCTCTGGCTCTGTTAACTAATAACTTTAAAAGATTCTCTAGAAAAAGCAACTTTAGAAGAACACCGACTCTCGTTGACTCTGATAAATTGAAGACTATGCCCGCTGAGAAAGCCTCAGCCATATGCTACAATTGTCAGCGAAAGGGTCACTTCGCTAGTGAATGTAGATCCAAGAAAGTTGCAGCCCCCACAACCTCGCTGACCTCTGATAAGAAAGAGAAGTATTTGAAATTGAAAAACAAATACGAAGATCTGAAGAAAAACCAGCCAAAAGGCGAAGGTCTTGTAGCTGAAGAAGTTGATTGGGATGATGAAGGCGACTGGGCTAAAACCTCTGATGAGTCAGACACAGATGAAGAAGATCTTGCCTTCTTATGTCTGATGGCAAGAATAGAAGACGCTGAAGAAGTATCTGAAACATCTTTCTCTGAGTCCCCTTCTACTCAGGTATCCATTCCTTCTATCTCCTTAATATCTGAAAATGATAACTTATTTGCGCTTGATGCTATGACTGTTGATTTTTACAATGCTTTAAATGGAAAAATCAAAGCTGAAAAAATTAACACTGATTTATCTGAACAATTAAAAAATTGTCATCTAAGAACTTTCAAAGATTGAGGAAACCTTAAAGAACCAAGTCTTTGTAAATCAAACAATTAGCATCGAGAAGTAGCAGGCTATCGCTGAAAGAGAAAAGGCCATCGCTGATCTCAAATCTGAAAAGGCTACCATCGAAGGATGGTGCAAAGCCTCCGACAAGGTAAATGAGATCATCAATGCCCAGATCCCTATGAAAGTAAGAAGTGGGTTAGGTTTTAACCTCGAAAAGGAAGAATCAGAGAAAGACCGTTCCATGCTTAAATTTGGAATGTTTGTCTCCTCTATCCCCGATCCCTCCTCTTTGTCTCAGAGACCTCACTCTAATGAGAAGACTTCTGTGTTAAAATCTTTCAACTCTAAGAAAGTGGTCAAAAACAAGATTCTTGACCAGGTTCCTAGAAATAGAAATGTTCAGAAGAACAAAAAATCCTCTACTCCCTCAGAGAGCAATCCTAAACCTGGGAGAAAGATCTCTGAATTCTCTTAGAGATCAACCCCCAGAATTAAGATTGATATCACTCCTGTTCCTGAAAAGGTTGTTATACCTCCAAGAACAATGGATAAAGGAATTCTTGGCCCCTTTCCTAACAAAAATTCTTCTATCTCTCTAAAATCTTTAAATTCCAAACCCTACAAACATAGGAAGTGCTATCACTGTGGTGAAACTACCCACATTGCAAGTAAGTGTCCTAATGCTACTAAAGCTGATAAACTAGCTCATGGAAAGAAAGTAGCTCAAGCTGATAAATCAGCAAGAGTGAAATCCACCAAGGTTGCAAAACCAACAAAGGTGAAGATATCCACTGAATAAAGTTCTTCAGCAAGTAGCTCCTCTACCGCTCCTTCCACTAACAAAGCAGGACCCATAGTAATATGGGTACCTTCAAACATTTAATCTCTTTATTGAACGCAGAGTGCTAAAGGTATTTGGTATCTCGATAGCGGATGCTCAAGGCACATGACTTGCAGAAAATCTCTGCTCTCTGACTACAAAGAAGAAGCTGGTCCATCTGTTGATCATAACTCCTCTCAATGATTTGAATATGATTCCTTTTGTATACTTAGTGAACCATGGTATAAGCTTCTGTTCATATTCAGCGATAGCATACGCTGATTATCATCAGCAATCTCTGAAGATCAAGGAACAACAAGCTTATCTCTAAAGACCTGAAGATCAGCTATCACACCATAAGACCACTCAACAAAGTCAAAGACCCTAGCTGAAGAAAGAGATAATCAGCTAAGTGAACTGAAGCGGTTCAGCGATAGCAGCGATTATCTAATCAAAGTGTGAAGTCTTGTGAAACCTCAGCGATACTGAAGTTCATCCTTGAAGATTCAGTATCAGCGATCAAATGAAACTTCCTTTGCAAGATTAAAGATTGATCTTATCCTTGATGCAGAAAAGTCAAACCTAATACCTTGTCAGAAAAGGACGTACGAATTGTCTCTTATGTCCCCATCATATCTGATATGGTACTGTTCATATTCGGCCAAAAACATGGCTGTCTTATTAAGCAAGGACAAGCTTCCTATCCAAGCTTGACACGTGGCATATACCTTTTGTCTTGCATTAAATGCAAACGAGTATAAATAAGATGAAGATATCTTCTTCATCTTAATGCATGGTACTTTCTAACCTAAACCCTCTTTATTCTTTCTTCCTTCCTCTTGTGCATCAAACTTAGTGTTTCTTAGTTACAATAGAATAGGTTTTAAACTTGTTCTTATTCTGCTTGTAACTGTAAATTTGTTAACTTCTTATTGAACTCTTGTAGACCCTTTAGGGACCAACAAGTGGTATAAGAGCAGTGTTTGCTTCTTTTATCTTTAAATAATTTTCTTATAAACTATTTTAAAATGTCAAACCCTAATACGAACTACAATGATAATGGATCTTTAGCTAAACCTCCAAGAATTTAGCCATGACAATTTTTCATTATGGAAGGAAAGAATGTCTCTGTTTCTAGAAGGATCAGACCCAAAGATCCCTTACTATCTAGAAAACGGACCATTTGTTCCGACAACTATTGTAGCTGGTGTTCCTGCCACCACTACTACTCCAGCCATCCCTGAAAGGAGTATCATTAAAACTCCTAATCGATGGACTGAAGAAGATAAGAAAGAAATTGCTATTGATTCAAAAGCTAGATCTATAATAGCAATGTCTTTACCAGATGAAGTCTATCATTCTGTTATGAAAATGAGGACTTCTATGGCCATGTGGGATACTCTATGTATCGAATATGAAGGAACCTCTGAAGTTCAAGTCACTAGGTGCATAAACCTTGTAAGACAATATGAGAGTTTTATGTAACATAAAGGTGAATCTCTTTCTCAAATTCACCAACGTTTCAACTGTTTGTTGATTGATCTTAAAACAGTCAACAGAGTGTACTCTAACGCTGAAATACTGACCAAATTCATGGAGGCACTACCCGATCAATGGGCAGTGTACACTACATTTTTAAAGTTGTCAAAGAATCTTGAAACTCTGTCCTTGAGTGCATTATATGGAATGCTCTTAAATGAGGAACAATCTCAACTTCTGAGGAAGAACCTCATAAATGAACTCAAAGGTGCCAAAAGTACTTCTTTGGCACTTGTGACTACAGAGGCAACTCCTCTTAAAAATATTTCTTCTTCCGCTATTACCTCCATCACTGAATTAGGTCAAACTGATTCAGAAGATCAACTAACTGATGCTGACATCTCTGAGTTTGATAACTCTCTAGCTCTCTTAACAAATAATTTTAAAAGATTCACTAGAAAGAGCAACTTTCGAAAACCTTCAAATCTCTCTCACTCTGAAAAGCAAAAGACAATGCCCGCTGAGAAAGCCTCAGCTATATGCTTCAACTGTCAGCGAAAGGGTCACTTCGGAAGTGAATGTAGATCAAAGAAAGTTGCAGCTCTTACCACCTCCTAGACCTCTGATAAAAAGGAGAAGTATTTGAAATTGAAAAACAAATATAAGGATCTGAGAAATACCAGCAAAAAGGCAAAGGCCTTATCGCTGAAGAAGTTGATTGGGACGCTGAAGACAACTGGTCCAAGACCTCTGAAGAGTCTGGCTCTGATGAAGAAGATATTGCCTTCTTGTACCTAATGGCAAGAATAGAGGACGCTGAAGAAGCTACTGAAACTTCTTCTACTGAGTCCCCTTCTACTCAGGTAACCATTCCCTCTATCTCTTTACTCTTTGAAAGTGATAACTTGTCAGCCCTCGATGCTATGACTGTTGATTTTTATAATGCTTTAAATGGAAAGATTAAGGCCTAGAAGATTAACACTGATTTATCTGAGCAATTGAAAAATTGCCATCTAAAAATCAAAGAACTTTCTAAAATTGAAGAAACTCTCAAGGACCAAGTCTTTGCAAATCAAACCATAAGCATCGAGAAGCAGCAAGCTATTGCTGATAGGGAAAAGGTTATCGCTGATCTTAAGCCTGAAAAGGCAACCATCGAAGGATGGTGTAAGGCTTCTGAAAAAGTCAATAAGATCATGAATGCCCAAATACCTATGAAAGTAAGAAGTGGGTTAGGCTTTAACCCTGAAAAGGAAGAATCAGAGAATGATCGTTCCATGCTCAAATTTGGAATGTTTGTCTCTTCTATCCCTGATCCTTCTTCTTCAACTTCTTCCTCTTCTATTAAAAAAAAGATTTCTGTGATAAATTCTAAGAAGGTGATCAAGAACGAGTTTCTTGATCAAGTTCCTAAGAATAAGATCGCTCAGAATAGGAACAAGAAATCCTCATAGAGAAATTCTAAATTTGGGAAGAAGGTCTCTGACTTTTCTCAGAGACCAACCCCCAGAATTAAGATCGATCTCACTCCTATCCCTAAAAAGGTTGTTATACCTCCAAGGACTATGAATAAAGGAATTCTTGGTCCTATCCCTAAAAAAGTTCCTCATTTCTCTCTGAATTCCAAACCCTTTAAATATAGGAAGTGCTATCACTGTGGTGAAACTACCCACATTGCAAGTAAATGTCCTAACACTACTAGAGCTGATAAACTAGCTCATGGAAAGAAAGTAGCTCAAGCTGAGAAATCAGCGAGAGTGAAATCCACCAAGGTTGTAAAACCAACAAAGGTGAAGATATCCACTGAAGAGAGTTCTTCAGCTAGTAGCTCCTCCGCCAATCCTTTAACTAACCAAGCAGGACCCATAGTAATATGGGTACCTTCAAACAATTAATCGTTTTGTTGTATGCAGAGTGCCAAAGGTATCTGGTATCTTGATAGCGGATGCTCAAGGCACATGACCGGCAGAAAATCTCCTGCTCTCTGATTACAAAGAAGAAGCTGGTCCATCAGTGACCTTTGGTGGAAATGGCAAAGCATACACTAAAGGTTATGGAATTCTATCCAACGGAGCCATATATGGATCTATTTGGACCTGTTAATGTCCAATCTATCTCTGGAAAGAAATATACTTTGGTGATTGTTGATGAATACTCCAGATACACATGGGTGATCTTTCTTCGATCCAAAAGTGATACCCCTGAAATGATAATTTCTTTTAACAAAAGGATGGAAGTTCTGAACAATCTGATTGTTCGTTCCATAAGAAGTGATCATGGTACTGAATTCAAAAACAGCACTCCGGTGAACTTCTTTGAAGAAAAAGGAATCTCTCACAACTTTTCCTCAGTGAGAACTCCTCAGCAAAACGGTGTTGCTGAAAGAAGAAATCGGAATATCATTGAAGTAGCTCGCTCTATGCTCAGCGAATCGCATCTACCAACTCAGTTCTGGGCTAAAGCAGTCAACACAACGTGCTTCACTCAGAATCGATCCCTGATAGTTAAGCGATTTAAGAAGACCCCCTATGAATTGTTTCATGGGAGAATACCCGCTCTGAAATATTTCCATATTTTTGGATGTATATGTTACATTCTGAATGACAAAGATCATTTGGGTAAGTTTGATCCAAAGGCTGACGATGGTATATTTCTTGGATACTCCTCTGTATCTAAGTCTTTCAGAGTCTTCAACAAAAGAAGACAACATGTTGAAGAATCCTTGCACGCCAACTTCGATGAATCTCGTCCCATTCAACTTCTCACACTCATGATGATGATGAAGAATTGAATGCTTGGATGAGATCTCATTATGGGGAACCTGAAACGTATTTCAGCAATCAACCTCCTGCTGAAGCAAGTGATGTTGAATTACCTATGAATCCCTCAAGTGACAATCATCCATTTTCAGGGATGAATGTTACTCCTCTGAATCTGATTTCTATTGCTGATTCCTCTCTTGGAAATTCCTCTATGAACAACCAAACTACATCTGAAAATCAATCCCCTGAATTGATTTTACATGAAGTACCTGTTGCTGAAATAACAAGTCCTATTCCAGAAACTGAAGAACAACTCGCTGAATCTGCTGTTGATCTCTCTCCTCAACCACCAGCTCAGCGATGGACTGCAAATCATCCAATAAATCAAATTATTGGTGATCCCAATGCAGGTAGCAAAACACGTAGAGGTACAGGTAACATCTGTCTTTATGTTAACTTAATTTCTCTCTCTGCACCTAAGAAGATAGATCAAGCTATCTCTGATCCTAGCTGTGTTTCAGTTATGCAAGAAACTATCTGAATTTCGTAGAAATAAAGTTTGGAATCTTGTTCCTATACCCACTAATAAAACTGTCATAGGAACCAAATGGGTTTTCAGAAATAAGCTAGATGAAAACGGGACTGTAATTCGCAATAAGGCTAGACTTGTTGCTCAAGGTTATAGACAGGAAGAAGGGATTGACTATGATGAGACCTTTGCACCTGTAGCTCGTTTAGAAGCCATAAGACTCTTTTTAGCTTATGCTGCTCATAAAGACTTCAAAGTTTTTCAAATGGATGTTAAAAGTGCTTTTCTAAATGGAAAACTCAGCGAGGAAGTTTATGTTGAACAACCCTCTGGCTTCTCGGACTCTAACCATCCTGGTTATGTTTTTAAACTAGAAAAAGCCCTTTACGGGTTAAAACAAGCTCCTAGAGCTTGGTCTGATACCCTTTCTAAATTTCTTTTTAAAGAAAAAATTTGTACGTGGAAAAATTGACCAAACCCTGTTTTTAAGAAAATATAAAGGTCATACAATATTCGTTCAGATATATGTCGATGACATTATATTTGGTTCCACAAGACCCAAATTGTGTACTCGTTTCGCTGCAATAATGCAAAAGCAATATAAAATGAGTATGATTGGTGAACTAATGTATTTTCTAGGTTTGCAGATAAAACAATCTGACAAAGGAATCTTTATTTGTCAAAGTAAATACGTTAAAGACATGCTGAACAAATTTGATATGAATGAATGCTCAGCGATGAAGACCCCTATGGCACCTCCTCTGAACAAGGATCCCAATGGGAAACCAGTCAATGTCACTGCCTATCGAGGGATGATTGGATCTCTGTTGTATCTTACAGCGAGTAGACCTGACATCATGTATTCTACATGTCTCTACGCTCGGTATCAAGCTGAACTGAAGGAATCCCATCTAATCGCTGTAAAGCGAATCTTCGGATACCTGAAAGGAACACCAAATCTAGGTCTTTGGTATCCCAAAGGCTCAGGATTTGATCTTATTGGTTATTCTGACAGTGACTTTGTAGGTTGTAAGATAGATAGAAAGAGCACCACTGGTGGGTGTCAGCTACTAGGTGGAAAGTTAATTAGTTGGACAAGCAAAAAGCAAAACTCAGTGTCCACCTCCACCGCTGAAGCTGAATATGTAGCCGCTGGTAGTTGTTGTGCTCAAACCCTTTGGATGAGAAATCAACTCAGAGACTACGATCTCAAGCTCTCTAAAATTCCTATTTATTGTGATAGTACTAGTGCTATTGCCATTGCCAACAATCCTGTACTTCACTCCAAAACCAATCACATTGAGATCCGATATCACTTTATCAGAGATCATGTGATGAATGGTGAAGTTGAGCTTCATTTTGTACCCACTGAATATCAGCTCGCTGATCTTTTCACCAAGCCTCTTGATGAAACTAGATTCAATCTACTCATCAGCGAACTTGGTATGTTGAACGTTGTGATACAAATTAAGCCTTCAAACTTTCCATTCGCTGAACTCTGATTCAGCGACATCTGGGCCATCTCCTCAGGTATGATCTTCTAATCTTTATCACTCTTTGATATCTTTTCTCATCAAAGAATGAATCTCTGAAAATAAAACTCCTCACTGACAATCCTTTATTGTCATTGATGAAGATTTTAAAATTAATAATGATAAACTTTTCTTATGGATAATTATCATTATAATCTTTTAAAAAAAAAGAGAAAAGGACACGTCAGACCTTTTTCTGACACACGACGGACCGCGACATTTCCCTTCCAACTCTTTTCTTGAAAAGTGCGCCAGGTCATCATTTCTTTTTCACAAAGTTAAAACCGTCGTTTAGCACTCCTTTCTTTCTCTCTCCTTATTCTATTTAAGCAATTCTTTTGCCTCATTTGTCTCTTTACGCTTTCATAACTCTCCAAAGGCAAAAGAACTTTCGAATCTTCAAGCTTTCTCAAGAACACCAAGAACACGCACTTGTGCGTTTTTCTTCTTGAACTCACATAAGGTTTGATCTAAACCTTTACTTAAAACTGGAAATGATAGAGATATCATAATAGCTTCAAAAGGCATTGGGTTCTGAAGAGATAAAGATCTGAAGAAGTTCTGAAGAATCTTCTGAAGAGGTTCTGAAGAATCTTTTGAAGAGGTTCTGAAGAAGTTCTGAAGACACTTCTGAAGAAGATATGAAGGAGTTCAGAACCTGTTCTGAACTTGTATGTTATGAATGCTATGTTACTTTAGTCTTTCTATTGTATGTATAAATAGATAGTTAGTTAGATTGTTAGAACTAACATTTTAATAAGCCTTGTAAAGACATATTCTGTAATACTGTACATTCAATCAATACATATTAAATTTGGCTATTATCATTCCTGTCAAAATCTTCTCATATATTGATATCTTGATTGTTTGGGTCCTAACAATTGGTATCAAAGCCAATTCATCTGATTTGTGAAAGAACTTGTCAGATCTGACAGTTCTTGGCGTTCATGATCTACAAAATTCAAATTCAACTCAGGTGAATTCTCGATCTTCTAACAATCAAAGATGTCTAAAGAAATAGTCTCAATCGGATCTGAAACGAAACCACCAACTCTCTTCTTGGGAGAATATCATCAATGGAGAATTAGAATGATTCAATTCTTGGATAACATAGATGAAGCCTTAATGCAATCTATCACAAAAGGCCCACTAGAGGTATTTGTTGAGATTCCAGCAGTTCCCAGAACTAAATCCACCCCTGAAATTCCTGCATCAAGAATCAAGAAGAGTCCTGGAATGTACAATCCAGCTGAAAAGGCTCAAATGAAAGTTGATAAAAGAGCATTAACTTTACTTACCATGGCAATTCCTAATGAGATATTCAATAGGGTTGATAGTTTAACTTCAGTAAAAGCCATGTGGGATGAAGTAGAAGCTCAGATGCAAGGAAGTACAAAGGCTCAAGCACAGAGATTAAATATCTGTGTAGGAACATATGAAAATTTTAGATACAAAGAAAATGAATCTATCACTGATACATATCATAGATTCAATAACATTCTGAATGATCTAAGAAGAAATGGTGTTCAGAAATCAAATTCTAAGATAAATAACAAATTTCTGAACAATCTGGGAAATGAATGGTCAAGTTTTTCAGATAATATGGTAACCAGGAACTTGTCTAGAAAGACAATTCATGATGTCTATGGCATCTTGTTCCAACAAAAGAACAAGATCAAAGTTAGACAATATGAACAAAAGAAGACACAAGAAACAGTTGCCCTTCTGAGCAAGAACTACAATAATTCTTTGACCATTACTGCCAAGAAAGTTTATGAGATCCAAGAGACAACAGTTTGTGATGGGGATGAATCAGATGAGGAGCTCAAAAGGATTTCTGATAATATTGCTTTCATGACAAGGCAATTCAAACAAAGATACAATCAAAAATATCAGAATAAACCTAGATCTGAAGTTGGACCTAAGAAAGGTCAAGAGGCTGGTCAAGCTGAAACATCTGAACCAGCAAGATGCTTCAACTGTGGAAAGCCTGGACATTATGCAAGACAATGCAAGATGCCAAAAGTCAAGAATTCAGGTTATTATGAGAAGAAGGATCTATTAGCAAAGAAAAAGGAGCTTAATCCTGCTCTAGTGACCAAGTATGAAGAAGACTGGTTAAACTGGAGCGATGAAGATGATGAAGAAGTTGCTCACTATGCAACAAATTGCTACATGTGTCAAATGGATCCAGAAAAGGACAAACAAGACACCGAGGTATCTTCTTCATCTTCTGAACAAAATTCTGAACATAATTCTGAAATTAATACTAAAGATTCATAAATGACAAATCAATTTCAAAATATGTTTTCTGAATTTGAAACACTCAGAAACAGAATTAAAGGTGAAAGACTTTTGGTCAATCAATTCAGAGCTGAAAGTCAAATATATAAAGAAAATTGTCAAGCAGCTGAACAGATTCTTGAAAAAGTTTCTAAAGAAAAACTTGTTTTAAAATAAAAAATGGATAGTTTACAAAAAGAAGTTATAAATGAAAAATCTGAAAAGGAATTTCTAAATGTTAAGATGAATTTTCTGAATCAAGAGAGACTTGATCTTTATAAAAAGATTAAGGAGTTGGAAGATTTAAATTTTAAAAGAGGACAAACTGAACAAACTCTGAATATTTTAACTAGTCAGGCTCAGAACTCAAAATTTTACAATATAAAAGCAGGTTTAGGATATAATGACAGTCAAATTTTAAAAAAAGGCACCTGCAAACTTGTATGATTATTCTAAAATGAAAATTTTCAATGAATCAAATACAGGTGTCATTTCCAAACCTGTGAACTATTCTTTGCCTGAAAGAATTCTTTTTGTAAAATCAGAGACTTTGTTTTCAGAAGAAACACCTCTTAAAACTGGTGAACCAAAAATAATCTCTGAAACAGAAGAAATGAATATAATTTCAAATATTTGTAAATCTTCTGAATCAAATATTATTTCTGAAGAAAAATCAGAAGTAATTGTTAAGTCTGAAATTGTTTCTGAAGTTACTTCTGTAATAACTTCTGAATCCAATTCTGAAATCATTTCAAAAGATACTTCTGATAATAAATCAGAACATGAAGAAAAATATGATGAATTCTCAGATATTGAATCTTTAGAAGATATTGATGAGAATCCTAATATATTTTTTGATAATTCTGATAATGAGTCTACAACAACAAAAAATTCAAATATTTTTGCAACAAGTATGACTCAAAATAAATTTTCAGATCTAATAAATGCTTCTGATTCAGAAGATGATGATGATCATATGGTGCAAGTCATTGATAAAAATGGCTATTTTGTTTATAAATCTCAATCATGTATGATTGAAGGAGAAAAATTAAAATCTGAAGTTTCAAAGATACCTTCAGAATTGTTTGACCATGTGTTCTTAAAACCAGAATATCAGAATTCAGATTTTTCTCCTACTAATACAAACATTTCATCAAATTCAACACCATGTTCAGTAACATCTTCTGACTTCAACACCAGAGTTAAATTTTTTGAACAAGGACAATCCTCAAATTCTCTCTCTGAAGTTCAGAAAATTAACTCAAAATCTGAAGATAAACCTAAAGTGAACAAAAGAATTTCTTATACTAATCCTCATTTCTTATCTTTTACAGAGCTATCCACTTTAGTATGGAGAAAGAAAGATGAAAGACTGTCAAAGAATGACAAATTAGAGAGTTTTTCATTTTTAAAGAAGAATGATGTACCTAAATCAAAGAAAGTGAATAAAAGAATTTTTGTTGAAAAATGAAATGTTATTGATTCTTATATGTCTAATACTGTTGTAAATACATTAAAGAATCATATTCACTGTATTAATTGTGGTCATCATAATTTTCATCTTAACTCCAAAACAAACAAGAGAAATTTGATGAAATCTATTCAGAAATGTTCAGCTATATTGACAAATTCAATTAAACAAAAAAATAGAAATAAAAATAAAACTAAGAAAGATAAATATCAAAGTTCTGAACAAACTTCTGTATTAAAACATCTGAAGAAAAAGTTCAGAACTTCAAATTTTATTACTAATCACAAAGGACCCATTCTGAAATGGGTACCTAAAACTCAATAATCTCTTTTGCAGATATGTCATGTGTGGGTCTTAGATTCTGGATGTTCAAGACACATGACACCTTTCAAAGAACTACTAACTGATTATCATGAAAGATATGGAGGAACAGTTAGCTTTGGAAACAATGCAAAGGGATATGTAAGAGGATATGGCACTTTCATTAAAGGAGATGTGAAAGTAATGAAAGTTTTCTATGTTGAGGGACTAAGACACAATCTTTTCAGTATTAGTCAATTCTGTGACAAATACTGGAAGGTTAATTTTGACATAGATTACCGTCATGTTCTGAGTACAGCAAACAAAAATGAATTAACTGCTTATAGAGATGGAGATATCTACACAGCAACATTCACTGCAACTGGTCAACTACAAGGTGTATGTTATATGTCTACATCAATGAAAAATGATAGTTGGCTTTGGCACAGAAGAATGTCACATCTGAACTTCAAAGCCATTTCTGAACTAGGCAAACATCAATCTGTAAGAGGACTACCAAAGATCATATTTGAAAAGAACTCTCTTTGTTCTGCATGTGAACTAGGGAAGATCAAAAGAAGTTCTCATCCTCTGAAAATGCTTTCTTCATGCAAAGCTCCACTTGAAATGCTACATATGGATTTATGTGGCCCAATGAAAACTCAAAGCATGGGGGGAAAGAAATACATTGTTGTCATAGTAGATGAATATACACGTTATACATGGATTGAATTTCTGAGACTCAAGTCTGATACTTCTGAAAGACTGATACCCTTTCTGAAGAAAATTCAAGTTCTTCTTCAACTCCCAATTCAAAAGATCAGAAGTGACAATGGAACAGAATTTACTAATTCTACACTTCAGAATTTTTTGGAATCTGTTGGTATTTCACATAACTTTTCTGCTACAAGAACTCCTCAACAAAATGGGGTAGTTGAAAGAAAGAATAGAACTTTGGTAGAGGCTGCAAGAACCATGCTTGCATATTCAGAACTTCATCTCTCTCTTTGGGCAGAAGCTATTGCTACTGCATGTTTTACTCAGAACAGAACCATTCTAAACAGAAAATTTCTTAAAACTCCTTATGAAATGTTAAAACAAAGAAAATCCTCTATTGATTATTTTAAAATCTTTGGTTGCAGGCGTTTTCTAAAGAATGATACTCCACATCTTGACAAATTTGCACCAAAAGGTGTAGCTGGTATCTTTGTTGGCTATTCTCAAAGATCCAAAGCTTATAGAGTACTCAAAGAATCATTGAGACTACAAATGTCAGATTTCATGAGCCAACAATGACTTCTGTACAAAACAGTTCAGAACTCGCATATAAATCAATTTCTGAAAGTTTGGACTCAGAACATAATCAGACAAACTCTACTACTGCATCTCAAACTTTACTTAAATCTAATATAGACAATTTATGTCAAGACTTTTTTGATATTTCTGTAAATGTTTCTGCAGATTATAAAAATCCTTCTCTTCTCAGAAACACAAATGATCAAGACATTTCAGAAATACAAAATTCAAATACATCAGCACCACAACTCTCTACCTCAAATTCAGAACTTCCAACTTCTGAAAATGCAACTTCTGAACCAATTCAAGTTGTTTTTGAACCGGTTCAAAATATTTCTGACCACGAACCTCAAAGTTCTGAACCAATTCAGATTTCTCCATTTGAGGGGGAGTATTCAGATTTACATTCAGCTATCAATCATGATACTGAAACTCAAGCAATTATTGATGATTATGATTCTCTGAATAATGCTTCATCCGTTCAACCATTGCCAAATGTGAAAAAATGGACATCTAGTCATCCAGTACATCAAATAATTGGAGATGCATCAAAAGGTGTTCAAACAAGATCTGCAACATCAAATGAATGTCTGTATGTAAATTTCTTAAGTAGCATGGAACCCAAAAAGCCATATGAAGCACTTCAAGATTCAGACTGGATTTTAGCCATGCAGGATGAGTTAAATCAATTTGAAAGAAACAAGGTCTGGAGATTGATACCAAAGCCAAAAGGTAAATCTGTCATTGGCACAAAATGGGTGTTCAGAAATAAAAAGGATGAAAATGGAATTGTTGTAAGAAACAAGGCAAGACTTGTAGCTAAGAGGTATTGTCAACAAGATTCTCCTTCATTGGGACTTTGGTATTCTAAGGATTCTAGTTTTGAACTAACAGCATTTACAGATGCAGATCATGGTGGTTGCAAATTAGACAGGAAAAGCACTTCTGGATCATGTCAGTTTCTGGGTGATAGACTGGTTAGCTGGTCTTCAAAAAAAAAATTGTGTTTCTGCCTCTACAGCAGAAGCTGAGTATGTAGCAGCTGCAATATGTTGCTCACAAGTGATCTGGATGCAAATTCAACTAAAAGATTATGGTTACACTTTCAAAAAGATTCCTTTGTATTGTGATTCAAAGAGTGCCATAGCCATCACTGCCAATCCTGTTCAGCATTCAAAAACCAAGCACATTGATGTAAGATATCATTTTATCAAAGATCATGTGGAAAAAGGTAATATTGAAATGTTTTTTGTTCAGACAGATTATCAGTTAGCTGATTTATTTAACAAAGCACTTGATGAAAAACGATTTAACTTCTTGGTAAGTAAATTGGGCATGATGAACATGTCTATGTAAGTATTTCACATCACCTATACTCTAGAAGTTACATTCTGAGGTTTTTTATATCAAATTCTGAATAATTTGCTCTTCAGAATTATTCTGCATATTCTGAAGTTCAACTTTCAGATCTTTGCTTCTTTTCAAACTCAGAAGTATATTTCTTCTGTATCTAGGTTGATTGTATTTTAATACTTTTCATTTTTTTTCTTCTCATTTCTCTAATATTTGCTTGTTTCTTTGATAAAGTTGCAATGATTAAGGGGGAGAATCATAATTGCTAATGATTCAAGGGGGAGTGGTATTAATTTCAAAATTCTACACTATTCTTTTCTACAAAACAAATCTGCATTGGTGAAATAAACTCTGGCACTTTATATCTAAGAAGTATGAACAAGCTTCCTTAGATAAAATCAGTTTTCTATTTGTTCAAATCTACTTTTGAATTCTCAAAATGTTTTATATTTTTTAGAAGTTTATATTTTTAAATGATTTTTGGTCTTCTAAGATGATCCAAGTTTAGTTCTGAACTACACTTAAAAATTCTGCGGTTCTTCTGAATTCTTTCTTTCAGACTTCTGAACTTATTCTCAGAAGTTCTGAACAAATTCTGAAATTTTTGAACTTGTTCTCAGAACTTAACTTCCCGTTGATTTTTCACTTAAGCGTGTGCCACGTGTTTTAATTTCATTGGATCTCTCTTAAACACGACCATTAGCCGGTTCATTTCTCCTAATAAATGATGATTACTACTCTAATCACATTTACTTTTTGGCCACGTGTCTTTCAACGATTATCCAGTCATATAAATCAATGGATTCCTCATCATCTTCATTTTTTAGCAACTTTTCTCTGCGAAATCTTTCTATGTTTATTGATCCTCTTTCTATTACCAATCCGTGTTCTTCCAACATCATGTCTACTTCAAATGCCATGATTTCTACTTCCTCGAGTTTCAGTGATAACAATGGATCATCAAGTGATGGTTCATTCAAGATTGTGCCTCAAAAATTAATGGTTGGATCACTGGAAATCCCACTAAATGATGATCAAATGCTTCAAGACACAGCCACAACTGCAACTCATCAAGCCGGACCTTGAAACCCTATCCTTAACCCTAACCCTAACCCGACAACTGCTAACATTGGGGAAATACAAGGTACACCAATTGATGTTGTTTCTGAATCAAATGTTGCTGAAAGTGAATCCCAGACTCGTGATGAAAGTGGTGATCTGTCCAAACTCTATGTACCTGATGAGAAATTACTAGACATTAAAAGAAATAACTGTGCTCCGAACTTCAAATCCAAAGACTTCATTGATGATCAAGTAATGTTGATTAAAATTCTGAAGAAACATCCTCTGCGCACTCTACTTTCTAGGAAATTCTCTGTTCCTGCTTCTTATCTTCAACAATTCTGGTATTATGCTGAGGTTGATGAATCTGACGATGAAATTGTCTCCTATGTCCATGCTTACAAGGTATGCATCTCTGTAGATGATATTAGGAGCCTTCACTATTTGCCAAAACCAGATGAGGTTCTTGGGAAAACCTGTTATGATTCAATTCCATCTTCATCAGAAATGATCTCAGATTTCATGAGCTTGGGATACTCTGAAAATCTTAGTGCTTTGAGCTCTTTTAGAAGAAAATGTTTACCTCCAATTTGGTATTGCTTATTTTCCATTCTGAATACCTGCTTATCTGGAAAAAGCTCAAGTTTGGATCAAGCTTCAGCAAATGGGAGGATTATCTTTCATGGAGTTGCCTTCAACAAACACTATGATTATACTAGTCTCATTTTTGATGAACTCAAATATGCAATTTTGAAGAAGTCCATATTCAACTACATACCCTTTCAGAGATTTTTTCAAACACTCATCAAAGGAGCAATAAAGGCTGTCTCAAAAATTCCTGTTCTAGCTCATGAGGTACATGTTCCTATCTTCACTATGGACAATTTAAGACCACCGAATGCAAAACTTCAATTTCCAAATGCACTTCCACTACCTTCTCATTTAATTATTCTTGTACGTACATCATCTAGGATTGGGAGTGAGCATTTAGAATCTATGGGATTACCTCAACCAGTAATCCCTTCCCCTGATTCAAACCAGAGTGGTGATCATGCAAGAAAGTCTAGATTTACTAGAAAGAGAGGGGAGGTTGTTCATGGGGGAGAACAACCTCAACAAGTGAAGAGGAAAAATGAAACTGAGAGACTGGGTAGAAGAGTAAGACAAAAAATTGATGAGGGGAGAACACAGGTAAAGAAAAAACAAACCTGTGAACCACCTGTTACAAGCCGGGCACCCACATCTACTATTATTCCACATTCTTTGGTCGATAATATTGAAACAGCCAGTGAGCCCATGGCAACCTTGGTTAACCCCCCCAGCCACTCACCCATCTCTCAACAGAAGGGTGTTTCAACAACACAAATGGGGCAAGCAGCTTATAATCCATTAGGACCCCAATTGGAGGTTCCTTTTGTTGAAACTGAAGGATATATGTCCCCCCTTCATAGTTTTGAGCACATTGAGTCTGAGTGTCCACTCAACTTTGAGCCTTCTGAACCACTTAATGTGGCATCCATACACACAAGCACACATCTTTCAGATGTTCCTAAGCAAAGTGTTTGTCACATTGCATCAACAACTATAGATATTCCTATCTCTGGATATCAAGGATTAGTTGGAAGCCCTGGTGGGGTAAACATCACAAAAGCTCCATTCACAGAATCACATGTGGTTCATAATGACTTTGTGGCTCATACAGGCCAACCTTCTTCTGAAGGTCGGAAAACAAGTTCATCTGTTGATCTTGGCAACTTACCCACATCTTCTGAATTCACAGAATTCAAAGATTTATGTACTTCTGAATTTGAAAAGATTCAGAAGGATATCAAGGAATTGACGGATAGTACCAAAAAGGTGTTGGAGGATAGGTAGGATCAACATGGGGAAAGTATGGTGAACAGGCTGAATGATTTTCATCTCCAATCTTCTAATGATCTGAATATGTTTAAACAAGCACTTCTGTCAGCCTTTTCTGAAATGGCTTCATCAGTTTCTTCTCTGAAAGCTTCTCGCCTTTCTTCTTCTTCTCGCTCCACCGCTTATGCAACTAAAGATGATATTTCTCAGATTCTCAATCAACTTTCATCCATTCAAAGTTCTCAGACAGAGTTCAACACAAGATTAGCTGCTCTAGAATGCAGATCTCAATCAGATACTTTTAAAAGAAGTCTTGATGATCAGGATCCTGATAATCAAGAGGGGGAGAAAAGACAGAGAGTATCTGAAACAGAGAATGTTGAAAATGTTCAGAAACAAAGCTCGGAGAAAACTTCTGAAGTTGCTCAGAATATTGGTGAAGCATCAAATAGAGTTTCTGAAGCAATAGAAGACATTTTATTTGAAGAACATGAAGGTCAAGAGGCAATTGTTCATTCTTCTGAAGATACAGTAGAGGAAGGGTATGAAACAGAAAAGATATATTTTGATTCTGAAGGAAACCTAAGCTCAGATAACACAGATATAATTCCAGACTCTAATGAAGAAATGCTAAGGGAATACCTTGCTTTTGAAGATGTTATTGGAGAACCAAGTGATCTTTCTGATGTGATCATGTTTGAAGAGGATATTATTGATGTAAATATGGGAGAAAGCTCAGAAGAAACAAAAGCTTTAGTAATTTGGAAGCCTCAACAACTTCTGAATGAAGAGTTCAGAAATGCTTCTAAAAGATTATAGAATATTCTGAATCAGTTCTGTTGGGTACATATATTTTTTAATAAACCAAGAAGTCTGGAGTGTAGACTTTTGGATAACAGATTTTGTATATTCAGAGATTTTCTTGATCAACCAGATGAAGTTGTTGAACTTGAAGTTGATCTAGAACATATGGAAGGAACTGAGCCTGCAGATGAAATTTTAATGATCTACTCTGGAAGATTTGAAGTAAGAGTCAGACCTTGCATTTTGATTCCAAAGATTGATATTCCTCTTCTTGATGAGCCCATCTTAGATCAGGTATATGAAAAAGAAGATATATTCGGTTTTGGAGAAACAAGTTTGGAATTTCTTGAAGAAACTTATCTCTACATGTACAGAAAAAGTATGAAGTTTGCAACTCTGGAAGACTTTGTTAATGATGAATGGTCTGAAGATAAAATACTTCAAGTCAGAAATTTTATTCAGAAGTATGGAGTTCAGAATCTAAATGATTCAACTCTCATAAAGAAAATCAGATGCTTTTCTAAATCTGTTGTAGATGATTTGTTAATATATAGATTTGGAGCTGAAAGGAGAAATGGATCATTATGTGAGTTTACTCAATATGACATTTACAAGTTAAGACTGCAAGACAAATTGACAGTTCTTTCTTTCTGTGTTGCAAAGAATGAAGCAGAACTTGTTTATGAAGTCAGAAGAGTTCTGGGAATCTATATAAGAAACATTATAAAGCATGACTTTCAACTAGCTCTGGAATTTGGTTTATCAAAGGTGAATTTGTTGGAACCTGTAAACCTTGAAAATTCAGCAATAGCTAGAGTGTTCACTTGTCCAGACATTAGATTCAGATATACAGTGAATGGAAATAAAACCTTTTTGGCCTCAGATATTCCAAAATACTCCAATTCAACTCTGAATTGGTTTCTTGAATATTCAAATGATTATGTTGGAGAATCAGACATTAAAGAAGAAATCGCTTATCTGATAAAAGAAAGAATTCACTTCAGAGAGAATGTAAAAAGAAGTTATCTTGCTGGTCATAAAAGAGAAAACAAGATCAGAGAAGCCGATTATCTACTAAGTGATGTTTATGATTTTCAAATTCACTCAATGAAGCAAGACATGGAGTAAATTCTGAAGTTTTCCCTGAATATGGAATCTTCTGACTCAGTCAAAAAGAAAAAGAAAAAGGTAAAGAAATTATTTCTGAAGCTATATCTGAAGAGCTGGTTCCTGCAAAACAAGTATCTGAAGAGGAACATCTTCAAGAACAAAGGATTGAAGAAAATGCCTTAACCATGTTCCTTGAATATTTTCATCCAGAAATATTTATGGAGTATGAACAAAAATTCAACTATATTGATTGCTGGATTCATAAATCTTTTGGTTGGAAACAATGGTACTCAGATATCATCAGAAAGTTAAGGATTCCAATCAATGAAGCCAGAAAGGAGAGCCTAGTGATCAAAGTAATTAATGCTGACTTGAAAACAAGGCAAAATTACAAGTATGCATTCTTGTTAGGACCCAAACAATCAAGATATCAATATATGAAAAGATTATAACAGGAATGATGATAGACAAATGTAATATGTATTGATTGAATGTACTGTATTACAGAATGTATCTTTACAAGGTATATGAAAACATTTTTTGTAACAATCTAACTAACTATCTATTTATACATACAATAGAAAGACTAAAGTGACAAAGCATTCATAACAGACAAGTTCAGAATGGGTTCTGAACTCCTTCAGAATTTCTTCAGAAGTGTCTTCAGAACTTCTTCAGAACCTCTTCAGAAGTGTCTTCAGAACTTCTTCAGATCTTTTTCTCTTTAAGAACCCAGTACCTTTTGAAGCTATTCTGATATCTCTATCAATCTCCCCCTTAGCTTCAAAAGTTCAGATCATACTTCCAGAAATTCAGAATTTCTCTTACATCCTTCAGAATTAGTCTTCTGTATTCAAGTAAGGATTCAGCAACTCTAACCATTTCTTTTGCAAGTTTCTTGTGTTTCTCCCAATCTTCATTGCTCAGATTCTTTGGTCTTCTATTTTGTCTTTTTACCAAACGATCTCTGATTGCCATGAGAGTTCCATTGCAACATTTGTGGAGTTCTTCAAATCTCACAAACAATAGTTCCTGAAAGCATTTACAAACGAAGCCAGGAGGATGAATTACCAAAGTGCTTTTCTTCAAATTCTGAATATCTGGTAGACTCAGATTTGGTTTGCTTAAGTGTACTTGTTTCTTGTTTAGAACATAAGCAACTTGAAAATCAGTCTTTGCAGCCCATATAAATTCTCTGTATAATCCATCTCTAAGCACTGGAAATGATTTTCTGACCTTGGTGATCGAGTCATGGAAGGGATAAAGACTTCTATACACTCTGAGAAGATCTCTGAGATGAACATTCTGAAAGTCAGCTTCAGAAAAGGTAGAAATCTCACCATTTTGTCGTTCAACAGTAAAGAATGCATATTTGTAATTCTGTCTTGTCTTTAAATCAGCATTAATCACTTTGATCACAAGACTTTCTTTTCTTGCTTCATTGATTGGAATCTTTATCTTTCTGATGATATCTGAGTACCATTGTTTCCAACCAAAAGACTTTTGAATCCAACAATCTATATAGTTGAATTTTTGTTCATATTCCATGAACATTTCTGGATGGAAATATTCAAGGAACATGGTGAAAGCACTTTCTTCTATTCTTTGCACTTGTAGTTGTTCCTCTTCAGATATTTGCTCTTCAGGAACCAACTTTTCAGAAACTTCTTCCTTTTCTTTTTCTTTGTGACTTACTTCTGAACTTCCAAGATTCAGAGTGTACTTCTGAATTTCTTCCATGTCTTGTCTCTTTGTATGGATCTTGAAGTCATAAGCATCACTTAGTAGATAATCTGCTCCTCTTATCTTGTTTATTTTCTTGTGACCAGCTAGATAACTCTTTCTCACAAATTCTCTAAAATGTATTCTTTCTTTGATCAGATAGATAATTTCTTCTTTGATGTCAGATTCTTCAATAAAATCTGTCATGTAGTTCAGAAGCCATTTAAGGGAGGATGTAGAATACTTTGGGATATCAGATACAACAATTGTCTTAGAGACTTCTTCAACAAGATACGTGAACCCAATATTTGGATTAGTGAACAATCTTTTCAGCCCAAACCTTTCAATATATACAGGTTCCAACAGATTTACTGTATTAAGTCTGGATTCCAAAGCCAACTGAAAATCATGCTTTATGAAATTCCTTATATATATTCCCAAGATTCTTCTAATCTTTGAGACTAACTCAGATTCACCTGAGTTAACACAAAAAGACAAGATTGCCAATTTCTCTTGTAGTCTTAGCTTGTAAACATCAAACTGAGTAATTCACACAAAGTACCATCTCTTCTTTCTGCTCCAAATCTGAATATAGTCAAATCATTCTGAATTGATTTTGATATGCATCTGATCTTCTTTATTAAAGTTGAATCATGAAAATTCTGAATACCATGATTCTGAATAAAGTTTTTCACTTGAGCAATATGATCTTCAGACCATTCATCATTCAGAAAGTCTTCCAACTTTGCAAACTTCATACTTCTTTTGTACATGAAGCAATAAGTGTCTTCAGGAAATATCAGGCTGCTTTCTCCAGAAATAAACACATTTTCCTTTTCAAACACTTGATCCAATACAGGTTCTTCAAGTACTGGAAGATCTATTTTAGGAATGATAATACAAGGTCTGAACCTAACTTCAAATTTTCCTGAGAAAGCAATTAGAATTTCATCAACAATTTCAACTCCTTCCATATGAGCTAAATCAAATTCCAATTCAACTCTTTCATCTGGTTGTTCAAGAAAATTTCTGAAGATAGAAAATCTGTTGTCCAAAAGTCTACACTCCAGACTTCTTGCATAGTTCATAAAGACATGCACCCAACAGAATTGATTCATAATATTCCACAATCTTTCAGAAGCACTTCTGAACTCTTCACTCAGAAGTTGTTGAGGCTTCCAAATTACTAAATCTTTTATTTCATTTGAGCTTTCTCCCATATTTACATCAATTATATCCTCTTCAAACATGATCACATCAGAAAGATCACTTGGTTCTCCAATAACATCTTCAAAAGCAAGGTATTCCCTTAACATATCTTCATTAGAATCTGGAATTATATATGTGTTATCTGAGCCCAAGTTACCTTCAGAATCAAGAGATAACTTTTCTGTTTCATACCCTTCCTCTATCATTTCTTCAGAAGAATGATCATTTGTCTCTTGTGCCTCATGTTCTGCAGATAAAATATCTTCTATAGCTTCTTTGACTTTATTTGATTCTTCACCAACATTCTGAGTATCTTCAGAGGTTTTCTCAGAATTTTGAACTTGATCATTTACATTAGTTTCTGGTTCAGATACTCTCTGTCTTTTCTCCCCCTCTTGATTATCAGGATCCTGATCATCAAGACTCCTTTTAAAAGTATCTGATTGAGATCTGCATTCTAGAACAGATAATCTTGTGCTTAATTCTGATTGAGAACTCTGAATGGATGAAAGTTGATTGAGAATCTGAGAAATATCATCTTTAGTGGCATAAGCTTGTGGAGTAGAAGAAGAAGAAGGCTGAGAAGCTTTCAAAGAAGAAACCGAGGAAGCCACTTCAGAAAAGGCTGACAAAAGTGCTTGCTTAAACAAATTAAGATCATTGGAAGTTTGAAGATGAAAATCATTTAGCCTGTTAAACATATTTTCCCCATGTTGATCCAACCTAACCTCCAACACCTTTTTGGTAGAATCCGTCAATTCCTTGATGTCCTTCTGAATCTTTGCAAATTCAGAAGTACATAAATCTTTGAATTCTGTGAATTCAGAAGATGAGGGTAAGTTGCCAAGATCAACAGATGAACTTGTTTTCAGACCTTCAGAAGAAGGTTGGCCTGTATGAGCCACAAAGGCATCATGAATCACATTTGATTCTGTGAATGGAGCTTTTGTGATGTTCACCCCACCAGGACTTCCAACTAATCCTTGATATCCAGAGATAGGAATATCTATAGTTGTTGATGCAATGTGACAAACACTTTGCTTAGGAACATCTGAAAGATGTGTGCTGGTGTGAATAGATGCCACATTAAGTGGTTCAGAAGGCTCAAAGTTGAGTGGACACTCAGACTTAATGTGCTCAAAACTGTGAAGGGGGGGACATATATCCTTCATTTTCAACAAAAGGAACCTCCAATTGGGGTCCTAATGGATTATAAGCTGCTTGCCCCATATGTGTTGTTGAAACACCCTTCTGTTGAGAGATGGGTGAGTGGCTGGGGGGGTTAACCAAGGTTGCCATGGGCTCACTGGCTGTTTCAATATTATCGACCAAAGAATGTGGAATAATAGTAGATGTGGGTGCCCGGCTTGTAACAGGTGGTTCACAGGTTTGTTTTTCTTGTACCTGTGTTCTCCCCTCATCAATTCTTTTTCTTACCCTTCTACCCTGTCTCTCATTTTCATTTTTCCTCTTTACTCTTTGAGGGTGTTCACCCCCTTGAACAGCCTCCCCTCTCTGTCTAATAATTCTAGACTCCCTTGCATGATCACCACTCTGGTTTGAATCAGGGAAAGGGACTACTGGTTGAGGTAATCCCATAGATTCTAAATGCTCACTCCCAATCCTAGTTGTTGTACTTACAAGATCAAGTAAATGTGAAGGAAGTGGAACTGCATTTGGAAAAGTAAGTTTTGCATTTGGAGGTCTTAGGCTGTCCATAGTAAAAATAGGAACATGTACCTCATGGGCTAGAATAGGAATTTTAGAGACAGCCTTCATTAACTTCAGAATTATGTTCAGAAGATGAAGAAAATACCTCAGTGTCTTGTTTGTCCTTTTCTGGATCCATTTGACACATGTAGCAATTTGTTGCATAGTGAGCAACTTCTTCATCATCATCTCCATCACTCCAGTTTAACCAGTCTTCTTCATACTTGGTCACTAGAGCAGGATTAAGCTCCTTTTTCTTTGCTAATAGATGCTTCTTCTCATAATAACCTGAATTCTTGACTTTTGGCATCTTGCATTGTCTAGCATAATGTCCAGGCTTTCCACAGTTGAAGCATCTTGCTGGTTCAGATGTTTCAGATTGACCAGCCTTTTGACCCTTCTTAGGTCCAACTTCAGATCAAGGTTTATTCTGATATTTTTGATTGTATCTTTGTTTGAATTGCCTTGTCATGAAAGCAATATTATCAGAAATCCTTTTAAGCTCTTCATCTGATTCATCTCCATCACACACTGTTATCTCTGGGATCTCACAAACTTTCTTGGTAGCAATGGTCAAGGAATTATTGTAGTTTTTGCTCAGAAGGGCAACTGTTTCTTGTGTCTTCTTTTGTTCATATTGTCTAACTTTTGATCTTGTCCTCTTGTTGGAACAAGATGCCATAGACATCATGAATTGTCTTTCTAGACAAGTTCCTAGTTACCATATTATCTGAAAAAACTTGACCATTCATTTCCCAGATTGTTCAGAAATTTGTTGTTTATCTCATAATTTGATTTCTGAACACCATTTCTTCTTAGATCATTCAGAATGTTATTGAATCTATGATATGTATCAGTGATAGATTCATTTTCTTTGTATTTGAAATTTTCATATGTTCCTACACAGATATTCAATCTCTGTGCTTGAGCCTTTGTACTTCCTTGCATCTGAGCTTCTACTTCATCCCACATGGCTTTTGCTGAAGTTAAACTATCAACCCTATTGAATATCTCATTGGGAATTGCCATGGTGAGTAAAGTTAATGCTCTTCTATCAACTTTCATTTGAGCCTTTTCAGCTGGATTATACATTCTAGGACTCTTCTTGATTCTTGATGCAGGGATTTCAGGGGTGGATTCAGTTAAGGAAGCTATTTGGAATTTCAACAAATACCTCTAGTGGGCCATTTGTGATAGATTGCATTAAGGCTTCATCTATGTTATCCAAGAATTGAATCATTCTAATTCTCCATTGATGACATTCCCCCAAGAAGAGAGTTGGTGGTTTCGTTTCAGATCCGATTGAGACTATTTCTTTAGATATCTTTGATTGTTAGAAGATCGAGAATTCACCTGTGTTGAATTTGAATTTTGTAGATCAAGAACACCAAGAACTGTCAGATCTGACAAGTTCTTTCACAAATCTTCTTCAAGAACAGATGAATTGGCTCTGATACCAATTGTTAGGACCCAAACAATCAAGATATCAATATATGAAAAGATTATAACAGGAATGATGATAGACAAATGTAATATGTATTGATTGAATGTATTGTATTACAGAATGTATCTTTACAAGGTATATGAAAACATTTTTTTGTAACAATCTAACTAACTACTATTTATACATACAATAGAAAGACTAAAGTGACAAAGCATTCATAACAGACAAGTTCAGAATGGGTTCTGAACTCCTTCAGAATTTCTTCATAAGTGTCTTCAGAACTTCTTCAGAACCTCTTCAGAAGTGTGTTCAGAATTTCTTCAGATCTTTTTCTCTTTAAGAACCAGTACCTTTTGAAGCTATTCTGATATCTCTATCAATTCTTTACTGTTGAAAGCCAAAATGGTGAAGTTTCTACCTTCTCTGAATCTGATTTTCAGAATATATATCTCAGAGATCTAATCAGAGTTTACAGAAGTCTTTATCCCTTCCATGACTCAATCACCAAGTTCAGAAAATCATTCCCAGTGCTTAGAGATGGATTATACAGAGAATTTATATGGGCTGCAAAGACTGATATCCAAGTTGCTTATGTTCTAAACAAGAAACAAGTACACTTGAGCAAACCAAATCTGAGTCTACCTGTTAGATATTAAAGTATGAGTCAAAGAAGAGATGTCTACAAATATCAACACACACTTCTTGTTATAACTAATTGTTGTTAGACGCTCCCTTTATGACACATGGCACTTTGTAATTGGCTAGCATTTTGACTTTCTGTCTTTGTATATGTATAAATAGCATTGTATTGTGTTTGTAAAAATTGTCGATTAATACATTTACATTTTGAAGAATACTGTGCGTAATTCATTTCATAATCTTTGTTCTTCATTCTGTTTACTGTTCTATTGATTTAAATTGTTAATTGATCTGCTTCCGCAATTCACTCAGATTCAATACTCTCAATTAACAATCGGTTTAAAGGAATCTGGAACCAACAATTGGTATCAGAGCCTTCTAATCAATCTATTGATTATTAGATCTCTTCCATTGAAAGAATTCCTTTCAATCGAACAGTATTTTCTCAGATTCAAAATTTGTTTATCAATCCACTCTTGTTTTACGAAATTACGGTGAAACGTTAACAATCTTCTCTTAAATTGAGACATTCATTTTTGTAATCAAGAAACGTTGATATTATCGACCTCGTTCTTCTTAAGATTTAATTGTTCTAAATTTCTTTCAAATCTTCAAATTTTCTCTTCTATCATACTCAAATGACAAATTCGAGCTTGAATGCGCGTTTATACGTACGGGTCCCCGACTAAACCTCCAACTCTTGTACGTGATGAATACCCACAATGGAAGATTCGAATGGTTAACTTCTATGAGGGATTGGATGCTTTGAGTTATATCCAATTATTCAAAACGGTCCGTTTGTTCCCCACCACTACTATTCCCGGAAATTCCACTGCAAATTCGGATGAGGTACCGGCAAAGATCGGTTCGGAAGTCAAGGAATAGCTGGGACTGATGAAGAAAAAGCTAAGGTGGAATTAGCTAAGAAAGCTAAGTCTCTCGTTGATAATGGCCATTCCAAATGAGATTTTTCAATCTACGGACTCATGTGACACGACAAAAGATTTATGGGATCAAGCGGAGAATCTCTTAGAAGGTGGTGCGAAAATGAAAAAGAACGAAGAGCCCAAGCTCTAAATGAATATAATAGTTTTCAAAAGCAGACCGATGAATCTACGGAACAAACATTTCATCGATTCAACAATACGATTAATCTCTTGCAAGAGATGTGACATTGTTAGATCAAAGGAAGACAACAATGTTCTATTTCTCAAAAGGTTAAACCCCGAATGGTCAAATCTATCCATGTCACTACAAGCCAATCGGGATCTTGAACAATGGTCGTTGCACTTGATGTACTCGGTGCAACTGCAAGCTCATGAAAAAGAAGTTGTTCGAAAGAACAAACATCGGAGGTCCTACGGCTTTGATCTCGGAAACAAAAGGAATCGGAAGACGAAGTGATGACGGAAGAAATCGAAGGCCTTCATCGGAGGCTAACTCAGGAAGATGACTCGAATCGAGATGATGAAATTAAAGCGTTTCTTGACTCTCGGCTTTAATAACCAAGCAATTTACTAATCGTTTTGGAAATAGGTCTTTGAAAGGAAATAAACGATTTGATCGTCCCTATGTTCCTAAACAAGAAGTACAGAGAAAGTAGAGAAAACGAGAAGAAGAAAAGAAAGAAGAAGAATTAAAAAGGAAGAAAGATGTCTGCTACAGATGTGGCAAATCTGGACATTACTCGAGAGATTGCAGAGGAGCTCTGGAAAAGGATAAGACTTATTACAAAAACAAATATAAGTACAATGTCACGAAAGAGCACACTTTGCGAGAAAAAGAAAAGCGGGTGCAAGATGAATCCGGCGGTGATGAAGCCATGTTACGTGGAATGGCAAACACAAACGAATCGAGGATCAACCCTATGAGTCACCGGTTAGTAATTTCTGCGGATCATACGAGCTTGAACAAACGATTGTGATGTTATCAAACAAATTTGAGGAACTAAAGCGAAACTCACAATCGAAAAGAAATTACGAAAAAATCTTGAGAAAACTCTTTCTACAATCAAAAGGGAAAGAGATATTTTCAAAAGAGAAATGGATTTACTTACGGAAGAAAAACTCGAATTAAATACCGCAAAGGAAACAATTTTCATGAGTTTAAAACTTTACGAAGAAAAACTTAAAAAGGAAATTTTGAATCTCAATAAACACGGAAGAAAAAGGAAAGAAATCGAGAGACAAAGAGAGTGATAGACTCAACTCGTAGCACTTAAAAACTATTTTCGGAAAGAGAGAGAATTTTTACACATTGAACTTCAACGAGAAAAAGCTACAGTTATAACATATCTGGATGCACGAAGGTTCATGACAAAATTAACACACAAGTAGGAAGATGCGGACTTGGTTTCGAGGACCTAGATCCCCTACACGTGTAAGAAAAGGTCGGTACGAAATGTTTTTTTGTGTTGGACAAATACGAAGCCAAAGTTTCCAATTTTGTATGAAAAATCTATTTTTAAAAAATCTAGATATGAAAATCATCATAAAACAAGCAAACTTCAATTCGAAAATATTGAATATTGTTGTAAAACAAATGTTGATCTAAATAAAGTTCGGAGAAAGATGATATTTTCAATTTTGGTTCAAATAAACATACAATTTTGAATCCAGAGTGATATTTTTGTTCCAAGTCGAGCGAGAAGAAGATCTACGACTTATGTTTGAAAACGATATTCTCTCTTTCTGGATAAGTGTTTTAGAAATGAAACTCTTTGTGAGAATCATCCGAGAGATCACTCCCTGTTCATTTGAAGATTTACATCTTTACGAAACACGAAAGCTTTGAGATTACGTATCCATGGGAAAATGACAATAATGATGAAGAATTTTTTGATAACTGCGAAAATTACCTTTCAAATTTAGAAATTAATTCTTTTAAATCATCAAAAGTTATCACAAATAATTCAGAAATTATTGATAAAAAGGATGATTATTTGTATACTTATAAATCTCAAGAAATCGGAAGCTTCGATGAGATTGTGCTAAACTTTCAAGTGGTATACCTATTCTTCACCTGCTTTACGTTCCCAGAACCGAGAAAATCAGTATCTATACATCCAGACTTCTTCGATATGTGTCTCAAAGCCAAAACATGTCTTGAACTTGAGAAAGAGGCAGAACTCAAAAACAAAGTGCAAAATCAAAAGATTTTAAACTCTACTCTTCCGAAGTTTACTAATATTCAAAAAGGCAAATGGAAATCCTCTAATACTTATGTTCCTTTTTCAAGAATAATATGGAAGCTTCGCAAAAGTAGATCAGAGGAAAGAACACAGAGAAGAAAAAGCCAGAACTAAAACAAAAGTCTAGTCTAGATAGGTTCTCTAGAACAACTGATACTAGAAAAGACTTTAGAAAGAATAATTGTAATTACCATTCTCGCAATGACAATTCAATTCAATCTTCTATGTTTCAGTCTTCTGAATGTTTTTCACCGTTCTTAAAGTTAAAACAATTTTTCTCGCAAACCTACGATCATTCCAATTCGCGATGTTTATCACAAAAAGAATAAAACTCGAAAACACCAAAAACCAAAAATAACGTCTTTACCTTCTGTTAAATCAAAAAACGAGCATACTCCAAAAGCTAACATAAAAGGACCCATTATGCGATGGGTACCTAAGAAATTACGATTTTTGATTGCGAAACGAGCGTGTGCATATACGGTATCTTGACTTCTGGATGCTCGAGGCACATGATCGGATCCCAAAATTTACTATCCCAATTCAAGGGACAAATCGGGTGGAGTAGTAACTTTCGGTGATAATGGTAAGGTCAAATAAAAGGCTACGGTACTCTACAAGAAGGTAATATCACCTTATCAAAGGTAGCTCATGTTTACGCTTGAAACATAACCTCCTCGTTGTAAGTCAACTTTGTGATTCTAAAATACTAGTAGTATTTGATGAAAAACATTGTTATTTATTCTCTAAGGCAGGTGAAGAACTTTGGAGAGCGAACGGAAAGGTAACTTGTATATGATGAATTTTACCTCTAAGGATGGTAAGGAAACTTTATGTCTCATCTCCAAAAAGAGTGAAGTTGCGTGGCTACGGCATCATAAAATGTCTCACTTAAATTTTAATAATCTTGAGATGCTTGTTAAAAACAAAGGCGGTATACGGACTTCCCGGATATTCATTTTCAAAAAGATCACCTACGCCTTTGCATGTGAAATGGGCAAAATTAAACGAACATCTCATAAATCAAAAAGTGATCATTCTTGTACTAGACCTACGCAATTATTACATGTGGATCTCTGTGGTCAAATTGCAATTCAGAGTCTATCTGGTAAAAAGTATATTACGGTACTAATTGATGAATTTTCCGGATATACTTGGCTTGCTTTCGTTCGTCAAAAGTCGAAGTCCCGATTGGTACTACGAATATGATGACCCGGTCGGGTTCTTCTACATCGGAAGATTGACAACTTCGAAGTGATAATGGTACAGAATTCAAGAACGCCAAGCTTGAATCGTATCTTGTTGAACAAGGAATTACTCAAAACTTCTCTGCTTTGTTCGCACTCCACAACAAAACGGTGTAGTTGAACGTCGCAACGAACCTTGGTTGAAGCGACCGAACGATGCTCGCCGACACGGTCTCCCGATTCACTTACCGGGCCGAAGCCGTTGCCTGCTTGTTTCACTCAAAACCGTTCAATTATTGTCGCAGGCATCTCAAAACCTCTTATGAAATTTGATTAATAAAAGAAAACCATACGTAAAATTTTTTCATATCTTTGGTGCACGGATGTTTTATCTTAAACGACAGAGATAATCTTGGCAAATTTGATCCGAAGTCCGATGAAGCTAAATTTTTAGGCTACTCGTTAAATTCAAGAGCTTCCGAGTTTTTAACTTACGAACAAAAGCTGTTATGGAAAGCATCAACATTGACTTCGATGATAACACTCGGCCGACTTGAACACTCTACTTCGGAACTCAAGCTTAATACTTGTTACTTCGACTATCTTTCGGGTTCCGGAGAATCCGAGATTGATGCTATTTTTCATGATTTTAAGGGCGACGAAGTTGTGTCGAAGCTATGTCACCTCCACATTTGCCGATGCCGGATATTCTCCAAGCCTCGGGCATTACTCTCTCGGTCCTCGCTGTACATTTCCTCGACACGTCTATTTTTCCGAAGTTCCCATTACTACATACGCGATACCAAGATGCTACTGCTTCACATTCCATCATCGAGGGGGAGACACAAGGACGGGTGACAAAACGGATATCGAAGAACATACGAAGAAAATAAAGAAGATTTTGTGTTTCCGGATGAAATCATTTCGTCAAATAAAACAACCCAAATCAATTTCTCAATCGAGAATGACGAAATGGACTAAATCTCACACACCGGATCTTATAATTGGTAGTCCTTCGAGGGGGTCGAACACGATCTCGGCTACCGCAAATGAAGCATTCTTTGTTAATTTTCTTAGTATGATCGAACCTAAACGTGTACATGAAGCCTTAGTTGAACCAAGGGGTGGATGCTATGCGGGAAGAACTACTTCAATTCGAAAGAAATAAAGTTTGGCGTCTTGTTCCTTTACCAAAAGGCAAAGTTGCTATTGGCACAAAATGGGTATTTAGGAACAAAAAGGATGAAGATGGAATTGTTGTCGAAATAAAGCTCGTTTGGTGGCTAAAGGTTCTGCTCAAGAGGAAGGTATCGATTATGATGAAACCTTTGCTCTGTTGCAAGACTAGAAGCAATAAGATTATTCTTGGCTTTCTGCATACAAAAACTTCAAAGTCTACCAAATGGATGTTAAATGTGCATTTCTTAATGGATGTCTAAAAGAAGAAGTGTATGTTGAACAACACGATGGTTTCAAAGATGCAAGATATCCGAATATGTTTATCTTCTTGACAAAGCTTTGTATGGTCTAAAGCAAGCCCCAAGGCACAGTATGAACGACTATCGAAATTTACGATCGGCAAAAGATATGAAAAAGGTAAAATCGATACAACTGCGATTCATCAAAAGAGGCAAAGGTATGTTAACTATAGTTCAAATTTACGTGGATGATATAATATTTGGTTCTACTCATCAAACGAAGTTGATTTGTTTTCTAAGTTGATGGAAAGCGAATTTGAAATGAGTATGATGGGAGAATTAACTTTCTTCCTAGGACTTCAAGTTAAACAAAGCACCTGCGGTATCTTTATAAATCAGGCAAAATATGTTTCTGACATGCTTAAAAAGTTTCATCTTCAAAACTCATCATCCATGAAAACACCTATCTCTCCTGGTATGAAATTAGGACCTGACTCCTCTGGTAAATCTGTTGATATTACCAGCTACAGAGGAATGATTGGTTCTCTTTTATATTTAACAGCAAGTAGACCTGATATTATGTTTGCCACTTGTCTTTGTGCTCGTTATCAAGCCAATCCTAAAGAGTCTCATTTGGTTTTGTAAAAGAATTTTTAGGTACTTAAAAGGTTCACCATCGTTGGGCCTTTGGTATCCTAAAAATTCTCGGATTTGATTTAATGGCGTATACGGATTCGATCATGCGGGTTGTAAGCTTGACGAAAAAGTACATCGATAGGCTTGTCAACACGGGAAATCGACTTATAAGTTGGACATCCAAGAAACAAAGCTGCGTATCCACATCTACGGTGGCGAATATGTTCTTTGCTAGTTGTTGCTCACAAGTTATTTGGATGAAGACCCAACTCAGAGATTATGGTCTGATATACGATAAGATTCCCATCCTATGTGATTCTAAAAGTGCTATCGCCATTACAGAAAATCCAGTTCAGCATTCCAAAACAAAGCATATCGATGTCAGGTATCATTTCATCAAGGATCATGTCGAAAAGGGTACAATCGAAATGTATTTTGTTTCTACTGATTATCAAAACTTGGCGATATTTTCACAAAAGCTCTTGATGAGAGTCGTTTTAACTTCTTAATTAGCAAGTTGGGAATGCTTAATATGTAACAATGATTTCTTCGAAGCATCCGAAGCCTGCGAACTATTCGACGATACTTCGAAGTCATCGAAGTCTACGATCTTTGTACGAACTCTTCGAACACTTCGAAGCCTGCAGAATTACTGCTTTTCTGTTTCATAATAATATTCTTCTTTCAAGACATATCATAAAGTACAGATTGAGAAACGAGGTAAAGAAGCTACTACAGGGGGAGTTTACCATTCAAGGGGGAGTTTACCATTCACGGGGGAGTTTCACAATGATGAAGATATTCGTCTAAGTCTAACTACAGTTAGTCAGTTTGTCTTACGATTTACTATTTTACTTAAATTTTATTTGAATCTATACTTTCTGAGTTTCTCTTGCCGCCAAGGTCTCTTAGACTTTTGATTCATTTCAAATTTTTTTTTTAAATATAAATCAAGTCGACATGTTTTTCAACTAAATTTTCTATAAATTGATAATTCTTATAATTTCCATTAAATATATAAATTCAATCAACTCTTGCCTCCAAGGTTGTTTAAATCTATATGTTTAATGCAAATTCTTCTTTATTATTCTTTTATAAAAACTAAACTCTCATGTGATTTTTCGTTCTCACTTGACTGATTTTTACACTTAAATAAATAAAATTAAGACTAAATTCTGTGTTTATTCAATTAATTCAAAATTAATTGATTAATTAAACAGTTTTTTTTATTAATTTTGTTTATTTCTGCTTTTAAGAAAAATCGCATATCCGCTACTAAATCATCATCATACATGTGTCTCGTCGTACACGTGTGTCCAATCGAAACCCCGCATGTGTATACCCGTGCTTACCTCGGCTCAAATGAACCGTTTTTTGTTTCTCCCCAAACTGAATAACCCCTTCCCATTCTACAGTTTCTCTCTCACATAAAACCCCCAATTTCAACCTTCATCTTCTTCCTCGCAAATATTCCCTAAATCAGTGTTTATTCTCATTGCAAAGACAAAGTGTTCTACTGTCAAGCATTCAAAATTTCAAAATGGCTTCCCGTGCCCATCCTACCAACAATGATGAAGACAGAATCATCGATTCCACTGCTGATAGTACTCCCATTGTAAAACTGCCATTGAAGGCGAACAATGTGCAGGTACTGCTCAACCCTAACACTTATCAACCGGAATTTCGCATCATGATCGAGTTTCTACAACAGCACCAGTTGAATCGCGCCCTAACCAACCCAAACATCCACGAAATCTATGTCCAAGAACTCGTGGCAAACAATGATCATCAAAAATGATGAAACACTCGCCGGTTCTGTCACCCATCCCGAACAAGTGGAAATTGCTTTGTTCAAATCCCAATCACCAAAAGAAAACTCGCCAAATATTTTCATCTTCCCCATCGGTGATCGAAGTCGGCCGACGGCAAACCATTCCCAATCCTGCCCCTGAAGAAAACCCTTCCACGAAGCCCTCCTAGCCTTCATCAATCTTACGGGTTACAATGAACCTCTTACCGATACATCCGAATTCAAAAGGAAGAAGTTACCCCCAATGGAATCTACTCGTCTCCATACTCGGCCAAGAGCCTAACTCGCAAAATAGGTTCTTTGGATCAAGCTAGCCGAAACATTCGACGATTATGTATGGGATGTTCTACAATCGACCCTTGGACTATGCAAGTCTCATCTTCCAAGAGATCAAAGCGGTTGTGCATACTAAGGTGCTCCATCAAAGGGAATCGAGGGGAAGCCAGCACGGCACTCATGTTCCCACGTTTTCTATCCTCATCACTCATCACGATTGGGGCAATCGAAGCTCCCCGGATTCGGCCGATACTTCCGCAAAAATTGCATCAATGAGCTCCCATCGATCAACCATTGACAAAGATCGGCTACTGCTGCACCGAGAGAACTATCCAGTACATGCTAAACCTAATCCCATCTAGCTCTTCTAATCTCGGTCTATGGTTTTCTCGGAAACAGAGAATTCCTACCCCGGAGCACTTAGAGCCAGTGTAGGTGGTCGAGTGGGTCCGTGAGCATGAGCTTGAAAAAACTAGGAGTGAACATCCGAGTGCTTCTACCCATGCCGAGCCTTCTATTAAATGAAGGTACGAAGATGTCCACAGAGACACATATGAGTGTTCCTCTCCAATTCCCCAAAGAGGCAACCACAACTTCGAGGTTGACGTCACCAAGTCTCCACTCATTGACTTAGAACAAATTGATTCAAACCACCCGAGAAACCAGCCGTTCGGAAGGATACTTCTTCTTCTTGAATCAAATTCAGTAGGGGAAAGCACCTCCCGACTTCATCATCCTCCCAACGAGGATGATGATGATAATATAAGAGTTCATTCGCCCCGAACTCGCCACTTCCTTCACCAGCATGTTCATGTCTCCGTGGTGACATACCAATAAGCACGAGAGGATGCGTCCACATCCTCTCCTAGGATAGATGTCTTGATGAATTCCCATTAGAGGGGTTACGGCTAGGAATGCACCCACTTACCGGAGTGTTTACACTTCATCAAGGTAAGCATCTTGTCTTCGACACCTCATCCTCGATGATGAGGATGCCCAGTTGAAACGATCGAGAACAACAGAAGAGGAGCACATGCATAACGGCCCTCAAGGACGGGTTGGAAGTCCTTCTACACTCAACGTCAAAACGAGGTGTAGAAGGCCCCTCGAACGCGAGGGTAAAGGGGCTCCATGTGTTGGAGATGCACCGGTTACATCTTCGGATTTTGTCACTAATGCGGCGTTCTTGGCATTTCTTTGATCAAATTCGAGAGATACGTGGAAGATCTAAAATTATCCGTCACAACTAATCATTCTATTCTTACGAGCCTTCAATTTCAAATTGAAAGGCGAGAACTCTCTTTTAGCAGATCTTCAGCGCCAAATGAGTACCTCTCAAGAAGATCAGAAGGCCTATCTTGCTGAACAACTTCTGCTCTTGAATAATGGTCTTCAAGCAAATACAGAGGCAATATCTCAACTTCCAGAATCTTTACGTGCCTCTGTAGACTACAGCTCTCTGGTGGCCGATATACGAGAAGATTGTCAAGACCATCATCACTTCGATGATCCCTGCGTGTCTACGCTTGTCAAGAAATCGACCTCGCCTCTTTCCCGAGAAGATTATTCTTGAGCGAATGTCGACCATCGCTTCAAAGTACTCTTCCAAGCCCTCCACATCTTCAACCGACCGAAACTTCTTTGCTCTCGAAACTACGTCTCTCGGCTTGTGCCTCTGGTTTCTTCTCTTGCCGAGGCGTTTACTTCCAAGAAGAAGCCAAGGAAGAAAGGGCTTGCGAGAAGAAGGCGGAGGCGAAAGAAAACGTTCGAGGATCGGGATCACGATTCTCGGAGAAGGGGAGAAAGGTTCTGAGCCTAAGCAAGCCAAACAAACACCACCAGAAACAAACACGACCACTGCTGACTCTTCAACGCCAACACCATCACAGCAACCCTCTTCTTCAAAACAAGTGCCACTCACTCCAACACCTGCGGCTACGCATTACGGTCCTCTACCCGAGAGATCCGAGCTAGCTAAGTTTATTCTCGGATCTTATGGGAAAAAGCAGAATCCGAGCTCTCCGGGTGAAAGGGCCGAAGTAGTCGAGCTCACGAAGAACGAGAACGAGCTAAAGGCACGAGGAAAGAGCTAAAAGGGCCGGAGAGGAGGATGAGGAAGTGTTCGTAGCCGAAAAAGAGAGAAGCGAGAAGAGATAATACGCCGAGAGGCTAATAGTTGAAGAACAAATAGAGATAGAGAGGGGTGAAAAGAGAACCTGGAAAGAGAAAAGGCTAGACTTAAAGAAGAACTACGAGACAAAATTTTGAAGCTGAAGAAAGAACAAGAGTCAGAGCAGAGGCCGCTCAGAAGCAGAAGGAGATCAGAAGAGAAGAATTTGATGAAAAATTAAATAAAGTTGGAAACATTGTTGGAAACATTGAACTTCCAACAATTGAAGTTGAGAAAAGGCACATGTATGCTCCAACGGATCGAAGATTTATCTCATGATGCCTAACTTCGCCCAACCAATACAATGTTAGCCGATCAAGTTAAAGATAACTTCATGGCTCATAAACAAGACGAAGAAAGCAGTTTTCACTTTGTTCCAATTACAAAGATAACGACCATGAAACATAAGCGGTTTCAAGATACACCCATTTGGTACACAATCTACGAGATAGTCGGATCAAACAACGAAAGTTATTACATATGTGATAATGATGTTGTCCATCCATCCGAACGATCTCATTTTTACGGAAGAATTTATGAAGACTCGGCTTTACGAAACGCATAAAGATCCACAAGACCGGAGTTGCCTACACTAGAATTATTACGTATGAAATCATACATTAGATACAAAAGAGCGAGGGTCGACTTCCGGATTGGATTAAATTTCAAAATGGATAATCGTATCTCCGCAAATGAGGAACTTGAAGGGATAAGCAAATTCGAGTGGGTAGACTTCTTCTTGAACCGAGAAGAGGGAATCATCTTCAAAGACCAAATGGAAAGAGCTTCTTTCGCATCAAAGAAGCTCACAAATACTCTTACGAGGTAGTCTACATCATCAAGTGCTTTCTTTGGCTTAGAATAACGACAAATCCAGAAGTTGCAAAGAAAATAGAGAAAAGACTTGATGGACTTCAGAAGAACAGAGAGCTTATCAATAATATTTCAAGTATCATCGCTGCTGTTGATCCTCTCTGAAGAAATTTTTTTTGACTTCATACTTAGGGGGAGAATGTTAGATATTAAAGTATGAGTCAAAGAAGAGATGTCTACAAATATCAACACACACTTCTTGTTATAACTAATTGTTGTTAGACGCTCCCTTTATGACACATGGCACTTTGTAATTGGCTAGCATTTTGACTTTCTGTCTTTGTATATGTATAAATAGCATTGTATTGTGTTTGTAAAAATTGTCGATTAATACATTTACATTTTGAAGAATACTGTGCGTAATTCATTTCATAATCTTTGTTCTTCATTCTGTTTACTGTTCTATTGATTTAAATTGTTAATTGATCTGCTTCCGCAATTCACTCAGATTCAATACTCTCAATTAACAATCGGTTTAAAGGAATCTGGAACCAACACTACCAGATATTCAGAATTTGAAGAAAAGCACTTTAGTAATTCATCCTCTTGGCTTCGTTTGCAAATGCTTTCAGGAACTATTATTTGTGAGATTTGAAGAACTCCACAAATGTTGCAATGGAACTCTCATGGCAATCAGAGATCGTTTGGTAAAAAAACAAAATAGAAGACCAAAGAATCAATGAAGATTGGGAGAAGCACAAGAAACTTGCAAAAGAAATGGTTAGAGTTGCTGAATCCTTACTTGAATACAGAAGACTAATTCTGAAGGATGTAAGAGAAATTCTGAATTTCTGGAAGTATGATCTGAACTTTTAAAGCTAAGGGGGAGATTGATAGAGATATCATAATAGCTTCAAAAGGCACTGGGTTCTGAAGAGATAAAGATCTAAAGAAGTTCTGAAGAATCTTCTGAAGAGGTTCTGAAAAAGTTCCGAAGACACTTCTGAAGAAGATCTGAAGGAGTTCAGAACCTGTTCTGAACTTGTCTGTTATGAATGCTATATTACTTTAGTCTTTCTATTGTATGTATAAATAGATAGTTAGTTAGATTGTTAGAACTAACGTTTTAATAGGCCTTGTAAAGACATATTCTGTAATACTGTACATTCAATCAATACATATTACATTTGGCTATTATCATTCCTGTCAAAATCTTTTCATATATTGATATCTTGATTGTTTGGGTCTAACAGGAAACATCTTGTTTTACATCTTCTTATCTTTCATCTTCTTAATTGCAATAAAAACATATTTTAGGGAGAAAATAAATTTAATCTGGATTAAAACTCAAAAATCTTGTATTTTCAAAACCCTGTTCTAAGTTCTTTCCTTAGAATAGAAGACTTTCTTCTTAAAGTTTTATCCATTTTTAATTATCTTCTACTTTTTCTAAAATAATCTTTTATGTTATTGTTTTTACCACAAGCATTTTGATCTTGTTCATCAAAATACTTGTTTCTTTGAATCTTATAATTGGTATTCTTTATACCAAACTCTGGTTTATACATTTATGTATAAAACCATGATTTATCTATTTGGTGTTCCCATGTTTCCTACAGAATTGGCCTCTGCAAGCAAGACTGCTAAAACCGTTGCTGCTACAACTGTTGACAACACCTTGGTTGCTGCACCAACATGCCACTTCCCTATAGAGAAAGCTGTCTTCAAATCGTGCAGTTATATTTCATTGGTCAAGATACCCGCTGATCGCCCTCACTTCATGGAAGGTGCTACCTTCATCAAGGCTTGCCCCCTGATGTTTGCCTTTGTCCACAACCAGTGGGCATCTCCTCTCACCTTCAGGCTCTTTGGTACACGGCTCACTGTACCACGCTCACCATTGATAAAGGGACCGTGCTCCCTGCGATTGGCTTCACGATTCCAAGCGTTGGATACTTCTCCTTCACTGCTGGATTTGTGAGGAAGGCTCTTCGCCTCCCTACACGCGCCAAGAATGTGCAATGGGGCGCTGAACCACCCAAGATGCAGATCGACGCCTTCTTGGACTCTATCGGCTATTCCTGGGAGAATCCATCACTGAAAACGGTGGGCTCAAAAGTGGAAAAGAAGAGATTGCCTGCTCGCTGGCAATACATCTTTACCTAGGTGATCTAATGCCTTGGGTCAAGGATTGGCTCGCATGACCAAGCGAGCAAGCATTTTCAGGATCTCGCCTTCTCTCTCTGCACCGGCCACAACCTCAACTACGCTGATTATATCTTCAACGATATGGTCAGTCGTATCAATACTGCAACCAGACACCCGATCATCCCTTACACACGATTCTTTGCTACAATCATGGAAGTTGCCTTCGGGGAGGACTACCCGAAGGTTGGTGACCATGCCTTCTCCATGGTGGGGAAGAAGTCCCTGGACATAGAGGAACATCCAGGTGATGCTCCTTTCACGCCCTATATGCTGAACATGATTGGAGCCCCTCTTTCAGTGTCTACCTCGCTGCCCATCCCAACAGCGAGCATCCGGGACACTGCTGCTGCTAAGAGGAAACAACCAACCGATGGTCATCAAAAAACCATCGCAACCAAAAACAAGAAGCCAAAGAAGATGGTCTCTCAACAGACCACTCTCTCTACTTTCGGTGTACTACCAACACCATCAACAGCCCCAGCTACTTTAACGGTTTTCTCCTCCGTTGTTTCTTCTTCAGCACTACCACCGCATTCAGCGACCACGGTCACTGAAAGCGTATTAGTCAGCTATGCTAAAGCTATCTCAGGTAATACATTCACAGCCTTCTACTCTTCTTCTATCCCCTTTTCTTTGGTCCTCACATCATCATATGATTCAGAGATAGTTGTCCCTATCTCTAATGATGCTGAAACGCACGCAGTCCAAGCCTCAGTATTGTTTAGGCACTCTGAGTTTTGGAAAGCCAGTAACACAGGCCCTCAGAATGTCTCTCACAGGCATTCTAAGACACTGGCTAGTGATCCTCATGACACTACCTCTGCACCAGTGGATCCTGAGAGTAATCCTCATGATGCTCTCAAGGGTTATAACATGCCTTCTCATCGTTCATCTAACCCAGAGCTCTTCTTGGCTGCTCTATCTATGTTATCAGCAGGTACCCCTCCTTTCTTTACCTCAGAAACGACAACCACCACCACCACCAAGGCTGCTGCTGCTCCTCTCAGCAAGGACAAAGGGAAATTCCCTCAACAACCATGGTCTTCTGCCAAGCTGATGGAGGTCAAGACTGAAAAGGCTGCTCCTAAGATTCCTCCCTTCACGGCTAAACTTCCACAAATTGTTCTTCCCGGCCCAACATTCCCTACAATTGACTTTTTAGTCAAGGAATGTGCTCACACTAGGGCGAAGGTTGAGCACCTATAGAAGTCTGCTGAGTTCATCTTCCGGAGAGTGGTTGGAACTTCAGTGATCAAGACCGCTGTCAACAACATTCTCAGCGACATCCAGTCCCTGAAGGAAGACAATCGGGCCCATGGTCAGTCCATTGCCCGTCTAGAGAAGAAGATGGGTGATCAAGATCAAGTGCTTGAGTCTATTCAGAAAACTCAGTCTGATATGATGAAGTTGCTGACAAAGCTCTCTGAGAGCAGCTCCTCTTTCTCCACTGCTGATCGGACATCCCTGACTTCAGTCCTTGCGCACCAAGAGCGCTTTGAAGAAAAGCTGAAGGACGTTCAGGGAAATGTACGTCTGCTGATGGTGCACTGTCTCCCTGCTGACAACATCGAGGGGGAGAGATGCGCCAACGAATTCGCTGACGACATCATCGCGGATCACAATGCAACCTTGTTGATCATAACTCCTCTCAGTGATTTGAATATGAATCCTTTACTATACTTAGTGAAATTCCTTAGATAAGCTTCTGTTCAAATTCAGCAATAGCATACGCTGATTGCTATCAGCGATTGCTGAAGATCAAGGATCAACAAGCTTGTCTCTGAAGACCTGAAGATCAGCTATCACACCAGAAGACCATTCAGCAAAAGTCGAAGACCTAGCTGAAGAAAGAGATAATCAGCTAAGTGACCTGAAGCGGTTCAACGATAGCAACGATTATCTACTCAAAGTGTGAAGTCTTGTGAAGCCTCAGCAACACTGAAGTTCATCCTTGAACATTCAGTGTCAGCGATCAAATGAAGCTTCCTCTGCAAGATTAAAGTTTGATCTTATCCTCGATGCACAAAAGTCAAACCTAGAACCATGTCAGAAAAGGACGTACGACTTGTCTCTTATGTCCCCATCATATCTGATACGGTACTGTTCATATTCGGCCATAAGCATGGTTGTCTTATTTACAAGGACAAGCTTCCTATCTAAGCTTGACACGTGGCATGTACCTTTTGTCTTGCATTAAATGCAAGCGGGTATAAATAGATGAAGATATCTTCTTCATCTTTATGCATGCTTCCGCTTTCATAACTTCTCTAAAGGCAAAGGATAAACTTCGAATCTTCAAGCTTTCTGCAAGAACACCAAGAACACGCACTTGTGCGTTTTTCTTCCTCCGGTTAAGGTTTGATCTAAACCTTATATTAAGAACTGGAAACAACTCGTTTCACCTTTCTATTCTCTTTTCTTTCTTAAAATCTATAAAATCTTGTTTTTAAAAAGTTTTTCACTTTCAAAACCCAGTTCTAAGAACAAATTTTTTTTTACGTTTTATATTATTTTATTTATCTTTAAATTTTTTTAATTGCCAACAAGCATTTTGATATTGTTCATCAAAACACTTGTTTCTTTGACCTTACATTTGGTACTTTTAAATACCAAACCTCTGGTTTATACATTCATGTATTAAACCATGATTTATCTCTTCGGCGTTGCCATTTTTCCTACAGAAATGGCCTCTGCTTCCAACGTTGCTGAAACCGCTGCTGCTAACCAGTTGGTCGCTGCACCAACTTGTCACTTTGAGATGGAGAAGTTAACCTTCAAGCCATGCAATTACATTGCATTGGTGGACATTCCCTCTGAACGCCCTCAGTTCAAGGATGCTGCAACCTTCCTAAAGGCATGCCCACTGATGTATGCCTTCGTCCACAACCCAGTGGGCATTGCTTCTCACCTTCAGGCCCTCTGGTACACGGCGCAGTGTACTACGCTGAAGACAGACAAGGGCACTGTCCTCCCTGCTATCTCCTTCACAATCCCTGACCTTGGTTACTTCGCTTTCACAACAGGGTTTGTATGAAAGGCGCTTAGACTCCCTCAGCGCAAGAAAAATGCACAATGGGGTGCTGAACCAACAAAGCAGCAGATTGATGCTTTCTTGGATTCCATTGGATACAAGTGGGAGAATCCCTTAGTGAAGACGGTGGGTTCTAAGCTGGAAAAGAAGCGACTCCCTGCTCGCTGGCAATATGTTCTCACCCAGGTCATTTAGTGCCTAGAGTCAAAAGTTGGCTCCCACGATCAGGCGAGCAAGCATTTTCAGGACCTTGCATTCTCTCTCTGCACAGGTCATCCTCTGAACTATGCTGATTACATTTTCAGCGATATGTGCAGCCGACTCAACGCCTCCACCAGACATCACGTTATCCCTTACCCACGTTTCTTCTCCATTATCCTTGAAGAAGCTTTCGGGGAGAGCTACCCGAAGGTTGGTGACTTCGCCTTCTCCATGGTAGGGAAGAAATCCCTGGACCTGGAAGAACGTCCAGGTGATGCTCCTCTCACTCCCTATATGCTCCAAATCATAGGAGCACCTCTTTCAGTGTCCTCCTCGCTGCCCATCCCCTCAGCGAGTACCCAAGGCACTTCTGCTGCAAAGAGGAAAACCCCCGCTGATGGTCATAAGAAGACCATCGCATCAAAGAAACCCAAGAAGGTGGTCTCTCAACAGACCATCCTCTCTGATTCTGGTGCACTTCAATCACCACCCTCATCCACAGCCACTCCAACGGTTTCTGCTGCCGTTGAAGCTTCATCAGCACTACCACCACCATCTGTGACTAAGGTCTTTGAGGGTGTTATAGCCAGCTCTGCTGAAGCTGGATCAGGTATTACTTTCATTGCCTTCTCTACCTCTTCCATCTCTACTTCTTTGGTCCTCACATCAGCAAATGACTCAGTGATAGTTGTCCCTATCTCTGATAATGCTGAAATGCACGCGGTCCAAACCTCAAAATTGTTTAGGCAATCTGAGTTTTGGAAAGCCAATTTAAAAGGACCTCAGAGTATCTCTTTCAGATACTCTAAGACACTGGTCAGTGATCCTCAGGACACTGCCTCTGCAACAGTAGTCCCTGAGAGTAATCCTCACGATACTCTCAAGTAAAATAGTTCTATTTTACATCCGTCATCTGATCCGGATTCTTTTCTCGCCTCTTTGTCAATGTCATCAGCTGCTGCCACTGCTCCTGTCTACTCAGCAACAACAACAACCACCACCACCACCTCTTCAAAGCCAGCAATGAGATCTCCTCAGCGCCCTCCTAGTGCCAGAAAGCTCAGGGATGTCAAGATGGAGCACCTTGCCCCCAAGCTTCCTCCCAGGGTCACTGAGCTGCCTCCTGTGTCACTGCCAGCTCCCACATTCCCTGCCATTGACCATCTGGTCAATGAGTGTGCTCTCACCAGAGCCCGGCTGGACACTCTGCAGACTTCTACAGAGTTGATCTTCTGGCAGGTCGCTGGCACTCCAGGAATGAAGACGAATGTCAGCAACTTGGTGTCTGATGTTCAGACTCTGAAGGACGATCACAAGGACCTTCACCAATCCCTCCTCAACATTGAGCAGAAGGTTGATGCTCAGGCCACTGTCCTCGAGTCTATTCAAAAGACTCAGTCTGACATTCTGCAGGCTCTCTCAAGGCTCAGTGGGACTGGTCCCTCCTTTGTTGCTGCTGATCGGACCATGCTGGAGGCCGTGCATACAAATGTTCGCACTCTGATGGTCCACGTCTTGCCCCATGATAACATTGAGGGGGAGAAGGTGGCCAAAGAGTTCGCTGAAGAACTTATCGGCGAGCATAATCGTCGGTTTCCAGATGAAAGGATCTCTCCCCACATCCAACGACCAGAACCCTCCTCAACTGCAAGAGTTGATGATGATGATGAGAAAGAGGATGATGAAGAAGAAGAGGAACGCATCCCTCACTATGAGGTTGATGATGATGATGATGATGACTTGGGTTTTGCACTGGAACATTTCAGATTATCCAGACCAAGTACATCTCAGCTAGAGCCCTTGGGGGACGAAGCTGGACCCTAAGCCAGAGTGGTCGATCTTGAGACCACCATCCCAATATCAGAGGGGGAGACCGCTGATAAGGTATCACTTCAGCTTATCCCTTATTTTACTCCTCTCTCTGAATCTCCCATACACTCCTCTTCACCCACTAAAATTCCCTCTGACAAAACAATTTCCTCCTCTCCTTCCCTCAGTGATCCCCGTCCCCCAAAGGACTCATCCACAAGGAAGGAACCTTCTTCCAATGAGCAGTTTATGTACATAGAGGAAACTGACTCTGAGGAAGAAGAAGGCCTCATCCCTCGGCGTCGCATTCAGAAGCAGATAATAAGCGAGCCTGAAGAGGAAGAAAGGCGAGTAAAATTCCTAAGGGAATTCGAAGCAAAAAGAATAAGGGTGCCCCAAGAAGACCCAATAAACGTTGTACCTATCAGGATAGTAGATGAATTTTACTTCTTATCCAAAGAAGAGAGAGAGAACAAGCTCTGATAGCTCAGAGGATCAGAGACGAAGAAATAAAGCAAACTGAGAATGATCTTGCCTTAGCAAGGAAGATTCTCAGGGAAGACTCAGCAAGAGACAAAGCAACCAAAGAGAAATTAGAAAAGAGTGAACGGCTCGCTGCAGCTCTGGCTCAGAAAGAACTTGTACAGGAAAACCTGAATGTAGATCTCATTCTCGCTCAACAGAAGATTCTCACTGCACTAACCACTGAAGCCACAACTCAGAAAGACAAAGAACTGGATTGGTGCACAGAGATGGATTCTCACTGCACTAACCACTGAAGACACGTCTGTTAGAGTGTCGCCTTGTCTTCTGTCTGTTACGTAACTATCCAAGGGCGACACTCTAACAGAGGTGGTCCAAAGGTATATGTAAGAATGACAAGGCCATCTAGAACAGAGAGAGAAGAAGCAAAATTCTTAAGGTTATATGGATACACTGAATGGCTCGAAATCAGAGATGCCATTCAGGGCTCCAAATCCAAGTTCAAGAATGTGGTAGAAGATGAGTTGAATCAGTTGCTGCAAAGAATGTCTCAACATGTACAGTTCCCCTCTCCCTGAACCATCAAAGAAGAAAAGATCAGTTGCTGAAGGTGGCTCTAGTCCGAAGAATGTACATGAAACTAAGTTTGATTATCAAAGCATTCTTGGACATCTTGAGCTCCCTGATATATCAATGCTTCGTACCTCTCTTCCTCAAGACCGAAGATATCAAGAAGACGAAACCATCTCACTACCTGAACCTGGTATGGTATTCTTGGATAATGAAGGGTTCTTAGGACTCTTCAGAAACGAAGAAATTCACAGGGCCCCTTCCTCTCTCATAAAGATCATGCTTTGGCGCTGCTGGTCAGATACTCCTCTGATGAACAGACAGAAGACTCTTTATGAGAATGAGCTACAAAGAAAAAACGAGAACATCTCTGACTAGTCATAGTTTTCTATTTCCTTTGTAATATTTCTTCAGTGTACAAGTACTTTATCTTTATCATTGTAATTTCATTTCACTGTAATTCTTCAGATTCTAATTAATGAAATTCAAAGTACTTTACTCCACCCTAGTACTGAAAAGATCACTAAAAATAGTAAAAGGGACAATGAACATAAGAGTTCTATTTTCGATACACTATCTTTTACTCACTGATCTTTCTCTCTGAAAGTTAAATCAGTGAATGTACTTTAAGCTCTTCTACTTGTAAAAATTGTGATTTCATATCCTTATAAATGAAACTCAATTCTGATAATAGTTTAGCTGAAAAAGATTTTACAGATTAGTACTTAGAAAATATATTTTAAATTTTATAAGTCCCTACTAATCCTTTAAAAGCAATTTTCCTATGTTGCTTAATCATAATCAAATAGGGGGAGATTGTTGATCATAACTCCTCTCAGTGATTTGAATATGATTCCTTTACTATACTTAGTGAAATTCCTTAGATAAGCTTATGTTCAAATTCAGCAATAGCATACGCTGATTGCTATCAGCGATTGCTGAAGATCAAGGATCAACAAGCTTGTCTCTGAAGACCTGAAGATCAGCTATCACACCAGAAGACCATTCAACAAAAGTCGAAGACCCTAGCTGAAGAAAGAGATAATTAGCTAAGTGACCTGAAGCGGTTCAGCGATAGCAGCGATTATCTACTCAAAGTGTGAAGTCTTGTGAAGCCTCAGCAACACTGAAGTTCATCCTTGAACATTCAGTGTCAGCGATCAACTGAAGCTTCCTCTGCAAGATTAAAGTTTGATCTTATCCTCGATGCACAAAAGTCAAACCTAGAACCATGTCAGAAAAGGACGTACGACTTGTCTCTTATGTCCCCATCATATCTGATACGGTACTGTTCATATTCGGCCACAAGCATGGTTGTCTTATTTACAAGGACAAGCTTCCTATCCAAGCTTGACACGTGGCTTGTACCTTTTGTCTTGCATTAAATGCAAGCGGGTATAAATAGATGAAGATATCTTCTTCATCTTTTGCATGCTTTCTTCTAGCCTCTACCTTCTGCATTTCTTTCTTTCATCTTCTTGTGCATCAAACTGTGTGTTTCCTTAGTTATAATAGAATAGGTTTTAACTTGTTCTAATTCCGCTTGTAACTGTAAATTTGTTTATTTTCAATAAACTCATTTAAAAATCAAAATCTGGGAGTTTGTATTCAACCCCCCCCTTCTACAAACTGTTTACTTAATATTTAAGTCTTGTAGATCCTTATTGGGACCAACAAACCTTCCCTGAAGAGGTTATCTCTCCCTACATCAAGCAGGTAGGACCTTCCCTCACTGAAGGTGTAGTGGAAGGAGAAGATGATGATGATGATGATGAGGATGAAGAGTATGAAGAACCCATCCCTCACTATGGGGGAGGAAATGATGATGATGAAGAGGATGACATGGGAAGTGCTCTGAAGCACTTCAATATGGCAAGACCAGAAGTCTCTCATCAGGAGCCTTTGGGGGACGGACAACATCCCTCTCAGGGACAGTCCGGTCCCTCTGGCAAAGGAAATAATGTGGCAGAAGCTGATGCCACCATCTCTTTAACCGAGGGGGAGACCACTGTCGAGGTATCTCTTCCTCTCACTCTCTTCTCTGCTCCAATCTCTGAACCTCCCACATATCCCTCTTTCTCTCCACCAAATTTTGGCTCTGATAAAACTCCTTCTACCTCTCCTTCTCTCAGTGAGCCCAGTCCCCCAAAGGACTCCACTTCTTGGAAGGAACCTTCTTCTGAAGAGCATTTTATGTACATAGTAGAAACTGACTCTGAAGATAAATACGACATTATTCCCAGGCGTCGCGTTCAAAAGCCGATCATAAGCGAGCTTGAAGAAGAAGAAAGGCGAATAAAATTCCTTAGGGAATTCGAAGCAAGAAGAATAAGGGTGCCTCAAGCTGAACCCATAGACGCTATACCAATAAGGATGGTAGATGAATTCTACTTTCTGTCTAACGAAGAAAGAGAACAAGCATTGGAAGCACAATGTATCAGGGATGAGAAGACAAAGCAAACTGAGAATGATCTTGCTTTAGCAAGGAAATTACTCAGGGAAGACTCTGCTAGAGACAAGGCGGCCAAGGAACAATTGAAAAAGAGCGAAAGGGTCGCTGAAGCTCTTGCACAGAAAGAACTTGCACAGGAAAACTTGAACGTAGATCCGATCCTCGCTCAACAAAAGATTCTAAGTGCACTATCCGCTAAAGCCACAATTCAGAGAGACAAAGAGCTTGACTAGTGCACTGATAGACTGAAATTTCGAAGATCTGAAGCCAAAATCATTCATGCAACTATTCAAGGGCGACACTTCAACCGAGGTGGTCCAAAGGTATATGTAAGAATGACAAGGACAAGCAGAACTGAGAGAGAAGAAGCCAAGTTCTTAAGGATTTATGGATACACTGAATGGTTAGAAATCAGAGATGCCATTCAGGGTTCCAAATCCAAATTCAAGGATGTGGTGGAAAGAGCACTGGATCAGTTGCTGCAAAGGATGTCACAACACGTGCAAGTTCCCCCCTCTCCCTGAGTCATCAAAGAAGAGAAAATCAATTTCTGAAGGTGGTTCAAGCTCTAAAAATAAGCATGAAACCAAATTCGATTATCATAGCATTCTTGGTCATCTTGAAATCCCTGATGTTTCAATGCTACATACCTCTCTCCCTCAAGATCAAAGATACGAAGAAGATGAAATCATCTCACTACCTGAACCTGGTATGGTATTCTTGGATAATGAAGGGTTCTTTGGACTCTTTAGAAACCAAGAAATTCGCAAGGCCCCATCCTCTCTCATAAAGATCATGCTATGGCGCTGCTGGTCAGATACCCCTCTGATGAATCGACAGAAAATGCTTTATGAGAATGAGCTACAAAGAAGAAACGAGAACATCTCTGATTAGTCATAGGTTTCTATTTCCTTTGTAATAATTCTTCAGTGTACAAGTACTTTACTTTTATTGTTGTAATTTCATTTTCTTGTAATTTCTTTAGATTATATTTAATGAAATTAAATCAGAGTACTTTGCTCCATCTATGTACTGAAAAGATCCCTGAAAAAAAAGTAAAAGGGACAATGAACATAAGAGTTCTATTTTCTTTAAACTATATTTCACTCACTGATTTTTCACTTTGAAAAATTAATCGGTGAATGTACTTTATGCTTATTTACTTGTAAAAATTGTGCTTTCATATCCTTATAAATGAAACTCAAGTCAGATAGTAGACTAGCTGAAAAAGATTGAACAAATTAGTACTTAGAAAATTTACTTTAAATTTTTCTTAAGTCCTTACTAGTCTCTAAAAGCAATTTTCCTGTGTTGCTTAATCATAGTCAAATAGGGGGAGATTGTTGATCATAATTCCTCTCAATGATTTGAATATGATTCCTTTTGTATACTTAGTGAAATGCCATGGTATAAGCTTCTGTTCATATTCAGCGATAGCATACGCTGATTACCATCAGCGATCTCTGAAGATCAAGGAACAACAAGCTTATCTCTGAAGACCTGAAGATCAGCTATCACACCATAAGGCCACTCAGCGAAAGTCAAAGACCCTAGCTGAAGAAAGAGATAATCAGCTAAGTGAACTGAAACGGTTGAGCTGTAGCAACGATTATCTAATCAAAGTGTGAAGTCTTGTGAAGCCTCAGCGATAAACGATTATCTAATCAAAGTGTGAAGTCTTGTGAAGCCTCAGCGATACTGAAGTTCATCCTTGAAGATTCAGTATCAGCGATCAAATTAAGCTTCCTTTACAAGATTAAAGATTGATCTTATCCTCGATGCACAAAAGTCAAACCTAATACCTTGTGAGAAAAGGACGTACGAATTGTCTCTTATGTCCCCATCATATCTGATATGGTACTGTTCATATTCGGCCAAAAACATGGCTGTCTTATTAAGCAAGGACAAGCTTCCTATTAAAGCTTAACACGTGGCATATACCTTTTGTCTTGCATTAAATGCAAACGGGTATAAATAAGATGAAGATATCTTCTTTATCTTAATGCATGCTACTTTCTAACCTAAACCCTCTTTATTCTTTCTTCCTTCCTCTTGTGCATCAAACTTAGTGTTTCTTAGTTACAAGAGAATAGGTTTTAAACTTGTTCTTAAAGTTCTATGGATACTCTGAATGGCTAGAAATCAGAGATGCCATTCAGAGTTCCAAATCTAAGTTTAAAGATGTAGTGGAAAGAGCACTGGATCAGCTTCTTTAGAGGATGTCACAACATGCACAAGTTCCACCTCTCCCTGAGCCTACTCGAAAAAAAAGATCAAATGCTGAAGGAGGTTCATCTTCCAAAAGTGATCATGAAACCAAATTCAACTATGAAAGCATTCTCGATCATCTGGAAATCCCTAACATCTCAATGCTTAGAGTCTCTCTCCCTCAAGACAGAAAATATGAAGAAAATAAAATCATCACCTTCCCTCAACCAGGCATGATCTTCTTGGATAATGATGGTTTCCTAGGGCTCTTTAGAAACAGCGAGATCAGCAAAGCTCCATCAACCTTCATCAAAATCATGCATCACTACTGCTGGTCAGATGAACCGTTGATGAATAGAAAGAAGAGACTCTATGAAAATGAAATGCAAAGAAGACACGAAAAGCTCTCTGATTAATTTTTTTTCCTTTGTATTTCTCTTCAGTGTATTGTACTTCCCTTTACTTGGAAATTTGTAATTTCTTTTTTCATGTAATATCTTCAGATTATTAATGAAATTTCAAATGAAGTACTCTACTCCAACTGTGTACTGAAAAGATCCCTGAAAATAGTAAATGGGACACTTCTAACTTCTTTACTTATCCCCTTGCTCACTGATATTTCTCTCTGAAATTTAAATCAGTGAATGTACTTAAGGCATCTACTTGTAAAAATTGTGTTTTCATATCCCTATAAATGAAACTCAAAAGATGAAATAGATTAGCTGAAAAAGATCTCATAGATTAGTACTTAGAAATTTTTTCTTAATTTCTTAAGTCCTTACTAATCCCTTCAAGTAACTTTCTCATATTACTTAATCATAATCAAATAAGGGGAGATTGTTGATCATAGCTCCTCTCAGTGATTTGAATATGATTCCTCTTTACACTTAGTGAAATTCCTTGTTTAAGTTTAAGTTCAAATTCAACGATAAACATACGCTGATTACCATCAGCGATCGCTGAAGATCAAGGAACCTTAAGCTTATCTCTGAAGATCTGAAGATCAGCGATCATACCAAATGACCATTAAGCGAAAGTCAAAGACCAAGCTGAAGAAAGAGATAATCAACTACGTGACCTGAAGCGGTTCAGTGATAGCAAAGATCATCTATCCAAAGTGTGAAGTCTTGTGAAGCCTCAGCGATACTGAAAGCTCATCCTTGAAGATTCAGTCTCAGCGATCAAGTGAAGCTTCTTATACAAGATTAACGTTGACCTTATCCTCGATGCACAAAAGACAAACCCTATACTGTGTCAGAGAAGGACGTACGAATTGTCTCTTATGTCCCCATCATATCTGATATTGTACTGTTCATATGCGGCCAAAAACATGGCTGTATTCTGAGCAAAGGACAAGTCTCCTATGGATGCTTGCCACGTTGCACATACCTTTTGTCTTGCATTAAGTGCAAACGGGTATAAATAAGATGAAAATATCTTCTTCATCTGTGTGCATACAACCCTCTGTCTTAAACCTTCTGTATTCCTTCTTACTTCTTTCTTGTGCATCAATCTTAGTGATTTCTTAGTTACAATAGAATAGTTTTAAACTTGTTCTAATTTCCGCTTGTAACTGTAAATTTGTTTATGCAATATAAATTAATTTAAAAACCAAAAATCTGTGTGTTTGTATTCAACCCCCCCTTCTACAAACTGTTTCTATATCCAAGAACTCTTGTAGATTCCTTAGGGACCAACAACATGCTTTGGTTCGATCATCCTAAGAAATTTTACATAGAAAGCTTCATTTGCAGTAGCAGACCTTGTTTTAACACCTTCAAATGGACTTCCAATTATGAGATTTGGGGTGTGTGACTTGGTCCATCTAAAGTCTGAAACTTGAGGATCATCTAAAGTCTCCCTCTAAGATGAAGGCATAGAAGTGACTTCTGGACAGTCACTAGATGAAACAGGAATGACAGAAGGTTCTGATGGGTTCTCAGCATGTGATTCAGGACCAGAAAGTGTAATTCCAAAAGCTTGAAGAACTTCAGGAATAGTTAATGATTGATTGGTCTTTGCTCTGAAAATATCTCTTCGCCCATGAAATCTTGAAAAATAGCATCTATTTCAGATTCTCTGGTACCTGAAAGATAATCAGAGGTTACTGTGTTAAGTTTAAGTTCAGAAGTAGAATAATCAGAAGTTAATTGAGTTTGATCATCAAAATCGATGTTAATGCTTTCCATAACAGTCTTAGTACGTAAATTAAAACTCTAAAAGCTCTTGAATTTAACGAATATCCTAAGAATTTAGCTTCATCTGATTTCTTGTCAAACTTGCCAAGTTTTTCTCTGTCATTTAAAATAAAACACCTGCATCCAAAAATGTGAAAGAATTTGACACAGGGTTTTCGATTATTTATAAGCTCATAAGAGGTTTTGAGATGCCTCTTGACAATAATGGAACGATTCTGGGTGAAACACGCAGTGGCTATAACTTCTGCCCAAAAATGGATGGGAAGTCCAGAAGCTGCAAGCATCGTTCTGGCAGCTTTAACCAATGTTCTGTTGCGTCGTTCTACTACACCATTTTGTTGAGGAGTACGCACAGCAGAGAAGTTATGTGTAATTCCATTTTCAACAAGGTATGCTTCAAGCTTGGCATTCTTGAACTCAGTACTGTTATCACTTCTTAGCTGCTGAATCTTTTGGTGTAGAAGAACTTGGATTCTGGTCATCATATTTTGCAAGACAATAGGCACCTCTGATTTCTGTCTAACGAATGGGAGCCATGTATACCTGGAAAATTCATCAATAAGTACCAGTATATACTTTTTACCAGATAAACTTTGGATTGCAATGGGACCACAGAGGTCGACATGTAACAATTGCAAAGGTCTAGTACAAGAATGATCACTTTTTGTTTTATGAGATGCTCATTTTATTTTTCCCATTTCACATGCAGGGCAGAGGTGATCCTTTTGAAAGTGAACTTCTGGAAGACCAGTTACCAAATTGTGTTTGACAAGCATCTCAAGGTTATCAAAATTTAAGTGAGACATTTTGTGATGCCATAATCATGCAACTTCACTCTTTTTGGAGATAATACAGAGGGTTTCCTTACCGTCCTTTGATGTGAAGTTCATCATATACAGATTACCTTTTCTGTCCGCTCTCCAGAGTTCTTCACCTGCCTTAGAAATCAAGTAACAATGCTTTTCATCAAATACAACAAGTATTTTAGAATCACAAAGTTGACTTACACTCAGCAGGTTATGTTTTAGTCCAGAAACATGAGCTACTTTTGATAAGGTAATATTACCTTCTTGTAGAGTACCGTAGCCTTTTATTTGACCCTTACCATTGTCTTCAAATGTTACTGCTCCACCATATTTGTCTTTAAATTTGGAGAGTAAGTTTTTCGTTCCAGTCATGTGCCTCGAGCATCCAGAGTTAAGATACCAGATGTGCACACGCTGCTTCTGCAATCAAAATCAGAGAGATTTAGGTACCCATTTTATAATGGGTCCTTTAATGTTAGTTTTAAACTTTTCATTATGTATATCTTGTTTCTGATTTGATTTTGCAGAGTGTGTAGGTTTGCTCTTTTTATTTTCATTGTTTTTGTCTTTCTTTGGTTTATTTTTGAAAGTTGAGAAATTACTGTATGAGCGATCAGAGGGCCTGGAGAAAAATTGTTTTAACTTTAAGAATAAAGAAAAACATTCAGAATCCTGAAACATAAAAGATTGCCTAGAATTTTCATTATAATAATGAGAATTACAATTCTTCTTATTTCTATCTAAACTAGTATTAGTAGTTCTATTGAACTTCTTAGCTAGACTAGACTTATGCTTAGAATCAGAAGTGTTCTTTTGCAGAGGCTTTCTCTGATAAATCTTCTCAGAAGCTTTGGAAGTTACTGAAAAAGTAGCAGAATGATTAGATTTCCATTTGCCTTTTTGAGCAGAAGTAAACTTTGGATAACTCGATTGCGGTGATTGTTGCTGAACAGAAAATTTCTTTTTAAGACTTTCTTCTTTCTCAAGTTCAAGACAAGATTTTGCCTTAAGACACATCCCAATGAAGTCTGGATTAATGGGAAATGGTTTTCTCTGTCCTGTTGGAGGAACATAGTGGTTTGGTATTCCACTTGAATGTCTTTTAACATTCAGACCAGAAGCTCTGATCTCCAGAGATTCATTAGTATATAAGAAAGGAGCTTCCTCATTCTTAGTTACTTCAGGAACCTTTTTGTACTCAGGAGGTAATTGATTTTCTAAAATTGAAAGATATTTTTCTGAGTTAAAGAAATCATCACCTTGATTATCATTTTCCCATGGATATGTAACCTTTTCAAAATTATCTTGTGATTCAGAAAGATTTAGGTCTACAAAAGAACAAGGAAATATCTCTGGATTGTTTTCTAAAGAGATTTTCTAAACATTTTCATGTTCGAGTTTAAAGCATTTATCCAGAGTGGAGAGAATATCATTTTCAAAACCGAGTCATAGCTCTTCTTCTGCTTGTAAAGGAATAAATACATCCGTCTCTGGATTCAAAGTTATATGAGTATTTGAGCCAAATCTGAAAATGCCATCTCTCTTCTTAATTTGATTTAGGTTAACATTTGAATTTGAATATTCAAGGTTTTTAAATTTGAGTTTTCTTTGAGGATGACCATTTTCATATTTTGATCTTTTAAAAATAGATTGTTCATATAAAATCGGAAACACAGGTTTTTGTTTTTATCGTACACAGAAAACAAATTTCAGAGTGGACCTCATTTCACAGGTGTAGGGATCCAGATCCTCAAAACCAAATCCAGATCTCCCTACTTGTGTATTTATTTTGTTATGAACTTTTTGAGCATCGAGATACGTTTTGATCTATAGCTTTTTGGTCTGAAGCTCAACATACAAAAACTTTCTTTCCTTTTGAAAATAGTTTTTAAGTGCAACAGAATTTAATCTGTCACTTTCCATAGCTCTAATCTCCTTTTCTTTGTTTTCCAAAAGTTTGTTTAAGTTCAATTTCTCTTCCTTGAACTTAACTTCTGTATTTTTAAATTTTTTGGAAATCTTCTCATTTTCAGCATTGAGTTCCAATTTTTCTTCAGTTAAATGATTCATCTCTCTTTTGTAAATTTCTCTTTCTTTTTGAGTTTCAGAGAGAGTTTGTTCAATTTTATTTCGCAATTTCTTTTCACACTTAAGATTTTGTTTAAGTCTTCAAACTCATTTGATAATTGCAAAATGGTGTTTTCAAGTTCAGATGTGTCAGAGAGAGTACTTACAGGTGTTTCAAATGGCTGATCTTCTGATTCATTTGTTGTTGCCATTCCGCAGAACATTGCTTCACCTTCACTAGACTCATCTCCTAACCAGTTCTCTTTTTCTGCAAAATGAGCTCTTTCAGCGACGTTGTACTTGTATTTGTTTTGATGGTACATCTTGTCTTTTTCTAGAGCTCCTCTGCAGTCTTTAGAATAGTGCCCTGGCTTTCCACATCTGTAGCACACATCCTTCTTTCTTTTCATTTTTTCTTCCTTCTTCTCTCCTTCTGTTTTCTCAGATCTTTGTATCTCTTGACGAGGTGCATAATTAGGAGTAGGGCGATCAAACCTTTTGCTTCCTTGGAAAGATCTATTACCAAACTTCTTTGTGAATTGTTTGGTAATAAGTTCTAGTGAATCAACAAAAGCTTTGATCTCATCATCAGAGTTAAAGTAATCTAGACCTTTCTTTTGTCTATATCCTTTGATCACTAATCTTGCCTTGTATTTATCAATACTACCGTCAGTTTCATCTTTCTCTTAAAGATCCAACGATGCCCTAGTGGCTTACAACCCGGATGTAAATCCACTAATTCCCACGTATGGTTTTGTAAGATATAATCTATCTCACTTTTAATTTCTTCTTTCCACTGAAGTCCTTCAAAAGAAGTAATCGCCTCATGATAGGTTTTTTGAATCACACACAAGAAACCTATATGCACTACTATTATGTGCATATCCAATGAATACACAATTCACTATTTTAGGTCCTAGCTTTTGTACCTTAGGCGGTGGTACAACCCCACTCTCGTAAATACTTATAAGATGGTTTTATACCCATCCTAAGTTCATACGGTGTTTCGTCCTTTTTCTTATAGGATATCTTATTTAGAAGATAGTTAGCCGACAAGATGGCTTCCCCCCACATGTCCTGATTTATGCCAAAAACTAATCAACATGACACTTACCATTTCTTTCAAGGTATGATTATTTCTTTCGATAATACCATTTTGTTGTGGTGAGTAGGGTGCCGTAGACTCATGTCGAATTCCATTTTGTGAACAAAATTCGGCAAATGGTGAAACATACTCACCTCCCCTATCACTTCTAACAACTTTAATTTTCTTATTGAGTTGATTCTCAACTTCATTTTTATACAAGACAGACTTGTCTATTGCTTCATCTTTACTTTTAAGTAAATATATATAGCAATATTTTGTATTATCATCGATAAACATGATAAAATATTTGTTCCCACCTCTAGTAGGAATTGATTTTAAATCACACACATCAGTGTGAATTAAATCAAGGGTTTCGGTTTTTCTTTCAATCGTTTGGAAAGATGATCTAGTAAGTTTGGCTTCTACACATGTGGGGAACTTGTGATTTGAGTCAATATTAAAATTTGTTAAACTTTTTAATTTAATCAAACGACTAAAGGAATTAAAAATTTACATGTCCTAAATGGTCATGCCAAACATTTGAAGACTCAACAATATAAGAGAAATCAGTACTTGATTTATTCATCACACTAGTAACGATTACATATAATTGAACATGCCATTCATGACATATCCCTTTCCCACATACATACCACTTTTGGACAAAACAAACTTGTCCGACTCAAACACTAGTTTGAAACCAAACTTGTTTAACAACCACCCCGAAACGAGGTTCTCATGAAGCTTCGAAACGTACAAAACATTCTTGAGCTTGAGCTCTTTTCCCGAAGTCATCTTCAAGATCACATTTCCAACACCCTTAACATCGGCAGTGGCGCCGCCGTTTCCCATGAAGAACTTTTGTCCATCATCAACATCCTTGTAGGTGTTGAAATTGCTTTGTCATGACATACATGACAGGACCGATTCGGCGAATACACATTATTATATTAACACAATTGAGGAAATTATTATTTACTCACTTCCTTTCGATAGCTCTACTCGAACACAACCAGGAAAGATGGTGAGGGTGGTAAGGGAAAAAACATTTTAAAAATCGACCTCATTAGAATATAAATTATCCGCCTATATCTTTCCTAGACATTGTATTCAAATAGGTGAGCCTATTTTAAGTTGATTCATAATACCACTCCTTAGAGTTTGTACCAATATCATTCATCTCCGAAAAAATGTCCGAATAGTCCACCATCAATCTATTTACACAAAACAGTAAAGTAATTAAATCGAAACTAACTCAATTATTGAATCTGTTAACCCAAATAAGATGAATCGAAACAAACTCGATTGTCAAATTTGTTTACACAAAACAAAAAAAAAATAATTTAATCAAAACACACTTGATTATCGAATATGTTTACACAAACATAAAGATAACTAAATCTCTACAAACTTGATTATATAATTCGTTTACATAAAACGTAAAATTAAATTGAGACTAGATTGATTGTCTAATATGTTTAAATAAAACATAAATTTATCTAATTCGAAACAAATTCGAATATCGACTTGAATATGAATCTTATTACATAAAAATGTAAAATTGAATCGAGATTAACTCGATTGTGTTTTAATTCGAAACAAACTCGAATCTTCGAAACTGTTTACAGAAAACAAAATTTAGTTTTATTCGAAACAAAGTCGAATATCAAATATGTTTACAAAACAAAATGTAATTAAATTCGAAACAAACTCGAATATCAAATTTGTTTACAGAAAACAATAATTTATTTAATTCGAAACATACTCGAATATCAAATACAAAGTTATTAAATTCGAAACAAACTCGAATAACGAATTTGTTTACATAAAACATAAATTAAATTCGAAACAAACTCGAATCTGTTTAAGATTGTTAAAAAATTGGGTAGAAACGTAATGCACTTTATTTATATAATCAAGAAACAATTTCTTAGAAACCGAATTAAACTATTAACATAAACTGTAAATAAAATTGCAATAGAAAATAATTCCAGAACAGAATTAAATCACTTACATAAACGAGAAACTAATTCCCGATAGAAAATAAAGTCCCGAAAAGTAAGAAGAAACCGGCTGAGGCTCGTGTATAACACGATTCCCTTAAACAGATTCGTCGTCTGTTCCCAGGTAAGACAGCTAAAGCAGCATACCTCCGGATAAGAAACTTTGCCTGAAAATGTCGCTGGAAAAGTCGTGTAATGTAGAGAGAAAACCGAGACTGTGGTGGTATATGGTGTAGTCAGAGAATGGACCCCTTGGTCCCTATTTATATCGTGAATCAACACCATGAAACCGACAAAATTAAATGATAATTAATTATCATTTTAATTCCTAGGACCTAACCGAAACAATTTTTAATACGAAATGAAAACCGAATTTCGGTTACAAATGTTTAAAAAAAAAGGTCTCGATATCTCATTCACACATTCTTCGTTTTGGACACATAATATATGGTTTCGAAACTCTCATATAGGAGAACACAAACCCATAAAAATATTATATATAACATATATATATATACATATTTAATTATGTCCAAAGTTAGTTAAAAACCATAAATTTAACTAAAATTTCCAACACTCATTGATTTCTACACCATTTTCATGCTCAATCATCCCTGTGAATAATTGATTGATTTGGAGATGATTTGTCAAAGAAAATGCCTCAACGAGAAGAAAGCCCCTTGCATAAATGATACGTTATCTGATAAAAGGCCTCAAGTCATGAAAAGGAGAATCATCTGTGCTTTCATGTTTGCTGCAAAGTTCCTTAAGTGACCCCTTGATCAAACCAAAAACATGAGAAACAGAACCGTCTGTGTAACGCCCCAATTTCCTTAGAATATTAGGTGCCGTTACTTTACTTGATAAAACTACTAAATCTTGAATAGAAACTTGAACTTTATTTCAATAATACGACATCAGAGTTGAAACAAATTTTTTTTGCGTAAAATGCTAATACATCATTAAAATAGTAACTACTTCATGAGGTCCTTACCCCTTCTTGCCTGAGATACATACATGAGATACGTAAGCTAAAAGCTTAGTGAGTATTTATGGTTTTCATAAATGTATCACTTTCATGATATTTGAATAATAGTTCAAATCAACAATTGTCTTACATAAGGATGAATATTTTGTCATATAAAAACATTCCTTGTCATGCACATGTAAAACCGTGTTTTGAGTTCTCACTTGTGTATACCATAGTTGCCTTGAGGTTTGTTAACCCCCGGGTCCATTAAAGGTTGTCCCGTAAGGTACGTTTGCAAGACGTCCCTTCTTGTAATATCCCGTACGTTGGATATAACATATACTTGTGTAATACATACTTGTATCATAACATGTAAACATTTTCATGCCTTCTGTATAAAACATATACTTGTATCAAACATGAAATCACACACATCATGAATATATATATATATATATATATATTATATTCAATATTTTCTTGTAAAGGTACATGCCAACATTTCTTGTAAAGCATAAAATACTTTTATATAGCATGTATGTAACTCATAAATCACATAAGTACTCACCTTGATTAAGCTTAGCTAATCCCTTTCTTCTAGCTTGATTATAAAGAGAAATGTTATTGATTTTGGTATGAACTAATAGTGATACTTGAAGCTCTATTTATAGGTGAATTTAATGCATCAAACTATTTGTTACTATAGCTCTCAAAGTTGTACTTCATGCACAGTGCAACACCTCATCCTTTAAGGATAAGAGAATCTACCACCTCATGCTTATAGTACAATTTGTATTGTTCTTTAAACTTGGCTTGCAATCCATTAGCTTTGCCAACACATAACTAGCTTATCATTTCATCATTTTTAGATTGCTTTCTCATACTTACTAGCCTTGGCAATTCATTGTATAGATTGCTTAATCATCTTAATAGGCTTGCTAGTCCTAACTAGATTGATTCCTCATGTTCTTGACTTGGAAATTACTTGTTTTGCAAAACAGAAAATGGAACAGCTGCTCGACCCTTTTTAGGGTGCTTAATTTACTCATAGAAGTTGTAGTTAAGGCTTAATCATAGAGATTAAGAAACTAGGGTATTACATTTTGTTTGACCATAAATTGGTCCATTACATTGTGGTCTTCTGTTTTTGTTGTGTTTGTTGAGACTCGTTTGCAAAAACCTCTTTACAGGCAATAAATTCAACTTGTTCGCCATCACTTGGTTTATAAGAAAAATTGATATTCAAGACCAACTGTTTAAGGAATGCAACGAGAACATTGTATCTGCCAACAAAGAAGAAGTTGAAGGAAGTGGAGAAGACGAATTTGATATATCTCAATGGGTGCATGATGAAATTGCAAATAGTTTGGTTTCCAACGTCCAATTATAAAATTGTGTTCGAATTTGAATTTCTATGTATTTTATGAATTTGTTTTTTGATTTTTGGATGGAATTAACAAATTTTGATTTTGTGTTTTGATGTTCAAATAATTTTTATGTTTCAAAAATATCATTTGACTTAAAAAAAACAAGTGGTCTATCAAAGAACGCATAACTCATATTGAGGGGTAAATCGATCATTTGTTTCATTCAGATTGTTAATTCAGATAAAAAAGTAAGCAACAACATCAATTTATCCAAACAAACGAATTTATCCAAAAAGATTTATCCATACAAGACTTAATAGAAAATTTGGTAAAAAATCCCTTAATAGAAAAACCAACCAAACAGACCCTAAGATCCTATGGTTTATTTATTAGGGTTGTATCTGGGATTAGAGATGGCCAAAACAACAATAATTTTCGGACTGGGCTTTTTATAACCGGTCCCGGTCTCGGTCCCGGTCCCAACGATTTCAAGCCGACCCGTTTAGTGTGTTATCGTAACCGGTCCCGAAAACCGGTCCCAGTCCCGGGCCCAAACCGGGCCTTCAATAAAAAATATTATTTTTAAATATTTTATAAAAACATTAGTTTTATTTATTAATTTAATATATCATATATGTAATTGTAATGTAATGTAATTGCAATGTAATTGTGTATAAACTAATTGAGATTTGAGAGTTTGAGACTCTAAAATATGTTTTATTATAAATATTAAAATTACAATGATTAACGTAATCGGGAGTTTGAGACACTAAAATATATTTTAAAAATATGTTTTTTTTGATAAATTCTTAACATTACTTTAATATATGTAAATGGGTAACTCAAATACACCTAAAACTACTTTCATTGTAGTTTTATAATTGATTTTCAATCAAATACACTTAAAAAATACGTTTATCATAGTTTTATAATTGATTTTCAATCATATACATTTATAAAATACGTTTTATTATAAATTTATAATTGATTTTTAATCAAATACACTTAGAAAGTTAGAAATACATTTAAAAATACATATAAAAGTATAAATGAAAATACATTTTTTGTAAAAATCGGCCGGGCCGTAACCGGTCTCGGGCCGGGCCGGGCCGTCGAATCCCTCGAAATGTGTAATCGATTCCAGATTTCGGGCATGTAACCGGTCCTAGGCCGGGGCTCAATCAAATTCGGTCCCGGGCCTCCGTCGGACGCAAATGGCCATCTCTACCTGGGATGGTAAGGATAAAAAAGTTTAGTATGACATTATTTGGCAAATATAAACTAATTTATAAACTAACTTATTTTTTGAGTACATTTTTAAATTGTGTGGATCCCAGATTATATCAAGTACACATATATAATTTATTAGAACGCGAGGAACATGAAGAATATAAGGAATATCGTAAGTTGTATATCTCACTTGTAGATTTTAATACAATGTAAGCTCACAATAATATCGACTCTCTCTCTCAATAATGCGTAATCTAACAATTAACCCAAGACCCCTATTAATATTGCTAGGAAACATAAAGAGATAAGAAAAGTAGTGTTTAAGGCATTATAAACTTGCCTTATTTACATTAAGCATATTCTTCCTTATTTTAATACAAGTCTAATTAAACACAAACTCTTTAATTAATCCTAACAATCTCCCCCTTTGTGTCAAAACAAGCTTTCATCTTCGCAGTTCGAACATGCCTTCAAATCTTCGTAAAGTCTGGCGATAAATTAGGCGTTTATGGATGATATCCAAAGCATTCATGATGTTCTTCCGTTGATCAGACTTAATTTTCGTGTGCTTCTTCATTTCTGAATTTATCTTTGTAGTCAATCTCTTTCGAATCCTCCATAAAGTTCCATCTAAGTAAGCAGCAACCTCGGAGAATCTTAGAACTCTTTTCTGCCCAATGTCTTTCATATAGACCATACTGCGAGTAGGCATGGTAAGAAAGGTTAGCACACTTAACTTTTCCAGGTCGGGGATAGATTGATTCGGTTTCGCCAAGTACACCTTCTTTTGCTTACTTTCAAGACCCCTTTGTAAATCGTGGAGATAGCTGAATCTTAGTTCTTTCTGAACATGTCTCATGATCGCTCTTAAAGCTCTTTGTTCATCAAATGTCCTCCTTTGTTTGTCTCGCAACTCAATATATAATGTCTCCATGTCAATCACATCGATGTTAGCAAAGTCAAATTCAGTAAAGAAGTATTCTTTGCCATTTTCTTGTAGAACCTTGAAAGTAGGAAATTTGACTTGTAACACCATGTCAAACTTTATTTCTTTGATGCCTACAATCTTGTGTCTTGACATGACTTCCTCGAGTTTCAACGCTTTCATTTTCAACAACCATACATATTCCTTTACTTGTTCAGCATTCATCTCAGTGACAAGATGAATGTGAGAAAGATCATCCGGGTTCTTCCTTTCGACAAATATCTTATGCATGGTTTCTTCAAGATAGGGCACTTTGATATGCTGATTTACCCATCTTGAGTTACGACTTTTAAGCATTCTTTCCCACCGTATTTGATGAGGCAGTAACCCTATAGTGATATTCGATCCCGGTTGATAGTTCAGGCTTGTATGTTGTAGGTCCACGTAATCTTCTTCACTTAAAACCGGAGCATATGGATCCTTGAACCAATTTTTCACTTGAGTTCGTAGATTCTGAACATCTACGAGTTCATCATTGATGGATTCTGGTTCTACAGCACGAGACATGCTCCCATAGTCAAAATCGGCCGCGGGCTTTTCAACCGTTGGCTGATTTGCTTGGTGTTGCGTGGGAGGAGGTTGAGATTGTTGGCGAGTTAGTGGAGCAGATTATGAAGTACCCGGAGCTTTCGAAGATGCTTGTGTTACCAGAGTTGAGCTCTTGTAACCTGACGATGTATCTTCCACTCAGGGTGATTAGGACCGGAATCCGGATCGTCCTGATAAGGTCAACAATGCTTAAAGCGTTCAGCAGTGATCTCTAGGCGAAGAGCTTCAATTGCGCCATGTACGATCTCTTCACTTTGCTTGATTTGATTTTGAATGGAATCAAGTCTGTTGTCAACTTGCGCTTTGAATCCATCAAACTCATGTCTAGTGACCGTTGGAATTACGAGATTTCTGCAAAGCAGGCCAGTCAGTTCATCTTCAGGGAGACCACGGGCTTCAGCTTCAGCTAGTAAGTTGGCCAATAGCATAGACATTAGTTCATCATTATTGAACTGAGTTTGGCGTAAGGAATGTGGCATAGCTCGGGGCTCAGATTCGGATCGAGGTTCGGACTCAGAAGACGAATCAGGTGGCGAATCATGAGGCGAGGAGTAACTAGTACTCGGGCGAGAAGTGTTGGCGTGTGAAGCTTGAGTAGGTCTTGTATTGGAACCTAATGAAGTAAAGAATTGACGCATGCGCTCCTCATTTGCAGCCATAGATTCATGTGCTCGTTGAAAGTGGGCATCAACATATGCTTGCATAGAAGGATGAACAGTAAAGGGTTGTGAAGTAGGACCTGTAAGGGTAACACCGGGGTCACCTAGAACACCCGTTGACACCACAGTTGGACCAACCGTGGGACCTACGTTCAGTGTTGGCATGAAGGTAGCACTGGTAGGATTTCCTTCCAATCCTCGTGGAATGTCAATAGATAACATCACTACGGAAGTTCCGACCGGGTCACGAAGATCCACGGTGTGTAACGACTCAAGTGTCCTAGGTGGCTCTAGACTCGTTGTGCTTTGAAATGAAGTCGAAGTAGGCGGGATACTACTTCTGGCTTCAATAGCTATGCCTCCCGAAAGGAAGGGAGCTAGATAGGGAGCTAAACCCGCAGCAAGTGATGAAACCGTAGCCGTTGTGAGGCTACGGAGTGGACGGTTGAGGCGTGCACTTGCGTTGCTGGGTCCACAACGTCTTGTCTTGTCCAATGTTGGTACCCAACGGATGAGTATCAACAGAGGACTCGGTTACCCGGATAGTGGGGATTGGAATCTCACTCTCATGCATATTTATCTCCCCTTCACTCATTCTTACGTCAACATTTTCAATTGGAACACCCTCCGCTCTCCTTATTTCTTCAACTGTTGGCTCAAAATCATGTGCAAATATGGGATCGGTTAAGGGTTCGGTCTAGTTGAATGTTTCATCAACAGTATCCGAGTCGGTTGCCTCAGTTGATGATTCTTGAATGGATGGTTGCCGACCGATTCGGTTAAGAGCATCATCTTCAGTAGCAATTTTCTGGCGACGTCTTGGCTGGAGATCCTCAAAACTGTCGTGTAGTTCGAGTAAGTCGTCGGTTTCAGTGTTGGTTTCAGGTTGGCGAGTAATGTGGTGCGATTAGCATGTAATTTCATCCTTGGGATGCAGAAAGAAGTGGTCGCATGAGGTTGGGGTGGAATAGGGATGGTGGGTTCAGAAGTATTAGGGATCGGCTGATCAGACACATCTCCCTCGTCAATTCCCATTACCTCGTCTATTCTCTCAACGCCTTGTTTAGGATCCCCTTGATCCTGAACCTGCGCTTCAAATATTGGACCCTCTCCTAACTCAATATTTTCCTCTTGAATAGGCTCTTGGGCAGGCTCCACCGGAATTTGAGGAGCCATTAAGTCGAGTCGCTTCCTATAAGCTATCACACTAGGTGCATTCTGATTAGCAAGTGCTAACAGGGCTTCAGGGATAGGCATAATATATTGGAAACGTTTGTCATTAAGCTTTATGTACCTTTGGGTGAAGGATTATCCGAGAGGTGTGCCGGCTCTTTGTGGAATCTCCGGGCGTGAGCACATCATGGAGTGAATGAAGAGTTGAAGAAATCGCTAATACGGTAAGAATTGTCGATCTCTACCGGATCCTTTATGTGAGACATATTCCACCAAGTCGGTCTAGATGAGGGATGCATAGTCGTAGTTACAACTGTGTATGATGCCATGAAAAATTCGAAGTATCGCCGTACTAGCTTTGTCCATTCCAGTATGTTTTCCCTTTAGGCAGCGATTAACAAGGGAAAACAATGTGAACCATATCTAGGGCAGGTACATTCTTTTGAATTGGCCAACACCTGTGAGTTCATCACTAAATCCCAAAGCGCGTATGTCTCTACATAATTCTTCTTCGGATACGGGGTCTACATAGTAATCTGATACAGGGAGTCGTAGGACACGACGAATGTGAGATGGAGTCAGGCGAGTCACATAGTCGTTAATTTGCGCGGTGAACTAATGGTTGCCTTCTTCCGGATGGTATTGCATTATGTACCAGAACTTTTGCAAATAGAAGGCAGGAACTCGATGTTCCAAGGAGAAAGAAAACCGCAGAGGATGTCCCTTTAGAATCTCCATTATTACTTGATGTTCCAGAGTCATACTTAGGTCAAGGCGATGGTTGTTTGGTTCGAGCTTCTTCTTTTCAAGTGGGGGCATTAACACGTCGTCTCGGTTTGTTACATTTATGCTTGGGGCGGTAGGCCGTTCCGAAGGCATGGGGTGCTCGTCATCCAAGACCATTGGGATCATTAATAGCCGCCATGGAAACTGAAAGTACATAGAAAGCAGGTCTGTTTGAAGTGTTAAATGGAATAAGCCAGAAAAGAAAAAAATGCTATGTATGAATATCGGACCAAGAATATGAGGTGAGACTCCATATAAAAAGATGTCGAGTGAAGTGCTATCGAGGACACAATATTGTCGAGTACCAAGGAGTCGACAAGAGTTAAACGGTTAAGAACAGGTAATGAAAAGATATAAAGCCTTGCAAAGTCGATATAAATAGATGTCGAGCTAAGTTGGAATGATATATTAATCTTAAAAATTTTCCAAGACAAATTAAGTGAGTATGTCGAGTCTATAGGAGTCGACATAAAAGTATGTCGAGTCTAATAGAGGCGAGATACAGACTTAAGATTGTCTAATAAACTTTTATGGAGACATGTCGAGCATCAAAGTTGCGACATAAATTTATGTGGAGTCTAATTGGGTTGATATCAAGTCTTGAGATTTTCTAAGAAAGGTTAAGCAAGTATGTCGAGCAAAAGAGACGCGACAAAAACACTTAGTCAAAGATGTCTATCCTTTGGGACGCGACAAGAAAACATGTCGATTCTTTGTGACGAGACATAAACACATAGACATGAATGTTTGTTGATCATAACTCCTCTCAGTGATTTGAATATGATTCCTCTGTATACTTAGTGAAATTCCATTTGTAAACTTCTGCTTAAATTCAGCGATAGCATATGCTGAGTGTTATCAGCGATCGCTGAAAATCAGAAGCCTCAAGTCTACCTCTAAAGATCTGAAGATCAACCATCACACCAAAAGAACATTCAGCGAAAGTCGAAGACCAAGCTGAAGAAAGAGATAATCAGCTAATGATCTAAAGCGGTTCAGTGATAGCAATGGTTATCTAAACCAAAGTATGAAGCCTTGTCAATCCTCAACAATACTCTGAAAGTTCATCCTTGAAGTTTCAAGTTCAGCGATCAAGTGAAGCTTCTCAAACAAGATTAATGTTGATCTTATCCTCGATGCATAAAAGTCAAACTTTATACTATGTCAGAGAAGGACGTACGAATTGTCTCATATGTCCCCATCATATCTGATATAGTACTGTTCATATATGGCCAAAAGCATGGATGCTTTTTGAACAAAGGACAAGCTTCCTATGAATGCTTGACACGTGGCATATACCTTTTGTCTTGCATTAAGTGCAAACATGTATAAATAAGATGAAGATATCTTCTTCATCTTCATGCATGCTACTTTCTATTTCCTAAAACCTCTGTCTCTTTTCTTTCTCATTTCCTTGTGCATCAATCTGTGTGATTTCTCAAGTTACAATAGAATAGGTATACTTATTCTAATTCCGCTTGTAATTGTAAATTTGTTTATTCAATATAAACTCATTTAAAAACGAAAATCTGACTGTTTGTATTCAACCCCCCCTTCTACAAACTGTTTCTATATCCTTGAACTCTTGTAGACTCCTTTGGGACCAACAAGTGGTATCAGAGCAGTGTTCCTTGCTTATCTTTAAAATATATTTGAACAAAACTATTTTAAAATGACTAATACTAATACAAACTATATTGATAATGGATCTTTAGCTAATCCTCCAAGATTTAGCCGTGATAACTTTCCATTATGGAAGGAAGGAACGACTCTATTCCTAGAAGGGTCCGATCCTAAGATCCTTTACTATCTAGAAAATGGACCATTTGTTCCTATAACTCTAGTAGCTAATGTCCCTGTCACTACTAACACTCCAGCCATCGCTGAAAGGAGAATCATCAAAACTCCGGATCCATGGACTGAAGAAGAGAAAAAAGAAGTAGCTGTAGATGCTAAAACTAGATCCATAATTGCAATGTCTTTACCAGATGAAGTCTATCATTCTGTATGAAGATGAGAACATCTAATGCCATGTGGAATATCTTGTGTATTCAATATGAAGGGACTGATGAAGTCCAAATCACTAGGTATATTAATCTGGTTGACAGTATGAAAGTTTTATGCACTCAAAAGGTGAAACTCTCTCTCAAATTCACCAAAGGTTTAACTGTCTCTTGATTGATATGAAAACTGTCAACAGAGAATATTCTAATGTTGAAATTCTGACAAAATTCATGGACGCACTACCTAAATAATGGGGAGTATACACTACGTGTTTAAAACTGTCAAAGAATCTTGAAACTCTCTCTCTGAGTGCTTTATATGGGATGCTCTTAAATGAAGAGCAATCTCAGGTTTTAAGAAAAAACCTCATAAATGATATCAAGGGTGCCAAAAGTACTTCTTTGGCACTAGTGACTTCAGAGGTAGAACCATCAAAACTAGTTTCTTCTTCCATCACCTCTATCACCGAATTAAATCAAAATAATTCAGAAGAACTCACTGATGCTGACATCTCTGAGTTTGATAACTCTCTGGCACTTCTAACGAACAACTGTAAAAAAGATTTGCTAGAAAGAGCAACTTTCGAAAAACTCCTGCTATCACTGACTCTGATATGTCAAAAACTCTGCCCGCTGAAAAAGCATCTGCAGTATGCTATAACTGTCAGTGAAAGGGTCACTTTGCTAGCGAATGTAGATCTAAGAAAGTAACTGCTCCCACCTCCTCTCAGAACTCTGATAAAAAGGAAAAGTAAAATAAATTAAAAAAATAAATACAAAGATCTGAAAGAGAACCAGCAAAAGGGCGAAGGTCTAATTGTTGAAGAAGTTGACTGGGATCAAGAAGAAGATTGGGCCAAAACATCTGATGAATCAGGCTCCGATGAAGAAGATCTTGCCTTCCTCTGTCTAATGGCAAGAATTGAAGAGGTTGAAGAAGTCTCTAAAACTTCAGCTCAGAGTCTCCTTCAACTCAGGTAAACATTCCTATAAACTCCTCTATACCTGAAAGTGATAACTTGTCTGCTCTCGAAGTTATGATCGTTGATTTTTACAATGCTCTGAATGGAAAGATTAAAGCTGAACAAATTAATATTGATCTTTCTAAACAATTGAAAAATTGTCATTTAAAATTCAAAGAACTAACAAAGATTGAAGATTCCCTAAAAGATCAAGTCTTTGTAAATCAGACAATTAGTATTAAGAGACAACAAGCTATCACTGAAAAGGAAAAGTCCATCGCTGATCTTAAGGCTGAAAAGGCTACCATCGAAGGATGGCGCAAGGCCTCTGATAAAGTCAGTGAGATCATCAATGCTCAAATTCCTCTGAAAGTCAAAAGTGGGTTAGGTTATAACCCTGATAAAGAAGAATCAGAGAATATCCTTCTTCCTCTGAAAATTTGTCTGTTCTTAAATCTGACGATTGTAAGAAAATGATCAAGAATAAAGTTCCTGACCACGTTCCTAAAATCAAAAACTTTCAGAAACAGAAAAAGAACTCCTCTGTTCCTTCTGTAGGTCATTCTAAAGCTGGGAAGAAAATCCCGGGATATATTCAGCGATCAACTCCCACAATTAAGATCGATCTTACACCTGTCCTTGAAAAGATTGTAATACCCCCAAGGACATCGGACAAAGGAATTCTAGGCTCTGCTCCTGAAAATATTTCTTCTCGCACTCTGAATTCTTTCAATTCCAAACCTACCCACAAATATAGGAAATGCTATTACTGTGGTGAAAATACCCACATTGCCAGCAAATGTCCTAATGCTACTAAAGCTGAAAAATTAGCTCATGGAAAGAATGTAGCTCAAACTGATAAATCAGCGAGAGCGAAATCCACCAAAGATGGGAAACCTTCCAAGGTGAAGATATCCACTGAAGAGAATTCTTCAGCTAGTAGCTCTTCCGCCACTCCTTCCACTAACTCAACATTACCCATAGTAATATGGGTACCTATGAAAAATTAATCCTTTTGTTGTATGCAGCGTGCCAAAGGTATCTGATATCTTGATAGCGGATGCTCAAGCCACTACATTTACTCGAGTCGCTTACATTGAAGGACTAAAGCACAATTTATTGAGCGTTAGTCAGCTATGTGACAAAGACTTCAAAGTTCTATTTCTAAAGAATAGATGTGCTGTCACTGATTCTAATGACAAACTTGCCTTAACAGGCAAAAGAGTTGAAAATGTGTATGTCATTAATATGAATAGCTCTCACTCTGAAAACATGTGTTTCATTTCCAGAGCTTCCTTAGATATAAACTGGTTATGGCACAAAAGACTCTCTCACCTGAACTTTAAGACAATCAATGAATTGTCTCAAAGAGAACTTGTTAGGATCTCCCTAATCATACCTTTGCAAAGGAATCTCTTTGCTCAGCGTGTGAAAAGGGAAAATTGACAAAAGCCTTGTTCAGATCTAAACAAGTTTCTTCAGTGACCTCACATCTTCAACTTCTCCATATGGATCTGTTTGGACCTGCCAATGTCCAATCTCTATCTGGAAAGAAGTACACTCTTGTGATAGTTGATGAATATTCCAAATACACATGGGTATTCTTTCTTCGATCCAAAAGTGATACACCTGACGTTATTATAGCTTTCATCAAAAGAATGGAGGTCCTTAATATATTTTCGTTCGTTCCATGAGAAGTGATCATGGTACTGAGTTCAAGAACAGTACCTTGATTAATTTCTTTGAAGAAAAGGGAATCACTCACAACTTCTCATCAGTAAGAACACCTCAGCAAAATGGTGTTGTTTAAAGAGATTGGACATTGACATTGAATCAGCTCGCTCAATGCTCAGCGAATTGCATCTACCTACTCAATTCTGGGCTGAGGCAGTCAATACAACGTGCTTTACTCACAATCGATCCATTATAGTGAACCGATTCAAGAAGACCTCCTATGAACTATTTCATGGAAGAAGACCCTCTGTGAAATATCTACATATCTTTGGATGTAGATGTTATATTCTGAATGACAGAGATCATTTGGGTAAGTTTGATCTAAAAGCTGATGATGGGACATTCCTTGTATACCCTTCTGTATCTAAGTCTTTCTGAATCTTCAACAAGAGAAGACAACACGTTGAAGAATCTATGCACGTCAACTTTGATGAATCTCGTCCAACTAATTCTACTCCTATCCCTGAAGAAGATGAGGAATTGAATGAATGGATGAAATCTCATTATGGGGAACTTGATATTTCAGCAACCAACCTAATGCTGAAACACATGATGATGGGATCCCTGATCTTCCTACGTCAAGCAACGATCCATCAACATCAGAGATCAACGTCACTCCTCTCAATCAAATTCCTCCATCTGATACTTCTTTAGGAAATTCTTCAGTGAATAACCAAGCTTCATCTTCTACTGATCAATCCTCTGAATCTCCTCCATAATTGATCTTAAATGAAGTTCATCTCGCTGAAACAATCAACTACATCCCTGAAAGAGAGCAAATCGCTAAATCTGTTATTGATCAATCACCTCACCCTGCAGCTCAGCGATGGACTGCAAATCATCCAATAAATCAAATCATTGGTGATCCAAATGCAGGTATCAAGACTCGTAGAGGTATAGGTAATATCTGTCTCTATGTTAATTTTATTTCTCTCTCTGAACCTAAGAAGATAGATCAAGCTATCTCTGATGCTAGCTGGGTCTCTGCCATGCAAGAAGAACTAACAGAGTTTCGTAGAAACAAAGTTTGGAATCTCGTTCCTCGTCCCTCTGATAAAACTGTAATAGGAACCAAATGGGTATTTCGAAATAAGCAGGATGAAAAAGGCACTGTAATTCACATATAGGCTAGACTTGTTGCTCAGGGATACAGACAGGAAGAAGGTATTGACTATGATGAGACCTTTTCTCCTGTTGCTAGACTAGAAGCCATAAGACTCTTTTTAGCTTATGCTGCCCATAAAGACTTTAAAGTTTTTCAAATGGATGTTAAAAGTGCTTTTCTAAATGGTAAACTCAGCGAGGAAGTTTATGTTAAACAACCTCCTGGGTTCTCTGATCCAAACCATCCTGGTTATGTTTTCAAACTTCAAAAATCTCTTTACGGGTTAAAACAAGCTCCTAGAGCTTGGTATGATACTCTCTCAAAATTCCTTCTTAAAGAAAAATTTGTTCGTGGAAAAATTGACCAAACTCTATTTTTAAGAAAATATAAAGGTCATACTGTTCTTGCTCAAATATATGTTGATGACATTATTTTTGGCTCCACAAGACTCAAATTATGCACTCGTTTTGCAAACAGAATGAAGAAAAAAATACAAAATGATTATGATGGGTGAACTAACATAATTTCTAGGTTTGCAGATTAAGCAATCTGACAAAGGAATTTTCATTTGTCAAAGTAAATATGTTAAAGACATGCTGAACAAGTTTGATATGAATCAGTGCTCAACGATGAAGACCCCGATGGCACCTCTTCTAACATTGACTAAGGACCCAAATAAGTTTCCAGACACATCGCACTTCCGCTCGGGTCGAGGCTGCCACTCGGCCCTAAGACGGATGTCAATATCACTGCCTATCGTGGGATGATTGGGTCTCTGCTATATCTTATAGCGAGTAGACTTGATATCATGTATTCTACATGTCTCTGTGCTCGGTATCAAGCTGAACCAAAGGAATCTCACCTCATCGCTGTAAAGCGAATCTTCAGATATCTGAAAGGAACTCCTAATCTGGGTCTTTGGTATCCCAAAGGCTCCGGGTTCGATCTAATCGGTTACTCTGATAGTGATTTTGCAGGATGCAAGATTGATAGAAAGGGCACCACTGGCGGATGTCAGCTATTTGGTGGTAAGTTGATAATTTGGAAAAGTAAGAAGCATAACTCTGTGTCCACATCTACCGCTGAAGCTGAATACGTATCCGCTGGTAGCTGTTGTGCTCAAATCCTATGGATTAGAAATCAGCTGAGAGATTATGATCTCAAACTTTCTAAAATCCCTATTTATTGTGATAGCACTAGTGCTATTGCAATTGCTAATAACCCTTTACTTCACTCGAAAACCAAGCACATTGAGATTCAATATCACTTTATCAGAGATCATGTGATGAATGGAGAAGTGGAACTTCATTTTGTACCAACTGAATATCAGCTCGCTGATCTTTTCACCAAACCTCTGGATGAAGCTAGATTCAATCTACTCATCAGCGAACTTGGTATGTTAAACACTGAATAATTCTCCATTCTCTGAACTCTGATTCAGCGATACTTGATCATTCTCACCTAGGTATGTACTTCTAAATCTTTACATTCTCTGAATAATTTTTTCAGGGAATGTCTTCAAACTAAAAACCCATCACTGACAATCCTTTATTGTCTATTGATGAAGAATTTAAGGATAATGATTAACATTTTTAAATGATAATCATTTTCAAATAAGAAAAGGACACGTCAGACCTTTATCTTACACATGACGGACCATGACGTTTCCTTTCCTAATCTTTTCTAGGAACCTGCGCTAGGTCATCATTATATTTCAAAAAGCTAAACTCTCCTCTTGCTATTTAAGCAATTCAATTTTTCATTTGATTCTTTACGCGCTCTTTACTCACAAAAAGTAAGAATCCTCCTCGAATCTTTAAGCTTTCCTCAAGAACACCAAGAACACACAGTTGTGCGTTTTTTTTGTTTTTAACGTTTAAGGTTTGATCTAACTGTTGGTCCCTAAGGAGTCTACAAGAGTTCTCGGATATAGAAACAATTTGTAGATGGGGGGGGGGGGTTGAATACAAACACACAGATTTTTAGTTTTTAAATGAGTTTATATTGCATAAACAAATTTACAGTTACAAGCGGAATTAGAACAAGTTTTAACCTATTCTATTGTAACTAAGAAATCACTAAGATTGATGCACATGAAAGAAGTAAGATAGAATACAGAAGGTTGAAGAAAGAAAGCAACATGCACACAGATGAAGAAGATATCTTCATCATATTTATACCCGTTTGCATTTAATGCAAGACAAAAGGTATAAGCTACGTGGCAGGCATCCATAGGAGACTTGTCCTTTGCTCAGATATGATGGGGACATAAGAGACAATTCATACGTCCTTTTCTGACACAGTATAGGGTTTGTCTTTTGTGCATCGAGGATAAGGTCAACTTTAATCTTGTATGAGAAGCTTCACTTGATCGCTGAGACTGAATCTTCAAGGATGAACTTTCAGTATCGCCGAGGCTTCACAAGACATCACACTTGGATAGATAATCCTTGCTATCGCTGTACAGCTTCAAGTCACGTAGCTGATTATCTCTTTCTTCAGCTTGGTCTTCGACTTTTGCTGAATGGTCTTTTGGTGTGATCGTTGATCTTCAGATCTTCAGAGATAAGCTTAAGGTTCCTTGATCTTCAGCGATCGCTGATGGCAGTCAGCGTATGCTTATCGCTGAAAGTTGAACTTAAACTTAACCAAGGAATTTCACTAAGTGTAAAAAAGGAATCATATTCAAATCACTGAGAGGAGTTATGATCAACAATCTTCACTATTTGATTTTGATTAAGTAATATGAGAAAATTACTTGAGGGGATTAGTAAGGACTTAAGAAATGATTAAGAAAATTTTTCTAAGTACTAATCTGTGAGATCTTTTTAAGCCAATCTATTATATCCATTGAGTTTCATTTATAAGGATATGAAAACACAATTTTCACAAGTAGATGCCTTAAGTACATTCATTGATTTAAATTTCAGAGAGAAATATCAGTGAGTAAGGAGATATGTAAAGAAGTTAGAACTCTTATGTTCATTGTCCCATTTACTGTTTTCAGGGATCTTTTCAGTACACAGTTGGAGTAGAGTACTTCATTTGAAATTTCATTAATAATCTGAAGATATTACTTGAACAATGAAATTACAAATTTGTAAGCAAAGGGAAGTACAATACACTGAAGAATAATACAAAGAAAAAACAACTATATATTAATCAGAGATTTTCATGTCTTCTTCGTATTTTATTTTCATAAAGCCTCTTCTGCCGATTCATCAGCGGATCATCTGACCAGCAGTAGTGATGCATGATCTTGATGAAGGCTGATGGAGCTTTGCTGACTTCGCTGTTTCTAAAGAGCCTAGGAAGCCATCATTATCCAAGAAAACCATACCAGGTTCAGGGAAGGTGATGATTTCATTTTCTTCATATTTTCTGTCTTGAGGGAGAGAGACTTTCAGCATTGAGATGTTAGGAATTTCTAGATGACCGAGAATGCTTTCATAGTTGAATTTGGTTTCATGATCACTTTTGGAAGATGAACCTCCTTCAGCATTAGATCTTCTCTTTCTTGTAGGCTTAGGGAGAAGTGGAACTTGTACGTTGTGTGACATCCTCTGAAGAAGTTGATCCAACACTCTTTCCACCACATCTTTGAACTTAGATTTGGAACCCTGAATGGCATCTCTGATTTCTAGCCATTCAGCGTATCCATAGAATTTTAAGAATTTGGCTTCTTCTTTTTCAACGTTCGCATGTCTGTACATTCGAACAAATACCTTCAGTCCATACCTTTTGGAAGGACGTCCTTCGATCGTTGCTCGAATGATTTTTGAATCAAACCTCCGAAAATTGAATCTTTTAGTGCACCATCGCAGTTCTTTTTCTATGTGGCTTGGTTCTTCATTGTTTAGAGCATTCAATATCTTCTCTTGAGTGAGGATGGGATTCACTTTGATATTTTCTTCATTTAGTTCCTTTTGTGCCAGAGCTTCAGCGACTCTTTGGCTTTTCTCGATCATCGCCTTATTCGCCTTGTCTTTAGCAGCATCCTCCTTGAGTATTCTTCTTGCAAGCTCTAGATCACTCTCTGTTTGCTTCATCTTTTCATCCCTTATTCTCTGAGCTTCAAGTGCTTATGCTCTCTCCTCCTTCGATAGAAAATAGAAGCCATCCACCATGCTGATAGGAGTTGGACATTCTATTTCAGCAGAGGGCAACTTTATCCTTTTGGCTTCAAGTTCATTTAAGAAGTTTATTCTCCTTTCTTCCTCTTCAGGCTCGCTTATTAGGGGTCTCTGAGCGCGGCGTCTAGGAATGAGGCCTTCTTCATCTTCAGAGTCAGAGTCAGATATGTACATGAACTGCTCCTCAGATGAAGGTTCCTTCCAAAAAGTGGAGTCCTTTGGGGGACTGGGCTCACTGAGAGAAGGAGAGGGAGAAGGATATTTGTCAGAGCCAAAGTTTGGTGGTGAAAAGGAGGGATATGTTGGTGGTTCAAAGATTGGAGCAAAGAGTTGAGTGAGAGGAAGAGATACCTCGACAGTGGTCTCCCCCTCAGATATAGGGATAGTGGCATCAGGATCTGCCACGTCATTTCCTTTGCCTGAGGGACCGGACTGTCCCTGAGAGGGAGGTTCTCCGTCCCCCAAAGGCTCCTGATGAGACACTTCTGGCCTTGACATTTTGAAGTGCTCCAAAGCACTTCCAATATCATCGTCATCGTCATCATCATTAGCTCCCCCATAGTGAGGGATGTCATCATCTTCATCATCATCATCATCATCATCATCTTCTTCTTCTTCCACTGAACCTTCAGTGAGGGAAGGTTCTGCATGCTTGATGTAGGGAGAAATTTTATCAGCAGGGAAGGTGTCATTATGCTCCGCGATGATGTTGTCAGCGATTTCTTTGGGCACATCTCTCCCCCTCGATGTTGTTAGTGGGGAGACAATGTACCATCAGCATACGTACATTCTCTTGAATGTCCTTCAGCTTGGTTTCGTGGCGCTCTTGGTGCTGAAGGACCAAATTCAGGGATGTTCGATCAGCAGTGGAGAAAGAGGAGCCACTCTCAGAGAGCTTCGTCAGCATCTGCATCATGTCGGATTGAGTCTTTTGAATAGACTCAAGCACCAGATTCTGTTCATCCATCTTCTTCTCCAGACGGGCAATGGACTGACCATGCGTTCAATTTTCTTCCTTCAGGGACTCGATGTCAGTGAGGATGTTGCTGACAGAGGTCTTGATCCCTGGAGTCCCAACCACAGTTCTGAAGATGAATTCAGTAGACTGCTGTAAATTCTCTACCCTAGCCCTGGTGAGAGCACATTCCTTGACTAGGAAGAACAATGGGGGGAAGCTCAGCAGGGTAGGGAGGGAGTTTGGGAGCAGTCTTCTCTTGTTTGACCTCCATGAGCTTGGCAGATGTTCGTGGTTGCTGAGGGGATTTCCCTTTATCCTTGCTGAGAGGAGCAATAGCAGCCTTGGTGGTAGTTGTGGTTGTCGCTGTAGTGAAGAGAGGAGCGGTGCCTGGTGACAACAGAGACAGAGCAGCCAAAAAGAGCTCTGGGTTAGATGACGGATGAGAAGGCATATTATAACCCTTGAGAGCATCATGAGGATTACTCTCAGGGACCACCTGTGCAGAGGTAGTGTCATAAGGATCAGTAGCCAGTGTCTTAAAATGCCTGTGAGAGACATGTTAAGGCTCTGTGTTACTGGCCTTCCAAAAATCAGAGTGTCTAAACAACACTGAGGTTTGGACTGCGTGCATTTCGGCATCATCAGAGATAGGGACAACTATCTCTGAATCATTTGTTGATGAGAGGACCAAAGAAGAGGGGATATAAGAAGAGTAGAAGGCTGTGAAAGTATTACCTGATACAGCTTCAGCGGAGCTGACTAATACACTTTCAGTGACCGTAGTCGTTGAAGGTGGTGGTAGCGCTGAAGAAGCAACAACGGAAGAGAAAACCATTGAAGTAGCTGGGGCAACTGATGGTGTTGGTTTTACACCAAAATCAGAGAGAGTATACAAAAAAGTCTATTGAGAGACCACCATCCTTGGCTTATTAGGTTTGGTTGCGATGGTCTTTTTATGACCATCGGTTGGTTGTTTTTTTTTGGGGGCAGAAGTGTCAGGGATACTCACTGATGGGTTTGTTAGTGAGCTAGACACTGAAGCAGGGGCTCCATTAATCTTCAGCGTGTACGGGGTAAAGGGAGCATCACCTGGACGTTCCTCAATGTCCAGGGATTTCTTTCCCACCATTGAGAAAGAGTGGTTGGCTATCTTGGGATACTAATCCCCGAAGGCATGCTCCATGATAGTTGCGAAGAATCTTGGGTAGGGGATGACAGAGTGCCTATTTGCAGTTTTCACCCTGTTGTACATATCACTGAAAATATAATCAGCAAAGTTGAGCTTGTAGCACGTGCAGAGAGCGAAGCCCATATCTTGAAAGTGTTTGCTGGCCTGATCATGCGAGCCAGTCTTGGATCCCAGGCACTGAATGACCTGAGTGAAGATGTATTGCCAGCGAGCAAGCAAGCGTTTCTTCTGCAGCTTGGAGCCGACAGTCTTCAGAGAGGTGTTTTCCCATGCATAGCCAATGGAGTCCAGGAAGGAGTCGATCTATTGCTTTGAGGGTTCAGCGACCCATTTTTCATTCTTGCCACGAGCAGGGAGGCGAAGAGCCTACCTCAAGAACCCATCGGTGAAGGCGAAGTGGCTAAGAGTGGGGATTGTAAAGCCAATTGCAGGGAGTTCATTTCCTTTATCAGTGGTGCAGGTGGTACAGTGAGCCGTGTACCACAGGGCTTGCAGATGAGAGGATATGCCTAAAGGGTTGTGAACAAAGGCATACATCAGTGGGCAAGCCTTGATGAATGTTGCACCTTTAGCGAATTGTGGACGTTCAGCAAGGATGTCCACCAGGGCAAGATAGTTGCAGGGCTTGAATGTTGCTTGTTCCAGAAGAAAGTGGCAAACCACAGCAGCCACCAGAGTGTTAGCGACGTGAGTAGTTTCAGCAACCTTGTTTGAAGAGGCCATTTATGTAGCATAGATGGGAACACCAAAAAGCAAAATCATGGTTTAATACAAAATGTATAAACCAGAGTTTGGTATAAAGAATACCGAATATAAGGAGAAAAGAAACAAGTGGTTCGATGAACAAGATCAAAATACTTGTGGTAGAAAAACAATTAAAATACCAAATGTTTTGAAAAGTTTGGTATATAAAAAAAATTTAGGTATAGAATATAAAAGATGGATTAAACAAAGAAAATGTCTTCTGTTCTTAAGGAAAAACTTAGAACAGGGTTTTGATGGGTTTTGAAATTTAATCCAGATTTTTATTTTATTTACCCTGGATTTTTTGTTTTGATTATAAGAAAAGTAAGAAGAAGTGAAACAAGATGTTTCCAGATTAATGTGTAAGGTTAGATCAAACCTTGGTGAAGTTCGAGAAGAAAAACGCACAAGTGCGTGTTCTTGATGTTCTTGAGAAAATTTTGAGAAGAAGAGAGAATCCTTGCCTTTTGGAAATTATGAGAGCGTAAAGAGAGATATGAGGCAATGAATTGCTTAAATAGCATGAGGAGAGAGAAAAATGATAGCTAAACGACGGTTTTAGCTTTTTGAAAAAGAAATGATGACGTGGCGCACGTCCCTAGAAAGGAATTGGAAAGGAAACGTCATGGTCCCGTCTTTTGTCAAAAAAGGTCTGACGTGTCCTTTTCTTATTTAAAAAAAAAATATAATGATAATTATCCATTAGGAAAGATTAATCATTATCTTTTAAAAATCTTCATCAAAAACAATAAAAGATTATTAGTGATTAGTTTTATCTTTTTAGAATCATTCTCTGATTAAGGAAAAATCAAGGAGCTATAAGGTTTAGAAGATAATACCTGAGTAAGAAAGGACAGATATTGCTGAACCAAAGTTCAGCGAATGTAATAGAAGACTTTATTTGTATCACTGTTTGTTGTTGGGTGAGTAATAATTATTCAGTGTTCGACATACCAAGTTTGCTGATGAGTAGATTGAATCTAGTTTCATCAAGAGGCTTAGTGAAAAGATCAGCGAGCTGATATTCAGTGGGTACAAAATGAAGCTCAATTTCACCATTCATCACATGATCTCTAATAAAGTGATATCGAATCTCAATGTGCTTGGTTTCAGAGTGAAGTACAGGATTGTTTGCAATTGCAATAGCACTAGTGCTATCACAATAAATAGGGATCTTGGAGAGCATGAGATCGTAGTCTCTGAGTTGATTTCTCATCCAAAGGTTTTGAGCACAACAACTTCCAGCGGTTACGTATTCAGCTTCAGCTGTGGAGGTGGACACTGAATTTTGCTTTTTACTTGTCCAACTAATCAATTTACCACCTTGTAGCTGACACCCACTAGTGGTGCTCTTTCTATTTATCTTGCAACCTGCAACATCACTATCAGAATAACCAATTAGATCGAATCCTGAGCCTTTGGGATACCAAGGACCCAGATTAGGAGTTCTTTTCAGGTATCTAAAGATTCGCTTTACAGCGATGAGATGGGATTCCTTCGGTTCAGCTTGATACCGAGCATAGAGACATGTAGAATACATGATATCAGGTCTACTCGCTGTAAGATAAAGCAGAGACCCAATCATCCCTCGATAGGCGGTGACATTTACAGGTTTCCCATTAGGGTCCTTATCAGAGTCAGAGGAGGTGCCATAGGGGTCTTCATCGCTGAGCATTGATTCATATCAAACTTGTTCAGCATATCATTAACGTATTTGCTTTGACAAATAAAGATTTCTTTGACAATTTTTTTTATCTGCAAACCTAGAAAATACGTTAGTTCACCCATCATACTCATTTTATATTGTTTTTGCATTCTTTCAGCGAAACGAGTGCATAATTTGGGTCTTGTGGAACCAAAGATGATGTCATCGACATATATTTGAGCTTCATTTTCTTAAGAAGAGAGTTGGGTCAATTTTTCCACGAATGAATTTTTCTTTAAGAAGAAATTTAGAAAGAGTATTATACCAAGCTCTTGGATCTTGTTTTAACCCGTAAAGAGCTTTCTCAAGTTTGGAAACATAACCAGGATGGTTAGGGTCTGAGAAACCAGGGGGGTTGTTCAACAAAAACTTCCTCGCTGAGTTTCCCATTTAGAAAAGCACTTTTAACATCCATTTGAAAAACTTTGAAGTCTTTATGGGCAGCATAAGCTAAGAAAAGGCTTATAGCTTCTAAACGAGCTACAGGTGCAAAGGTTTCATCGTAGTCAATACCTTCTTCCTGTTTGTATCCTTGAGCGACACGCCTAGCCTTATTGCGAATAACAGTCCCGTTTTCATCTAGCTTATTTCTAAATACCCATTTGGTTCCAATCACTGTTTTACCAGAAGGTCTAGGAACAAGATTCCAAACTTTGTTTCTACGAAACTCAGATAGTTCTTCTTGCATTGCTGAAATCGAACTAGGATCAGAGATAGCTTGATCTATCTTTTTAGGTTCAGAGAGAGAGATGAAATTAACATAGAGACATATATTACCTGTACCTCTACGTGTTTTGATACCTGCATTAGGATCACCAATAATCTGGTTTATTGGATTTTTGCAGTCCATCGCTGAGCTGGTGGTTGAGGAGAGAGATTAACCGCAGATTCTGCGACTTGTTCTTCTACTTCAGGGACAATACTTGTTGTTTCAGCAACAGGTACTTCATTGTTTAAATTCAATTGAGGAGACTCAGGGGATTGATTTGCAGAGGATGAAGCTTGATTATTCATTGAGGAATTTCCAAGAGACGCATCAGAAGGACGAATCTGATTGAGAGGAGTAACACTGATCCTTGAAGTTGGATCATTGCTAGTGGGTATTTCAGGGATTCCATAATCACTTAATTCAGCATGAGGTTGATTGTTGAAATAAGTTTCAGGTTCCCTATAGTGAGACTTCATCCATGCATTTAATTCTTCATCTTCTTTAGGGATAGGAGAAGTAAGGGTGGTACGGGATTCATCAAAAATGACGTGCATGGATTCTTCAACATGTTGTCTTCTCTTATTGAAGATTCTGAAAGACTTAGATACAGAGGAGTATCTAAGAAATATTCCTTCATCAGCTTTTGGATCGAACTTTCCCAAATGATCTCTATCATTCAGAATGTAGCATTTGCATCCAAAGATGTGAAGATACTTCAGAGTAGGTTTTCTTCCATGAAATAATTCATAAGGGGTTTTCTTGAATCGTTTCACAATCAGGGTTCGATTCTGAGTAAAGTATGCTGTATTGACAGCTTCGGCCCAGAATTAAGTTGGAAGACGTGATTCGCTGAGCATTGAGCGAGCTGCTTCGATGATAGTTTGGTTTCTTCTTTCAGCAACACCGTTTTGCTGAGGAATTCTTACTGAAGATAAGTTGTGAGAGATATCTTTTTCGTCAAAGAAATTTATCAGAGTACTGTTCTTGAATTTAGTACCATGGTCACTTCTCATGGAACGAACAGTTAGATTGTTCAGAACTTCCATCCTTTTGATAAAAGAGATTATCATATCAGGGGTGTCACTTTTGGATCGAAGAAAGAATACCGAAGTGTATCTGGAATATTCATCCACAATCACAAGAGTGTATTTCTTTCCAGATATAGATTGGACATTGACAGGTCCAAAGAGATCCATATGGAATAGCTGAAGAGGTGAGGTTACTGAAGAAACTTGTTTAGATCTGAAAGATGCTTTTGTCAGCTTTCCCTTTTCACACGCTGAGCAAAGTGATTCCTTTGCAAAGCTGGGATTTGGAGGTCTCTAACAAGTTTCTTTTGAGACAGTTCATTAATTGTCTTAAAGTTGAGATCAGAGAGTCTTTTATGCCATAACCAATTGACATCAGAGTATGCTTTAGAGATAAAGCACATGTTCTCAGAGTGAGAACTATTCATATTGATTACGTATACATTTTTACCTATTAAGGCAAGCTTATCATTGCAGTCAGTGACAGCACATCTATTTCTTAGGAATAGAACATTGAAATCTTTGTCACATAGTAGACTAACGCTTAAGAGATTATGCTTTAGTCCTTCAACGTAGGCAACTCGACTAAACGAGGTGGCTCCTTTGGACAAGATTCCATAGCCTTTAGTGTATCCTTTGCCATTTCCACCAAAGGTCACTGATGGACCAGCTTCTTCTTTGTAGTTAGAGAGCAGAGATTTTCTGCCGGTCATGTGCCTTGAGCATCCGCTATCGAGATACCAGATACCTTTAGCACTCTGCATACAACAAAGAGATTAATTGTTTGAAGGTACGCATGTTACTATCGGTCCTGCTTTGTTAGTGAGAGGAGTGGCGGAGGAGCTACTTGCTGAAGAACTTTCTTCAATGGATATCTTCACCTGTATTGGTTTTGCAACCTTGGTGGATTTCGCTCTTGCTGATTTATCAGCTTGAGCTACTTTCTTTCCATGAGCTAGTTTATCAGCTTTAGTAGCATTAGGACACTTACTTGCAATATGTGTAGTTTCAACACAGTGATAGCACTTCCTATATTTGTAAGGTTTGGAATTCAAAGATTTCAGAGAGATAGAAGGGACTTTGTCAGGGGTAGGACCAAGAATTCCTTTATCCATTCTTCTTGGAGGTATGACAACCTCTTCAGGGACAGGAGTGAGGTCGATCTTAATTCTGGGGGTTGACCTCTGAAAAAATTCAGAGATGTTTCTCCCTGGTTTAGGATTGCTATCTGAGAAAGTAGAGGATTTCTTGTTCTTATTCTGAACGTTTTTCTTTCTAGGAACCTGGTCAAGAACCTTGTTTTTGACCACTTTCTTAGAATCGAAGGATTTTAACATAGGAGTCTTCTCATTAGAGTGAGGTCTCTGAGAAGAAGAGGAAGGATCAGGGATAGAGGAGACAAACATTCTAAATTTAAGCATAGAACGGTCTTTCTCTGATTCTTCCTTTTCAAGGTTAAAGCCTAATCCACTTCTTACTTTCATAGGGATCTGGCATTGATGATCTCCTTTACCTTATCAGAGGCTTTGCACCATCCTTCGATGGTAGCCTTTTTAGATTTAAGATCAGCGATGGCCTTCTCTCTTTCAGCGATAGCTTGCTGTTTCTCAGTGCTAATCGTTTGATTTACAAAGACTTGGTCCTTTAAGGTTTCCTCAATATTTGAAAGTTCTTTGATTTTCAGATGACAATTTTTTAATTGTTCAGATAAATCTGTGTTAATTTTCTCAGCTTTGATTTTTCCATTTAAAGCATTGTAAAAATCAACAATCATAGCATCAAGAGCAGATAAGTTATCATTTTCAGATATTAAGGAGATAGAAGAGATGGATACCTGAGTAGAAGGAGACTCAGAGGAAGAAGTTTCAGATACTTCTTCAGCGTCTTCTAGTCTTGCCCTAAGAAATAAGAAGGCAAGATCTTCTTCATCTGTGCCTGACTCATCAGAGGTCTTGGCCCAGTCACCTTCATCATCCCAATCAACTTCTTCAGCGACAAGACCTTTACCTTTTGGCTGGTTTTTCTTCAGATATTTGTATTTGTTTTTTAATTTCAAATACTTCTCTTTATTAATTAGAGGTCTGCGAGGTAGTGGGGGTTGCAACTTTCTTGGATCTACATTCCATAACGACGTGACCCTTTCCCTGACAATTGTAGCATATGGCTGAGGCTTTCTCAGCGGGCATTGTCTTTGATTTATCAGAGTCAACAAGAGTCGGTGTTTTTCGAAAGTTGCTCTTTCTGGCGAATCTTTTAAAGTTATTAGTTAACAGAGCCAGAGAGTTATCAAACTCAGAGATGTCAGCATCAGTGAGTTGATCTTCTGAATTAGTTTGACCTAATTCAGTGATAGAAGTAATAGTGGAAGAGGAATTATTTTTTAAAGGATTTACCTCTGAACACACGAGTGCCGAAGAAGTACTTTTGACACCCTTGAGTTCATTGATGAGGTTTTTTCTTAAAACTTGGTATTGCTCTTCATTTAAGAGCATTCCATACAAAGCACTTAAAGAAAGAGTTTCAAGATTCTTTGACAATTTTAGACATGTAGTGTACACTGCCCATTATTCGGGTAGTGCCTCCATGAACTTTGTCAGAATTTCAGCGTTTGAATAGTGTCTGTTGAATGTTTTTAGATCAATCAACAGGCAGTTAAAACGTTGGTGAAATTGTGAAAGAGTTTCCCCTTTATGATGCATTAAGCTTTCATACTGTCTTACAAGATTAATACTTCTAGTGATTTTTACTTCAGAGGTTCCTTCATATTGAATACATAAAGTGTCCCACATGGCTTTAGAAGTCCTCATTTCAATTACTGAGTGATAGACTTCATCAGGGAGGGACATTGCTATTATAGATCTGGCTTTTGAGTCAATAGCAATTTCTTTCTTATCTTCTTTAGTCCATCGATTAGGAGTTTTAATGATACTTCTTTCAGGGATGGCTAGAGTAGTAGTGGTGGCAGGAACACCAACTACTATAGTTGTAGGAACAAATGGTCCGTTTTCTATATAGTAAGGGATCTTTGGGTATGATCCTTCTAGAAATAGTGACATTCTTTCCTTCCACAATGGGAAATTATCATGGCTAAATCTTGGAGGTTTAGCTAAAGATCCATTATCATTATAGTTTGTATTAGGATTTGGCATTTTTAAAATAGTTTAGAAAGAAAATATTTTAAAGATAGAAAACACACTGCTCTGATACCACTTGTTGGTCCCTAAGGAGTCTACAAGAGTTCTCGGATATAGAAACAATTTGTAGAAGGGGGGGGGGGGTTGAATACAAACACACAGATTTTTAGTTTTTAAATGAGTTTATATTGCATAAACAAATTTAAAGTTACAAGCGGAATTAGAACAAGTTTTAACCTATTCTATTGTAACTAAGAAATCACTAAGATTGATGCACAAGAAAGAAGTAAGATGGAATACACAGATGAAGAAGATATCTTCATCATACTTATACCCGTTTGCATTTAATGCAAGACAAAAGGTATAAGCTACGTGGCAGGCATCCATAGGAGACTTGTCCTTTGTTCAGAATACAACCATATTTTCGGCCGCATTTGAACAGTACCATATCAGATATGATGGGACATAAGAGAGAATTCGTACGTCCTTTTCTGACACAGTGTAGGGTTTGTCTTTTGTGCATCGAGGATAAGGTCAACGTTAATCTTGTATGAGAAGCTTCACTTGATCGTGAGACTGAATCTTCAAGGATGAACATTCAATATCGCTGAGGCTCCACAAGACTTCACACTTGGATAGATAATCTTTGCTATCGCTGAACCGCTTCAGGTCACGTAGCTGATTATCTCTTTCTTCAGCTTGGTCTACGAATTTTGCTGAATGGTCTTTTGGTGTGATCGCTGATCTTCAGATCTTCAGAGATAAGCTTAAGGTTCCTTGATCATCAGCGATCGCTGATGGCAGTCATCGTATGCTTATCGCTGAACTTGAACTTAAACTTAACCAAGGAATTTCACTAAGTGTAAAAAAGGAATCATATTCAAATCACTGAGAGGAGTTATGATCAACACTAACCCTGTTCTTTACTTAAAACACCAATGTCGTTTATCACCTCTTTAACTTTATAACTTACTAAAATCAAATCCAGTTTTAAGTCAAAAATAAATGTAATAAAACCCTTTTTATTTCTCAAAACCTGTTTTGGATTCATCTTAGAACAGAAGACCATTATAGGTATTTTTTTTTACCAAGTTCTTTTTCTTTTCTAAGTTGTGGTACTAACAAGTATTTTGATCTTTATTCATCAAAACACTTGTTTTTCTTCTACACTTTTTGGTAATCTTTGTACCAAAAACCTATTCTGGTTTATTACCTTTATATTAAACCATGATTTTCCTATTTGGTGTTCCCATCTTTGAAAGAGATATGGCATCTTCAAGCAAGACCACTCAGGCTGTTGAACAAGTACCAATTGTCCTCACCAAAGCCCCTGCCAGCGCCTTCAGCGTGGAACAAGCAACTTTCAAGGCCTGCAACTACCTTGCTCTTGTGGATATCCCTGCTAATAAATCATACTTCAACGACGGTGCCACCTTCATCAAAGCATGTCCTCTGATGCATGCCTTTGTGCACAATCCCATGGGAATCACTGCGCATCTTCAGGCTCTCTGGTACACAGCTCACTGCACGACCCTCACCACTAAAAAGGGCAAAAAGCTCCCTATTATCAGTTTCACAATCCCTACTCTCGGCGGCTTCGCTTTCACCTCAGTCTTTCTAAGGAATGCCCTCCGCCTTCCTTCCAGAGATATGAACGAGCCCTGGGCCCCTGAGCCCACCAAGGAACAGATAGAGGGCTTCTTGGACTCTATTGGCTATGTTTGGGAGAACCCTGAAGTCAAATATGTGGGATCAAAGATGGAGAAGAAGAGCCTTCCAAGTCGCTGGCAATACATCTTCACCCAAGTGATTCAGTGTTTGGGCTCCAAGATTGGCTCTCATGATCAAGCCAGCAAGCACTTCCAGGACCTTGGCTTCGCTCTCTGCACTAACTACAAGCTGAACTATGTAGACTACATATTCAGCGACATGTTGAACAGGGTAAAAGCTGGAAAGAGGAACCAATTCATTCCTTACCCTAGGTTCTTTGCAACCATCTTGGAGGTTGCCTTCAAGGGATGAATATCGAAAGGTCACCAACCAAAGCTTCTCCATGATCGACAAGAAGTCTCTGGACATTGATGTCCATCCAGATGATGCTCCGTTCACTCCCTACACGCGGCAACTCATTGAAGCAGCCACACGTGTGTCCGTCTCACTGAACGACCCATCAGTGAGTATCCGAGACACCTCCACTTCGTCCAAAAAGAAGGAACCAACCGATGGTCATAGAAAGACCATCCCTCATAAGCCAGCTGCAAAGAAACAAAAGAAGGTAGTCTCTCAAAAGACTTCCTTTCTTGATTCAGGCGTAATACCAACGTCCTCTGTAGCCACAACCACGACAACGGTCTCTGCATCCGTTGCCGTTTCTTCAGCACTACCACCACCTTCAGCGACTTCGGTCACTGAACGTGTTATAGCCAGCTCCGCTGAAGCTGCATCAGGTACTACATTCATAGCCTTCTCTTCTTCTTCCACCATCTCTTCTTTGGTCCTCACACAAATATATGATTCAAATATAGTTGTCCCTATCTCTGATGATGTTGAATCGCAAGTTGTCCAAACTTCAGTGTTGTTTCGACAATCTGAACTTTGGAAAGCCAGTACAACAGGACCTCAGCATGTCTCTCACAGACATACTAAGACACAGGCTAGGGATCCACATGACTCTGCTGTAGTACATGTTGTCCCTGAGAGTAATCCTCATGATACTCTCAAGGTAAATAACATGTCTTGTCATCCTTCTTCTAACCCATAGCTCATCTTAGTTGCTCTGCCTATGTTGTCATCAGGTATTGCACCTCCTCTCTCTACATCATCAACCACCGTCACTACCTCCAAGGCTGCTGCTGCTGCTGCTGCTCCCTCCAGCATTAACTAGGGAAAATCTCCTCAGCAACCAAAGACGGATGCTGAACTGCGCAAAATAAAGCAGGAGAAGTTTTCCTCAAAGCTTCCTCCTTTCACTATGGAGATTCCCAAGATCTTTCTTCCTAGCCCCACATTCCCTGCAATTGACTACTTGGTCAATGAATGTGCTCTCACAATGGTTAGGGTAGATAACCTTCATACGTTCGCCGAGTACATCTTTCAGTCTGTCACTGGTACTCCAAGGATGAAGGCCACCATCAATAATGTCTACACTGACATTCAGGCAATCAAGGCCGAAAACCTGGCTCATGAGCAAGCTCTTGCCAAGCTAGAGAAGAAGGTAGAAGCACAAAGCCAGGTGCTCGAGTCTATTCAGAAGACTCTGTCCGACATGATGCAGATGCTCACCAAAATGCAATAAGCTAGCTCTTCCTTCACTGCTGCTGATCGGACTTCGCTGAACCAGTCGTTCAGACCCAGACTGCGTACACCAATTCTCTGAAGGACATTGGATCCAATGTGCGTACCCTGGTGGTGCATGTTCTCCCCGCTGACAACATCGAGGGGGAGAGATGTGCCAAAGAAATCGCTGACGAGATTATCGGAGAGGCTAATGAAAGATTCCCTGAAACTCCGATATCTCCCTACATTAAGCGAAACCCTACTTCCTCTGTCGCTGAAAAAGAAGACGATGAGGAAGATGATGAGGAGGAATAAGACGATGAAGAAGACAACGATGATATCCCTCACTATGGGGGAAATGATGATGACGATGATGATGACATCCCTCTGGTGCTCTTGAGCACTTCAAAAAATAGTAGACCGGGCAACTTCATGCCTATAGTACTCTACAGGGAGCCTTTGGGGGACGAACCTCCTCCTTCTCAGGATCCGTCCAACCAATCAGGCAAAGGACATAGTGTGGTAGATCTTGATGACACCATTCCAATATCTGAGGGGGATATCGCTGCAGAGGTAACTCTTCCCCTTATCCCTTATACTCATATCTTTGAACCTCCAACCTATCCATCTTTCTCTCCTCCAATTTTTGATTCTGACCGACCTTTTTCTATATCTCCCATTCTCAGTGAGTCCTGTCCCCCAAAGGACTCCACTTTTTGGAAGGAACCTTCATCAGAGGAGCAGTTTATGTACATATCTGAGTCTGACTCTGAAGATGAAGAAGGCCTCATTCATGGACGCCGCACACAAAGACCTCTAATAAGCGAGCCTGAAGAGGAAGAAAGGCGAATAAACTTCTTAAAAGAACTTGAAGCCAAAAGAATAAAGATGTCCTCTGCTGAACTAGAAAATCCCATGCCTATCAGCGTGGTGGATGATTTCTACTTCCTATCAAAAGAAGAGAGAGCACAAGCACTTGAAGCTCAGAGAAATAGGGATGAAAAGATGAAGCAAACAGATAGTGATCTAGAGCTTGTAAGGAAAATACTCAGGGAGGATGCTGCTAAAGATAAGGCTACTAAAGAGCTGATCGAGAAAAGTCAAAAAGTCGCTGAAGGTATTCATTCGAATGTACAGGCATACGAACGTTGAAATAGAGGAGGCCAAGTTCTTGAAATTCTATGGATACTCTAAATGGCTAGAAATCAGAGATGCCATTCAGGGTTCCAAATCAAAGTTTAAAGATATGGTGGAAAGAGCATTGGATCAGTTACTTTAGAGGATGTCACAGCATGTGCAAGTTCCTCCATTCCCTAAGCCTACAAGAAGAAGAAGGTCAAATGCTGAAGGAGGTTCATCTTCTAAAAGTGAACATGAAACCAAATTCAACTACAAAAGCATTCTCGGCCATCTGGAAATCCCTAACATCTCGATGTTGAACTCCTCTCTTCCTCAAGATCGAAGATATAAAGAAAATGAAATCATCATCTTCCCTGAACCTGGTATGGTTTTCTTGGATAATGATGGATTCTTAGGGCTCTTCAGAAACAAAGAAGTCAGTAAGGTTCCATCAGCCTTCATAAAGATCATACATCATTAATGCTGGTCAGATGATCCGCTGATAAAATACGAAGAAGACACGAAAAACTCTCTGATTGATATATAGTAGTTTTTTTTTTTTGTATTACTCTTCAGTGTATTGTACTTTTCTCTTATTGCAAATTTGTAATTTCGTCTTTCATGTAATTTTTTCAGATTATTGATAATGAAATTTCAAATGAAGTACTCTACTCCAATTGTGTACTGAAAAAGATCCCTGAAAAACAGTAAATGAGACACTGAACATAAGAGTTCTAACTTCTTTACATACCTCCTTACTCACTGATATTTCTCTTTGAAATTTAAATCATTGAATGTACTTAAGGCCTCTACTTGTAAAAATTGTGCTTTCATATCCTTATAAATAAAACCCAATGGCTATAAAAGATTAGCTGAAAAAGATCTCACAGATTAGTACTTAGAAATTTTTACTTCAATATTTCTTAAGTCCCTACTAATCTCTTCAAGTAATTTTCCCATGTTACTTAATCATAATCAAATAGGGGGAGATTGTTGATCATAACTCATCTCAATGATTTGAATATGATTCCTCTGTATACTTAGTGAAATTCCATTTGTAAACTTATGCTTAAATTCTGCGATAGCATAAGCTAAGTGTTATCAACGGTCGCTGAAAATCAGAAGCCTCAAGTCTACCTCTGAAGATATGAAGATCAACCATCACACCAAAAGAACATTCAGCGAAAGTCGAAGACCAAGCTGAAGAAAGAGATAATCAGCTAATGATCTGAAGCGGTTCAGTGATAGCAATGGTTATCTAAACCAAAGTGTGAAGTCTTTTCAAGCCTCAGCGATACTCTGAAAGTTCATCCTTGAAGTTTCAAGTTCAGCGATCAAGTGAAGCTTCTCAAACAAGATTAATGTTACACAAAAGTCAGACCTTATACTATGTCAGAGAAGGACGTACGAATGGTCTCATATGTCCCCATCATATCTGATATGGTACTGTTCATATACGGCCAAAAGCACGACTGCTTTTTGAACAAAGGACAAACTTCCTATGAATGCTTGACACGTGACATATACCTTTTGTCTTACATTAAATGCAAATGGGTACAAATAAGATGAAGATGTCTTCCTCATCTTCATGCATGCTACTTTCTATTTTCTAAAACCTCTGTCTCTTTTCTTTCTCATTTCCTTGTGCATCAATCTGTGTGATTTCTCAAGTTACAATAGAATAGGTTTACTTGTTCTAATTCCGCTTGTAACTGTAAATATGTTTATTGAATATAAACTCATTTAAAAACGAAAATCTGACTGTTTGTATTCAAGTCCCCCTTCTACAAACTGTTTCTATATCCTTGATGTTGGAACCCAGATTCATTTCTAAATAGTTAATTGAGAGATTTGAGAATCAAAGTATAAGCAGAAGGAATTCAAATCAATTAACAACAGGAATTATCAAACAAACAGTAAGTAATAAGAAATGAAGAACAGACTGAGATTGTATTGATAACCTTGAATGTTTTCCAATCGACAACTTTTACATTCAAAGACTTAATCTATTTATACTATTACAATGAATGTAAAGTCAACAAGCTAACCAATTACAAACTGACACGTCAGCAGGTAGGAGCGTATAACAGAATTCAGTTGTAAGCGGAGACGCATGAGGTAAGAGTGTGCCACATCATATCATACTTCCATCTTATGGTTCATACTTTTTAGGTCTAACAATCTCCCCCTAAGTATGAAACCAGAGTTTTGGAATATGATCCTTGTTTTGTCTTAGAGAGGATCAACTGTTGAAATGATCTTTGAGATTTTGTCGATGATTCCTCTGAGCTTCAAGAGACCATCGAGTCTTTTTACCATCCTCTCAGTTATTTCAGGATCATAGTTGTTGATATCAACAGAGATGTAACATTTTGCAATGTATCCAACTTCTGATGAATATTTGTGTGCTTCTTTGATCCTGAAGAAACTCCTTCTATCTGGCATTTTGAAGATAACCCCTTCTTCTGGTTTAATCAATACTCTGCCGATTCTTAGAGAATTGATACCTTCTAAGTCTTCATTAGGAGCAGAGATTGCAAGATTGTCAACATTGTAATTGATTCCAATTTGAAAATCTACTTGCCTCTTGTATCTGATGAGAGACTTCATGCATTGAATGATCCTGGAGTAGGCAATTTGATCTTGGTTATCACTTCTTTTGGTCATCTGAATCTTCATGAAATTCTCCAGAAAGATGAGATCAGAAGGAAAGATGGACAATAAATCATTATCACAGAAGTAATAAGTCTGATTGTCTTCTCTGATTACTTCATATATTGTGTACCAAATCTCAGTCTGTTCAAAAGGAGTATGCTTAATGGCATAAATTCTCTTGATTGGCACTGTTGTGTAGACATCCTTTCTAGCTTTCCTGTGACTCATGAATTTATCCTTTTCAGCGTCACTTACATCGTATCCATTTGAGAAGTTAGGCAACATAAGATAGATCTTCTGATCTATAGGAGAATACATGTATCTTTTTGTGACTTCCAGAATTGGAAGACCAATTCTTCCAAGTCTCTGCAGTTTTTCTCTATTTTCAGCTGTTCGATTTGATGATCCTTCAGCAATTGCTTTTTCAGCTTTTTTCTTTTCTATTTCTGTTTGAGCTCTTGCTTCTCTGCAGAGGCTCTTTCTGCTTCAGCTTTTGCATGGAGTTCAGCTTCTACTCTTTTTTCTTCTCTTCTTTTATTGAAGGCTTGAACTTTAGCTTTTGAAGCTTCAGCTTTAGCCTTGGCAATCTTAGCTTTAAAAATTTTTGCTTAAACATCTGGAGGGAGGGAACACTTCTGTTGTTGCCAATGACATCCAAAAGAAATTGAGCCATTTCTGGATCCTTAGGAAGAGTGCCGGAATGTGTGGCCAGAGGTCTTGGAGTTAGAGGTGTTTGTTTCGAAGATGGAGGTGCAGATGGAGATGAGGTAGAAGCTTTTCCTTTATCTTGAGAAGAAGTATTAGTGCCCATAGTAGTTTTAGCTTTCTTGGATTCTGGCATTTTCTCCCACTTCTGAAAATCAGGATCCTGATCCTCAGATCTTTTCCTTTTAAGTTCAGACTTTTTGCATGCCCTCTCTTCCTTAGCCTTCTGTTTTGCAGCGAATGTAGCAGAGAAAGAGAGAGAGAGAGAGCTTACCATTAAAGTTAATTGAGAAATAGAAGACTCTAGAGAAGTGAGCTTCTGATCCACATTTGAAGTGCTGGCAGTGGTTTTTGAGACATACTTGGAAGTGAGAGTATTAATTCTTTCTAGCATGGCTTTCTGAAAGACAGCCATGTCGGACTTCTTTACAGGGATGATCCAGAAGTGTCTTCAGAGGGTTGGACAACCTTAATAGTCTTCTGAAGATCTACCACCAAGGAGCCATATTCTTCAACAGAGATGGTGACCTCTGGAGTTGGAATTTCATCAGGAATAAAGAAGATAGCGTCAGAGTTGGCCTGGATGCCTTTGTGCATAGAAGAAAAATGATCAGAAGCCTGTTTTCGGTGAGCTTCTTCATTTGTAGATATAAGCTCTCTGAGTGCCTCCAGAGTTCGCGTATGCTGAGTTTGTTCATTTTGAATTGCAAGAAGAATGGCATTGTGAGAATCCAGGGATAATTTTAGATATTTCACATATCTCTGAAGTTTATCACCAAATGCCTGAAACGCTGCATTGGTGACGAACTCAGAATGTGTAACCGGTGTATCTCCAACACATGGAGCCCCTTACTCTCGCGTTCAGAGAGGCCCTCTTTCACACCTGTGTTGGCGTTGAGTGTGGAGGGACTTCCAACCTGTCTTCGAGGGTTGTGATGAACAGGCACCTCTTCGGTTGTTCTGATTGTCTCAACAGAGTCCTTATCATCAGAGGATGAGGTGCTAAAGACAATGTTCTTACCTTGATGAAGTGTAAACACTCCGGTAAGTGGTGCATCCTGTTGCTGTAGCCCCTCTGATGGGATTTCCTCAGCTTCTAAACTATCAGAAGATATGCACTTATCTTCTAAGGTCCCTATGACATTGTTGGTCACAAAGACAACAACATTTGGTGTGGAGTGTGGCGAGTTCTGGGGTGAATGAACTCTTATAATATCATCATCATTCTTTTGAAAGAATGATGAAGAGGATTTGGTTTCCCCGGTATGCTTGATGCAGAAGATTGAGAAATATCCTCTGATCGGATGGTTTCTGGGTGGTTTGGACTATGTGGTCCTTGGTCAATGAGAGTAGATGTGTTGGCATCTACCTCAGCAAATGTGGTATCCCTTTTGAAAGAAGGAGAATTGCGCTCATATGTGTCTCGATGGACATCTTCAGTACTCTCTTGCATTAAGTGGTCGGCATTGGTAGAAACACTCGGTTGTACACTCTGATTCTTTTCAAACTCAGCCTCACGTGACCCCTCACTTCCTACATTTGGATCTAAGTGCTCTGGGGTAGGTATTCTCTGTTCTGAGAATACCATAGAGCGTTTATAAGATAAGAGATAGAGAGAGGAGGAAGGAATAAGGTCGAGCATATACCTGGAGTGTTCCCTTGGAGATGAGTAACCGTTGACATCGATTGTTGGTTTATGGGAGCTCATGGATGCGATCTTGCAAAATGGTTGAATCAGAGGAGCTTTAAGAGCACCAATCGCTGGGTAGATGAACAGAGACAAAAACCTGGGAAACATCAAGGCAGGTAATGGTTTTCCTTGATTCTAGAGGGATACTTTAGTGTGAACAACGGCTTTGATCTATTGAAAGAGGAGGCTTGCATAATCCAGAGGGCGATTAAAGTACATTCCATACATAATTGTAAGGATATTTTTGCTGGCTTGGTCTTGGGATCCAATTTTGCATGTGAGACTTTTGTTGAGAATGGAGATAAGCGTGTTCCACATTGGGGGCAGTTTCTTGCGTTTGAATTTAGAGAGTTTTGATAAATGCTCATTATAACCCAAGAATTGAACAAAGGAGAGCAGGGCTTCAGATGATGGATTCTGGCCTAGGGCAGGGTTTGGCACAATCTCACCATTATTTTCAAGTGTAGAGTTAGGCAAGTGAAAATATCTAGCAATCTTCTTCTTTGTGATGGGTATTTTCACAGCAATTTCAGGTGCATTGGGATGACTGAAATTTCCATGCAGCGTATCTTCATCTGCGATGTACATTGACTGCCACACCTCTTGGACATAAAGCTCAGGAACATTTGGATTTGTCAAGGTTAGGGCTCGGTTTAGTTGATGTTGTTGAAGAAATTCGACCAGGACCCTAAGTTCGGCCAAATAGGTGTTGGGAACCTGTACGTTATTTGCTTTCAAAGGCAATTTGACGATTGGAGCACTATCAGCGGTGGAATCAACAAAACGACCTTCATCATCATTGAGATTTGGGTTTTTAAGTCGGGAGGCCATTGATGGATGGTTAGGTATTCTTGGGATAATTTGAAAGTAGAGAAGCAATTACTGTAGAAATCGCGAGAAAGAAGATGAAGTACTGTGTATGAGGTTTATATATGAGAGAGTTTGAGAGTAATGTGGAATGAGAAGGGTTTTTGAATTTGGGGAAAAGGAAAAACGATTCAGTTATGCTGATGTAAGCACGAAGGCGTGTAGTCATGCAGTCACACGATGAAAGACACGTGTGTAAAGCATAAATCGTGTAAATGATGGCTTAGCACAGGTTTGATGAGTCACTGAAAGGTTTATCGGAGGTAAACCGTTTGATTATCCCCAAAAAAGAATTAAAAAGAAAATAATAAGAAAAATTAGTATTTAATCAAGAAAAATAACATTTTAATTGATTAAACCAATTTTTGAGATTAAATCTTTTTAATGAATTTAAAATCAGACATTTGGAGAAATAAAGCAGTTTGGATCCAAATAAAGCAGTTTGGATCCAAAACAAATCAGACATTTGGAGAAATAAGAAATTTTTTAATTAACCTTGAACACAAGCGTTAATTAAAAATAGACTTATTGATGTTAAAATTTCAGAAGAAAAATAAGTCAACAAACAATAGGTAAATTTTTTTTTTTGACCTAAGAATGTCAAAAGAACAATTTTTCAATAAAAGATTAAGTTAAATCTGAAAATTTGGAATAACCTTGACGGCAAGAGTTAATCAGAAGAAGCAAATTTAAAACAACCTTTTAAGGAAAGAAAATGTTCAGAGGACAGCTAACAGAAGTTAGACTTAGTTTTTCTCCCCCTGGAAACAGGCTCGAAGCTCCCCCTCAGAAGTTGTACCATTCTCCCCCTTTGCTTTTCAAGAGATGCTTCCTTTTTGTCTCTGATCAGCTCTGAGATAATAATAAAAAATAAGATTTACATGTTTATCATCCCCAACTTGCTGATTAAAAAATTAAAACGCTTCTCATCCAGAGCTTTTGTAAAAATATCAGCTAGTTGGTAATCAGTAGAGACAAAATACATTTCTATTGTGCCCTTCTCTACGTGATCTTTGATAAAATGATACCTGACATCAATATGCTTTGTTTTGGAGTGCTGGACTGGGTTTTCAGTAATGGCAATGGCACTCTCTGAATCACATAGGATGGGAATCTTATCATATATCAGTCCATAGTCTCTGAGTTGAGTCTTCATCCAAATAACTTGTGAACAGCAACTAGCAAAATAAAGAACATATTCAAATTTCTGCAATAGATGTTGAGACACAATTTTGTTTCTTGGATGTCCAGTTGATAAGTCTATTTCCCAAAAGTTGACAGCTACCAGAGGTACTTTTTCTATCCACCTTACATCCTACATGATCAGAATCTGTATATTCCATTAAATAAAACCCAGAATTTTTAGGATACCAGAGACCCAATGAAGGAGTTCCCTTTAAGTATCTAAAAATTCTTTTGACAGCGGCCAAATTGGATTCTTTTGGATTGGCTTGATATCGAGCACAGAGACAGGTGGCAAAGATAATATCAGGCCTACTAGCAGTAAAATACAGAAGAGACCCTATTATACCTCTGTAGCCCGTGACATCTACTGGTTTCCCAGAAGAATCAGGACCTAGTTTCATACTAGGAGAGATAGGTGTTTTCATAGGTGATGAGTTGTGAAGGTGAAATTTCTTTAGCATGTCAGAAACATACTTGGCTGGTTAATAAAGATACCATCGGTATTTTGTTTAACTTGGAGTCCAAGAAAGAATGTTAGTTCTCCCATCATACTCATTTCAAATTCCTTTTCCATCAATGCAGAAAATAGATCTACTTCAGTTTGATGAGTAGAGCCAAATATTATGTCATCCACATAAATTTGAACAATAGTTAACATACCTTTGCCTCTTTTGATGAACAGTGTGGTATCCATCTTACCTTTCTCATAACCTTTGCTGATCTGAAATTTGGATAAGCGTTCATACTAGGCTCTGGGTGCTTGCTTTAAACCATATAAAGCTTTATCGATAAGAAAAACGTATTCTGGATGTTTTTCATCTTTAAAACCAGCAGGTTGTTCAACGTACATTTCTTCTTTGAGATAACCATTCAAAAATGCACATTTAACATCTATTTGGTATACTTTAAAGTTTTTGTATGCAGAGAAAGCCATAAATAGTCTTATTGCTTCAAGTCTTGCAACAGGGGAAAATGTTTCGTCGTAGTCAATGCCTTCTTCTTGACAATATCCCTTAGCCACCAGACGAGCCTTATTTCTGATCACTATTCCGTCTCCATCCTTCTTATTTCTGAATACCCACTTAGTACCAATAACAATTTTTCCTTTTCGTAAAGGTACTAAGTTCCACACCTTGTTACGTTCAAATTGAAGTAATTCTTCTTGCATAGCTTCAACCCAACTTGGTTCTATCAAGGCTTCATGAACATGCTTTGGTTCGATCATGCTAAGAAAGTTGACATAGAATGCTTCATTAGCAGTAGTTGATCTTGTTTTAATACCCTCAGATGGACTACCAATGATAAGATCTGGAGTGTGTGATTTAGTCCATCTTGTCATCCTTGTTTGTGGTACGTGTTGAGCCAGAACTTCTATTTCAGAAGATTGAATTACCTCATCTGGAATTGTTGAATCTGAATAATTAGTGCCTGAAATCTCCCCCTCAGATGAAGATACTGGAGTAACTTTTGGACTGGCATGGGATGAGATTGGAGCAGAGATGACAGGGCAACTTGCTGTAGAGACAATAGGACCAGATAGGGTTATTCCAGAAGTGTGAAGAACTTCATGAATACTTAAGGATGGGGTACGAGGTATTTGTTCTGAAAATATTTCTTCGCCTAGAAAATCTTGAAAAATAGCATCGATCTCGGATTCTCTGGGTCCTGAAAGATAATCAGAAGTCACGGTATTAAGTTTAAGTTCTGAAGTAGAGTACTCAGAAGTTAGTTGGGTCTGATCATCAAAATCAATGTTAATGCTTTCCAAAACAGTCTTAGTACGTAAGTTAAAAACTCGATAGGCTCTAGAGTATAACGAATATCCTAAGAATTTAGCTTCATCTGACTTTGGATCAAATTTACCAAGTTTGTCTCTGTCATTTAAGATAAAACACCTGCAAAAAAATATGGAAAAATTTGACAGAGGGTTTTCGTTTGTTGATAAGCTCATAAGAGGTTTTGAGATGCCTCTTGACAATTATGGAGCGATTTTGAGTGAAACAAGCAGTTGCTACGGCTTCTGCCCAGAAATGAATGGGAAGACCAGAAGCTGCAAGCATCGTTCTGGCTGCTTCTACCAGGGTTCGATTGCGACGTTCAACTACACCATTCTGTTGAGGAGTGCGTACATCAGAGAAATTTTGTGTGATTCCATTTGCAACAAAGTATGCCTCAAGCTTGGCATTCTTGAATTCAGTACCGTTGTCGCTTCTGAGCTGTTGAATCTTCTGATGTAAAAGAACTTGGATTCTGTTCATCATATTCTGTAATACGATAGGCACCTCTAACTTTTGTCTTACAAATGCGAGCCAAGTATACCTAGAAAATTCATCAATAAGTACCAGAATATACTTTTTGCCAGATAGACTCTGAATTGCAATGGGACCATAGAGATCAATATGTAACAATTGCAGAGGTCGAGTACAAGAATGATCACTCTTGGTTTTATGAGAAGCTCGTTTAATTTTGCCCATTTCACATGCAGGACAAAGATGATCTTTTTAAAAGTGAACTTCTGGAAGACCAGTGACTAACTTTTGTTTGACAAGCATTTCAAGAGAGTCAAAGTTTAAATGAGACATTTTATGATGCTATAACCATGCAACTTCACTCTGTTTGGAGATAAGACAGAGAGTTTCCTTACCATCTTTGGATGTGAAATTCATCATATATAGATTACCTGTTCTGTCAGCTCTCCAGAGATCCTCACCTGCCTTAGAAAATAAGTAACAATGTTTTACATCAAATACCACAACGATTTTAGAATCACAGAGTTGACTTATGCTTAGCAAGTTATGTTTCAATCCAGAAACATGAGCCACTTTAGATAAGGTAATATTACCTTCTTGTAAAGTACCGTAGCCATTTATTTGACCCTTACCATTATCGCCAAAGGTTACAGCTCCACCACTTTTGTCTTTGAATTGGGAGAGTAAGTTTTTTGTTCCAGTCATGTGCCTCGAGCATCCAGAGTCAAGATACCAGATATGCACATGCTGCTTCTGCAATCAATCAGAGTTTTTTAGGTACCCATCGCATGATGGGTCCTTTAATGTTAGTTTTGGTTCTTTCAATTGTTTGCTCTGGATTTGATTTAGCAGAGGTTTGAGGATTCTTATTTGCAGTTTTAATCTTATTGTTTTTCTTTTGGTTATTTTTGCAGTAAGAGAAATTAGCATTTGACTGATCAGAGGTCCTCAAGAAAAATTGTTTCAATTTTAAGAACATAGAAAAACATTCAGAATTCTGAGACAGAAAAGATTTCATTGAATTTTCATTAAGATAATGAGAACTACAATTTTTCTTAATATTGTCTTTTCTAGTATCAGTGGTTCTATAGAACTTCCTATCTAGACTAGACTTATGTTCAGAATCTGAAATGTTCTTCGGCGGAGGCTTCCTCTAATTTACCTTCTTAGGAGCTTTCTAAGTTACTGAAACAGGAGCAGAGAGATTAGATTTCCATTTTCCCTTTTGAACATAAGTAAATTCTGGAAGATTGGGTTTCGGAGATTGTTTATCTTTCAAAATATTTTTGAGATTTTTTTATTTTTCAAGTTCAAGACAAGATTTGGCTTTAAGACACATCCCTATGAAGTCTGGATGAATAGATACAGATTTTCACTGTCCTATTACAGAAGCAGAGAGAATCTGTATGCCACTAGGATGCTTTTCAACATTTTTATCAGAGGTTCTGATTTCCTGAGGTTCATCGGTATATAAGAAAGGGGCATCCTTATTTTTAATGACCTCTGAAGACTTGGTGAAAGTGGATGGAGATTGATTTTCTAATTTAGAAAAATACTTTTCAGAATTATCAAAGAAATCTTCACCTTGATCATCAGTCTCCCAAGGATATGTAAATACTTCCAAATTATCTTGAGATTCAGAAAGATGAAAATCTATTAAAGAACAAGGAAATATCTCTGGATTGTTTTCTGAAGGGTTTTGCAGAACATTTTCATTTTCAAGTTTAAAACATTTATCTAGAGTTGAGAGAATATCATTTTCAAAACTAAGTCGTAACTCTTCTTCTACTTGTGTAGGAATAAAGGCATCAGCTTCTGGATTCATAGTTACATGATCATTCAATCCAAATTTGAACATGTCATCTTTCTTCTGAATTTTATTCAGATAAACATTCGGTTTTCCAGATGAGTATATAATATTTTTGAACTTGAGTTTTCATTTATGATGACCATTTTCAAGTTTTGATCGTTTGAAGAGTGATTGTTCATATAAAATTGGAAACACTGGCTTCTGTTCTTGTCCTATACAGAAAATAGAATTTAAGGTAGACCTTTTTTCACAGGTGTAGGGATCTAAATCCTCAAAGCCACGACCAGATCTTCCTACTTGTGTATTAATTTTGTCGTGAACTTTTTGTGCATCCAAATAGGTTTTGATCTGAAGCTTCTTGTTTTGAAGTTCAACATGTAAAAATTCTCTTACTTTTTGAAAACAATTTTGAAGTGCTACAGAATTTAATCTATCACTTTCTTTAGCTTGAATCTCCTTGTCTTTTTCTACCAAAAGTTTTTTAAAATTGAAGTTCTCCTTTTTGAGCATAACTTCAGTATTTTTTAAGGTCATGGAAGTCCTTTCTTTTTCAGTGCTAAGTTCCAATTTCTCTTCTGTTAAAATATCCATCTCCCTTTTTTAAATATCTCTTTCCCTTTGTGTTGTAGAAAGAGTTTTTTCAATGCCTTTTCGTAATTTCTTTTCAATTGTAAGCTTTTGTTTTAGTTCTTCAAAATTGTTTGATAAAAGCACAATTGTGTTTTCAAGTTCAGATGATTCAGAGAAAGTACTAACCGGAGATTCAGAAGGTTGATCTTCTGACTCATTTGTCTTTGCCATTCCACAAAACATGGGCTCATCATCGCTAGACTCATCTCCTAGCCAGTTTTCTTTCTCAGCATAATGAGCTCTTTCAGTGACATTGTACTTATATTTGTTCTTGTAGTACGTCTTGTCTTTATCAAGAGTTCCTCTGCAATCCTTAGAACTCTGGTCAGTAGGCAAGGTGTTGATCACATGTCTAGTCAAGGTTCAAATAGCTGGATAATGATGGAGCAAATTCAGCAATTGACATCCACCCATCAAGCTGGATCTGAGCAGGTGTACCAAGGTCCATCGGATCTAATTGGCCTTTCATAGATGGCACAGGATGAACCAACAATTGAAGCTTCACATGTGGCAACTTCTCTAGACCCTAATGAAGAGAAAATTTTGTTCGGTTCAAATGAAAATATCTGGGATGCTTTTGGCATTGACAGAAACATGGGTGGGGGGCCCTCTAATCTGCAGGATGATAACAACAAATTAGCAAGTGGACTCTCTTCAATTCAAAATGGTAGCCGGAATGCTCTTATGCAATCAGTAGTTGCAGAAGCTTCTGATACTGGTATAGGCTTACAGGAAAAGTGGAGTGGTTTGAACTTTCAGAATCTTGAACATCCGTCAGCTAGACACCTTTAAACATATGAAGACAGTAGGAAACAGCAAACACCTTTGGCTGACGTTAACTTGCCTAATGTCTCAGCTTTGATCTTTGGAGTTGGTGGTGCCAAAATGAAAGATAAGCAATCAGAAGATGTTGTCTAGAAGCAATTTCATAATGTTTGCGATCAGAAGATATGCAAACCAGAAGGTACAAAGCTTAATCAGAAGCTCAATAAGAAGTTGCATATCAGAAGTTTTTGCAAAAGTTGTTCAGAAGTCATGTAATATGTTGCAAATCAGATGAAATATTCGATTAGAAGCTGTTGATAAGATGATCAGAAGGAAAAATCTTTTAGAGGATATGGGTGTGTCTTTATGTATTAAGCTGCTTATTCAGAATTTCATCGCTTCAGAAGCGTTCTTCTGAAGTTAATCAGAAGGTTCTTCAGACGTTAATCAGAAGCTAAGCAGACCTTAATCAGAAGTAGACCTTAACCAGAAGCTTAATAAGTCAGAGTTTAATCAGAAGTTACAATCTGACCAGAAGCATTTTTCGATCAGAAGGTATAGTAGTCAAAAGTTTTTATGTTGTTTGTTTGCGTTCAAAAGTTGTCCAGAAGTCATCCAGAAGCTACAAAGCTTAATTAGAAAGTTTTGTAGAGCTTAATAAGACAGAGCTTAATGGAAGCTTAATTAGAAGCCTAATCAGAGCTTAATGTTCAGAAGCTTAATCATAAGTGCACTAAGAACTTAATCGATAAGGTATAAGCTAAATTAGAAGGTATTAGCTTCTGAAGGTAGACATGCGTAAGCTCAGAAGTCATTAAGCCACAGAAGGCAGCTGCAGCTGAAGTCATTAAGCCACAGATGGCAGCTATAGTTGCTAAGCAAAACAGTGATTCAGATGTTTCTGAAGACAACAAACCAGGAAGCTTCGTAGAGCTTAATCAGAATGAATAAATTTATGAAGGTAGTCATCCAGAAGCTTAATCAGAAGCTTAATCTGGGCTTAATCAGAAGTTTTGATCAGAAAGGCCAGAAGGGCTAGAAAGCCAGAAGGCTCTATATAAGCTGAAGTAACCCAGAAGAACCAGAAGTTCTGCATACACTATGCAGAAGCTCTGAATAATGTTTTTCATGGTGTTCTGTACGATCATAACTCACAAACCAAAGCTCTCAAAGACCAAACTCCACAATGAACCAGAGACGGACCAGGGGAAGTCCAGAGCATCAAAATCAAAGTACGTTGGTACAGAACTCACAACAATGCGAATCCTGTAGCCCGATTCTTTTTCGGTTTTCTGACAGCATTGCGCTGTTTCAGAAACACACGCACATCTTTTTACTCAAAGCTCCAATCTACATGAATCCAGGTTGGAACGATAACACATAGATGCACGACTTTGAAGTTTTGAGTTTTCTCAAATTCAGTGAGTGGATATCTCTTATTCACTGTCAAAGTTTGCTGACCGATGTTGGAATGAAAGCATTGATTTTCACTCATACTCCTTTAGATTTTAGATGGGTGTTCGCATATCCGCTCTTCATGGATTTAAGATAAACAAGTTCTTGCTAATGGTAAAAAAGGGGGTTTGAATGTAGGGGCTGTTCTTATTTTACCAGAGGGTTTTGAATTAGCCCCTTCTGATCGTATTTCCCCCGAGATAAAAGAAAAGATGGGCAATCTGTCTTCAGAATCGTGGATAGGAAACTCCATTAGTGACCTACCCCAATTTATTGTAGAAATTACAAGAATCCGGATTTAATTCTCGTGTCGTAAGAAAAAAAATAAACATGTGTGATATATTTCAAGTCACTATATCCTCTGTTTTTTAATCTAAAGCTCGGAGCTAAACACAACTCATCGAGGTCTAAAGAGTCAATTTTTTTGTTTTGACGATTGTTTTGCGTACCTGAGGGGAAACTTGCACAACTCACTCAATTATCATTCAAACAGGTTGAATCAAAGCTTTTTGATAAGCTAAGAGGCTAAAGGTCAATGTGCATGTTTTATGTTTTCTCTCAATCAGGCTCCTTAATGGTAAAAAACAACGATAAGTTGGGTCATGAAAGCTGGACAAAACGTGTAAAATGTCTCGGTTTTTCAAGAATATGAGCCTACATTTGAGGGGGAGTTTATTTGATGATGAATTATTTATAAAACTTTAGGGAGAGATTGTTAGATCTAATTAACCCAATTAGATAGAAAGTTTTATAAATAATTATATTTTGGGCTTTTTAGGGATTTATGGGCTTGGGCTTATCATATGTAATGGACACCTATAAAAATGGTTTCTTGGTCATTTTATCGTTTGTGACTTGGAAGAGAATACACTTTGCACACATACAGACTTATGAGAGTCGATTATTTCCAATATGTGGTGTTCTTCACAATTCCGCTCCATAATGATGAATACATGAATACGAGTTGATGATTTTGTGTTTATTGTTCTTTAATTCTCTATCTCTTCTCTACAATTTATGGAGTTTTCTCAATTGTAGTTTATTTGGGATCTAAGAAAGCGGATCCATTTCCATGATCATATGTTTTCGAGACAGGTCCTCTGGTTTTCTTCTATGTCGTTCGAAAGAGTATCTTTTGAAGATTCCTTTTCTACTTCCTTAGGATAGCAGAAAGGATTTTGATGAAAATTCTTGTTTTTCCTATTCCAATCTTTCCTTATCTCGACTTTGGGATGTGCCTTCATAGATTGAATTTTATATTCCGGACCAAGGTCTAGATATTTAAATTTATAGATAGTCGTTGTATTGTAGATGGCCTTTTCTAAGCGTTTTGGATTATCAAATCCTAATCCAGCTTTTGAACTTAAATCTTTTGGAGCGTTTAAGTGAATTGTTTGTTTAGTTTGACCAATCTTGTATAGTTTGAGTTCCAAATCCTTGAGTTTTTCCAAAAGATCTTGTCTTTGTATGGTGATAAACTCAAATTTTGATGAAAATTCTTCGGTCTCACGTTTAGATTTGTTAAGTTGATTTGTAAGATCCGAGATTTGTTGTTTTAACTTTAATTTTTCGTTTGAAAAAGTGGTTTTCTCCTTTTGATGATTTTGTGTAATACTTTGAGAAGTAGCAAGTTCAGATTGGACAATTAACAGTTGATTATGATTATTTTCTAGACGTGCTTCTAAGTTGGAAACCTGTTTCTCGGTTTTCAACTTAGATTGTAATTCTTTCAATTGAATCATCAAGTCATGCATTTGGGAAACAAAATTGTCATAATCAAAATGGCTTACCTCTGGTGTGTAGTCGGAAGCGTTTGAAGTGGAATCATCAGAATAAGCCATCAAACTGAAGTGTGCTTGGACCTTGTTTTTCGTATCATCATCACCATCATCATCATCATCATCATTACCATGATTGAGCTAGTGTTCATCTTCCACCATGAGCACTTTTCCGGCCTCCTTTTGTTTAGCCAACATCAACTTGTAAGTCAAATAGTTTGAGTGTTTGACTATTGGCTTCTTGCATTCACGGGCGTAGTGGCCGGATTTTCCGCAGTTGTAGCACAGGCTCATTTCGCCCTTGAATTTGTCTTTCGGTTTGGGTGGTGGACGATGTTATTCTCTCCTTGGTTTTGGCTCAAACATAGCTTAACGCTCATGATTCTTTCGTCCCGAAGCATACCGTTGTTAATTTGGATTCGTCCAACGAGAGAAATTTTGTTGGAACGTTTTTGTGAGCAGAACCAATTGCTGTTGGACTTTGGCAATCTCCGGATCATGGTCGAACTCTTCGTTCTCTAATTCAAGAAAGACGTCTTGTGATGTGCTTTGGGATAAAGGAGAGCTTTCTTTTGCTACTAGAGCGATTGGATCAGAAGTTTTTTTGATTTTGTTGTTTGTCCCATAGCTTCAAGTACTTCCTCCTCGTCTTGTTGTAGGGTTTCATATACTTCGTGAAGATTGAGTTCAGCGAGAAATTTGTTGTGTTTGATTTGGTTGGCAAAGCGACGCCATTCTGGTTGAAGATTACTAACAAACTTGACATTGTTCTCGATCTTTGTCTTATGAATATCGTTTTTGCTTAACTCGTTCACCAATTGAACAAAACGAGTGTAAGTATTCGTAAGACTTTCACCCTCTTTGGTTTTGAATTCTTTGTATTGTGAGATACAATTTGTGATCTTCAGTTGAGTCCCAATCTTTGTTCCTAGCATAAGCTTTTCAATTTCTTCCCACATCTCTTTGGCAGATCGTTTGTGGTTGTGGGTGCTTATGTAGATCTCATTTGGAGGCTCATTAGGAGGTATGAGCGTGCTAGTTGATCACCTTTCATGATTTTCTTCTCCTCGTTATCGTTGGGGGATTTGGGTTTGACCCCTCTTTTGGCAGCGACAGGAGGATTAACATTTGGTACGACAGGAAAGTCTTGATAGAATACGGGTGGAGGGCCTTCTTTAATGGAATGCATGATTTCATCAGCGTAATAATTACGTTCAATGAAGTCTAGAAACCAATCCTTCCACTGAAAGTATTCGCCCGGGAATAGAATCAGGGTTTTTGTGTCCGAACCGATCGACATTGCTTCGCCTGAAGTCATTGTACTTGACAGAGTGATCTCGATCAAGGAGTTTTGAAAAAATTCTAAGAGTTTTGAGAATTTAAGTAAAATCTCGATTTGACAGGAAAAAAAATCTTATCGGCAACAAAGAAGGCGATAAGAAATTTTATCGGGTTAAGAGAACTCGACAAGAAAACTTATCGGTTGAGTAGTATCGAGAAGATTTTATATCGGGTGAATAGAAGCTGACAAGTTTTTATATCGGGTCTTAAAGAGGCGATAAGAAAACTTATCGAGTCTAAAGGATGAGATGAAAACAAGATTCTGAAATTCCTTTTTATCTTTATTTTGAACTTTTGAAGAGCAAGAACGAAGCCTTCTTCGACAAAAAAAGAACAATGTCTTTTTAAGGAAGAGAAGATCTAAGTTCCCGAGTCCCCAACAATATACAAAAAAAAGATTTACTTAAAGTTTAAGCAGTATACTTGAGAACTCTTAAACTAGAAAAGCTATAGAAGTCAGTGACCCTGAGTTTTCCAATAAAAGTGAAGCAAAAGTACTACGGTTTAAACTAAAGTAAAAATTTTGAATTTTGCTAAAGTTTAAGGCTTGTACTTGAGAACTCTTGAATTAGAAAAGCTGCAAAAGTCAGTGACCCTGAGTTTTCTAATAAAAGTGAAGCAAAAGTACAATGAATTAAACTAAAACAAATTTGAATAAATAAAAATAAACGAATCTTGTCGAGTGATAATAAGGCGATATAAAAATTTGTCGATAAAAAAAATTGTCGATTTTAAGGGATGCGATATAAAATTCTTGATAGAGGTCATAAGATAGCTTCAAAAGAAGCCCTGCTTCTGAAGAGCAATCCTGAAAAAGGTCAGAATAAGTTCAGAAGTACAAAGATAGGATGCTAAAGTGAATATAAGCCTAATGCATAACTTCTGAAGTGGTTACTTCAGAAGTTCTGAAGTTTCTCATGCTGATCTGAAGAGGTTCTGAAGAACTTCTGAATTATGTTCTGAAGAACTTTTGAATTATGTTCTGAAGAAGTTCAGAAGTAGTTCTGAACTTATTTATGTATGTCTGTCTGTCACTGAATATACTGTTACTTTGGAATTTCCATGTTGTATATAAATAGAAGGTTAGTTAGTTGGTTAGAACTAATGTTCATAGATCACTTGTACTGTAAAGATATATCTGTGTAACTCTGTTAAGATCAATACTACATCCGACTTCATTGCAATAATTCTTGTTCCTTATTTCTATTTTCTTTCTATTTCTTGATATTTGGGATTTAACAATTGGTAGCAGAGGCAACTCATCTTTTTGATCATTCTGTTAAACACTGTCAGATCTGACAAGTTCTTGAAATTCTTGATCAATCTACTCAAGATTGATTGAATCCATTTTACAGATCAAACCTAGGTGAATTTGCGATCATACAATTCAAGATGTTGAAAGAAATCGTCTCCATCGGTGTCACACCCAGCTAAAGCGGAAACACGATGTACGACAGTTCAAAGTTTCACAGCAATAGGAATATAAACACCAACCATATATAAATAACTAGAACTTCAAGTTCAAAGTTTAAAACTTTACAGCTTAACTATTCTGTCTTAATTAAGCAAATTATAACAAAATAGACATATACAAAATCTTGATTGGTGTTCCACAAAAACATATAAAGCTTGATCGGTTACCTTCTAATTTCCTGTAAAGCATGATAAAACAAAAGGGTCAACTACAAAGAGTTGGTGAGTTCACAGGTTTTCAAATGCACAAAACATTTTATATGCAAGGTATAAAAATAGCGAAACGGATGTTCGCATCAACTTTAACATTTTAACTTTTATGAGCAAATATACAAATTTCCATTACACCTGATATATAAATATTGAGCCACTACTAAGCCTACTCGACATTCTACGCCCCACGAACTAACTCAGCGGTGGACCTAAAGTCCACATGTGTAGAGCATTCTTAATTGATAAAGTGCACCCCTACTTGCCAGTTAGCTGGGTATGTCAACCAAATAGCGCTATCCACAAATATCATCGGCTCAAAACGAATACAGAGTTAAATAGTAGTGTAACACGGGGACTTCACATCCAAAATGATGAAATTTAATGTAACATCCAAAATGATGAAATTTCCCATCTTTTTATATGTGATGCATTACTGAGTTAAGATCATTGTGACCAAATTTCGTGCATTTTAGACATACAAAAAGGGTTCAAATAATTTATATCAAACAGTGTGTCACAGCAAGCAAGATAGATTACACACTGTTAGTAAGACAATCATTTGAGGAGTTCTACTTAGTATTTTTCAGAAGTTCCAGTTGGATTATAAGCATAACACATAAAGGAAGCTTTTAAAATAAGAATCACTCATTTTAAATGAGTTATGAGGAAGATATGGCACCACAAAGTTGCATGCACACATCTGTCATTAGTTGACAAATTGCACACTTAACTTTAATAAATTGGTTAATGCCTCAAAACTTCATATTTTTGAATGAAACCAGATTCAAATGAACCCAAACTCAAAAAAGAAAACTCCAGAAGAATAATTATGCATTATGGACAAATATTCAAAGAGATATTAACATGCAAAATAGGGTTTACCTATTGGTCGGTGGTTTCACAGTCTGCACACCTAAAATGTTTTAGGTGTTTGGAGGGTCAAAACTCCATATTTTCCTGTGATTCCACTTGCAAACAGAAGATAACTCATAAAAATGACTCTCAAATGAAAAATCATCCTTTTTCATCGAGGATTGAAGGATATATGGCCATTTGAACATGCATGCACAAATCTGTCATTGGTTGACAGTTTGCACACTCATTTTGTTTTAATTAGTTGAAACCCCAAATCACCACATATTTGAGTGAAACCAGTGGCATTTGAAAGATGACTCATTAAATTAAATTCTAGAAGAAAAATCAAGTAATTTGGATGAATATTCAGAGAGTTATGGTCGTTCAAAGTAGGGTTTACCTACTGTTGAACTTCAAGATGCACATTCAAGTTGTTATGAGCATTTGGGGGGTCAAAACTCAATGTTTTTGAGTGAGACCACTTGAATTAAAACCCCAACTCATAAAATAAACATTTCGAAAAAGATTCATACCATTTGGATGATTATTTAGCAAGCTTTGGGCGACATGAATACAAGGAAGTAATCTGTCAGCACCAAAAATGCTCATTTCAATGAACAAACCCACATGCATAGAGATTTTACCAACTTTCTTGAGTTCTAATATTTGGGTCATAGATTATCACCACGATATGAACATTTTACATGTTTTTGGTGTATAATCTCTCCATAAAACTCATAAATTTCGGAGGTTAGAAGAATGTGACTTAAAATGCAAGAAAAAGTGGGGTTTAAACCCAAAAATGGTTAGAAGAATGAAGGAGATGATGTTAATACTTACTTGGTTGAAGAAATGAACTTAATATCTTCAATATTGTTGCTAAAATGATGATACTTGAAGATGAAATTGGCTGGAAAGTGACGAAGAAGAAGAGAGGGAGATGAGAGAAAGTGAAGAGTTATTAACTCTTCAATTTTTGGAGAGTTGAGAGAAATGAGGAAGATTACAAAAAAAAATGATTTTTATATGATGAGGGGAGGGGGAAAGTGGCTGGCCATGGGCCCTAGCCCATGGAAAAAATTAATATTTTTTTTAAAGCCCAAAGTTAAAATGATGAGAGTATTAATTTTGACAATTTGCAAAATGTTTGAGATAAAAGCTCTAAAACACCTTCTTAGGCTATGATTAAAATTTATATTTAGGACATAAAAGTATTATATTTTATATAATTTGGGTATAAATTAGAGCATTTGGCACTATATAGGACGTTTCAGATAGTTATAGGTCGGAACCGGACTTTCTAAGCAACTACCGGAAACTCTAAATTTTTTTGATAAATCTAATCTAACTAACTTTTATTATTATAACTTATCTAAAATAACACTAATAAACTTAATAAGAACTAACCTGGAAGCTTAAATTTGACAGTTTTCACAGTCTCCCCCTATTAGAGAAATTTCATTCCGAAATTTAAGAACTAGCTTTCTTTGGGACGTTCGCAAACAGGCGAAGATACTTATGCATTCCAGCGAACTTTAACAATAGGGATTTTACTGTGCCTCAGCCGTTTGATTTCTTGGTCAAGGATCTTGATTGGTTCTCTGGTAAAGTTTAACCGATCGTTAACTTGAACATCTTCCAGGGGTAGTACCAATGCTTCATCTGCCAGGCATTTCTTCAAGTTTGACACATGGAACGTGTCATGGATGGTGCTCAATTCCTGAGGTAACATTTGTTGTACGCCACCGATTCAATTCTTTCGAGTATTTCAAATGGACCAATGTATCTGGGACCCAGCTTACCTCTCTTCCTGAAGCGTACTAATCCCTTCCATGGCGATACTTTCAAAAGAACTTTATCCCCCACTTAGAATTCTAATGGCTTTCTTCGATTATCCGCATAACTCTTCTTACGATCTCTTGCTATCTTGAGCCTTTCCTTGATGGTTGACATCTTGTCAGTGGTTTCCTGAAAGATATCTGGCGTGGTTAGTTGTCTATCTCCGATTTCTAACCAACTAAGCGGCGATCTACATTTACGTCCGTATAGGGCTTCGTACGGCGCACATTGAATGCTGGTATGGTAGCTGTTGTTGTAGGAGAATTCAACAAGTGGTAGGTGGGTATCCCAACTCCCACCAAAATCTATTGCACACGCACGCAACATATCCTCTAGCGTTTGAATAGTTCTTTCTGATTGTCCATTTGTTTGAGGATGATAGACAGTGCTATAATCCAACCGCGTACCCAATGGCTTTTAAAGTGACTACCAAAATCGTGATATAAAATGAGTGTCTCTATCTGAAATAATGGAAGTAGGCACACCATGTCGTGTAACTATTTTTTTGATGTAAATTTGTGCACGCCTTTCCATGCTGAAATCTTCGCGAATAGGAATGAAATGAGCTGATTTTGTAAGTCGATCGACTATAACCCATATACAATCATGTTCTTTCCCAGTTCTGGGTAGCTTGGTTATGAAATCCATAGTCATTTGCTTCCATTTCCATTGGGGAATTTCGGGTTATTGAAGTAGACCAGATGGTTTCTGATGTTCGACTTGACTTGAGCACAAGTTAAGCACTTGCTTACATACGCAGCAATATCTTTCTTCATTCCTGGCCACCAATAGTACTGCTTTAGATCCTTATACATCTTATCCGCTCCTGGGTGAACCGAATATCTGGATCGATGGGCTTCATCCAAGATAGTTGATCGTAAATTTCCAACCTTTGGTACCCATACTTTATTCTTAAAATAATGCACTCCATCTAATTTTAGTTCAAATCCTTTTTCTAAGTGATGGAAGGTCTCATTCTTCAAATTCTCATCATTTAAAGCTTCCTTTTGTTCTTCAAGAATTTGAGTCTTTAAACTCGTTTGAACCTTCATTCCCATAGATGTGCTCTCGTCGGCTTCACTCTCTCCTTTCTGCTTAAAGCGTCAGCTACTATGTTAGCCTTGCCCGGATGGTACTTTATTTCACAATCGTAGTCACTAAGTAGCTCGACCCATCTTCTTTGCCTCATATTGAGCATTTTCTGGTCAAGAATGTGCTGAAGGCTTTTATGATCACTGAAAATGGTGCACTTAGTGCCATAGAGATAGTGTCTCCAGATTTTGAGTGCTAACACCACCGCCCCTAACTCTAAGTCATGGGTGGTGTAATTCTTCTCATGAACCTTTAGTTGCCTTGATGCATATGCAATAACTTTTTCCTTTTGCATCAGTACACATCCCATCCCTTGATATGAAACATCACAATAGACTACAAAGTTATCCACTCCCTCAGGTAAAGCCAAAATCGGTGCGTTGCATAACTTGTGTTTGAGTGTCTGAAATGCTTCCTCTTGTTTCTCTCCCCAAATTAGCTTCTTATCTTTTTGGGTTAGAGTCGTTAGTGGTTGTGCGATCCTGGAGAAATTTTCGATGAATCGCCGGTAATAGCCTGCCAATCCAAGAAATTGACGGATCTCAGTTGGTGTCTTCGGGGCTTCCCATTTATTAATGGCCTCGACCTTAGCTGGATCAACATGTATCCCTTTTTCATTTACTACATGGCCAAGAAAGTGCGCTTCGCGAATCCAGAATTCGCATTTGGAGAATTTGGCGTACAACTTTTCGTTTCTGAGAAATTCTAGTATCAGCTTTAAATGTTGCTCATGCTCCTTCTTGTCTCGAGAATAAATGAGTATATCATCTATAAACACGATCAGAAATTTGTTCTAGGTACGGTTGACATAGTCTATTCATTAAATCCATGAAGACTGTTGGTGCGTTTGTTAGCCCGAAAGGCATAACTAGGAACTCGTAATGACCATAACGAGTTCTAAACGCTGTCTTAGGAATGTCTTCTTCACGAACTCTCATTTGATGATATCCCGATCGAAGATCGATCTTTGAGAAATACGTTGCACCTTGAAGTTGATCAAATAAGTCATCAATTCGAGGAAGGGGGTATCGGTTCTTGACAGTCAACTTATTGAGTTCTCTATAATCGATACACATTCGGAAAGATCCATCCTTCTTTTTAACAAACAAGATCGGAGCTCCCCAAGGTGAAGAGCTAGGCCTAATGAATCCTTTGTTGAGTAACTCCTGAAGTTGTTTTGACAGTTCCTGCATTTCGGATGGTGCTAGTCGATAGGGTGATTTTGTTATAGGCGCAGCTCCCGGAATAAAATCAATGTGGAACTCGACTTGTCTTGTTGGGGGTAGTCCGGGTAACTCATCTGGAAATACCTCGAGAAAATACTGAACTATAGGAAGGTCCTGAATTCGTTTCTCTTCTATCTCCTTATTCATAACGTGTGCCAAAAACTCAATGTAGTCCTTTCTCAAGTATTTTCACATCTTCATGCACGTCACTATTTTAACATTCCTTCTGAGTTTCTTTCCATGTACTTCGAGAACTTCTCCTTCGAGTAGTGGAACTCAGATGATCTTTTCGGAGCAGCAAATTTCAGCTCAGTTTTTAGACAACCAATCCATACCCACAATTATATCAAAGCTTCCTAACTTGATTGGGATTATGTCTATGCTAAAGTTCCTCCATCTTTTTCTTACCTTGAGCTTTGTCTCTTGCAAATATCCCCGAACGATTAGCATTGTTGGTGAGCCTGGTTGCCAAATTCACCGTATCTTGAAGGGTTTTTGGGTTTGCCGAATTAACGTCCGCGCGTATTTCAGGAGATAAACCCCAGACGTACCTATCGACTTGATTTTCATCAGGCGTCACCAAATGTGGTACCATCTTTGCCAGTTCATGGAAACGGGCAGTGTTAGAGTCTTTGTCATTTCCCTTCATTTCATGGTTCCATAGCGTCGCTTCTAAGTTCTGGATTTCGCTCCTCGACAATATTCCTTTTTTATCGTCTTTTTGAATTCCTCCCAAGTAAGACTGTTGGCTGCTTTCTCGGGGTCGGGTTTACACTTGAGTGTTCCACCAGGTCAATGCTCGTCCTTGTAGCAGACAGGCGGCAAACTCCACTTAATTTCCTTCAGTGCACTTGCTGATGTGGAGAACGAACTCCATATTCTCAATCCATGTTAGTAATCCAACAACTCCTTCAGTTCCATAGAATTCCTTCGGGTTGCAGGTCCTAAAAGCTTTGTATGTGTATTCCCTATCTCCACTTGCTCCAGATCCTCAGTTGTTTCCCGAATTAGCATTTAGACCCGCTGCCACTTGACTAACCATGTTCGGAAGTGCCGTGATGAGTTGCTCAGGCATAAGTCGCGCGATCTCGGGGTTTTCTCACCTCGAAGGCATTATCTTAGGCATAGGTTCATATTGAGGTTGGTTCATATTACTATTACTATTTGTGCCGAGTCTACTTAACTAAATTCTGCATATAAAACACTCGTTTCATAAAATCATAGGCTTAAAATCACATAACTTCAATATCCAGCAAAAATAATTCCCAAAAGAAATCAAGTATCTTAGAGTTCTAAATAGTGGGCTACAAGCTACCAAAATAAGTTTCCAAGTTTAACCAACAAAGTAGTCAAAAAGTTATCTCCTAGGTTGACTAGTCACATAGCCTGAGGAGTCAGCAGAGTACTTAGTAGGGGTGGATGAGTGAGACATAGTGAACTGCGATAGTTACACATTTAATAAATGTCAAAAACATTTTGTAATACTTATGTGAACTCATATAAAATCATATTTTTCGATTTGAGGTAATAAGTTTTCCGATCTATGCTGATTTTTAGTATAACTAGTCCAAGTCCCTTCTTATTCATACCATATTTAGACATAGGTGATCAGGCTTTGCCTAATTATAATATGCTAGAACGATGCTTATTGTAGTTATACTAGTAGTAGGTTTTTATATTTTTAACTTCTTAATTAGCAAGTTGGGAATGCTTAATATGTAACAATGATTTCTTCAGAAGCATCCAGAAGCCTCTGAACTATTCTGACGATACTTCAGAAGTCATCAGAAGTCTCTGATGCTTTCTGAACTCTTCAGAACACTTCAGAAGCCTCTGAGTTACTCTGATTTTCTGTTTCATAATAATATTTTTCTTTCAAGAGAAATCATAAAGTGCAGATTGAGAAACGAGGTAAAGAAGCTACTACAGGGGGAGTTCACCATTCAAGGGGGAGTTTACCATTCAAGGGGGAGTTTCACAATGCAGAAGATATTCGTCTAAGTCTAACTCTGGTTAGCTGTCTTCTGATTTACTATTTCACTTAAATTTTATTTGAATCTATCTGCTCTGAGTTTCTCTTGCCGCCAAGGTCTCTTAGACTTTTGATTCATTTCAAATTTTTTTTAAATATAAATCAAGTCGACATGTTTTTCAACTAAATTTTCTATAAATTGATATTTCTTATAATTTCCATTAAATATATAAATTCAATCAACTCTTGCCTCCAAGGTTGTTTAAATCTATATGTTTAATGCAAATTCTTCTTTATTATTCTTTTATAGAAACTAAACTCTCATGTGATTTTTGTTTTCACTTGACTGATTTTTAAACTTAAATAAATAAAATTAAGATTAAAATCTGTGTTTATTCAATTAATTCAAAATTAATTGATTAATTAAACAGATTTTTTATTACTTTTGTTTATTTCTGCTTTTAAGAAAAACAGCCTCTGCTACTAAATCATCATCATACATGTGTCTCGTCGTACACGTGTCCCCAATCGAAACACTGCATGTGTATACCCGCGTGCTTACATCAGCTCAAATGAACCGTTTTTTTCTCCCCAAACTTAATAACCCCTTCCCATTCTACAGTTTCTCTCTCACATAAAACCCCCAATTTCAACCTTCATCTTCTTCCTCGCAAAAATTCCCTAAATCAGTGTTCATTCTCTTTGCAAAGACAAAGTTTTCTATTGTCAAGCATTCGAAATTTCAAAATGGCTTCCAACTGTGCCCGTCCTTCCAACAATGATGAAGAAAGAATCATCGATTCAACTGCGGATAGTACTCCCATTGTGAAACTGCCATTGAAGGCGAACAATGTGCAGGTACTGCTCAACCCTAACACTTATCAACCAGAATTTCGCATCATGATCGAGTTTCTACAACAACACCAGTTGAATCGAGCCCTAACCCTAACCAACCCAAACATCCCTGAAATCTATGTCCAAGAACTGTGGCTAACAATGATCATCGAAACTGATGAAACACTCGCCGGTTCTTTCACCCATCCTGAACAAGTGGAAATTGCTGTTCAAATCCCCATCACCAAAAGAAAACTTGCCAAATATTTCCATCTTCCCCTTTCTGTGATCGAAGTGGATGGGCAAACCATTCCCAATCCTGCCCTAGAAGAAAACCCTTCCACAGAAGCCCTCCTAGCCTTCATAAATCTTCTGGGTTACAATGAACCTCTTACAAGGCTGTCCGAATTCAAGAGGAAGAAGTTGCCCCCAATGTGGAATCTACTCGTCTCCATTCTCAACAAGAGCCTAACCTGCAAAATAGGTTCTCTGGATCAGGCTAGCCGAAACATTCTGACTATAATGTATGGGATGTTCTTCAATCGACCCTTGGACTATGCAAGTCTCATCTTCCAAGAGATCAAAGCAGCTGTGCACACTAAGGTGATCCATCGTAGTCGTGGAAAGCCACTACCAAGACTCATGTTCCCAAGATTTCTATCTCTCATCACTCATCCCCGCAATTGGGGCAATCGAAGCTCCCCGATTCAGCCCATTCTCGCAAAATTGCATCAATGAGCTCCCATAGATCAACCATCGACAAGATCGGCTACTTCCGCACCCGCAGAATTATCCAGGTACATGCTAAACCTAATCCCATCTAGCTCTTCTAATCTCCAAATCTATAGAAGCTCTATGGTTTTCTCGAATCGAGAATTCCTACCCCGAGCACTTAGAGCCAGTGTAGGTGGTCGTGGTCCGGTGAGCATGAGCTTGAGAAAAATAGGAGTGAACATCCGAGTGCTTCTACCCATGCCGACCTTCTATTAAATGAAGGTACGTAAGATGTCCTCGAGACACATATGAGTGTTCCTCTCCTATTCCCCAAAGGGCAACCACAACTTCGAGGTTGATGTCACCACGTCTCCACTCATTGACTTAGAATGTTCAAACCACCAAGAAACCGGCCGTTCGGAGGATACTTCTTCTTCTCGAATCAAATTCATCCGGGGAAAGCACCTTCCACTTCATCATCCTCCCAAAAGGATGATGATGATAATATAAGAGTTCATTCGCCCCGTAACTCGCCACTTCCTTCACCACATGTTCATGTCTCCGTGATCGACATACCAATACGCACAGTAGGATGAGTCCACATCCTCTCCTAGGATAGATGCTAATGAATTCCCATCGAGGGGTTACACCTAGGAATGCACCTCTTACCGGAGTGTTTACACTTCACCAAGGTAAGCATATCGTCTTCAGCACCTCATCCTCTGATGATGAGGATAATGTTGAAACAGTCAGAACAACCGAAGAGGAGCCTGTGAATAACAGCCCTCCAGGACTGGTTGGAAGTCCTTCTACACTCAACATCAAAACAGGTGTAGAAGGCTCCTCTGAACGCGAGGGTAAAGGGGCTCCATGTGTTGGAGATGCACCGGTTACATCTTTTGATTTAGTCACAAATGCAGCGTTCTTGGCATTTGCTGATCAAATTCAGAGATCTGTGGAAGATCTAAAATTATCCGTGACCACTAACAACTCTCTTCTTCTGAGCCTTCAATTTAAAATTGGAAGTCAGAACTCTCTCTTAGCAGATCTTCAGCGCCAAATGCGTACCTCTCAAGAAGATCAGAAGGCCTATTTTGCTGAACAATTTTTGCTATTGAATAATGGTCTTCAAGCAAATGCAGAGGCAATCTCTCAACTTCTTGAATCTCTACGTGCCTCTGACTACAGCTCTCTGGTGGCCGATATACAGAAGATTATCAAGACCATCATTCCTTCTGATGATCCCTCTGGGTCTACGCTCGTCAAGAAATCTGATCTCGCCTCTTTCCAGAAGATTATTCTTGAGCGAATGTCTTCCATCGCTTCAAAGTACTCTTCCAAGCCCTCCACATCCTCAACGGACCGTAAAATTGCTGCCATCGAATCTACTCTATCTCAACTCGTGCCTCTGGTTTCTTCTATTGCTGAGGCGTTTAATGCCAAGAAGAAAGCCAAGGAAGAAAGGGCTTGCAAAAAGGCAGAGCTGAAAAGAAAACATTCTGAGGATCAGGATCCTGATTCTCAGAAGGGGGAGAAAGGTCCTGAGCCTAAGCAAGCCAAACAAACACCACCAGAACCAAACACGACCACCGCTGACTCTTCAACTCCAAAACCATCACAGCAACCTTCTTCTTCAAAACAAGTGCCAATCACTCCAACACCTCTGGCTACGCATTCTGGGCCTCTACCCAGAGATCCAGATCTAGCTAAGTTCATTCTGGATGTTATGGGAAAAAGCAGAATCCCGAGCTCTCCCAAGAAAGGGTCGAAATAGTCGAGCTCACGAAGAACGAGAACGAGCAAAAGCCGCAAAGGAAAGAGCTAAAGCCGAAAAAGAAGAAAGGGCCGTAGAGGAGGATGAGGAAGTGTTCGTAGCCGAAAAAGAAAAAGAAGAAGAGATAATACACCAGAGGCTAATTGTTGAAGAACAAATAGAGATAGAGAGGGCTGAAAGAGAGAATCTGGAAAGAGAGAAGGCTAGACTTGAAGAAGAACTACAGAGACAAAATTTTGAAGCTGAAGAAAGAGCAAGAGTCAGAGCAGAGGCCGCTCAGAAGCAGAAAGAGATCAGAAGAGGAGAATTTGAAGAAAAATTAAACAAAGTTGGAAACATTGAACTTCCAACACTTGAAGTTGAGAAAAGACACATGTATGCTCCAACAGATCAGAAGATTTATCTCATGATGCCTAACTTCACAAACCAATACAATGTAAGCAATGAAGTTAAAGATAACTTCATGGCTCATAAACAAGACAGAAAGACGGTTTTCACTACTGCTCCAATTACAAAGATCACAAACCATGAAACATAAGCAGCTTCAAGATACACCCATTTGGTACACAATCTACGAGGTAGTCGCATCAAACAACAAGAGTTATTACATATGTGATAATGATCCGTTGTCCATCCATCCACTCGATCTCATTTTTCCGGAAGAATTTATGAAGACTCACTTTTCTGAACGCAAAGATCCACAAGACCATGTTGCCTACACTAGAATTATTCTATGTATGAAATCATACATTAGATACAAAAGGCAGGTCGACTTCCAGATTGGCTTAAATTTCAAAATGGATAATCTGGCTATCTCTGCACCAAATGAGGAACTTGAAGGGATAAGCAAATTCAGAGTGGGTAGACTTCTTACTGAACCAGAAGAAGGAATCATCTTCAAAAGACCAAATGGAAAGAGCTTCTTTCGCATCAAAGAAGCTCACAAATACTCTTCTGAGGTAGTCTACATCATCAAGTGCTATGCTGGCTTAGACACGACAAATCCAGATGTTGCAAAGAAAGTAGAGAAAAGACTTGATGGACTTCAGAAGAACAGAGAGCTTATCGATAATATTTCAAGTATCATTGCTGCTGTTGATCCTCTCTAAAGAAAGTTTTTTTTTGACTTCATACTTAGGGGGAGAATGTTAGAAATTAAAGTATGAGTCAAAGAAGAGATGTCTACAAAAGTCAACACACTCTTCTTGTTATAACTAATTGTTGTTAGACGCTCCCTTTTAGACACATGGCACTTTGTAATTGGCTAGCATTTTGACTTTCTGTTTTTGTATCTGTATAAATAGCATTATATTGTGTTTGTAAAAGTTGTCGATCAATACATTTACATTTTGAAGAATACTGTGCGTAATTCATAACTTTGTCTACTTTGATTCAAAGTTATCATTTCATAATCTTTGTTCTTCATTCTGTTTACTGTTCTATTGATTTAAATTGTTAATTGATCTGCTTCCGCATTTCACTTTGATTCAATACTCTCAATTAACAATCAGTTTAAAGGAATCTGGAACCAACAAAATAAAATTTTGGTTATAGTGCAAGTTTTTGTTAGAAAACCGGTGTTCTCTATAACCTAAGGCTCTGATACCAAGTCTGTCACACCCCGCTAAAGCGGAAACACGAGGTACGACAGTTCAAAGTTTCACAGCAGTAGGAATATAAACACCAACCATACATGAATAACTAGAACGTCAAGTTCAAAGTTTAAAAGTTTACAACTTAACTATTCTGTCTTAATTAAATAAATTATAACAAAATACTCATATACAAAATCTTGATTGGTGTTCCACAAAAACATATAAAGCTTGATCGGTTACCTTCTAATTTCCTGTAAAGCATGATAAAACAAAAGGGTCAACTACAAAGAGTTGGTGAGTTCACAGGTTTTCAAATTCACAAAACATTTTATATGCAAGGTATAAAAATAGCGAAACGGATGTTCGCAACAACTTTAACCTTTTAACTTTTATGAGCAAATATACAAATTTCCATTACACATGATATATAAATATTGAGCCACTACTAAGCCTACTCGACATTCTACGCCCCACGAACTACCTCAGAGGTGGACCTAAAGTCCACATATGTAGAGCATTCTTAATTAATAAAGTGCACCTCTACTTGCCAGTTAGGTGGGTATGTCAACCAAATAGCGCTATCCACAAATATCATCGGCTGAAAACGAATACAGAGTTAAATAGTAGTGTAATACGGGGACTTCACATAACTCAACATATCATTTTTGTAATATAAATTTGGTCATCATAAAAATTTATATGCGTTTCATTAATCAATATAAATCAATTCAATTTCTTTTTAAGAAACATGCTTTACACCCCAAAACGTATAAACATTTAAAAGAGGGGTTGTAAATACTCACCTTATAGCAAAGTTTCCAAAAAGATACCTGAGATGTCCGCTTGATGGCCTAACGCTTACCTAACAAAGCAACGTACCCAAATTAACACTTAGATGTCTAACGATTACTATGAGAGTGATTATAAGTCTTTATATGTCCAACTTGGTCTACTATTTTCCCTTTATACATAATTCACCTACGTTCTTTAAAGAAATAATTTATACCGAAAATGTAAAGTTATAGTCATTCAAGTGATCAAAAATTTATGAAATCAAATAGTTTCAGAATTTCATTTTCTGACCGAAACTATAAGTCCTAAAAATGATCAATTTAATGTAATATCCAAAATGATAAAATTTCCCATCTTTTTATATGTGATGCATTACTGAGTTAAGGTCATTGTGACCAAATGTCATGCATTTTAAACATATAAAAAGGGTTCAAATAATTTATATCAAACAGTGTGTCACAGCAAGCATTGACAGATTATACACTATTAGTAAAACAATCATTTGAGGAGTTCTACTTAGTATTTTTCAGAAATTCCAGTTGGATTATAAGTATACACATAAAGGAAGCTTTTAAAATAAGAATCACTCATTTTGAATGAGTTATGAGGAATATATGGCACCACAAAGTTGCATGCACACATCTATCATTAGTTGACAGATTGCACACTTAACTTTAATAAATTGATTAATGCTTCAAAACTTCATACTTTTGAATGAAACTAGATTCAAATGAACCCTAACTCATAAAAGAAAACTCCAGAAGCTTAATTAAGCATTATGGACAAATATTCAAAGAGATATTAACATGCAAAGTAGGGTTTACCTACTGGTGGTTTCACAGTTTGCACACCTAAAATGTTTTAAGTGTTTGGAGGGTCAAAACTCCATATTTTCATGTGATTCCACTTGCAAACAGAAGATAACTCATAACCGTGACTCTCAAATGAAAAATCATCCTTTTTCATCGAGTTTTGAAGGAGATATGGCCATTTCAACATGCATGCACAAATCTGTCATTGGTTGACAATTTGCACACTCATTTTGTTTTAATTAGTTGAAACCCCAAATCAGCACATATTTGAGTGAAACCAGTGGCATTTGAAATATGACTCATTAAATTAAATTTCAGAAGAAAAAGCAAGTGATTTGGATGAATATTCAGAGAGTAATGGTCGTTCAAAGTAGGGTTTACGTATTGTTGAACTTCCAGATGCACATTCAAGTTGTTATGAGCATTTGGGGGGTCAAAACTCAATGTTTTTGAGTGAGACCACTTGGATTAAAACCCCAACTCATAAAAAAACATTTAGAAAAATAGTCATACCATTTGGATGATTATTTAGCAAGATTTGGGCGACATAAATACAAGGAAGTAATCTGTCAGCACCAAAAATGCTCATTTCAATGAACAAACCCACATGCAAAGAGATTTTACCTACTTTTTTGAGTTCTAATGTTTGGGTCATAGATTACCACCACTATATGAACATTTTTACAAGTTTTTGGTGTATAATCTCTCCATAAAACTCATAAATTTCGGAGGTTAGAAGAATGTGACTTAAAATGCAAGAAAAAGTGGGGTTTTCACCCAAAAATGGTAAGAGGATTGAAGGAGATGATGTTAATACTTACTTGGTTGAAGAAATGAACTTAATATATTCAATATTGTTGCTAAAATGATGATACTTGAAGATGAAATTGGCTGGAAAGTGAAGAAGAAGAAGAGAGGGAGATGAGAGAAAGTGAAGAGTTTTTAACTCTTCAATTTTTGGAGAGTTGAGAGAATTGAGGAAGATTACAAAAAAAAATTGGTTTTTATATGATGATGGGAGGGGGAAAGTGGCTGGCCATGGGCCCTAGTCCATGGGAAAAATTAATATTTTTTTTCAAGCCCAAAGTTAAAATGATGAAAGTCTTAATTTTGACAATTTGCAAAATGTTTGAGATAAAAGCCCTAAAACACCTTCTTAGGCTATGTTAATAAATTCCAAAATAAAATTTATATTTAGGACATAAAAGTATTATATTTTATATAATTTGGGTATAAATTGGAGCATTTGGCACTATATAGGACGTTTCAGACAGATACGGGTCGAAACCGGACATTCTAAGCAACTACCGGAAACTCTAAAAATTTTCGGTAAATCTAATCTAACTAACTCTTATTCTTATTACTTATCTAAAATAACACTAATAAACTTAATAAGAACTAACCTGGAAGGTTAAATTTGACAGTTTTCACAACCGGATCTGAAACAAAACCACCAACTCTGTTCTTGGGTGAATCTCATCAATGGCGCATACGTATAATTCAATTCTTGGACAATATAGATGAGGCATTGATGCAATCTATTATCAATGGACCTCTTGAAGTATATGTAGAAATCCCAGCTGATCCAAGATATGAAACAACCCCTGAAAGAAGAAAATTTGTAAAATTTCAAAAACTGATCTTTGTAATGGAGATGAATCATATGAAGAATTGAAAAGAATTCTGATAATATTCATGACAAGACAATTCCATCAAAGATATAATCAGAAATACAAAAATAAATCCAAATCTGAAGAAATTCCAGCAAGGCAAGTTCATAAAGAAAGAGGGAATTGGGATGATGATGACAAAAAGAAGACCGAGGTTGATATTTGGTCTGAAAATATTATATCCGAGATGACAACTATTGAAAACGTGAAGGGCTAAAGTGAAAAGTTAGCAAACTCTTTAAGTAGGAAATATTTAATATTTAAAATAAGGAAAGTATTGTTTTGTAAGAAAAGACAAGTGTATAATGCCTTATTTTACTATTTCCTTATACCGTATTTCCTATACATATAAATAGAGGGTTAAGGTATGCAATAGAAGTTAGAACGTTAATTCATATTGATAGGACCCAAACAATCAAGATATCAATATATGAAAAGATTATAACAGGAATGATAGTAGCCAAATGTAATTTGTATTGATTGAATGTACTGTATATGAAAACATTTGTTCTAACAATATACCTAACTATCTATTTATACATACAATAGAAAGACTAAAGTGACAAAACATTCATAACAGACAAGTTCAGAATTGGTTCTGAACTCCTTCAGAACTTCTTCAGAAGTGTCTTCAGAACTTCTTTAGAACCTCTTCAGAAGTGTCTTCAGAACTTCTTCAGATCTTTTTCTCTTTTAAGAACCCAGTTCCTTTTGAAGCTATTATGATATTTCTATCAATCTCCCCCTTAGCTTCAAAAGTTTAGATCATACTTCCAGAAATTCAGAATTTCTCTTACATCCTTCAGAATTAGTCTTCTGTATTCTAGTAAGGATTCAGCAACTCTAATCATTTCTTTTGCAAGTATCTTGTGCTTCTCCCAATCTTCATTGCTCAGATTCTTTGGTGTTCTATTCTGTCTTTTTACCAAACGATCTCTGATTGCCATGAGAATTCCATTGCAACATTTGTGGAGTTCTTCAAATCTCACAAATATTAGTTCATGAAAGCATTTACAAACGAAGCCAGGAGGATGAAGTACTGAAGTGCTCTTCTTCAAATTCTGAATATCTGGTAGACTTAGATTTGGTTTGCTTAGGTGTACTTGCTTCTTGTTTAGAACATAAGCAACCTGGAAATCAGTCTTTGCAGCCTATATAAATTCTTTGTATAATCCATCTCTAAGCACTGGAAAAGATTTTCTGAACTTGGTAATTGAGTCATGGAAGGGATAAAGACTTCTGTATACTCTGAGAAGATCTCTGAGATGAACATTCTGAAAGTCAGCTTCAGAAAAGGTAGAAATCTCACCATTTTGTCGCTCAACAGTAAAGAATGCATATTTGTAATTCTGTCTTGTCTTCAAATCAGCATTAATCACTTTGATCACAGGACTTTCTTTTCTTGCTTCATTGATTGGAATCCTTATCTTTTTGATGATGTCTGAGTACCATTTTTTCCTACCAAAAGACTTTTGAATCCAGCAATCTATATAGTTGAATTTTTGTTCATATTCCATGAACATTTCTGGATGAAAATATTCAAGGAACATAGTATAAGCACTTTCTTCAATTCTTTGTAATTGTAGTTGTTCCTCTTCAGATATTTGCTTTTCAGGAACCAACTCTTCAGAAATATTTTCAAGAACTTCTTCCTTTTCTTTTTCTTTTTCCTTTTGTGTTTCTTCTGAACTTTCAACATTCAGAGTGTACTTCTGAATTTCTTCCATATCTTGTCTCTTTGTATGAATCTTGAAGTCATATGCATCACTTAGTAGATAATCTTCTCCTTTTATCTTGTTTACTTTCTTGTGACCAGCTAGATAACTCTTTCTCACAAATTCTCTATAATGTATTCTTTCTTTGATTAGATAGACAATTTCTTCTTTGATGTCAGATTCTTCAATAAAATCTGTCATGTAGTTCAGAAACCATTTGAGTGAGGATGTAGAATACTTTGGAATATCAGATACAACAAATGTCTTAGAGACTTCTTCAACAAGATACATGAACCCAATATCTGGATTAGTAAACAATCTCTTCAGCCCAAACCTTTCAATGTATATAGGTTCCAACAGATTTACTGTGTTAAGTCTGTATTCCAAAGCCAACTGAAAATCATACTTTATGAGATTCCTTATATATATTCCCAAGATTCTTCTAATCTCTGAGACTAACACAGATTCACCTGAATTAACACAAAAAGATAAGATTGCCAACTTATCGTGTAGTCTTAGCTTGTAAACATCAAACTGAGTAAATTCACACAGAGTACCATCTCTTCTTTCTGCTCCAAATCTGAATATAGTCAAATCATTCTGAACTGATTTTGATATGCATCTGATCTTCTTTATTAAAGTTGAATCATGAAAATTCTGAACACCATGATTCTGAATAAAGTTCTTTACTTGAGCAATATGATCTTCAGACCATTCACAATTCAGAAAGTCTTCCAACTTTGCAAACTTCATACTTCTTTTGTACATGAAGCAATAAGTGTCTTCAGGAAATATCAGTATGCTTTCTCCAGAAATAAGTATATTTTCCTTTTCAAACACTTGATCCAATACAGGTTCTTCAAGTATTGGAAGATGTATCTTAGGAATGATAATGCAAGATATGATAATGCAAGATCTGGTTCTAACTTCAAATTTTCCTGAGAAAGCAATTAGGAATGATAATGCAAGATATGAAGCAGAAGAAGAAGAAGGCTGAGAAGCTTTCAAAGAAGAAACAGAGGAAGCCACTTCAGAAAAAGCTGACAAAAGTGCTTGTTTAAACAAATGAAGATCATTAGAAGATTTGTGATGAAAGTCATTCAGCTTGTTAACCAAATTTTCCCCATGTTGATCCAACCTAACCTCCAACACCTTTTTGGTAGAATCCGTCAAATCCTTGATGTCCTTCTGAATCTTTGCAAATTCAGAAGTACAGAGATCTTTGAATTCTGTGAATTCAGAAGATGTGGGTAAGTTGCCAAGATCAACAGATGAACTTGTTTTCAGACCTTCAGAAGAAGGTTGGCCTGTATGAGCCACAAAGGCATCATGAACAACATTTGATTCTGTGAATGGAGCTTTTGTGATGTTCACCCCACCAGGACTTCCAACTAATCCTTGATATCCAAAAATTGGAATATCTATAGTTGTTGATGCAATGTGACAAACACTTTGCGTAGGAACATCTGAAAGATGTGTGCTTGTGTGAATGGATGCCACATTAAGTGGTTCAGAAGGCTCAAAGTTGAGTGGACACTCAGACTCAATGTGCTCAAAATTCTGAAGGGGGACATATATCCTTCATTTTCAACAACAGGAACCTCCAATTGGGGTCCTAATGGATTATAAGCTGCTTGCCCCATTTGTGTTGTTGAAACACCCTTCTGTTGAGAGATGGGTGAGTGGTTGGGGGGGTTAACCAAGGTTGCCATAGGCTCACTGGCTGTTTCAATATTATCCACCAAAGAATGTGGAATAATAGTAGATGTGGGTGCCCGGCTTGTAACATGTGGTTCACAGGTTTGTTTTTCTTGTACCTGTGTTCTCCCCTCATCAATTCTTTTTCTGACCCTTCTACCCTGTCTCTCATTTACATTTTTCCTCTTCACTCTTTGAGGTTGTTCTCCCCCTTGAACAGCCTCCCCCCTCTTTCTAGTAAGTCTAGACTCCCTTGCATGATCACCACTCTGGGTTGAATCAGGGGAAGGGACTACTGGTTGAGGTAATCCCATAGATTCTAAATGCTCACTCCCAAGTCTAGTTTGTGTACTTACAAGATCAAGTAAATGATAAGGAAGTGGAACTGCATTTGGAAAAGTAAGTTTTGCATTTGAAGGTCTTAAGCTATCCATAGTGAAAATAGGAACATGTACCTCATGAGCTAGAACAGGAATTTTTGAGACAGCCTTCATTGCTCCTTTGATAAGTGTTTGAAGAAATCTCTGAAATGGTATATAGTTGAATGTAGACTTCTTCAAAATTGCAGATTTAAGTTCATCAAAGATGAGACTAGCATAATCATAGTGTTTGTTGAAGGCAACACCATGAAATATAATCCTCCCATTTGCTGAAGCTTGGTCTAAACTTGAGCTCTTCCCAGATAGGCAGGTATTCAGAATGGAAAACAAGCAATACCAAATTGGAGGTAAACATTTTCTTCTAAAAGAGCTCAGAGCATTAAGGTTTTCAGAGTAACCCAAGCTCATAAAATCTGAGATCATCTCTGATGAGGATGGAATTGGGTCATAACAGGTTTTCCCAAGAACCTCATCTAGTTTTGGCAAATAGTGAAGGCTTCTAATGTCATCTACAGATATACAAACTTTGTAGGCATGAACATAAGAGACAATTTCATCATCAGTTTCATCTACTTCAGCATAATGCCAGAATTGTTGAAGATAAGAAGCAGGAACAGAGAATTTCCTTGAAAGGAGAGTGCGCAGGGGATGTTTCTTCAGAATTTTAATCAACATTACTTGATCATCAATGAAGTCTTTGGATTTGAAGTTCAGTGCACAGTTATTTCTTTTGATGTCAAGTAATTTCTCAGCAGGTACATAGAGTTTGGACAAGTCACCACTTTCAGCAGGAGTCTGGGATTCACTTTCAGCAACATTTGATTCAGAAACAACATCAATGGGTGTATTCTATGTTTCCCCAATTTTAGCAGTTGTCGGGTTAGGGTTAGGGTTAGGGTTAATGATAGGGTTTGAAGGTCCGGCTTGATGAGTTGCAGTTGTGGCTGTGTCATGAAGCATTTGATCATCACTTAGTGGGATTTCCATTGATCCAACCATTAATTTTTGAGGCACAATCTTGAACGAAGCATCACTTGATTATCCAGTGTTATTATTGGAACTCGAGGAAGTAGAAATCATGGTTTTTGAAGTAGACATGATGTAGAAAGAACACGGATTTGTAACAGAAAGATGATCAATAAACACAGAAAGATTTCTCAGAGAAAAATTGCTAAAAGAAGGAAGATGATGAGGAATCCATTGATTTATATGATCGGATAAGCGTTGAAGGACACGTGGCCAAAAAGTAAATGTGATTAGAGTAGTAATCATCATTTATTAAGAGAAATGAACCGTTTAATGGTCGTGTTTAAGAGAAATCCAATGAAATTAAAACACGTGGCACATGCTTAAATGAAAAAATCAACGGGAAGTTTTAGTTCTGAGAACAAGTTCAAAAACTTCAGAAGTTGTTCAGAACTTCTGAGAAAAAATTCAGGAGTCTGAAAGAAAGAATTCAGAAGAACCGCAGAACTTTTAAGTGAAGTTCAGAACTAAACTTGGGTCATCTTAGAAGACAAAAAAACATTTAAAAATATAAACTTCTGAAAAATATAAAACATTTTGAGAATTCAGAAGTAGATTTGAACAAATAGAAAACTGTTTTAATCTAAGGAAGCTTGTTCATACTTCTTAGATATAAAGTGCAAGACTTTATTTCACCAATGCAGAGTTGTTATGTAGGAAAGGGTAGTTAGAGAAATTCGAAATTAATAACACTCCCCCTTGAATCACTAGCAATTATGATTCTCCCCCTTGATTATTGCAACTTTATCAAAGAATCAATCCAATATTAGTGAAATGAGAAACAAATAAAAAGTATTAAAATACAATCAACCTAGTTACTAAAGAGAGATATACTTCTGAGTTTGAAAAGTAGCAAAAATCTGAATGATAAACTTCAGAATATACAAAGTAATTCTAAAGAGCAAAGTATTCAGAATTTGATAAAAAAAACTTCAGAATGTAACTTCTAGAGTATAGGTGATGTATAATACTTACATAGACATGTTCATCATGCCCAATTTACTTACCAAGAAGTTAAATTGTTTTTCATCAAGTGCTTTGGTAAATAAATCGACTAGCGATAATGCCGAACAAAAAACATTTCAATATTACCTTTTTCCACATGATCCTTGATAAAATGATATCTTACATCAATGTGCTTGGTTTTTGAATGTTGAACAGGATTGGCAGTGATGGCTATGGCACTCTTTGAATCACAATACAAAGGAATCTTTTTGAAAGTGTAACCATAGTCTTTTAGTTGAATTTGCATCCAGATCACTTGTGAGCAACATATTGCAGCTGCTACATATTCAGCTTCTGCTGTAGAAGTAGAAACACAATTTTGTTTCTTTGAAGACCAGCTGACTAGTCCAGAAGTGCTTTTTATGTCTAATTTGCAACCACCATGATCTGCATCTGTAAATGCTGTTAGTTCAAAACTAGAATCCTTAGAATACCAAAGTCCCAATGAAGGAGAACCTTTTAGGTATCTAAGTATTCTTTTTGCAGCTAGAAGGTGTGATTCCTTAGGATTAGCTTGATATCTGGCACAAATACATGTAGCAAACATTATATCTGGTCTACTAGCAGTTAAGTAAAGCAAAGATCCAATTATGCCTCTGTACTTTTTCTGATCAACAGATTTTCCATTTAGATCAGGTTCTAGCTTAGTTGCAGTGGCCATTGGAGTTTGAATACTTGAACAATCAGTCATGTCAAACTTCTTAAGTAAGTCAGAGACATACTTAGATTGATTAATGAATATGCCAGTGGGAAGTTGTTTAACTTGAAGACCAAGGAAAAATGTCAACTCTCCCATCATACTCATTTCAAATTCTGTTTGCATGATTTTCTCAAAATTTCTACAAAATTTTGGATTAGTAGAAGCAAATATAATATCATCTACATAGATTTGTATCAAAATCATATCATCACCCTCCTTTTTCAGAAATAAAGTTGTATCAACAGTGCCTCTTTTGAATTTGGAATTCAGAAGAAAAGTTGTAAGAGTATCATACCATGCTCTTGGTGCTTGTTTAAGTCCATATAAGGCTTTGTCTAATATGTAAACATGATCTGGGAATTCTTTGCTTACAAAGCCTTCTGGTTGTTCAACATACACTTCTTCATGTAAAATACCATTCAGAAATGCACATTTTACATCCATTTGAAATACCTTCATGTTTTTATGAGCAGCATAGGCAAGAAAAATTCTAATAGCCTCTAATCTGGCAACAGGAGCAAAGGTTTCATCATAATCAATTCCTTCTTGTTGACAATACCCCTTAGCTACAAGTCTTGCCTTGTTTCTTACAACAATTCCATTTTCATCCTTTTTATTTCTGAACACCCATTTTGTGCCAATGACAGATTTACCTTTTGGCTTTGGTATCAATCTCCAGACTTTGTTTCTTTCAAATTGATTTAACTCATCCTGCATGGCTAAAATCCAGTCTAGATCTTGAAGTGCTTCATATGGCCTTTTGGGTTCCATACTGCTTAAAAAATTAACATACAAACAATCATTTGCTGTTGCAGATCTTGTTTGAACACCTTTTGATGCATCTCCAATTATTTGATGAACTGGATGACTAGATGTCCATTTGTTCACATTTGGCAATGGTTGAACAGATGAAACATTATTCAGAGAATCATAATCATCAGTAATTGCTTGAGTTTCAGTATCATGATTGATGGCTGAATGTAAATCTGAAGACTCCCTCTCAAATGGAAAAATCTGAATTGGTTCAGAACTGTGAGGTTCATGGTCAGAAATAGTTTGAACCGGTTCAGAAACAACTTGAATTGGTTCAGAAACAACTGGAATTGGTTCAGAAGTTGCATTTTCAGAAATTGGAAGTTCTGAATTTGAGGTAGAGAGTTGTGGTGCTGATGTATTTGAAATCTGTATTTCTGAAATGTCTTGATCATTTGAATTTCTGAGTAGAGAAGGATTTGGGTAATCTGCAGAGACATTTACAGAAATATCAAATAAGTCTTGACATAAAGTATCTAAATTGGATTTAAGTAAAGTTTGAGATGCACAAGTAGAGTTTGTGTGATTATGTTCTGAGTCCAAACTTTCAGAAGTTGGTTTATGTGCGAGTTCTGAACTATTTTGTTCAGAAGTCATTGTTGGCTCATGAAATCTGACATTTGTAGTCTCAATGATTCTTTGAGTTCCTTTAATGAGTACTCTATAAGCTTTGGATCTTTGAGAGTAGCCAACAAAGATACCAGCTACACCCTTTGGTGCAAATTTGTCAAGATGTGGAGTATCATTCTTTAGAAAACACCTGCAACCAAAGATTTAAAAATAACCAATAGAGGGTTTTCTTTGTTTTAACAATTCATAAGGAGTTTTAAGAAATTTTCTGTTAAGAATGGTTCTGTTCTGAGTAAAACATGCAGTAGCAATTGCTTCTACCCAAAGAGACAGAGGAAGTTCTGAATATGCAAGCATGGTTCTTGCAGCCTCTACCAAAGTTCTATTCTTTCTTTCAACTACCCCATTTTGTTGAGGAGTTCTTGCAGCGGAAAAATTATGAGAAATACCAACGTATTCCAAAAAATTCTGAAGTGTAGAATTAGTAAATTCTGTTCCATTGTCACTTCTGATCTTTTGAATTGGGAGTTGAAGAAGAACTTGAATTTTCTTCAGAAAGGGTATCAGTCTTTCAGAAGTATCAGATTTGAGTCTTAGAAATTCAATCCATGTATATCGTGTATATTCATCTACTATAACAAGAATGTATTTCTTTCCCCCCATGCTTTGAGTTTTCATTGGGCCACACAAATCCATATGTAGCATTTGAAGTGGAGCTTTGCATGAAGATAGCATTTTCAGAGGATGAGAACTTCTTTTGATCTTCCCTAGTTCACATGCAGAACAAAGAGAGTTCTTTTCAAATCTGATCTTTGGTAGTCCTCTTACAGATTGATGTTTGCCTAGTTCAGAAATGGCTTTGAAGTTCAGATGTGACATTCTTTTGTGCCAAAGCCAACTATCATTTTTCATTGATGTAGACATATAACATACACCTTGTAGTTGACCAGTTGCAGTGAATGTTGCTGTGTAGATATCTCCATCTCTATAAGCAGTTAATTCATTTTTGTTTATTGTACTCAGAACATGACAATATCTATGACAAAATTAACCTTCCAGTATTTGTCACAGAATTGTCTAATACTGAAAAGATTATGTCTTAGTCCCTCAACATAGAAAACTTTCATTACTTTCACATCTCCTTTAATGAAAGTGTCATATCCTCTTACATATCCCTTTGCATTGTTTCCAAAACTAACTTTTCCTCCATATCTTTCATGATAATCAGTTAGTTGTTCTTTGAAAGGTGTCATGTGTCTTGAACATCCATAATCTAAGACCCACACATGACATATCTGCAAAAGAGATTATTGAGTTTTAGGTACCCATTTCAGAATGGGTCCTTTGTGATTAGTAATAAAATTTGAAGTTCTGAACTTTTTCTTCAAATGTTTCAACTCAAAAGTTTGTTCAGAACTTTGAGATTTATCTTTATATCTATTTCTTTGTTTAATTGAATTTGTCAATGTAGCCAAACATTTCTGAAAAGATTTCATCAAATTTCTTTTGTTTGTTTTGGAGTTAAGAAGAAAATTATGATGACCACAATTAATACAGTGAATATGATTCTTTAATGTATTTACAACAGTATTAGACATATAAGAATCAATAACATTTGATTTTTCAACAAAAATTCTTTTATTCACTTTCTTTGTTTTAGGTACATCATTCTTCTGTAAAATGTAAAACTCTCTAATTTGTCAATCTTTGACAGTCTTTCATCTTTCTTTCTCCATACTAAAGTGGATAGCTCTGTAAAAGATAAGAAATGAGGATTAGTATAAGAAATTCTTTTGTTCACTTTAGGTTTATCTTCAGATTTTGTGTTAATTTCTGAACTTCAGAGAGAGAGTTTGAGGATTGGCCTTGTTCAAAATTTTTAACTCTGGTGTTAAAGTCAGAAGATGTTACTGAACATGGTGTTGAATTTGATGATATGTTTGTATTAGTAGGAGAAAAATCTGAATTCTGATATTCTGGTTTTAAAAACACAGAACCAAACAATTCTGAAGGTATCTTTGAAACTTCAGATTTTAATTTTTCTCCTTCAGTCATACATGATTGAGATTTATAAACCAAATAGCCATTTTTGTCAATGACTTGCACCATTTGATCATCATCATCTTCTGAATCAGAAGCATTTATTAGATCTGAAAACTTATTATGAGTCATACTTGTTGCAAAAATATTTGAATTTTTTGTTGTTGTATACTCATTATCAGAATTATCAAAAAATATATTGGAATTCTCATCAATATCTTCTAAGGATTCAATATCTGAGAATTCATCATATTTTTCTTTATGTTCTGATTTATTATCAGAAGTATCTTCTGAAATGTTTTCACAATTGTATTCAGAAGTAACTTCAAAAATAATTTCAGACTTAACAATTACTTCTGATTTTTCTTTAGAAATAATATTTGATTCAGAAGATTTACAAATATTTGGAATTATATTCATTTCTTCTGTTTCAGAGATACTTTCTGGTTCACCAGTTTTAAGAGGTGTTTCTTCTGAAAACAAAGTCTCAGATTTTATAAAAGGAATTCTTTCAGGCAAAGAATGGTTTACAGGTTTGCAAATGATGCCAGTATTTGATTCATTGAAAATTTTCATTTTAGAATAATCATACAAGTTTGCAGGTGCCTTTTTTAGAATTTGACTGTCATTATATCCTAAGCCTGCTTTTATATTGTAAAATTTTGAGTTCTGAGCCTGACTAGTTAAAATATTCAGAGTTTGTTCAGTTTGTCCTCTTTTAAAATTTAAATCTTCCAATTCCTTAATCTTTTTATATAGATCAAGTCTCTCTTGATTCAGAAAATTCATCTTAACATTTAGAATTTCCTTTTCAGATTTTTCATTTATAACTTCTTTTTGTAAACTATCCATTTTTTCTTTTAAAACAAGTTTTTCTTCAGAAATTTTTTCAAGAATCTGTTCAAATTTACTTGACAATTTTCTTTATATATTTGACTTTCGGCAAATTTCCGAATTGATTGACCAAAATTCTTTCACCTTTAATTCTGTTTCTGAGTGTTTCAAATTTAGAAAACATATTTTAAAATTGATTTGTCATTTCTGAATCTTTAGTATTAATTTCAGAATTATGTTCAGAATTTTGTTCAGAAGATGAAGAAGATACCTCAGTCTCTTGTTTGTCCTTTTCTGGATCCATTTGACACATGTAGCAATTGGTTGCATAGTGAGCAACTTCTTCATGATCATCTCTATCACTCCAGTTTAACCAGTCTTCTTCATACTTGGTTACTAGAGCAGGATTAAGCTCTTTTTTCTTTGCTAATAGATGCTTCTTCTCATAATAACCTGAATTCTTGACTTTTGGCATCTTGCATTGTCTAGCATAATGTCCAGGCTTTCCACAGTTGAAGCATCTTGCTGGTTCAGATGTTTCAGATTGACCAGCCTCTTGACCCTTCTTAGGTCCAATTTCAGATCTAGGTTTATTCTGATATTTTTAATTGTATCTTTGTTTGAATTGCCTTGTCATGAAAGCAATATTATCAGAAATCCTTTTAAGCTCTTCATCTGATCCATCCCCATCACACACTGTCATCTCTGGGATCTCACAAACTTTCTTGGTATCAATGGTCAAAGAATTATTGTAGTTCTTGCTCAGAAGGGCAACTGTTTCTTGTGTCTTCTTTTGTTCATATTGTCTAACTTTGATCTTGTCCTCTTGTTGGAACAAGATGCCACAGACATCATGAATTGTCTTTCTAGATAAGTTCCTAGTTACCATACTATCTGAAAAACTTGACCATTCATTTCCCAGATTGTTCAGAAATTTGTTGTTTATCTCAGAATTTGATTTCTGAACACCATTTCTTCTTAGATCATTCAGAATGTTATTGAATCTATGATATGTATCAGTGATAGATTCATTTTCTTTGTATCTGAAATTTTCATATGTTCCTACACAGATATTTAATCTCTGTGCTTGAGCCTTTGTGCTTCCTTGCATCTGAGCTTCTACTTCATCCCACATGGGTTTTGCTGAGGTTAAACTATCAACCCTATTGAATATCTCATTGGGAATTGCCATGGTGAGTAAAGTTAATGCTCTTCTATCAACTTTCATTTGAGCCTTTTCAGCTGGATTATACATTCCAGGACTCTTCTTGATTCTTGATGCAGGGATTTCGGGGGTGGATTCGGTTAAGGAACTGCTGGAATCTCAACAAATACCTCTAGTGGGCCATTTGTGATAGATTGCATTAAGGCTTCATCTATGTTATCCAAGAATTGAATCATTCTAATTCTCCATTGATGATATTCCCCTAAGAAGAGAGTTGGTGGTTTCGTTTCAGATCCGATTGAGACTATTTCTTTAGACATCTTTGATTGTTAGAAGATCGAGAATTCACCTGTATTGAATTTGAATTTTGTAGATCAAGAACACCAAGAACTGTCAGATCTGACAAGTTCTTTCACAAGTCTTCTTCAAGAACAGATGAATTGGCTCTGATACCAATTGATAGGACCCAAACAATCAAGATATCAATATATGAAAAGATTATAACAGGAATGATAGTAGCCAAATGTAATTTGTATTGATTGAATGTACTGTATACAGAATATATCTTTACAAGGTATATGAAAACATTTGTTCTAACAATCTAACTAACTATCTATTTATACATACAATAGAAAGACTAAAGTGACAAAACATTCATAACAGACAAGTTCAGAATTGGTTTTGAACTCCTTCAGAACTTCTTCAGAAGTGTCTTCAGAACTTCTTCAGAACCTCTTTAGAAGTGTCTTCAGAACTTCTTCAGATCTTTTTCTCTTTTAAGAACCCAGTTCCTTTTGAAGCTATTATGATATTTCTATCACATATCATTCTAGAGAGAGACTAAGAAGAGATATCTATGTAACCGTGAATCCTTACGAGTTAGATATATGACTTATTGAAGTTATTCATCTTGTTCTTCGTGTTCTTGCTGATTTATACATCGTTACCTGATTTACCGGGGTCCACAATTGGTATCAGAGCCTGCGATCTGAGTTTTGGCTGTTTTCTAAGTGATCAACGCAAAAAGAAGGTAAAATCTTGACTTTTGCATTTGAATTTTTGTCGACTCAAACTTCCATAGTTTGACTCGACAAAACTTTCTAATCTTTAAAACCAGATCTGCTTATTTTTTTTCTCGATTCAGTGTACTCGATTAATCATCATAACTATGAATCGAAAAATTGTCTTTTTTCTTAAAAAAACCCAGATCTGAATGTTTGTCTAGTCTCTTTACCCGATAAAACATAAAATGTGCTTTTGCTTGAAGTTTTGTCGATCGGTATTAAAAAAAAAACTTGATTTTAATTCGGATAATTTAATTTGTTTTTATTAAAATTATTCTAGTTTATTTTGGTTACTTTTGAAATTCTTTACATAAGAAAACTCAGGAACTTAGCTATTCTTGTCCATAAAAAGACTTGCTCTTTTTAGTCAAGAACCCTTTGTTCTTGTTTTCTGGTTTACCAGTTAAGAAAATTCAGATTAGATATCCTTGAGTTTTTACCGAGTCCTTTTCAATCGACAAATTTTATTATCGAGTCAACAATGATCGATATAAAACTTTTTATCGATCCGATTTTCATCCAAGGAAAATTTTTTCTCGAGTCTTTATCAATCGATAAACATCTGTTATCGAGTCTTTTCTGATCGAAGAAATTTTTATCGAGCCCTTATCTTCTTATCGATCCCATACCACTCGACAACTTTTTTTGTCGATCCTTCGTCACCCGAGAAAATTCTTCTCGGCCCTTCATCACACGAGAAAACCTTCATCTATCAAGAACACCTTCTGTTTTCCAAAGAAAACTCAGAAAATTTCCAAAACTCACCGATCGAGATCAAATCGTCAGGTAACCCGTGCTTTCACGATGAGTTCTCAAAATCAACTTTCTGAGCTAAATGCACAAATTTTTCAACTCGAAACCAGACACACAAACAACATGCAAGTGTTGAATGAACTTTTAAGAGAACATGTCACTCTTAAATCTAAATTTAATAACTCAGAAGAATCAAGAAAATTTTTGCAAAATCAAAATGAATTTTTTGAGAAACAACTCACCGAGTATTCTAGGAATGGATATCATACATATGAAGAGTTTTGCAAAAAGACAAATCTGATAAAAATAAATTTTGATCTAAAAACCAAAATTTCTGAGTTAGAAAAGTTTATAGATCATGAGACTTATAGTGTGGTTCTCAAAAGAAAATTAACTGAATATTTGGAATGTGAGAAAGAAAGGATATTAACTTCTGATGAGAAACACAAGTTTGAGATTGAGCGAAAAGATTTTGAAAGAAAAATTAAAACTTGTGAACTAACCATTAAAAAACTTTCTAAACAAGTGTCAGATTTTGAACAAATTGTGATTTTAGAAAGAAAATCATCTGAAACAAAAAGTCAGGAGTTTTCAAAATAAATTTGTAATCTTGAAAAACTTTTGAAAGATGAAAGAAATGGTTTTAAAATTGAGAAAAAAACTTTAATCAAGAAATGTAATTTGATCATTGCTAAAAACAAAAATCTGGAAAAAGATTTTGAAAAAGAAAAGCAAACTTTTGAAAATAAAATTGATAAACTTTCAAACAAATTATCTGTTTTAGAAACAACTCTTGTAACAGAAAAGAATTTGAGTTCTGAATTTAAAAATAAATATGATTTGGTCACAAAAGAAAGAGATGATTTATCCTGCAAAATCAAAGAACTTGAAAACGAGCTTTCAAAACAAAAACAAATGAATTCAGAATCAGTCAAACAACTTACTCACGAACATTTAAATGCGGAGTTAGATGATCTTGGAAAATTGATTTTTCCTCATGATTCTGATTCTACTTCAAGTTCAAAGCAAACTCCTCTTTCTCCTATCTATAAGAATAATTGTTCTTCAATTGTTAAATCAAATAGTTATTCTAACAGCTCCAAACCATATGGTTTTTCAAATTCTCGAACTCATAATTCTAATCAGTTTCAAAATGATTTTGTTGCTAAATCCGATACTTTCAAGAAGTTTAAAATGATTTGGAGAAAGAAATCAACTACAGATGATAGTGTTAGAAACATGTCACATACATCTCCTGTAGTTGATGCAAAATCATTTGTGTCCAAGACGGATTTACCTCATTTTATCAAAACCATCAATCAGTTCAGTTTAAGTGCCACAAATCTTTGTTGTTCTATTTGTGGAAAAAATGATTTTGTCAGTCAAAAAGTACACACATAAATAGTATGGTAAGTACAGTATTCCCACTTCCCGATTTATTGCATCTAAAGATAACCTCCGAGGACCCAACAAAGCTTGGGTACCAAAATCTTTTTAATCTGTTTTGTAGGTACGTCATATGTGTTCTAAATTCCGAATGTTCATATCACATGACAATCTTTCAAAAGGTTATGTTACATTTAAGGGGAGTACCACATATTTTTCCATTTATGTTAGCTTCATAGTATCTCAGCTATGAACCTGTTCTTAATTTTCGGGTTCTGAATATCTCAGTTCAAAACCCGTTTTACATTGCATTATGACTTCTGAATACTTCAGTTCTGAACTCGGACTTTAATGATTTAATTCTTTGTGTGTTAGGAATTAGAAGTTTCTATGGTCAATCCAAAGCCGAAAGGACCTACCCATGAAACACATCTCTACGTTAGATTTATTTTGAAAGGGTATGTTTAAAATTGAGTGCTTGTGAGATAAAAGAAAAAGTGTGAGAGTGTGACAAGACTTAAAAGAAAATATTTAGTCTTTACCAAACCTAAACAGTTATCCGGGTAGCCACACAATCTATTCAATCTCGATTCTTTAGAGATGAATATTGAAAATAGACATGGACCCAATGTCAATAACTTGTGTCACCCTACCCAACTACTCAAGTATCTCACAAGAGATATTTGTTTCATATATTACGGAGAATGAGCATATCTGCTATCTTTTCTTCACTCGGAAGATTAAGATATTGAAAAAGGAAGACACACCTCCGGTCTCCGAACTTCACATTCAATGCACATTAAGTATGTGAAATGTATTTTCACATTTTTGAGCCTTAAAACTAGCATTTAATGCATAAATTTTTTCTACACATTGCACGAGTCTTTGTGATTCCACAAGCATATCTTTGTGTTTATGCCGGAACAGTTTGAGAAGTTAGTTTTAAAACTTACATCTGTGATAACTGGAAGTCCTATCAGTGCCAAACCGCTGCCAACACTAAATATAGGCCACTTAATTAAATTTATTTTTGATTAAGTGAGAACAGTTGCTACATGTGCTTCTGTCTGTTAGCCCATTACACGATATTCCACATTTACATTTGATCAAATTCGCACTTAATATCTTTGATTATTCATAATGATTTGGTTTCTCCTTATCATTCTGAGGGGGAGAAAAGTAATATCAAAGAAGTATACTTATTGAAAACTTATCGACTGCTTAAGACCCGATAACATTTCTTGTCGAGCAACAAAGAATTGACAAGTAGACTAAGTGTTTTCGACTCATCTTGGCCCGACATCAATTCTTGTCGAATCTACTTGGCCCGAGATCTTTTTATGTCAGACAGAATGAACAGAAAATGACAAATGAAACTGTAGCCTTGTTAAGCAAGAAGTTAAACAGCTCAATGACCATATCATCAAAGAACAAAATTTGTGAAATTTCAGAAAATGATCATTGTGATGGAGATGAATCAGATGAAGAATTGAAAAGAATTTCTGATAATATTGCCTTCATGACAAGACAATTCCATCAAAGATATAATCAGAAATGCAAAAATAAATCCAAATCTGAAGAAATTCCAGCAAGGCAGGTTCATAAAGAAAGAGGGAATTGGACTGATGATGACAAAAAGAAGATCGAGGTTGATGTTAGGTCTGAAAATATTGTATTCGAGATGACAACTATTGAAGACGTGAAGGGCTAAAGTGAAAAGTTAGCAAACTCTTTAATTAGGAAAGATTTAATATTTAAAATAAGGAAAGTATTGTTTTGTAAGAAAAGGCAAGTGTATAATGCCTTATTCTACTATTTCCTTATACCGTATTTCCTATACATATAAATAGAGGGTTAAGGTATGCAATAGAAGTTAGAATGTTAATTCATATCATTCTAGAGAGAGACTAAGAAGAGATATCTCTGTAACCGTGAATCCTTACAAGTTAGATATATGACTTATTGAAGTTATTCATCTTGTTCTTCGTGTTCTTGTTGATTTATACATCGTTGCCTGATTTACTAGGATCCACAGTTGACAAAAAGGCAAAGACACTTCTCATTCTGGCACTTCCAAATGATATCTTTCAATCTCTGGATCAGTGTGCTTCAGCTAAATATCTATGGGATCAGTTAGCCAAACAACTTGAGGGAGGATCCAAGATGAAGAAAAACAGAAGAGCTCAGACGTTGAATTAATATAACAGTTTTCCGGAACTTCCAGAAGAATCTCTTGAGCAGACATTTCATAGGTTCAACACCTTGATTAAGCAATGTAAAAGATGTGACATCGTTAGGTCACATGAAGATAGCAATGTGTTGTTCCTCAAGTGTCTGAATCCTGAATGGTCAAATCTGTCCATGTCATTACAAGCAAACCAAGATCTGGAACAGTGGTCCTTACATAATGTGTTTGGAACTCTCCAAACACATGAGAAGGAAGTAGCAATGAAGAAAGGAAGTAATGGTGGTCCCTTGGCCCTAATCTCTGAATCCAGAGTGTTAGGGACGAAAACTAAAGATGTTGAGAAGAAAGGAAAGAACAAGGCACTGATCTCAGAAGCTGATACAGAAGGTGATATTTCTGGATCAGAAGATGATGAGTTTAATTCATTTGCGGAGTCCTTGGCTCTTATTACCAAAAAATTCACCAGAAAGTTTGGTAATCGTTCCTTCCAGAACAACAGACGATATGACAATAGAAGTGAACGCCCTACTCCAGTCTACACACCAAGACAGGAAGCTGCGAAAGTAGAAAAGACAGAAGCTTAGAAGGACGAAGAGATGGAGAGGAAGAAGGATGTGGCAAATCTTGTCATTACTCAAAGGAATGCAAGAACACACTCATCAAAGATAAATCTTATTACAAGAACAAGTATATGTATAACAAAGATGAGAGAGCAAAATATGTTGAACATGAAAACTGGCTTTCTGATCAATCAGGCGATGCAGAGGCCATGTTCTGTGGAATGGCCATGATAAGTGATACAGAGGATCAACCATCTGCAACCCCGGTTTTCACTTTCTCTGAATCTTCTGAACTTGAGAAAACTATTTTAAACTTCAATTTTGATTTTGAAAATTTGAAACAAAAGCTTCTGAATGAGAAAAATATACGAAAAGATCTTGAAAAATCCTTTACTCTGATAGAGAGAGAGAGAGAGAGAGAAAAATATTTTTAAACGAGAAAAGGATATTCTTCAAACTCTGGATGAGTCTGCAAGTGCAGAACAAAAATCCCACTATTTACAAAAGGAACAAAACGAAAAAGTCTTTACCTTCTGAAAACTATCAAGAGAAAACTCCCTGTTCCTTTGTTGATTTAAATCTAATTCAAGAAAAAAACAATGATCAGTTTGATGTCTATCCCTGGGAAACCGGTGATCAACTTTATGATGATTCCTTTGACATGTCAGATAAATTACTCAGTAAATTTGAGAATCGTATGTCTACTACTTATGTTCCTAGTTAAACCATGTATTAAGAATAGCAATGCTTCCTCCTTATACACAAATGAACCATATGAAGTACAGGCAGCTGGACCAGAAGTTAAACAACTTCCAAATGGAATACACCTTATCTCTGTTTCTCCTAAAGAACAGAGAAAAGAGGTCGCCATTCATCCAGATTTCCTTGAAATGTGCAAGCTAAAACTTGTAAGGAACTTGAAAAAGAGGCTGAAATCAAGCAAAAAGCAAAACCTTTGCAACAATCTTTATAGCCACAACCTCAGAAGTATACTCGTGAACAAAAAGAAAAATGGAAAACTAATACTCATATTCCTTCTATTTTAGTAATTTCGTCAAAAGAGCAAAAAAAGTGGATTCCCAAGAAGAAATTGACAGAGAAGAATTCAATAGTTCAGAAACATAAGTCTAGGCTAGATAAGAAGTTCATTCGAACAACTGATACTAGAATAGACAAAAATAAGAAATATTGTAATTATCATTCCAGCAATGAAAATTCGACCAATTCTTTTATCTCTCAGAACTCTGAATGCTTCTTTCTATTTTTGAAACTCAAACAATTCTTCTCAAGTTCTCACTGTTTTTCTTATGGTTATAATAAACGCTTCAACTCGAATAACCAGAAGAAAAGGATTTTTAAATCCAAAACAGGCAATCAAGAAGCCTCTGAAACACCTGCAAAATCTTCTGAATCAAAGAAAAATCAACAAAGAATATTACATCTAACTACAAAAGACCCATTATAAAATGGGTACCTAAATCTCTCTGATTCTAATTGCAGAAACAACGTGTGCATATCTGGTATCTTGACTCTGGATGCTCGAGGCACATGACTGGAACAAGAAACTTACTCTCCATGTTCAAAGAAAAATCTGGTGGAGTAGTAACGTTTGGAGATAATGGTAGGGGTCAAATAAAAGGCTACGATACTCTACAAGAAGGTAACATTACCTTATCAAAAGTCGCTCATGTTTCTGGTTTGAAACATAATCTTCTAAGTGTAAGCCAACTCTGCGATGCTAAAATGTTTGTTGTATTTGATGAAACACATTGTTACTTGCTATCCAAGGCAGGACAAGAGCTATGGAGAGCTGACAGAAAAGGTAATCTGTACATGATGAACTTCACTTCTTAAGATGGAAAAGAACTCTCTCTCTTATCTGCAAGAATAATGAAGTAGATTGGCTATGGCATCACAAACTCTCTCATTTAAACTTTCAAACTCCTGAATTACTTGGCAAAAATAACCTAGTTGAGGGCCTCCCCGAGGTTCACTTTCAGAAGGATCATCTCCGCGCTGCTTGTGAAATGGGAAAAATAAAAAGAGCCTCCCATAAAACAAAGAGTGATCATACTTGTGTAAGCCTCTGCAAATGCTACATGTTGACCTCTGTGGTCCCATTGTTGTGCAGAGTCTTTCGGGCAGGAAGTATATACTTGTGCTAATTGATGAATATTTCTGGTATACTTGGCTTGCCTTTTTGCGACAAAAGTCAGAAGTCCCAGTGGTACTAATCAAAATGATGAAGAGGACAAAAGTCAGAAGTCCCAAGTGCTTATGAATAAGAAAATTCTGCAGTTAAGAAGTGACCACGGTACTAAATTCAAGAATACAAAACTTGATGAGTATCTCACAAATGAAGGACTATCTCAAAACCTCTCAGCTGTACGCACTACTCAACAAAATGGTGTGGTAGAAAGAAGAAATCACACTCTAGTGGAAGCAGCAAGAACTATGCTTGCAGCTTCTGGTCTTCCCACACATTTTCTGGGTTGAGGCTGTCTCTACTGCATGTTTTACACAAAACAGATCTATAATTGTCAAGAGACATCTCAAAACTTCATATGAGCTTATCAATAATAGAAAACCAACAGTTAAATATTTACATATTTTTTGCTGTAGGTGTTTTGTTCTGAATGACCGTGACAAGTTTAGAAAATTCCACAAGATATCTAATGAAGCTAAATTCTTGGGGTATTCTCTAACCTCAAAATCTTTCAGAGTATACAATCTCAAAACCAAGACAGTCATGGAAAGTATTAACGTCGACTTTGTTGATCAAGCAAGCACACATGACTTTTGATTATTCTGATTCGGAACTCAAGCTAAACAATGTAACTTATTACTATCTCTCTAGCCCCATAGAATCTAAAATAGATGCCATCTTCAAGGACTTTCTTGGAGAAGAAATTGCATCAGAAAATATAGTCAGAAATCCTCAAGTAAATATATCAGAAGTACTGCAAGATTCTGGAATCACCAGCTCATGACCTTCTGGGTCATCAAGTTCAAATGAATCTCTCTCTCCCGATACAGAGTACCCCACGCAAATCTCGAATTCTTCTGTGCTTTCATTTGAGTGGGAGACATTAGGTTCTACTCCAGAAGCTGTCCGGTTCCAGAAGAAAACCAACTCAATTCAGAAATTGAAGTTGAACCTCCACAAATTCCCCAAACAAGAATGAAAAGATGGACAAAAGCTCATACTTCCGACCAAATCATTGGTGATCCTTATGTTGGTGTCAAAACAAGATCTGCCACTGCTAACGAGGCTTTCTTTGTAAATTTTTTAAGCATGGTGGAACCAAATAAAGTTCATGAAGCTCTGCAAGAATCCAACTGGATAAATGCAATGCAAGAAGAGCTTCTTCAATTTGACAGAAACAAAGTGTGGAAGCTTGTACCATTACCTAAAGACAAAACAACAATCGACACTAAATGAGTCTTCAGAAATAAGAAGGATGAAGATAGAATTGTGATCAGAAACAAAGCAAGGTTAGTAGGTAAGGGTTATTGTCAAGAAGAAGGCATTGACTTCGATGAAACTTTTGTCCCAGTAGCAAGGTTAAAAGCAATTAGATTGTTTTTGGCCTTCTCTGCATACAAATATTTCAAAGTATATTAAATGGATGTCAAATGTGCCTTCCTGAATGGCAAACTTAAAGAAGAAGTATACGTTCAACAACCCCCTGGCTTTGAAAATGCAGCTCATCCAGAATATGTTTATCTTATGGATAAAGCTCTATATGGTTTGAAGCAAGCTCCCAGAGCCTGGTATGACACTTATCAAAGTTTCTTATTGTCAATGAGTATGAGAAAGGTAAAATTAATACAACTCTGTTCATCAAAAGGTGCAAAGGTGAGTTAACAATAGTTCAAATTTATGTGGATGACATTATTTTTGGTTCTACAAATCAAGCATAAGTTGAACTGTTTTCAAAACTAATGGAAAGTGAATTTGAAATGAGCATGATGGGAGAATTAACTTTCTTCCTAGGGTTGCAAGTCAAATAGGCTACCTCTGGTATTTTTATAAACCAAGCCAAGTAAGTGTCTGACATTTTAAAGAAATACAAACTTCACAATTCCACTACCATGAAAACACCAAACTCACTAAACACAAAGCTCGACGCTGATCCCTCTGGAAATCTGGTAGATGTCAAGAACTATAGAGGTATGATTGGATCTTTTCTGCATTTAACTGCAAGTAGACCATATATAATGTTTGCCACATGTATTTGTGCTAGCTATCAAGCCAATCCAAAAGAATCTCATTTGGCTGCTGTGAAAACAATCTTTAGATATCTAAAGGGAACACCCTCATTAGGCCTCTGGTATCTAAAGCATTATGCCTTTGATTTAATTGCATATACTGACCCTGATCATACAGGATGCAAATTAGATAGGAAAAGCACGTCTTGAAGCTGTCAACTTTTGGGGAACATGCGAATTAGTTGGACATCCAATAAGCAAAACTGTGTTTCAACCTCTACAAGTCATTTGGATGAAAACTCAACTCAGAGATTACGGACTTGTATATGACAAGATTCCCATCCTCTGTGACTCAGAAAGTACAATAGCCATCACAGAATATCCAGTGCAGCACTCAAAAACCAAGCACATTGATGTCAAGTATCATTTTATAAAGGATCATGTGGAAAAAGGTACCACTAAAATGTACTTTGTCTCCACAGATTACCCACTTGCTGACATTTTCACAACGGCTCTGGATGAAAACAGATTCAATTTTCTAATCAGCATGTTGGGCATGCTTAATATGTGATACATATTCAGAAGTTATTCCTCAAAAGCATGTTTTTTTATCATCTTCTGCTTCTGAACTCATCTTACTGTTGCTAACATACCAGAAGCCTCTGACTACATTAAATTTATCTATGCATCTTAAATTGTTTATTATTCACGATTTTATGAACCAAGCACAGTTTAAGGGGGAGCAGAGATTCAAAGCTTGCTCATCTCAAAGTGGAGAAAACAACATTGCATATTTCAAGGGGAGAAATTCTGAATTTCTAGACACCTCTCATATTACTGAAGATAACCTTTCCAGAAATCTCTGACACGACTATTGTATCTTCTGGTTTGTCAACTTTCAAAAATAGGTAATACATCCAAGACTTTCGTTCCACAAAAGCCTCTGGTATGTCTTAGAAGCCTAATGAATGCATTTGTCTCTCCAAATATCTATAATCCATTTTCTTCTGGGCTAACTCTTGCCGTCAAGCTTATCAAGAAGCTTCAGAACTAATGAAATTTCCTCTGAAAATTCATTCAAATAGGAACAAACCTTCTCTTGGTCCCAAAACATTTTTCTTCGACCAATTGACTGATTTTAAATATATTTCAAAGAATCTATGTCGTTTCAATGGTAAAGGAAAATTATTTGAAGGCAAACATAGTCATCCAGAACTCATGTATATAGCTCTTGCCTCCAAGGCTAAACTATTAAGCCTTCTGGAAGAACATTTTCAATAAGAACTTAAGCAGAATCATCTTTTAAATTTCTCTTGCCGTCAAGGTTATTAAAAGAATTATTTTTCTTTATTTCTTTACTTTGAAATGTCACTTTTTAAAACTCTCCAAGTGGTCCTTAAATGTTTCTCTCTTCAAACTAGATGGATTGATTTTAAATCTATTTTCCAAAAAAAAAGGAAACGATTAAAAAATCAAAAGAAAACGTTTGGGTTTACTACGCACAACCCATGCTCACGCCTAAAGGGACACGTGTCAAAACCCTATTAATGCCAAATACGAACCGTCATGACACGCGTTCTCTTTCCATGGTCCGCACGCTTAATTGATGTGCACCCCATGTCAGCAAAAACCGATTCCTATCCCACTACCTCTCGAGTACGATTTTCACTCACAGTATATAAACTCGAATTACGGTCATTTCAAACTTTTTACCGTCTCCTTGACCTCAAAGTTCTTGCTTAACACGAATCCCATTTCCAACAAACCTGCAAGTTCACTAAAACCCTAACCTGCTAATGGTCGCTCCTAATGAAAACCTTGCAGATGTGCACAATGAAGAAGAACAGATGATCGATTTAACTACTGAAAGCCCTCTATTGGTGATCATACCCAGCAAACCCAACAACTTTCGGGTAATCCTGGATCCCAATTCCTTTCCTGAAGACTACCGTATCATGATTGAAATCCTCCAAAATCACCCACTAAACAGATCCCAAAGCATAGCCAACACCAACATTCCTAATATTTTCGTCCAAGAAGTGTGGCAAACCCTCTCCATCGAAGATGAATACACTCTCTTTGGTAATTTTGGTCTAGCAAATGACAAAGAAAAAGGGGTAAAGGTGCCAATAACAAGGAAAAGGATTGCCAAACTCTTCCAACTCCCTGATTCGCATATCTGGGAAGACAATGTTCTTACACCAAATCCTGACCTATAACAGAACCCATCTTCCGAAGTATTGGTGCAATTTCTGGAATTTCTAGGGTACAACCAGAAGCTTACTCGACTTTCTGACTTCAAGAGGCAAGGCTTACCTCCATTGTGGAATGTTCTTATCTTCATTCTAAACAAGAGTCTCACATGCAAACTTGGATCTATGGATCAAGCCAGCACAAACATCATCACAATGATGTACGGTATCTTCTTCAACCGCTCTCTTGACTACACAGACTTGACATTCAACAAATATGTGGACCTGTACACAATAGAGAACTCTCAATCACGAGGAACAAACCCCCTTCTACACTATTGTTTCCTAGGTTTATAGCATTATTCATTCAAGGAGCAATAACTAGATTCAAACTTACTTGTGTCCAACCTTTTGGAAAGATATATGTGATGAAAACTCATAGTCCCACGATATACAAGGATGGCTATACAACACAGCGTGAAATCTGCAGGTATATGCTTAATCTTGTACCTTCCACCTCTCATTTCCTCTTCAACTATGGAAACTCTATGGTGTTTTCAGAATAGAGATTACCTACCCCTGAGTACTTAGAAACCAATGTAAAAAGTGAGGGGTTCAATGAGACTGAGATTGAAAATAATCAGAGTGAAAACCCGAGTGATTCTTCCCATGTCGAGTGAAAACCCGAGTGAAAACCCGAGTGGTTCAATAATTGATTTGGGGGATATGATCATGTTTAATGATGAAGCAGAAGTCAATGAAAAAAAGGGATATAGTTATTTGGAGACTAGAAGTTGTGGTTGTAAACAGAAGAGGAGAAGAAGATCTTCTGATTACATTTGAATGGTTTAAAAGGTTAGTAATTCTTAATTCTGGTTTTTTGACCTCTACATGGAATCAGGAGTGTAGATTCATGTATGGAGATTTGTTTGTTCTGAAGAATTTTTATCTCTCACAAGTATTTGAAGAAGAAATGTTAATCTCTTTGGATCATGTAGATGACATATATTTTGATCGTGAAGATTTAATTGAAAAGTTTGGGTTAATATCTATATCTTATAGAGAGCCAATTCTCATTCAAAGATGTAATCTACCAATGCTTAAAGAACCTGTCATGGATAAAGTTTTTGAGAAGGAAGTTATGTTTAATACTGAGCTAGAAGACAAAATTGTATTTCCATAAGATACCTATGAGCCTATGTATAGAAGAAATCTGAATGGCTGCTATTTAGAACATTTCATTGATGGAAGTTGGTCAACAGTTTATGCAAATATGTAAAGGAAGATTCATTAGAAATTCAGACTTAGAAATCTACATGATACTACAACCATTTGTAAGGTGAATCATTTTGAGAAGAAGAAAATGGGAAAAATGGATTTCATTGAATTTGGAGTAGAAAGAGAGGATGGAACCACTCTTGGTTTTACTACTGTTGATTTCTACTGTTTAAAGTTGCAAGACAAGGAATTTTTGCTAACATTTATGAACAAGATTGATGATCCAACGTATTCAACATCAACTCTGTTATGGATTGCTGAAAGGTTGAAGAATGATGATTTTAACCTTGTATATACAAAGATAAAGCTTTAGAGAGAAAGTAATTATTCTCTGAATTAGAACTATCCATGTTGATCACATAAACATTTTCAGATCTTTTGCCATTAAGAGCAACTTTGTCATTTTTATCAGTGACATCACATTTTGTCTTTGTGAACAAGACTTTAAAATATTTATCATAGCGTTGACTAATGCTCAACAAGTTGTGCTTTAGCCCTTCAATATAAGCAACACGATTAAAAGAGGTTGCTCCATTTGTCAGAACACCATAACCTTTGGTGTATCCTTTGCCATTTCCACCAAAGGTCGCTGAGGGTCCTTTTTCTTCCTTATAATCAGCGAACAGGGTTTTCGTTCTAGTCACGTGCCTTGAGCATCCGCTATCGAGATGCCAGATACCTTTAGCATCCTACAATAGATAAGGGAATTAATTTTCATAGGTACCCATAGAACTATTGATCCTACAGAATTAGTGGAAATGTTAAAGGCTACATTCTTCTCTTTCTCTGAAGATTTAATTATAGTGGACTTTGTCACCTTAGTTGATTTACCAACTTTGGTGAAATTTACCTTAACTTATTTTTCAATTTTAGCTACTTTCTTTCCATGAGATATCTTCTCAGCCCTGGTGGCGTTGGGGCAATTGCTTGCAATGTGAGTAGTTTTCCCACAATAATAGCACTTCCTATATCTACAAAGAAGGTTTAGTACCAAAAGCATGAAACAAAGAGGGCTTAGGATTTTCAGGACTAGGACCACAATTTTCTCCGGTTTAGATGAAGCGAGGTCTATCTTGATTCGGCGAGTTGATCTCTGAATAGTTCAAGGTGTTAGAAATTAAAGTATGAGTCAAAGAAGAGATGTCTACAAAAATCAACACACTCTTCTTGTTATAACTAATTGTTGTTAGACGCTCCCTTTTAGACACATGGCACTTTGTAATTGGCTAGCATTTTGACTTTCTGTTTTTGTATCTGTATAAATAGCATTATATTGTGTTTGTAAAAGTTGTCGATCAATACATTTACATTTTGAAGAATACTGTGCGTAATTCATAACTTTGTCTACTTTGATTCAAAGTTATCATTTCATAATCTTTGTTCTTCATTCTGTTTACTGTTCTATTGATTTAAATTGTTAATTGATCTGCTTCCGCATTTCACTTTGATTCAATACTCTCAATTAACAATCGGTTTAAAGGAATCTGGAACCAACAATTGGTATCAGAGCCTTCTAATCAATCTATTGATTATTAGATCTCTTCCATTGAAGAAATTCCTTTCGATCGAACAGTATTTTCTCGCATTCAAAATTTGTTTATTAATCCACTCGTTTTACGAGATTTTGTTAAATCGTTAACAATCTTCTCTTAAATTGAGTCATTCATTTTGTAATCAAGAAACAGTGATATTATCGATTCGTTCTTCTATCAAATTGAGATTTAATTGTTCTAAATTTCTTTCAAATCTTCAAATTTTCTCTTCTATCCTACTCAAATGGCAAATTCAAGCTTGAATGCCGTTTATACGTACGGGTCCCCGACTAAATCTCCAACTCTTGTACGTGATGAATACCCACAATGGAAGATTCGAATGGTTAACTTCTATGAGGGATTGGATGCTGAGTTATATCCAATTATTCAAAACGGTCCGTTTGTTCCCACCACTACTATTCCCAGAATTCCAGCCACTGCAAATACAGATGAGGTACCAAAGAAGATCGGTTCGAAGTCAAGGAATAACTGATCGATGAAGAAAAGGCTAAGGTGGAATTAGCTAAGAAAGCTAAGTCTCTGTTGATAATGGCCATTCCAAATGAGATTTTTCAATCTCTCGGACTCATGTGACACGGCAAAAGATTTATGGGATCAATCGGAGAATCTCTTAGAAGGTGGTGCGAAAATGAAAAAGAACAAGAGCCCAAGCTCTAAATGAATATAATAGTTTTCAAGCGCCGATCGATGAATCTCTGGGACAAACATTTCATCGATTCAACACTCTGATTAATCTCTGCAAGAGATGTGACATTGTTAGATCAAAGGAAGACAACAATGTTCTATTTCTCAAAAGGTTAAACCCTGAATGGTCAAATCTATCCATGTCACTACAAGCCAATCAGGACCTTGAACAATGGTCGCTGCATGATGTATTCGGTACACTGCAAGCTCATGAAAAAGAAGTTGTTCAGAAAAGAACAAACATCGGAGGTCCTCGGCTTTGATCTCGAAACAAAAGGAATCGAAGACGAAGTGATGACAGAAGAAATCGAAGGCCTTCATATCGTAGACCGCTCCAAGATGACTCGAATCGATGATGAAATTAAAGCGTTTGCTGACTCTCTGGCTTTAATAACCAAGCAATTTACTAATCGTTTTGGAAATAGGTCTTTGAAAGGAAATAAACGATTTGATCGTCCCTATGTTCCTAAACAAGAAGTACAGAGAGTAGAGAAAACAGAAGAAGAGAAGAAAGAAGAAGAATTAAAAAGGAAGAAAGATGTCTGCTACAGATGTGGCAAGCCCGGACATTACTCGAGAGATTGCAGAGGAGCTCTGGAAAAGGATAAGACTTATTACAAAAACAAATATAAGTACAATGTCACTGAAAGAGCACACTTTGCAGAAAAAGAAAACTGGGTGCAAGATGAATCCAGCGGTGATGAAGCCATGTTCTGTGGAATGGCAAACACAAACGAATCAGAGGATCAACCCTCTGAGTCACCGGTTAGTAATTTCTCTGGATCATCTGAGCTTGAACAAACGATTGTGATGTTATCAAACAATTTTGAGGAACTAAAACTGAAACTCACAATCGAAAAGAAATTACGAAAAAGTACTGAGAAAACTCTTTCTACAATCAAAAGGGAAAGAGATATTTTCAAAACTCGAATTAAATACTGCAAAGGAAACGATTTCCATGAGTTTAAAACTTTCTGAAGAAAAACTTAAAAAGGAAATTTTGAATCTCAATAAACTTCTGGAAGGAAAAGAGAAAGAAATCAGAGACAAAGAGAGTGATAGACTCAACTCTGTAGCACTTAAAAACTATTTTCAGAAAGAGAGAGAATTTTTACACATTGAACTTCAACAGAAAAAGCTACAGATTATAACATATCCGGATGCACGAAGGTTCATGACAAAATTAACACACAAGTAGGAAGATCCGGACTTGGTTTCGAGGACCTAGATCCCTACACGTGTAAGAAAAGGTCGTATCCGAAATCTGTTTTGTGTTGGACAAATACAGAAGCCAAAGTTTCCAATTTTGTATGAAAAATCTATTTTTAAAAAATCTAGATATGAAAACCATCATAAAAAAAGCAAACTTAAATTCGAAAATATTGAATATTGTTGTAAAACAAATGTTGATCTTAATAAAGTTCAGAAGAAAGATGATATTTTCAATTTTGGTTCAAATAAACATACAATTTTGAATCCGTAGGCGATATTTTTGTTCCAAGTCGTGCGAGAGGAAGATCTACGACTTATGTTTGAAAACGATATTCTCTCTACTCTGGATAAGTGTTTTAGAAATGAAACTCTTTGTGAGAATCATCCAGAGATCTCTCCCTGTTCATTTGAAGATTTACATCTTTCTGAAACTCAAGAAAGCTTGGCTGAGATTACGTATCCATGGGAGAATGACAATAATGATGAAGAATTTTTTGATAACTCTGAAAATTACCTTTCAAATTTAGAAATTAATTCTTTTAAATCATCAAAAGTTATCACAAATAATTCAGAAATTATTGATAAAAAGGATGATTATTTGTATACTGATAAATCTCAAGAAATCAGAGCTTCTGATAGAGATTGTGCTAAACTTTCAAGTGGTATACCTATTCTTCCGTTTACGTTCCCGGAACCGAGAAAATCAGTATCTATACATCCATACTTCTTAGATATGTGTCTCAAAGCCAAAACATGTCTTGAACTTGAGAAAGAGGCAGAACTCAAAAACAAAGTGCAAAATCAAAAGATTTTAAACTCTACTCTTCCGAAGTTTACTAATATTCAAAAAGGCAAATGGAAATCCTCTAATTCTTATGTTCCTTTTTCAAGAAATAACGAGCTTCGCAAAAGTAGATCAGAGGAAGAACACAGAAAAGAAAAAGCCAGAACTAAAACAAAAGTCTAGTCTAGATAGGTTCTCTAGAACAACTGATACTAGAAAAGACTTTAGAAAGAATAATTGTAATTACCATTCTCGCAATGAAAATTCAATTCAATCTTCTATGTTTCAGTCTTCTGAATGTTTTTCACTGTTCTTAAAGTTAAAACAATTTTTCTCGCAAACCTCTGATCATTCCAATTCACAGTATGTTTGTCACAAAAAGAATAAAACTCAAAAAAACCAAAAATCAAAAATAAAGTCTTTACCTTCTGTTAAATCAAAAAACGAGCATACTCCAAAAGCTAACATAAAAGGACCCATTATGCGATGGGTACCTAAGAAATTCTGATTTTTGATTGCAGAAACAGCGTGTGCATATCTGGTATCTTGACTCTGGATGCTCGAGGCACATGACTGGATCCCAAAATTTACTATCCCAATTCAAGGACAAATCAGGTGGAGTAGTAACTTTTGGTGATAATGGTAAGGGTCAAATAAAAGGCTACGGTACTTTACAAGAAGGTAATATCACCTTATCAAAGGTAGCTCATGTTTCTGGCTTGAAACATAACCTCCTTAGTGTAAGTCAACTTTGTGATTCTAAAATACTAGTAGTATTTGATGAAAAACATTGTTATTTATTTCTCTAAGGCAGGTGAAGAACTTTGGAGAGCAGACAGAAAGGTAACTTGTATATGATGAATTTTATCTCTAAGGATGGTAAGGAAACTTTATGTCTTATCTCCAAAAAGAGTGAAGTTGCGTGGCTCTGGCATCATAAAATGTCTCACTTAAATTTTAATAATCTTGAGATGCTTGTTAAAAACAAACTGGTATCTGGACTTCCAGATATTCATTTTCAAAAAGATCACCTCTGCCCTGCATGTGAAATGGGCAAAATTAAACGAACATCTCATAAAACAAAAAGTGATCATTCTTGTACTAGACCTCTGCAATTATTACATGTGGGATCTCTGTGGTCCAATTGCAATTCGTAGTCTATCCGGTAAAAAGTATATTACGGTACTAATTGATGAATTTTCCGGATATACTTGGCTTGCTTTCGTTCGTCAAAAGTCGAAGTCCCGGTGGTACTACGAATATGATGACCGAATTCAAGTTCTTCTACATCGAAGATTCAAAGCCTTCGAAGTGATAATGGTACAGAATTCAAGAACGCCAAGCTTGAATCGTATCTTGTTGAACAAGGAATTACTCAAAACTTCTCTGCTGTTCGCACTCCACAACAAAACGGTGTAGTTGAACGTCGCAACAGAACCTTGGTTGAAGCAGCCAGAACGATGCTTGCAGCTTCTTGTCTCCCAATTCACTTCTGGGCCGAAGCTGTTGCTACTGCTTGTTTCAAGAGGCATCTCAAAACCTCTTATGAGCTGATTAATAAAAGAAAACCATCTGTAAAAATTTTTCATATCTTTGGTTGCAGATGTTTTATCTTAAACGACAGAGATAATCTTGGCAAATTTGATCCGAAGTCCGATGAAGCTAAATTTTTAGGCTACTCGTTAAATTCAAGAGCTTTCCGAGTTTTTAACTTACGAACAAAAACTGTTATGGAAAGCATCAACATTGACTTCGATGATAACACTCAACTGACTTCTGAACACTCTACTTCAGAACTCAAGCTTAATACTGTTACTTCTGACTATCTTTCAGGTTCCAGAGAATCCGAGATTGATGCTATTTTTCAAGATTTTCTGGGCGACGAAGTTGTGTCAGAAGCTATGTCACCTCCACATTTGCAGATACCAGATATTCTCCAAGCCTCGTGCATTACTCTCTCGGTCCTCGCTTCTTCCGTTTCATCCGTCACGTCTATTTGTCCGGAAGTTCCCACTACTCCTACATCCGCCACCCGTAAGCTACTTCGTTCCATCATCCGAGGGGAGACAAGGACAGTGACAAAACAGATACCGAAGGACATACGTAAGAAAATAAAGAAGATTTTGTGTTTCCGGATGAAATCATTTCGTCAAATAAAACAACCCAATCAATTTCTCAATCCGTAATGACGAAATGGACTAAATCTCACACACCGATCTTATAATTGGTAGTCCTTCCGAGGGGGTCGTAACACGATCTCTGCCATCGCAAATGAAGCATTCTTTGTTAATTTTCTTAGTATGATCGAACCTAAACGTGTACATGAAGCCTTAGTTGAACCAAGTCGGGTGGATGCTATGCAGAAGAACTACTTCAATTCGAAAGAAATAAAGTTTGGCGTCTTGTTCCTTTACCAAAAGGCAAAGTTGCTATTGGCACAAAATGGGTATTTAGGAACAAAAAGGATGAAGATGGAATTGTTGTCAGAAATAAAGCTCGTTTGGTGGCTAAAGGTTACTCTCAAGAGGAAGGTATCGATTATGATGAAACCTTTGCTCCTGTTGCAAGACTAGAAGCAATAAGATTATTCTTGGCTTTCTCTGCATACAAAAACTTCAAAGTCTACCAAATGGATGTTAAATGTGCATTTCTTAATGGATGTCTAAAAGAAGAAGTGTATGTTGAACAACCTGATGGTTTCAAAGATGCAAGATATCCGTAATATGTTTATCTTCTTGACAAAGCTTTGTATGGTCTAAAGCAAGCCCCAAGAGCCTGGTATGAACGACTATCGAAATTTCTGATCAGCAAAAGATATGAAAAAGGTAAAATCGATACAACTCTGTTCATCAAAAGAGGCAAAGATATGTTAACTATAGTTCAAATTTACGTGGATGATATAATATTTGGTTCTACTCATCAAACAGAAGTTGATTTGTTTTCTAAGATGATGGAAACTGAATTTGAAATGAGTATGATGGGAGAATTAACTTTCTTCCTAGGACTTCAAGTTAAACAAAGCACCTTCCGGTATCTTTATAAATCGGGCAAAATATGTTTCGACATGCTTAAAAAGTTTCATCTTCAAAACTCATCATCCATGAAAACACCTATCTCTCCCGGTATGAAATTAGGACTCGACTCCTCCGGTAAATCTGTTGATATTACCGGCTACAGAGGAATGATTGGTTCTCTTTTATATTTAAAAAAAAGTAGACCTGATATTATGTTTGTCACTTGTCTTTGTGCTCGTTATCAAGCCAATCCTAAAGAGTCTCATTTGGTCGTCGTAAAAAAAATTTTTAGGTACTTAAAAGGTTCACCATCGTTGGGCCTTTGGTATCCTAAAAATTCTGGATTTGATTTAATGGCGTATACGCATTTCGATCATGCGGGTTGTAAGCTTGACGAGAAAAAGTACATCGTAGTCGTCAACTTCGGGAAATCGACTTATAAGTTGGACATCCAAGAAACAAAACTGCGTATCCACATCTACAAGCAGGCCGAATATGTTGCCGCCGCTAGTTGTTGTTCACAAGTTATTTGGATGAAGACCCAACTCGCAGATTATGGTCTCGATATACGATAAGATTCCCATCCTCTCGTGATTCGAAAGTGCTATCGCCATTACGTAAAATCCAATCAAAGATTCCAAAACAAAGCATATCGATGTCGGGTATCATTTCATCAAAGATCATGTCGAAAAGTGGTACAATCGAAATGTATTTTGTTTCTACCGATTATCAACTTGCCGATATTTTCACAAAAGCTCTTGATGAGAGACGTTTTAACTTCTTAATTAGCAAGTTGGGAATGCTTAATATGTAACAATGATTTCTTCAGAAGCATCCAGAAGCCTCTGAACTATTCTGACGATACTTCAGAAGTCATCAGAAGTCTCTGATGCTTTCTGAACTCTTAAGAACACTTCAGAAGCCTCTGAGTTACTCTGATTTTCTGTTTCATAATAATATTTTTCTTTCAAGAGAAATCATAAAGTGCAGATTGAGAAACGAGGTAAAGAAGCTACTACAGGGGGAGTTCACCATTCAAGGGGGAGTTTACCATTCAAGGGGAGTTTCACAATGCGTAAGATATTCGTCTAAGTCTAACTCGGTTAGTCTTCTTCGATTTACTATTTCACTTAAATTTTATTTGAATCTATCTCGCTTCCGAGTTTCTCTTGCCGCCAAAGTCTCTTAGACTTTTGATTCATTTCAAAAAAAATTTAAATATAAATCAAGTCGACATGTTTTTCAACTAAATTTTCTATAAATTGATATTTCTTATAATTTCCATTAAATATATAAATTCAATCAACTCTTGCCTCCAAGGTTGTTTAAATCTATATGTTTAATGCAAATTCTTCTTTATTATTCTTTTATAGAAACTAAACTCTCATGTGATTTTTGTTTTCACTTGACTGATTTTTAAACTTAAATAAATAAAATTAAGATTAAAATCTGTGTTTATTCAATTAATTCAAAATTAATTGATTAATTAAACAGATTTTTTTTATTACTTTTGTTTATTTATGCTTTTAAGAAAAACAGCATCTGCTACTAAATCATCATCATACATGTGTCTCGTCGTACACGTGTCCCCAATCGAAACACTGCATGTGTATACCCGCGTGCTTACATCAGCTCAAATGAACCGTTTTTTTTTTCCCCAAACTTAATAACCCCTTCCCATTCTACAGTTTCTCTCTCACATAAAACCCCCAATTTCAACCTTCATCTTCTTCCTCGCAAATTCATTCTCTTTGCAAAGACAAAGTTTTCTATTGTCAAGCATTTGAAATTTCAAAATGGCTTCCAACTGTGCCCGTCCTTCCAACAATGATGAAGAAAGAATCATCGATTCCACTGCGGATAGTACTCCCATTGTGAAACTGTCATTGAAGGCGAACAATGTGCAGGTACTGCTCAACCCTAACACTTATCAACCAGAATTTCGCATCATGATCGAGTTTCTACAACAACACCAGTTGAATCGAGTCCTAACCCTAACCAACCCAAACATCCCTGAAATCTATGTCCAAGAACTGTGGCAAACAATGATCATCGAAACTGATGAAACACTCGCCGGTTCTTTCACCCATCCTGAACAAGTGGAAATTGCTGTTCAAATCCCCATCACCAAAAGAAAACTTGCCAAATATTTCCATCTTCCCCTTTCTGTGATCGAAGTGGATGGGCAAACCATTCCCAATCCTGCCCTAGAAGAAAACCCTTCCACAGAAGCCCTCCTAGCCTTCATAAATCTTCTGGGTTACAATGAACCTCTTACAAGGCTGTCCGAATTCAAGAGGAAGAAGTTGCCCCCAATGTGGAATCTACTCGTCTCCATTCTCAACAAGAGCCTAACCTGCAAAATAGGTTCTCTGGATCAGGCTAGCCGAAACATTCTGACTATAATGTATGGGATGTTCTTCAATCGACCCTTGGACTATGCAAGTCTCATCTTCCAAGAGATCAAAGCAAATGCACACTAAGGTGCTCCATCGTAGTCGTGGAAAGCCACTACCAAGACTCATGTTCCCAAGATTTCTATCTCTCATCACTCATCCCGCAATTGGGGCAATCGAAGCTCCCCGATTCAGCCATTCTCGCAAAATTGCATCAATGAGCTCCCATAGATCAACCATCGACAAGATCGCCTACTCGCACCCGCAGAATTATCCAGGTACATGCTAAACCTAATCCCATCTAGCTCTTCTAATCTCCAAATCTATAGAAGCTCTATGGTTTTCTCATAACGAGAATTCCTACCCCGCAGCACTTAGAGCCGTGTGTAGGTGATCGTGGTCCGGTGAGCATGAGCTTGAAAAAAATAGGAGTGAACATCCGAGTGCTTCTACCCATGCCGACCTTCTATTAAATGAAGGTACGTAAGATGTCCTCGCAGACAAATATGAGTGTTCCTATCCTATTCCCCAAAGGGCAACCACAACTTCGAGGTTGATGTCACCACGTCTCCACTCATTGACTTAGAATGCCCAGTTCAAACCACCAAGAAACCACCGTTCGTAGGATACTTCTTCTTCGAATCAAATTCATCCGGGGAAAGCACCTCCACTTCATCATCCTCCCAAAAGGATGATGATGATAATATAAGAGTTCATTCGCCCCAGAACTCGCCACTTCCTTCACCACATGTTCATGTCTCCGTGATCGACATACCAATACGCACAGAGGATGAGTCCACATCCTCTCCTAGGATAGATGCTAATGAATTCCCATCAGAGGGGTTACAGCCTAGGAATGCACCTCTTACCGGAGTGTTTACACTTCACCAAGGTAAGCATACTGTCTTCAGCACCTCATCCTCTGATGAAGAGGATAATGTTGAAACAGTCAGAACAACCGAAGAGGAGCCTGTGAATAACAGCCCTCAAGGACTGGTTGGAAGTCCTTCTACACTCAACGTCAAAACAGGTGTAGAAGGCCCCTCTGAACGCGAGGGTAAAGGGGCTCCATGTGTTGGAGATGCACCGGTTACCTTTTCTGATTTAGTCACAAATGCAGCGTTCTTGGCATTTGCTGATCAAATTCAGAGATCTGTGGAAGATCTAAAATTATCCGTGACCACTAACAACTCTCTTCTTCTGAGCCTTCAATTTAAAATTGAAAGTCAGAACTCTCTCTTAGCAGATCTTCAGCGCCAAATGCATACCTCTCAAGAAGATCAGAAGGCCTATTTTGCTGAACAATTTTTGCTATTGAATAATAGTCTTCAAGCAAATGCAGAGGCAATCTCTCAACTTCTAGAATCTCTACGTGCCTCTGACTACAGCTCTCTGGTGGCCGATATACAGAAGATTATCAAGACCATCATTCCTTCTGATGATCCCTCTGGGTCTACGCTCGTCACGAAATCTGATCTCGCCTCTTTCTAGAAGATTATTCTTGAGCGAATGTCTTCCATCGCTTCAAAGTACTCTTCCAAGCCCTCCACATCCTCAACAGACCAGAAAATTGCTGCCATAGAATCTACTCTATCTCAACTCGTGCCTCTGGTTTCTTCTATTGCTGAGGCGTTTAATGCCAAGAAGAAAGCCAAGGAAGAAAGGGCTTGCAAAAAGGCGAGCCGAAAGAAAACATTCGAGGATCAGATCCCGATTCTCGAAGGGGGAGAAAGGTCCCGAGCCTAAGCAAGCCAAACAAACACCACCGTAACCAAACACGACCACCGCTGACTCTTCAACTCCAAAACCATCACAGCAACCTTCTTCTTCAAAACAAGTGCCATTCACTCCAACACCTTCCGGCTACGCATTCTCGGGCCTCTACCCGCAGATCCGCATCTAGCTAAGTTCATTCTCGGATGTTATGGGAAAAAGCGTAATCCCGAGCTCTCCTACCGAAAGGGCCGAAATAGTCGAGCTCACGAAGAACGAGAACGAGCTAAAGCCGCAAAGGAAAGAGCTAAAGCCGAAAAAGAAGAAAGGGCCAGAGAGGAGGATGAGGAAGTGTTCATAGCTGAAAAAGAAAAAGAAGAAGAGATAATACGCCAGAGGCTAATTGTTGAAGAACAAATAGAGATAGAGAGGGCTGAAAGAAAGAATCTGGAAAGAGAGAAGGCTAGACTTGAAGAAGAACTACAGAGAAAAAATTTTGAAGCTGAAGAAAGAGCAAGAGTCGGAAGCAGAGGCCGCTCGTGGCGTAAAGAGATCAGAAGAGGAAAATTTGAAGAAAAATTGAACAAAGTTGGAAACATTGAACTTCCAACACTTGAAGTTGAGAAAAGGCACATGTATGCTCCAACAGATCAGAAGATTTATCTCATGATGCCTAACTTCGCAAACCAATACAATGTAAGCAATGAAGTTAAAGATAACTTCATGGCTCATAAACAAGACAGAAAGACGGTTTTCACTATCGCTCCAATTACAAAGATCACGGCCATGAAACATAAGCGCTTCAAGATACACCCATTTGGTACACAATCTACGAGGTAGTCGGATCAAACAACAAGAGTTATTACATATGTGATAATGATCCGTTGTCCATCCATCCACCGATCTCATTTTTCCGGAAGAATTTATGAAGACTCATTTTCTCGAACGCAAAGATCCACAAGACCATGTTGCCTACACTAGAATTATTCTATGTATGAAATCATACATTAGATACAAAAGGCGTGTCGACTTCCGCATTGGCTTAAATTTCAAAATGGATAATCCGGCTATCTCTCGCACCAAATGAGGAACTTGAAGGGATAAGCAAATTCCGAGTGGGTAGACTTCTTACTGAACCAGAAGAGGGAATCATCTTCAAAAGACCAAATGGAAAGAGCTTCTTTCGCATCAAAGAAGCTCACAAATACTCTTCTGAGGTAGTCTACATCATCAAGTGCTATGCTGGCTTAGACACGACAAATCCATATGTTGCAAAGAAAGTAGAGAAAAGACTTGATGGACTTCAGAAGAACAGAGAGCTTATCGATAATATTTCAAGTATCATTGCTGCTGTTGATCCTCTCTGAAGAAAGTTTTTTTTTTTTTGACTTCATACTTAGGGGGAGAATGTTAGAAATTAAAGTATGAGTCAAAGAAGAGATGTCTACAAAAATCAACACACTCTTCTTGTTATAACTAATTGTTGTTAGACGCTCCCTTTTAGACACATGGCACTTTGTAATTGGCTAGCATTTTGACTTTCTGTTTTTGTATCTGTATAAATAGCATTATATTGTGTTTGTAAAAGTTGTCGATCAATACATTTACATTTTGAAGAATACTGTGCGTAATTCATAACTTTGTCTACTTTGATTCAAAGTTATCATTTCATAATCTTTGTTCTTCATTCTGTTTACTGTTCTATTGATTTAAATTGTTAATTGATCTGCTTCCGCATTTCACTTTGATTCAATACTCTCAATTAACAATCGGTTTAAAGGAATCTGGAACCAACACAAGGGATCTTCTTCCCAGAGGTCGAAGGATGACTCACTGAATGAGTAGAAGGATTCTTCTTCAGTTTAGGATATTTCTTGACCTTAGGAACATGATTAATGAACCTGTCTTTAATCACCTTCCCTGTGTCCTTAGAGAGGGGTTTAGAAGGTTTGGACTGAGGTGTAGAGGAACACTGAGTGGAAGTCTCAGGGATAGAGGATACAAATGTTCTAAACTTAAGCATGGAACGATCCTTAAAAGGTTCTTCCTGATCATAAGAGTATCCCAGACTGTGGATCTCAGAATATGATCAAGTACTAAAGCTTTTAATATGAACACGAAAAACACACAATTAAAAAAGATCCGAAGTCGGATATCTCACTTGTATTGAATAATATATTGATTCTCTCTCAAGCAATTTAGCTCTGAATATATCGCACACTTAATACAATGACCCCTGTGCGCCTATTTATATTAAAGGATTAAACTATATAAGGAAACAAAGAGAATGGCATTATACACTTGCCATGTTTACAATAAAGCAACGTTTCCTTATTTTGACACAATTAATTAAAATTCTAACAATCTCCCCCTTTGTGTCAACGTGAATCTTCATCTTTTCTTCAGCTCGAACATTCCTTCAAATCTTCTAAGGGTCTGTCGGTAGATGATGCGCTTGTCCATTAGCTCGATTGTATTCAATAGATTTTCTTTTTCATTCGTCTTAAGCTGTTGCTTCTTACTTCTTCTTTGATCAGCACTTGCTTCTGTAGAAAGTCTGTTTCGAATAGCTAATAAAGTTCCGTCAGAATAAGAAGCAACTTCACCAAATCTGAAGAACCTCATTTCTCCATTAGGCTTCATGTATACAACTCCATGAGCTGGCCATGTCATTACTTGAGTCACTTTCAAATTCTTTAGGCCAGGGAAATCTTGATCAGGCTTTGGCAAATACACTTTCTTCTGTTTAATTTCTACAGCTCTTTGGAAATCATGATTGATAGAGATGTCAAAATAGCTTCAAAAGGGACTGGGTTCTGAAGATATAAAGATCTGAAGAAAAGATAAAGAAAAGCCTAAGGCATAACTTCTGAAGTGCCAACTTCAGAAGTTCTGAAGACATTCTGAAGAAGTTCTGAAGACACTTCTGAAGAAGATCTGAAGGAGTTCAGAACCTGTTCTGAACTTGTCTGTTATGAATGTACTGTTACTTTAGTCTTTCTGTTTCATGTATAAATAGATAGTTTGTTAGATAGTTAGAACTAACGTTTTCCATTACTAATCTCAAAGTTCTGAACAAACTTCTGAATTGAAAAATCTGAAGAAAAAGTTCAAAACTTCAAATATTATTACTAATCTCAAAGGACCCATTCTGAAATGGGTACCTAAAACTCAATAATCTCTTTTGCAGATATGTCATGTGTGGGTCTTAGATTATGGATGTTCAAGACACATGACACCTTTCAAAGAACTACTAACTATTTATCATGAAAGATATGGAGGAACAGTTAGCTTTGGAAACAATGCAAAGGGATATGTCAGAGGATATGGAACTTTCATTAAAGGAGATGTAACAGTAATGAAAGTTTTCTATTTTGAGGGACTAAGACATAATCTTTTCAGTATTAGCCAATTCTGTGACAAATATTGGAGAGTTATTTTGACATAGATCATTGTCATGTTCTGAGTACAGCAAACAAAAAAGAATTAACTGCTTATAGAGATGGAGATATCTATACAGCAACATTCACTGCAACAGGTCAATTACAAAGTGTATGTTATATGTCTAAAACAATGATAAATGATAGTTGGCTTTGGCACAGAAGAATGTAACATCTGAACTTCAAAGCCATTTCTGAATTAGGCAAACATCAACCTGTAAGAGGACTACCAAAGATCAGATTTGAAAAGAACTCTCTTTGTTTTGCATGTGAACTAGGGAAGATCAAAAGAAGTTCTCATCCTCTGAAAATGCTATCTTCATACAAAGCTCCACTTGAAATGCTACATATGGATTGATGTGGACCAATGAAAACTCAAAGCATGGGGGGAAAGAAGTACATTCTTGTCATAGTAGATGAATACACAAGATATACATGGATTGAATTTCTAAGACTCAAGTCTGATACTTCTGAAAGGCTGATACCTTTTCTGAAGAAAATTCAAGTTCTTCTTCAACTCCCAATTCAAAAGATCAGAAGTGACAATGGAACAGAATTTACCAATTCTACACTTCAACATTTTTTGGAAGATGTTGGTATTTCACATAATTTTTCCGCTGCAAGAACTCCTCAAAAAAATGGGGTAGTTGAAAGAAAGAATAGAACTATGGTAGAGGCTGCAAGAACCATGCTTGCATATTCAGAACTTCCTCTTTCTCTTTTGGCAGAAGCAATTGCTACTGCATGTTTTACTCAGAACAGGACAATTCTAAACAGAAAATTTCTTAAAACTCCTTAGGAAATGTTAAAACAAAAAAAAACCCTCTATTAATTATTTTAAAATCTTTGGTTGCAGGTGTTTTCTAAAGAATGATACTCAGCATCTTGACAAATTTGCACCAAAAGGTGTAGCTGGTATCTTTGTTGGCTATTCTCACATATCCAAAGCTTATAGAGTACTCATTAAAGGAACTCAAGGAATCATTGAGACCACAAATGTCAGATTTCATGAGCCAACATTGACTTCTGAACAACACAGTTCAGAACTCGCACATAACCCAATTTCTGAAAGTTTAGACTCATAACATAATCAGACAAACTCTTCTTCTGAATCTCAAACTTTACTTAAAACAAATTTAGACACTCTATGTCAAGACTTATTTGATATTTCTGTAAATGTTTCTGCAAATTATCAAAATCCATCTCTCACCAGAAGCTTAAAAAATCAAGACATTTCAGAAATAGAAATTTCAAGTACATCAGCACCACAAATCTTGACCTCAATTTCAGAACTTCCAACCTTTACATATGTACATCCAATTTCTAAATCAGTTCCAGTTACTTCTGAACCAATTCAAGTTGTTTCTGAACCAGTTCAAGTTGTTTCTGAACCAGTTCCAGATACTTCTGAGCATGTACATCAAAGTTCTGAACAAATTCAGAATGTTTCATTTGAGGGAGAGACTTTAGATTTACATTCAGTTATCAATCATGATACTGAAACTCAAGCAATTGTTGATGATTATGATTCTCTAAACAATGTTTCATCTGTTCAACCATTGCCAAATGTGAACAAATGGACATCCAGTCATCCTGTGCATCAAATTATTGGAGATGCATCAAAAGATGTTCACTTAGTAACAATGGCAACTTTACCTTTTGGTAATGGTACTAAGTTCCAAACTTTGTTACGCTCTAATTGAAGTAATTCTTCCTGCATTGCTTCTACCGAACTAGGTTCGGCTAAGGCTTCATGAACTTTCTTTGGTTCAATTAAACTTAGAAAGTTAACATAGAAAGCTTCATTTGCTGTGGCGGATCGTGTTTTGACACCCTCAGAAGGATCACCAATTATGAGATCTGGAGTATGGGATTTAGTCCATTTCGTCATCCTTGTTTGTGATATTGGTTGAGCTTGAACTTCGGTGTCAGAAGATGAGATAACTTCATCTGGAAATATTGATTCTGAACCTCTTGATGCTAAAGTCTCTCCTTCAGATGGTGGAACAGAAGAAGCTTCTGGACAATCAGATGTAACAGGAACAGAAGGAACTGAAGAGCTAGGTTCAGAAGAGGTAGGACCAGATAATGTTATGCCAGAGGCATGAAGAACTTCAGGTATGCTGAAAGAAGGATTAGTTACTACAGGTTCTGACATTACTTCTTCGCCCAGAAAGTCTTGAAAATGGGCATCAATCTCGGAGTCTCTGGATCCTGAAAGAAAGTCAGAAGTAACAGTATTAAGTTTGAGTTCTGAAGAAGAATATTCAGAAGTCAGTTGAGTTTGATCATCAAAATCAACGTTAATGCTCTCCATTACTTCTTGAGTTCTTAGATTAAAAACACGGAATGCTCTGGAATTTAAAGAATATCCTAAGAGTTTTGCTTCATCTGATTTTGGATCAAACTTGCCAAGTTTGTCTCTGTCATTTAAGATAAAACACCTGCAACCAAAAATATGAAAGAATTTGACAGATGGTTTTCGTTTGTTAATAAGCTCATAAGAGGTTTTGAGATGCCTCTTGACAATTATGGAACGATTCTGAGTGAAACAAGCAGTAGCTACAGCTTCAGCCCAGAAGTGAGTTGGGAGTCTAGAAGCTGCTAGCATTGTTCTGGCTGCTTCAACCAAGGTTCTGTTGCGACGTTCAACGACACCATTCTGTTGGGGAGTGCGTACAACAGAGAAGTTCTGAGAAATTCCATTGGCAACAAAGTATGCTTCAGGTTTGGCATTCTTGAATTCAGTACCATTATTGCTTCTCAGTTGTTGAATCTTTTGGTGTAAAAGAACTTGGATTCTGGTCATCATATTTTGAAGGACAATCGGAACTTCTGACTTTTGTCGAACAAGCCAAGTATACGTGGAAAATTCATCAATAAGTACCAGAATATACTTTTTACCAGAAAGACTCTAGATTGCAATTGGACCACAGAGATCGACGTGTAGCAATTGCAGACGTCTTATGCAAGAGTGATCACTTTTTGTTTTATGAGATGCTCGTTTGATCTTACCCATTTCACATGCAGGACAGAGGTGATGTTTTTGAAAATGAACTTCTGGAAGTCCAGATACCAAATTATGTTTTACAAGCATCTCAAGATTATCAAAGTTTAAGTGAGACATTTTATGATGCCAGAGCCATGCAACTTCACTCTTTTTGGAAATAAGACATAAGGTTTCCTTACCATCCTTGGAGGTAAAATTCATCATGTAGAGATTACCTTTTCTGTCTGCTCTCCAAAGTTCCTCACCTGCCTTAGAAAATAAGTAACAATGTTTTTCATCAAAGACGACAAGTATCTTAGAATCACATAGTTGACTTACACTTAGGAGGTTATGTTTCAAACCAGAAACATGAGCTACTTTAGATAAGGTAATATTACCTTCCTGTAAAGTACCATAGCCCTTAATTTGACCCTTACCATTATCACCAAACGCTACAGCTCCACCACTTTTGTCTTTAAATTGGGAGAGTAAGTTTCGTGAACCAGTCATGTGCCTCGAGCATCCAGAGTCAAGATACCAGATATGCACACGCTGTTTCTGCAATCAAGATCAGAGTTTCTTAGGTACCCATATCATTATGGGTCCTTTAACGTTAGTTTTTGGCTTATCAGGCTGTTGCTTTTGATTTGATTTTACAGAAGGTAAATATGTATTCTGTGGATTTTTGTTTTCCTATTTTGCTTTGTTTTATTTTTATTGAAGTACGAATGATTTGCAGTGAAGGAATTTGAAGTTCGTGAGAAAAATTTCTGTAATTTCAAGAACAGAGAAAAACATTCAGCATTCTGAAAGATTGAAGATTTTATTGAATTTTCATTGTGACAATGATAATTACAATTATTCTTAGATCTGTCTTTTCTAGTATCAGTTGTTCTAAAGAACTTCCTATCTAGACTAGACGTATGTTTAGTATCTGAAGTATTCTTCAGTGAAGATTTCCTCGGAATTACCTTCTCAGAAGCTTTTGAATTTACTGAAACAGGAACAGATAGATTAGATTTCCATTTACCTTCTTTAACATAAGAAAGTTTTGGAGGATAAGAGTTAGGAAGTTGGACAGGTATTTTCTTTCTAAGTTTTTCTTCCTTTTCAAGATCAAGACAAGATTTAGCTTTCAGACACATTCCTATAAAATCTGGATGTATAAAAACAGGTTTTCGTTGTTCAGAGGGAACAGAGAAAATCGGAATGTCACTTGAATTGTTTTTAGCATCCATTCCAGAAGCTCTTATCTCTAGAGATTCATTTGTAAAGAGAAAAGGAGCTTCTTTGTTTTTTATGATCTCTGGAGTTTTAGCATAATTGGAAGATTGATGTTCAAGATGAGAGAGATATTTGTCAGAATTGTCAAAGAAATCCTCACTTTGATCATCATTCTCCCATGGATATGTGATTTCTTCTAAATCCTCTTGAGTTTCAGAAAGATTTAAATCAATAAATGAATAAGGAAATATCTCTGGATTATTCTCTAACTTTTGTTTGTCATTCTCAAGTTTAAAACAATTATCCAGAGTCAAGAGAAGATCTTTTTCAAAACTCAGTCTTAATTCCTCCTCTGCTTGAATAGGAATAAACGCATCAGCCTCTGGATTCAATTTTGTACCAACACTTGAACCAAACTTGAAAATATCATCCTTCTTCTGAATTTGATTTAGATTAATATTGGTCTTTTCTGAAGAGTATTTAATGTTTTTAAACTAGAGTTTCCGTTGATGATGACCATTTTCAGTTTTAAATCTTTTAAAACATGATTGTTCAAAAATGATTGGAAACACAGGCTTCTGTTTTTGTCCTATACAAAAGACAGAGTTTAAACCAGACTTCTTTTCACACGTATAGGGATCTAAATCTTCAAAGCCGATTCCAGATCTTCCTACTTGTGTACTAATTTTCTCATGAACTTTTTGAGCATCCATATATGTTTTAATCTGGTGCGTTTTGTTTTTAAGTTCAATGTACAAATTTTTTTTTCATTTTGAAGATAGTTTTTAAGTGCTACAGAATTTAATCTATCACTTTCCTTAACTTGAATTTCCTAATCCTTTTCTTCCAGAAGTTTCTTATAACTCGATTGCTCCTTTTTTATCAAAACTTGTGACATTTGTCAAATTCGAGATTTCAGGTTAGCTTCTATTAAGTTTATTAGTGTTTATATAGTTTAATTTTAAAAATAGAAGTTAGTTGGTTTAGAATGGCCGAAAAATCCCTAGCATTTCCGGTAGTCACTTAAAATGTCCGGTTCCGACCCGTAAACTGTCCGAAATGTCCTATATAGTGCCAAATGCTCTAATTTGTACCCAATTTATATATAATATATAGTTTTACTGTGTCAAGTATAAAATTTTTTAATTTTAAAGAATTTAATCACTTTTGGGCTTGCATTTTGAGGAAAAAAGTCAAAAATTGAGAAATATGACATTGTATTCTTAATTGGGCTTGAGTTTTATTTTATTTATAAAAAAAATATATGATTTTGAGAGGATTGGGCCCCCATGGCCGGCCTCCCCCCTAATCCCCCATATAAATACATTTTTTTTTCATTTCCTCATTTTGCATGTTGAAAATTCAAATTTCACTCTCCTTTCTCTCTCTAAACTTAAAAGCCATTTCTAGAACTCTCCTTTCCCTCTAATGCAGCTGAGTTTTATACATTTTCACCATCAAAGGTCAAGAATCATCAAGGGATTTAGAAGCTCTAATCATCATCCAAACAAGGTAACAACTTCACCCTCATTTTCTTACCATTTTTGGGTGGAAAAACCCACTTTTCTTACATTTTTCATAACTATTTCTTCTATTATCCTAAAGTTCTGAGTTTGTGGAGAGATTATACACCAAAACATTTAAAAAAGTTCATATAATGGTGATAATCTATGATCCACACAATAAAACTCAAGAAACTAGGTGAAAATCATGATTTTATGTGTTTTTGAACTACCATGGAGATTTTTGGTGCTGACAGATGTATTGCATGTGCAAAAATCGTCCATTTTATGCAATAAACATGTTCAAATGTCATGAATCTTCTTTCTACAAGTTTATTTAGTGAGTTGGGGTTCTAATCCAAGTGGTCTCATTCAAAAACATTGTGTTTTGACCCCCAAATGCTCATATGAATATGCATGTGCATCTGGAAGTTCAACAGTAGGAAAACCCTACTTTGAACGATCATAACTCTTTGAATACTCATCCAAATTACTTGATTTTTCTTCTCGAAGTTAATGTAATGAGTTATCTTTCAAATGCCACTGATTTCATTAAAAAATATGGTGATTTGAGGTCCCAACTAATTGAAACAAAATGAGTGTACAAACTGTCAACCAATGACAGGTTTGTACATGCATGTTCAAATGGCCATATCTCTTGCAAAACTCAATGAAAAAGGATGATTTTTCTTTTGAGAGTTAGTTTTATGAGTTATATTCAGTTTTCAAGTGGCATCACTTAAAAATATGGAGTTTTGACCCTCCAAACACTTAAAATACTTTAGGTGTGCAATCTGTGAAACCACCAACAGCTAAACTCTACTTTGTGTGTTAATACCTCTTTTGTTATTTGTATTTAATGCATGAATCTTCTTCTACAAATTTTTTTATTGAGTTAGGGTTCTTATGAACACAATTTCACTCAAAAATATGAAGATATGAGGCATTAACCAAATTATGTCGTCGTGTGGGGATCGGATTGTGTTGTCTTGTGTCGCGGAGCTTTGCTATAAGGTGAGTATTCACAGCCCCTCTTTCAAAGTATTTTATACGATTTGGGGTGAAAAACATGATTGAATATGTTATATGAGCTATTTTCATTATGATTATGAAATTTTGTTAAATTTGATGTTGTGGACACTAAGGCATGTACACTAATAGTTATATGGAGTAAATTGTAACATAAAAGTTTGTACACTACTATTAACTCAAGTGAGGAGCCGAGGGTATTTGTGGATAGCGCTATTTGGACGGACAATCCCACCAAAAAACTACAAGTAGGGGTGCACTGTACTTAAAAAAAAGGAGAAACGAAGGTTCTACATATGTGGGATATTAGTCCCACCACTAAGGTAGAATTAACAATAATTTTTTTTTGTGGTCGAAAGGTTTAGTGGTGGCTCTTTATATACTAAAAATTAGAGTACATAATGCCTTGACGTTTTAAGATATTAATAAGTGCCACAAATTTATTTTGCTCATATTCACTTACACAAATGGATGTTTGAAATATTGAAAACCTGTGAACTCACCAACTCTTTGTAGTTGACCTTGTTTTTATCATGCTTTTCAGGGGTAAGAAAAGATTAACCGAATCTTTCTATTATGTGGGCGCATCGACATCAATCATCTTGTTTATTTGAAACTGTTTAGTTGAAACACTTGGTTTACTTTATTTTGTTAGAACTTTTAGTTGATGCGATGTAAAATTTTAAACTTAAACTGTTATGTATTTGAATGGATGGTTGGTGTTGTTTTTATCCTATTGTTATGAAATTTTGCACTATCACGCCTCGTGTTTCCGCTTTAGCGGGGTGTGACAGACTTGGTGTCAGAGCTATAGGTTATAGAAAACACCGGTTTTCTATTGAAACCAAATACTATAACCAATTTTTTTTTTTTTGAAAAACTATATTCGTAGATAAATTTAAAAAGCTCACTACTAGTATAGTTAGAGTAAGCAACGATCTAACATATCATAATTAGGCAAAGCCTGATCACCTATGTCTAAATATGGTGTGAATAAGAAAGGACTTGCATTAAATTATTCTGAAAATAGGAATCGATCGGGAAATCTTTCACATCAAAATGTGAAATATGATTTTATGTGAGTTCACATGATTACTATAAAATGTTTCTGGTATTTATAAATTTTTTTTTTATCTCAGCACTATGTCCACATCCGACCACTCCCCGGATGAATCCGGTTATGTTACAAGCAGGTTTAGGAGAGCCGACACAAACTATGATGATTATGACCCATCCGAGCATAGTCATGAAGAGGATTCTGCTGACTCTTCTGCTCGATCTTCTATTCCCATGCCCGTACCCATACCTACCGGTGAGGGGACATCTCGCGGGCCAAGGACGATAAGGACTGCCCGCAAGCGCATTCTCCCTCTTCGGAGAGTGACTTTCACGATTCCTTCCGTGCCATCGGGAGAGCCATCTCAGTCGCAATCCAGGTCGCAAAGTGTGACTCCTCCTTCCCCAGCGATCGGAGTTCCTGTGCCACCGCCGCATGGCATGACTACATCGGAGCACATTTGGGTCACAAAATTGGCGGATAGAGTAGGACTTCATCAGAGTAGACTGGGCTATCACCAGCACTACCTAGACGACTTATTTTCGGCATTGAACACTCAGAATGCTTATACGACTAGTGTTTTGGGTGTTGCCCTTGATGCTAAAAGGACGATTCGGAGATTATATGCATATATGTTTTGGGTCATAGGAGTCTTGATTGGGATGTTGATGCGTTAGGGAACTCTAGTTATTTTGAACTTTTGGGTGAATATTACCTTCTTTTGGGGCTTGTAGCCTATGTATTCAAGTTTAAGCACTTTATTATCTTTTAGACTGTATTTTAAAACTTATGTTGGCTTGCCTTAGTTATTTATAGGATTTATGCAAGTTATCTATTTATCGCATGTTGTTTTGAAATGTATGTGTTCGTGAGAAGTATTGGATGTATGTTATAAGATGCGTATGATTTAGTAAGTAGATTTATATTGGCTATTGTAACACAAAATTGACTAAAACTCAATTTAAAATTGTGTTTTTAGAACAATGCCTCCGAGAAGAGTAAATTCCGATGTTGCACGACTAGTATCCGAACAGCTCATGGCATCACTACCAGGTATTGTGAGCCAAGTAGCAGCTGTTTTAAATGCTAATCAAAATAACAATCAGGGTTCTGGAGATAGGGAATGTACGTATAAATCCATTAGCAGTTGTAATCCTAAAGAATTTTTCGGAACTGAAGGAGCCGTCGGTTTATTGACCTGGTTGGAAAGCATGGAGTCTGTCCTCCATATTAGCAAGTGTGCTGAGGGAAAGAAGGTGGAGTTTGCTGCCTGTCTATTACAAGGGCGAGCATTAACTTGGTGGACCACCCAAGTACAAACCCGAGGTCGGGAAGCCGCCAACAGTCTTACATGGGAAGATTTCAAAAGAATGTCAAGGAAGAATACCGCCCTAGGAGCTAGATTCGGAAAGTCGGAAGCGTAGTTGTGGAATCACGAGATGAAAGGGAATGATATCGACTCCTACACAGCCCGATTTCATGAATTGGCAAAAATGGTACCGCATCTGGTAACGCCTGAAGAGAACCGAGTTGATAGGTATGTTTGGGGATTATCTTCGGAGATACACGGGGATGTTACCTCAGCAAACCCAAAAACTCTACAAGAGGCAGTAAGTTCGGCAACCAGACTCACAAACAATGCTATTCGCTCGGGATTGTTTATAAGGGATAAGGCACAAGGGAAGAGAAAGATGGATGAACCAATAAGAAAGCAGTTTGGAAAAAGGACAAGTAAGGAACAAAGAACTTCAGGTAACTACGGAATTCAAACTCAACCTGCGGAGAAAGAGAAAAGACCTTATCCCAAATGTGACAAGTGCAATAGACAGCATACCGGACGATGTATTATCTGTCAAAAATGCAACAAAGGAGGTCACTATGCCAAAGATTGCAGGAGCACAGGAAGGCGGGCATGTTTTGAGTGTGGAAGCCCGGATCACTTTCGGAATACATGTCCACGATGGAATCAAAGACCGAACACTAATCAAGCACGACCGGCCAACCAAGAAAATCAAGGAGGTCTGGCAAGAGGCCGAGTGTTTGAAATTGGAGCTGAGGAAGCAAGACAGAATCCAGATGTAGTACAGGTACGTTTCTTTTAAATAATCATTACGCATTTGTGCTATTTGATTCAGGAGCGGATAGGAGTTTTGTGTCATTAGATTTTAGACCAAAAATAAGTCTAAGACCTCAAAAGTTGAATGAAGTATACGTCATTGAATATGCCAACGGACAAGAGTGTAAGGCCAAAGACGTAATAATGGGCTGCACTTTAAACTTGACTAGTAGGGATTTTAGTATAGATCTAATCCCGATTCAACTAGGAAGTTTCGACATAATTGTGGGCATGGATTGGTTATCCAAAAACCGAGCCGAAATCTGTTGCTCCGAAAAGATCGTACGAATTCCGTTACCCGAAGGGGGAAAACTCGAAGTACACGGAGAGAAACCCAGGAGGGGTATTAAAGTAGTGACATGTATGAAGATGCGAAAGTATTTGAGAAAGGATTGCGTTGCTTTTCTAGCTCACATCAAGGATAAGGAGGCTGAAGAAAAACGCATTCAAGATATTCCTATAGTTCGGAATTTTCTTGAGGTATTCCCGGACGAATTGCTTGGAGTACCCCCACCAAGACAAGTGGAGTTTCACATAGAATTAATTCCTGGAGCCGCGCCAGTCGCGAAAGCAACATATCGATTAGCACCATCAGAGATGCAAGAGCTGTCGGAATAACTTCAGGAATTACTCGACAAAGGATTTATCAGACCTAGCTCTTCACCTTGGGGAGCCCCAATTTTATTTGTTAAGAAGAAAGATGGATCTTTTCGAATGTGTATCGATTATAGGGAACTCAACAAGTTGACAATTAAGAACTGATACCCCCTTCCCCGGATTGATTATCTGTTTGACCAACTTCAAGGTGCAACGTACTTCTCGAAGATCGATCTTAGATCTGGATATCATCAAATGAGAGTGCGAGAAGAAGATATCCCCAAGACGGCCTTTAGGACCCGATACGGTTACTACGAGTTCCTAGTCATGCCATTTGGTCTAACAAACGCATCGGCAGTCTTCATGGATTTGATGAATAGAGTATGTCGACCATACCTAGACAAATTCGTGATCGTGTTTTTAGATGATATACTTATTTATTCTCGAGACAAAAAGGAGCATGAACAACATTTGAAGTTGATACTGGAATTGCTCAGAAACGAAAAGTTGTACGCCAAATTCTCCAAATGCGAATTTTGGATTCGTGAAGTGCACTTTCTTGGTCACGTGGTGAATGAAAAAGGAATCCAAGTTGATCCAGCTAAGATTGAAGCCATTAAGAAATGGGAAGCCCCAAAGACACCAACGGAAATCCGCCAATTTCTGGGATTGGCAGGCTATTACAGGCGATTCATCGAGAATTTCTCTAAAATTGCCAACCACTAACAACTCTAACCCAAAAAGATAAAAAGTTTATTTGGGGAGAAAAACAAGAAGAAGCCTTCCAGACACTCAAACACAAGTTATGCAACGCACCGATTCTGGCACTACCCGAAGGAGTAGATAACTTCGTAGTCTACTGCGATGCTTCACATCAGGGAATGGGCTGCGTGTTAATACAAAAAGACAAGGTTATTGCATACGCATCAAGACAACTGAAGATTCACGAGAAGAATTATACTACTCATGATTTGGAGCTAGGAGCGGTGGTATTCGCACTCAAGATTTGGAGACATTATCTCTATGGTACTAAGTGTACTATATTCACAGATCACAAGAGCCTTCAACATATTCTTGACCAGAAAATGTTAAACATGAGGCAAAGAAGATGGGTTGAACTACTTAGTGACTACGACTGTGAAATAAAGTACTATGCAGGGAAAGGTAATGTGGTAGCCGACGCGTTAAGCCGAAAGGAAAGAGTAAAACCAACAAGAGCACGTGCTATGGGAATGATGGTCCAGACGAGTTTAAAAACTTAAATACTGGTAGCACAAGGAGAAGCTTTGAAAGAAGAGAATTTGAAGAATGAAACCTTGCAGCACCTAGAGAAGGAATTTGAAATGCAGACAGATGGGGTACATTACTTTAAGAATAAGGTATGGGTACCGAAAGTTGGTGATCTACGGTCAACCATTTTGGACGAAGCCCATCGATCCAGATATTCAATTCACCCAGGAGCAGATAAGATGTATAAGGATTTGAAAGAGTATTATTGGTGGCCAGGAATGAAGAAAGATATAGCTTTGTTCGTAAGCAAGTGCCTGACTTGTGCTAAGGTAAAGGCTGAACATCAGAAACCATCTGGTTTACTCCAACAACCTGAAATACCACAGTGGAAATGGGAGCAAATAACAATGGATTTCGTAACTAAATTACCCAGAACTGGAAAGGGGCACGATACTATATGGGTTATAGTAGACCGACTTACTAAATTGGCTCATTTCATCCCCATTCGCGAAGATTTCAGTATGGAAAGGCGTGCGCAAATCTATATTAATGAAATAGTTACACGTCATGGTGTGCCTATTTCCATTATTTCGGACAGAGATACACGATTTACATCGCGTTTTTGGCAATCACTTCAAAAGGCATTGGGTACACGTTTGGATTATAGCACTGCCTATCATCCTCAAACGGATGGACAATCAGAAAGAACTACTCAAACGCTAGAGGATATGTTACGGGCTTGCGCAATAGATTTCGGTGGAAGTTGGGATACCCACCTGCCACTTGTGGAATTCTCCTACAACAACAGCTATCATACCAGCATACAATGTGCACCATACGAAGCTCTATACGGACATAAGTGCAGATCGCCGCTTAGCTGGGTAGAAATCGGAGATAGACAGTTGACAACGCCCGATATTATCCAGGAAACCTGTGGATCCCAGTAAATCAGGTAACGATGTATAAATCAGCAAGAACACGAAGAACACTTTTAATATTGATGAAGATCCGAAGTCGGATATCTTACTTGTATTGAATAATAACAGAGTTATCTCTCACAGTTTAGCTCTCAATATTTCGCACTAATGTTCTTCTTCTTCTAATGCTAGCCCTAACCCTCTATTTATATGCATAGGAAATACGGTATAAGGAAAGTAAAGATTAAGGCATTATACACTTGCCTTATTTACAAAATAGAATGTTTTCTTATATTTAAACATTAAACCTTTCCTAATTTAATGACTTTGTTGACTTTACACTTTAGCCCTTCACGTCTTCAATATTTATCATCTCGGATACAACATTTTTAGACCTAACAATCTCCCCCTTTGTATTCGAGATTACACTTCAGCAAATCAGCACTTTTGAAGACGATGAAATTTTGTCAACAAATCACTATCTTGAATTCTTTTGCTCCCCCTACGAATATGATCACTTGATAAGCTTCGTAGCTCCCCCTTACATTTAGCATAAAGTTCACGAAAAGAAAGTTGAAGGAGTCGTGATGTCGCAGGGTATCTTGATGTTGTTTGATGAAAAAAAATTTCTTTTGATGAAAAAGGCAAAAGATGGTTGTGATATCTTGATGTTATCGGGTTAGGCATTGAGGTTGTCGGGTTAGGCTGATGCGATAACTTTGATCTTGTCTTATGATGACTTGAACTTGTTGAACATGAGTCGACATAAACACTTAGGTATAGATGTCGGCTCTTTGGGATGCGACAAGAAAATATGTCGGTTCAAAGGAAGTCGACAAGTCTTCATCTTCATCTTCAAACATTTGAAATTTATGTCGGGTCAAGCTGAGCCGATTATCGGGTCAAGCTGAGCCGATAAAACTTGTTGTCGGCTCAAAAGAAGCACTCTAAGACAAGATCTCGGGCAAAGATGAATCGACATAAGAAGATGTCGGGCCCAAGAAATTTTCAACAAATTTTGTCGGGTCTTTGATATACCTGTCTTTGATACTTTTTCTCCCCCTCAGAATGATAAGGAGAATTCGAAGCATTATGAACGATCAAAAACAATAATTGGATGTGAAAATAGGTAAAAAATCTAACATAGTAGCACAAATAGCAGCTATTATCACTTAAGCAAAATTAAATTTAATTTAATTGAGTAGCCTATATTCAGTGTTGGCAGCGGATTGGCACTGATAGGACTTCCAGTTATCATAGAAGTAAGTTATAAAACTAACTTCTCAAACTGTTCCGGCATACACACAAAGATATGCTTTTGGAATCACAAAGACTCGTGCAATGTGTAGATGAATATTTGTATATATATATATAGGCTCAAGAATAGACTCGATTGTGCACATAATATGAAGCTCGGAGACCGGAGGTGTGTCTTCCTTTTTCAAAATCTTAATCTTCCGAGTGAAGAAAAGGTAGCAGATATGCTCATTCTCCGTGATTTATGAAACAAATATCTTTCGTGAGATACTTGAGTGGTTGGGTGGGGTGACACGAGTTATCGACATTGGGTCCATGTCTAGTTCAATATTCATCTCCAAAGAATTGAGAATGAATAAATTATGTGGCTACCCGGATAACTATTTAGGTTTGGTAAAGACCAAATATTTTCTTTTAAGTCTTGTCACACTCTCACATTTTTCTTTTATCTCACAAGCACTCAATTTTAAACATACCCTTTCAAAATATATCTAACCTAGAGATGTGTTTTATGGGTAGGTCCTTCCGGCTTTGGATTGACCATTGAAACGTCTAAATCCTATCACACAAAGAGTTAAACATTAAAGTCCAAGTTCTGAACTGAAGTATTCAGAAGTCATAATGCAATGTAAAACGGGTTAAGAAGCGAGGTCCATAGCTGAGATACTATGAAGCTAATTAAATGGTAAAAATGTGATACTCCCCTTAAATGTAGCATAACCTTTTGAAAGATTGTCATGTGATGTGAATATTCTGAATTTGGACCACACATGACATACCTACAAAACAGATTAAAAAGATTTTGGTACCCAAGTTTTGTTGGGTCCTCGGAGGTTAGCTTTAGATGCAATAAATGGGGAAGTGGGGATACTGTAAGTACCATACCATTTATGAGTGAAATTTTGATTGACAAAATCATTTGTTCCACATGTAGAACAACAAATCTTTGTGGCACTTAGACTAATTAGCTGATTGATAGATTTGATAAAATAAGGCAATTTAGTCTTGAAAACAAATGATCTTGTATCAACTACAGGATATGTATGTGACATGTTTCCAATACTATCATTTGTAGTTGATTTCTTCCTCCAAACCATTTTAAACTTCTTGAAATTACCGGTTTTAGCAACAAAATCATTTTGAAACTAATTAGAGTTATGAGTTCGAGAATTTGAAAAACTATATGATTTGGAGCTGTTAGAATAACTATTTGATTTAATACTTGAAGAACAGTTATTCTTACAGATAGGAGAAAGAGGAGTTTGCTTTGAACTAGAATCAGAATCATGAGGAAAAATCAAATTTTCAAGATCATCTAACTCCGCATTTAAATGTTCGGGAGTAAGTTGTTTGACTGATTCTGAATTCATTTGTTTTTGTTTTGAAAGTTCGTTTTCAAGTTCTTTGATCTTGCAGGATAAATCATCTCTTTCTTTTGTGACCAAATCATATTTATTTTTAAATTCAGATCTCAAATTCTTTTCAGTTACAAGAGTTGTTTCTAAAATAGATAATTTGTTTGAAAGTTTACTGATTTTCTCTTCAAAAGTTTTTCTTTTGTTTTAAAAAACTTTTTCCGAATTTTTGCTTTTAGCAACGATCAAAACACTTTTCTTGATTAAATCTGTCTTATCAGTTTCAAACACTTTTCTTTCAGCTTTTAAAATATTTTGAAGTTCAGAAAGTTGCTTTGATAGTTTTAGACATTTCGTTTTAGATGATTTTCTTTCCAAAATCACAACTTGTTCAAAATCTGACACTTGTTTAGAAAGTTTTTGAATGGTCAATTCACAAGTGTTAATTTTATTTTCAAAATCTTTTCGTTCAGACTCAAATTTGTGTTTCTCATCAGAAGTTAAAATCCTTTCTTTCTCACATTCCAGAAATTCAGTTAATTTTCTTTTAAGAACCACACTATACGTCTCATGATCTATAAATTTTTCTAACTCAGAAATTTGGTTTTTCAGATCAAAATTTATTTTTATCAGATTTGTCTTATTGCAAAACTCTTCATATGTATAATATTTAGTTTTAGAATACTCGGTGAGTTGTTGCTCCAAAAATTAATTTTGATTTTGCAAAACTTTTCTTGATTCTTCTGAGTTATTAAATCTTGATTTGAGATAGACATGTTCTCTTAAAAGTTCATCCAACACTTGCATGTTGTTTGTGTGTCTGGTTTCAAGTTGAGAGATTTTTGCATTTAGCTGAGAGATTTGGTTTTGAGAACTCATCGTGAAAGCACGGGTTACCTGATAAAGTGATCTCGATCGGTGAGTTTTTGGCAATTTTCTGAGATTTGTTTGGAAAACAGAAGGAGTTCTTGATAGATGAAGGTTTTTCTCGGGTGAAGAAGGGCCGAGAAGAATTTTTCATGGGTGATGAAGGCCCGAGAAGAATTTTTCTCGGGTGACAAAGGGTCGACAAAAATAAATTGTCGAGTGGTATGGTCTCAATAAGAAGATTTCTCGGATGTAAGAGACTCGATAACAAGTATTGTCGGGTAAAGGAGACTCGATAAAATTTCTAATAAATTTTGAGTCGATAAAAAGAGTTTTATCGATCACAAGGGTCTCGATAACTTCAAGTTTCTCGATTAATCAAGATTCGACAAAAATAATTTGACTCGATAAAACAATGAATAAATAAAAATTTATATTGATTCCAGATGCTCTGATACCAATTGTGGATCCCAGTAAATCAGGTAACGATGTATAAATCAGCAAGAACACGAAGAACACTTTTAATATTGATGAAGATCCGAAGTCGGATATCTTACTTGTATTGAATAATAACAGATTTATCTCTCACAGTTTAGCTCTCAATATTTCGCACTAATGTTCTTCTTCTTCTAATGCTAGCCCTAACCCTCTATTTATATGCATAGGAAATACGGTATAAGGAAAGTAAAGATTAAGGCATTATACACTTGCCTTATTTACAAAATAGAATGTTTTCTTATATTTAAACATTAAACCTTTCCTAATTTAATGACTTTGTTGACTTTACACTTTAGCCCTTCACGTCTTCAATATTTATCATCTCGGATACAACATTTTTAGACCTAACAATCTCCCCCTTTGTATTCGAGATTACACTTCAGCAAATCAGCACTTTTGAAGACGATGAAATTTTGTCAACAAATCACTATCTTGAATTCTTTTGCTCCCCCTACGAATATGATCACTTGATAAGCTTCGTAGCTCCCCCTTACATTTAGCATAAAGTTCACGAAAAGAAAGTTGAAGGAGTCGTGATGTCGCAGGGTATCTTGATGTTGTTTGATGAAAAAAAATTTCTTTTGATGAAAAAGGCAAAAGATGGTTGTGATATCTTGATGTTATCGGGTTAGGCATTGAGGTTGTCGGGTTAGGCTGATGCGATAACTTTGATCTTGTCTTATGATGACTTGAACTTGTTGAACATGAGTCGACATAAACACTTAGGTATAGATGTCGGCTCTTTGGGATGCGACAAGAAAATATGTCGGTTCAAAGGAAGTCGACAAGTCTTCATCTTCATCTTCAAACATTTGAAATTTATGTCGGGTCAAGCTGAGCCGATTATCGGGTCAAGCTGAGCCGATAAAACTTGTTGTCGGCTCAAAAGAAGCACTCTAAGACAAGATCTCGGGCAAAGATGAATCGACATAAGAAGATGTCGGGCTCAAGAAATTTTCAACAAATTTTGTCGGGTCTTTGATATACCTGTCTTTGATACTTTTTCTCCCCCTCAGAATGATAAGGAGAATTCGAAGCATTATGAACGATCAAAAACAATAATTGGATGTGAAAATAGGTAAAAAATCTAACATGGTAGCACAAATAGCAGCTATTATCACTTAAGCAAAATTAAATTTAATTTAATTGAGTAGCCTATATTCAGTGTTGGCAGCGGATTGGCACTGATAGGACTTCCAGTTATCATAGAAGTAAGTTATAAAACTAACTTCTCAAACTGTTCCGGCATACACACAAAGATATGCTTTTGGAATCACAAAGACTCGTGCAATGTGTAGATGAATATTTGTATATATATATATAGGCTCAAGAATAGACTCGATTGTGCACATAATATGAAGCTCGGAGACCGGAGGTGTGTCTTCCTTTTTCAAAATCTTAATCTTCCGAGTGAAGAAAAGGTAGCAGATATGCTCATTCTCCGTGATTTATGAAACAAATATCTTTCGTGAGATACTTGAGTGGTTGGGTGGGGTGACACGAGTTATCGACATTGGGTCCATGTCTAGTTCAATATTCATCTCCAAAGAATTGAGAATGAATAAATTATGTGGCTACCCAGATAACTATTTAGGTTTGGTAAAGACCAAATATTTTCTTTTAAGTCTTGTCACACTCTCACATTTTTCTTTTATCTCACAAGCACTCAATTTTAAACATACCCTTTCAAAATATATCTAACCTAGAGATGTGTTTTATGGGTAGGTCCTTCCGGCTTTGGATTGACCATTGAAACGTCTAAATCCTATCACACAAAGAGTTAAACATTAAAGTCCAAGTTCTGAACAGAAGTATTCAAAAGTCATAATGCAATGTAAAACGGGTTAAGAGCAGGTCCATAGCTGAGATACTATGAAGCTAATTAAATGGTAAAAATGTGATACTCCCCTTAAATGTAGCATAACCTTTTGAAAGATTGTCATGTGATGTGAATATTCTGAATTTGGACCACACATGACATACCTACAAAACAGATTAAAAAGATTTTGGTACCCAAGTTTTGTTGGGTCCTCGGAGGTTAGCTTTAGATGCAATAAATGGGGAAGTGGGGATACTGTAAGTACCATACCATTTATGAGTGAAATTTTGATTGACAAAATCATTTGTTCCACATGTAGAACAACAAATCTTTGTGGCACTTAGACTAATTAGCTGATTGATAGATTTGATAAAATAAGGCAATTTAGTCTTGAAAACAAATGATCTTGTATCAACTACAGGATATGTATGTGACATGTTTCCAATACTATCATTTGTAGTTGATTTCTTCCTCCAAACCATTTTAAACTTCTTGAAATTACCGGTTTTAGCAACAAAATCATTTTGAAACTAATTAGAGTTATGAGTTCGAGAATTTGAAAAACTATATGATTTGGAGCTGTTAGAATAACTATTTGATTTAATACTTGAAGAACAGTTATTCTTACAGATAGGAGAAAGAGGAGTTTGCTTTGAACTAGAATCAGAATCATGAGGAAAAATCAAATTTTCAAGATCATCTAACTCCGCATTTAAATGTTCGGGAGTAAGTTGTTTGACTGATTCTGAATTCATTTGTTTTTGTTTTGAAAGTTCGTTTTCAAGTTCTTTGATCTTGCAGGATAAATCATCTCTTTCTTTTGTGACCAAATCATATTTATTTTTAAATTCAGATCTCAAATTCTTTTCAGTTACAAGAGTTGTGTCTAAAATAGATAATTTGTTTGAAAGTTTACTGATTTTCTCTTCAAAAGTTTTTCTTTTGTTTTAAAAAATTTTTCCGAATTTTTGCTTTTAGCAACGATCAAAACACTTTTCTTGATTAAATCTGTCTTATCAGTTTCAAACACTTTTCTTTCAGCTTTTAAAATATTTTGAAGTTCAGAAAGTTGCTTTGATAGTTTTAGACATTTCGTTTTAGATGATTTTCTTTCCAAAATCACAACTTGTTCAAAATCTGACACTTGTTTAGAAAGTTTTTGAATGGTCAATTCACAAGTGTTAATTTTATTTTCAAAATCTTTTCGTTCAGACTCAAATTTGTGTTTCTCATCAGAAGTTAAAATCCTTTCTTTCTCACATTCCAGAAATTCAGTTAATTTTCTTTTAAGAACCACACTATACGTCTCATGATCTATAAATTTTTCTAACTCAGAAATTTGGTTTTTCAGATCAAAATTTATTTTTATCAGATTTGTCTTATTGCAAAACTCTTCATATGTATAATATTTAGTTTTAGAATACTCGGTGAGTTGTTGCTCCAAAAATTAATTTTGATTTTGCAAAACTTTTCTTGATTCTTCTGAGTTATTAAATCTTGATTTGAGATAGACATGTTCTCTTAAAAGTTCATCCAACACTTGCATGTTGTTTGTGTGTCTGGTTTCAAGTTGAGAGATTTTTGCATTTAGCTGAGAGATTTGGTTTTGAGAACTCATCGTGAAAGCACGGGTTACCTGATAAAGTGATCTCGATCGGTGAGTTTTTGGCAATTTTCTGATATTTCTTTGGAAAACAGAAGGAGTTCTTGATAGATGAAGGTTTTTCTCGGGTGAAGAAGGGCCGAGAAGAATTTTTCATGGGTGATGAAGGGCCGAGAAGAATTTTTCTCGGGTGACAAAGGGTCGACAAAAATAAATTGTCGAGTGGTATGGTCTCGATAAGAAGATTTCTCGGATGTAAGAGACTCGATAACAAGTATTGTCGGGTAAAGGAGACTCGATAAAATTTCTAATAAATTTTGAGTCGATAAAAAGAGTTTTATCGATCACAAGGGTCTCGATAACTTCAAGTTTCTCGATTAATCAAGATTCGACAAAAATAATTTGACTCGATAAAACAATGAATAAATAAAAATTTATATTGATTCCAGATGCTCTGATACCAATTGTGGATCCCAGTAAATCAGGTAACGATGTATAAATCAGCAAGAACACGAAGAACACTTTTAATATTGATGAAGATCCGAAGTCGGATATCTTACTTGTATTGAATAATAACAGATTTATCTCTCACAGTTTAGCTCTCAATATTTCGCACTAATGTTCTTCTTCTTTTAATGCTAGCCCTACCCTCTATTTATATGTATAGGAAATACGGTATAAGGAAAGTAAAGATTAAGGCATTATACACTTGCCTTATTTACAAAATAGAATGTTTCCTTATATTTAAACATCAAACCTTTCCTAATTTAATGACTTTGTTGACTTTATACTTTAGCCCTTCACGTCTTCAATATTTATCATCTCGGATACAACATTTTTAGACCTAACAAAACCACTGACAAGATCTCAATCATCAAAGAAAGACCCAAGACAGCAAGAGACCGTCAGAAGAGTTATGCGGATAATCGGAGAAAGTCGTTGGAATTCCAAGTGGGGGATAAAGTGCTATTAAAAGTGTCCCCATGGAAGGGATTGGTACGCTTCAGGAAGAGAGGCAAGCTGGGTCCAAGATACATTGGTCCATTCGAAATACTTGAAAGAATGGGACCAGTGGCGTACAAGTTGAAGTTACCACAAAATCTAAGTGCCATCCACGTCACGTTTCATGTGTCGAATCTGAAGAAATGCTTAACAGACGAAACATTGGTGTTACCCCTGGACGACGTTCAGATTAACGATCGGTTACACTTTATCGAAGAACCAATCGAGATTCTGGACCGAGAAGTTAAACGATTGAGGCACAGTAAAATCCCTATTATTAAAGTCCGCTGGAATGCGAAGCATGGTCCAGAATATACCTGGGAACGTGAAGATTTGATGAAGCAAAAGTACCACAGCTTATTCACGAACACCCCGGAGAAAGCCACTTCTGAAATTTCGGGACGAAATTTCTCTAACGGGGGAAGACTGTGACATTTGTCAAATTCGAGCTTTCAGGTTAGCTTCTATTAAGTTTATTAGTGTTTATATAGTTTAATTTTAAGAATAGAAGTTAGTTGCTTTAGAATGGCTGAAAAATCCTTAGCATTTCCGGTAGTCGCTTAAAATGTCCGGTTCCGACCCGTAACTGTCCGAAATTTCCTATATAGTGCCAAATGCTCTAATTTGTACCCAATTTATATAAAATATATAGTTTTAATGTGTCGAGTATAAAATTTTTTAATTTTAAAGATTTTAATCACTTTTGGGCTTGCATTTTGAGGAAAAATGTCAAAAATTGAGAAATGTGACATTGTATTCTTAATTGGGCTTGAGTTTTATTTTATTTATAAAAAAAATATATGATTTTGAGAGGATTGGGCCCCCATGGCCGGCCTCCCCCCTAATCCCCCATATAAATACATTTTTTTTTTCATTTCCTCCTCATTTTGCATGTTGAAAATTCAAATTTCATTCTCCTTTCTCTCTCTAAACTCAAAAGCCATTTCTAGAACTATCCTTTCCCTCTAGTTCAGCTGAGTTTTATACATTTTCACCATCAAAGGTCAAGAATCATCAAGGTATTTAGAAGCTCTAATCATCATCCAAACAAGGTAACAACTTTACACTCATTTTCTTACCATTTTTCGGTGGAAAAACCCACTTTTCGGTGGAAAAACCCACTTTTCTTACATTTTTCATAACTATTTCTTCTATTATCCTAAAGTTCTGAGTTTGTGGAGAGATTATACACCAAAACATTTAAAAATGTTCATACAATGGTGATAATCTATGATCTACACAATAAAACTCAAGAAACTAGGTGAAAATCATGATTTTATCTGTTTTTGAACAACAATGGAGATTTTTGGTGCTGACAGATGTATTGCATGTACAAAAATCGTCCATTTCTTGCAATAAACATGTTCAAATGTCATGAATCTTCTTTCTACAAGTTTATTTAGTGAGTTGGGGTTGTAATCCAAGTGGTCTCACTAAAAAACATTGAGTTTTGACCCCCCAAATGCTCATATGAAGATGCATGTGCATCTGGAAGTTGAACAGTAGGCAAACCTTACTTTGAACGACCATAAACATTGATACTCATCCAAATTACTTTATTTTTCTTTTGGAAGTTAATTTAATGACTTATCTTTCAAATTCCACTGATTTCATTAAAAAATATGGTGATTTGAGGTCTCAACTAATTGAAACAAAATGAGTGTGCAAACTGTCAACCAATGACAGGTTTGTGCATGCATGTTCAAATGGCCATATCTCTTGCAAAACTCAATGAAAAAGGATGATTTTTCTTTTGAAAGTTAGTTTTATGAGTTATATTCAGTTTTCAAGTGGAATCACTTAAAAATATGGAGTTTTGACCCTCCAAACACTTAAAATACTTTAGGTGTGCAATCTGTGAAACCACCAGCAGCTAAACTCTACTTTGTGTGTTAATACCTCTTTTGTTATTTGTATTTAATGCATGAATCTTCTTCTACAACTTTCTTTATTGAGTTAGGGTTCTTATGAACCCAATTTCACTAAAAAATATGAAGATATGAGGCATTAACCAAATTATTCAAAGTAGGTGTGCAATCTGTCAAGAAATGACAGAATGGTACATACCACTTTGAGGTGCTATATATTCTTCATAATTTCTTCAAAATGAGTGATTTTTATCTTAAAGGTTTCCTCTATGAGTTATCTTTCCAACACAACTGGAAATGCTAGAAAACACTTAGTAGAACTCCTTAAATGAGTGATTTACTAACATGGTGTAATCTGTTTTACCGGTTGTGACATAATGTTTTTCATGAATTATTTGAACCACTTTTACATGTCCAAAAGACATGAAATTTGGTCACAATGAGCATAACCCAGTACTTTATCTTGTATAAAAAGATAGGAAACTAGATCATTTTGGAAGCACTTGAAAACTGATCATATTTAGGACAATTGGTTTCTGTCCAGAAGAGAAATTCTGGACTTAATTGATTTCTATAAATGTTGATCATGTCATGGATAATAAGATTACTTTCGGTATAAATTACGATATTAACGATCAAGTGGGCATTTTGTGTAATTGGACATATATAGACACTTATGGGCTTAAGATTTATTCACCTCTATAAGTAGTATTAGACCTATGAATGACGGTTTTGAGTATTACTCTTTGATGGGAAGCGTTAGGTCGTCGTGTGGGGATCGGATTGTGTTGTCTTGTGTCGCGGAGCTTTGCTATAAGGTGAGTATTCACAGCCCCTCTTTCAAAGTATTTTATACGATTTGGGGTGAAAAGCATGATTGAATATGTTATATGAGCTATTTTCATTATGATTATGAAATTTTGTTAAATTTGATGTTGTGGACACTAAGGCATGTACACTAATAGTTATATGGAGTAAAGTGTAACATAAAAGTTTGTACACTACTATTAACTCAAGTGAGGAGCCGAGGGTATTTGTGGATAGCGCTATTTGGACGGACAATCTCATCTAAAAACTACAGGTAGGGGTGCACTGTACTTAAAAAAAAGGAGAAACGAAGGTTCTACATATGTGGGATATTAGTCCCACCACTAAGGTAGAATTAACAATAATTTTTTTTTGTGGTCGAAAGGTTTAATGGTGGCTCTTTATATACTAAAAATTAGAGTACATAATGCCTTGACGTTTTAAGATATTAATAAGTGCCAAAAATTTATTTTGCTCATATTCACTTACACAAATGGATGTTTGAAATATTGAAAACCTGTGAAATCACCAACTCTTTGTAGTTGACCTTGTTTTTATCATGCTTTTCAGGGATAAGAAAAGATTAACCGAATCTTTCTATTATGTGGGCGCATCGACATCAATCATCTTGTTTATTTGAAACTGTTTAGTTGAAACACTTGGTTTACTTTATTTTGTTAGAACTTTTAGTTGATGCGATGTAAAATTTTAAACTTAAACTGTTATGTATTTGAATGGATGGTTGGTTTTGTTTTTATCCTATTGTTATGAAATCTTGCGATATCACGCCTCGTGTTTCCGCTTTAGCGGGGTGTGACAAAACTTCTGTGTCTTTCAAAGTTTTATAAATTTTTTCTTTTTCTATGTCAATTTCCAGTTTTTCTTCTGTTAAGATATCCATCTCTCTTTTGTAAATATCTCTTTCTCTTTGTGTTGTGGAAAGAGTTTTCTCAATATTTTTCCGTAACTTCTTTTCAATAGTAAGCTTTTGCTTAAGGTCTTCAAAATTGTTTGATAAAAGCACAATTGTATTCTCAAGTTCAGAAGATTCAGAAAGATTACTAACCGGTGATTCAGAAGGCTGTTCTTCTGACTCATTTGTACTTGCCATTCCACAGAACATTGCCTCATCACCGCTGGATTCATCTCCAATCCAGTTTTCTTTCTCAGCATAGTGAGCTCTTTCAGTAGCATTATACTTGTATTTATTCAGTAATGACACGGTTTGCCACATTTGTAACATACATCTTTCTTTTTCTTCATTTTCTCTTCCTTCTTTTCTTCCTCAGTCTTCTCAGGTCTCTGAACCTCTTGTTTAGGAAAATAGTTGGAGCGATCAGACCTTCTGTTTGGTTTGTAAACTGTTTGGTAATAAGAGCCAAGGAATCGGCAAATGCTTTTATTTCATCATCAAAGTCAGAATCTTCTTCTGGAACAGTTTCTGACATGAATGCCTTGTTTTCACTCTTCTATCTTCACTTTTTCTTCTGGTAGCTCCCTTTGCTTCAAAAATCAAGGCCAGAGGTCCACCTATGGTTGTTTTCTTTTGCATGACCTCCTTTTCATGAGCTTGAAGAGTTCCAAATACATCGTGTAGAGACCATTGCTCAAGATCTTGATTAGCTTGTAATGACATGGATAGATTTGACCATTCTGGATTTAATCTCTTTAAGAATAAGACATTAATGTCTTCTTTTGATCGAACAATATCACATCGTTTACATAGATTAATCAGATTATTAAATCTATGAAAAGTATGTTCTAGAGATTCATCTGTGGAAGCTGTTGTATTCATTCAGCGCTTGAGCCCTTCGATTTTTCTTCATTTTAGCACCACCTTCCAGAAGATTTTCTAACTGATCCCATAATTCCTTAGCAGTATCACAGGAATCCAGAGATTGAAAAATCTCATTTGGAATAGCCATGATAAGAAGAGTTTTTGCCTTTTTAGCAAGTTCAACTTTGGCCTTTTCCTCATCATTCCAATTTTCCCTTAGCTTTGGAACTTTACGTGCAGGTCTTTCAGCAGTATTGGTAGTAGCAGGAACTCTTAGAACTGTAGTCATTGGTATGAAGGGACCATTTTGAACAATAGGATAAAGTTCAATGTGCAATCCTTCATAGAAATTTATCATTCGAATCTTCCATTGTGGATATTCACCACGAATAAGAGTTGGAGGTTTGGTCAGAGAACCAGAGGTGTAAACAACATTCAAATTTGAATTTTCCATTTTTAAGATCGAGAAGTATGTAGTAACAGATTTGAGTTGAAATCTAGAACAAGTAAATTTCAATTGATTTGAACAAGAAGATTTTACTAATTCTGCAAAATTTTAACTATAATTACCACTGTTTTAGACAGAATTGCTATAAATCTTCGTAGAACAGGGTGGAATTATGAACATTAGTTAAAACAAGAGATTACTGAATGAATGAAGAGAGATTTTCCAAATTGAGATCTAATAATCAATAGATTGATTATCAGGCTCTGATACCAATTGTTGGTTCCAGATTCTCTTCTTCACAGATTAATCGATTGATTTATAAACAGAGTATAAGCGGAAGCAATTTATATCGATTAATCAACAGTAATAAGATTCGATCAAAGAATGAAGAACAGATTAACAATGTATTATAACCTGAATGATGATTACAGATACATGGAATGACGCACAGTAAATTCTTCAATATCACGATTTCAATCGACTACTTTTACAATAGAGAAAAGATCTATTTATACAAATCGAATAAAGTAAAAGTCAACATATTAACCAATTACTAACTGACACGTGTGAGAGATGGGAGCGTGTAACAAACTAGTCGGTTGCAAAAGGTAGACATCCTTGATGTATGTGCCACGTCATATTCTTCATCTTGTGGTTCATACTTTCAAAAGTGTAACACAAGGTCTGCAACAGCAAATGAATGTCTGTATGTAAATTTCTTAAGTAGCGTGGAACCCAAAAAGACATATGAAGCTCTTCAACCAGACTGGATTTTAGCCATGCAGGATGAGTTAAATCAGTTTGAAAGAAACAAGGTCTGGAGATTGATACCAAAACCAAAAGGTAAAACCATCATTGGTACAAAATGGGTATTTTGAAATAAAAAAGATGAAAATGGTATTGTTGTTAGAAACAAGGCAAGGCTTGTAGCTAAGGGTTATTGTCAACAAGAAGGGATTGATTATGATAAAACATTTGCTCCTGTTGCTAGATTAGAGGCCATTAGAATCTTTCTTGCATATGCTGCTCATAAAAACATTATGAGAGAGGAATTGAAATCGAGTGATTTTGGTTATCGAGGGATTTTTGATTTGGGGAAAAGCAAACGGTTTATAGATACTGACGTAAGCAAGCAGGCGTGCACTCATGCAGTCGGTCGATTAATGACACGTGGAGGAATCTTTTTGCGTGTATTAAATGATTACGGACGCGTGTAAGATTTTGATGAGGCACTGAAAGGTTTCTAGACGGTTTTCGATGATTACCGGTGCTGCTTTTATTATTTTGAATATTCTCTCTAAAAATTAATATTAAAAATTATCAATTAATCAACAAAAAATTGTGGATTAAAAGAGTAATATTTTAAATTAATTGTTTTTGAAAAATTAAAATTAGACATTTGATGAAATGAATCAGTTTGGTACTGAATGAAAAATTAAAGTTCTAAGAATAGTTTTTCTTAAGAAATTTAGTTAAATAAGAAAATTCTAAATAACCTTGAAGACAAGAGTTAAATTTAGAAGTAGCTTATTGAAAAGAAATTTCAAGAGAAAGACATAATCAGAGAACAACAAAAAAAAAATTGGTCATATAAAACATTTTTTAGACCAAAAGAGTTTTGTCAAATGTACATCATTTCAGAAGAGTTTTAGTTGAATTTGAGATTTCTTAATAACCTTGACGGCAAGAGTTATTCAGGAGTAACGAATTTGCAAAAACATTCTAAGTAAAGGTATGTTTAGAAGACAGCTAACTTCTGTTAGACTTGATTTGAATGAATTCTCCCCCTTGAATATTGCACGAGTCGGTGCTCCCCCTCAAAATCTTCAGTGTGTGACTTCCCCTTTTGAAATTTGCGTATTTTGCTCTCCCTTAACTTCTGCAAATTATGCTACCCTTTCTTTCTATACTTGGATCAAAAAGTGAAAACAATTGTTCTTTTAAGAACAGAGGTGTCCAGAGGCTTCTGAGTGCTTCTGAGTTCATCATCAGAAGTGACCAGAGACTTCTGGGCAGTTCTAATTTGTTGTTTAACACAAAAATGACTAAGTAAAGAAAATAAAGATATACAGAACAAGTGATTTGGCTCAATCCTATGAAGGTCATAGAAATTAAGATAATTACATGTTTAGCATACCCAACTTGATAATTAGAAAATTGAATCGCTTTTCATCCATTGCTTTTGTAAATATATCAGCAAGTTGGTAATTAGTGGACACAAAATACATTTCAAATGTCCCTTTCTCCACATGATCCTTAATGAAATGATACCTTACATCAATGTGCTTGGTCTTTGAGTGCTGAACTGGATTTCCAGTGATGGCTATAGCACTTTCTGAGTCACATAGGATGGGTATCTTGTCGTACACCAGACCATAGTCTTTGAGTTGAGTTTTCATCCAAATGACTTGTGAACAACAACTAGCAGCAGCTACATATTCTGCTTCTGCTGTGGAGGTTGAAACACAATTTTGTTTCTTAGATGTCCAACTTATCAATCTATTTCCCATAAGTTGACAGCTACCAGAGGTGCTTTTTCTGTCTAACTTACATCCTGCACGATCAGAGTCAGTGTATGTGTTGGTTCCAGATTCCTTTAAACTGATTGTTAATTGAGAGTATTGAATCTGAGTGAATTGCGGAAGCAGATCAATTAACAATTTAAATCAATAGAACAGTAAACAGAATGAAGAACAAAGATAAAATGACTTACGCACAGTATTCTTCAATATGTAAATGTATTTATCGACTCTTTTTACAAACACAATACAATGCTATTTATATAGATACAAAGACAGAAAGTCAAAAAGCTAGCCAATTACAAAGTGCCATGTGTCATAAAGGGAGCGTCTAACAACAATTAGTTATAACAAGAAGTGTGTGTTGACATTTGTAGACATCTCTTCTTTGACTCATACTTTAATATCTAACATTCTCCCCCTAAGTATGAAGTCAAAAAAAATAATTTTCTTCAGAGTGGATCAACAGCAGCGATGATACTTGAAATATTATTGATAAGCTCTCTGTTCTTCTGAAGTCCATCAAGTCTTTTCTCTATTTTCTTTGCAACTTCTGGATTTGTCGTGTCTAAGCCAAAGCTCTTGATGATGTAGACTACCTCGTAAGAGTATTTGTGAGCTTCTTTGATGCGAAAGAAGCTCTTTCTATTTGGTCTTTTGAAGATGATTCCCTCTTCGGGTCGGTAAGAAGTCTACCCACTCGAGTTTGCTTATTCCTTCAAGTTCCTCATTTGGTGCGAGAGATAGCCAGCATTATCCATTTTGAAATTTAATCCAACTCGAAGTCGACTCGCCTTTTGTATCTAATGTATGATTTCATACACGTAATAATTCTAGTGTAGGCAACCTGGTCTTGTGGATCTTTGCGTTCAGAAAGCTGAGTCTTCATAAATTCTTCCAGAAAAATGAGATCAGCTGGATGGTGGACAACAGATCATTATCACATATGTAATAACTTTTGTTGTTTGATCTGACTATCTCGTAGATTGTGTACCAAATGGGTGTATCTTGAAACCGTTTATGTTTCATGGTCGTTATCTTTGTAATTGGGACAAGAGTGAAGATCGTCTTTCGTCTTGTTTATGTGCCATGAAGTTATCTTTAACTTCACTCGACATTGTATTGGTTGGCGAAGTTAGGCATCATGAGATAAATCTTCTGATCTGTTGGAGCATACATGTGCCTTTTCTCAACTTCAATTGTTGGAAGTTCAATGTTTCCAACAATGTTTCCAACTTTATTTACTTTTTCTTCAAATTCTTCTCTTCTCGATCTCCTTCGCTTCGAGCGGCCTCTCGCTCGACTCTTGCTCTTTCTTCACTTCTTCAAAATCTTGTCTCTCGTAGTTCTTCTTTAAGTCTAGCCTTTTCTCTTTCCGTGTTCTCTTTTTCAGCCCTCTCTATCTCTATTTGTTCTTCAACTATTAGCCTCGGCGTATTATCTCTTCTCGCTTTTTCTTTTTCGGCTACGAACACTTCCTCATCCTCCTCTCTAGCCCTTTTAGCTCTTTCCTTTGCAGCTTTAGCTCGTTCTCGTTCTTCGTGAGCTCGACTACTTCAAACCCTTTCTACCGGAGAGCTTGGGATTCGCTTTTTCCCATAAGATCCGTAATAAACTTAGCTAGCTCGGGATCTCTCGGGTAGAGGACCGTAATGCGTAGCCGCAGGTGTTGGAGTGAGTGGTACTTGTTTGGAAGAAGAGGGTTGCTGTGATGGTGTTGGCGTTGAAGAGTCAGCAGTGTTCGTGTTTGTGTCTGATGGTGTTTGTTTGGCTTGCTTAGGCTTAGAACCTTTCTCCCCCTTCTGAGTATCAGGATCCTGATCCTCAGAACGTTTTCGTTTCGCCCGGCCTTTCGCAAGCTCCTTTCTTCCTTGGCTTTCTTCTTGGAAGTAAACTCCTCAGCTAGGGAAGAAACCAGAGGCACAAGTTGAGAGATAGTAGTTTCGAGAGCGGCAAGCTTCTGGTCAGTTGACGATGTGGAAGGCTTGGAAGAGTACTTTGAAGCGATGGTCGACATGCGCTCAAGAATAATCTTCGGAAAGAGGCAAGGTCGACTTCTTGACAAGTGTAGACACGGAAGGGATCATCGAAGTGATGATGGTCTTTACAAGCTTCGTATGTCGGCCACCGTAGAGTCGTAGTCTACAGAGGCACGTAAAGATTCTCGGGAAGTTGAGATAGTGCCTCTCGTATTTGCTTGAAGACCATTATTCAAGATCGAAGTTGTTCAGCAAGATAAGCCTTCTGATCTTCTTGAGAGGAACTCATTTGTCGCTGAAGATCTGCTAAAAGAGAGTTTTGCCTTTCAATTTGAATCTGAAGGCTCAGAAGAATAGAATGATTAGTAGTAGCGGATAATTTTAGATCTTCCACAGATCTCTGAATTTGATCAAAGAAATGCCAAGAACGCCGCATTAGTGACAAAATCGAAGTTGTAACCGGTGCATCTCCAACACATGGAGCCCCTTTACCCTCGCGTTCGCAGGGGCCTTCTACACCGTTTTGACGTTGAGTGTAGAAGGACTTCCAACCTCGTCCTTGAGGGTCGTTATGCACATGCTCCTCTTCGGTTGTTCGATCGTTTCAATAGTATCCTCATCATCGCAGGATGAGGTGTCGAAGACGGTATGCTTACCTTGATGAAGTGTAAACGCTCCGGAAGAGGTGCATTCCTAGGTCAGTAACCCCTCTCGATGGGAATTCATCGCATCTATCCTAGGAGAGGATGTGGACGCATCCTCTGTGCCTACTGGTATGTCAGTCACGGAGACATGAACATGTGGTGAAGGAAGTGGCGAGTTCTGGGGCGAATGAACTCTTATATTATCATCATCATCCTGTTGGGAGGATGATGAAGTGGAGGTGCTTTCCCCGGTTGAAGTTGATTCGTAAGAAGAAGAAGTATCCTCGAATGGCTGGTTTCGGGTGGTTTGAACTGGCCGTTCTAAGTCAATGAGTGGAGACGTGGTGACGTCAACCTCGTGTTGTGGTTGCCCTTTGGGGAATTGGAGAGGAACACTCATATGTGTCTCGTGGACATCTTCTGTACCTTCATTTAATAGAAGGTCGGCATGGGTAGAAGCACTCGGATGGTCACTCCTAGTTTTTTCAATCTCATGCTCACCAGACCCCTGACCACCTACACCTGGCTCTAAGTGCTCTGGGGTAGGAATTCTCTGTTCTGAGAAAACCATAGAGCTTCTATAGATTTGGAGATTAGAAGAGCTAGAAGGGATTAGGTTAAGCATGTACCGGATAGTTCTCTCGGGTGCGCAGTAGCCGATGTCGTCAATGGTTGAACGATGGGAGCTCATTGATGCAATTTTGCGTAATGGCCGGGCAGGGAGCTTCGATTGCCCCAATAGCAGGATGAGTGATGAGGGAGAGAAAGCGTGGGAACATGAGAGCCGGGTAGTGGCTTCCCTGACTTTGATGTAGCACCTTAGTATGCACAGCTGCTTTAATCTCTTGGAAGATGAGACTCGCATAGTCCAAGGGGCGATTGTAGAACATCCCATACATAATCGTCAGAATGTTGCGGCTAGCTTGATCCAAGGAACCTATTTTGCAGGTTAGACTCTTGTTAAGTATGGAGACAAGTAGATTCCACATTGGGGGTAACTTCTTTCTTCTGAATTCGGATAACCTGGTAAGAGGTTCATTGTAACCCAGTAGATTGATGAAGGCTAGGAGGGCTTCTGTAGAAGGGTTTTCTTCTAGGGCAGGATTGGGAATAGTTTGCCCGTCGACTTCGATCACTGATAAGGGAAGATGAAAATATTTGGCGAGTTTTCTTTTGGTGATTGGGATTTGAACAATTTCCACTTGTTCGGGATGAGTGACAGAACCGGCGAGTGTTTCATCATTTTTGATGAGCATTGTTTGCCACGCTTCTTGGACATAGATTTCAGGGATGTTTGGGTTGGTTAGGGTTAGGGCGCGATTTAATCTGTGTCGTTGTAGAAACTCGATCATGATGCGAAATTCCGGTTGATAAGTGTTAGGGTTGAGCAGTACCTGCACATTGTTCGCCTTCAATGGCGCTTGACAATAGGAGTACTATCGGTGGAATCGATGATTCCGTCTTCATCATTGTTGGTAGGATGGGCACGCTTGGAAGCCATTTTGAACTCGTTGAATGCTTGACAGTAGAACACTTTGTCTTTGTACTGAGAATAAACGCTGATTTGGGAATATTTGCGAGGAAGAAGATGAAGGTTGAAATTGGGGGTTTTATGTGAGAGAGAAACTGTAGAATGGGAAGGGGTTATGCAGTTTGGGGAGAAACAAAACGGTTCATTGAGCCGAGGTAAGCACGCGGGTATACACATGCGGTGGTGTCGATTGGAGACACGTGTACGACGAGACACATGTGTGATGATGATTTAGTAGCAGATGCGATTTTTCTTAAAAGCAGAAATAAACAAAAGTAAAAAAAAATCTGTTTAATTACACAATTAATGTTGAATTAATTGAATAAACACAGAATTTAATCTTAATTTTATTTATTTAAGTTTAAAAATCAGTCAAGTGAGAACAAAAATCACATGAGAGTTTAGTTTCTATAAAAGAATAATAAAGAAGAATTTGTATTAAACATATAGATTTAAACAACCTTGGAGGCAAGAGTTGAATGAATTTATATATTTAATGGAAATTATAAGAATTATCAATTTATAGAAAATTAAGTTGAAAAACATGTCGACTTGATTTATACTTTTTTTAAAAAAAAATTGAAATGAATTAAAAGTCTAAGAGACCTTGGCGGCAAGAGAAACTCAGAGCAGATAGATTCAAATAAAATTTAAGTAAAATAGTAAATCGAAGACAAATGAACTGTGAGTTAGACTTAGACGAATATCTTCTTCATTGCGAAACTCCCCATGAATGGTAAGCTCCCCTCGAATGGTAAGCTCCCCCTCGAATGATGAACTCCCCGTAGTAGCTTCGTACCGCGTTTCTCAATCCGTACTTTATGATATTTCTTGAAAGAAGAATATTATTATGAAACAAAATCGTAGGAATTCGTAGGCTTCGAAGTATTCTCAAGAGTTCGTACAAGATCGTAGACTTCGAAGTATCGTCAGAATAGTTCAGAGGCTTCTGGATGCTTCTGAAGAAATCATTGTTACATATTAAGCATTCCCAACTTGCTAATTAAGAAGTTAAAACGACTCTCATCAAGAGCTTTTGTGAAAATATCAGCAAGTTGATAATCAGTAGAAACAAAATACATTTCGATTGTACCCTTTTCGACATGATCCTTGATGAAATGATACCTGACATCAATATGCTTTGTTTTGGAATGCTGAACTGGATTTTCTGTAATGGCGATAGCACTTTTAGAATCACATAGGATGGGAATCTTATCGTATATCAGACCATAATCTCTGAGTTGGGTCTTCATCCAAATAACTTGTGAACAACAACTAGCAGCAGCAACATATTCAGCTTCTGCTGTAGATGTGGAGACGCAGTTTTGTTTCTTGGATGTCCAACTTATAAGTCGATTTCCTAGAAGTTGACAGCTACCTGATGTACTTTTTCTGTCAAGCTTACAACCTGCATGATCAGAATCTGTATACGCCATTAAATCAAATCCAGAATTTTTAGGATACCAAAGGCCCAATGATGGTGAACCTTTTAAGTACCTAAAAATTCTTTTACAACAGACAAATGAGACTCTTTAGGATTGGCTTGATAACGAGCACAAAGACAAGTGGCAAACATAATATCAGTCTACTTGTTAAATATAGAAGAGAACCAATCATTCCTCCGTAGCCGGTAATATCAACGTATTTACCGGAGGAGTCGTGTCCTAATTTCATACTGTGGGAGATGGGTGTTTTCATGGATGATGAGTTTTGAAGATGAAACTTTTTAAGCATGTCAGAAACATATTTTGCCTGATTTATAAAGATACCAGAGGTACTTTGTTTAACTTGAAGTCCTAGGAAGAAAGTTAATTCTCCCATCATACTCATTTCAAATTCAGTTTCCATCAACTTAGAAAACAAATCAACTTCTGTTTGATGAGTAGAGCCAAATATTATGTCATCCACGTAAATTTGAACGATAGTTAACATACCTTTGCCTCTCTTGATGAACAGAGTTGTATCGATTTTACCTTTTTCATATCCTTTGCTGATCAGAAACGTAGATAGTCGTTCATACCAGGCTCTTGGGGCTTGCTTTAGACCATACAAAGCTTTGTCAAGAAGATAAACATATTCTGGATATTTTGCATCTTTGAAACCATCAAAGTTGTTCGACATACACTTCTTCTTTTAGACATCCATTAAGAAATGCACATTTAACATCCATTTGGTAGACTTTGAAGTTTTTGTATGCAGAGAAAGCCAAGAATAATCTTATTGCTTCTAGTCTTGCAACAGGAGCAAAGGTTTCATCATAATCGATACCTTCCTCTTGACAGTAGCCTTTAGCCACCAATCGAGCTTTATTTCTGACAACAATTCCATCTTCATCCTTTTTGTTCCTAAATACCCATTTTGTGCCAATGGCAACTTTGCCTTTTGGTAAAGGAACAAGACGCCAAACTTTATTTCTTTCGAATTGAAGTAGTTCTTCCTGTATAGCATCCACCCAGCTTGGTTCAACTAAGGCTTCATGTACACGTTTAGGTTCGATCATACTAAGAAAATTAACAAAGAAGGCTTCATTTGCGTAGTGCAGATCGTGTTACGACCCCTCAGAAGGACTACCAATTATAAGATCTGGTGTGTGAGATTTAGTCCATTTCGTCATTCTGGGTAGAGAAATTGAATGGGTTGTTTCATTTGTCGAAATGATTTCATCTGGAAACACAAAATCTTCTTTATTTTCTTCTGTATGTCCTTCTCGGTATCCGTTGTGTCACCGGTCCTTGTGTTTCCTCCTCGCATGATGGAATAGAAGTAGCTTCGACTAGCGATGTAGTAGTGGGAACTTCGGAAAAATAGACGTGTCGTAGGAAATGTAGAAGCGAGGACCGAGAGAGTAATGCCCGAGGCTTGGAGAATATCCGGTATCCGCAAATGTGGAGGTGACATAGCTTCGACACAACTTCGTCGCCGTAAAATCATGAAAAATAGCATCAATCTCGGATTCTCCGGAACCCGAAAGATAGTCGAAGTAACAAGATTAAGCTTGAGTTCAAGTAGAGTGTTCGAAGTCGGCCGAGTGTTATCATCGAAGTCAATGTTTATGCTTTCCATAACAGCTTTTGTTCGTAAGTTAAAAACTCGGAAAGCTCTTGAATTTAACGAGTAGCCTAAAAATTTAGCTTCATCGACTTCGGATCAAATTTGCCAAGATTATCTCTCGTCGTTTAAGATAAAACATCCGTGCACCAAAGATATGAAAAAATTTTACAGATGGTTTTCTTTTATTAATCAAATTTCATAAGAGGTTTTGAGATGCCTCTTGACAATAATTGAACGGTTTTGAGTGAAACAAGCAAGAGCAAATGCCTTCGGCCCGTAAGTAATTGGGAGACCGTGTCGCGAGCATCGTTCGGGTCGCTTCAACCAAGGTTCGTTGCGACGTTCAACTACACCGTTTTGTTGTGGAGTGCGAACAGCAGAGAAGTTTTGAGTAATTCCTTGTTCAACAAGATACGATTCAAGCTTGGCGTTTCTGAATTCTGTACCATTATCACTTCGAAGTTGCTGAATTTTCAGATGTAGAAGAACCTGTATTCTGGTCATCATATTCTTTAGTACCACTGGGACTTCTGACTTTTGACGAACAAAAGCAAGCCAAGTATATCTGGAAAATTCATCAATTAGTACCAGAATATACTTTTTACCAGATAGACTCTGAATTGCAATTGGACCACAGAGATCCACATGTAATAATTGCAGAGGTCTAGTACAAGAATGATCACTTTTTGTTTTATGAGATGCTCGTTTAATTTTGCCCATTTCACATGCAGGGCAGAGGTGATCTTTTTGAAAATGAATATCTGGAAGTCCAGATACCAGTTTGTGTTTAACAAGCATCTCAAGATTATTAAAATTTAAGTGAGACATTTTATGATGCCAGAGCCACGCAACTTCACTCTTTTTGGAGATGAGACATAAAGTTTCCTTACCATCCTTAGAGGTAAAATTCATCATATACAAGTTACCTTTTCTGTCTGCTCTCCAAAGTTCTTCACCTGCCTTAGAGAATAAATAACAATGTTTTTCATCAAATACTACTAGTATTTTAGAATCACAAAGTTGACTTACACTGAGGAGGTTATGTTTCAAGCCAGAAACATGAGCTACCTTTGATAAGGTGATATTACCTTCTTGTAAAGTACCGTAGCCTTTTATTTGACCCTTACCATTATCACCAAAAGTTACTATTCCACCTGATTTGTCCTTGAATTTGGATAGTAAATTTTGGGATCCAGTCATGTGCCTCGAGCATCCAGAGTCAAGATACCGTATATGCACATGCCGTTTCGCAATCAAAAATCGTATTTTCTTAGGTACCCATCGCATAATGGGTCCTTTTATGTTAGCTTTTGGAGTATGCTCGTTTTTTGTTTTAACGTAAGGTAAAGACTTTATTTTTGATTTTTGGTGTTTTGGAGTTTTATTCTTTTTGTGATAAACATTCGTGAATTGGAATGATCGTAGGTTTGCGAGAAAAATTGTTTTAACTTTAAGAACAATGTTGAAAAACATTCGTAATACCGAAACATAGAAGATTGAATTGAATTGTCATTGCGAGAATGGTAATTACAATTATTCTTTCTAAAGTCTTTTCTAGTATCAGTTGTTCTAGAGAACCTATCTAGACTAGACTTTTGTTTTAGTTCGGCTTTTTCTTCTCTCGTGTTCTTCCTCTCGATCTACTTTTGCGAAGCTCGTTATTTACCGAAAAGGAACATAAGTATTAGAAGATTTCCATTTGCCTTTTTGAATATTAGTAAACTTCGGAAGAGTAGAGTTTAAAATCTTTTGATTTTGCACTTTGGTTTTGAGTTCTGCCTCTTTCTCAAGTTCAAGACATGTTTTAGCTTTGAGACACATATCGAGGAAGTCTGGATGTATAGATACTGATTTTCTCGGTTTTGGAACAGAAACAGGAAGAATAGGTATACCACTTGAAAGTTTAGCACAATCTCTATCAGAAGCTCTGATTTCTTGAGATTTATCAGTATACAAATAATCATCCTTTTTATCAATAATTTCTGAATTATTTGTGATAACTTTTGATGATCTAAAAGAATTAATTTCTAAATTTGAAAGGTAGTTTTCAGAGTTATCAAAAAATTCTTCATTATTATTGTCATTTTCCCATGGATACGTAATCTCAAAGAAAGCTTTCTTGTGTTTCGTAAAGATGTAAATCTTCAAATGAACAGGAGTGATCTATGGATGATTCTCACAAAGAGTTTCATTTCTAAAACATTTATCCAGAGTAGAGAGAATATCGTTTTCAAACATAAGTCGTAGATCTTCTTCTGCCTGACTTGGAACAAAAATATCAGCCTCTGGATTCAAAATTGTATGTTTATTTGAACCAAAATTGAAAATATCATCTTTCTTCTGAACTTTATTTAGATCAACATTTGTTTTACAACAATATTCAATATTTTCGAATTGAAGTTTGCTTGTTTTATGATAATTTTCATATCTAGATTTTTTAAAAATAGATTTTTCATACAAAATTGGAAACTTTGGCTTCTGTATTTGTCCAATACAAAAAACAGATTTCAGATCTGACCTTTTCTTACACGTGTAGGGATCTAGGTCCTCGAAACCAAGTCCGCATCTTCCTACTTGTGTGTTAATTTTGTCATGAACCTTCGTGCATCCAGATATGTTATAATCGTAGCTTTTTCCGTTGAAGTTCAATGTGTAAAAACTCTCTCTCTTCTCGAAAATAGTTTTTAAGTGCTACAGAGTTGAGTCTATCACTCTCTTTGTCTCTGATTTCTTTCTCTTTTCCTTCCAGAAGTTTATTGAGATTCAAAATTTCCTTTTTAAGTTTTTCCTCAGAAAGTTTTAAACTCATGGAAATCGTTTCCTTTGCAGTATTTAATTCGAGTTTTTCTTCTGTAAGTAAATCCATTTCTCTTTTGAAAATATCTCTTTCCCTTTTGATTGTAGAAAGAGTTTTCTCGCACTTTTTCGTAATTTCTTTTCGATTGTGATTTTCGCTTTTAGTTCCTCAAAATTGTTTGATAACATCACAATCGTTTGTTCAAGCTCGATGATCCGGAAATTACTAACCGGTGACTCGCAGGGTTGATCCTCTCGATTCGTTTGTGTTTGCCATTCCACGTAACATGGCTTCATCACCGCCGGATTCATCTTGCACCCAGCTTTTCTTTTCTCGCAAAGTGTGCTCTTTCGGTGACATTGTACTTATATTTGTTTTTGTAATAAGTCTTATCCTTTTCCGCAGCTCCTCTGCAATCTCTTGAGTAATGTCCGGGCTTGCCACATCCGTATACATCTTTCTTCCTTTTTAATTCTTCTTCTTTCTTCTTCTTCTCGTTTTCTCTACTCTCTCGTACTTCTTGTTTAGGAACATAGGGACGATCAAATCGTTTATTTCCTTTTAAAGACCGATTTCCAAAACGATTAGTGAATTGCTTGGTTATTAAAGCGTAGAGTCGCAAACGCTTTAATTTCATCATCCGATTCGCAGTCATCTTCTCGGGAGCAGCTCGATATGTAGGCCTTCGATTTCTTCCGTCATCACTTCTTCTTCGATTCCTTTTGTTTCGAGATTAAAGCCGTAGGACCTCCGATGTTTGTTCTTTCGAACAACTTCTTTTTCATGAGCTTGCAGTGTACCAAATACATCATGCGGCGACCATTGTTCAAGGTCCCGATTGGCTTGTAGTGACATGGATAGATTTGACCATTCGTGGTTTAACCTTTTGAGAAATAGAACATTGTTGTCTTCCTTTGATCTAACAATGTCACATCTCTTGCGTAGATTAATCGCATTGTTGAATCGATGAAATGTTTGTTCCGTAGATTCATCGGTTGCTTGAAAACTATTATATTCATTTAGAGCTTGGGCTCTTCTCGTTCTTTTCATTTTCGCACCACCTTCCAAGAGATTTTCCAGCTTGATCCCATAATTCTTTTGCCGTGTCACATGAGTCCGTAGATTGAAAAATCTCATTTGGAATGGCCATTATCAACGCAGACTTAGCTTTCTTAGCTAATTCCACCTTAGCCTTTTCTTCATCGACCCGCTTATTCCTTGACTTCGAACCGCCTTGCCGGTACCTCATCCGTATTTTGCAAAGTACGGAATTCGGGAATAGTAGTGGTGGGAACAAACGGACCGTTTTGAATAATTGGATATAACTCAAAGATCCAATCCCTCATAGAAGTTAACCATTCGAATCTTCCATTGTGGGTATTCATCACGTACAAGAGTTGGAGGTTTAGTCAGGGACCCAGACGTATAAACAGCATTCAAGCTCGAATTTGTCATTTGAGTATGATAGAAGAGAAAATTTGAAGATTTGAAAGAAATTTAGAACAATTAAATCTCAAGAAGAACAGGTCGATAATATCACTGTTTCTTCAGATTACAAAATGAATGACTCAATTTAAGAGAAGATTGTTAACGATTCAACAAAATTTCGTAAAACAGAGTGGATTGATAAACAAATTTTGAATCTGAGAAAATACTGTTCGATTGAAAGGAATTCTTTCAATGGAAGAGATCTAATAATCAATAGATTGATTAGATGGCTCTGATACCAATTGTTGGTTCCAGATTCCTTTAAACCGATTGTTAATTGAGAGTATTGAATCTGAGTGAATTGCGGAAGCAGATCAATTAACAATTTAAATCAATAGAACAGTAAACAGAATGAAGAACAAAGATAAAATGACTTACGCACAGTATTCTTCAATATGTAAATGTATTTATCGACTCTTTTTACAAACACAATACAATGCTATTTATATAGATACAAAGACAGAAAGTCAAAAAGCTAGCCAATTACAAAGTGCCATGTGTCATAAAGGGAGCGTTTAACAACAATTAGTTATAACAAGAAGTGTGTGTTGACATTTGTAGACATCTCTTCTTTGACTCATACTTTAATATCTAACAGTATGCAATTAAATCAAATTCAGAATTTTTTGGATTCCAAAGGCCCAGCGAGGGTGTTCCTTTTAGATATCTAAAAATTCTTTTGACAGCAGCCAAATGAGATTCTTTTGGATTGGCTTGAAATCTCGCATAGAGGCAAGTGACAAACATTATATCTGGTCTACTTGCTGTCAAATACAAAAGCGATCCTATCATACCTTTGTAGTTCTTAACATCAACAGATTTACTAGAGAGAACTGGATCTAGTTTTGTACTTGGAGAGATAGGAGTTTTCAGAGTAGTGGAATTTTGAAGTTTGGATTTCTTTAACATGTTAGAAACATATTTGGCTTGATTTATAAAAATGCGAGAAGCAGTTTGTTTGACTTGAAGTCCTAAGAAGAAAGTGAATTCTCCCATTAAACTCATTTCAAATTCACTTTCCATTAACTTTGAAAACAAATCAACTTCTGTTTGATCAGTAGAACAAAATATGATGTCATCCACATAAATTTGAACAACAGTTGAAGTACCTTTTCCTCTTTTGATGAACAGGGTTGTATCGATCTTACCTTATTCGTATGAATGCTTAATCAAGTATTTTGACAAACGTTCATACCAAGCTCTGGGAGCTTGTTTTAGGCCATACAGAGCTTTGTCCAGATGATAAACGTCATCTGGATGTCTTGGATTTTCAAACCCGGACGGTTGTTCGACGTACACTTTTTCTTTCAAGTCTCCATTTAAGAAGGCACATTTAACATCCATTTGGTATACCTTAAAGTCTTTGTATGCAGAGAAGGCCAGAAATAATCTTATTGCTTCAATTCTTGCAACTGGAGCAAAAGTTTCATCATAGTCGATCCCTTATTCTTGACGATATCCCTTGGCCACCAATGTTGCTTTGTTTCTTATCATAATACCATCTTCGTTCTTTTTGTTTCTGAATACCCACTAAGTACCAATGGCTATTTTGTCTTTAGGCAGACGTACTAATTTCCATACTTTGTTCCTGTCAAATTGAAGCAGCTCTTCTTGCATAGCTTCCACCCAGCTTGGTTCTTGTAAAGCTTGATAAACCTTCTTTGGCTCTATCATGCTCGGAAAATTTACGAAGAAGGCTTCATTGGCAGTTACAGATCTGGGTTTAACCCCTTCAGATGGATCTCCAATAATAATTAGATCTGGAGTGTGAGACTTTGTCCATCTTTTCATCCGTATTTGAGGTATTTGCTGGGTCAGAACTTCTGTATCTTCTGCTGTTGGAATGGGTTCTTGGAAGCTTGAAGTACTTCAGGAATATTCAATGGTGGGTTAATGGGTATTCTCTCTGAAGGTATTTCTTCGCCCATGAAATTATCAAATAGAGCATCAATCTCGGATTTTTTCGAACCTAAAAGGTAATCAGAGGTAATAGTATTAAGTTTGAGTTCTGAATTGGAATATTCAGAAGTCAATTGAGTTTGATCATCAAAATCAATATTTATGCTCTCCTGAAACTAGCTTGATAACTATCCTAGGCACTTTTGCACTCAATTATGCTTAGCGTGAGTTACAAAGCCAGTTAGCAAATCGTAACTAACTTCACAAGTAGCTCTAAGCTCTTTTTACTTGATTTGTGCTTAGCGTGAGTTACAATGCCACTTACGAAATGTAACTAGCTTCACAACTAGCGTCAGAGTCTGTTTGGTCAAGAGGGAGCCGCTTGAGTTACCAATGCCAGTTACGAACGTAACTGGCGTCCATATCTGGCATCAGCCTATGTCAGCGTTTTAAAGACCGAAAATCGGGATCTTTCTCATTTAAACCATATCTCTCTCAATAATGCCCCGATTTGGGTGATTCAAGTTGCTATGGATTCGTCTCTTGAAGCTCTACAACATGGAAACAAGTATGGCTAGAAACATGGTCGCATAGAAGTCATAGGGGGCCTCTTACCGTTGGGTATAATGCCGGATCATTACCGGATGCCATTGACTCTATGCATGCGCAATTTGGGGTCATCAGGGGGCCGTGTACTAGGGTGCATAATCGGTTATAGACCGGTTGCCAGTGACAATTGCGCGGGCTTTCGTAGGAGCCATCGGGGGCCGTGTACTAAGGTGCATAATCGATTGTTGACCGATTGCCATTGACTCCTATGGTTGCTCAACATGGAGTAGTGACCTACTTTTGTATCCGTCACCAAAGCTGGTATGATCGGGAATCCCCCGTGAACTTTGGATATTTCTATCCCTTTAAAGGTCCACGTGAGTTAACGTTTTATAAAACATGGTTAAAAGTATGTTTTCTATCTCCACGTTTATAAACTCAATCATAGTCGTGTGAGTATTGGAATTGGTATGTCGTTAAAAGAATATTTCTATTTTAAAGTATTCTCTTCTAATGTCATTTTGGTCTAAAGCTTTTATTATGGGACTAGTGAATTTGGGGAAAGACGTTGCTTTTATAATAAGGTTATTTCCTTTGAGAATTATATTTTATCAAGCGCATATTTTTGTTTCAAATCAATCATAAATATGTTAAAAACTCTTGAGCTCCCTAGGCGTTAAGCCTAACCTTTTTCTTTGTCGGCATGTGCATCAGGTTATCGTGGGGGTTGGTACTAGTGACACGTGTGGACTTGAGTGCTAGGAAGTGGCACGATAAAGACTCTTGGTGACGTTTTCCGCATTCGGAGATAGCGACTCTTATTGGTTTAGTAACACCCAACCGTAAGTAGAACTTGTATAGGACTTGATTTGTTTGTTGTAGAGGCTTATTACTAATTGTGGTTTGAGGAAAGTTATTTATTGATGAAATATTAGAAATTTTAAATTAGTCGCTCTTTCCAGATTTGAGGGTGTTACAAGTTGGTATCAGAGCATAAGTTTGAGAGATTTAGGTATTGATTTAGATGCCTAGACTCAAACTAGCGTATTGATTAAGTGAGCAGATGTGAGATTTCACAATTAGACACTATAAGATAGGATGTTTGGAGGTTAATAGATGCACTAGAATCGAGAAACATGATGATGGTAACAAGGATCCGCATGTAAGGTAAATCTGTATTATTATCCGGCCGGTGATAATAGGAATTTACAGTTACGTGTGTGTGCTTGAGACGCATTGTCATGGTGATCGATGGGGTAGTGAATGAGTTCTTATGGCAGTGACCGTTGAAAGATTTGATGGATGTAGCAATGTCACTTTGAATGACATATAAGTACGGTGATTATCTTAAGCCGACCATTTTGGGTCAAAGGTAATGGTTAGTTATGAACCATAAGCTTGTTGAATCAACCTAATTCCAGGAGGTAATTGTAAATCGATGGATTTAGTGGGGGATGATGGTCTTAAGATATGAAGCTTTCCAATGTTGGCTTTGTGGTGGACTTGGCAAGCATGGTTTAAGACTTTGGGTCCCAACCGGATGCATGCACGACATTTGTTTTAGAAATAAATTGCAAAATTATTTCGGATTTGTCAATGGGGTAATCATTCTGAAAAATGTCTTGGGCACACTAAAGAGTGTAGCCATGTCTTGGATTTTGTTAAATCCTTTTAGTTGCATGAAAATTGCACTAAGAATTTAATCCATGCTATTTTGCTAGAATTGCAAATTTTGAAATTATATCTCAAGAGAGTTTAAATTTGAAACTAACCTAAATTGTTTCGTTGTTCCGAGAAACGTACACATATCCTTTTTTTTACGAGTTTTGAGAAATTATTTGGTGTACGTGAGTTTTGGGTCAAGATTGAAATGCATGAACTCTCGTACCTCCTACGGTCATTTACGAGTTTCAGTTAAATTTTGGGTGCGTACTATTCACGAGTCAATTTTTAGATTTTGGAATTTTTGGATTTGTTTTAGTGTCGGTTTTGGGGTATGAGAGTTTGTTGAGAATTTTATTCCGCGTCATCTATGTTGGGTATAAATATTTTGAAGTCGTCAAAAATATAAAGTTCCCATCGGTATTATTTTAACTTTATGGGAACCTCTTGTTGCATAGAGTTTGCATACATTCTAATTGTAGCATCTTAATTTAGGTAGCCAACATTCTTGAAAAGCATAAGAATTTTATTAAATGGCTTCAAATTTGAAACCCAAATCAAGTTGATTTCATAAGGTGACCCAGATGCATGCATATAACGTTTGGATAGTTTTGAAAAAGTAAACGGATGCATGCTATTATTGTTGAGAAACTTTACTTTGTGCCTTCTTAAGGCTAAAAGAAGAAAACATTTGTAGAATTTGGTACAAACATTTCGTAGCACTCTATTTTAGTGCATGAATTTCTCTTACATACAGGATGGCAATACATGTGTGAAATGATTATGAAGATTTCATGTTTGTTAAATCTTTGATAAATAAAATTGACATATTTGCTTAGTCATATACTTGTAAAACCTTGAACTCATTAGGAAACCTTGGTTGTAAACGTCATGTTGTGCTGGGTATTGCATATGTGGGACGATGAGGCTCCGTGAATTTAGTAATGATTGCATGGCTTGTGGATGGCTTTGAATTTTGGAAAGTTGGTTTGAACGATTGGTGTATATAGGAGCTTTTAGAAGTAGTAGACTTTGAAGCACTCCGAGTTATTTTATGTGATAGTCTTCTTGTTTCATCAACCTTCGGGTCGAAGTTTATGGGATTGATTGCTTCGGTTGGTGTTTGTGTGTTAAGGATGTTTCATCTTGTTGAGTTTAGTGAATGGGGACGAATTGTTGGGTTGTCCATTGGGAAGTAAAGCTTTGATGTTTCAGCGCAATTGGAAAGAATCGTGGGATCAAGTACTAAAGTGTGGTAATTATGGGATTCGACATCCCATATTAAGTGGCAACTCTGGGATGACGTTGTCGGCCGATGCATACTTGTGGTACTGACCTTTTACAAACTTAGGTGTCAACTTATGATTTTCTTGAAGTCAAGAAACATTGTTGTATTTGGGGTACCTAAATTGAATCTTAGTAAGTGTTCGAAAGCTTTATGCGGTGAACTTGAGGAGAATAGATTTTAGTGAATGGTGATGTTTGATAAGGATCATTTGAGTTGCTAAGGAAGTCTGATAGTTCTTTGGAGTTTTGTGTTTGGCGAAAGTTTGGGTCTGGATTTGGACCAAATTTTTGAATAAGAGTTTCGTCATTGAAGGGACGATAAATCTTGTATGATATTGAATACTGGAGAATTTTAGTAAGAAAGTTAATGCAGTCATTGAGTGGAAGTCGCTTTATCGAGGAGACTTTGATTGTCGAAGTATAAGATTTACCATGGGCGTCAACAGATGGTATATTTCGGGATGTTTTGCAGGATTCCCTTACCACCCAGGTAAGGTCGACGTTGTAACGAGTACTCCGATTTGAAAGATGTATGTGTGGTTTTGTTCAAATAAAGTTTTGGAATATTATCGAAGGGTTGTTTACATATAGGAACCATATTCTAGTTGGCTAAAAGTTGTTAGAAAGTGCTAAGAGTAAATTCTTTTATGGCAATTTTCGCGGAATTGAGAAGTCGAAATTAATAGTTACCCTTGAGGAAGTACGAATCACTTAAGGTTGGGAGCCAATTGCAATCGTATTGCTATAAAGTTTTCCAACAATGCTCAGTGTTCACTCTGAGGGTGGTGTAGCATGTTAAGTCAATGATTAAATGTGGGAATCAGCGTGTAAATCGTCATAGTAATCTCGATAAAAGATTTTTGAACCCCTTTTAGAGTTGATTCATTTTAGTGACACTCTCTTGGGAAGGGAGCCATTCGGATTTGTGAAATAAGGTTATTTGGATGTTTGGCTGTTTATAGATTTCGAGGACGAAATCTCCTTTTAAGGTTGGGAGGATTGTAACACCCGGAAATTTTAGTTAAGTTTATAAAACTTTGGAAAAGACTGATACAAGAATTCTGGTATTTCAGGCCTATTTTCAAGTATTTATATCATACTTGGTTGGAGAATTAAAGAAGGAGTCCAACGATATTTTTCGGAGTCAATTTGGAGCTAAGACGAAGCAAATATGGGTAAAACATCGTCTAAGGCTAGTTTTAATGTGGGTTAGGATGGAAGCTGATTACGAGGTGAGTTTCAGAGTTGAAACTAGCTTGATAACTAGACTAGGCACTTTTGCACTCAATTATGCTTAGCGTGAGTTACAAAGCCAGTTAGCAAATCGTAACTAACTTCACAAGTAGCCCTAAGCTCTTTTTACTTGATTTAAGCTTAGCGTGAGTTACAATGCCAGTTACGAAATGTAACTAGCTTCACAACTAGCGTCAGAGTCTGTTTGGTCAAGAGGGAGCCGCGTGAGTTACCAATGCCAGTTACGAACGTAACTGGCGTCCTTATCTGGCGTCAGCCTCTGTCAGCGTTTTAAAGACCGAAAATCGGGATCTTTCTCATTTGAACCATATCTCTCTCAATAATGCTCCGATTTGGGTGATTCAAGTTGCTATGGATTCGTCTCTTGAAGCTCTACAACATGGAAACAAGTATGGCTAGAGGCTATTGGTTGATTTTGGAGTTCATAGAAGTGAAGGTAAGATCTTAATCCTTGAATCTTGAATCTAGGGTTTGGGTTCTTCCACCAACAACTCTCATTCTCTCTTGGGTTCGTTCTTGTGTATGTTTTGTAGGTTATGTAGGTGTTCTTGAAAGACTTACACCATGGATCTAGAGGTGTAGCTCGAGGATCTAAAGTCTTTACCGAATGAAACTCAGCATTGGTGTAAAACCTAGATTTAGCTTAAATCTAGCAAGGTGAGTTCAAGATACTTTGTGAAAACTTAAAACTTCCATTTTAAAGTATTAACATGCTTCACTTGTTATTTATCAAATGTGTGAGTATTTGTGTATGTTTGCATATTTGGTATAAAAGGATTTATAAATCATGAAAGAGGCTTATACTTGGTTTTTAGACATTTTGACAAATAAATTATAAGTGTGGGTTGTTTGGGTGCAATATCTTTAAATGAAAACCATTTGGTTGTATTTGCATCTTTGAAGTTTTGGAACTTATAAATTGTTTAAAGATTTCAGATTATTGCATTATGGGTCATTTTGTAAATGCATGAGTATGAGTTCAAATCTAAACTTATAAACTCAAATACTTGTTGTGAATGTAGTATTTTACTGATTCCTAAGCTTAATTTCAAGTGGTTGTGTATTTGGGTATCTTTGGAGGTTTTGGGTCAAAATGAGGATTTTGAGTATTTTGTTGTAAATGATGAGTTGAGCATCATTAATGGTTTAAAAATACTTGGAAAAGTTATAAAATGAAATAATCTTTGGTTTTGAAACTCAAAATTATTTGACCTAATTTTTGGTAAAACTTGGACTTGAAAGAAGATGGTTTGTTGAAAAGAGTTTTCAAGGTTGGAAAACTAGTAATACGTCTCGTTGATGTATTCGGTAGTAGGACTAGTATGTAATGGATCCATAGGCATATAGTCGGTTTAAAGGCGGGATTGTTGTCCCTTTTTGGTCGCATAGAAGTCATAGGGGGCCTCTTACCGTTGGGTATAATGCCGGATCATTACCGAATTCCATTGACTATATGCATGCGCAATTTGGGGTCATCAGGGGGCCGTGTACTAGGGTGCATAATCGGTTATAGACCGGTTGCCAGTGACAATTGCGCGGGCTTTCCTAGGAGTCATCGGGGGCCGTGTACTAAGGTGCATAATCGGTTGTTGACCGATTGCCATTGACTCCTATGGTTGCTCAACATCGAGTAGTGACCTACTTTTGTATCCGTCACCAAAGATGTTATGATCGGGAATCCCCCGTGAACTTTGGATATTTCAAAATTCTACCGCGGTCATTTTGGATACTTTTGTATCCGCATGAGTTAACGTTTTATAGAACATGGTTAAAAGTATGTTTTCTATCTCCACGTTTATAAACTCAATCATAGTCGTGTGAGTATTGGAATTGTTATGTCGTTAAAAGAATATTTCTATTTTAAAGTATTCTCTTCTAATGTCATTTTGGTCTAAAGCTTTTATTATGGGACTAGTGAATTTGGGGAAAGACGTTGCTTTTATAATAAGGTTATTTCCTTTGAGAATTATATTTTATCAAGCACATATTTTTGTTTCAAATCAATCATAAATATGTTAAAAACTCTTGAGCTCCCTAGGCGTTAAGCCTAATCCTTTTTCTTTGTCGGCATGTGCATCAGGTTATCGTGGGGGTTGGTACTAGTGACACGTGTGGACTTGAGTGCTATGAAGTGGCACGATAAAGACTCTTGGTGATGTTTTCCGCATTCGGAGATAGCGACTCTTATTGGTTTAGTAACACCCAACCGTAAGTAGGTCTTCTATAGGACTTGATTTGTTTGTTGTAGATGCTTATTACTAATTGTGGTTTGAGGAAAGTTATTTATTGATGAAATATTAGAAATTTTAAATAAGTCGCTCTTTCCAGATTTGAGGGTGTTACAGTACAATAGATTTTTTTGCATTTTTCAAAATGATGTATACTAATATAAACATTCTAGTTTATTTTTGTTGGTACAACCGAATGTAATTAAAAGATGAATAAGTTTCTAATCTTGTACTTTTATCACATGAAGGTTTGAAGGCCATCAAATCATGTGGAGTTTTGTTCCTATGTGTTTAAATATCTCCTAACAGGAAGTCTTTGACAACTTTGAACTTGTATGTTTTTTAGCATGAGATTGTTTTTCACACATGTCTTTAATGCTTATGTAACAGAGAAACTAAAGAACATAAATATCTAAAGCTTGTCAATTACGAAGCTCGTTTTGGTATTGCAAGTGTCCTCAACCCGTGTTGTTGGATTAGTTCTGCGGGAAGTTAAAGTTTTTGAAATGGCTTTCTTTTTGGACTTGGTGGAGCTCAGGAAACCGGTGGTGACAAACTTGAATTTCACAATGTATATGTTAAGACCAAAAGGTTCCTAGTTTCTAGACATCAAAAAATAAAATGTGAGATGTTTACTGTTGAACTTGTATTTGGAAGAATTTTTCTATTGTAATATAAAGATTTAAGAAGCGTTACCTTGTGATTTTAGTGTTAGATGATCGTAGGTGAGAATCTATTGTAATAAATATTGAGTTTTGGGTTTCTTGAATGTTTGGTACAATGAATGCAATTAAATAGAGACTAATTATGTTTTATTTGTTAATTAAATCAATTAATTAGTTTATATTTTAAAATTAAAATTACAAAAAATTAATAAATAATTATTAAAAAAAATTGGAATACCGTAAAAGCCTATTTTTATGTGCGATTTTTTCTCTAGTAAAAGTTTGACCAAAAAAGTCAAGCAACTTTTGCCAGTGACTTTTTACGCTGGCAAAAGAAATAAAGTTCGCCGGTAAAAGGTGCTCCGATGATCAGGTGCGATTACTTTTACCGGGAAAATTTAGAACGACAAGCTTTTAGTCGTCGGGAAAAGACTTTTATATGAATTCTTGAGAAAAACTTTCACCGACGACTTTATGTTTTACTGGCGATTATCTTTTGCCGGCAAAGGCATATTTACCGGCAAACGTTGTTGTTCGTCGGCAAAAAGAGTTATAGAGGCCAACTTTCCACGGAAACTTTTACCGATGAAAAAATCCGCCGGCAAAGGTTTTTGAGCTTTTTTTTTTAAGTATATAATATTTATATATGGCAATTGGAATTAACAAATAAACTCACACATCCTCCTCACCTATGGTGAGGTTTGAACCCCCCGACCTCCTAGAAGACAAGGGGCTCACATACCTCTAGGACAAAGGCCCTTTGGTGGTTTTTGAGCTTTTACCGGCCACTTTCATCACTTTTGCCGACGAAATTTTTCTCCAGCAAAAGTAGTTATTTTTGTAGTGTCTGAAGATGTTCAGAATGTTTATGGTGCAGATAAAACTTCTGGAAACATTGATACTGAAGCAACTGAGAAAACCTCTGAAGAAGAAGAAGGGTATGGTACAAAAAGATTAGAATTCCATGAGTCAGATGAATCAAAGTTGACAGATTATATAGAAGTTTTTTCCTGACTCAAACAAATACTTGCAGAATGAAGAAGAAATAATTGATTTGGGAGATATGATCATGTTTAATGATGAAGCAAAAGTCAATGAAATAAGGGATATAGTTATTTGGAGACTAGAAGTTGTGGTTGTAAACAAAGAGGAGAAGAAGATCTTTTGAATACATTTGGATGGTTTAAAAGGTTAGTAATTCTTAATTTTGGTTTTCTGACCTCTACATGGCATCGGGAGTGTAGATTCATGTATGGAGATTTGTCTATTCTGAAGAATTTTTATCTCTCACAAGTATTTGAAGAAGAAATGTTAATCTCTTTTGCTCATGTAGATGACATATATTTTGATCGTGAAGATTTAATTGAAAAGTTTGGGTTAATATCTATATCTTATAGAGAGCCAATTCTCATTCAAAGATGTAATCTATCAATGCTTAAAGAACCTGTCATGGATAAAGTTTTTGAGAAGGAAGTTATGTTTAATACTGAGCTAGAAGACAAAATTGTATTTCCATAAGATACCTATGAGCATATGAACAGAAGAAATCTGAATGGCTGCTATTTAGAACATTTCATGGATGGAAGTTGGTCAAGAGTTTATGCAAATATGTAAATGAAGATTCATCAGAAATTCAGACTTAGAAATCTACATGATACTACAACCATTTGTAAGGTGAATCATTTTGAGAAGAAGAAAATGGGAAAAATGGATTTCATTGAATTTGGAGTAGAAAGTGAGGATGGAACCACTCTTGGCTTTACTACTGTTGATTTCTACTGTTTAAAGTTGCAAGACAAGGAATTTTTGCCAATATTTATGAACAAGATTGATGATGCTGCTTGTGAACTGGAAATGAGGAGGATTCTAGGAATTTATCTCAGAAACTTGGCATAATTTGATTTTCAAATTCCTCTTGAAAAGAGATTGTAGTGTGTATATCTATCAAGACCCAGAAGAATGGAAGATGTTTCAGTAAATCAGAACAAAAAGGATTTCTTTTCAAAACCTGAATTAGGTTTCTTCTATTATAAACCTGACAACTTGAGTTCAAATTATTTCTTGATATTTGATATTCCAACGTATTCAACATCAACTCTGTTATGGATTGCTGAAAGGTTGAAGAATGATGATTTTAACCTTGTATATTGAAAGTTAAAGCTTTAGAGAGAAAGTAAATATTCTCTGAATGAGAACTATCTATGTTGATCACATAAACATTTTCAGATCTTTTGCCTTTAAGAACAAGTTTGTCATTTTTATTAGTGACATCACATTTTGTCTTTGTGAACTAGACTTTAAACTAGTTATCATAGTGTTGACTAATGCTCAACTAGTTGTGCTTTAGCCCTTCAATATAAGCAATACAATTAAAAGAGGCTGCTCCATTTGTCAGAACACCATAACCTTTGGTGTATCCTTTGCCATTTCCACCAAAGGTCGCCGAGGGACCTTTGTCTTCCTTATCGATATACCAGATACCTTTAGCATCCTACAATAGATAAGCGAATTAATTTTTCATAGGTACCCATAGAACTGTTGATCCTACAGATTTAGTGGAAATGTTAATGGCTACATTCTTCTCTTTCTCTGAAGATTTAATTCCAGTGGACTTTGTCACCTTAGTTGATTTACCAACTTTGGTGGATTTTACCTTAACTTGTTTTTCAGTTTTAGCTACTTTCTTTCCATGAGATATCTTTTCAGCCCTAGTAGCATTTGGGCACTTGCTTGCAATGTGAGTAGATTTCCTACAATGATAGCACTTCCTATATCTGAAAGAAGGTTTAGTACCAAAAGCATGAAACAAAGAGGGAGGGCTTAGGATTTTCAGGACCAGGACCAAGAATTCCTTTTTTCATAGGCATAGAAGGCACCACAGGTTTCTCAGATTTAGATGGAGTGGGGTCTATCTTGATTCGGCGAGTTGATTTCTGAATAGTTCAAGGGATCTTCTTGCCAGAGGTCGAAGGATGACTCACTGAATGAGTAGAAGGACTCTTCTTCAGTTTACGAGATTTCTTGACCTTAGGAACATGATTAAGGAACTTTTCTTTAATCACCTTCCCTGAGTCCTTAGAGAGGGGTTTAGAAGGTTTGGACTCAGGTGTAGAGAAACACTGAGTGGAAGTCTCTGGGATAAAGGATACAAATGTTCCAAACTTAAGCATGGAACGATCCTTAAAAGGTTCTTCCTGATCATAAGAGTATCCCAGACTGTGGATCCCAGAATATGATCAAGTACTATAGCTTTTAAGATGAACACGAAGAACACACAATTAATGAAGAAGTCGGATATCTCACTTGTATTGAATAATATATCGATACTCTCTCTAGCAATTACCTATCAATATATCGCACACTTAATACAATTACCCTTGTGCGCCTATTTATTTTAAAGGATTAAACTATATTAGGAAACAAAGAGAATGACATTATACACTTGTCATGTTTACAATAAAGCAACGTTTCCTTATTTTGAGACAATTAATTTATATCCTAACAATCTCCGTCACATCTAGTCTAGCAAAATCATCCTCATAAAAACAATAGACATTTCCATCAAATCTTCTTACTTTGAAACTTGGAAATTTTACTTGAAAGGCTTTATCACATCCGATCTCCATGATTGTGACAATTCTGTGTCTAGAAACAACTTCTTTTGGATCCTTTGCTTTAGTCTTCAATATGCTCACATATTGCGTTACTTGAAGCGGATACATTTCCATGATCAAATGTATTCGAGACAGATCCTCAAGTTTCTTCTTTTCCACAAAGATCTGTTGCATGGTTTCTTCTATGTACGGATTTCTGACTTGTGGATTTACCCATTTGCTGTTCGAAAGAATTCTTTCCCAACGAATTTGATGCGGTAGCAGCGGTGTTGATCAATATTTGTTGGTAGGAATTTCTTTTCCGCGTGCATTAGATTCACATATTGCGTTACTTGAAGCGGATACATTTCCATGATCAAATGTATTCAAGACAGATCCTCAAGTTTCTTCTTTTCCACAAAGATCTGTTGCATGGTTTCTTCTATGTACGGATTTCTGACTTGTGGATTTACCCATTTGCTGTTCGAAAGAATTCTTTCCCAACGAATTTGATGCAGTAGCAGCGGTGTTTGATCAATATTTGTTGGTAGGAATTTCTTTTCCGCGTGCATTAGATTCACATAATCTCTTCTTTTAGCACGGGTTCATATGGATCACGAAACCAGTTTCGGACTGAATCTCTCAACTGTTGAACATTTACTTCTTCTTCATTTGCTGGTTCAGCAGCTTGCGATCGACTCCCAATTTGAAATTCTACCGCGGGCTTTTCAACCCTTGGCGGATTTGCTTGTTGTTGTGTGGGAGGTGGAGTAGAGTGTTGTTGGCTTGACGGTGGAACTGCAGAAGAAGATGGACCAGAAGTTGTAGTATAAGATGGTCGAGATTAAGCTTTTCTTGTAATCCGGCGGCGTGTCTCCCCCTCAGGACGATTTGGGCCGGAGGCCGAATCGTCCTGATCAGGTCGACGATGTAGAGCAGACGCGACGGGACGACAAGACTCTTGAATTTCAGTGCGAAGAGCAGTGATGGCACCAAGAATCTCATCAGTTGCTTGCTTTTGTTTGGTTGCCATTTCAAGAAGTTGTGACTCAATATCAGCTTTGAACAGGTCGAACTCATAGTGAGTGACATTCGGAATTTCAAGGTTGCGACGAAGAAGACCCATCAGTGTATCTTCAGGCAAGCCTCGAGCTGTAGATTCAACATATAAGTTGGCATACAACATGGACATGAGTTCATCATTCTTGAACTCATATATATGTGGTGATGGTGGTCGATTTCGAGGACCTGAATGCGGATCAAGATGCTGAGGTTCTGGAGGTGGAGTACGACTACTGCTTGGTCGGGAATAGCTGGCCTCATTCGGATCTGGATGTCGGGAGCGTGAAGCTTCAAGTACTTCCAAAACAAAAGCGCGTCTTTCAGCAGTTATTCGAGCCTTATGAGCATCCAAATATGCTTGGGCTCGTTAGAATTGAGCATTCATAAGGGCTTGAGCTTCAGGAGAGATCGTGAATTGAGAAGTAGGGGTACCAGAATAGGAAATACCGGGATCACGTAGATTACCCGTTGACATCAAAGTTAAGTAAACTGAATGACCTACGTTCAGTGGTGGCAGTGATGTGGCACTGGTAGGATTTCCTTCCAATTCTCGTGAAATGTCCGGAAGGGACATCACTAAGGAAGTTCCAACTGGGCCACGTAGGCTCGCAGTGTGCAAAGACTCGTGTTCCCTATTTGGATATAGACTTGAGGTGCACTCAAATGAAGTCGAAGCAGGTGAGCTACTACTTCTTGGTTCAATAGCTATGTCTCCCAAAGAGATAGCGGCTAGATGAGGAGCTAAACTCACAAGTATATCTGAAACCGTGGGCTGTTGTGAGCTTATGGAGTGGCTTGGAGGGATGTGCATTTGTGTTATTGGACTTACCACGGCTTGTCCAATGTTAGAACTCAACGAATGAGTAACAACAATAGAGTTGGTAACCCGGTTAGAGGTGACAGTTGTCTCACTCTCCGTAATATTTACCTCTCCTTCACTCACTCGCATGCAATATTTTCAACTACTTCTCCCTTCGTTCTCCTTATGTCTCCGAATATTTGGTCAAGCGTAGGGTCAGGGTTAGGTTAAGAGAATTGCTCAAAGTCAAACACATCATTAGTAGCCTCCGATGAGGTTTCAGGAACAGAAGGTTGTCGGCCAATCCGGTGAAGGGCAACATCTTCCGCAGCATCAATTCATTGACGTTTTCTTCGAACAAGGTCATCAGAAAGAGTGTCATTGGTATCAAATTCGAACGATGGTTGATACACTCTACTTCGGCTAACGCGCATCTTTAACCGGCGAATGGATGGAACGACAGATGCAACGGTTGGGGCAATGGTTGGTGGAATAGGATTTGCTGATCGGATGCACCTCCCACTGCATTTCCCCTTTCATCCTCTGTTCTCTCAACACCCTGTTCAGCATCTCCTTGATCCTGAACTTGCTCATCTAATCTAAGACCCTCACCCACTCCTTGATGTTCCTCACGGATTGGCTCTTGGGCAGGCTGTCCGGGTTGTTTGGGAGCCATTAAGCCGATATTCTTCCTATAAGCTATCACACTAGGTGCATCTTGATAAGCAAGGGATAGTAAGGCTTCGGGTAGAGGCATAGTGAAAGAAAATCGAGTTTTGTTGAGTTTTAAGTACTTTTGAACGAACGATGGTCCAAGTGGAGAGCCATTTCGTCTAGGAATTTTCGCACGTGCATTCATTGTCCGATGGATGGAAATTTGAAAGAAGCGTTGGAATGGAATAAATTCACACGCTCGTTAGTTCTCTTTATCGCGGCAAAGGCAACATGATCGTTCCAAATCAGGGACGCATAGTCGTAATGATGACTGTAGATGAACCCGTGAAAGATGCATAGCACGGATGCGCTAACCCGATCTATTCCGGTGTGCTTGCCTGTGAGACATCGGTTGATCAATGAAAAGATAGTGAAATAAAGGTGGGGTAGAAACATTCATTTGAACTGACCAAGGGAAGTAACTTCCTCGTTGTCGTTGTAGCCGAGAGCTCGAAAGTCACGACACATTTCGTCCTCGCTTGGTGGATCTTCAAAGGTGTCAAGGCTGGGGATGGAATTAGCATCCGGAAGATGGAGAATGCGCCGGAGTCTAGTTGGTGTGAGTTTGGTAACAAACTCATCTATTTGCGCGGTAAAGTGATGGTCGCCGTCCACCGGGTGATATTCCAAGGTGTACCAGAATTGTTGCAAGTAGAATACATGAAACCGGTGTTCGAGTGCGAAGGCAAAGCGAAGGGGATGCTTGCATATTATCTCCATGACGATGGGGTGATCTAAGCGCATGTCGAAGTTGAGACGATGATTGTTCGGTTTGAGCTCCCTCGATGTACCCGGCGGGAGTAAGATATCATCTTGATTGGCCGCGTTGATACTGGGTGCAGTGGAACGCTCGGAAGGCATTGGGGTCTCGTCATCAGACATGTTTGGATCATGGTGAGCCTCCATTGGAACTGAAAGTACAAAGTTAAACCATGGATGACAAGTTAATATATTGGAAAAATTCTTCTAATTATAGATGTCGGGTGACATAAAGCTGCCAAGTCTGGATGTCGAGCACAAAGGGATCGATAAAAAAATATGTCGAGTCCATATGGAGCGATATAATGACTTGTAGTTTGGTAAGAAAAGGCTAAGTGAGCATGTCGATGCTTTATTGGTCGACATACAAGGATGGCGGGTTGAAAGGGATCGATATAAACACTTAGATGTTTCTTAAGAAGCACAAGGGATTATATCGGGTACCTATATATCGACAAGATTTTATGTCGAGTGTTACTGGTGCGACAAGAAGACTTGTTAATATTGCAAAAATCAAACCTGAGAAAGTCGACAAAAAATTGCAAATAAGAAATCATGTCGACCAAAGATGAACCGATAAGAAAAGTTGTCGGGTAAACCATGGCGAGAAGAACACTTGAACATTCATGAGGATGAACTTGTTGGTCCTTTATCAGCCGACAAGAAAGTTTGTCGAGCCTTGTGGAGTCGACCAGTTTGTAAGACAAACTTGAAGAATATTCTAATTGTTCATTAGGTTCGGTAAGTCCAACTTTTGACCAGATCTAAAAAATGAGTTTTAGCCAGATTTAAACCTAGATCGATGATCGATGGGTGTTGCCTAACCTTATTCAAACTGAGCCTAATGTCCAATAACCCCAAAACATGTAGAACGCAATCAAAATCGGGATTCCAAGGGTTTTGGAATCCGAACAGTTAAGCATTAAATCGACAAGCATGAAGTGGATAAAATTAAAAATACCAAGAATTAAAATTGATATAGAAGTAAAGACGAACCTGGTGATGTCTTTGGAATTGAAAAAATTCGAAGATTTGGAAAATGCTTCGTGCAACAGCCGATGTCGAGAGGGTTTTGAGAGAAAAAGAGCGAAGAACACTTTTAAAATCGTGAATAGTGCAGGTGGGGGCCCGAGTTTAAATTGTGGGGTCATCAGAGGATGACACATGGCAAAATTTTATCGGGCAGCCGACATCATAAAAGGAAGTCGGTTCGAGAGCTTGTCGGGTCTTAGGCAAGCGACAAGAAAATTTGTCGGGTGATAAGGAGCCGATGAGCGAACTGATTTTGAAAAAAATTGACAGAGAAATTTTCTTAAGTGCTTCCACTTGATTTGTGCTTACGGTAAGAAAACTTGATCTTAAGATGAAGAAAAAAACTTACTTGACTGCTCCCCCTTAAATGAAGACGGGTTACATAACAACATCAAGATCAAAAGGAAAAAGACACAGACATGCCGAGAAAGTGTACGAGACAAAAATAAATTTGAAAATACAGAACATTGAATTGTAACAGAAATTCACAAAATGAGAATTCAAGAATGATGAAAAGTTCACTTTAAGAAGGGAAATTTGCATAAAGCTTGAATGGGCTTTTTGTGTATTTTTGATAATACTGATTGGAAATTAGGCTTTGAGATTTAGCATGCCTAACTTGGACACTAGGAACTGGAAGCGTTTTTCATCCAATGCCTTTGTGAACATGTCGGCAAGCTGAAGTTCTGTATTAACAAAATATAGTTCAATCATACCTCTTTCGACATGGTCTTTAATAAAATGATACCGGACATCGATGTGTTTCGTCTTGGTGTGTTGAACAGGATTGCTCGAAATCGCGATTGCGCTTTTGGAGTCACAATAAATGGGAATCTTATTGTTAGGACCCAAACAATCAAGATATCAATATATGGAAAGATTTTAACAGGAATGTGATAGCCAAATGTAATATGTATTGATTGAATGTACAGTATTACAGAATATGTCTTTATAAGGCTAATGGAAAACATTAGTTCTAACTATCTAACTAACTATCTATTTATACATGAAATAGAAAGACTAAAGTAACAGTACATTCGTAACAGACAAGTTCAGAACAGGTTCTGAACTCCTTCAGATCTTCTTCAGAAGTGTCTTCAGAACTTCTTCAGAACCTCTTCAGAATGTCTTCAGAACTTTTGAAGTTGGCACTTCAGAAGTTATGCCTTAGGCTTTTCTTTATCTTTTCTTTATCTTTTCTTCAGATTTTTATATCTTCAGAACTCAGTCCCTTTTGAAGCTATTTTGATATCTCAATCAATCTCCCCCTTAGCTTCAAAAGTTCAAATAATACTTCCAAAAATTCCGAATTTCTCTAACATCTTTCAGAATTAAACTTCTGTAGTATTCAACAATTCTGATCATCTCTTTAGCAAGTTTCTTGTTTTTCTCCCAATCTTCATTGCTCAGATTCTTTGGTCTTTTATTCTGTGTTTTTACCAAACGATCTCTGATAGCCATGAGAGTTCCATTGCAACACTTATGAAATTCTTCAAATCTCACAAATAAAAGTTCTTGAAAGCATTTGCAAACAAAGCCTGGAGGTTGAATTACTAAAGTACTTTTCTTCAGATTCTGAATATCTGGCAAGCTTAGATTTGGTTTGCTCAAGTGTATTTGTTTCTTGTTCAAAACATAAGCAACCTGAAAATCATTCTTTGCAGCCCATATAAACTCTCTGTACAAGCCATCTCTGAGAATTGGAAATGATTTTCTAAACTTAGTGATTGAATCATGAAAAGGATAAAGGCTTCTGTAAACTCCGAGTAGATCTCTGAGATAAACATTTTGAAAATCAGCTTCAGAAAAGGTAGAAATCTCACCATTTTGCCTTTCAACAGTAAAGAATGCATATTTGTAATTTTGTCTTGTCTTCAAGTCAACATTAATTACTTTGACCACAGGACTATCCTTCCTTGCTTCATTGATTGGAATTCTTATCTTTCTAATGATATCTGAGTACCAATGTTTCCAACCAAAGGACTTTTGAATCCATCAATCAACATAGTTGAACTTTTGTTCATATTCCATGAACATATCTGGATGGAAATATTCAAGAAACATGGTGAAAGAACTTTCTTGCATTCTTTGCACTTGTAGTTGTTCCTCTTCAGATATTTGCTCTTCAGGAACCAACTTTTCAGAAACATTTTCAAAACATTCCTCCTTTTCTTTTTCCTTTTCTTTTTCCTTTTCTTTTTGACTTACTTCTGAACTTTCAAGATTCAGAGTGTACTTCTGAATTTCTTCCATGTCTTGCCTCTTTGTATGGATCTTGAAGTCATAAGCATCACTTAGTAAATAATCTGCTCCTCTTATCTTATTTACTTTCTTGTGACCAGCCAGATAACTCTTTCTTACAAATTCTCTAAAATTTATTCTTTCTTTGATCAGATAGATAATTTCTTCTTTGATATCAGATTCTTCAACAAAATTTGTCATGTAGTTCAGAAACCATTTGAGGGAGGATGTAGAATACTTTGGAATATCAGATGCAACAAATGTCTTAGTGATTCCTTCCACAAGATACATGAAACCAATATCTGGATTAGTGAATAATCTTTTCAGCCCAAATCTTTCAATATATACAGGTTCCAATAGATTTACTGTGTTAAGTCTGTATTCCAAAGCCAATTAAAAATCATGCTTAGTGAGATTCCTTATATATATTCACAAGATTCTTTTAATCTCTGAAACTAACTCCGATTCACCTGTGTTAACACAAAAACACAAAATTGCCAACTATTCTTGTAGTCTTAGCTTGTATACATCAAACTGAGTGAACTCACATAAGGTACCATCTCTCCTTTCTGCTCCAAATCTGAATATAGTTAAATCATTCTGAATTGACTTTGATATGCATCTGATCTTCTTTATTAAAGTTGAATCATGAAAATTCTGAACACCATGATTCTGAATAAAGTTTCTCACTTGACCAATATGATCTTCAGACCATTCATCATTCAGAAAATCTTCCAACTTTGAAAACTTCATACTTCTTTTTTACATGAAGCAATAAATGTCTTCAGAAAATACCAAGCTGCTTTCTCTAGGAATAAACACATTTTCTTTTTCAAAAACTTGATCCATTACAGGTTCTTCAAGTACAGTGTGGATCCCAAAATATGAGGTAACGATATGGTTTTATAAAGAATAATCAATAAGAACACGAAGAACGCTATGAATATGATGAAGATCCGAAGTCGGATATATTACTTGTATTGAATTATAACAGATTTATCTCTCACAGTTTAGCTCTCAATATTTCGCACTAATGTTCTCCTCCTTCTAATGCTAGCCCTAACCCTCTATTTATATGTATAGGAAATACGGTATAAGAAAAGTAAAGATTAAGGCATTCTACACTTACCTTATTTACAAAATAGAATGTTTCCTTATTAAATATTTTCTAATTAAAGACTTTGCTAACTTTTCACTTTAGCCCTTCACGTCTTCAATAGTTGTCATCTCGGATACAATATTTTCAGACCTAACAATCTCCCCCTTTGTATTCGAGATTAAACTTCAGCAAATCAGCACTTTTGAAGACGATGAAATTTTGTCAACAAATCACTATCTTGAATTCTTTTGCTCCCCCTACGAATATGATCACTTGATAAGCTCCGTAGCTCCCCCTTAACATTAGCATAAAGTTCACGAAAAGAAAGTTGAAGGAGCCGTGATGTCGCAGAGTATCTTTCTTCGAGTAGAACTTTGTCGTTTGATGAAAGAGGCAAAAGATGGTTGCGATATCTTGATGTTCTCGGGTTAGTATTTGAGGTTGTCGGGTGATAACTTTGAGCTTGTCGTATGATGATTTGAACTTGTTGAACATGAGTCGACATAAACACTTAGGAATAGACGTCGGCTCTTTGGGATGTGACAAGAAAATATGTCGGTTCAAAGGGAGTCGACAAGTTCTTCAAACATTTGAATCTTTTCTAACTTTATTTCTCCCCTTCATAATAGTATGCGTCTTTGATATAACTTTTCTCCCCCTCAGAATGATAAGGAGATATCCGAATCATTATGAACAATCAAAGACAATAAGTGCGAATATGATCAAATGTAAATATTGAATATCGGCTAATGGGATAACAGACAGAAGCACATGTAGCAACTGTTGTCACTTAATCAAAATTAAATTAAATTTAATTGAGCGACCTATATGCAGTGTTGGCAGTGGGTTGGCACTGATAGGACTTCCAGTTATCATAGAAGTAAGTTATAAAATTAACTTATCAAACTGTTCCGGCATAAACACAAAGATATGCAATGTGAATCACAAAGACTCGTGCAATGTGTAGAAAGAATTTGTATATATATATCGGCTCAAAGTAGACTCGATTGTGCACATAATATGAAGTTCGGAGACTGGAGGTGTGTCTTCCTTTTTCAATATCTTAATCTTCCGAGTGAAGAAAAGATAGCAGATATGCTCATTCTCCGTGATATATGAAACAAATATCTTTCGTGAGATACTTGAGTAGTTGGGTGGGGTGACACAAGTTATCGACATTGGGTCCATGTCTATTTCAATATTCATCTCCAAAGAATAGAGAATGAATAGATTGAGTGGCTACCCGGATAACTGTTTAGGTTTGGTGAGGACCAATTTTCTTTTAAGTCCTGTCACACCCTCAATTTTCTTTTATCTCACAATCACTCAATATATCCTTTCAAAATTTCTAACCTAGGGATTTGTTTCATGGGTAGGTCCTTCCGGCTCAGGATTGACCATTGAAACTTCTATTCCTAACGCACAAAGAATTTGAAATATTGAAGTCCGAGTTCTGAACTGATGTATTCAGAAGTCATAATGCAATGTAAAATAGGTTAAGAGCAGGTCCATAGCTGATATACTATGAAGCTAATTAACTGGTAAAAATGTGATACTCTCCTTAAATGTAGCATAACCTTTTGAAAGATTGTCATGTGATGTGAATTTTCTGAATTTGGACCACACATGAAATACCTACAAAACAGATTAAAAAGATTTTGGTACCCAAGTTTTGTTGGGTCCTCGGAGGTTAGCTTTAGATGCAATAAATGGGGAAGTGGGGATACTGTAAGTACCATACAATTTATGAGTAAAATTTTGATTGACAAAATCATTTGTTCCACATGTAGAACAACAAATCTTTGTGGCACTTAGATTAATTAGCTGATTGATAGATTTGACAAAATAAGGCAAATTAGTCTTGGAAACAAATGATGTTGTATCAACTATAGGAGATGTATGTGACATGTTTCCAACACTATCATCTGTAGTTGATTTCTTCCTCCAAACCATTTTAAACTTCTTAGAATTACCGGAATTAGCAACAAAATCATTGTGAGATAAAGTAGAATTATGAGTCCGGGAAGTTGGAGAATTATATGATTTGGAGCTGTTAGAATAACTGTTTGATTTGACATTTGAAGACGAGTTATTCTTACAGACATTTATTGTAGAAAGAGAATTCAACTGAAAGACTGAACTTGAAGAAGTTGTAGAACTTTCAAGTTTTCTAATTTTGCACAATAGATGATCTCTTTCTTCCAAAATCACTTCAAATTTTGTTTGAGATTCGGATCTCATTTTCCGTTCATTCACAAGAGTTGTTTCTCAAACAGATAATTTGTTTGAAAGTTTACTGATTTTCTCTTCAAAAGTTTTTCTTTCGTTTTCAAAAACTTTTTCCGAATTTTTGCTTTTAGCAACGATCAAAACACTTTTCTTGATTAAATTCGTTTTCTCAGTTTTAAACGCATTTCTTTCATCTTTCAAAAGAATTTCAAGATTAGAAATTTGTTTTGAAAGCTCCTGACTCTTTGTTTCTGATGATTTTCTTTCTAAAATCACAATTTGCTCAAAATCAGACACTTGTTTAGAAAGTTTTTGAATGGTCAGTTCACAAGTTCTAATTTTGCTTTCAAAGGTTTTTCTCTCAATCTCAAACTTGTGTTTCTCATCAGAAGTTAATATCCTTTCTTTCTCACATTCCAAAAATACAGTTAATTTTCTTTTAAGAACCACACTATAAGTCTCATGATCTATAAACTTTTCTAACTCAAAAATTTGGTTTTTCAGATCAAAATTTATTTTTATCAGATCTGTCTTTTTGCAAAACTCTTCATATGTATAATATTTAGTGCTAGAATACTCGGTGAGTTGTTTCTCCAAAAATTCATTTTTATTTTGCAAAACTTTTCTTGATTCTTCTAGGTTATTAAATCTAGATTTGAGATTGACATGTTCTCTTAAAAGTTCATCCAACACTTGCATGTTGTTTGTGTGTCTGGTTTCAAGTTGAGAGATTTTTGCATTTAGCTCAGAGAGTTGGTTTTGAGAAATCATCGTGAAAGCACGGGTTACCTGATAAAGTGATCTAGATCGGTGAGTTTTTTTGGCAATTTTCTGAGATTTCTTTGGAAAACAGAAGGTGTTCTTGATAGAAGAAGGTTTTTCTCGGGTGATGAAGGGCCGAGAAGAATTTTTCGCGGGTGATGAATGGCCGAGAAGAGTTTTTCTCGGGTGACAAAGGATCGACAAAAATAATTTGTCGAGTGGTATTGTTAGATATTAAAGTATGAGTCAAAGAAGAGATGTCTACAAATGTCAACACACACTTCTTGTTATAACTAATTGTTGTTAGACGCTCCCTTTATGACACATGGCACTTTGTAATTGGCTAGCATTTTGACTTTCTGTCTTTGTATCTATATAAATAGCATTGTATTGTGTTTGTAAAAATAGTCGATTAATACATTTACATATTGAAGAATACTGTGCGTAAGTCATTTCATAATCTTTGTTCTTCATTCTGTTTACTGTTCTATTGATTTAAATTGTTAATTGATCTGCTTCCGCAATTCACTCAGATTCAATACTCTCAATTAACAATCGGTTTAAAGGAATCTGGAACCAACAATTGGTATCAGAGCCTTCTAATCAATCTATTGATTATTAGATCTCTTCCATTGAAAGAATTCCTTTCAATCGAACAGTATTTTCTCAGATTCAAAATTTGTTTATCAATCCACTCTGTTTTACGAAATTTTGTTGAATCGTTAACAATCTTCTCTTAAATTGAGTCATTCATTTTGTAATCTGAAGAAACAGTGATATTATCGACCTGTTCTTCTTGAGATTTAATTGTTCTAAATTTCTTTCAAATCTTCAAATTTTCTCTTCTATCATACTCGGAAGAATGACAAATTCGAGCTTGAATGCTGTTTATACGTCTGGGTCCCTGACTAAACCTCCAACTCTTGTACGTGATGAATACCCACAATGGAAGATTCGAATGGTTAACTTCTATGAGGGATTGGATGCTGAGTTATATCCAATTATTCAAAACGGTCGTTTGTTCCACCACTACTATTCCCCGAATTCCGGCCACGCAAATTCGGATGAGGTACCGCAAGATCGGTTCGAAGTCAAGGAATAACTGGTGATGAAGAAAAAGCTAAGGTGGAATTAGCTAAGAAAGCTAAGTCTCGGTTGATATTGGCCATTCCAAATGAGATTTTTCACCTCTCGGACTCATGTGACACGACAAAAGATTTATGGGATCAACTAGAGAATCTCTTAGAAGGTGGTGCGAAAATGAAAAAGAACGAGAAGAGCTCAAGCTCTAAATGAATATAATAGTTTTCAAGCAACGGCGATGAATCTCTGGAACAAACATTTCATCGATTCAACAATCTGATTAATCTCTGCAAGAGATGTGACATTGTTAGATCAAAGGAAGATAACAATGTTCTATTTCTCAAAAGGTTAAACCCTGAATGGTCAAATCTATCCATGTCACTACAAGCCAATCAGGATCTTGAACAATGGTCGCTGCATGATGTATTCGGTACCTTTGCAAGCTCATGAAAAAGAAGTTGTTCGAAAGAACAAACATCGGAGGTCCTCTGGCTTTGATCTCAGAAACAAAAGGAATCAGAAGACGAAGTGATGACAGGAAGAAATCGAAAGCCTTCATATCAGAGACTGCTCCAGAAGATGACTCTGAATCAGATGATGAAATTAAAGCGTTTGCTGACTCTCTGGCTTTAATAACCAAGCAATTTACTAATCGTTTTGGAAATAGGTCTTTGAAAGGAAATAAACGATTTGATCGTCCCTATGTTCCTAAACAAGAAGTACGGAGAGTAGAGAAAACGAGAAGAAGAAAAGAAGAAGAAGAATTAAAAAGGAAGAAAGATGTCTGCTACAGATGTGGCAAACCCGGACATTACTCAAGAGATTGCAGAGGAGCTCTGGAAAAGGATAAAACTTATTACAAAAACAAATATAAGTACAATGTCACTGAAAGAGCACACTTTGCAGAAAAAGAAAACTGGGTGCAAGATGAATCCGGCGGTGATGAAGCCATGTTCGTGGAATGGCAAACACAAACGAATCGGAAGGATCAACCCTGCGAGTCACCGGTTAGTAATTTCTGCGGATCATCCGAGCTTGAACAAACGATTGTGATGTTATCAAACAATTTTGAGGAACTAAAGCAAAACTCACAATCGAAAAGAAATTACGAAAAATGCGAGAAAACTCTTTCTACAATCAAAAGGGAAAGAGATATTTTCAAAAGAGAAATGGATTTACTTACGAAGAAAAACTCGAATTAAATACGCAAAGGAAACAATTTCCATGAGTTTAAAACTTTACGAAGAAAAATTTAAAAAGGAAATTTTGAATCTCAATAAACTTACGGAAGAAAAAGGAAAGAAATCGAGAGACAAAGAGAGTGATAGACTCGGCTACGTAGCACTTAAAAACTATTTTCGAAGAGAGAGAGTTTTTACACATTGAACTTCAACGAGAAAAAGCTACGATTATAACATATCTGGATGCAACGGAAGGTTCATGACAAAATTAACACACAAGTAGGAAGATCCGGACTTGGTTTCGAGGACCTAGATCCCTACACGTGTAAGAAAAGGTCGGATACGAAATCTTGTTTTTTGTATTGGACAAATACGAAGCCAAAGTTTCCAATTTTGTATGAAAAATCTATTTTTAAAAAATCTAGATATGAAAATTATCATAAAACAAGCAAACTTCAATTCGAAAATATTGAATATTGTTGTAAAACAAATGTTGATCTAAATAAAGTTCGGGAAGAAAGATGATATTTTCAATTTTGGTTCAAATAAACATACAATTTTGAATCCGTAGGCCGATATTTTTGTTCCAAGTCGGGCGAGGAAGAAGATCTACGACTTATGTTTGAAAACGATATTCTCTCTACTCGGATAAGTGTTTTAGAAATGAAACTCTTTGTGAGAATCATCCAGAGATCACTCCCCTGTTCATTTGAAGATTTACATCTTTACGAAACACAAGAAAGCTTTGCGAGATTACGTATCCATGGGAAAATGACAATAATAATGAAGAATTTTTTGATAACTACGAAAATTACCTTTCAAATTTAGAAATTAATTCTTTTAGATCATCAAAAGTTATCACAAATAATTCGAAATTATTGATAAAAAGGATGATTATTTGTATACCGATAAATCTCGAAGAAATCGGAAGCTTGATAGAGTTTGTGCTAAACTTTCAAGTGGTATACCTATTCTTCCGTTTGTTCAGGAACTGAGAGAAAATCGGTATCTATACATCCGGACTTCCTCGATATGTGTCTCAAAGCCAAAACATGTCTTGAACTTGAGAAGAGGCGTAACTCAAAACGAAAGTGCAAAATCAAAAGATTTTAAACTCTACTCTTCCAGTTTACTAATATTCAAAAAGGCAAATGGAAATCATCTAATACTTATGTTCCTTTTTCAGTAAATAACGGAAGCACGCAAAAGTAGATCAGAGGAAGAACACGAGAGAAGAAAAGCGAACTAAAACAAAAGTCTAGTCTAGATAGGTTCTCTAGAACAATACGATACTAGAAAAGACTTTAGAAAGAATAATTGTAATTACCATTCTCACAATGACAATTCAATTCAATCTTCTATGTTTCGGTATTCGAATGTTTTTCATTCTTAAAGTTAAAACAATTTTTCTCGCAAACCTCCGATCATTCCAATTCGCGGAATGTTTATCAAGCAAAAAGAATAAAACTCCAAAACACCAAAAACCAAAAATAAAGTCTTTACCTTCTGTTAAATCAAAAAACGAGCATACTCCAAAAGCTAACATAAAAGGACCCATTATGCGATGGGTACCTAAGAAAATCTGATTTTTGATTGCAGAAACAGCATGTGCATATCTGGTATCTTGACTCTGGATGCTCGAGGCACATGACTGGATCCCAAAATTTACTATCCAAATTCAAGGACAAATCAGGTGGAATAGTAACTTTTGGTGATAATGGTAAGGGTCAAATAAAAGGCTACGGTACTCTACAAGAAGGTAATATCACCTTATCAAAGGTAGCTCATGTTTCTGGCTTGAAACATAACCTCCTCAGTGTAAGTCAACTTTGTGATTCTAAAATACTAGTAGTATTTGATGAAAAACATTGTTATTTATTCTCTAAGGCAGGTGAAGAACTTTGGAGAAAACGGACGGGAAAGGTAACTTGTATATGATGAATTTTACCTCTAAGGATGGTAAGGAAACTTTATGTCTCATCTCCAAAAAGAGTGAAGTTGCGTGGCTCTGGCATCATAAAATGTCTCACTTAAATTTTAATAATCTTGAGATGCTTGTTAAACACAAACTGGTATCTGGACTTCCAGATATTCATTTTCAAAAAGATCACCTCTGCCCTGCATGTGAAATGGGCAAAATTAAACGAGCATCTCATAAAACAAAAAGTGATCATTCTTGTACTAGACCTCTGCAATTATTACATGTGGATCTCATGGTCGATTGCAATTCGAGTCTATACGGTAAAAAGTATATTCGGGTACTAATTGATGAATTTTCCGGATATACGGCTTGCTTTGTTCGTCAAAAGTCGAAGTCCCAAGATGGTACTACGGAATATGATGACCAGAATTCAGGTTCTTCTACATCAGAAAATTCAGCAACTTCGAGTGATAATGGTACGAGAATTCGAACGCCAAGCTTGAATCGTATCTTGTTGAACAAGGAATTACTCAAAACTTCTCTGCTTCATTCGCACTCCACAACAAACGGTGTAGTTGAACGTCGCAACGAGAACCTTGGTTGAAGCGACGGAACGATGCTTGCGAGCACGGTCTCCCAGTCACTTGGGCCGAAGGCTGGTTGCTCTTGCTTGTTTCACTCAAAACCGTTCAATTATTGTCAAGAGGCATCTCAAAACCTCTTATGAAATTTGATTAATAAAAGAAAACCATCCGTAAAATTTTTTCATATCTTTGGTCATGGATGTTTTATCTTAAACGACAGAGATAATCTTGGCAAATTTGATCCGAAGTCTGATGAAGCTAAATTTTTAGGCTACTCGTTAAATTCAAGAGCTTTCCGAGTTTTTAACTTACGAACAAAAACTGTTATGGAAAGCATAAACATTGACTTCGATGATAACACTCAACTGACTTCTGACTATCTTTCAGGTTCCAGAGAATCCGAGATTGATGCTATTTTTCATGATTTTCTGGGCGACGAAGTTGTGTCAGAAGCTATGTCACCTCCACATTTGCAAATACCAGATATTCTCCAAGCCTCAGGCATTACTCTCTCTGGTCCTGCTTCTTCTGTTTCCTCTGACACGTCTATTTTTCCAGAAGTTCCCACTACTACATCTGCGGTGACACAACAGATACCAGAAGGACATACAGAAGAAAATAAAGAAGATTTTGTGTTTCCAGATGAAATCATTTCGTCAAATGAAACAACCCATTCAATTTCTCTACCCAGAATGACGAAATGGACTAAATCTCACACACCGGATCTTATAATTGGTAGTCCTTACGGGGGCCGAACACGATGCGCTCTTGCAAATGAAGCCTTCTTTGTTAATTTTCTTAGTATGATCGAACCTAAACGTGTACATGAAGCCTTAATTGAACCAAAATTTGGGTGGATGCTATGCGGGAAGAACTACTTCAATTCGAAAGAAATAAAGTTTGGCGTCTTGTTCCTTTACCAAAAGGCAAAGTTGCTATTGGCACAAAATGGGTATTTAGGAACAAAAAGGATGAAGATGGAATTGTTGTCGGGGAAATAAAGCTCGTTTGGTGGCTAAAGGCTACGCATCAAGAGGAAGGTATCGATTATGATGAAACCTTTGCTCTTGTTGCAAGACTAGAAGCAATAAGATTATTCTTGGCTTTCTCTGCATACAAAAACTTCAAAGTCTACCAAATGGATGTTAAATGTGCATTTCTTAATGGATGTCTAAAAGAAGAAGTGTATGTCGAACAACTTTGATGGTTTCAAAGATGCAAAATATCCGAATATGTTTATCTTCTTGACAAAGCTTTGTATGGTCTAAAGCAAGCCCCAAGAGCACGGGTATGAACGACTATCTACGTTTCGATCGGCAAAGGATATGAAAAAGGTAAAATCGATACAACTCTGTTCATCAAAAGAGGCAAAGGTATGTTAACTATCGTTCAAATTTACGTGGATGACATAATATTTGGTTCTACTCATCAAACGAAGTTGATTTGTTTTCTAAGTTGATGGAAATGAATTTGAAATGAGTATGATGGGAGAATTAACTTTCTTCCTAGGACTTCAAGTTAAACAAAGTACCTCACAGTATCTTTATAAATCGAAGCAAAATATGTTTCGACATGCTTAAAAGTTTCATCTTCAAAACTCATCATCCATGAAAACACCCATCTCCCCCGGTATGAAATTAGGACACTGACTCCTCCGGTAAATGCGGTGATATTACCGGCTACGGAGAATGATTGGTTCTCTTTTATATTTAACGGCAAGTAGACGATATTATGTTTGCCACTTGTCTTTGTGCTCGTTATCAAGCCAATCCTAAAGAGTCTCATTTGCCTGCTTGTAAAAGAATTTTTAGGTACTTAAAAGGTTCACCATCGTTGGGCCTTTGGTATCCTAAAATTCTGGATTTGATTTAATGGCGTATACGATTCGATCATGCGGGTTGTAAGCTTGGACGGAAAAAGTACATCAGGTAGCTGTCAACTTCTGGGAAATCGACTTATAAGTTGGACATCCAAGAAACAAAACTGCGTATCCACATCTACAGCAGAAGCTGAATATGTTGCTGCTGCTAGTTGTTGTTCACAAGTTATTTGGATGAAGACCCAACTCAGAGATTATGGTCTGATATACGATAAGATTCCCATCCTATGTGATTCTAAAAGTGCTATCGCCATTACAGAAAATCCTGTTCAGCATTCCAAAACAAAGCATATCGATGTCAGGTATCATTTCATCAAGGATCATGTCGAAAAGGGTACAATCGAAATGTATTTTGTTTCTACTGATTATCAACTTGCTGATATTTTCACAAAAGCTCTTGATGAGAGTCGTTTTAACTTCTTAATTAGCAAGTTGGGAATGCTTAATATGTAACAATGATTTCTTCAGAAGCATCCAGAAGCCTCTGAACTATTCTGACGATACTTCAGAAGTCATCAGAAGTCTCTGATCGTATCGAACTCTTCGAGCATACTTCGAAGCCTCACGGAATTCTACGATTTTACGTTTCATAATAATATTCTTCTTTCAAGAAATATCATAAAGTACAGATTGAGAAACGCGGTACGAAGCTACTACGGGGAGTTCATCATTCGAGGGGAGTTTACCACTCGGGGAGTTTACCATTCACGGGGGAGTTTCGCAATGAAGAAGATATTCGTCTAAGTCTAACTCTGGTTAGCTGTCTTCTGATTTACTATTTTACTTAAATTTTATTTGAATCTATCTGCTCTGAGTTTCTCTTGCCGCCAAGGTCTCTTAGACTTTTGATTCATTTCAAATTTTTTTAAAAATATAAATCAAGTCGACATGTTTTTCAACTTAATTTTCTATAAATTGATAATTCTTATAATTTCCATTAAATATATAAATTCATTCAACTCTTGCCTCCAAGGTTGTTTAAATCTATATGTTTAATACAAATTCTTCTTTATTATTCTTTTATAGAAACTAAACTCTCATGTGATTTTTGTTCTCACTTGACTGATTTTTAAACTTAAATAAATAAAATTAAGATTAAATTCTGTGTTTATTCAATTAATTCAACATTAATTGATTAATTAAACAGATTTTTTTTTACTTTTGTTTATTTCTGCTTTTAAGAAAAATCGCATCCGTTACTAAATCATCATCACACATGTGTCTCGTCGTACACGTGTCTCCAATCGACACCACTGCATGTGTATACCCGCGTGCTTACCTCGGCTCGAATGAACCGTTTTTTGTTTCTCCCCAACCGAATAACCCCTTCCCATTCTACGGTTTCTCTCTCACATAAAACCCCCGATTTCAACCTTCATCTTCTTCCTCGCAAATATTCCCAAATCGGTGTTTATTCTCGGTGCAAAGAAAAAAGTGTTCTCTTGTCAAGCATTCAACGAGTTCAAAATGGCTTCCAATCGTGCCCATCCTACCAACGAATGATGAAGACGAGTCATCGATTCCACCGCGATAGTACTCCCATTGTCAAGCGCCATTGAAGGCGAACAATGTGCGAGTCTTGCTCAACCCTAACACTTATCAACCGAATTTCGCATCATGATCGAGTTTCTACAACGACACCAGTTAAATCGCGCCCTAACCCTAACCAACCCAAACATCCACAGAAATCTATGTCCAAGAACGCGCAAACAATGCTCATCAAAAATGATGAAACACTCGCGAGTTCCGTCACTCATCACTGAACAAGTGGAAATTCTTTGTTCAAATCCCAATCACCAAAAGAAAACTCGCCAAATATTTTCATCTTCACTTATCGATTGATCGAAGTCGACGGGCAAACCATTCCCGATCATACAGAAGAAAACCCTTCTACAGCCCTCCTAGCCTTCGTCGATCTGCGGGTTACAATGAACCTCTTACCGAGTTGTCCGAATTCGAGAAGAAAAAGTTACCCCCAATGTGGAATCTACTCGTCTCCATACTCAACAAGAGTCTAACACTGCAAAATAGGTTCCTTGGATCAAGCTAGCCGAAACATTCGACGATTATGTATGGGATGTTCTACTGATCGCCACTTGGACTATGCGAGTCTCATCTTCCAAGAGATTAAAGCGTGTGCATACTAAGGTGCTACATCAAAGTCGGGGAAGCCACTACGCTCTCATGTTCCCACGCTTTCTCTCCCTCATCACTCATCCTGCTATTGGGGCAATCGAAGCTCCCCTGCTTCAGCCATTCTGCAAAATTGCATCAATGAGCTCCCATCGATCAACCATTGACAGCATTGGCTACTCTGCGCCCAGAGAACTATCCAGGTACATGCTAAACCTAATCCCATCTAGCTCTTCTAATCTCCAAATCTATAGAAGCTCTATGGTTTTCTCAGAACAGAGAATTCCTACCCCAGAGCACTTAGAGCCAAGTGTAGGTGGTCGAGTGCAGTGAGCATGAGATTGAAAAAACTAGGAGTGAACATCCGAATGCTTCTACCCATGCCGACCTTCTATTAAATGAAGGTACAGAAGATGTCCACAGAGACACATATGAGTGTTCCTCTCCAATTCCCCAAAGGGCAACCACAACTTCTGAGGTTGACGTCACCACGTCTCCACTCATTGACTTAGAATGACCCGTTCAAACCACCCGAGAAACCACCCATTCGGAGGATACTTAACTTCTTCTTGAATCAAATTCAACCGGAAAGCACCTCCACTTCATCATCCTCCCAACGGGGATGATGATGATAATATAAGAGTTCCTTCGCCCCGAACTCGCCACTTCCTTCACCACATGTTCATGTCTCCGTGGCCCGACATGCAGGTAGGCACGGAAGGGATGCGTCCGCGTCCTGCTCCTAGGATAGATGCCGATGAATTCCCATCGGAGGGGTTACTGACCCTAGGAATGCACTTCTTACCGGAGTGTTTACACTTCATCAAGGTAAGCATATCTTGTCTTCACACCTCATCCTCGATGATGAGGATGCGGTGAAACGATCGAACAACCGAAGGGCACGTGCGTAACGGCCCTCGAGACGGTGTTGGAAGTCCGCCTTACACACTCAACGTCAAAACGGGTGTAGAAGGCCCCTCGAACGCGAGGGTAAAGAGGGCTCCATGTGTTGGAGATGCACGGTTACATCTTCTGATTTTGTCACTAATGCAGCGTTCTTGGCATTTGCTGATCAAATTCAGAGATCTGTGGAAGATCTAAAATTATCCGCCACAACTAATCATTCTATTCTTGTGAGCCTTCAGATTCAAATTGAAAGGCAAAACTCTCTTTTAGCAGATCTTCAGCGACAAATGAGTTCCTCTCAAGAAGATCGAGAGGCTTATCTTGAACAACCTTGCTCTTGAATAATGGTCTTCGAAGCAAATACGGAGGCACTATCTCGGCTTCCCGGAATCTTTACGTGCCTGCGTAGACTACATTCTACGGTGGCGGACATACGAAGCTTGTCAAGACCATCATCACTTCTGATGATCCCTCTGTGTCTACACTTGTCAAGAAGTCTCACCTTGCCTCTTTCCAGAAGATTATTCTTGAGCGAATGTCGACCATAGCTTCAAAGTACTCTTCCAAGCCCTCCACATCGTCAGCGACCGAAACTTGCCGCTCTCGAAACTACTATCTCTCAACTTGTGCCTCTCGGTTTCTTCTCTGGGCGAGGCGTTTACTTCCAAGAAGAAAGCCAAGGAAGAAAGGGCTTGCGAAGAGGCCGGACCGAAAGGAAACGTTCGAGGATCGGGATCTGATTCTCGAAGGGGAGAAAGGTTCTAAGCCTAAGCAAGCCAAACAAACACCATCAGACACAAACACGAACACTGCTGACTCTTCAACGCCAACACCATCACAGCAACCCTCTTCTTCAAAACAAGTGCCACTCACTCCAACACCTGCGGCTACGCATTACGGTCCTCTACCCGGAGATCCGCAGCTAGCTAAGTTTGATTCTGGATCTTATGGGAAAAAAGCGAGAATCCCGAGCTCTCCGGTGAAAGGGCTGAAGTAGTCAGAGCTCACGAAGAACGAGAACGAGCTAAAGCTGCAAAGGAAAGAGCTAAAAGGGCCAGAGAGGAGGATGAGGAAGTGTTCAGAGCTGAATAAGAGAAAGCAGAAGAGATAATACGCCAGAGGCTAATAGTTGAAGAACAAATAGAGATAGAGAGGGGCCGAAAAAGAGAACTGGAAAGAGAAAAGGCTAGACTTAAAGAAGAACTACGAGAGACAAGATTTTGAAGGTGAAGAAAGAGCAAGAGTCGAGCGAGAGGCCGCTCGAGAGCGAAGGAGATCGAAGAGAAGAATTTGAAGAAAAATTAAATAAAGTTGGAAACATTGTTGGAAACATTGAACTTCCAACAATTGAAGTTGAGAAAAGGCACGTATGCTCCAACGACGGATCGGAAGATTTATCTCATGATGCCTAACTTCGCCAACCAATACAATGTTAGCGAGTGAAGTTAAAGATAACTTCATGGCACATAAACAAGACGAAGAGCCAGTTTCACTCGTCCCAATTACAAAGATAACGACCATGAAACATAAACGGTTTCAAGATACACCCATTTGGTACACAATCTACGAGATAGTCGGATCAAACAACAAAAGTTATTACATATGTGATAATGATCACGTTGTCCATCCATCCGAGTGATCTCATTTTTAAGGAAGAATTTATGAAGACTCGGCTTTTACGAACGCATAAAGATCCACAAGACCGGGTTGCCTACACTAGAATTATTACGTATGAAATCATACATTAGATACAAAAGGCGGAGTCGACTTCAGTTGGAATAAATTTCAAAATGGATAATCGCTATCTACTGCACCAAATGAGGAACTTGAAGGGATAAGCAAACTCGAGTGGGCGGACTTCTTCTTGAACCGGAGAAGAGGGAATCATCTTCAAAAGACCAAATAGAAAGAGCTTCTTTCGCATCAAAGAAGCTCACAAATACTCTTCTGAGGTAGTCTACATCATCAAGAGCTTTGCTGGCTTAGACACGACAAATCCAGAAGTTGCAAAGAAAATAGAGAAAAGACTTGATGGACTTCAGAAGAACAGAGAGCTTATCAATAATATTTCAAGTATCATCGCTGCTGTTGATCCACTCTGAAGAAAATTATTTTTTTTGACTTCATACTTAGGGGGAGAATGTTAGATATTAAAGTATGAGTCAAAGAAGAGATGTCTACAAATGTCAACACACACTTCTTGTTATAACTAATTGTTGTTAGACGCTCCCTTTATGACACATGGCACTTTGTAATTGGCTAGCATTTTGACTTTCTGTCTTTGTATCTATATAAATAGCATTGTATTGTGTTTGTAAAAATAGTCGATTAATACATTTACATATTGAAGAATACTGTGCGTAAGTCATTTCATAATCTTTGTTCTTCATTCTGTTTACTGTTCTATTGATTTAAATTGTTAATTGATCTGCTTCCGCAATTCACTCAGATTCAATACTCTCAATTAACAATCAGTTTAAAGGAATCTGGAACCAACAGGTATGGTCTCGATAAGAAGATTTCTCGGATGTATGAGATTCGATAACAATTATTGTCGGGTAAAGGAGACTCAATAAAACTTCTAATAAGTTTTGAATCGATAAGAAGAGTTTTATCGATCACAAGGGTCTCGATGACTTCAAGTTTCTCGATTAATCAAGATTCGACAAAAATAATTTGACTCGATAAAACAATGAATCGATAAAAATTTATATCGATTCCTATTGACTCGATTAATAAAATTTGTCGATTTAAAAGGACTTGATAAAAAATCAAAAATACTTAATCTTAGTTTTTTTTAACCGATAAACCAGAAACCAGGAACAAAGGGTTCTTGACTAAAAAGAACAAGTCTTTTTATGGACAAGAATGTTTAAGTTCTCGAGTTTCTTATTTGTTCAGTCAAGAAAAAAATTAAAATTACTAGAGTTTATGATTTTTACTATAGAATTCTTTAGTAAAAAAATCTGCAAGAGTCACTAGTTCCTGAGTTTTCTTATGTAAAGAATATCAAAAGTAATTAAAATAAACTAGAATAACTTTAATTAAAACAGATTGAATAATTTTGACTAAAATCAAGAATAACTCAATATGGATCGACAAAAATTTAAGCGCATGAAGTATGAATCGAAAAAAAATCAAGTTTATCAAAGTAAGACTTTTTATCGGGTAAATCTAATGAAGTATGGATCGAGAAAAACAGATAAAAAATATTATGAGTTTTTATCGAGTAAAGCTAAAACAGTTTGAATCGATAAAAACTCAAAAACTCAGAAATCGAAAATTTACCTTCTGTTTCATGAATAACATCAGAAATTCGAAAAAGAACTCTGATCGTCTGCTCTGATACCAATTGTGGATCCCAGAATATGAGGTAACGATGTTCTTTTATAAAGAATAATCAATAAGAACACGAAGAACGCTATGAACATGATGAAGATCCGAAGTCGGATATCTTACTTGTATTGAATAATAACAGATTTATCTCTCACAGTTTAGCTCTCAATATTTCGCTCTAATGTTCTCCTCCTTCTAATGCTAGACCTAACCCTCTATTTATATGTATAGGAAATACGGTATAAGGAAAGTAAAGATTAAAGCATTCTACACTTGCCTTATTTACAAAATAGAATGTTTCCTTATTAAATCTTTCCTAATTAAAGACTTTGCTAACTTTTCAATTTAGCCTTTCACGTCTTCAATAGTTGTCATCTCGGATATAATTTTTTCAGACCTAACATACTGGAAGATCTATTTCAGGAATGATAATACAAGGTCTGAACCTAACTTCAAATTTTATTGAGAAAACAATTAGAATTTCATCTACAATTTCAACTCCTTCCATATGACATAGATCAAATTCCAGTTCAACTCTTTCATCTGGTTGGTCAAGAAAATTTCTGAAGACAGAAAACCTGTTGTCCAAAAGTCTACACTCCAGACTTCTTGGATAGTTCAGAAAGACATGCACCCAACAGAATTGGCTTAGTATTTTCCATAGCTCTTCAGAAGCTCTTCTGTATTCATCATTCAGGGATTATTGGGGCTTCCAAATCACCAAATCCTTTATTTCGTTTACTTCAGAACTCTCTCCCATATTAACTCCAGACATATCTTCTTCAAACATAATGACATCAGAAAGATCACTAGGCTCACCAATAACATCTTCAAATGCAAGGTATTCCCTTAGCATTTCTTCATTTGAATCAGGAATAATGTTTGTATTATCTGAGCTTAAGTTACCTTCAGAATCAAAGGATAACTTCTCTGTTTCATACCCTTCCTCTACTGTATCTTCAGAACAATGAACATTTGCCTCTTGCCCTTCATGTTCTGCAAATAAAATATCTTCTATTGCTTCAGAATCTCTATTAGATGCTTCACCAACATTCTGAGCATCTTCAGAAGTTTTCTCAGAGCTTTGTTGTTGAACATTTTCAACATTCTCTGTTTCAGATACTCTTTGTCTTTTCTCCCCCTCTTCATTATCAGGATCCTGATCATCAAGATTCCTTTTAGAAGTATCTGATTAAGGCCTGCACTCTAGAACAGATAACCTTGTGCTTAAATCTGTCTGAGAACTCTGAATAGAAGAAAGCTGATTTAAAATCTGAGAAATATCATCCTTTGTAGCAAAAGTAGAAGAATCTGGGTGAGCAGATGAAGAAGAAGACTGAGAAGCTTTCAGAGAAGAAACTGATGAAGCCACTTCAGAAAAAGCAGTCGGAAGTGCTTGTTTAAAAGAATTCAGATCATTAGAAGATTGGAGTTGAAAATCATTCAGCCTATTTACCATACTTACCCCTTGTTGATCCAGCCTATCCTCCATCACCTTTTTAGTTGTATCCGGCAATTCCTTGATGTCCTTCTGAATCTTTGCAAATTCAGAAGTACAGAAGTCTTTGAATTCTATGAATTCAGAAGATGTGGGTAAGGTTCCAAGACCAATAGATGGTCTTGTTTGCAGTCCTTCAGAAGAAGGCTGGCCTGTATGTGCCACAGAGACATCATGAACCACATTTGATTCTGTTAATGGGGATTTTGTGATGTTCACCCCACCAGGGCTTCCAACTAATCCTTGATATCCAGAAATAGGAATATCTATAGTTGTTGATGCAATGTGACAAACACTTTGCTTAGTGACATCAAAAAGATGTGTGCTAGTGGGAAAGGATTCCACATTAAGTGGTTCAGTAGGCTCAATGTTGAGTGGACTCTCAAACACAATGTGCTCAAAATGATGAAGGGGGGACATATATCCTTCATTTTCAACAAAAGGATCCTCCAATTGGGGTCCTAATGGATTATAAGCTGCTTGCCCCATATGTGTTGATGAAACACCCTTCTGTTGAGAGATGGGTGAGTGGCTGGAGGGGTTAATCAAATTTGCCATGGGCTCACTGGCCTTTCCAATATCATCCACCAAAGACTGTGGAATGATAGAAGATGTGGGTGCCCGGCTGGTAACAGGTGGTTCACAAGTTTGTTTTTCTTTTACGTGTGTTCTCCCCTCATCAATTCTTTTCTTGACTCTTCTACCCATTCTCTCATTTTCATTTTTCCTCTTTACTCTTTGAGGTTGTTCTCCCCCTTGAACAGCCTCCCCTCTCTTTCTAGTAATTCTAGACTCCCTTGCATGATCACCACGCTGGTTTGAATCAGGGGAAGGGACTACTGGTTGAGGTAATCCCATAGATTCTAAATGCTCACTCCCAATCCTAGTTGGTGTACTTACAAGATCAATTAAATGAGAAGGAAGTGGAACTTCATATGGAAAAGTAAGTTTTGCATTTGGAGGTCTTAAACTGTTCATAGTAAAGATAGGAATATGTACCTCATGTGCTAGAACAGGGATTGCAGATACTGCTTTCATTGCTCCTTTGATGAGTGTTTGAAAGAATCTCTGAAATGGGATGTAGTTGAATGTGGACTTCTTCAAAATTGCAGATTTGAGTTCATCAAAAATAAGACTAGCATAATCATAGTGTTGGTTGAAGGCAACTCCATGAAAAATAATCCTCCCATTAGCTGAAGCTTGATCCAAACTTGAACTTTTCCCAGATAAGCAAGTGTTCAGAATTGAGAATAAACAGTACCATATTGGAGGTAAACATTTCCTTCTTAGATCATTTCTGTTGAGGAAGGAATTGGATCATAAGAGGTTTTCCCAAGAACCTCATCTGAGTTTGGCAAGAAGTGAAGACATCTAATATCATCCATAGAGATACACACCTTGTAAGCATGAACATAGGAGACAATTTCATCTTCAGATTCATCAACCTCAACATAGTACCAGAATTGTTGAAGATAAGAAGCTGGAACCGAAAATTTCCTAGAAAGTAGAGTACGGAGTGGATGTTTCTTCAGAATGTCAATCAAAATTATTTGATCATCAATGAAGTCTTTCAATTTAAAGTTCAGAGCACAGTTATTTTTCTTGATGTCAAGGAGTTTTTCAGCAGGGACATAGAGTTTCGACATATCACTGCTTTCAACACGAGTCTGAGATTCAATATCACCAGCATTTGATTCAGAAATAACTTTAATAGGTTCGATTTGTGTTTCCCCAATTTTATCAGTTCTCGGGCTAGGGTTAGGGTTAGGTTTGGAAGGTCCAGCTTGATGAATAGCAGTTGTGGCTGTATCTTGAACCATTTGATCTTAGGGAAGTGGAACTTCCAATGTTCCCACAACCAGTTTCTGAGGTACAATCTTGAATGAACCATCACTCGATGATCCATTGCTGTCATTTTGACTCGAAGAAGTAGAAACCATAGCTTTTGAAGTAGACATGATAGTTGAAGAACAAGGATTCAAAACAGAATGAAGATCAATGAAAACAGATAGATTTTGCAGAATAAAATCGCTAAAAAATGAAGATGATGAAGAATCCATTGATTTATAAGACTCGATAAGCGTTGGTGGACACGTGGCCAAAAAGTAAATGTTATTAGAGTAGTAATCATCATTTATTTGGATAAATGAACCGGTTAAATGACGTGATTAAGAAATATCCAATGAAATTAGAACACGTGGCAGACGTTTAAGTGAAAATATCAACGGGAAGTTAAGTTCTGAGAACAAGTTCAAAAACTTCAGAAATCGTTCAGAACTTCTGAGAATAAGTTCAGAAGTCTGAAAGAAGGAATTCAGAAGAACCGCAGAATTTTTAAGTGTAGTTCAGAACTAAACTTGGATCATCGTAGAAGACCAAAAATCATTTAAAAATACAAACTTCTGAAAAATATAAAACATTTCGAGAATTCAGAAGTAGGTTTGAAAAAACAGAAAACTGATTTTATCTAAGGAAGCTTGTTCATACTTCTTAGATATAAAGTGCAAGACTTTATTTCAGCAATGCAAATTTGTTTTGTATGAAAGAGTAGTGTAGATTTTGAAATTAATACCACTTCCCCTTGAATCATTAGCAATTATGATTCTCCCCCTTAATCAGTGCAACTTTATCAAAGAAACAAGAAAATATTAGAGAAATGAGAAAAAAACATGAAAAGTATTAAAATACAATCAACCTAGATACAGAAGGAATATACTTCTGAGTTTTAAAAGAAGCAAAGATCTGAATGTTGAACTTCAGAATATGCAGAATATTTCTGAAGAGAAAACTATTCAGAATTTGAGATAAAAACCTCAGAATATAACTTCTAGAGTATAGTTGACGTGTAATACTTACATAGACATATTCATCATGCCCAATTTACTTACCAAGAAGGTAAATCGTTTTTCATCAAGTGCTTTGGTAAATAAATCAGCTAACTGATAATCTGTCTGAACAAAAAACATTTCAATATTACCTTTTTCCACATGATCTTTGATAAAATGATATCTTACATCAATGTGCTTGTTCTTTGAATGCTGAGCAGGATTGGCAGTGATGGCTATGGCACTCTTTGAATCACAATACAGAGGAATCTTTTTGAAAGTATAACCATAGTCTTTAAGTTGAACTTGCATCCAGATCACTTGTGAGCAACATATTGCAGCTGCCACATACTCAGCCTCTGATGTAGAAGTAGAAACACAATTTTGTTTCTTTGAAGACCAGCTTACCAGTCTATCACCCAAAAACTGACATGATCTAGAAGTGCTTTTCCTGTCTAATTTGCATCCACCATGATCTGCATCTGTAAAGGTTGTTAGTTCAAAACTAGAATCCTTAGAATACCAAAGTCCCAATGAAGGAGAACCTTTTAGTTATCTAAGTATTCTTTTTTGCAGCTAGAAGGTGTGATTCCTTAGGATTAGCTTGATATTTGGCACAAATACATGTAGCAAACATTATATCTGGTCTACTAGCAGTTAAGTAAAGCAAAGATCCAATTATGCCTCTGTACTTTTTCTGATCAACAGATTTTCCATTCAGATCAGGATCTAACTTAGTTGCAGTGGCCATTGGAGTTTGAATACTTGAACAATCAGTCATGTCAAACTTCTTAAGTAAGTTTGAGACATACTTGGATTGATTAATGAATATGCCAGTGGGAAGTTGTTTAACTTGAAGACCAAGAAAGAATGTTAATTCTCCCATCATACTCATTTCAAATTCAGTTTGCATGATTTTCTCAAAATTTCTACAAAATTTTGGATTTATAGAGGCAAATATAATATCATCTACATATATTTGTATCAAGATCATATCATCACCCTCCTTTTTCAGAAATAAAGTTGTATCAACAGTACCTCTATTGAATTTAGAATTCAGAAGAAAAGTTGTGAGAGTATCATACCATGCTCTGGGTGCTTGTTTAAGTCCATATAAGGCTTTGTCCAAAATATAGACGTGATCTGGAAATTCTTTGTTGACAAAGCCTTCTGGTTGTTCAACATACACTTCTTCATGTAAAATACCATTCAGAAATGCACATTTCACATCCATTTGAAATACCTTCTTGTTTTTATGAGCAACATAGGCAAGAAAGATTCTAATGGCCTCTAATCTAGCAACATGAGCAAAGGTTTCATCATAATCAATCCCTTCTTGTTGACAATAACCCTTAGCTACAAGCCTTTCCTTGTTTCTTACAACAATACCATTTTCATCCTTTTTATTTCTGAATACCCATTTTGTGCCAATGATGGATTTATCTTTTGGTTTTGGTATCAATCTCCAGACCTTGTTTCTTTCAAATTGATTTAACTCATCCTGCATAGCTAAAATCCAGTCTGGATCTTGAAGTGCTTCATATGGCTTTTTGGGTTCCATGCTACTTAAGAAATTTACATACAGACATTCATTTGCTGTTGCAGACCTTGTTTGAACACCTTTTGATGCATCTCCAATAATTTGATGCACAGGATGACTGGATGTCCATTTGTTCACATTTGGCAATGGTTGAACAGATGAAACATTGTTTAGAGAATCATAATCATCAACAATTGCTTGAGTTTCAGTATCATGATTGATAACTGAATGTAAATCTGAAGTCTCCCCCTCAAATGAAACATTCTGAATTTGTTCAGAACTTTGATGTACATGCTCAGAAGTAGTTTGAACTGGTTCAGAAACAACTTGAACTGGTGCAGAAATTGGATGTACATATGTGGAAGTTGGAAGTTCTGAATTTGAGGTTGAGATTTGTGGTGCTGATGTACGTGAAATTTGTATTTCTGAAATGTCTTGATTATTTAAGTTTCTGATGAGAGAAGGATTTTGATAATCTGCAGAAACATTTACAGAAATATCAAATAAGTTCTGACATAGAATGTCTAAATTTTTTTTAAGTAAAGTTTGAGATTCAGAATTAGAGTTTGTCTTATTATGTGCTGAGTCTAAACTTTCAGGAATTGGTTTATGTGCGAGTTCTGAACTGTCTTGTTCAGAAGTCAATGTTGGCTCATGAAATTTGACATTTGAAGTCTCAACTATCCTTTGAGTTCCTTTAATGAGTACTTTGTAAGCTTTGGATCTTTGAGAATAGCCAACAAAGATACCAGGTACACCTTTTGGTGCAAATTTGTCGAGATTCTGAGTATCATTCTTTAGAAAACACCTGCAACCAAAGATTTTAAAATAATCAATAGAGGGTTTTCTTTGTTTTATCATTTCATAAGGAGTTTTAAGAAATTTTCTGTTTAAAATGGTTCTGTTTTGAGTAAAACATGCAGTAGCAATAACTTCTACCCAAAGAGAGAGAGGAAGTTCTGAATATGCCAGCATGGTTCTTGCAGCTTCTACCAAAGTGCGATTCTTTCTTTCAACTACCCCATTTTGTTGAGGAGTTCTTGCAGATTCCAAAAAATTCTTCAGAAATACCAACAGATTCCAAAAAATTCTGAAGTGTAGAGTTTGTAAATTCTGTTCCGTTGTCTCTTCTGATCTTTTGGATTGGGAGTTGAAGAAGAACTTGAATTTTCTTCAGAAAGGGTATCAGTCTTTCAGAAGTATCAGACTTGAGTCTCAGAAATTCAATCCATGTATATCTTGTGTATTCATCTACTATGACAAGAATGTATTTCTTTCCCCCCATGCTTTAAGTTTTCATTGGTCCACATAAATCCATATGTAGCATTTCAAGTGGAGCCTTGCATGAAGATAGCATTTTCAGAGGATGAGAACTTCTTTTGAACTTCCCTAGTTCACATGCAAACCAAAGAGAGTTCTTTTCAAATGTGATATTTGGTAGTCCTCTTACAGATTGATGTTTGCCTAGTTCAGAAATGGCTTTGAAGTTTAGATGTGACATTCTTCTGTGCCAAAGCCAACTATCATTTCTCATTGTTGTAGACATATAACATACACCTTGTAGTTGACCTGTTGCAGTGAATGTTGCTGTGTAGATATCTCCATCTCTATAAGCAGTTAATTCATTTTTGTTTGCTGTACTCAGAACATGACAATGATCTATGTCAAAATTAACCTTCCAGTATTTGTCACAGAATTGACTAATACTGAAAAGATTATGTCTTAGTCCCTCAACATAGAAAACTTTCATTACTGTTACATCTCCTTTAATGAAAGTGCCATATCCTCTTACATATCCCTTTGCATTGTTTCCAAAGCTAACTGTTCCTCCATATCTTTCATGATAATCAGTTAGTAGTTCTTTGAAAGGTGTCATGTGTCTTGAACATCCAGAATCTAAGACCCACGCATGCCATATCTGCAAAAGAGATTATTGAGTTTTAGGTACCCATTTCAGAATGGGTCCTTTGAGATTAGTAATAAAATTTGATGTTCTGAACTTTGTCTTCAGATTTTGTAATTCAGAAGTTTGTTCAGATCTTTGAAATTTATCTTTCTTGCTTTTATTTTTATTTTTATGTTTTCTTTTAATTAAATTTGTCAATAGCTGAACATTTCTGAATAGATTTCATCAAATTTTTCTTGTTTGTTTTGGTGTTAAGATGAAAATTATGATGACCACAATTAATACAGTGAATATGATTCTTTAAAGTATTTACAATAGCAGTAGACATATAAGAATCAATAACATTTGATTTTTCAAGAAAGATTCTTTTATTCACTTTCTTTGATTTAGGTACATCATTTTTATTTAAAATTGAAAAAATATCTAATCTGCCATTGTTTGACAGGCTTTCATATTTCTTTCTCCATACTAAAGTGGATAGCTCTGTAAAAGTTAAGAAATGAGGATTAGTATATGAATTTCTTCTGTTTACTTTAGGTTTAACCTCAGAATTTGAATGAATTGTTTGAACTTCAGAGAGAGAATTTGAGGATTGTCCTTTTTCAAAGTTTTTAACTCTGGTGTTGAAGTCAGAAGATGTTACTGAATATGGTGATGAAGTCAAGGAAGTGTTTGTTGTAGTAGGAGAAAAATTTGAAGAGGTAAAATTTTCAGATATCTGAAGTTCTGGTTTTAAAAACACAGAACCAAACATTTCTAAAGGTATCTTTGAAGCTTCTGTTTTTAGTATTTCTCCTTCAGTCATACAAGATTGTGATTTGTAAACCAAATAGCCATTTTTATCAATGACTTGTACCATATGATCATCACCATCTTCTGAATCAGAAGCATTTATTAGTTCTGAAAACTTGTTTTGAGTCATACTTGTTGCAAAAATATTTAAATCTTTTGTTATTGTAGACTCATCATCAGAGTTATCAAAAAATATATTGGGATTCTCATCAACATCTTCTAAAGAGTCAATTTCTGAGAATTCATCATATTTTTCTTCATGTTCTGATTTATTATCAGAAGTATCTTCTGAAATGACTTCAGAATTGAGTTCAGAAGTTATCTCAGAAGTAACTTTAGAAATTATTTCAGATTTAATAATTACTTCAGATTTTTCTTCAGAAATAATATTTGATTCAGAAGATTCACAAATGTTTGAACTTGTATTTATTTCTTCTATTTCAGAAATTATTTTTGGTTCACCAATTTTAAGAGGTGTTTCTTCTGAAAACAAAGTCTCTGATTTTACAAATGGTATTCTTTCAGGCAAAGAATAGTTCACAGGTTTAGAAATGACATCTGTATTTGATTCATTGAAAATTTTCATTTTAGAATAATCATACAGATTTGCAGGTGCCTTTTTTAGTATTTGACTGTCATTATATCCTAAACCTGCTTCTATGTTGTAAAATTTTGAATTTTGAGCTTGACTTGTTAAAATGTTCAGAGTTTGTTCAGTTTGTCCTATTTTAAAATTTAAATCTTCTAATTCTTTAATCTTTTTATAAAGATCAAGTCTCTCTTCATTTAGAAAATTCATTTTAACATTCAGAATTTCTTTTTCAGACTTCTCATTTATAATTTCCTTTTGTAAGTTGTCCATTTTTTCTTTTAAAACAAGTTTTTCTTCTGAAACCTTTTTAAGAATCTGTTCAGCTTCTTGACAATTTTCTTTATATATTTGACTTTCAACTCTGAATTGATTGACCAAAATTCCTTCACCTTTAATTCTGTTTCTGAGAGTTTCAAATTCAGAAAACATGTTTTGAAATTGATTTTTCATTTCAGAATCTACAGTGTTATGTTCATAATTATGTTCAGAATTTTGTTTAGAAGAGTAGTTTATTTCAGAATTTAATTCAGAAGATGAAGAAGATACCACAGTGTCTTGTTTGTCTTTTTCTGGATCCATGTGACACATATAGCAGTTTGTTGCATAGTGAGCAACTTCTTCATCATCATCTCCATCACTCCAGTTTAACCAGTCCTCTTCATACTTGGTTACTAAAGCAGGATTAAGTTCCTTTTTCTTGGCTAACAGATGTTTCTTCTCATAGTAGCCTGAATTCTTCACTTTTGGCATCTTGCATTGTCTTGCATGATGTCCAGGCTTTCCACAGTTGAAGCATCTTGCTGGTTCAGATGTTTCAGATTGACCAGCTTCTTGACCTTTCTTAGGTCGATTTTCAGATCTAAGTTTATTCTGATATTTTTGATTGTATGTTTGTGTAAATTGCCTTGTCATAAAAGCAATATTATCCGAAATCCTTTTTAGCTCCTCATCTGATTCATCCCCGTCAAAACTGTTGTCTCTGGGATCTCACACACCTTCTTGGCAGAAATAGTCAGAGAATTATTATACTTCTTGCTTAACAAAGCTACAGTTTCATTTACCTTCTATTGTTCATTTTGTCTAGTTTTGATTTTTTCTTCTTGTTGAAACAGAATACCATAGACATCATGAATAGATTTTCTTGATAAATTTCTGGTAACCATGTTATCAGAGAAGCTTGACCATTCATTACCCAAGTTGTTCAGAAATTTGTTGTTTATCTCAGAATTTGATTTCTGAACACCCTTTCTTCTTAGATCATTCCGAATATTGTTGAATCTATGATAAGTCTCTGTAATAGATTCATTCTTTTTATACCTGAAGTTTTCATAAGTACCCACACAGATATTTAGTCTTTGTGCTTGGGCTTTTGTAATACCCTGCATTTGTGCTTCAACTTCATCCCACATGGCTTTAGCAGATGTTAAGCTATCTACTCTATTGAATATCTCATTAGGAAAAGCCATTGTAAGAAGAGTTAATGCTCTTTTGTCAACTTTAGCTTGGGCTTTTTCAGTGGTGCTATACATACATGGGCTTTTCTTCATTCTTGACGCTGGTATTTCAGGAGTTGATTCAGTTCTAGGAACTCCTGGAATTTCAATAAAGACCTCTAGTGGGCCATTTGTGATTGATTGCATTAAAGCTTCATCTATGTTGTCCAGGAATTGAATCATTCTGATTCTCCATTGATGGTATTCTCCCAAGAAAAGAGTTGGTGGTTTCGTTTCAGATCCGATTGAGACAATTTCTTTAGACATCATTGATTGTTAGAAGATCGAGAATTCACCTGATTTGAATTTGAGATTTATCGATCAAGAACACCAAGAACTGTCAGATCTGACAATTCTTTCACAAATCTTCAAGAACATTTGAATTGGCTCTGATACCAATTGTTAGGACCCAAACAATCAAGATATCAATATATGGAAAGATTTTAACAGGAATGTGATAGCCAAATGTAATATGTATTGATTGAATGTACAGTACTACAGAATATGTCTTTATAAGGCTAATGGAAAACATTAGTTCTAACTATCTAACTAACTATCTATTTATACATGAAATAGAAAGACTAAAGTAACAGTACATTCGTAACAGACAAGTTCAGAACAGGTTCTGAACTCCTTCAGATCTTCTTCAGAAGTGTCTTCAGAACTTCTTCAGAACCTCTTCAGAATGTCTTCAGAACTTCTGAAGTTGGCACTTCAGAAGTTATGCCTTAGGCTTTTCTTTATCTTTTCTTTATCTTTTCTTCAGATTTTTATATCTTCAGAACTCAGAAACCATAGTCCTTGATTTGTGTGTGCATCCATAATACTTAAGAACAACAACTTGCGACAGCAATGTATTCGTCTTCCGCGGTCGAAGTGGAGATGCAAGTTTGTAAGTGAGTACTTTTCCGTCCTCCTTTTGTTTAGCCAACATCAATTTGTAAGTGAAGTAGTTTAAGTCTTAGGCTTTTTGCATTCACGGGCATAGTTGCCGGATTTTCCGCAGTTGTAACATAGGCTCATTTCACCCTTGAATTTGTCTTTCAGTTTGGGTGGTGGACGAGATTCTTCTCTCCTTGGTTTAGGCTCAAACATAGCTTTGCGCTCATGGTTCTTTGGTCCCGAAGCATATCTTTGTTGATTGGCATTTGAGCGACGAGAGAACTTTTGTTGGAATGATTTTGTAAGCAAAACCAATTGCTGTTGGAATTTGACAATTTCCGGATCATAGTCGAACTCTTCATCCTCTAATTCAGGAATGACGTCTTGAGATGTGCTTTGGGATAAAGAAGGGGTTTCTTTTACGACTAAGGCGATTGGATCAGAATTCTTTTTGATTTTGGTGTTTGCCCCCATGGTTTCAAGTACCTCATCCTCATCTTGTTGTAGGGTTTCGTATACTTCGTGAAGATCGAGTTCAACGATAAATTTGCTGTGTTTTATTTGGTTGGCAAAACGACGCCATTCAGGTTGAAGATTGCTAACAAACTTCACGTTGTTCTCGATCTTTGTCTTACAAATTTCGTTTTTGCTTAACTCGTTCACCAATTGAACAAAACGAGTGTAAGTATTCGTAAGACTTTCACCCTCTTTGGCTTTGAATTCTTCGTATTGAGAGATGCAGTTTGTGATTTTCAGTTGAGTCCCAATCTTTGCTTGTGACAACTGTCGAAATTCGAGCTTTCAGGTTAGCTTCTATGAAGTTTGTTAGAGTTATTTTAGATAACTAGAAAAATAAGAGTTAGATAGATTAGATTAACCGAAAAATCTCTAGCATTTCTGGTAGTCGCTTAAAATGTCCGGTTCCGACCACTAACTGTCCGAAACGTCCAATATAATGCCAAATGCTCTAATTTATACCTAATTTATGTAAAATATATATAGTTTTAGAATGTTAAATATAAAACTTTTATTTTTATATAATTTAAACACTTTTGGATATATTTTGAAGGAAAAAGGCAAAATTTGAGAAAATGGACTTTTAATTTCACTTCTTTTGGGCTTAAAATAATATTTTTTAAAAACATTGTTGGGATGGGTGGAGCCCATACCGATGGCCAGCCACCCCCCCCCATTGTCCACATATAAAAAAAATTCTTCTTATTTGCTCATTTTCAAATTCAAAATTGCTCTCATCTCTCTCTCTAAAAGTGAAGAGACACTTCCATATTCCCTCTCTTCCTCTCTAAAACTAAACTCCAGCTATTACCATTAAAAATCTTCATCAAAATCAAGTTCATACAAGGATATAGAAGTTCTAATCATCATCCAAAACAAGGTAACAACTCTACTCTCATTTTTCTTGCAAATTTTGGGTGAAAAACCCACTATTCTTACATTTTTTTAGCGACTTCTTCTAATATCCGAAATTTCTGAGTTTGTGGAGAGATTATACACCAACACATGTAAAAATATTTATACAATGGTGGTAATCTATGATCCACACATTAAAACTCAAGAAAATAGGTGAAAAACATGATTTTATGTGATTATGAACAACGATGGTGATTTTTGGTGCTGAATGCATGTGCATAAATCGTCCATTTCTTGCAAATAATATGTTCAAATATCATAAATCTTCTTCTAAAAGTTTATTTAGTGAGTTGGGTTCTAATCCAAGTGGTTTCACTAAAAAACATTGAGTTTTGACCCCCAAATGCTCATAGCAATATGAATGTGCATCTGGAGTTCAACAGTAGCTAAACCCTACTTTGAATGACCATAACTCTTTGAATATTTATCCAAATCACTTGATTTTTCTTATGGAATTTAATTTAATGAGTTATCTTTCAAATGCCACTGGTTTCATTCAAAAATATGGTGATTTGATGTTTCAATTAATCAAAACAAAATGAGTGTACATTCTGTCCAAATTTGACAGAATTGTGCATGCATGTTCAAATGGCCATACCTCCTCCAAAACTCAATGAAAAAGGATGATTCTTCATTTGAGAGTCATTTATATGAATTATCTTTTGTTTTCAAGTGGAATCACATGAAAATATGAAGTTTTGACCCTCCAAACACCTAAAATATTTTAGGTGTGCAAACTATGAAACCACCAGTAGGTAAACCCTACTTTGCATGTTCATATCTCTTTGAATATTTGTCCATAATGCATAATTATTCTTCTGGAGCTTTCATTGATGAGTTAGGGTTCATATGATACCAGTTTAATTCAAAAAATATGATGTTTTGAGTCATTAACCAATTTATTAAAGTTAAGTGTGCAATCTGTCAACTAATGACAGAAGTGTGCATGCAACTTTGTGGTGCCATCTCCTTCATAACTCATCCAAAATGAGTGATTCGTATTTCAAAACTTTCCTTTATGTGTTATGCCTATAATCCAACTGGAATTTCTGAAAATTATTAAGTAGAACTCCTCAAATGGTTGTTTTACTGATAGTGTGTAATCTGCCATGCTTGTTGTGACACACTGTTTGATATAAATTATTTGAACCCTTTTCATATGTCTTAAATGCATGAAATTTGGTCACAATGACTTCAACTCCGTAATGCATCACATATAAAAAGATGGGAACTTTTATTATTTTGGATGTTACATTAAATTGATCATCTTTGGGACTTATATTTTCTGTCAGGAATTGAAAATTTGAAACTATTTCATTTCATAAATTATGATCACTTAAAAGAATATACATTATATTTTCGGTATAAATTATTTCCTTAAAGAGCATATGTGCATTATGTATAACGGGACAATTGTAGACCAAGTTGGACATATAGAGACTTATAAGCACACTCATAGTAATCATTAGACACATAAGTGACCGTTTTGGGTATTCCTCTTTGATAGGGAAACGGTAGACCGGCGTGTGGGAGCGGATCGTGTTTTAATTAACTGAAGTTTTAGCTAAAAGGTGAGTATTTATGGCCCCTTTTTTATGTGTTTTAAACGTTTTGGGGTGAAAAGCATGTGGTTATAAATAAAAGTGATTTGATTTATATTGTTAAATGAAAACCATATAAATTTATACAATGAGAAAATTTATATAACACTATGATATGTTAAGTTATGTGAAGTCCCCGTGTTACACTATTATTTAACTCTATAATGTTTGAGCCGATGATATTGTGGATAGCGCTATTTGGTTGACATACCCACCTAACTGTCAAGTAGGGGTGCACTTTATCAATTAAGAATGCTCTACACATGTGGACTTTAGGTCCACCTCTGAGGTAGTTCCTGGGACGTAGAATGTCGCTTTAGGTTTAGTAGTGGCTCAATAATTTGATATCATGTGTATTTAAAATTTGTATTTTTGCTCATAAGAAGTTAAAATGATAAAAGTCCATGCGAACATCCGTTTCGTATTTCATACCTTGCATACAAAAGGTTTTATGCATTTAAAAACCTGTGTACTCACCAACTCTTTGTAGTTGACCGTTGTTTTATCATGCTTTTCAGGAGTAAGAAAGGTTATCTGAAATGCTCGCTTGTAGGCGTGACGACATCAATTATGTTTTAATTTGAAATCTTTTGTTTGGACTTTATGTTTATGTCGTTTCGTTAAAACTCTGTACTTGTATGACAAATTTTTCAGTTTTAAAATGTTATGTATTTGAATGAATAATTGGTGTTGCTTATGCTCTATTGCTATGAAATCTTGAACTATCACGCCTCGTGATTTCGCTTTAGCGGGGTGTGACAGACATGGTATCAGAGCCATAGGTTATAGAGAATACCGGGTTTTCTATAAAAACCAAATACTATAACCATAAGTTTTAGAAAACTAATTTCTAAATTAATTTAGTTAATTTTTTTTAAGCTTACTACTGGTATAATTGGATTAGGTACTGACTTAGCATATTACAATTAGGCAAAGGCTGATCACCTATGTCTAATTTAATAACGATGGACATAAAACAATTATATATAAAGTTCTTGCTCAAATGAAAAGCATGGTCATAAGTGTGAGTTTGCATAAATATTTTTTTTTGTGAACAGATTATTTACTAAGTGCATTTTATAATTTTGTTACTGTCCCAGTTTAAAAATGTCTCACTCTTCTTCACACCCTGATCACTCCCCTGATGAGTCCGGTTACTATACTAGCATTCCTAGGAGAAACCAACCCGTGCATGAAGAAAGTGACCCTTCAGAGGAAAGTGACGTGGCCACTCAAGACTCCCCTACCAAATCTTCCATACATGCGCCACCTCCATCGATGTGGCTGGACCGTCACGTGGACCAAGGACTATACGGACCGCTCAGAAGCCTGTTCTCCCTCCAAGGAGAGTGACCCTCACAGTTCCCACCGAACCCTCTGACTAGCCATCTTGATCCCGAACCAGATCGCGGAGTGTGACCGCTCCTCCACTACTGGGTCTCGGGCATGGCCAACGAAGTACAGACTCATCGGCTGAGGTTGGACCATTTTCAGGAGTCCATAGACGGCATTTTTACAGCCCTGTACTCACAGGATGAGATTACTGGTAGGATCATGGAGGTTACCTCTGAGTCTAGGAGGGCGATCAAAAGGCTGTACACTTATTTGGCTTGGGCATTAGGAGCGTTGATGGTGATGCTAGGAGTCTTGATTTGGCATTGATGCATTAGGAGGGCGATCAAGAGGCTGTTTTTATGAATCTTTTGGATGACAACAATTACTTTTTGCGGCTTGTAGCCTAGATGTTAAGTTTAAACACTTTTTTGTCTTTTGGGATTGTATTCTGATTTTTTTTTTTTTTTGTTTTTAAATTGTTATGGTTTATTTATGGAGTTAGGCATGATATTTATTTACCGCATGTTGTTCCTGTATGTGTTTATTTGATTATTGTTGAAGGAATGTTATAAGATACGCATAACTTAGTATATAGACTATATGTGACCATAGTATTAGAATCTGACCTAGACTCCATTTGAAATGGTGTTTTAGAACAATGCCTCCAAAGAGAGAGAACCCAGAAGTTGCACGACTGGTATCCGAACAACTCATGGCTGCACTTCCAAACATTGTTAGCCAAGTAGCAGCTGGCCTAAATTCTAATCAAAATAACAATCGAGGACCGGGAGATACAGAATGTACGTATAAATCCTTCAGGGTTTGTAACCCTAAAGAATTCCACGGAACTGAAGGAGCCGTCAGTTTACTGACCTGGTTAGAAAGCATGGAGTCTGTTCTCCACATTAGCAAGTGTATAGAGGGAAGGAAGGTAGAGTATGCTGCTTGTCTTTTACAAGGGCGAGCATTACCTTGGTGGAACAATCAAGTACAGACACGAGGGAGGGAAGCAGCAAAAAATCTTACATGGGAAGACTTTAAAAGAATGATGAAGGAATAATATTGTCCGAGAAGTGAGATGAAGAAACTAGAAGCAGAATTATGGAACCACGAAATGAAAGGAAATGACATTGATACTTACACCGCTTGTTTCCATGAATTGGCCAAACTGGTACCACACTTGGTAACTCCTGAGGAGAATAGGGTCGACCGATATATTTGGGGATTGTCTCCTGAAATAAGGGGGGATATTACTTCAGCTGATCCAAAGACACTTCAAGAAGCAGTAAACTTGGCAAAATGACTCACCAACGATGCGAACCGTACGGGAATTTTTGCAAACAGTAAGGCCTTAGGAAGGAGGAAATTGGATGAACCTGCAAGGAGATAGTTTGGAAAAGGACGGGTAAGGATCAAAGAACTTCAGAAAATTATGGAATTCAGGCATCGACAACGGAGAAAGGAAAATGGTCGTACCCGAAATGTGATAAATGTAATAATCATCATCAGGGAAGATGCATTACTTGTCTCAAGTGTAATACGAAAGGCCATGTTGCAAAGGATTGTCGAATGGGTGAGAAACGAGTGTGCTATGAATGTGGAAGCCCGGATTACTTCAGGAATAAATGTTCGAAAAGAAATTGGAGGCCGGATACCAGACAAGCAAAATCAACAAACCGAGGAAACCAAGGAGGACCGGCCAGAGGTCGAGTGTTCGAGATTGGAGCTGAAGAAGCAAGGCAGAATCCAGATGTGGTTATAGGTACGTTTCTCTTGAATAATCATTATGCCTCTGTACTATTTGATTCTGGAGCCGATAGGAGTTTTGTGTCATTAGATTTAAGACCAAAGATAAATCTAGGGCCTCAAAAGTTGAAAGAAGTATATGTCACTGAATATGCCAACGGTCAAGAATGTAGGGTCAATAATGTAATAATGAACTGCACTATAAACTTGACTAGTAGGGATTTTCGTATAGATTTAATCCCGATTAAACTCGGAAGTTTTGACATAGTTGTGGGCATGGATTGGTTATCCAAAAACCAAGCCGAAATTTGTTGCTCCGAAAAGATCGTTTGAATTCCGTTACCCGAAGGGGTAAAACTCGAAGTACACGGAGAGAAACCCAGGAAGGGTATTAAAATAGTGACGTGTATGAAGATGCGAAAGTATTTGAGAAAGGATTGCATTGCTTTTCTAGCTCACATCATGGATAAGAAGGCTGAAGAAAAACGCATTCAAGATATTCCTATAGTTCGGAATTTTCCTGAAGTATTCCCGGACGAATTGCCTAGAATACCCCCACCAAGACAAGTGGAGTTCCAAATAGAACTAATTCCTGGAGCCGTGCCAGTGGCGAAAGCACAATATCGGTTAGCACCATCAGAGACGCAAGAGCTGTCGGAACAACTTCAGGAATTACTCGACAAAGGATTCATCAGACCTAGCTCTTCCCCTTGGGGAGCCCCAATTTTATTTGTTAAGAAGAAAGATGGATCTTTTCAAATGTGTATCGATTACAGGGAACTCAACAAGTTGACTATTAAGAACCGATACCTCCTTCCCCGGATATATGATCTGTTTGACCAACTTCAATGTACAACGTACTTCTCAAAGATCGATCTTAGGTCTGGATATCATCAAATGAGAGTGCGAGAAGAGGATATTCCCAAGACGGCCTTTAGGACTCGATACGGTCATTACGAGTTCCTAGTTATGTCGTTTGGTCTAACAAACGCACCAGCAGTTTTCATGGATTTGATGAATAGAGTATGTCGACCGTATCTCGACAAGTTCATGATTGTGTTTATAGACGATATACTTATTTATTCTCGAGACAAAAAGGAGCACGTGCAACATTTAAAGTTGATATTGGAATTGCTCAGAAACGAATGGTTGTACGCCAAATTCTCTAAATGTGAATTTTGGATTCGTTAAGTGCACTTTCTTGGCCATGTGGTGAATGAGAAGGGAATCTAAGTTGATCCAGCTAAGATTGAGGAAAGGATAACATAGTAGCCGACGCATTAAGCCGAAAGAAAAGAGTAAAACCGACAAGAGCACGTGCTATGGGAATGATGGTCCAAACGAGTTTACAAACTTAAATTCTGGAAGCACAAGGAGAAGCTTTGAAAGAAGAGAACTTGAAGAATGAAACCTTGCAGCACTTAGAGAAAGAATTTGAAATGCAAGCAGATGGGGTGCATTACTTTAAGAATAAAGTATGGGTACCGAAGGTTGGTAATCTACGAATAACCATTTTGGACGAAGCCCATTGATCCAGATATTCGATTCACCCAGGAGCAGATAAAATCTGTAAGGATTTGAAGGAGTATTATTGGTGGCCAGGAATGAAGAAAGATATTGTTGTGTCCGTGTTGATCCCATTATAACAAGCACAATGACATTAAACAATTAATAGCAAAGTAATATGACACGAATAATGTTTTAAGGAACTTACGTAGTCATATATCTCTTGAACGTATGTGTATTGATTACAATCAGATTCACGGTTTCAGCTATCTCTCAAATTTAATATGAATCGACTAACTATGAAAGTAAAACCCTAACCTTGTATTTATATTGCTAGATCTAGTCTATTTAAGGAAACAAGAGTTTAAGGAATTATAAACTTCCTTTTACAATAAAGCATATCCTTTCCTTATTTTGTCACAATTAAAATAATAATAGACCTAACAATCTCCCCCTTTGTGACAAAATGAGTCTTCATCTTCTAAGCTCGAACATGCCTTCAAATCTTCGTAGTGTTTGTCGATAGATAATTCTGTCGTCGATTATCTTGATTGCTTCTAAGAGAGAGTTTCTTTTGTCATTGCTCATCCGTGTTGCGCTCTTTCTATCTGTAGCAAGTTCTGACGCAAGCCTGTTCCGGATTCCCCATCATGTACCGTCAGAATATGCAGCCACTTCATGAAATCTGACAAACCGCTTTTCTCTAGAAGGATGCATCCAAACTACACCATGTATAGGACGACTGATGACAGTGGCGACCAAAGTACTGTCAGGTACAGGCAAAGATTGATCAGGGTTAGTAATGTGTATCTTCTTGTGCTCGCTTTCGATTCCTCGTTGAAGATCATGAAGATAACTGTACCGAAGCTCTTTCCGAACATGTCTTACCACTGCCCTTAATGCCTTTTGCTCGTGTACGTTTCGGTTGCGCTTGTCTCTCATATCGTTGTAGATGATCTCCAAGTCCATAATATCGAGATTAGCAAAATCGGCTTCAGAGAAGGAATACGTTTTACCATCTTCTCTTTGAACAGTGAAAACCGGGTACTCGACTTGGAAGATCTTTGCAGTGTCTATCTTCAAAATCCCGACAACCCTGTGCCTTGAGACCACTTCAGCTTGAGGTAAAGCTCTCATCCTCAGGATATGGAGATATTCTCTAACTTGAGCAGGGTCCATTTCCATCACTAGATGAATGTGTGCCAGATCATCAGGTTTCGCTTCCTTGCGGAAGATCTTCTCCATGGTTTCCTCAAGATATGGCACACGGATCTGCTGATTCACCCATTTGGATTTACTGTCCGTTAACATTCTTTGCCACCGAATCTGATGAGGTAGGAGTCTTGGTTCGTTTTGATCCCTTAAGGCATAGTTTCTTGCTGTGTGCCTCAAGTTCATATAGTCTTGTTCTTGAAGCACTGGTTCATACGGATCTCGGAACCAGTTTCGAAGTGAGTTTCGCAGACGTTGAACATCAACTCGTTCTTCATTTTGTTCGGGTTCGGCAGGTTCGGCTGGTTCAGCAGGTTCGGCTGTACTCTCGAATTCGATATCCGCAGGCTTTTCAACCGTTGGCGTATCGTGCTCTTGAGTCGTTGAAGTGCATTGCCGTTGTTGGGTAGATTGAGCAGGTGGTCTTGAAGCTGAGGCAGCAGATGCTCTAGATCGTGATCTTGCCGTTTGGCGTGTCTCCCCCTCAGGACGAGTTGGAGCGGAGCCCGGGTCGTCCTGATGAGGTCTGGATGTAGAAGTACGAACTGCCGGACGGCAAGACTCTTGGATTTCGGTTCAAAGAGCAGTAATAGCACCCAGGATATCTTCCGTTTGGCGCTGTTGGGCATTTTTCAGGTTGGCGAGCTCTTGGTCAATGTGTGCGCGGAATACATCGAACTCGTGATGAGTTACAGTGGGGATTTGAAGATCGCGGCGAAGAAGACCTTCAAGCGAATCCTCCGGTTGGCCGGTTGCATTGGATTCAGCGAGCAGATTAGCATACAACATCGACATGAGTTCATCGGTGTTATACTTATATCGATGCGGGGAATGATGTCGATCTTCGGGGGGTGATGGTGGCGGTGGAGAATGGCTGGTGCTTGGACGGCTGGAGCTTGCATGAGAAGGTTCAGCTTGTACAGGAGTCGGTTCTTTAAGACGCGCAGCTTCACGAATTTGGCGCACAAAGGCTTCTCTTTCGGCTGTCATAAGGACCAGATGTTCAGCAAGGGTGTCTCTTGCCCTTTGTAAGTGAGCAGCAATGAGTGCTTCGCCTTCCGGGGGAATAGAGAAAGACGAAGAGGTGGTAGCTGTGGGGGTAACTCCGGGATCACTTAGATTGCCCATTGACATAACAGTTGATTCAATTGTATGACCTACGTTCAGCATTGGCGAAGATGTAGCGCTGGTAGGATTTCCTCCCAATCCTCGTGGAATGTCCGGAATGGACATCACTATGGGAGTTCCGACTGGGCCACGGAGGCTCGCAGTGTGTAAAGACTCGTGTCCCCTAGCTGGCTCTAGACTCGATGTGCACACAACCGAAGTCGAAGCAGGTGAGCTACTGCCTCTTGTTTCAATAGCTATGCCTCCCGAGTGGAGGGGAGCTAGATAAGGTGCTAGACTCACAAGTATTGTTGAAACTGTTGGCTGTTGTGAGCCTTCAGAGTGGCTGGGGGGGGGGCTTGCAATTGCGCTACTAGGTCCACAGCGACTTGTCTACTAGTCATACCCAATGAAAGAGTAGGACAAGTTGACGCGGTTACCTGGTCGGGGGATATTGGACTCTCACTCTCTATTGTTTTTATCTCCTCTTCGCTCATGCTCACTAATTCTTTTTCAACTTGTACTCCCTCCGTTCTCCTTATCTCTCCAATTTAGGTTTCAGGGAGTATGTCCGACATAGATGGGGAGGATGGATTGGCTTCAAAGTCAAAGTTGAATTGTTGTTCCTCATCAGATGGAATGGTAGGTGCGGAGGTGGGTGAACGGATGATTGGTTCTGGTATCGGTTCGGTGGAAGACTCTTCATTTCCAGAACTGGAATCTATGATAGAGTGTTGTGGGCAGATGCGGCGGACGGCTTGCACCTCTATTTCTTCAGTACGTTGGCGACGATGGAGCGGTTGGTTGTCAGATTCATCTTCCTCCGATGATGAAGAGCGGGGGCGGATACGTTGTCGGCTGACCAGTGTTTTGAATCGGGGGATTGGGATAATGGGTCTAGTGCGGGGGTAGTTGGAAGTAGTTGGTTTGGAGGGGCTGATCAGATGCACCTCCCTCGTCATGTCCCCTCGCAGTACGCTCATCACCCTGGTCGGGATCCCCCTCATCCTGACCCTACTCTTCTAGTCTAGGGCCCTCATCTCCCTCAATATTTTCCTCTTGGATCGGCTCTTGGGCAGGTGCAACCGGAGGTGGTTGGGCCATTAAGCCATGTCGCTCCCTATAGGCTATCACACTAGGTGCATTCTGATCAGCATAAGCGAGGAGCACTTCAGGGATAGGCATGGTATAGTTCAAGACCCGATCATTTAGGCGTAGAAATTTAAGAGCACTGATCGGGCCTAAAAGTGATCCGGCTCTTCTAGGAATGGCAGGTCGGGAGGTCATCATTGCATGGATGAACAGTTGAAGAAACCGTTGAAACGGTATGAAGGCACGATTGCGAAAGTTGGATTTGTCTTCCACTAGTTTCACAAAGTCCGTCCAGATGAGCATCACGTAGTCGTAGTGGCGGTTGAAGGCGATGCCGTGAAAGATCCGAAGAACCGCCGTGTTGGCCTTGTCCATGCCAGTATGTTTGCTAGTCAGACATCGATTAACGATGGTGAATAGCGTGAACCAAATCTGAGGCAGGTACATCCTCTTGAACTGGCCGGGGCTTGTGAATGGTTCAGGGGATTCGTACCCGAGGGCTAGGATGTCGGCAACCAGCTGTTGGTCGGTTGCAAAGGCTTCGTATGGGTGTTTGGCTGTGGCTAGCGGTAGGCGGAGAATGCGGCGAATCCTGGCTGGAGTTAGGCGGGTGATAAAGTCATCGATCTGTGCAGTGAAATGACGGTCACCTTCGTCCGGATGGTATGTCAGTTTATACCAGAATTGCTGGAGGTAGAACAGGGGTACTCGGTGGTCTAGTGCAAAGGCAAAGCGAAGCGGATGTCGTTGAAGAATGTTAAGAATGATTTGGTGTTCGAGAGTGATACCAAAGTCTAGTCGGTGGTTGTTCGGTTTGATTTGTCGAATGTGAGCTCTTGGCATCAAGAGGTCATCCCGGTTAGCTGCGTTGATGCTTGGTTCGGTCGAGCGTTCGGATGGCATTGGGTTTTCATCATCGGACATGTTCGGGTCATTCATGGCTGCCATTGGTTTCTGAAATAAGACAGTTAGGCAAACCAAGTGTACAGTTAGTGTTGTGAGTTTCAAAAAAAATTGCTAACTCTTTTTATCGAGTCTTATTGGGTCGATAACAATTGTTATCGAGTGCAATGGGATGGATAAAAAAGTGTTGTCGATTGAAGCAGAGTCGACAACAAGACTTGGAAAAAATTTAGATCAAACCTGTGGAGGGGTTGTCGAGTCAATGAGAATCTAGAAGAACAGGTTATCAATTGCCTAAGGGTCGATGAAAGTACTTGAAAACTTTTTAGAAAAATATCGATCTATGTATACCATGTTGTCGATTCTATGAGGCTCGATGAAAATACATGGACAATGCAAGGGCAGGATATCGATCCAAAATGACTCGATGAGAGCACTTAGTAATTTTCATGATCGTTTGATTGTCGATAACAAATGTTATCGAGTCATAAAGGCTCGATAAAAACACTTGGTGTTTTTCATCGAGTTTATGAAATTCGATAACAAAAGTTATCGAGTCACAAAGTCTCGATAAAAACACTTAGTGATTTTCATCGAGTTTATGATATTCGACAAAAAAGGTTATCGAGTCATAAAGGCTCGATAAAAACACTTGGACAAAATGATGGTGTTCTTGGTCACTGCAACGAGACTCGATAAAAAATCAAAGGACGATGAAGGAGTCGATAAAAACTCATAAACCAGTCTAAGAACTTCTAAGTGCTCAGATTCCAAAAAGGGCCTAAAACTAAGGCAAAATCCTATTGCTAGGTGCGATTAGTGATAGGGAATACTTTTAGTAAAGCACTTAAGTCTAAATCCCATTATTTACCCACGATTTTGACTGATGAACAGTCAAAATCGGAAACCCATAGAAACCCCAAAAACCGAACATTCAATCATTAAAAAATAGATCATGCAACAATTTTAGGAAAAAAGTGCAAGAATTAAAGATGATAAGGGGAGGAGTACGAACCTGGTGGTGCTTTCGGATCTGAAAAACTCGAAGTTTGGAGATTTTGATCTTGGATAGCCAAGAACTTGAAGGGTTTTTCAGAGAGAAAGAGGGAAATTCAAACTTGTGAAGAAAGGTTCTTTGAGAGAGGGGCCCGATTACTTTAAATAGTGGTCATCGGGTGATGACACGTGGCAGTGAGTGATTGGGCCGATGAAAAACTTCCCGTTAACAAATGTCGATTGGGGAGGTTATCGAGCCAGAGGGGGTCGATAATCCCATTTTTTTCGGGCCCTTAGGGGCCGAGAACCTGACTTAATCAAATTTATTTTTTTATTTATTTTTTTTATTTTTTTTAAAGAACTTAAAGACAGAAACCAAATAAAAAAGGCTCCCCTTAATGTGTGCATACAGTGGTGTGCTCCCCCTATGAATGTGAATGAATAGGAAAACGTACCTTGTTGCTCCCCCTTGAATGATGAACCATGGTGATATATACAGCGAGGTAGAAATAAAAAGGAAAGAAAACATTGAAAATACGGAACTGTAAGATAAAAGTCAAAATCTAAAAAAATGAGAACCCAAGTGTTATGCAGATTGACTCAACGAGTAAATGTGCAAAAACCCTTGGATAGACGTTTTTAAGGATTTTGAGGCACACTGATTTGGGATAATCAAGTTTTAAGATTGAGCATTCCCAACTTGGATACTAGGAACTGGAATCGTTTCTCATCCAGAGCCTTGGTAAACAAGTCGGCAACCTGAAGTTCCGTATTAACAAAGTATAGTTCAATTGTACCTCTTTCGACGTGATCCTTGATGAAGTGATATCGAACGTCGATGTTCTTTGTCTTCGTGTGTTGAACCGGGTTGCTTGAAATGGCTATGGCCGGTCATGTGTTTGGAGCATCCGGAATCTAAGTACCACACATGACCGATCTGCACAAAATCAGGCAGATTTAGGTACCCATTTGTAAATGGGTCCATCATGGTTAGTTGACTTTGCACCCTTGGGTACCCACTTGTGGTGAGACTTATGGGCGTTAGTCATTTGATTTCTCGGACCCGATTTAGAAATGGATGATGAATGATAAAATTTGGGATTAAAAGAATTATGCATGTCCGGAAAATAACCATAACCATAATCAATAGGAGTTTTACGAACAAAAACATCCACACCGCAATTAGAGCAACAAATTTTGTTACGAGAAAATTTGATTAAATCTCTAAATGAATGAATTTGATACGGAAAAGGAAATCTAGAGTTGTTTCTTTTGACATTGGAATGTAAAAACTTGTCTTCATTGCGGGGTGTTTGCTTTGTAGTATGCGTGCCCTTTTTGACCCAAACCGACTTGGTTTCTAAAGTATGAACCGCTGAAATAGTGAAAGGAACACGGTTAGTATGGTTTTTGAAGACATGATTGGTTTTCGTTTGATTATGAGTGATTGGATTTTGACTTGTGGAACACTCCGTTGGTTCAGTAGGTAAAGAAACTGTTTCCATAGGTTGTTTGCCTTTGTCTAAGAATTCAGTATGAGTAGGAAGTACAGGATTGAAATCAAACTCATCACACATGTCATTTAAGCACTCGTCCGATTCAAGTGAAGATTGGTTAGAAAGGGCATCTAATTCAGCATTGATTTGTTCTTCGGAATAGGAACATTTTTGTTTTGGAAGATTGGAATTTGGGTCCATTTTGAACAACTCTTCACAATTATCTAAATAATTGCTAACGAAGGCTTTACAAGTTGAAACGTTTGAAATAGTATCATTTTCACGAGTTTTGTTCAATTGTAAAGTCTCGTTTTCAAGTTGTTGTATTTTAAATAAAAATGTTTCCTTTTCTTTTTCCGCCAAAGAACGTTCGGATTCCAACACTTGTTCGAGTTGAATAATTTTCTTTTCTAAAAATAGAGTGGGAATGTACGGTTTACATTCAGGAATCTTGTTTTGAAGTTCTTCGGCTGAATAAGATGGGAAGTAGTTGTTTGGAAGAGATTTACTTGAAGATTCCTCTTCTACTATTTGAGGATAGCAGAAAGGTATTTGAAAATAGTTTTTGTTTAGTCTCTTCCAATCTTCTCTTTCCTCAACACTAGGGTCCGGTTTCATAAATTGAATTTGGTAATCTGGACCAAGGTTCAGATATTCGAATTTATAAATCGTCGGAGTATTATAGATAGCCTTTGCTAAGTGTTTCAGGTTTTCAAAACCTAATCCGGCTTTCGAGCTTAAATCTTTCGGTGCATTTAAGTGAATAGTGTGTTTAGTTTGACCAAGCTTGTAAAGTTTTAATTCCAATGTTTCGAGTTTTTCTATTAAATCTTGTCTTTGAAAACTGACAAAGTCAAACTTAGATGAAAATTTGGCAGTCTCATTCCTAGATGTTTGAAGTTGGAGTGTGAGATCAGATATTTGTTGTTGGAAAATATCATTTTCTTCTTTTAAAACCATTTTCTCCGTTTCGAGATTTTGTGTTATACTTTGAGTAGTGACAAGGTCGGTTTGCATAAGAAGCAATTGTTTATGGTTATTTTCAAGGTTTGCTTCTAAATTGGAAACCAAGAGTTTCTCGGTTTTCAATTTGGAGTGTAATTCCTTTAATTGACACATTAAATCATGCATTTGAGATACAAAAGAGTCATAGTCAGAAGGGCTTACCTCGGGTGTGTAGTCGGAAGCGTGAGAAGTAGTGCCATCAGAGTAAGCCATTAAGCTGAAATGTTCTTGAGTATCCCCTTCCATGTCATCTTTGTCATCTTAATTAAGCCATTGTTCATCTTCAGTTAGAAGGACTTTACCGGCTTCTTTTTGTTTGGACAGCATCAGTTTGTAAGTGAAGTAGTTAGAGTCCTTCACTATTGGCTTCTTGCATTCCCTTGCGTAGTGACCAGTTTTGCCGCAGTTGTAGCACAGACTTCTTTCATCCTTGAACTTGTCTTCAGGCTTGGGTGTAGGGCGAGGTTCTTCTCTTCTAGTTTTAGGTTCAAACATTGCCTTTCGCTCAAGGTTATTAGATCCCGAGGCATACCTTAGTTGATTGGGATTTGAGAGACGTGAGAACTTTTGTTGAAAAGATTTTGTAAGGAAGGCCGGTTGATGTTGAAGTTTGGCAATTTCTGGATCATAGTCAAAGTCTTCGTCTTCTAATTCGGAAAACATCTCTTGAGGAGCAGAAGAGGACTCTTTTGCCATTAATGCGATTGGATCCGGGTTCTTCTTTGAATTTAACCCCATAAGTTCGAGAACCTCCTCCTCATCTTGTTGAAGGGTTTCATAGACTTCATGAAGGTCAAGGTCAGCAAGATATTTGCTTTGTTTGATTTGATTAGCAAACCAGCGCCATTCCGGTTGAAGATTGCTAACAAATTTGACATTGTTTTCGATCTTTGTCTTACGAATTTCGTTTTTGCTTAGTTCGTTCACCAGTTGTACAAAACGGGTATATGTGTTCGTAAGACTTTCTCCATCTTTTGCCTTGAATTCTTCATATTGAGAGATGCAGTTAGTGATTTTGAGTTGTGTTCCAATCTTCGTTCCAAGCATGAATTTCTCTATGACTTCCCACATTTCTTTAGCCGTCTTCTTGTGGCTATCAATGCTCATGTAGATCTCATTGGGAAGGCTCATAAGTAGATAAGAACGGGCAAGTTGGTCAAGAATTTTTTAGTTTAACTTCCCTTCGTGCTGGCGTAGGAGGAGTGTTGTTTGGCATAGCAGGATACTCCTGATAAAAAGGTGGGGGAGGACGCTCTTTGATTGAACTCATGATCTCATCGGCATAGTCATGGCGTTTAATAAAATCAAGGAATCTATCCTTCCATTGAGAATATTCTCCCGGAAAGAGAATTGGAGGCTTGGTGTCTGATTCAATGGCCATTGCTTCTCGGGTGATCATTGTACTGTTTGGTTGGACCTCGATCAATGAGTTTTTAAAAATTTCTGAGTTGTCACTTGAAACAGTAGGTTATTATCGAGTGACAAAGGAAAAAATATCGATTGAAGGATTTTTATCGGGTGTGAGGTGCTCGATGAAAATTGTTATCGGATGACTAAGGATCGATAATAATTGTTATCGAGTGAACAAGACGCGATAAAAATTGTTATCGAGTGAACAAGACTCGATAAAAATTGTTATCGAATTGAGTGGGACTCGATATAAAAAGTTATCGAGTGAACAAGACTCGATAAAAATTGTTATCAAATTGAGTGGGACTCGATATAAAAAGTTATCGAGTGGACAAGACTCGATAAAAAAAATGTCGAATTAAAATAGACTTCAATTTTTTTTTCGAGTAAACAATACTCGAGAAACAAATTGATTAAATAAACTTATCGAACACTGACCTACTCGATCAAAAAATTTCTCGATTCAATAGGACTCGATAAAAATTCTTAATTCTGAGTTTTCTGTTTATTGAAAAACCAGAAAACAAAAACACAGTGTTCTTAACTAAAAAGAACTCGTCTTTTTATGGACAAGACTGTCTGGGTTTTCGAGTTTCTTATTTGTTCAATCACAGAAAATATCAAATTTATGAGAGTTTATGATTTTTACTAAGGAAATCTTTAGTAAGAAAAGCTGCAGGAGTCACAAGTTCATGAGTTTTCTTATGTAAAGATATTCAAAAGTAAATAAAATAAACTAAAGTAATTTTAACTAAACATAATTAAATATTTTATAGAGGAGTCGATAAAAATTCAAGATTTAAGCAGTTTGTATCGATAAAAATTCAATCAACAGAAGAGATATTCGATAAAAAATCAATAAGTCGAGAAAAAATTTAAATCGATAAGAACACAGATATACTTAATCGAGAATAACACACAGAAACTGATATAATGATCGAGAAAAATTTATTGAGCAGATATGAGTTTGTCGACAAAAAAAAATAAGAAGTTTTATCGGGTAAAACGTGACACAGTATGAGTCGACAAAAATTCAATGACCAGTAGATCTAGCAGAAAAAAAAAATTACCTTCTGTTTCGTGGTTTGCTCAGAAAATCGTAAAACTCGTGATCTCAGGCTCTGATACCACTTGTTGATCCTATTATAACAAGCACAATGACATTAAACAATTAATAGCAAAGTAATATGACACGAATAATGTTTTAAGGAACTTACGTACTCATATATCTCTTGAACGTATGTGTATTTATTACAATCCGATTCACGGTTTCAGCTCTCTCTCTAATTTAATATGAATCGACTAACTATGAAAGTAAAACCCTAACCTTGTATTTATATTGCTAGATCTAGTCTAATTAAGGAAACAAGAGTTTAAGGAATTATAAACTTCCTTTTACAATAAAGCATATCCTTTCCTTATTTTGTCACAATTAAAATAATAATAGACCTAACAGTCCGTAAGCAAGTGCCTGACTTGTGCTAAGTTAAAGGTTGAACATCAGAAACCATCCGGTTTACTTCAACAGCCTGAAATACCACAATGGAAATGGGAGCAAATAGCCATGGATTTCGTAACAAAGCTACCCAGAACCGGAAAGGGGCACGATACTATATGGGTTATAGTGGACCGACTCACCAAATCGGCTCATTTCATTCCTATTCGCGAAGATTTTATCCTGGAAATGCGTTCCCAAATCTACATCAACGAGATAGTTACACGTGATGGTGTGCCTACTTTCATTATTTCGAATAGGGATACACGATTTACGTCACGATTTTGGCAATCTCGTCAAAAGGCACTAGGTACACGTTTGGATTATAGCACCGCGTATCATCCTCAGACGGATGGACAGTCAGAAAGAACTATCCAAACGCTAGAGGATATGTTACGGGCATGTGCAATAGATTTCGTTGGGAGTTGGGATACCCACCTGCCACTTGTTGAATTCTCCTACAACAACAGCTATCACACCAGCATACAGTGTGCGCCGTATGAAGCTCTATATGGACGTAAATGTAGATCGCCGCTTAGCTGGGTAGAAGTCAGAGATAGACAGTTGACAACGCCCGATATTATTCAGGAAACCACTGGCAAGATCTCGACCATCAAAGAAAGACTCAAGACAGCAAGAGATTGTCAGAAGAGTTATGCGGATAATCGGAGAAAGTCGTTGGAGTTTCAAGTGGGAAATAAAGTGCTTTTAAAAGTATCACCATGGAAAGGACTGGTACGCTTCAGAAAGAGAGGCAAGTTGGGTCCCAGATACATTGGTCCACTCGAAATACTCGAAAGAGTCGGACCAGTGGCGAACAAATTGAAGTTACCACAAAATCTAAGCGCCATCAACGACACATTTCAAGTGTCAAATCTAAAGAAACGCCTAGCAGGTGAAACGTTGGTGTTACCCATGGACGACGTTCAAATTAACGATCGATTAAACATCGTTGAAGAACCAATTGAGATAGTGGACCGAGAAGTTAAACGGTTGAGGCACAGTAAAATACCTATTATTAAAATTTGTTGGAATGTGAAACATGGTCCAGAGTATACATGGGAACGCGAAGATTTGATGAATGTAGATCCCAGATTAACAAGCACAATGATGTATAAACGTAATATTAAGTAAGCAATACGAACAATGTGAATTGAATCAATACCGTAGTCGTATATCTCTTGATGCATGTATCGATTACAAAGGAATAATATCAGAAATCAGCTCTATGATAATCGACCACCTCATATAGAATACCTAGACTCCTATGTATATTGAAAGGTCTATTCTAATTAAGGAAGGAAAGAGTTTAAGGAATTATAAACTTCCTTTTTACATTTGAGCATATCCATTCCTTATTTTAACACAATAAAATACTAGACCTAACAATCTCCCCCTTTGTTGCAAAATGAGTCTTTATTTCTTGAGCTCGAACATACCTTCGAATATTCTTAGAGTCTGTCGGTATAGGATTCTTTCGTCGATTAATCTGACAGCTTCTAGGAGAGAATTTCTTTGCGCATTGCTCATCCTTGTAGTACTTTTCATATCATTGGCCACCTCTGATGCAAGATTGTTTCGGATCCCCCATAATGTTCCATCTGAATACGCAGCCACTTCACTAAACCTAAGAAACCTCTTTTCTCCTTTCACATGCATCCAGACAACTCCATGTGCTGGATATGATAAAACAGTCGTATCTTCATATTTATCCAACTCAGGAATTGTTTGATTAGGCTTGACAATGTGAATCTTCTTTTGTTCACTTTGAATCCCACGTTGTAGGTCGTGAAGATAGTTGTACCTCAGTTCCTTCTGTATATGCCGAACCACTGCTCTTAGTGCCCTTTGCTCGTGCTCATTTCTGTTCTTCTTTTCTCTCAAGTCATTGTATACAGTTTCAAAGTCCTTGATATCCAAGCTAGCGAAATCAGCTTCAGAGAAGGAATACGCCTTACCATCTTCTCTTTGGACTTTGAAAGTAGGATATTCGACTTGATAGACTCTATCCGTATCGATCTTCAGAATCCCAATTATTCTGTGCCTTGAAATCAAATTAGTAGGATTTTGAGCTCTCATCTTCAAGATATGGACATACTCTTTGACTTGGGCTGGGTCCATTTCCATAACTAGATGAATGTGTGCCAAATCTTCAGACTTCTTGTTCTTCCTAAAGATCTTTTCCATTGTTTCTTCAAGGTATGGCACACGTATTTGCTGATTCACCCATTTCAACTTGCTTTCTGTCAGCATCCTTTGCCACCGAATCTGATGAGGCAATAGTCTTTGTTCATTTTGATTTCTCAAAGCATAATTCTTTGCCGTATGCTTTAGGTCCACATACTCTTGTTCTTGAAGGACTGGTTCATATGGATCTCTGAACCAGTTTCTCACTGCATTCCGTAGACCTTGAACGTCAACTTTCGAATTTGGTATCAGCCGCAGGCTTTTCAACCGTTGATGTATCGGCTTCTTGAGTTGTTGAAGCGCGCTGTTGTTTTTGGGTTTTTTGAGTAGATGGTCTTGAAGTTGTGGCAGCGACTGTTCTGGTTTGTGATCTTGAGGCCCGACGTGTCTCCCCCTCAGGACGAGTTGGAGTAGAGCCCGGGTCGTCCTGGTGAGGTCGAGAAGTAGGCACAAAAACAGCCGGGTGGCAAGACTCTTGAATCTCAGTACGCAGAGCAGTGATAGCAACCAGAATGTCATCGGTTTGGTGCTTTGGAGCAGACTTCAGGTCGCTTAACTGTTGCTCGATGTCGGCTCGGAACACGTCAAAGTCATGGCGAGTGACGGTGGGGATTTCCAGATTTCTTGTTAGAAGACCCATAAGTGAATCTTCCAGTAGACCTCTTGCGGTGGCTTCAGCTAGCAGGTTTGCATATAACATCGACATGAGCTCGTCATTATTGTACTCAAATCAATGTGGTGATGGAGGTCGATCTTCATATTGGGATTGAGGCGGAGGAGAGCGACTGGAGCGTGGTCATGAAGAGCTTGCTTGTTGGGGAACCGGTTGCTTTAGGCGGGCGGCTTCACGAATTATTCTTACGAAGGCTTCCTTCTCGGCTGTCATTAGAGCAGCATGAGCAGCTAGGGAGTCTTTTGCCTTTTGTAAGTGTGTGGCAATGATCGTTTCACTCTCGGGGGGAATGAAGTATGTGGGAGTCGTGGTACTTGTATGGAAAACACCGGGATCACTTAGACGTGGTTACCTGAATGGGGGAGTCTGGTCTCGCGCTCACAATAGTTTTTCTCTTCCCATCGCTCACGCTCACGCTTTCTTTTTCAACTAATACACCATCCTCTCTCCTTATCTCTCCAGTAAAAGGCTCAGTGAAGATGTCAGACATTGATCCAGAGACCTGATCTTCTTCAAAGTCAAATGGTTCATTCGGCTCGTCATGTTCTTGATCGGCGTCAAAGGCGAAGGGTTCATTCGGCTCATCATTTGCATCAGTTGTTGCAGTAGGTTGGTCATCGGTGTCCGATGTAGAGTCGGATAGGGGTGGTTGTGGACCAATGCTACTAAGGGCTTGTTCTTCGATGGTAGCAGTTCTTGGACGGCGGGAAAGGGTTGAGTATCAGATTCATCTTCATCGAATGATGAGGGTCGTGGGCGAACACGGTTACGGCTAACGAGCATTTTGAAACGTGGTGTAGATCGGGAAGTAGAAGCCGCTCGCGGGTTAGTGGGTGCTGGTATTGGGATGGATGGGGCAACAGTTGTTGGGATTGCCTGATCAGGTGCACCGCCCTCGTCATTTCCCCTTACAATACGCTCGTCACCCTGTTCAGGATCCCCATGATCCTGAACCTGCTCATCTACCCTAGGACCCTCTTCTTGCACAATATGTTCCTCATGGATTGGCTCTTGGGCAGGCACAACCGGAGGTGGTTGAGCCATTAAGCCGTGTCTCTCCCTATAAGCTATCACACTCGGTGCATTCTGATCAGCATAAGCGAGTAGGGCATCAGGGATAGGCATGACGAATTCAAAGTGTCGGTCATTGAGCTTGAGGAATTTTAGCGAATTTATGGATCCCAACGGTGATCCGGTGCAGCGAGGAATGTCCGGTTTGGATGATAGCATGGCATGTATAAATAACTGAAGGAACCGTTGAAAGGGTACGAAAGCACGGTCACGATAATTTGACTTGTCTTCAACTAGCTCAACGAAGTCCGTCCAGACGAGCATCGCGTAATCATAGTGATGGTTGAAAGCTATGCCGTGAAACATATGTAAGGCCGCAGTACTAGCCTTGTCCATGCAGTGTGTTTGCTAGTCAGACTACGATTGACTATGGTGAACAGTGAGAACCGGATGTGTGGTAGGTACATGCGTTTAAACTGGCCGGGGCTTGTAAGGGCTTCGGGTGAGTTGTACCAACGGGCTCGGATGTCGGCACAAAGTTGTTCTTCGGTTGTAAGGGCATCATATTGGTGGTCATCGGTGGCAACCGGCAGGCGGAGGATTCGACGAATCCGAGAGGGTGTCAAGCGGGTGATAAAATCGTCGATTTTGGCAGTAAAGTGGTGATCATCGTCGTCCGGATGGTATGTTAACGTATACCAGAATTGCTGGAGATACTGGGGTACCCGATGGTCCAAAGCAAAGTCATATCAAAGTGGATGGCGTTGAAGGATGTCGATGATGACTTGGTGTTCGATTGTGATGCCAAAATCGAGACGATGGTTGTTTGGTTTGATTTTCCAAAGATGTGCTTTAGGCATCAAGATTTCATCCCGGTTAACCGCGTTGGTACTGGGTTCGGTTGAACGTTCGGAAGGCATTGGGTGTTCATCATCAGAGAGATTTGGATCATTCATGGCTGCCATGTTTACTGAAATAAGACAGTTAGTCAAACAGCTGAACAGTCAGTGCTAGGAAGTGATGAACATAAAAGAATAATAAATGCTAAGTCTTTTTGTCGAGTCCCATTGGGCCGATAACAAAATTTATCGAGTGCAATGGGATCGAGAATCAACAGATGTCGAGTGAAGTTAGGCGACAAAAAAGATTTGTTAAAAAAATGAGAGAACAAACCTGTGTATCTGTAAGATAGATGTCGAGTCATTGGGAATCGAGAAACACAAGTTATCGAGTGACTAAATACTTAAGCACACAATTTGAAGACTATTGTGGTCGATACTTGTATGGTCGATAACAATTGATGTCGAGTCCTAAGGGGTCGATGAAATAACTTGGGAATTTTTTTTTTGAAGAACAAGTTATCGATCATTTGAGACTCGATGAAAACTCTTAAAACAAGTTATCGATCCTAAGAGACTCGATGATTGCACTTAAGAAATTGAAAAACATGTTATCAAACCTAAAAGACTCGATAAAAACACTTAGACATTTAAAGAGCATGTTATCGATCCTATAGGACTCGATAACCAAACTTGGTATTTTTATCGATTCATTGGGAATCGATTAAACATGTTGTCGAGTCCTTAGGAGTCGATAAAATTCCTTAGTGAAGACGAAGGTGTTCTCATCATTCTAACTGGGGTCGATAAAAACGCAAAGGCACATAGAGGCACTCGATAAAAATGCATAAGGGTTCAGTGACAATCCTAAGTGATCAGATGCAGAAAAGGCCTAAAACTAAGGAAAAATCCTATGTCTAGGTGCGATTAGTGATAGGGAACAATTTTAATAAATCAATTAGGTTAAATAACACAGTAAAACCCCATAAAATTGACTGATTACATTCAAACTCGGAAACACAAAGGGTTTTAAGAAAAAACCGAACTGTTCAAGCTGCATTATGGAATCATGTAGTGGATAAAGACAGTAACTGCAAGAATTAAAGAAGTTAAGGGGAGAAATACGAACCTGGTGATGCTTTCAGATCTGAAAAACTTGAAGATTTGAAAATCTGATCTTGGATGGTCAAGAACTCAAAGAGCTTTTCAGAGAGAAAGAGGGAAATTCAAAAACTTGTTTTAAAAGTATCTATCTGTGAGGGGCCCGATTTCTTTAAACAGTGGTCATCGGGTGATGACACGTGGCAGAAGGTGATTGGGCCGAGAAAAAATTCCCTTTATCGAGATGTCGATTGGGGAGGTTGTCGAGCTAAGTGAGGTCGACAATCCATTGTTATCGAGCCCTTAGGGGCAGAGAACCTCACTTGGTTTTTTTTTGTATGAATAAAAGGCTCCCCCTTAACATGTGCATAAAATTATGTGCTCCCCCTACAAATGTGAATAAGTAAAGAACGTACCTTGTCGCTCCCCCTCGAAAGCTGAAACACCGTTAGACACAAGACGAAACTAACAGAAAATTGGAAATAAATTGAAACTACGGAAGTGTAAGGAGGTTCAAAATCCACAAAATGAGAACCCAAGAGAGATGCATATACGTCTAAGAGAAGGTGAATGTGCGTAGTCTCTTGGATAGACCTTTTGAGTATTTTGAAACCGACTGATTTAGTGAAAATCAGGTTTTAAGATTAAGCATTCCCAACTTGGATACTAGGAACTGGAAGCGTTTCTCATCCAGTGCCTTGGGGAATAGGTCGGCAAGCTGAAGTTCCGTATTTACAAAGTATAATTCAATTGTACCTCTTTCGACATGATCTTTGATGAAGTGATACCGAACATCGATGTGTTTAGCCTTCGTGTGTTGTATAGGGTTGCTTGAAATGGCTATGGCGCTTTTGGAGTCACAGTAGATAGGAATCTTATCAAACCAGAATCCATAGTCTTTGAGTTGAGTGCGCATCCAAAGAACTTGAGAACAGCAGCTTGCGGCAGCGATGTATTCGGCTTCCGCGGTAGAAGTGGAGACGCAAGCTTGCTTCTTTGAAGACCAACTTACCAACTTATCTCCTATTAATTGAATGTGACCCGAAGTGCTTTTGTGATCAAGCATGCATCCGGCGTATCTGAATCTGAAAAAGCAGTTAGTTCGAAACCCGTATCCTTGGGATACCATAGGCCAAGATCAGTAGTACCTTTTAGATATCGGAAAATACGTTTGATAGCACTAAGGTGAGATTCCTTTGGAGATGCTTGATATATCGCGCATAAGCATGTGGCAAACATTATATCCGTGCGAATAGCCGTTAGATACATTAAGGAACCAACCATGCCCAGATAATTTTTAGAGTCCACAGCTTTTCCCAAGGGATCAGCATGTAGCTTTGAACCCGGAGACATGGGTGTACCAATCGGTGGACAAGACATCATGTTATATTTATTTAACATATCCGAGATGTATTTCGATTGGTTGATGAATAATCCCGTTGAAAATTGTTTTATTTGAAGACCAAGGAAAAAATTAATCATTCCCATCATGCTCATATTAAATTTTGCAATCATGAGTTCGGAGAACTCCTTGCATTGTTGAGGGTTAGTCGAACCAAATACAATGTCGTCCACGTAAACTTGAATGAGCATAATGCCACCATTTTTCTTTTTAATAAAGTGAGTTGGATCGATTTTACCTTTGGAGTAACCATTCTTTACCAGTTTGGCAGACAGGCTGTCCTACCATGCGCGCGGGGCTTGCTTTAAGCCATAGAGAGCCTTGTCGAGGATGTAACCATGATCGGGTTTTGAAGAGTCGAAAAATCCGTCGGGTTGGGAAACGTGGACTTCTTCACGCAGAACACCATTCAAGAAGGCCGTTTTGACGTCCATTTGAAAAACCACAAAGTTCTTGTGTGCCGCATAAGCCAAGAACATTCGAATTGCTTCAATACGGGCTAAGGGCGCAAATGTCTCGTCATAATCAATCCCATCTTGTTGGCGGTATCCTTTTGCGGCAAGTCGTGCTTTGTTGCGTATGACGACCCCATCTTCATCTTGCTTATTTTTAAAGATCTATTTGGTGCCGATAATGGTTTTGTTTCGAGGACGGGGAACAAGGCGCCAAACTTTCAAGCTTTCAAATTGATTGAGTTCTTCTTGCATGGCCACAATCCAATTAGGATCATTCATTGCTTCGTGAATGGGTGTGGGTATGATCTTGCTTAGGAACGAAGAGAACATACAATCGTTGGCTGAGGCGGTCGTGTAGTGACTGGTTTGGTTGGATCGCCAATAATCTGATCAACGGGATGAGAACGGATCCTTTTGGTTGTATGAGGAAGCGGATGAAATGCATTTGGATCCGGGGTATCATCTTCATAAGAGCCTAGAGGAAGATCTTGAAGTGATTCCAAGGTTGGAGCCACGTCAAAGGATCTTGTAGCACTTGTGACATCCTTAGGGGCCGAAGTTGATGGTGGGGGAGAGGATGTCGGTTCCGTAGGACTTGGTTGAGCATCCGGTTGAGATTCAGGTGGAATAGGAGGAGCATCCGTTGGTGTGGGAGGAGCGGATGTAGATGAGCTTGGAGTTGCAGCAGTTGAGACGGTTTCCGTTGTATTTTGCGGGCTGGAAAGTTCAGTGGTCTCGGTAATCTCCAAGATAGGTGGGGAAAGTTGAGTAGATGTATCAGTGGGAGATCCCTAATAATCCGAGTAAAAGTAATCGAATAATTCATCCTGATTGGAAGAAGTAGATTTGGAAGTTGACGGTTGAGCGGGGTTTGGGGCAGGTTCCGAACGGATTTGTTCGGAAGCTAATATACCGGTTAGAGCGGATCCAGAATTATCATGTTCAGGAACCATTTTGGCTTTAGGATCAAACTGAATATTGACACTTTCCGTGACGCAACGTGCGTGTTTGATGTAGACCCGATATGCTGACGCGTTTGGAGAGTAGCCGAGAAAATAAGCTTCATCGGCCTTTCGCTTGAGTTTTCCACGATCTTCCTTTTAATTTAGAATGAAGCACCGAATGCCAAAGGTTCGAAGGTGATTGATGGAAGGAAGGCGATCGTAAACCATTTGATACGGTGTCTTGTTGAAGCATTTGTTGATGATGGAACGGCTTTGAGTGTAGCACGCAGTGTTGACAGCTTCGGCCCAAAGATATAGTGGCAGTTTAGAGAAAGTGAGCATGGTTCGAGCCGCTTCAACGAGAGTGCGATTTCGGCGTTCGACCACCCCATTTTTTTGTGGAGTTCGAGCCGCAAAAAACCTGTGTGTAATACCAACGGATTCGAGATAGCCATCAAGGGTACGATTTTTGAATTCGGTTACATTGTCGGTGCGGATGGTTTGAGCAGTAAGTTCCAGCTTGACTTGGATGGCTTCTAAGAATGTGATAATTATTCGAGTTTCATCCTTCGAGAGAAGAAATTTCACCCACGTGAAGGGAGAAAAGTCATCAACCATCACTAGAACATACTTCTTTCCATGTATGCTTTGAGTCTGCATCGGGCCACATAAGTCCATATGTATGTGTTGAAGAGGTCGAGTTGTGCTATGAACCACCTTGGGTTTGTGAGAGACCTTTTTCATCTTTTCCATCTCGCATGCGTCACATAAGTGTGGTTTGTCGAATTTTGTGGCGGGAAGACCGGTGACTAGTCCGTGAATGGAGAGGCGATTGATGTTCTTGAAGTTCAAATGAGATAGACGTCGATGCCATAACCAGGTCTTCGGACTAGAGACATTTGAGATTAGACAAACAGTTGATGGTGTGGTCACTTGAGAAAGATCGATGGTGTACAGATTGGACTTGCGTGTGCCGGCTAATAACTCTTGGCCATAAAATGTGCGTACACAGCATCTTTCGGGTCGGAAATTGACTTCAAGTTGTTTGTCACAGAACTTTCCGATACACAACATCTTTCGGGTCGGAAATTGACTTCGGAAATTGACTTCAAGCAGATTGTGGCTCAGGCCTTGAACGTATGAAACGTCAGAAATGGTGATGTTGTTTTGGATGATATCACCATATCCTTTGATGGGTGCTAGGTGTGTGTTGCCAAATTTAACAAAACCTCCCTTTTTCTCCCTGTAATTGGCAAGCAGCTCCTTTTGTCCGGTCATGTGTTTGGAGCAACCAGAATCTAAGTACCACACATGACCGATCTGCACAAAATCAGACAGATTTAGGTATCCGTTTGTAAATGGGTCCATTGGGGTTAGTTGACATTGCACCTTTGGGTACCTACTTGTAGTGGGACTTAATGGCGTTAGTCATGTGATGTTCAGGAACCCATTTATAAATCGGCGATGAAGGATACACGATATGATGAGAATTATAAGAACTATGCATGTTAGGAAAATAACCATAACCATAATCAATTGGATTTAAGCGAACAAAATCATTCACACCGCCATTTGAACAACAAAGTTGATTACTAGAAAATTTAATTAAATGTCGAAATGAATGAATTTTATAAGGAAATCTAAAACGATTATGGTTTCTTTTGACATTTGAATCAGAAAAATTGTCTTCGTTGCGTGAGGATGACTTTGTTGTACTCGTGCCCTTTTTGACCCAAACTTGTTTGGTTTCTAGAGTATGAACCACTGAAACATTAAGAGGGACACGATTAGTATGATTTTGAAATAAATGAGTGGAGTTTGTTTGTTTGAGAGTGTTGTGATTTTGACTCGTGGAACACTCCGTTGGTTTCTCCGGAATAGAAACCGATTCCATTGGTTGTTTGCCTTTGTCCAAAAACTTCGTGTGATTTGGAAGTACAGGATTGAAGTCAAAACTAGCACACATGTCTTTTAAACACTCGTCTGATTCAAGTGAAGATTGATTAGAAAGGGCATCTAATTCATCACTAATTTGTTCGTCGGAAAAGGAACATTTTTGTTTTGGGGGAATTTAATTTGGATCACGTTTAAACAACTCTTCGTAATCATTTAAATAATTGCCAACGAAGGCTTTATATGTGGATATATTTGAAATAGTCTCATTCTCATGATTCTTGGTGAATTGTAAAGTCTCGTTTTCAAGTTGTTGTATTTTTGTTAAAAATGATTCATTTTTCTTTTCCGCCAGAGAACGCTCAAATTCCAACACTCTTTCAAGTTGAATAATTTTCTTTTCCAAAATAGAGTGGGAATGTAGGGTTTACATTAAGGAATTTTATTTTGAAGTTCCTCGGTAGAATAAGATGGAAAGTAGTCGTTTGGAAGAGATTCTTTTGAAGATTCCTCTTCTACTATTTGAGGATAGCAGAAAGGAATTTGAATTTTTTTTTTGTTTTGTCTCTTCCAGTCTTCCCTTTCTTCGACATTAGAATCCGACTTCATAAATTGAATTTGATAATCCGGACCAAGGTTCAGATATTCGAATTTATAAATTGTCGGAGTATTATTGATTGCCTTTTCTAAATGTTTCGGGTTTTCAAATCCTAACCCGGCTTTAGAACTTAAATCTTTCGGAGCATTTAAGTGAATTGTATGTTCAGTTTGACCAATTTTGTATAGTTTTAATTCCAAATCTTTGAGTTTTTCTAAGAGGTCTTGTCTTTGAAAACTAACAAAGTCAAACTTGGATAAAAATTCTGCAGTCTCACCCTTAGATTTTTTAAGTTGAAGTGTGAGATCAGAATTTTGTTGTTTTAAAAGATCATTTTCTTCTTGAAAAATCATTTTCTCCGTTTCATGATTGTGAGCTACACTCTTAGAAGTTACAAGTTCGGTTTGAATAAGAAGCAGTTGATTATGATTATTTTCTAGGCGTGCTTCTAGGTCGGAAACCAAGAGTTTCTCAGTTTTCAACTTAGATTGTAATTCATTTAATTTACACATCAGATCATGCATTTGAGATACAAAAGCATCATAGTCAGAAGGGCTTACCTCGAGCGTGTAGTCGGAAGTGTGTGAAGGATTGTCATCGGAATAAGCCATTTTGGTTGAGCCATTGTTCATTTTCAGCTAAAAGAACTTTGCCGGCCTCTCTTTGTTTTGCCAACATTAATTTGTATGTGAAGTAGTTGGAATCTTGGACTATCGGCTTCTTGCATTCCCGTGCGTAATGGCCGGATTTTCCACAGTTATAACATAGGCTCATCTCACCTTTGAACTTATCTTCGGGTTTGGGGGTCGAGCGAGGTTCTTCTCTTCTTTGTTTGGGCTCAAACATGGCCTTTCGCTCATGATTCTTTGATCCCAAGGCATTGCTTTGTTGATTGGGATTTGAGCGACATGAGAACTTTTGTTGAAAGGATCTCGTAAGGAAGGCCAGCTGTTGTTGAAGTTTGGCAATTTCAGGATCATAGTCAAAGTCTTCTTCTTTCTAAATCAGGAAACATCTCTTGAGAATTGGAAGAAGAGTCTTTTGCCACCAATGCAATTGGATCAGAGTTCTTCTTAGTGTTTGACCCCATCAACTCAAGAACCTCCTCTTCATCTTGTTGAAGGGTTTCATAAACTTCGTGCAGATCGAGTTCAGCCAGATATTTGTTGTGTTTGATTTAATTAGCAAACCGGCGCCACTTCGGTTGAAGATTGCTAACAAATGTGACGTTGTTCTCGATCTTAGTCTTACGAATTTCATTTTTGCTTGGCTCGTTCACCAGTTGTACGAAATGAGTATAAGTGTTCGTAAGACTTTCTCCTTCTTTACCCTTGAATTGTTCGTGTTGAGAGATGCAATTAGCGATCTTGAGTTGCATGCCAATTTTAGTTCCTAGCGTGAACTTTTCGAATTCCTCCCACATTTCTTTAGCCGTTTTCTTGTGGCTATTGATGCTCATGTAGATGTCGTTTGGGAGGCTCATCAGTAGATATGATCGGCTAATTGATCACCTTTCATTATTTTATTTTCATTTACATCCCATGCATGTTTTTGTTTCCCTTCCCTTCGTGCGACCACCGGAGGAGTATTGTTTGGCATGGCCGAAAAATCTTGATAAAAATTAAGAGGAGGACCTTCTTTTATTGAACGCATTATCTCATCGGCATAATCGCTGCATTCAATAAAGTCAAGAAATCGATCCTTCCATTGAGAATATTCCCCCGGAAAGAGAATAGGGGGTTTGGTGTCTGAACCAATTGCCATGGCTTCACGGGTAGTCATTGTACTTTACTAGTTGACCTCGATCAGTGAGTTTTTAAAAATTTATGAGTTGTCTCGTGAAACAGTGGGTTTTTATCGATAGACAAAGGATCGACAATAAAATTATCGATATGGGTCTGAATGATAAGGATTTTTGTCGGGTGTTCAAGACTCGATAACCATTATTGTCGAGTGAAAGAGACTCGATAAAACTTGAAAAAAATTAAATCGATAAAACAAAGTATTGTCGATTACAGAGTACTCGATAACTTTGGTTTTCTCGATAGGATACTGAGTCGATAAAATTTTGATCGATTCCTGAAGACTCGATAAAAGATTGTTGTCGACTTTAAAAGGACTCGATAATAACTCAACGATACTTAATCCGAGTTTTATGTAATTGATAAACCAGAAAAAGAGAACAAAGGGTTCTTGACAAAAAAGAACAAGTCTTTTTATGGACAAGAATGTCTAAGTTCTCGAGTTTCTTATTCTTTCAATTACAAAAAAAAAATCAAGATTACGAGAGTTTATGAATTTACTAGGGAATTCTTTAGTAAGAAAAGTTGTAGGACACTAGTTTCTGAGTTTTCTTATGAAAAGTTGTAGGAGTCACTAACTTTTTTTGACAAATGCAAAGCTGCTCTTGCAGCTTAATTTGTTCTTTTCAGGAAACATTATTAGAAGGGTTGTATCTTTTTTCAGGAAATCAAATTAGTGTACAAAGGGTTGTATCTTTTTTCTTGATCAATTACTTTATATATGTTCATTAGTTTTTGTGGTGTTGATTCTTGATGCAATGCAGTGGAAATTCTACAGCTTTTTTTAACAACTTACACTTTTCAACAACTAAAACAGAAGAAGAGGTGCAAACTTCAGCTTTAGGCACATGTGAGTACTGTACAAATTGCTTACCTTATAGAACATGTTATGCACATGCACTTGTGCTTACCGTCTAGGTGTTCCTCATTTTTTTCATTTTTTTGCGGTTTTTCCCTTAACTTATATATATATATATACATGTATGTGATGCACTTTTGTTTAAATGTGATGCAACAGGGTTTTTATGTGATGCACTTTTGTTTAAATGTGATGCACTTTTTGATTAAAAGTTGCATAATGTGATGCACTTTTGTTTGAGGGTTTTTATGTTTTTTTATTAAATGTTTCAACAGGGTCTTTGTTGCTACATGGAATGTGGCTGGGAAATCACCAACAAGTTTGTTAAATCTTGAAGATTAGTTGCATACTTCACCTCTTGTTGACATTTATGCTCTTGGGTTAGTTTATTTGGAATATTGAATGTTGGGAGTGAGCTCAAATGATAACCGGGCAAGCGTTTTGATAAATCGTCCCTTAATGGTTTATATTTAGGTACATATTTATTAATTTTGATGCATTAAAGTTTTTTGAAACACATTGATACTAATTTCAATATGTAATCTATCTTTTATATGTATGTTTTTTAAATTTCATCCATTGATTTAGCAATTTTGTTTGAGGTAGTGTTTGTGCACATTTACACCGTCCTATAATTTTCCAACATACTTATTGAAATTTTATGGTGCAGAACTACAAGTATATGTCTGGTAGGCATTCTATGATGATCACCCTCATCCATCCTCCCCATGCTTTGGAAGTGCTGGGTTTTGTTATTGCAGTTTAGACTTTGTTGTTCTTCTCATTGTTTTAATTTCACTTTTTGTATGGATTGGAAAATTCTTGATTTTTTACATCTGGTTTTTTTTAATGATATTTTCAAAATAAAAACCAAGTGCATTTGGTGATGCTTACATATCCAAGCAATATCAAATTAAAAAAGTGTGTTGTATTGTATTATTCTTTAAAATGTGTTGCATTTGTACTGGACTTAGGGGCTGTCTAATAAATGTTTATCGGGTTATTTATCTTACCAAATTCATGATTCTTATCTGATAAGTGGTTATCGGGTAAATTGTTACATACAATATTGTTTTGATGTGTTACAATTTTACTTGGTAAAGTGAGAGTGTTATCTTACCGGTAAAACTTACAATTTTACTTAGGGCTTGTTTGTTTTTTTAAATTCAGATCTGAAAACGTCTGAAGTCTGATTCGGTTTGACGTTTTTTGGTTTCAGAGCGTTTGTTTTTTTTTCCAAATAAGAGCTTAAATACCCCTTGTTTCCTATGAAAGTTTAAGTGGTAAGTGTACCTCTGAAAACATCTTATAATCCACGCCTCCCTTTTTCACGCCTCTCCCTCATATGAACGCTCTCATCTCTCAACCTAACAGCAGCGATCTCGATCTTCAACAGGTACTTCTCTCATCTCTCAACATCCATCTCGATCTCAACCTAACAACATTAATCTCGATCTAGAACAGCAACAATTTCTCACAAATTTTTTCTTCGAGTGTAAAACAACAACGATTTTTTCTTCGAGTGTAGAACAGCAGGTACTTCATATCTCGATTTCTCATTGGTGTGTAGATCTCAAATCTCTCATCTGTCAATTCCTCTCTCGCACCTCTCATGGCTCTCGATCTAAAAGCAGGTACTATAGCTCTCGATTTCTTTGTGTTCATAAAAATCAAAAAAACAAGAATTTTGAAGTCTGATGGAATAATGATACATGAATCATCTTTGTGTTCATAAAAATAATAAAAACAATAATCTTTGTGTTCTTAAAAAATTATTGTGTTATAATTTTACACAAAGAAACAGCTGAAGAAAGTAAGAAAGAATATTTATAAACCACCCTTTTAGTCAATATGGATCTGTTGTTGGAATTATTTTTCAAGATCAAACTTTCTTGTAGAAATTGTTTGTGTATTATTGCCATAAACTATTCATGGTACTAAAAGAATAATGATTTCTGGATGGTATTACTTATTTAAATCTATTGATGATGGTCTGTTCTACATTGTGTGGGTTTAGACTATGAAGGCACAGATCAATGTGATTGTGAACGAGGCAGAAAAATGACAATTAGCACCCAAGATGTTAGATGGTGGAAGATTGACAAGGATAGAATTGAATCGATTGGGCTGGATTGAAAGCATCTCAAGCATGGCGGTGTTTCGAATGAGGCATCAGAGTAGGCGTAGATGTTTACTTCTGTTAGATCACTGATATTGGTGGGTTTATTGCTTGTATCTTTTTCAAATTCTAATGTGGTAGGGGTATGTAATTTGGACCTTGGTTATACAGATGGTTTGGTATTAATAAAATGCATCTTCTTAAAAAAATGGATATTGCTTTTATTTTTTGTAAGGCAGCCTGTTTATTACCCAAAACCAAACCATTACAACCAACAATGCCTGCATCCAAAATTCAAAACAGAAGCATGGGAAGAGTTTGCAAGAAGCAAACCATCACCCACCAAACCAACTACAACTACCCAAGAATGTTCTAATCCTTTATAGACAAAACAACTCCACTGGAACAAGAAAGGCTTCAAGCCCAAACAGACCAGACCCGAGTGCTGAATGGACAAGCACCAAATCCAAACAGACCATAACCAGAATTTGCTGAAAGAAATAAGACTTTGTTCATGTTTTTTTATTGTATTTGGATCAATTGACATATTTAAGTTGAATTTTTGAATGTGTTAACAATGGATGTTTTTATAAATTCAATTGTATAGCATTTAAGGGATAAAAAAGACAATTATACATATTCAGACGTTTGTCACATTCAAAAACAGTCTAAAACAGTCTAACTGATTCAGATTTCAGACTTCAGCACAACCTTAAAAAACAAACGCCACCTTATTGTATATATCATGTAACCTCAAAATGTATTTTATCCTTGTTACTTGATATATTTTTTTGTTGTCTTGCATTAGACGTTGTTGTTGCCACCCTATCGTTTATGACGGAGAAAATTGCATTATCTTAAGTCATTTTTTCTTTGACTTTGAGTGGACATAACATGTATGTTTGTTTTGATTCTCGATTTACCATAAATTTTGCATCCCGCCGCATTGCGCGGGTACATAACTAGTATAAAAAATAAGTTAAAAAGATTTAATTAAAGTTTAAGCAGTGTACTTGAGAACTCTTTAAACTAAAAAAACTGCAGAATTCAGAGACCCTGAGTTTTCTAATAAAAGTGAAGCAAAAGTACAAAAGTTTAAACTAAAGTAAAAAATTCGAATTTTGTTAAAGTTTAAGACTTGTACTTGACAACTCTTAAACTAGAAAAGCTGCAGAAGTCAGAGACCCTGAGTTTTCTAATAAAAGTGAAGCAAAAGTACAAAGAATTATACAAAAAAACACTGAATGAGAAACCGAATCTTGTTGGGTTATAAAGAGCCGACAAAAATTCTTATCGATAATAGAAGATTCTATATAAATGCTTATCGATAATAACAGATGCGATATAAAGTTCTTATCGATACTTAAAGATGCGATAAATAAGATTTGTCGATAAATAAAGACGCGATAAGAAATCTTGTCGATTCAGGCTTGGAAAGCTTGAATCGATATGTTTTTTTTTAACAGTGTTAGATTCGAGATTTTTACCTTGTTTTTCGAACTCGATCAAAATCATATCAAAACTCAGATCGTGTAGCTCTGATACCAATTTTGGATCCCAGAATATGATCAAGTACTAAAGCCTTTAATATGAACACGAAGAACACACAATTAATGAAGATCCGAAGTCGGATATCTCACTTGTATTGAATAATATATCGATTCTCTCTCTAGCAATTTAGCTCTATATATATCACACACTTAATACAATGACCCCTATGCGCCTATTTATATTAAAGGATTAAACTATATAGGGAAACAAAAGGAATGTCATTATACACTTGCCATCTTTTCAATAAAGCAACATTTCCTTATTTTGACACAATTAGTTTAAATCCTACCACATACCACTTTTAACCTTTAAGGGGCTCTGAGCATTAATGATCTCATTTGCCTTACAGAGGCTTTGCACCATCATTCAATGGTATCTTTTTCATCTTTAAGATCATCAATGGTATTTTTGTGCTCAGTGATAGTTTGTTGTTTCTCAAAGCTTATTGTTTGATTTACAAAGACTTCGTCTTTAATATATTGTTCGACTTTAGTTAATTCTTTGATTTTTATATGACAATTTTTAAGTTGTTCGGTTAGGTCGGAGTTATTTTGTTCAACTTTTATTTTACCAATTAAAGGATTGTAGAGATCAACAGTTAAAGTGTCGAGAGCTGACAAGCTATCAGTTTCAGGGGTAGAAGATTTTTCTTAGATTTGATACCTGCGAAAATGAAGATGAAAGATTTTTAGTTGAAGAAGTTTCAGCGACTTCTTCAGCTTCTTCAATTCTTGCCATGAGGCAAATGACAATTGTGTATTCTACATCTGACACAAATTCGTCAGTGGTGTTGGCCCAGTCATTCTCTTCTGCAACATAGCCTTTGCCTTTGCACTTGATTTTCTTCATCTTTAGATACTTATCCTTCAATTTGAGATATTTATCATCTCTGGGTTTGAGAGATATCTGAGAGGTGGATGGAACAACAACTTTCTTAAATCTGCATTCACTGGCAAAGTGAGCTTTGTGTTGACAGTTAAAACATATTGCTGAAGCTTTATCAGTAGAAGATATCTTTGACTTGTCAGAGTCAGTGATAGAAGAATTTTTTCTGAAGTTCCCCTTTCTGGAAAACCTTCTAAAAGTATTAGTTAGAAGGGCCAGAGAATCACAAAATTCTGACAAATCAGTGTCAGAAATGTTCTTCGAGTTAGAATGGTCTAAATTAGTGATTCAGATAATAGAAGAAGAAACTTTTTTCGAGGGATCAATCTCTTATGACACTAAAGACAATGAAGAGCTTTTAGAACTTTTAGTGTCCTTTAAAAGATTTTTCTTTAACACTTGAGATTTCTCATGATTGATCAATATTCCGTATAAAGAACTTAAAGAAAAAGTTTCATTGTTTGACAATTTATGACATGTAGTAAATGTGCCCATTGTTCAGGAAGAGATTCCATGAACTTTTTCAGTACCTCTGAGTTAGAATATTCTCGACCAACTGTTTTCAGATCTATGATCAGACAGTTAAATCTTTCGTAAATTTGAGAAACTTTTTCAATTCTAACACAAAAGAAACTTTCATACCGTCTCACCAGATGAATTTTTCGAGGTAGTTGAACCTCATTAGTTCCTTCATGTTGAACATAGAGTGTATCCCGCATGGATTTAGAGTTCTCATTTTCATGACCGAATGATACACATCATCTGGCAGAGACATGCAATAATAGACCTAGCTTTTGTGAATCAACAACTAGTTCTTTCTTATCTTTCTCACTTCATTGATGTGGAGATTTGGGAATACGTCTCTCAGGAATAGTAAGATGATCGTATCTCAGGGACTGCAGGGGCTATAGATGTAGGAATAGATGGTCCATTTTATATCTAGTAGGGGATCTTAGGATCTGACCGTTCTAGAAATAGAGTCATTCTTTCCTTCCAAACAAGGAAATTATCTTTGCTAAATTTAGGAGGTTTAGCAAGTGATCCATTGTCATTTTAGTTTGTATTTTGACTAGCCATTTTAAAAACAAGATATTAGTTTTTATGGAATAAAAGCAATAAACACTGCGCTCTGATACCACTTGTTGGTCCCTAAGGAGAATATAAGAACGTATAAGCATAGAAACAGTTTGTAGTAGGGGGGGTGGATGAATACAAACACAACTTTTAAGAACAAGTTTAAAACATATTCTATTACAACCTTAGAATCACAAACTAATTTGATGCACAAGATATAGAATAGAAAATATCCAAGGTTCGAGAAAAGAGTCAGGCTTGCATAAAGATGAAGAAGGGGTTATTCATCTATTTATACCTACTGCATTAAATGCAAGTCAGAGGGTACATGCCACGTGTCAAGCATCTATTGGAGGCTTGTCTTTTGTTTATAAAGCAACCATACTTTTAGCCTAATATGAACAATGACCCTATCAGAGTTGGTAAGAACATGGGAGGCAATAAAGTATCTCCGTACGTACTTTCTAACAAGAGTATTAGGGTTTGATATTTGTGCATCAAGGATAATATCAACTTTATCTTGCTGAGTAAGCTTCATTTGATCGCTAATACTTGAGGCTTCAAGGAGAATCCTTCAGGTATCAGCGAGGCATATGCAAGACCTCACACTTCTTTTAGACGAACGTTGCTATCACTGAACCGCTGCAGATCACAAGCTATACGTCTCTGTCTTCAGTTAGGTCCTCGACTCTCACTGAATGTTCTTTTGGTGTGAGTGTTCTTTTGGTTTTTTCAGCTTATTCACTAGCTGAATTGAGTTTCATTTATAGGAATCTGAAAGCACAATTTTTACAAGTGTTTGTAAACTAGAAAAGATATTCACTGATAAATGTAAGAAGAAAAGTTATCAGTGAATTAAAAGATTACTTAAGTTTTTAGGACTCATAAGGTCTTTGTCCCTTATTACTGTTTTACGGATCTTTTTCAGCACATGATGGAGTAAAGTACTTCATTGAATTTTATTGATGGATAGTTTGAAGAATTACATCAGGAAATGAAATTACAATAATGAGTAAATTACTATACATTGAATATTACAAAAGGAACTACATTTAGGATTTAGAGCCATTCGAAAACGCTATCCTAATCAGATCTAATCACCAAATTGATTATTCCATATCAATCCTCTACTAAAACAGAATCTATAGCACCAGAAGATATGGATAAAAACACCCTAATTCGCACAAATTCGAAGAAACCAACTTTTTGAAAAAAAAATCTAAAAATCCTTAAATTAATTACAAATCATTTGATCATCTGATCTGATACCAATTGATAGTCCAATCTATATAAAGATAACGACGAATCTAATCATAAAATAATCAAGAACACAAGAATTGATCATCAAATGTCATATGTATTGATATATGTTTCTATCTACAAATATCTTTCTCTCTAGAGAACACATCTAACAATGAAGGATCGAACCATGAATTCTATGAACAAAGTACATTAGATGGATATTTATACCCCTAGACTATTATAATCAATCTACAATGCAAGTAAGTAGAATGTTGACTTGTGGACTTTATGCTTTGACTTTCACGTCGAATATTGTAATCTCGGATACAAGATATTTAAACCTAATAAATTAGAAACCCATTTTGGATATATGATTTGATTTTATGAATATGGACTCATGACTTTGACTTTATTTTTCGAACACTGGACTTGGGGGCACCTTTCTGTAGGATGCTACTATAGTGGCTACAAAGACTATGGCGTCTTCAATTAATGGTACTTTGTACCCGACCTTTACAAAATAGACCACCCGAGGATGTATGGATCGATTCTAGAACTGGTTCCAGAACTTGAGTTCGTGGTTAAATATATAATGGCACTTAGGCAGTGTGTGCCCGTACTCTTATTCCCAAACCGTATGAATGGTTTGGCCAACAATCGAATAATGTGTCTTTGTTTTACGGAATGCAAATATAAGTAATTTGGACTTGAGATTTGTTAGTTACATTTCTTATGTAAAAGTATGAAGAAGATCTTTCTGAAGACTAAGTGCTACATTCCATAACTACATCTGATGCGGTCCAGAAGACAATGTAGAGACAGAGCCATCTCTGGATATAAATGAAGTATTCCTGCACCTGGTGGATGACATGGCATAACCCTCTAACAATCTCTGATGAAGATTCCTCCTACGTGTCATCCTGTAATAAGTTGGTTTCTTGACTCTTGTACTTGGTTGAGTATAAATAGTGCAGTGTACTGTACTTGTTAGTTGTTGGATGAGAGAGAGCTTACACGATAGATCATTGTAGTGTTCATATTGTAATCAACTGTTCTTCGAGTGAAATACATATGACTTCGAGTGAATTACTCTTAATTGTTTCAAGTTTTGATTGATCAATTTTAGTTTTATACCTTCAATTTCTCTCAAGTTTTTATCTAGAACTTTTAATTTCCGTGTCCTGCAAGAATGGCGAACCCAAACTTTAATGGTATGTACACTTCAGGATCTTTGACAAAACCTCCTACTCTTCTAAAGGATGAGTATCCCCAATGGAAGATGCGTATGATTAATCTCTACGAAGGTTTGGATCTAGATCTATATTTCTCAGTGCTAAATTGGCCACATGTTCGGACCGACGTTGTTCCCAGAATTTCGGCCATTGTTAACACCGCATAAATCCTTGCCCAACGAATTCCTAAGGAAAGGAAGGATTGGGATGATGAGGACAAAATTGACCTCAAAGCTAAGAGGCTCCTCATCATGGCAATTCCAAATGATGTTTTCCAATCAATAGACTCATGCAACACTGCCAAGGAACTATGGGATCAATTGGCAAATCAGCTTGAAGGTGGAGCATAGATGAGGAAGAAAAGAAGAGCACAGGCTCTCAATGCTTACAACAGCTTCCAAGCTCTGCCTTAAGAAACCCTAGAACAGACATATAACATGTTTAACACTCTAATCAACTTATGCAGAAGATGTGACATCATGAGGTCATAGGAAGACAATAATGTCTTATTTCTTAAACATCTGAATGAAGAGTGGTCAAATTTGTCTAGGTCTTTACAACCTAATAAAGATCTGGAGCAATGGTCTCTACATGATGTGTTTGGAACGCTACAAACCTATGAGAAGGAAGTGGAGAAGAAGAAGATGGTCCTCCGGCCTTAATCTATGAATCTAAAAATACAAGTAGAAAGAGCAGAGATGAGTCGAGAGAAGTCAAACAAGACAAGAGCAAAGCACTCTTGTCGGATGAGGATACAAAGTCAAAACTATCTGACTTAGAAGATGATGAAATAGGTGCTTTTGCCAAATCTCTGTCCCTGATAATCAAACAATTCACGAGAAAGTTTGGAAACCGGTCATTTCAAACAGAGGACGACCAGATAGAGGTGATAGGTCTAATCAACAATCATATGTACCAAGACAAGAAGCACCTCTGGTCGAAAAGAAAGATGAAGAGAAGAAGGAGACAAAGAAAAGATATGATATATGCTACAAATGTGGCAAGCCTGGGCACTTCTCTACTGAATGCAAAGGCCCTCTAGTAAAGGATAAAATGTACCATAAGAACAAATATAAGTACAACAGAGATGAGAGGGAAAATGTTGTTGAAACAGAGAACTGGCTTTCTGATTCATCTAATGATGCAAAAGATCTATTCTGTGGCATGGCAATGGAGAACAGTGACACAGAGAATCCTGCCTCTGACTCTTAGGTTTGCTCTACATTCGGACAATCTGAACTTGAAAATACAATTCTTAATCTTACTCAAGATTTTGAATCTCTAAGACAGAAACTCTCAAATGAGAAGGAAAAATGAAAGATTATTGAAAAATCTTTTGAGATTATTCAAAAAGAAAGAAACATTTTCAAAAGAGAAATGGAGATTCTGACTGAAGAGAAACAAGACCTCTTTGGGGAAAATCAGAAAATTTTAAAACTAAAAAAAATACCACAGAAAGCAACTTAAAAAGGGAGATTGATGAACCTAAAAAGCTTTTGAAAGAAAAAGACAAAAAAATTGAAACAAAAAAAGTGACAGACTAAACTCTATAGTACTTAAAAACTATTTTCAAAAGGAAAGAGAATTTATGCACATCAGCCTTCAGAAGAAGGAGCTCTTGATAAAAAGTTATCAAGATGCTCAAAATGTGCATGAGAAAATCAATATGCAAATGGATAAGACAGATCTTGGTTTTGATGATCTTGACCCTTATACCTGCAAAAACAGATTTACCTTGGAATCTGTGTTTCATGTGGGCAAAAGAACAACAACCTAATTTTCCAGTTCTTTACGGGCCATCTATATTTAAAAGATCAAAATATGAAAATCGACACAGAGTGAGAAAACTTAAGTACAAAAACATCAAGTATATCTCCGAACGAAAAACAAGAAAAATAAATCAAGTTAATTTAAAACTGGTACATAGAAAAGGTGAAGTTTTTAACTTTGGTTCATTTACTCATATCACTTTAAATCCAGGAGCAGATGAATTCATACCCATGCATATAGAAGAAGAGCTAAGATCTCAGTTTGAAAAATATTTACTTCAAACTCTGAATGAATGTATGATAAAAGAAGATGCAAAGCAAGAATACAAAACATTTCAAAACGAAATACCTAACTGCTCTGCACTTCCACAAACGCATCCATATATTAAACCCTGCACTTTCGTTGACTTAAATGACTGCCTAGATAAATATGACGATGGCTTTGAAGTCTATCCATGGGAATCAAAAGATTAGAATGATGATGAATTCTTATATATTCAGACAAACTTCTTACATCTTTTGAAAATAGATTACCCTCTGTATATGTCCCAACAAAAAATCCAAATCCTGAACATGGTGAATACTTGTTTACAAATGAGTCAGAAGTGAATACAGATGTTGACATAACATAGAGGAAAATATTTAAACCAGAAATCAAAAGGATTTCAAATGGAAAACCCACAATTCCCATGTGACCTGATTTTCTGGACACGTGTATCAAAGCCAAGTCATGTCTTGTAGATCCCAGTATATGCAAGCACAATGATTATATCGAATAAAACGATAAGAACACGGATATTAAAGAAGCTTCGTAGTCAGATATCTCACTTATACGGTTACAATATGATTTGACAGTATTTAGGCTTTCCTAGTTATCGACTAATAATTCACACCTTAATGAATAGCCTAATACTCCTATTTATATTAAACCATTAATCTATATAAGGAAGGTAAGTGTTTTAGGCATTATACAATTGCCATTTACAAGATAATTATCCTTTCCTTATATTAAACCTTCCTAATTTTGACTTTATTGACTTTGTACTTTTGGTCCTTCATGTCTTCATTAGTTGTCATCTCGGATACAATAATTTCAGACCTAACAATCTGCCCCTTTGTATTCGAGATTACAATTCAACAAATCAGCACTCTTCTTTTGAAGATCATGAAACTTTTGTCAACAAGTCTTTCTTCTTGATTCTTTTGCTCCCTTACGAAAATGATCTCTTGTAAGCTCCGTAGCTCCCCTTTAACATTAGCATGAAAAGAAAATTGAAGGAGCCGCGATGTCGTAGGGTATAAAACTTGTCGGGTCAAAAAGCATGTCGGGTTAGGTGATGTCGATGAAAATTTATGTCGGGTCTTAAGCACTCGATAAGTCTTCAACTTTATCTTCAGCAGTCGACAAAATCATTTTACTTCAAATCAAGTAAGGAAACTCGACAAAATCAGTATTCAACAAATCAGAATTTGTCATCTTCCTTTTTCTCATGTCGTGTATATACAATCTCTCCCCCTCAGAATGATAAGGAGAATCCAAATCATTATGAATAACCAAAGACAAAAAAACATTTAACTAATGAAGCGTGTAAAACTAACATACAGAAGCACGTGAAGCAACTGTTATCACTTAATCAAAATAAATTTTAATTAAATGGCCTATATGCAGTATTGGCAGCGGGTTGGCACTGATAGGACTTCCAGTTATCATAGAAGTAAGTTATAAAACTAACTTCTCAAACTGTTCCGGCAAAAACACGAAGTTATGCTTGAGGAATCACAAAGACTCGTGCAATGTGTAGAAAGAATTTATGCATTAAATGCTAATTTTAAGGCTCAAAATGTGAAAATACATTTCACAGACTCAATGTGCATTGAATGTGAAGTTCGTAGACCGGAGTTGTGTCTTCCTTTTTCAATATCTTAATCTTCCGAGTGAATAAAAGATAGCAGATATGCTCATTCTTCGAGATATATGAAACAAATATCTTTTGTGAGATACTTGAGTAGTTGGGTGGGGCGACACGAGTTATCGACATTGGGTCCATATCTAGTTCAATATTCATCTCCAAAGAATCCATAATGAATAGATTATGTGGCTACCCGGATAAGTGTTTAGGTTTGGTAAGGACCAAATATTTTCTTTTAAGTCCTGTCAGACCCTAAGTTTTCTTTTATCCCACAAGCACTTAATATATCTTTTCAAAATTTCTAAGCTAGGGATTTGTTTCATGGGTAGGTCCTTCCGGCTCTGGATTGACCATTGAAACTTCTATTCCTAACGCACAAAGAGTTTGAAATATTGAAGTCCGAGTTCTGAACTGATGTATTCAGAAGTCATAATGCAATGTAAAACGGGTTCTTAACTGAGATATTCAGAAGCCAAAAATTAAGAACAGGTTCATAGCTGAGATACTATGAAGCTAAACAATAAATAAAAAGTTGTAAAAATGTGGTACTTCCCCTCAAATTGTAGCATAACCTTTGGAAAGATTTTCATGTGATGTGAATATTCGGAATTTAGCACACACATGATGTACCTATAAAACAGATTAAAAAGATTTTGGTACCCAAGCTTTGTTGGGTCCTCGGAGGTTAGCTTTTGCTGCAATAAATGGGGAAGTGGGGATACTGTATTTACCATAACATTTATGATAAAACATTTGATTGACATAATGAGAACTGTAAGAAGTATGCATGTTAGGAAAACAACCATAATCATAAGAGAAAGAATTTAATTGCATAAAGTCATTGACACCGCAATTCGAGCAACAAATTTTATTCCGAGAAAAATGAATTAAATGTTTAACAAAACGAATCATGCAAGGAAATTGAAAATTTCGATTGGTTCTTTTAACATTAGGAAATTTTGAATAATAAGAGTTGTCGTTTTTACGAGATGATGACTTTGGAGCACTTTTGCCTTTTTTGACCCAAACTTGCTTTACAGTTAGAAAAGCTGAACCACGTTTAGCATTTTTCACATAATGAGATTTGATGGGTTTGAAAAAGTGAGTTTGATCCTTTTGTTTAGAATGAGTGTAATGCATTTGACTTGTGGAACACTCATTCGGATCCGTTGGAAGTAAAACTGATTCGATTGGCTTTTTGCCTTTGTCCAAAAACTCCGTATGATTTGGAAGTGTAGGATTGAAGTCCAATTCGGCATTTATGTCATCTAATTGTTCCGTGGATTTAAGGTTCGATGAGGAATCAGTGTACTCGTCAAAACGAGGCATTTCCTCAAGAAAGTCTAAGTCATCATCAATTTGGTCGGAAGAATGGGAACATTTTTTTTAGGAGGAATATAGTTTGGATCTATTTTAAACAACTCTTTGCAATCATCTAAGTAATTGCTAACGAAAGCTTTACACGAAGAAATATTGGAAATAGAATCATTTTCGTGATTTTTGTTTACTTGTAAAGCCTCGTTTTCCAATTTCTGAATTTTTAAAATAAATGCCTCTTTTTCCTTTTTTGACGAAGAACATTCACGTTCCAACACTTTTTCAAGTTGAATAATTTTCTTTTCTAAGAATAAAGTGGGAATGTAGGGTTTATTTTTAGGAATTTTAGTTTGAAGTTCTTCGTCAGTATAAGAAGGAAAATAATCATTTGGAAGAGTTGCTTCTGAAGATTCCTTTTCTTCTATATGAGGATAGAAGAAAGGAATTTGATAAAAATCTTTGTTTTTCCTATTCAAATCTTCCCTTTCTTCGACGTTGGAATCCGACTTCATAAACTGAATTTTGTAATCCGGACCGAGGTTCAGATATTCAAATTTATAGATAGTCGGAGTATTGTAGATGGCTTTTTCTAAATGTTTTGGATTATCAAATCCTAATCCAGCTTTAGAACATAAATCTTTTGGAGCGTTTAAATGAATTGTGTGTTTAGTTTGACCAATTTTGTACAACTTTAGTTCCAAACCTTTGTGTTTTTCTAAAAGGTCTTGTCTTTGAAAACTGACAAAGTCAAACTTTCATGAATATTTGGCAGTCTCACTTCTAGATGTGTGAAGTTGAAGAGTGAGATCAAATATATGTTGTTTAAAAAGATCATTTTCTTTTTTTAAAACCATTTTCTCCGTTTCGAGATTGTGCGTTATACTTTGAGAATTGACAAGGTCGGTTTGCATAAGAAGCAATTGATTATGATTATTTTCTAAGCGTGCTTCTAAGTTGGAAACCAAGAGTTTCTCGGTTTTCAATTTAGATTGAAGTTCTTGCAATTTTATCATCATGTCATTCATTTGAATCATAAATTGATCATAGTCTAAAAGACTTACCTCGTGGGGTTTTGTGTCTGAACCAATGGTCAAAGTTTCGCGAGTAGTCATTGTACTTGGATTGATGATCTCGATCAGTGAGTTTTTGAAATTTTCTGAGTTTGTTTTGTGAAACAGAAAGTTTTCTCGATAGAACAGGGGTCGACAACAATTTTGATCGGTGAGGCAAGAGTTTTTTCGGGTGTATGAGGCTCGATAAAAATTATTGTCGGGTATAGGGGACTCGATAAAACTTCTAAAAAAACTTTGAATAGATAAAAAGAAATTTATCGATCACAAAGGATTCGATAACTAAGAGTTTCTCGATAGATTAAGATTCGACAAAAAAATTCTTTGACTCGATAAAAACCAAATCGATAAAAATTTATATCGATTCCATATGACTCGATAAAATAAATTTTGTCGATTAGGAAGGGCTCGATAAAAATTCAAAGATACTTAATCCGAATTTTCTTTAACTGATAAACCAGAAACCAAGAACAAAGGGTCCTTGACTAAAAAGAACAAGTCTTTTTACGGACAAGAATGTCTAGGTTCTCGAGTTTCTTATTTGTTCAGTCAAGAAAAAAAAAATTAAAATTACTAGAGTTTATGATTTTTACTAGAGAATTCTTTAGTAAGAAAAGCTGCAAGAGTCACTAGTTCCTGAGTTTTCTTATGTAAAGAATATCAAAAGTAATTAAAATAAACTAGAATAACTTTAATTAAAACAGATTAAATAATTTTGACTAAAATCAAGAATAACTCAATATGGATCGACAAAAATTTAAGCGCATGAAGTATGAATCAACAAAAAATCAAGTTTATCAAAATAAGACTTTTTATCGGGTAAAGCTAACGAAGTATGGATCGAGAAAAACAGATCAAAAAAATTATGACTTTTTATCGGGTAAAGCTAAAACAGTTTGAATCGATAAAAAATCAGAAATCGAAAATTTACCTTCTGTTTCGTGAATAACTTCATAAAAATGAAAAAGAACTCTGATCGTCTGCTCTGATACCACTTGTAGATCCCAGATTATGCAAGCACAATGATTATATCGAATAAAACAATAAGAACACGGATATTAAAGAAGCTTCGTAGTCAGATATCTCACTTATACGGTTACAATATGATTTGACAGTATTTAGGCTTTCTTAGTTATCGACTAATAATTCACACTTTAATTAATAGCCTAATACTCCTATTTATATTAAACCATTAATCTATATAAGGAAGGTAAGTGTTTTAGGCATTATACAATTGTCATTTACAAGATAATTATCCTTTCCTTATATTAAACCTTCCTAATATTGACTTTATTGACTTTGTACTTTTGGTCCTTCATGTCTTCAATAGTTGTCATCTCAGATACAATAATTTCAGACCTAACATGTTTTGAACTAGAGAAACAAGCAGAACTCAAGAAAATAACTCAATCTCAAATTCTCGAACCTTCTTTGCCAAAATTTCAAAAGCCAATTAAGTTCACTAAGGAACAGAAAGAAAAACGGATCATGAATGATAATCAAGCTTCTTCTGTTTTAGTGAAATCTCCTATGGTCAAAAGGGAGTGGATTATCAAGAAGAGGACTCAAGAGAAGAATTCCGATTTCAAAGGGAATAACTCTAGACTAGATAAGAAGTTCAATAGAACAACTGATGCTAAGATAGATTTAAATAAGAAATCTTGTAATTCTCATTCTAGAAATGAAATTTCAATGAAATCTTTAATTTCCCAAAATTTTGAATTTTATCTCTCTTATTAAAGTTGAAAAGGTTTTTCTCTGGTCCACATTGTTTCTTCTCTGACTCTAAGCAAGCAAAAATCCTGAGAGTCAAAAGAAGTAAAACCTAAAACCAATACTATGAAACCAGAAGTCTGGAGTAAGACTCAAAAGGAAAATCCAAAGCCAAACGTAAAAGGACCCATTATGAGATGGGTACCTCAAAATCCCTAATCTATATTGCAGAAACAGCGTGTGCACATATGGTATCTCGCCTCTGGATGCTACAGGTCCATGACTGGTTCCAAAGGGTTACTTTTCTCATTCAAAGACAAATTAAGAGGAACTGTAACTTCTGGAGATGACGGCAAAGGACAGCTAAAAGGCTATGAATCTTAAAGGAAGGAGACGTATCTCTATCAATGATGTCTTTTGTCTCTAGACTTAAGCATAATCTTCTCAGTGTAAACCAGCTTTGCGATGCAGAAATGTGCGTCTTCTTGCAAAAGAAACAATGCTCTTTACTAACAGAGTCAGGTAAAGAGCTTCTCAGAGCCAACATGAAAGGTAACCTTTATTTAATGAACTTCTCTTCCAAAAATGGAAAAGAGACTGTGTGTCTCATATCCAAGAAGAGTGAAGTATCTTATCTCTCGCATCACAAGTTGTCTCATCTGAAATTTTCAAATCTTGAGAAACTTGCCAAACACAATTTGGTTTCTGGCCTCCCAGAGGTCGAATTCTAGAAAGACCATCTTTGTCCTGCATGTGAAATGGGAAAGCTCAAAAGATCCTCCCACAAGACAAAGAGTGTGTTAGACATATTTCATGTAAAAGTATGAACCAAACTCTCCTGAAGACTTAGTGTTTCTCTACAGAAGTCTTCTCTAGAAGACTGTCTGGTTATGTAGAAGACATAGCCATCTCTGGATACTTATACAAGCAAACTACACGTGAAATATGACATGGCATAACTGTGTAACAAACTTTGTTAGAGATTCAGCCCTCGTGTCATATGACATGGCTATTGTTACCACTGCTGAAATCCTTGCCCAATGAATTCCAAAACAAAGGTAGGACTAGGATGATGAGGACAAGAAAAAGGTCAAAATGATCTCAAGGCTAAGAGGCTCCTCATCATGGCAATCCCAAATGACATTTTCCAGTCATTGGACTCGTGTGAAACTACAAAGGATCTATGGGATCAACTGGCAAATCAACTTGAAAGTGGAGCTAAAATGAAAAAGAATAGAAGAGCACAAGCTCTAAACAAATACAACTGTTTTCAAGCTCTATAAGAAGAGACTATTGAATAGACTTATCAGAGATTCAATATTTTGATTAATCTGTGTAAGAGATGTGGCATTATCACATCGCGGAAAGACAATAATGTCTTATTTCTCAAGCATTTGAATGAAGAATGGTCAAATCTATCAATGACTCTTCAAACAAACCAGGATCTGGAGCAGTGGTCACTTCATGATGTATTCAGAACACTTCAAGCCAATGAAGAGGAGGTATAAAAGAAAAAGACGAGCATTGGTGGTCCTATGGCTCTTATTTCTGAATCCAAAGGGTCAGCTAGAAGAAATAAGAAGAAAAGAAAGGAAAGAGCAAGGCTCTCATATCTGAAGCTGATTCAGAAGCTGGGCTTCCTAGATTAAAAGATGATGAGATAGTGCTTTTGCTTAGTCTCTTGCCCTGATCACCAAACAATTTACTATAAAGTTTGGGAATCGATCTTTCCAGAACAAAGGTCGTTTTGACAGAGATGAAAGGTCTAATCAACAGACATATGTGCCAAGACAAGAGGCAGCTCTGGTTGAAAAGAAGAGTGAAGAAAAGAAAAAGAAGACAAATCTATGCTACAATTGTGGCAAGCTCGGGCACTTCTCCAAAGATTGCAAAGGCCCTTTAATCAAAGATGCTAAGTGCTATAAGAACAAATATAAGTAAAACATAAATGAGAGGGCAAAGGTGGCAGAACTAGAAAATTGACTATCTGATCAATCAAGTGATGGAAAAGCATTTTTCTGTGGAACGGCCATGGAGAATAACGAAACGGAGGACTTAGCCTCTGACTCTCAGGTATGTTCTACATCTGAACAATGTGAACTTGAAAATACTATATTGAATCTTACTCAATCTTTTGAAACTCTCAGACAGAAGCTGTCATCTGAAAAATAAAAGAGAAAAGCTCTTGAAAATTTTCTTGAACATATTGAAAAAGAAAGAAACTTTTTAAAAGAGAAATGAGGCTTCTGATAGAAGATAAACTAGAACTCTCTATGGAAAATGAAAAGATTTTAAAACAAAAAGGTTCTACATAAAGTATCTACAAAAAAGAGATTGATGAAGTTAAACAACTTCTGAAACAAAAAGAAAAAGAGATTGAAGATAAAGAAAGTGACAGATTGAATTTTGTTGCACTTAAAAATTATCTTCTAAACGAAAGGGAATTTCTGCACATAAGCCTTCAGAAGAAGGAGCTCTTGATTAAAATTATCAAGATGCTCAAAATGTACAGGAGAAAATCAATATTCAAATGGATAAAGTAGGTCTTGGTTTTGATGATCTTGATCTTTATACCCGCAAAAAAATATCTACCTTAGACTCTGTATTTCATATAGGAAAAGAACAAAAACCTGATTTTCAAGTTCTGTATGAAAAATCTTTGTTTAAGAGATCCAAATATGAAAATGAACATAGAGTTAGAAAACTAAAATATAAGAATATCAAGCATTCCTCTAATCGAAAAACCAGAAAAATAAATCAAGTAGATTTAAAACTAGTATAGAGGACGAATGAAGTTTTTAACTTTTGTTCATTTACTCACATTACTTTAAATCCAGAAGTAGATGAATTCATACCAATGCATACAAAGAGGTAAGATCTAATTTAGAAAAAGATTTTCCTACAACTCTAAATGAATGTATGAAGCAAGAAGCTGCAGGGCATGAAATCAAAATTATTCAAAAAGAAATATCAACTTGCTCTGTATCTTCACAAAATCACACAGAGATAATTCCCTGTACTTTTATAGACTTGTACGAGTGCCTAGACAGTGACGATGATGACTTTGAAGTTTAACCATGGGATCAAAAGATCATAATGATGATGAATTCTTTCAATATTCAGACAAACTTCTGTCTCTGGGCGCCTCTGTGATGAGATAGATCAGAAGATGAACCTCTGGTATTGTCTTCTGATGTTTGGGACTTAGCCACTTTTGGTTCATACTTTCATAAGTTCTAACAATCTCCCCCTAAGTATGAATTCCAGAACTAAGAATTACATGACAAAAACAGAAGTTCATTTCATTTCAATTAAACATAACAATAAAGAAATTTACAAGATAAAAATAAAAAAGGAACGTCAGGATGGAATGTAGTGATCTTGTGGAATTGATCAGTGATATGCCTGAGCTTTATAATCAAGTTCAGTTGTTGAAACATCCTTTCAGCGGCAATTATGATGTGAGCTTCTTTTCTTGTATCATCCATCTGAAGGGATGCAAATCCTTTGACAATATCTACAGTTCCAGAAGAGTTTTTGTGAGCTTCTTTTATTCTGAAGAAGCTTTTTCTTTTTGGTCTCTTGAATACAATTCCATCCTCTGGTTCTCTTTCTTCATTAGGTGTAGAGATACTTAAGATAGTCATTTTTAGATCAAGCCCCGTTTGAAAATCGACCTGCTTCTTGTATGCCACGAATGCTTCCATACATCTTATGATTCTGAAGAAGGCAACTTTTTCCTGACTATCTTTCCTTTGATTCATCTTGTTCTTCATGAACCTTCCTAACGGCATTAAGTCAGACGGATTGATCGAGAGGAAATCATTATCATAGAAATAATATTTCTCCTTATCTTCTCTTTCCACCTCATATATAGTATACATCAGCTCTGTATTTTCAAACTTTACGTGTTTGACCCCAGATATACGTCTGATTAGGGAAGTTGTGTATGCTTCTTTTCTTACTTGCCTGTGGCTCATAAATCTTGTCTTGACCTCATCGCTCACATTGTAGTCGTTGGAAAAGTTTGGAAGCATCAGAAATACCTGGTGATCAGTTGTTGCATATATATGTCTGTATTATATTTCTATTGAGGTGGGTACTCTGTATGCATCAAAGTTTTTAAGTCCTTCTTTATTTGTGTCTTCCTCCTATCTGCTATCTCATTCTTTACTCTCTCTGCTTGGGCTTTTAATTCAGATTGTTCTTTTGTAGGATTAGAAGGATCAGAGATGGGAGGTTTTAATTGTGAGCTCGAACTCTGACCTTTAGGATTTATAGTTGCAGAGGTAGAGGGTGTGGGATATTATGTGGTTCTGGCACTTGTAGATATGGGTTCTATTTAGGTTTGAGGTTTTAGAGGTTGGCTTGTTTGGCTCGACTTCTGGGCTTGACCTTCTGGCTTTCTTTTGTTTCCTTGAAGATCAAGAATGAACTTAGCCATATCTGGATCTTTGGGAAGTGGACCAGAATTGACAGCCAGAGGTGCTGGTGTGAGGGATACTTGTTTGCTTGATGATGGTGGGGCAGAGGATGCAGATCCAAAGGTTCCAGAGGTTCCTTCTTTGTTCTGAGCTTAGGCACTTCCAACGTTTTCACACATTGATCGCTTCGATGTACTCTCCCCTTTCTGAGAATCAGGATCCTCATCCTTAGACTTCTTTCTCTTGAGATCAGCTTTCTTGCACGCTCTAGCTTCTTTTGTCTTTTTCTTTGCCTCAAAGTCTGCAGAAATAGAACTAACTATGGCAGTTAGTTTAGAGACAGAAGTATCTAAGGTAGATACCTTCTGCTCTAAGTCATTTGAGCTTGTTTTATTCTTAGACACAAATTTAGCATTAATGGCGTTGAATTTGTCCATTATAGCCTTTTGAAACGGTGCTAAGTCCGATTGGCGTAGGAGAGCAGAGGTATTTGAGGTTGAGGTTTTGAGGGTGCCATGGCATTGGTCATCTTCTGAATGTCTGCGACTAATGATCCATATTATGAGACAAAGGTATTAACTTCTGGAGAAGAAATGTCATTTGGAATATGAAAGATGGCTTCTGTATTGGCTTTAATCCCAGCTTCCAATCTGTTGAAGTGGTCATTTGCATACTTCTTTTGCGCTTCTGCATTATCTGTTATAAGCTTTTTGAGAGCATCCAGAACTTGAGAATGTTCTTTTTGAGTGCTCTAGACTTTGCAGATAAAGAAATTTTGAGCATTGACCTCAGATTCGAAGATTTGACTCAGTTGTAATGATGGTTTGTTTTAGATCCCTAGAGAACCCTAAATTTGATTAACAAATGCATTGAGCGCTACATTTGTGACAAATTCTGGAGTGGTAACCGGTGCATCTCCAACACATGGAGCCCGTTGTCTCTCGCGTTCAGAGAGGCCCTCATTCACGCCTGTTTAAACGTTGAGCGTGGAGGGACTTCCCTCCTGTCTTCGAGGGCTATTCTTGACAGACACCTCTTCGGATGTTCTGACGTTATTGATTTTTTCTCCAACATCAGAGGGTGGATAGTCAATTAACGTGTGCTTACCTTGGCAAAAGTAGGAAGACTCCGGTTAATGGTGTATCCTCTGGTCTTAACCCCTCTGATGGGATTTCATAGGCAGCTACTCTAGGAGAGGGTATGGACATACCCTCTATATTTCCTAAGTTTTCGTTGGTCGCAGAGACGTTAATGAGTGTAGGGGGTGGCGAGTTTTGGGGCGATGGGACTCTTATATTTGCATCATCATCCTTTTGAGAGGATGATGAAGATGTGGTTTCCCCAGCTGACCTTGATTCAGAGAAACTTTGAATGTCCTCTGATTTGTTAGGTTCAGGGTGGTTTGGACTAGGCTTTCATGTTTCAATGAGTGTAGATGTGTTGGCATCTACCTAAGTATTTGTGGGTACCCTCGTTGGACTCGGCGAGGATCTCAAAAATGTGTCTCTATAGACATCTTCTTGGCTCTCTTTTAATAATCTCTCGGCATGGTTAGAGTCGGTCACTCTGATTGTTTTCATTCTCATACTCACTTGACCCCTTACTTTCTACCTTAGACTCTAGATGCTCTGGGGTAGGTATCCTCTATTCTGAGAATACCATAGAGCTCCTATTAGAGATGAGATTTGGAGAGGTTTGAGATATGACATTAAGCATGTACCTTGATAGCTCCCTCTGAATGGTGTATCTGTTGTTGTCGATAGTGGATTTGTGAGAGCTCATTGTTGAAATCTTGCAAAATGACTAAACGAATGCGGCTTTCAGGGCAGAGATAGCTGGATAAATGAACAGAGCTAGGTACCTTGGGAACGTTAGTGCTGGAAGGGCTATTCCATTGATGTGGTGTGATACTTTTGTATGCACAGTTGCCTTCATCTCTTGAAATATCAAACTTGCAAAATTCAGAGCCCGGTTATTATACATTCCATACATGATTGTAAGAATATTCTTGCTAGCTTGGTCCAGTGAGCCGATTTTGCAAGTAAGGCTCTTGTTGAGGATTGAGACTAACACATTCCACATTAGGGGCATCTTCTTCCTCTTGAACTCCGATAGGCTTGTGAGATGTTCATTACAGCCCAAAAGGTTAATGAATGCCAGTAGAGCTTCTGTTGAGGGGCTTTGTTCAAGATCAGGGTTGGGTACCTATTGGCCTTCATCTTCAACCATTGGTTGGGGTAGGTGGAAGAATCTGGCAATCTTCTTCTTAGTGATTGGGATTTCCACGGGGTGTTCAGGGTTGATCGGATGTCCAAAACTTCCACATAAGGTTTCTTTGTTCTTGACATATAGTGTTTGCCATACTTCTTGAACGTAAATTTCAGGAAGATTTGGGTTTGTCATGGTTAGGCTCGGTTCAAGGAGTGGTTTTGCAAGAACTCGATCATTACTCGGTAGTCGTTAGATAAGTGTTTGGATCGAGAAGAACCTGCACATTATTTGGTTTCAGTGGTAGCTTCACGATAGGTACACTTTCAGCTATGGAATCAATCACTCGATCTGCGTCGTTTTGAATGTTCATGATTGGTGACTGGTTCGCCATTTGGGATTTGAGGATTTTGAAATCCGGAGCTGCAAGTTTGCAATTGCACAGTAAAATCGAGAGGTTGAAGACGATGAAAAGTGAATTTGGGGTTTCTTCAAGTTTATATAGTAGGATTATAAAAATGAACTCGAGTGATTTTGAATATCAAGGGTTTATTTGATTTAGGGATAGGGAACGGTTTTTGGGTATTGACGTAATAAACAAAGCGTGCACACATGCAAACGGTCGATTAATGACACGTGGAGGAACTTTCTAGAGAGAATAAGTGGATTAATGACGCGTGTAAGACTAGACGAGTCACTCAAGGGTTTTTTCGTTGGTTTTCAATGAGAACCGTTTCCGCTTTATTTAATTTAAATATCCCCTCCTAATATTAATAATTAAAATTATCAATTAATTGTCACACCCCGCTAAAGCAGAAACACGAGGTACGATAGTTCGAAGTTTCACAGCAACAGGTATATAAACACCGACCATACATATATAACTAAAAGTCAAGTTCAAAGTTTTAAAGTTTACAACTTGACTACTCTGTCTTAAATAAACACATTACAACAAAATAGATGTGTACAAAATCTTGATTGGTGTCCACAAAAACATGCAAAACTTGATCGGTTACCTTCTAATTTCCTGTAAAGCATGATAAAACGAAAGGGTCAACTATAAAGAGTTGGTGAGTTCACAGGTTTTCAAATGCGCAAAACATTTTATATGCAAGGTATAATATTAGCGAATCGGATGTTCGCATCAACTTTAGTATTTTAACTTTTATGAGCAAAAATACAAATTACCATTACACATGATATATAAATATTGAGCCACTACTAAGCCAACTCGACATTCTACGCACCACGAACGACCTCAGCGGTGGACCTAAAGTCTACATGGGTAGAGCATTCTTAATTGATAAAGTGCACCCCTACTTTCTAGTTAGGTGGATATGTCAGCCAAATAGCGCTATCCACAAATATCATCAGCTCATTTAGAGTTAAATAGTAGTGTACCACGGGGACTTTACATAACCCAACATATCATTTTGTGTAATATAAATTTGCTTATCATAATGATTTATATGCTTTTCATTAATCAATATAAATCAATTCATATTCCTTTAAAACAACATGATTTACACCCCAAAACGTATAAACAATTAAAAAGAGGGGCCGTGAATACTCACCTTATAGCAAAGCTTCCAAATAAATTCACGAAACGTCCGCTTGATGGCCAACCGCTTTACTATCAAAGCAAAGTACCCAAAAAGGTCACTTATATACCTAACGATTACAATGAGAGTGCTTATAAGTCCAACTTGATTATCTATAGTACCGTCATACATAATACACAAATGCTCTTTAATATGATAAATTATACCGAAAAGTAATGTTATAATCCTTCAAGTGATCAATGTTCATAAAATCAAACAATTCTAGAATGTTCACATTTGGACAGAAACTAATAGTGCTAAAGATGATGAAATTACAATGACATCCAAAATGACATAGTTTCTCATCTTTTTGTATGTGATACATTACTGAGTTAAGGTCATTGTGACCAAACTTCATGCAATTTGGACATGCAATATTGGTTCAAATAATTTATACAAAACAGTGTATCAAAGCAAGAAGGGCAGATTACACCCTGTTGGTAAAACAACCATCTGTGAAGTTATACTAAATGTTTTTCAGAAATTCAAGTTGGATTATAAACAAAACACATAAATGAAACTTTTAAGATAAGAATCACTCATTTTGAATGAGTTGTGAGGAAAATATGGCACCACAAAGTTGCATGCACACATCTGTCATTAGTTGAAAGATTGCACACTTAACTTTAATAAATTGGTTAATGCCTCAAAACTTCATATTTTTGAATGAAACCGAACTCATATAAATCGTAACTTATAAAAGAAAACTCCAAAAGAAGATTTATGCATTATGAACAAATATTCAAAGAGATATTAACATGCAAAGTAGGGTTTACCTACTGGTGGTTTCATAGTTTGCATACCTAAAATGTTTTAGGTGTTTGGAGGGACAAAAATTCCATATTTTCATGTGATTCAACTTGAAAACAGAATATAGCACATAAAATTGACTCTCAAAGGAAAAATCATCCTTTTTCATTGAGTTTTGAAGGAGATATGGCCATTTGAACATGCATGCACAAATCTGTCAGCTTTGGACAGATTACACGCTCATTTTCTTTTGAAAGGTTGAAACCCCAAATCACCACATCTTTGAGTGAATCCAGTGGCATTTGAAAGGTGACTCGTTAAAATAAATTCTAGAAGAAAAATCAATAATTTGGATGAATATTCAAAGAGTTATGGTTGTTCAAAGTAGGGTTTACCTACTGTTGAACTTCCAGATGCACCAAAAATCACTATTTTGTTGTTCAAAATCTCTCCATAAACTCAGATTACCCCCATTCTGTCAGACACACAAACACATGATTTTCACCTATTTTCTTGAGTTTTATTGTTTGGGTCATAGATTACCACCATTATATGAAAATTTTAACATGTTTTTGGTGTGTAATCTCTCCATCAACTCAGAAAATTTGGGGGTTTAGAAGAAGAACAATTTAAAGTAGAAGAAAAGTTGGATTTTCACCACAATTTTAAAAAAAACAAAGAGAGAGAGATGAAGCCCATACCTTGTTTGAGGGATCTTGAAGCTTCAAAGTCCTTCAAAATTAAATCTTCAAGAGGTTTTTGGTTGGAGTTTTTGAGAGAAACATGGGAGAAGAGAGAAGTGATTTATGCCTCTTTAATCTAGAGAGAGAGAGGTTTGAATTTGAGGTTGAAAATGAAGATTTTTGAAAAATAAATAGTTTATATATGGGGGGGGGGCCTCTCAAAATATATATATATTTTTTTTAAAAACAAAACAAACCCAAGCGAAATTTCGTCCTGTTAGACAAATTTCGTCCTGTCACAGTCTCCCCCTGTTAGAGAAATTTCGTCCCGAAATTTAAGAACTAACTTTCTCCGGAACGTTCGCAAACAAACGAGGATACTTATGCTTTAATAAATCTTTGCGTTCCCAAGTATACCCTGGGCCATGCTTCGCATTCCAGCGAACTTAAACAATAGAGATTTTACTGCGCCTCAGCCGTTTGATTTCTCGGTCAAGGATCTCAATTGGTTCTTCGGTAAAGTGTAACCGATCGTTAACCTGAACGTCTTCCAGGGGTAGTACCAATGCTTCATCTGCCAGGCATTTCTTTAAGTTTGACACATGGAGCGTGTCATGGATGGTGCTAAATTCCTGTGGTAACTTTAGTTTGTACGCCACCGGTCCAATTCCTTCGAGTATTTCAAATGGACCAATGTATCTGAGACCCAGCTTGCCTCTCTTCCTGAAGCGTACTAATCCCTTCCATGGCGATACTTTCAGAAGCACTTTATCCCCCACTTGGAACTCTAATGGCTTTCTTCGATTATCCGCATAACTCTTCTGACGATCTCTTGCTGTCTTGAGTCTTTCCTTGATGGTTGAGATCTTGTCAGTGGTTTCCCGAATGATATCGGGCGTGGTTAGTTGTCTATCCCCGATTTCTAACTAGCTAAGCGGCGATCTACATTTACGTCCGTATAGGGCTTCGTGCGGCGCACACTGAATGTTGGTATGGTAGCTGTTGTTGTAGGAGAATTCAACAAGTGGTAGGTGGGTATCCCAACTCCCACCAAAATCTATTGCACACGTACGCAACATATCCTCTAGCGTTTGATTGTCCATCTGTTTTAGGATGATAGGCAGTGCTATAATCCAACCGCGTACCCAATGCCTTTTGAAGTGACTGCCAAAATCGTGATATAAAACGAGTGTCTCTATCTGAAATAATGGAAGTAGGCACACCATGTCATGTAACTATTTCGTTGATGTAAATTTGTGCACGCCTTTCCATGTTGAAATCTTCGCGAATAGGAATGAAATGAGCTGATTTTGTAAGTCGATCGACTATAGCCCATATAGAATCATGTCCCTTCCCAATTCTGGGTAGTTTGGTTATGAAATCCATAGTTATTTCCTCCCATTTCCATTAGGGAATTTCGGGTTGTTGAAGTAAACCGGATGGTTTTTAATGTTCGGCCTTGACTTGAGCACAAGTTAAGCACTTGCTTACATACTCAGCAATATCTTTCTTCATTCCTGGCCACCAATAGTATTGCTTCAGATCCTTATACATCTTATCCGCTCCAGGGTGAACCGAATATCTGAATCGATGGGCTTCATCCAAGATAGTTGATCGTAAATTTCCAACCTTTGCTACCCATACTTTATTCTTAAAATAATGCACTCCATCTAATTGTAATTCAAATCCTTTTTCTAAGTGACGCAAGGTCTCATTTTTCAAATTCTTATCTTTTAAAGCTTCCTTTTGTGCGTCAAGAATTTAAGTCTTTAAACTGGTTTGAACCATCATTCCCATAGCTTGTGCTCTCGTCGGCTTCACTCTCTCCTTTCTGCTTAAAGCGTCAGCTACTACGTTATCCTTGGCCGGATGGTACTTTACTTCACAATCATAGTAACTAAGTAGCTCGACCCATCTTCTTTGCCTCATATTGGGCACTTTCTGGTCAAGAATGTGCTGAAGGCTTTTTTGATCAGTGAAAATGGTGCACTTCAGATTTTGAGTGCAAACACCACCTCCCCTAATTTCAAATCATGGGTGGTGTAATTCTTCTCATGAACCTTCAGTTGCCTTGACGCATATGCAATGACTTTATCTTTTTGCATTAGTACACATCCCATCCATTGATGCCAAGCATCACAGTAGACTACAAAATTATCTACTCCCTCTGGGAAGGCCAAAATCGGTGCGTTGCATAACCTATGTTTGAGATTCTGGAATGCTTCCTTTTGTTTCTCTTCCCAAATAAACTTCTTATCTTTTTGAGTCAGTGTCGTCAGTAGTTGTGCGATCTTGGAGAAATTTTCGATAAATCGCCGATAATAGCCTGCCAACCCAAGAAATTGATGGATCTCAGTTGGTGTCTTCGGGGCTTCCCATTTTTTAATGTCCTCGATCTTAGCTGGATCAACATGTATCCACTTTTCATTTACTACGTAGCCTAGAAAGTGTACTTCTCGGATCCAGAATTCACATCTGGAGAATTTGGTGTACAAATTTTCATTCTTGAGCAATTCTAGTATCAACCTCAAATGTTGTTCATGCTCTTTCTTATTGCGAGAATAGATGAGTATATCATCTATAAACACGATCCCGAATTTGTCTTGGTATGGTCGACATACTCTATTCATCAAATCCATGATGACTGCCGGTGCGTTTGTTAGCCTAAAAGGCGTAACTAAGAACTCGTAATGACCATAACGAGTTCTAAATGCTGTCTTAGGAATGTATCCTAATTCTTCACGAACTCTCATTTGATGATATCCCAATCGAAGATCGATTTTTGAGAAATACGTAGCCCCTTGAAGTTGATCAAATAAGTCATCAATTCGAGGGAGGGGGTATCGGTTCTTGACAGTCAACTTATTGAGTTCTCTATAATCGATACACATTCGGAAATATCCATCCTTCTTTTTAACAAACAAGATTGGAGCTCCCCAAGGTGAAGAGCTAGGCCTAATGAATCCTTTATCGAGTAACTCTTGAAGTTGTTCTGACAGTTCTTGCATTTCTGATGGTGCTAACCGGTAAGGTGATTTTGCTACGGATGCAGCTCCCAGAATTAAATCAATGTGGAATTCAACTTGTCTTGGTGGGGGCAGTCCGGGTAGCTCATCTGGGAATACGTCGGGAAAATCCGGAACTATAGGGATATCCTGAATGCGTTTCTCTTCGGTCTCCTTATTCACAAAGTGAGCTAAAAATGTTGAGCAGTCTTTTCTTAGGTACTTTCGCATCTTCATGCATGACACAATTTTAAAATCCCTTTTGGGTTTCTCACCATGTACTTCGAGTGTTTCTCCTTCGGGTACTAATATTCGGATAATTTTCTTAGAGCAGCAAATTTCCGCTGGGTTTTTAGACAACCAATCCATACCCACGATTATATCAAAACTTTCCAACTTAATCAGGATTAGATCTATACTGAAGTCTCTATTAACCAAGTTTAAAGTGCAGTTCATTATTATGTCTTTGGCCCTACTTTCTTGACCGTTGGCATATTTAATGACATACTCTGCTTTCAACTTTTGAGGTCTTAGATTTATCTTTTGCCTAAAATCTAATGACACATCACTCCTGTCTGCTCCAGAATCAAATAATACAAATGCATGATGATTGTTCAGAAAAAACATACCTGTGACTACATCCGGGTTTCGTCTTGCTTCTTCCGCTCCAATTTCAAACACTCGAGCCCTCTTCGGTCCTCCGTGATTACCTTGATTTATTGGTTTTGCTTACCTGGTATCTGGTCTCCAATTCCGTCTTGGGCATTTATTCCTGAAGTGATCTGGGCTTCCACATTCATAATAAACCCGCTTCTCACCAATCCTGCAATCCTTTGCAATATGGCCTTTTCGGTTGCACTTGAGACAAGTAATGCATTTCCCTTCATGATGACTATTACATTTATCACACCTCGGGTACGCCCCTTTTTCTTTCCCTGCTGCCGATGTCTGAATTCCGTAATTTCCTGACGTTATTTGCTCCTTGCCTGTCCTCTTCCCAAACTGTCTTCATAAAGGTTCATCCACCTTCCTCTTTCCTAATGCCTTGTTGCTTGCAAACGTTCCCGCACGGTTTGCATTGTTAGTGAGTCGTGTTGCTAAGTTTACTGCGTCTTGAAGTGTCTTTAGATCAACTGAAGTAACATCTCCTTTGATTTCAGGAAACAGACCCCATACATATCGGTCAACTCTATTCCCCTTAGGTGTCACTAAGTGTGGTACTAGTTTGGCCAACTCATGGAAGCGGGCAGTGTAAGTATCAACGTCGTTTCCCTTCATCTCATGGTTCCATAATTCTACTTCTAATTTCTGAATTTCACTTCTCGGACAATACTCATCCTTAAGCATTTTCTTGAATTCATCCCATGTGAGTCTATTAGCTGCCTCTCGGCCTCGAATTTGGACCTGGGTGTTCCATCATGTCAAGGCTCGTCCTTATAGAAGACAAGCAACAAATTCTACCTTGTTTTCCTCGGTACATTTACTAATCTGGAGAACTGACTCCATGCCCTCTAGCCAAGTTATCAGTCCAACAGCTCCGTCCGTTCCATGGAATCTTTTGGATTACAACTCCTAAAAGATTTGTATGTACACTCCCTTTCTTCAGATCTACGGTTGTTTCTCTGATTAGTGTTTAAGCCCGCCGCTACTTGGCTAACAATATTCGATTGTGCTGCCATAAGTTGTTCTGATACACAATATTGGTAGGTAGTCCAGAAGCTGCAATCATTGTTCTTGCTGCTTCAACAAGTGTTCTATTTCTTCTTTCTACAACATCATTTTGCTGAGGAGTGCATACAATAGAGTAGTTTTGAGTAATGCCAATGTCAACAAGTATTCTTCAAGCTTGGCATTCTTGAATTCAGTACCATGTCACTTCTAAGTTGTTATATTTTCTGTTGCAGAAGAACTTGTATTCTTGTCATCATATTCTTTAACACAATTGGAACTTCTGATTTCTGTCGTACAAAAGCAAACGGTGTATACCTGGAAAAAATAATCTATTAGTACCAAGATATACTTTTTGCCAGAAAGGCTATAAGTTGAAATGGGATCACAGAGGTTAACATGTAGTATTTGCAGAGGCCTTGTGCATTAGTGATGACTTTTGGTTTTGTGAGATGCTCTTTTTATTTTGCCTATCTCACATGCAGGATAGAGGTGATCCTTCTGGAAGTGTACCATTGGAAGGCCCTTAACCAGGTTATGTTTGACAAGAAGCTCAAGATTTTCAAAAATCAAGTGTGAAAGTTTATGATGCCATAGCCATGCAACTTCACTCTTTTTAGAAATAAGACAGAGAGTTTCCTTACCATCCTTGGATGTAAAGTTCATCATATATAGATTACCTCTTCTGTCAGCTCTCCAAAGATCTTCACCTCCCTTGGAGAATAAGTAACATTGTTTTTCATCAAATACAACTAGTATTTTAGAATCACAGAGTAGACTTACATTTAACTGGTTATGTTTTAACCTAGAAACATGAGTTACTTTGGATAAGGTAATATTGCCTTCTTGAAGAGTACCGTAGCCTTTTATTTTAACCTTACCCTCATCACCAAACGTTACTGCTCCACCAATTTTATGTTTGAATTTGGAGAGTAAGTTTTTCGTTCCATTCATGTGCCTCGAGCATCCAGAGTCAAGATACCATATATGCACACGCTATTTCTGCAATCAAAATCAGAGAGATTTAGGTACCCATTTCTTAATGGGTCCTTTGTTGTTAGGTTTAGGTTTCTGATATATCTTTTTCTTTTGAGCAGAATGATGCACAGGTCTTCCAGAGACTACTGGTTTTCCTGTTTTCTTTGAATTAATTCTTTTGTTTTGATGTCTAAAGTTTGAGTGCTTTCGTTCATTAGAGAAATAACCAGAACGCCTTGAGAAAAATTGTTTAAGTTTTTGAAATAAAGAGAAACATTCAGAGTTCTGCAACATAAAAGAATTCCTTTAATTTTCATTACTAGAATGATAATTACAATAGTTCTTATTTCTGTCTATTCTAGCATCAGTTGTTCTATTGAACTTCTTATCTAGTCTAGACTTATGCTTTGGAACATGTGAATTCTTCTGTGGGGGCTTCTTCTGTGGAAACTTCTCTAGAACTTTTGGTTTTACTGAAACAGAAGTATAAAAGTTAGCTTTCCATTTTTTTTTTCAAAACAAGTAAAGTTCTGTGATTGAGATTTCAGAGGTTGGTGCTTAAGATTTGCTTTCTATCTGAGATTTGCCTCCTTTTCTAGTTCAAGACAAGTTTTATCTTGTAAACACATCCCAAGGAAATCTGGATGCAAAGGAACATCGTTTCTTTGTTCTTTTGGAAGAACAGAGATTAGTGGTATTCCATTTGAGAGTTTAGCAACATTTGAGTCAGCTTCTCTAGTTTCCATAGGTTCATTTGTATATAAAAATGGATCATTTGCATTCTTGATAACCTCTGGAACCTTTGTAAAATTAAGAGGCAAAAGATCTTCAAGATTTGAAAAATAGTTTTCAGAACTTTCAAAAAATTCATCATCATTTTGATTATCATTTTCCCAGGGATAAGCAACAAACTCATCATTGTCTTCACCTCCACAAGGATTTAAATCTACAAAAGAACAAGGAAAAATATCCGAATGGTTTTCAGAGATTCGTTGTTTGAGTTTTGTTTGTTTTGATTTAAAACACTCATCCAGAGTTGTGAGAACGTGTTTTTGAAACTTGAGTCTAAGCTCTTCTTCTGTTTGTATGGGTATGAACTCATCAGCTTCTGGACTTAAAGTTATATGAGTGAATCAACCAAAATTAAAAACATCTTTCTTCTTCTGAATAAGCTTAAGATCAACTTGACTTGCTTTTTCTAAGGAATATTTAATGTTTTTGTACTTTAGTTTTCTAACTTGATATCCATTCTCATATTTTGAGTTTTTAAAAACACATTGTTCATATAGAATGGGAAAACTAGGTTTTTGTTCTTTACCCATACAGAACACAGAATCGAGAGTAGACCTCTTTTTACACGTGTAAGGATCAAGATCCTCGAAACCTAGGCATGTTTTCCCTACTTGTGTATTTATCTTTTCATGCACCTTCTGAGCATCCAGATATTTTTTTGATCTGTAGCTCTTTGTTTTGAAGCTCAATGTACAGAAATTCTCTTTCCTTTTGAAAATAATTTTTAAGTGCTACTGAGTTTAGTCTGTCACTTTCTTTAGCACTTATCTCTTTATCTTTTGTTTCCAGAAGTTTACAAAAGTTTTGGTTCTCTTCTCTGAGTTTGACTTCTGTTGATTTTAGAAGTTTCGAAATCTTTTCATTCTCAACAGATAGTTCAAGTTTCTCAGCAGTTAAAATCTCCATCTCTCTTTTGAAAATATCTCTTTCCTTTTGAATGGTAGAAACAGATAGTTCAATGTTTTTCCTTAATTACTTTTCAACAAAAAGCTTATGTTTTAGATTTTCAAAATCAACAGTGAGGTTTAAAATTGTTTGCTCGACTTCAGAAGAACTAGAGATAGTAGAAACCGGAGTTTTAGAAGGTTGATCTTCTAAGTCAGTTCTCTCTTTCAGCATAGTGTGCTCTTTCAACTTAGTTGTATTTGTATTTGTTCTTGTAGTATTGTTTGTCTTTGACAATAACGCTTTTACAGCCCTTCGAATAATGACCAGACTTTCCACATCTGTAACAAACATCTTTCTTCTTGTTAAAGTCTTCTTCTTTCTTAACAGCTTCGGACTTTTCCACCTTCTATACTTCCTGCCTTTGAAACATAAGGCGGAGTATGGCGTTCATTTCTGTTACAAACCTTCTATTTTGAAATGAACGATTACCAAACTTCTTTGTGAACTGTTTGGTAATTAGAGCCAAAGATTCAACAAATGAACTGATTTCATCATATTCTGTATCAGAGAAATCTTCTTTACCAGCCTCTTATATAAAAGCCTTGCTCTTCCCATTCTTCTCTGTCTCTTTACTTCTTCTACATGATCCTCTGGATTCAGAGATGAGGGCCAGAGGTCCACCAACACTTATCTTCTTCTGAATAACCTCTTTCTCATGTGCTTGCAAGCTACCAAACACATCATGCAAAGACCACATTTCAAGATCTTATTGGCCTGAAGAGACATGGAAAAATTCGACAATTCTGGATTCAAACGTTTGAGGAATAAAACATTAGTATCCTCCTTTGATCTGATGATATCACATTTCTTGCACATATTTATCAGAGTGTTAAATCTGTGATAAGTCTGTTCTAGAGTTTCTTCTAGGAGTGCTTGAAAACTGTTGTATTCGTTCAAGGCTTAAGCTCTTCTATTTTTCTTCATTTTAGCACCTCCCTCCATTTCATATGCAAGTTCATCCCATGGTTCCTTGGCCGTCTCGTTGGGAATTGCCATGATTAGTAGACTTTTTGCCTTTTTGGTAATTTCCACTTTGGCCTTATCATCATCAGTCCAATTTCACTTATCTTTGTTGTTAGATCCCAAATATCAAGAAGCAGAAAGAAAATAGAATACAAAACAAGAATTATAGCAAGGAAGTCGGATATAGTATTGATAATGACAAGATTACACAGATATGTCTTTACAATACAAAAGATCTATGAACGTTAGTTCCAACCAACTAACTAACGTTCTATTTATATACAATAGGAAATGCTAAAGTAACAGTAATTAAGTGACAGACATACAGAAGTAAGTTCAGAACTACTTCTGAACATCTTCAGAACACAATTCAGAAGTTCTTCAGAACTTCTTCAGAACAACATGAGAATCTTTAGAACTTCTGAAGTAGCCATTTCAGAAGTTATGCCTTACGGTTATCTTCACTTTAGCATCCTGTCTTTGTACTTCTGGACTTTCTTTATTTCTTCCGACTTTCTTCAGAACTAGTCTTCAGAACCAGGGCTTCTTTTGAAGCTATCGTATGAACTCTATCAATCTCCCCCTTAGCTTCAAAAATTCAAATTATAACCCAGTAGATCAACATTTCTCTGACTTCACCCAGAATCGGCTTTCTGTATTCAAGTAGCAATTCTATCCTCTTGTGCATGTTTTTGGCTAGTTTAAAGTACTCATTCCATTCACTGTCATTCATATTTCTTGGTCTGTGTTTTTGTCTTTTTGCAAGTCTTTCACTTATTGCTAGTAAAGTACCATTATTGCACTTGTGAATTTCTTCTTATCTGACAAACAATTTTACTTTATTAAACATGACACAAACCCAGGAGGATGAACTATCAGAGTACCCTTGTTAATTGAATTGATTCATTGAAGCTCAAAGTTTGGAATGCTTAGATTCACCTTTTCTCTGCCAAGTACAAATGCAACTTGAAAATCAGTCTTAGCTGCACAGATGAATTCTCTATAAATTCCACCTTTTATGACTGGAAACATATTTCTGAATCCGGTAATAGAATCATGAAATGGATTAATACTTCTGTTAATCTTGACCAAGTCTCTTAAGTGGACATTCTGAAAATCAGTTTCAGAAAAATTGCACACTTCACCATTTTCCCTTTCTACAGTGAAGTAAGAGTATTTATAATTCAGCTTTGTGTTTTGGTCAGCATTAATTACCTTCACAATGGGACTTTCTTTCCATGACTCTGTGAGTGGCAGCTTTAACTTCTGAACAATTCTACTGTACCATTACTTCCAACCAAAAGATTTTTCTAACCAACAATCAATATAAGAAAATGGTTGCACATTTTCCATGAAAATCTCAGGATGAAGATATTCAAGAAATAGAGTAATTGCATTGTTCAGCTTCAGACACTTGAATAACTGGCACTTGTTCTTCAATAACTTCTGTACTTTTCATTTATCTTTTCCTGAACTTAAACTAGCATGTTCAGAAATTTGAGGTTGATTCTCTTTTAACACTTCAAATTCAACTGTTTGAACTTTAGCATGTATATGAAAATCATTTACATTACTTAGCAAGTAATCTAAATCTCTTCTTGTATATTTCTGTTGATGACCAGCATATATGCTTCTTCTTACCAATTCTCTGAAGATTATTCTTTCATTTATCAAGTATTTGATCTCATCTTCTATTTCTTTTGACATACCAATCAAAGAAATATAGTCACACAACCATTTCAAAGTTGATGAAGAGTATTTTGGAATATCAGAAACAAGAAAAGTTCTCTTGTTTAAACCTTCAGCGTCATAATGAAAACCAAGTTCTGGACTGATGAAAACATTTGACATCCCTTCAAAGCATACAAATGTTGGTTCCAACAGATTTGCTTTCCCTAATCCATACTCCAAAGCAAGTTGAAAATCATGCTTAATAAATTTTTTTAGGTACACACCAATTATTCTCCTTAATTCTTGCACCATCTCCGTGTCTTCTATTTTTACAAGAAAATTTAGAACTGATAGCTTATCTTACATCCTCAGATTATAGAAATCAAGCTGAGTACATTCCAACAGAGTCCCATTTCTTCTTTCAGCACCAAATCTAACAATCTCTAAATTTTCTTCATTTGATCTCTTAACACTTCTGAAGTGTCTGATATGAATGGGATTGAATATATCTTGAAAGTCATGTCTCTGTTGAAAAGATTTGACTTCTGAAACAAAGTCTTCATTCCATTTATCACTTATACAGATAACAGTATGTGTCTTCAGGAAAGACAGTAATAGTATGCTCAAGTTCATCAAAAATGCTTCTTTTGTGAAAACTTTATCAACTAAAGGTTCTTTAAGAAGAGGTAATCTGAATTTTGGAATTGAAATACATTCTCCGTATTTAACTTCAAACCAACCTTCATAATCCATTATCACTTTTTTAGGAAAACCAACTTCACTCATGTGACTTATATCTCCTTCCACATATGCATATTGAACTTTTTGATTATAAAATCTGAAAATAGATAACCTTTCATCCAAGAATCTACACTCCAGATTCCTTGGTGAATTCAGAAAAACAAACTTCATAATCATCTGATAAAACAAATACCACATTGGATTCAGAAGATCTTCATCTTCTCTTCTATTAACAATAAGTGGTCCTCATACAATTATATTTCTTACCTCATTTACTTCCTCTTCTTCATCAAACATGATAACATCTGATAAATCACCAGGCTCTCCAATTACATCTTCAAAAGCCAAATACTCATTGAGCATTTCTTCATTAGAATCAGGTATTGGATATGTTTCATCTGTTCCAGCATTGTGTTCAGAATTAAATGATACCTTTTCTGTTTCATATCCTTCCTCACCTTCTATATTAACACCTTCAGAAATAAGTTGCATATTTATAGTTGGATCAGCTTCAGAACATGAACCTTCAGGTTCAGAAGTTATAATTTCTTCAATAGCTTCTGAGACTTTTTCATTATTACTCTCTTTCTGAACTACTTCAGAAGTTGGTTCAGAAATATGTGATTTTAATAACAGAGTATCTTCTTTAGCAGACTCAGATACTTTTCTTCTTTTCTCCCCCTCATGATCATCAGGATCCTGATCATCATGACTTCTCTTCAAAGTAGCTGATTGAGGTCTACACTCTAAAGCTAAAACTCTTTGATCCAAAAGTGTTTGAGTATTCTGAACAAGAGTCAATTTATTCAGAACTTGTTGGATATCATCTTTAGTGGCCAAGGAAGATAAATTTGGTTGTGTTGAGGAAGATGGGACAGAAGTTTGAAGACCTGCTTCAGAAAATGACTTGAGAATAACATCTTGGAAAGCTTTGAGATCATTTGATGAAACAGACATAGACTTCCACTCATTCAATCTATCCACCAACTTTTTCTCATGACTAGCAACCCTATCCTACAACTTCTTTGTTGATTGTTCTGTTAGTGCCTTTATGTCCTTCTGAATCTTTGCAAATTCAGAAGTACAAAAATCTTTGAACTCAAAAAGTTCAAAAGAATGGGAAATAGAACCGATACCAACCAATGGCCCTGTTTGTAGTCCGACAGAAGTAGGCTAGCATGTTGATGTCACCACATCATGAATCATTACTGATTCAGTTAATGGAGCTTTTATGATGTTCACCCCACCAGGACTTCCCTCAAATCCTTGATATCATAGATTAGGTATATCTACTGAAGTTGTTGCAATGTGACACACACTTTGCTGTTGGATATCTGAAAGATATGTGCTAGTGTAAAGAAATCCCATGTCTTGTGGGTCATTTGCCTCAACATTGAGTGGACACTCAGACTCTATGATCTCATATGTATGAAGGGGGGACATATATCCTTCTGTTTCAACAATGGGCTCCTCCATGTGGGGACCCATTGGTAGATGCGTTGCTTGCCCCATGTGTGTTATTGAAACACCCTTCTATTGAGAGATTGGTGAGTGGATGGGGGGGGGGGGGTTAACAAGAGTTTCCATAGGCTCACTGGCTAGTTCAATATTTTCCACCAAAGATTGTGAAGTAATAGATTTTGTGGCTGCCGGACTTGTATCAGCTAGTGCACAGATCTCTTTTTCTTTTATCTGTGATCTCCCCTCATCAATTCTTTGTCTCCCAGTTCTACCCTGTCTCTCATATACATTTTTCCTCTTAGCACTCTGAGGTTGTTCCCCAGCATAAACTTCCTCCCCTCTCTCACTTGGAAGTCTAGACCCCTCACTTTACTCACCAATTTGGTTTGAATCAACAGAAGAGACTACAGGTTTAGGTAGTCCCATTGATTCACAATACTCATTCAAATACCAACTGCCAGAACATACATAAGCAAGAAGCTCTGCTAGTAGTGGTAATGCATTAGGAAATCTAAGTTTAGCACTTGGTGGTCTTAAGCTATCTATAGAGAAAAGTGGAACAAATACCTCATGATCCAATTTGGGAATAACTTCAATAGACTTCATAGCTCCTTTAAATATAAGAGAAGCATAATCATGGTGCTTGTTGTGAGAAACACCATGAAAAATTATCCTGCCATTTGTAGAAGCTTGATCCAAACTTGAGCTTTTACCAGATAGACAAGTGTTGAGGATAGTGAAAAGACAATACCAGATAGGAGGTAAGCACTTCCTTCTGAATGAACTCAGAGCAGTTAGAGTTTCTGAGTAGCCTAATTTCATGAAATCTGAAATGATTTCAGAATTTGATGGTACTGCATCAAAAGTACTTTTGCCTACAACTGCATTTGCTTTAGGTAGATCAAAAATGTTTCTAATATCATCAACTATGACGAAAAACCTGTAACCATGAACAAATGAAGAAATGCCATATGTTTCTTCATCAACTCCAGCATGATATCACAATTGTTGTAGATAAGAAGCAGGGACTGAAAATTTTCTAGACAACAGAGCTCGAATAGGATGCTTCTTCAGAATTTCAAGCATAATTATTTGGTCATTATTGAAATCTGTTGATCTGAAATTAAGAGCACAATTTCTCTTCTTCATTTCCATACACTTGTTGTCTGGAATATATATCTTTGTAAAATCAGGACCATAACTTCTTTCTGGATTAGAATCAGCATTCGATTGAGAATCACCCACACCACCAATAGATTCAGAAGCCACTTCGATTGGGTCAATTTGAGTATCCCCAATATTTGCACTGCGAGGGTTAGGGTTTAAAGGACCAACTTCATTAAATCCTTTAGTAAGAGTATCTTCTAGCATTTGATCAGCATCCAGATTAACCTCCATTGATCCAATCATGATATTCTTAGGTACGATTTTGAAAGAGCCTTCATTTGATGATGAATCACTGTTGCTAAAACACGATTTTGCAGTTTGAATGGGCATATCAACATTTGAAGTCGACATTGTAGATACAAAGTGTGAATTCGAGTTCGAATTAAGTTCAAGATAAGCAGAGATTAAGTTTTAGAGGGAAAAGTTGCTGAAAAATGAAGAAGATGACGAAGCCATGGATTATATGAGTTGGATGTTCGTGGAAGGACACATGGCCGAAAGAGTAATGACGATTAGAAAAAGTAATCATCATTTATGTGGATTAATGAACCATTTTGCGACGTGATTAGAGTTGTTCCGATTAAATTAAAACACATGGCAAGCGCATATATGAAATCGGATTTTACAACGAGAAGTTCAGAACTTCTGAGAACAAGTTCAGAAATTATATGAAATGATTCAGGAAGAGTTCAGAACTTTTGAATGATGTTCAGAACTTGAATGTTATGACTTAATATGCATGAAAACCATTTAAAACTACGTACTTCTGAATATATAAAATAGTTTGATATGTCAGAAGTAAGTTTGAACAATTTAGAAATCAGATTTTATCTTCAAAAGTTTGTCCATACTTTTAAGATTTGTAAATTTGAGAATCAGTATCCACCATTTCAGATCTGAAAAAAGAATCAAATAGTGATGTATGAGTATCACTCCCCCTTGAATCATGAGTAACAATAATGTTGGTCCCAAAGGAGTCTACAAGCGATCAAGGACATAGAAACAGTTGGTAGAAGGGTGGGGGGTTGAATACAAACAGTCAGATTTTCGTTTTTAAAAGAGTTTATATTGAATAAACAAATTTACAGTTACAAAAGGAATTAGAACAACTAAACATATTCTATTTTAACTTGAGAAATCAAACAGATTGATGCACAAGCAAATGAGAAAGAAAAGAGATAGAGATTTTAGGAAATAGAAAGTAGTATCCATAAAGATGAAGAAGATATCTTCATCTTATTTATACCCGTTTGCATCTAATGCAAGACAAAAGGTATATGCCACGTGTCAAGCATTCATAGGAAGCTTATCCTATGTTTAAAAAGCAGCCATGCTTTTGGCCGTATATGAACAGTACCATATCAGATATGATGGGGACATATGAGACAATTCGTATGTCCTTCTCTGACATAGTATAAGGTTTGACTTTTGTGCATCGAGGATAAGATCAACATTAATCTTGTGTGAGAAGTATCACTTGATCGCTGAACTTGAAAGTTCAAGGATGAACTTTTAGATTATCGCTGAGGCTTGACAAGACTTCACAATTTGGTTTAGATAACCATTGCTATCACTGAACCGCTTCAGATCATTAGCTGACTATCTCTTTCTTCAGCTTGGTCTTCGACTTTCTATGAATGTTCTTTTGGTGTGATGGTTGATCTTCAGATCTTCAGAGGTAGACTTGAGGCTTCTGATTTTCAGCGATTGCTGATAACACTCAGCGTATGCTATCGCTGAATTTAAGCATAAGTTTACAAATGGAATTTCACTAAGTAAACAGAGGAATCATATTCCAATCACGAAGAGGAGTTATGATCAACAATCTCCTCCTATTTGGTTAAGATTAAGTAACATGGGAAAATTACTTGAAGGGATTAGCAGGGACTTAACAAATATTGAAGTAAAAATTTCTAAGTACTAATCTGTGAGATCTATTTCAGCTAATCTATTATAGGCATCGAGTTTCGTTTATAAGGATATGAAAGCACAACTTTTACAGGTAGAGGCCTTAAGTAAATTCACCGATTTAAATTTCAGAGAGAATCCATCATTACTGACTTCTTCGTTTATGAAGATCCCTAAGAATCCATCATTATCCAAGAAAATCGTACCAGGTTCAGGGGAAGGTGATGATTTCATTTTCTTCATATATTCGATCTTAAGGGAGAGCGGAGTTCAGCATCGAGATGTTAGGGATTTCCAGATGGCCAAGAATGCTTTCGTAGTTGAATTTGGTTTCATGTTCACTTTTAGAAGATGAACCTCCTTCAGCATTTGATCTTCTTCTTATTGTAGGCTCAAGGAGTGAAGGAACTTGCACATGCTGTGACATCCTCTGAAGTAGCTGATCCAATGCTCTTTCCACCACATCTTTAAACATTGATTTGGAACCCATAATGGCATCTCTGATTTCTAGCCATTCAGAGTATCCATAAAATTTCAAGAACTTGGCCTCTTCTTTTTCAACATTCGTATGCCTGTACATTCGAACGAATATCTTCAGTCCATGCCTTTTGGATGGATGTCCTTTGATAGTTGCTCAAATGATTTTTGAGTCAGACCGACGAAAATTGAATCGCTCAGTGCACCAGCGTAGTTCTTTTTCCCTGTGGCTTGGTTCTTCCTTGGTTAGAGCCTTTAGGATCTTCTTTGAGCGAGGATGGGATTCACGTTTAAATTTTCTTCATCCATTTCTCTCTGTGCCAGAGCTTCAGCGGCTTTTTGACTTTTCTCGATCAGCTCTTTAGTCGCCTTATCTTCAGCAGCATCCTTCCTGAGTATTTTCCTTGCAAGCTCTAGATCACTCTCTGTTTGCTTCATCTTTTATCCCTTATTCTCTGAGCTTCAAGTGCTTGTGCTCTCTCTTCTTTTGATAGGAAGTAGAAGTCATCCACCACGCTTATAGGCATGGGATTTTCTGGTTCAGTAGAGGGCATCTTTATTCTTTTGGCTTCAAGTTCTTTTAAGAAGTTTATTCGCCTTTCTTCCTCTTTAGGCGGGCTTATTACATAAACTGCTCCTCTGATGAAGGTTCCTTCCAAAAAGTGGAGTCCTTTGGGGGACTAGACTCACTTAGAATGGGAGATAAAGAGAGAGGTTGGTCAGAACCAAAATTTGGAGGAGAGAAAGATGGATAGGTTGGAGGTTCAGAGATGGGAGTATAAGGGATAAGGGGAAGAGTTACCTCTGCAGCGGTCTCCCCCTTAGATATTGGAATGGTGGCATCAAGATCTACCACATTATGTCCTTTGCCTGATTGGTTGGACGGTACCTGAGAAGGAGGAAGTCCGTCCCCCAAGGGCTCCCTGTAGACTACTTCAGGCATGACGTTGCCTGGTCTACTGTTTTTGAAATGCTCAAGAGCACCAAGAGGGATGTCATCGTCATCATCATCATCATCATTTCCCCAATTGTGAGGGATATCATCGTTTTCTTTTTCATCGTCTTCTTCCTCCTCACCGTCTTCTTTTTCAGCAACAGAGGGAGTAGGGTTTCGCTTAATGTAGGGAGATATCGGAGTTTCAGGGAATCTTTCATTAGCCTCTCCGATAATCTCGTCAGCGATTTCTTTGGCACATCTCTCCCCCTCGATGTTGTCAGCAGGGAGAACATGCATCACCAGAGTACGCACATTGGACCCAATGTCCTTCAGAGAATTGGTGTGCGCGGTCTGGGTCTGAACGAGCTGGTTCAGCGAAGTCCAATCAGTAGCAGTAAAGCAAGAACTAGCTTCCTGCATTTTGATCAGCATCTGCATCATGTCGGACTGAGTCTTCTGAATAGTCTCGAGCACCTGTTTTGTGCTTCTACCTTTTTCTCCAGTTTGATAATAGCTTGCTCATGAGCCAAGTTATCAGCCTTGATTGCCTGAATGTAAATGTAGACATTGTTGATTGTGGCCTTCATCCCTCGAGTAACAGCGACAGTCTGGAATATGTACTCAACGGACGTCTAAAGGTTGTCTTCCCTAGCCCTTGTGAGAGCACAATCATTGACCAAGAAGTCAATTGCAGGGAATGTGGGGCTAGGAAGAACCATCTTGGGAATCTCCATAGCGAAAGGATGAAGCTTTGAGGAAAACTTCTCTTGCTTTATTTTGCGCAGTTCACAATCCGTCTTTGGTTGCTGAGTAGATTTTCCCTTGTTAATATTGGAAATTGCAACAGCAGCCTTGGAGGTAGTGACGGTGGTTGCTGATGTAGAGAGAGGAGGTGCAATACCTGATGACAATATAGACAGAGCAACCAAAAAGAGCTTTGGGTTAGATGAAGGATGACAAGACATGTTATTTCCCTTGAGAGTATCATGAGGATTACTCTCACGGACAACGTGTAATATGGTAGTGTCATTAGGATCACTAGCCTGTGTCTTAGTATATCCATGAGAGACATGCTGAGGTCCTGTTGTACTGGCTTTCCAAAGTTCAGATGGTCGAAACAACACTGAAGTTTGGACAGCATGCAATTCAACATCATCAGAGATAGGGACAACTATCTCTGAATCATATGTTTGTGTGAGGACCAAAGAAGAGATGGTGGAAGAAGAAGAGAAGGCTGTGAATGTAGTACCTGATCCAGCTTCAGCGGAGCTGGCCATAACACGTTCAATGACCGGAGTCGCTGAAGGTGGTGGTAGTGCTGAAGAAACGGCAACGGATGCAGAGACCGTTGTCGTGGTTGTGGCTACAGAGGACGTTGGTATTATGCCTGAATTAGGAAGGGAAGTCTTTTGAGAGACTCCCTTCTTTTGTTTCTTTGTAGTTGGCTTATGAGCGATGGTCTTTCTATGACCATCGGTTGGTTCTTTTCTTTTGGAAGGAGTGGAGGTGTCTGGGATACTCACTGGTGGGTTGTTCAGTGAGACGGACACATGTGTTGATGCTCCAATGAGTTACAGCATGTAGGGAGTGAAAGAAGCATCATCTGGATGGACATCAATGTCCAGAGACTTCTTGCCGACTATGGAGAAGGTTTGGTTGGCGACCTTTGGATATTCACCCTTGAAGGAAACCTCCAAGATGGTTGCAAAGAACCTAGGGTAAGGAATGAATTGGTTCCTCTTACCAGCTTTTACCCTGTTGAACATGTCGCTGAATATGTAGTCTGCATAGTTCAGCTTGTAGTTTGTGCAGAGAGCGAAGCCAAGGTCCTGGAAGTGCTTGCTGGCTTGATCATGAGAGCCAATCTTGGAGCCCAAGCACTGAATTACTTGGGTAAAGATGTATTGCTAGCGACCTGGAAGGCGCTTCTTCTCCATCTTTGATCCCACAGATTTGACTTCAGGGTTCTCCCAAACATAGCAAATAGAGTCCAAGAAGTCCTCTATTTGTTCCTTGGTGGGCTCAGGGGCGCAGGGCTCGTTCTTGCCTCTGGAAGGAAGGCGGAGGGCATTCCTTAGAAATCCTGAGGTGAAAGCGAAGTCGCCGAGAGTAGGGATTGTGAAACCGATAGCAGGGAGCTTTTTGCCCTTGTCATTCGTGAGGGTTGTTTCAGTGAGTCGTGTACCAGAGAGCCTGAAGATGCGCAGTGATTCCCACGGGGTTGTGCACAAAGGCATACATCAGAGGACAGGCTTTGATGAAGGTGGCGTCGTCGTTGAAGTATGATTTGTCTGCAGGGATATCCACCAGGGCAAGGTAGTTGCAGGCCTTGAAAGTTGCTTGTTCCAAGATGAAGGCGCTAATAGGGGCTTTGGTGAGGACAATTGGTGCTTGTTCAACAGCCTGAGTGGTCTTGCTTGAAGATGCCATGTCTGTTTCAAAGATGGGAACACCAAATAGGAAAAACATGGATTAATACAAAGGTAATAAACTAGAATAGGTTTTTGGTACAAAGATTACCAAAAAGTCTAGAAGAAAAACCAGTGTTTAGATGAACAAGGATCAAAATACTTGTTAGTACCACAATTTTTATAAAAGAAAAAGAACTTGGTAAAAAAAATACCTTAAATGGTCTTCTGTTCTAAGACGAATCCATAACAGGTTTTGAAAAAAAAAAAAAAAGGTTTTTATGACATTTATTTTTGACTTAAAAATGGATTTGATTTTAGTAATTATAAAGTTAAAGAGGTGATAAACGACATTGTTTTTTTAAGTAAAGAATAGGGTTAGATCAAACCTTAAACGTAAAAAACAAAGAAAAACGCACAAGTGCGTGTTCTTGGTGTTCTTGAGGAAAGCTTGAAGATTGAGAAGGATTCTTGCTTTTTGAACTAAACGACGGTTTTAGCTTATTGAAAAGTAATGATGACCTAGAGCACGTTCCTAGAAAAGAGTAGGAAAGGAAACGTCGTGGTCCGTCATATGTCAGATAAAGGTCTGACGTGTCCTTTTCTTATTTGAAAAAATTTGAAAATGATTATCATTAAAAATGTTAATCATTATCTTTAAATTCTTCGTCAATAGACAATAAAGGATTGTTAGTGATGGGTTTTTGATTTGAAGACATTCCCTGAAAAAAATATCCAGAGAATGTAAAGATTTAGAAGTACATACCTTAGTAAGAATGATCAAGTATGCTGAATCAGAGTTCAGAGAATGGAGAACTATTCAGCGTTTAACATACCAAGTTCGCTGATGAGTAGATTGAATCTAGCTTCATCCAGAGGTTTGGTGAAAAGATCAACGAGCTGATATTCAGTTGGTACAAAATGAAGTTCCACTTCTCCATTCATGACATGATCTCTAATAACGTGATATCAAATCTCAATGTGCTTGGTTTTCGAGTGAAGTACAGGGTTATTAGCAATTGCAATAGCACTAGTGCTATCGCAAGAAATAGGGATTTTAGAAAGTTTGAGATCATAATCTCTCAACTGATTTCTCATCCATAGGATTTGAGCACAACAGCTACCAACGGCTACGTATTCAGCTTCACCGGTAGATGTGGACACAGAGTTCTGCTTCTTACTTGTCCAACTTATCAATTTACCACCTAATACCTGACATATGCCAGTGGTGCTCTTTCTGTCAATCTTGCATCCTGCAAAATCACTATCAGAGTAACCAATTAGATCGAACCCTGAGCCTTTGGGATATCAAAGACCCAGATTAGGAGTTCCTTTCAGATATCTGAAGATTCTCTTTACAGCGTTGAGGTGAGTTCCTTTGGTTCAGCTTGATAACGAGCACAAAGACATGTAGAATACATGATCTCAGGTCTACTCGTTGTAAGATATAGCAGAGACCCAATCATCCCATGATAGGCAGTGATATTGACAAGTTTCCCATTTGAGTCCTTATTCAAGGTCAAAGGAGGTGCCATCGGGGTCTTCATCGCTAAGCACTGATTAATATCAAATTTGTTCAGCATGTCTTTAACATATTTACTTTGGTTCAGAGAGAGAAATAAAATTAACATAGAGACAGATATTACCTGTACCTCTGCGAGTCTTGATACCTGCATTTGGATCACCAATGATTTGATTTATTGGATGATTTGCAGTCCATCGCTAAGCTGGAGGTTCAGGAGTTTGATCAATAATAGATTCAGCGATTTGCTCTCTTTCAGGGATGTCGTTGACGTTTCAGCGACAGGAACTTCATTTAAGATCAATTCTGGGGGAGATTCAGAGGATTGATCAGTAGAAGATGAAGCTTGGTTATTCACTGAAGAATTTCCTAAAGAAGTATCAGATGGAGGAATTTGATTGAGAGGAGTGACGTTGATCCATGATGTTGATGGATTGTTGCTTGACGTAGGAAGGTCAGGGATCCCATCATCATGTGTTTCAGCATTAGGTTGGTTGCTGAAATAAGTTTCAGGTTCCCCATAATGAGATTTCATCCATTCATTCAACTCCTCATCTTCTTCAGGGATAGGAGTAGAATTAGTCGGACGAGATTCATCAAAGTTGACGTGCATAGATTCTTCAACGTGCTGCCTTCTCTTGTTGAAGATTCTAAAAGATTTAGATACAGAAGAGTATCCAAGGAATATCCCATCATTAGCTTTTGGATCAAACTTACCCAAATGATCTCTCCCATTCAGAATATAACATCTACATCCAAAGATGTGTAGATATTTCAGAGAAGGTCTTCTTCCATGAAATAGTTCATAGGAGGTCTTCTTGAAACGCTTCACTATAATGGATCGATTCTGAGTAAAGCACGATGTATTGATTGCTTCAGCCCAGAATTGAGTAGGTAGATGTGATTCGCTGAGCATTGAGCGAGCTGCTTCAATAATCGTTTGACTTCTTCTTTCAGCAACACCATTTTGCTGAGCTGTTCTTACTGATGAAAAGTTGTGAGTGATTCACTTTTCTTCAAAGAAATTAATCAATGTACTATTCTTGAACTCAGTACCATGATCACTTCTCATGGAACGAACGATAAGATTATTAAGGACCTCCATTCTTTTGATGAAAGATATAATAACGTCAGGTGTATCACTTTTGGATTGAAGAAAGAATACCTATGTGTATCTGGAATATTCATCAACTGTCACAAGATTGTACTTCTTTCCAGATAGATATTGGACATTGACATGTCCAAATAGATCCATATGGAGAACTTGAAGAGGTGAGGTCACTGAAGAAACTTGTTTAGATTTGAACGAGGCTTCTGTCTTCTATTTTTACACGTTGAGCAAAGAGATTCCTTTGCAAATGTTTGATTAGGGAGATCCCTGACAATTTCTCTTTGAGACAATTCATTGATTGTCTTAAAGTTCAGGTGAGAGTCTTTTGTGCCATACTAATTGTCTGATTTACAAAGACTTGATCTTTTAGGGAATCTTCAATCTTTGTTAGTTCTTTGATTTTTAAATGACAATTTTTTAATTATTCAGAAAGATCAATATTAATTTGTTCAGCTTTAATCTTTCCATTTAGAGCATTGTAAAAATCAACGGTTATAACATCGAAAGCAGACAAGTTATCACTTTCAGGTATAGAGGAGTTTATAGGAATGTTTACCTGAGTTGAAGGAGACTCTGAGCTGGAAGTTTCAGAGACTTCTGTAGCCTCTTCAATTCTTGCCATTAGACAGAGGAAGGCAAGATCTTCTTCATCGGAGCCTGATTCATAAGATGTTTTGGCCCAATCTTCTTCTTGATCCTAGTCAACTTCTTCAGCAATTAGACCTTTGCCCTTTTGCTGGTTCTTTTTCAGATCTCTGTATTTATTTTTTAATTCAAAGTACTTTTCCTTTTTATCAGAGTTCTGAGAGAAGGTGGGAGCAACTACTTTCTTAGATCTACATTCGCTGACAAAGTGACCCTTTCGCTGACAGTTATATCATATAGCAGATGCTTTTTCAGGGGGCAAAGTTTTTGACATATCAGAGTCAGCGATATCAAGAGTTTTTCGAAAGTTGCTCTTTCTAGCAAATCCTTTAAAGTTGTTCGTTAGAAGTGCCAGAGAGTTATCAAACTCAGAGATGTCAGCATCAGTGAGTTTCTTCTGAATTATTTTGATTTAATTCAGTGATAGAGGTGATGGAGGAAGAAATTAGTTTTGATGGTTCTACCTCTGAAGTCACCAGTGCCAAAGAAGTACTTTTGGCACCCTTGATATCATTTATGAGGTTATTTCTTAAAACTTGAGATTGCTCTTCATTTAAGAGCATCCCATATAAAGCACTCAAAGAGAGAGTTTCAAGATTCTTTGACAGTTTTAAACACGTAGTGTACACTCGCCATTGTTCAGGTAATGCCTCCATGAATTTTGTAAGAATTTCAGCATTAGAATATTCTTTGTTGATAGTTTTCATATCAATCAATAGATAGTTAAACCTTTGGTGAATTTGAGAGAGAGTTTCACCTTTTGAGTGCATAAAACTTTCATATTGTCTAACCAGATTAATACACCTAGTGATTTGGACTTCATCAATCCCTTCGTATTGAATACACAAGATATTTCACATGGCCTTAGATGTTCTCATCTTCATAACAGAATGATAGACTTCATCTGGTAAAGACATTGCAATTATGGATCTAGCTTTAGCATCTATAGCTACTTCCTTTTTCTCTTCTTCAGTCCATCGATCTGGAGTATTGATGATTCTCCTTTCAGCCATGGCTAGAGTGTTAGTAGTGGTCGGGACACTAGCTACTAGAGTTGTAGGAACAAATGGTTCATTTTCTAGATAGTAGGGGATCTTAGGATCGGACCCTTCTAGGAATAGAGTCATTATTTCCTTCCACAATGGAAAGTTATCACGGCTAAATCTTGGAGGTTTAGCTAAGATCCATTATCAATATAGTTTGTATTAGTATTAGTCATTTTAAAATATTTTGTTCAAATATATTTTAAAGATAAGCAAGAAACACTGCTCTGATACCACTTGTTGGTCCCAAAGGAGTCTACAAGAATTGAAGGATATAGAAACAGTTTGTAGAAGGGGGGAGGTTGAATACAAACAGATAAATTTTCGTTTTTAAAAGAGTTTATATTGAATAAACAAATTTTACAGTTACAAGCGGAATTAGAACAAGTAGTATGCATAAAGATGAAGAAGATATCTTCATCTTATTTATACCCGTTTGCATTTAATGCAAGACAAAAGTCATATGCCACGTGTCAAGCATTCATAGGAAGCTTGTTCTTTGTTCAAAAAGCAGCCATGCTTTTGGCCGTATATGAAAGTACCATATCATATATGATGGGGACATATGAGACAATTCGTACGTCCTTCTCTGACATAGTATAAGGTTTGACTTTTGTGCATCGAGGATAAGATCAACATTAATCTTGTTTGAGAAGCTTCACTTGATCGCTGAACTTGAAACTTCAAAAATGAAATTTCAGAGTATCGCTAAGGCTTGACAAGACTTCACACTTTGGTTTAGATAACAATTGCTAGCACTGAACCGCTTCAGATCATTAGTTGACTATCTCTTTCTTCAACTTGGTCTTCGACTTTCGCTGAATGTTGTTTTGGTGTGATGGTTGATCTTCAGATCTTCAGAGGTAGACTTGAGGCTTCTGATTTTCAGCGATCGCTGATAACACTCGGCGTATGCTATCGCTGAATTTAAGCATAAGTTTACAAATGGAATTTCACTAAGTAAACAGAGGAATCGTATTCAAATCACTGAGAGGAGTTATGATCAACAAATATCTCTCCCCCTTGAAAAGTGCTAATCATAGAAATGGTTAGAGGAGAAAAGAAAAGAATTATGGAAGAGCAACTTTAGAAATAAAGAATTTGTACTTCTGAGTAATGAAAGATAGATTTATGAAAAATTAACCTTAGAACTTCTGAAGATAAGATTTTCAGAATTCTGAATGAATAAGGCTCATAACTTAACTCTTATTTCTTTGTTGATGTGAAATACTTAAGTAGACAAATTCATCATGCCTAATTTGCTTAACAAAAAATTAAAACGTTTTTCATCAAGTGCTTTGGTAAACAAATCTGCTAATTGATAATCAGTCCGAACAAAAAATATTTCAATATTACCTTTCTCAACATGATCTTTGATAAAAAGATACCTCACATCAATATATTTGGTCTTTGAATGTTGAACAAATCTGCTATGGCACTTTTTGAATCATAATACAAAGGAAATTTTCTGAATGTGTATCCATAGTCTTTGAGTTGAATTTGCATCCAGATTACTTGAGAACAACATATTGCAGCAGCTACATATTCAGCTTCTGCAGTAGAGGTTGAAACACAATTTTGCTTCTTTGAAGACCAACTCACAAGCCTATCTCCTAGAAATTGACATGATCCAGATGTACTTTTCCTGTCCAATTTACAACCACCATGATCTGCATCTGAGAAAGCAGTTAGTTCAAATCCAGAATCCTTTCGATACCAAAGCCCCAATGAAGGAGAGCCTTTGAGATATCTAAAGATTCTTTTAGCATCAAGAGGATGAAATTTCTTAGGATTAGCTTGATATCTAGCACAAATTCCAGTAGCAAACATTATATTAGGTTTACTAGCTGTTAAGTAAAGAAAATATCCCATAATGCCTCTGTATTTCTTTTGATCAACAGCTTTACTAGATAAATCTTGTTCAGGTTTAGTTGCAGTGCCCATTGGAGTTTGATTACTAGAACAGTCAGACATGTCAAACTTCTTAAGCAAGCCAGAAACATAGTTAGATTGATTAATGAATATGCCAGTGGGAAGTTGTTTTACTTGAAGACCAAGAAAGAAAGTTAGCTCTCCCATCATACTCATTTCAAATTCAGTTTGCATGATTTTCTAAAAAAATTTACAAAATTTTGGATTTGTAGAGGAAAATATAATATCATCTACATATATTTGTATTAAAATCATGTCATCACCTTCCTTTTTCAGAAATAAAGTTGTATCCACTGCACCTCTTTTGAATTTAGAATTCAGAAGAAAAGTTGTGAGAGTGTCATACTATGCTCTTGGTGCTTGATTAAGTCCATATAAGGCTTTGTCTAAGATATAAACATGATGTTGAAAGTCTTTGCTTACAAAACCTTCTGTTGCTCAACATATACTTCTTCATGAAGAATTCCATTAAAAAATGTACAGTTGACATCCATTTGAAAAACTTTCATGTTTTTGTGAGCTGCATTGGCTAGAAAGATTCTAATTGCTTCTAGTCTAGCTACAGGAACAAAGGTTTCTTCATAATCAATGCCTTCTTGTTGACAATATCCCTTTGCTACAAGCCTTACTTTATTTCTCACAACAATTCCATGATCATCTTTCTTATTTTTGAAAACTCATTTTGTACCAAGAATTGATTTCCCTTTAGGTTTTGGAATTAGTCTCCATACTTTGTTTCTTTCAAATTGATTTAGTTCATATTGCATGGCTAATATCCAATACGGATCCTGAAGAGCTTCACTAGGCTTTTTGGGTTCAATACTGCTTAAAAAATTCGCATACATGCATTCATTAGTTGTGGCTGATCTGGTTTGTACACCTTTTGAGGAATCACCTATAATCTGATGCATTGGATGACTGGATGTCCATTTGTTCACATTTGGCAAAGGTTGAACAAATGAGACATTATTTAAAGAGTCATAGTCATCAATGATTGCATGTGATTCAGAAGTTTGATTTATCACTGAGTGTAGATCTGAAGACTCCCCCTCAAATTGAAGATTTTGTACTGGTTCAGAAGAAACAGCACTGGTTCAGAAATATGTATGGTTGGTTCAGAAGTGACTGGAAATGTATCCGTAGTGACTGGTACAGATTCAGAAATAGGAATTTCTGAAGTTGAGGTTGAGATAGGTGGAGAAGAAAGATTTGATATTGTTGTTTATGTGGAAACTTGTTCTGGTATTCTTCTGAGAAGAGATGGCTTCTGATAATCTGCAAAAACATTAACCGAAATATCAAATAAATCTTGACATAATGAATCTAAATTTACCTTTAGTAAAGTTCTAGATTCAGAAGTGTGATCTGTAATGCTCTTTTCTGAATCTAAAATTTCAGATAATGAATTAAGCTTGAGTTTTGAACTGTTTTGTTCAAAAGTCATTGTTGGCTCATGAAATCTTATACTTGAAGTTTCAATAATCCTTTAAGTGCCTCTAATGAGAACTCTGTATGCCTTGGATCTTTGTGAATAGCCAACAAAAATTCCAGCTACACCTTTAGGTGCAAATTTATCCAAATGTTGTGTATCATTCAGAAGAAAACATTTGCAACCAAAGATTTTAAAATAATCAATAGAGGGTTTTCTCTTTTTAATAATTTCATACGGAGTTTGAAGAAGTTTTCTGTTGAGAATAGTTTTGTTCTGAGTAAAACAAGTGGTTGCTATGGCTTCTGCCCAAAGAGATAAAGGTAATTCTGAATAGGCAAGCGTGGTTCTTCAACTATGACAAGGATATACTTCTTTCCTCCCATGCTTTGAGTCTTCATTGGTCCACATAGATCCATATGTAACATTTCTAGTGGTGCTTGACATGAAGAAAGCATTTTTAGAGGATGAGAGCTTCTTTTGATCTTTCCTAGCTCACATGCAGAACATAATGAATTTCTTTCAAACTTGATCTTTGGCAAACCTCTTACAAATTTGTGTCTTTCCAATTCAGAAATTGCTTTGAAATTCAGATGTGACATCCTTCTGTGCCAAAGCCAACTTTCATTTTTCATGGTAGTGGAAATGTAACAAATTCCCTGCAGTTGACCATCTTCAGTGAAAGTAGCAGTGTAAATATCTCCATCTCTATAGGCTGTTAACTTGTTTTGATTTTCAGAACTGAGCACATGACAAAAATCTGTGTAAAAGTGTACTTTCCAATATTTGTCACAAAACTGACTTATACTAAACAAATTATGCTTGAGACCCTCAACATAGAAAACTTTCATTACAGTAACATCCTCCTTTGAAAAAGTTCCATATCCTCTTACATATCCTTTTGCATTGTTTCCAAAGCTAACTATTCCTCCATATCTTTCATGATAATCAGTTACTAGTTCTTTGGAAGGTGTCATGTGTCTTGAACAACTAGAGTCTAAAACCCACACATGACATATGTACAAAAACAATTATTGAATTTTAGTTACCCATTTAAAAATGGGTCCTTTCAGATTAGTTATAATACTTGGAATTCTGAATTTGGATTTGACCGAATGAAATTCAGAATTTGATTTAGAACTTTGTTTAACAGATTTATCCTTTTTATTGTTAAGTTTTCTTGCCAATTTTGCTGGAAAATTCCTCAATGGTTTCTTAAGATCTTTCTTGTTATTGTTGGGTGTTATTTGAAAGTTATGATGTCCACAGTTTATACAATGAAAATGATTTTTAAAATTTTTTAATATCTCATGACATAAACAAGAATGAACAACATTATATTTAAGAATTGAATGCTCTCTTTTATTCAATGTATTGATTGTGGTTACATCATGTTTCTTATCAGAAGAAATACTATCTATTGTGTTTTCCTTTGATAGCCTTTCACCTTTTTTCTTCCAAACTAGAGTGGATAGCTCTGTAAAAGATAAGAAATGTGGATTAGTAAAAGACGATCTTTTATTAACATTTTTTTGAATTTTGAAGATTGTCCTTTTTCAAAAACCTTGACTCTTGTAACAAAGTCTGAAGATGATAATGATGGTCTTTCTGATGTCAAATATGTATCTTTAACATTGTTTTTAATAGGAGTAGAATTTGATGCTGTTGAGGAATTGTTTTCAGAAGATTTATAATGTTGGTATTCATTTTTCAAAAATACACCATCATTAAACATTTCTGAAGGTAATTTTGATTCTTCACATTTTAATTTCTCTCCCTCAGTTAAAGAAGATTTAGATTTGTAAATCATGTAGCCATCTTTGTCTATTATTTCAACAGTAGGATCATCATCATCATCTGTATCTGAAGTATTCATTAAATCTGAAAATTTGTTTTGAGTCATATTTGATGCAAAAAAATTTAAGTTTGAAAGTTTCTCAAATTCATTATCAGAATTATCAAAAAATATTTCTGAAGACTCATCATGATCATTTAAAGATTCAATCTCTGAAAATTCTTCATATTCTTATTCAAGAGTTTCTCTATAATCTTTTTGAATTTGTGCTTCATCAATAGTTTCTGATTTACATTCATAAGTTGTTTCTGCAGAAACTTCAGATTTTAACTCAGAAAATACTTCAGATTTAGTATTTGATTGAGAAGTACTTTGAGAAAGATTTTCTGAGGTAATTAAGACTTCAAATGTAGTTTCGGGAATTCTTTCAGGCTTTAATTATGATTCAGAATTATTAACTGAATTACAGGAATCAAGAGGTTTTTCTTCTGAAAACAAAGTCTCTGATTTTATAAAAGGAATTCTTTCAGGCAAAGTATGATCAACAGGTTTATTTACTGCACCTTTAATATTTTTCAGTGAAAATTTTCATTTTTGAAACATCATATAAATTTGCAGGTGCCTTTTTTAGGATTTGAGTGTCATTGTATCCTAATCCTGCTTTGATATTATAAAACTTTGAATTTTGAGCCTGACTTGTTAATATATTCAGAGTTTGTTCAGTTTGATCTCTTTTAAAAATCAGATCTTCTAATTCCTTGATCTTTTTATATAAAACAGGTCTTTCTTGATTCAGAAAATTCATTTTGACATTCTGAACTTCTTTTTTCAGATTTTTCATTTAAAATATCTTTTTGCATACTATCCATCTTTTCTTTTAACAAATATTTTTCCTAAGAAACCTCTTCAAGTATTTCTTCAGCATTTTAGCAATTTTTTTATAGATTTGACTTTCAGCTCTAAACTTATTGACCAATATTCTTTCACCTTTTATTCTGTTTATGAGATTTTCAAATTCTGAAGTCATGTTCAGAATTTGATTTTGCATGTTGTTTTCAGAATTATCAAAATCTGATGAAGCACTTGATTCAGAATTTAATTCAGAAGAAGAAGTTTGTACCTCAGAGTCATGCGCATGAATATCTTCTGGATCCATCTGGCACATGTAGCAGTTTGAAGCATAATGAGCAACTTCTTCATCATATTCTCCATCAATCCAGTTCAACCAATCTTTTTCATATTTTGTTATTAGAGATGGATTTATTTCCTTCTTCTTTGCAAGTAGATGCTTCTTTTCATAGTAAACAGCATTCTTAACCTTAGGCATTTGGCACTGTCTTGCAAAATGACCAGGTTTTCCACAGTTAAAGCATCTAGCTGGTTCTGTTGTCTCTTGTTGAACAACATCTTGATTTAAGATTTTCTTTGTTCCATCTTCAGATTTGGATTTATTTTTGTATTTTTGATTATATTGATTAAATTGTCTTGTCATGAAAGCAATATTATCAGAAATTCTTTTCAATTCTTCATCTGATTCATCTCCATCACAAAGATCAGTTTCTGAGATTTCACAAATTTTGTTCTTTGATGATATGGTCATTGAGTTGTTTAACTTCTTGCTTAACAAGGCTACAGTTTCATTTATCTTTTTCTGTTCATTATGTCTGAACTTGATTTTGTCTTCTTGTTGATACAAAATCCCATAAACATCATGGATAGTCTTTCTAGACAGACTTGTAACCATGTTGTCAGAAAAGCTAGACCATTCATTGCCCAGATTATTCAGAAACTTATTGTTAATTTCTGAATTGGATTTTTGAACACCGTTTCTTCTTAAATGATTCCAAATGTTGTTGAATCTATGATAAGTCTCTGTGATAGATTCACCTTCTTTATATCTGAAATTTTCATATGTTCCAACACAGATATTAAGTATCTGAGCTTGAGCTTTAGTACTCCCCTGCATCTGAGCCTCTATCTCATCCGACATAGCCTTAGCAGAGGTTAGACTATCGACCCTGTTGAATATCTCATTTGGTATTGCCATTGTGAGTAGAGTTAGTGCCCTTCTATCAACTTTTACTTGATCTTTCTCTGCATTACTATACATTCCTGGACTTTTCTTGATTCTTGAAGCAGGATTTCAGGGGTTGTTTCAGTTCTTGGAACAGCTGGGATTTCAACATATACTTCAAGGGGACCATTGATGATCGATTGCATCAATGCCTCATCTATGTTATCCAAGAATTGAATCATTCGAATGCGCCATTAATGATATTCACCCAATAACATAGTTGGTGGTTTAGTTTCAGATCTGATGCAGACGATTTCTTTCGACATCTTGAATTGAATGATCGCAAATTCACCTAAGTTGGATCTTTAGTATGAATTCAATCAATCTTGAATGGATTGATCAAGAACTTCAAGAACTTGTCAGATCTGACAGTTCTTAACAGAATGATCAAAAAGATGAATTGGCTCTAATACCAATTGTTAGATCCCACATATCAAGAAGTAGAAAGAAAATAGAATATAGAACAAGAATTATAGCAAGGAAGTCGGATATAGTATTGATAATGACAAGATTACATATATATGTCTTTACAGTACAAACGATCTATGAACGTTAGTTCTAACCAACTAACTAACCTTCTATTTATATACACTAGGAAATGCTAAAGTAACAGTACATTAAGTGACAGGCATACAGAAGTAAGTTCAGAACTACTTCTGAACATCTTTAGAACACAATTCAGAAGTTATTCAGAAGTTCTTCAGAACAGCATGAGAATCTTCAAAACTTCGGAAGTAGCCACTTCAGATGTTATACCTTAGGCTTATCTTCACTTTAGCATCCTGTCTTTGTACATCTAGACTTTCTTTATTTCTTCTGACTTTCTTCAGAACAACTCTTCAGAACCAGGGCTTCTTTTGAAGCTATCTTATGAACTCTATCATTTGGGAACTTGGCGAGAAGGAATTTCTTCAGTTGTTGCTATGGTTGGAACTCTAGGAATGGTGGTCATGGATACGAAGGGTCCATTTAAAATGGTAGAATATAGATTTGCATCTAATCCTTCGTAAAAGTTTATCATATGCTACTTCCATTGAGGATATTCGTCTCGAGTTAGAATAGGAGGTTTTGGTAAGGATCCAGAAGTGTATATGGCGTTTAGATTTTGATTCGCCATTTTTGCAGAAAACAGATATTCAAAATTTGCAGAAAATACTCTTGAAATTTAGAACTAATAAACTTCAAATGAATAGAAACAAAACATTTTTCTTACTAATTTCAGAATTAAACCAAGATTACCACTGATTTTGAGAAAATTGTATGAAACCAACAAAATCTAGAGAAACATGGTAGAATGAATAACAATAGTTTAAAACTTGAAATTAACTGCTAGTTGAGTGGGGATTTCTCCAAACTGAACGAGATCGAATAATCAATAGGTTGATTATCCTGCTCTGATACCAATTGTTGGAACCCAGATCCCTTTAAACTCAGATAATCAATAGATTTAATAAACAATATATGAGTAGAAACAATATAAATCAATGATTATAACTAGAACAGTAATTTAAATAAGTAAGAACAGTATAAAGATCGAATGAGAATTTGTAATGAATAATTTGAAGAATGATTACAATACGTGGAATGAAAACCCTATTTCTCTCTAAAGTAATCGACCCATTTACAGGGATAACTAACTCTATATATATACTAGTACAAAGAGAAAAGTCAATGAGCTAGCCTATCACGGAATGACACGTCACTTGTACGACTAATAGAATTTGTGAAATAACCGTTGAGATCCAGAGGGTCTTCAAGTCTCCGGGCGCCTCTGTGATGAGATAGATCAGAAGATGAACCTCTGTATTGTCTTCTGATGTTTGGGACTTAGCTACTTTTGGTTCATACTTTCATAAGTCCTAACAAGTTCAATAGAACAACTGATGCTAGAATAGATTTGAATAAGAAATCTTGTAATTCCAGAAATAAAATTTCAATGAAATCTTTACTTTCCATAATTCTAAATGTCTTTTTCTTTTATTAAAATTAAAATAGCTCTTCTCTAGTCCACATTGTTTTTCTTCTGACTCCAAGAAACGCAAAAACCCTAAGAGTTAGAAAAAGCAAAAACCTAAGAACAACTCAGGCAAACCTGAAAATCAAAGTAAGATAAAAAGACAAGACCAACAACTATCCTAAGCCTAACATAAGAGGACCCATTATGAAATGGGCACCTAAAAAACTCTAATTTGTATTGTAGAAACAGCGTCTGCACATATGGTATCTCGACTCTGGATGCTCTAGGCAAATGACTGGAACCAAAAACTTACTCTCTTCATTCAAAGACAAACTAGGAGGAGTTGTAACTTTTGGTGATGATGGCAAAGGACAGATCAAAGGCTATGGAACTCTGTAAGAAGGAGACGTAACTTTTTAAAAGGTGGCTTACTCTTCTGGTCTAAAGCGCAACTTACTAAATGTAAGCCAACTCTGCGATGCTTACATGGATTCTTCTTCCAAAAGAAATATTGCTCTTTACTTACAGAATCATGTAAAGAACTGCTCAGACCCAACAGAAAAGGTAATCTTTACTTAATGAACTTCTCCTATAAAAATGGAACATAAACTCTCTGTCTCATCTCTAAGAAGAGTGCAGTAGCTTGGCTCTGGCATCAGAAGTTTCTCATTTGAACTTTTCAAATCTGGAGAAACCTGTGAAGCACAATCTGGTTGAAGGCCTTCCAGAGGTCTAATTCTAGAAAGATCACCTTTGTGCAACTTGTGAAACGGGAAAAATCAAAAGAGCCTCCCACAAGACAAAGAGTGATCACTCATGTCCCAGACCTCTGCACATGTTACATGTCGACCTCTGTGGTCCCATTGCTATACAGGGTCTGTCTGTTTAAAAGTATATTCTTGTACTAATCGATCAATATTCGAGATATACTTGGCTTGCTTTTGTAAGATAGAAGCCAGAAGTACTAGAAGTACTGATCACCATGATGAGGAGGATCCAAGTGCTTCTACAAAGCAAAATCCAGAAACTAAGAAGTGACAATGGCACAAAATTCAAGAATGCCAAACTTGAACAGTACCTAAACAAAGAAGTAATTTCACAAAAATTATCACCTGAAAGGAACCCTCAACAAGATGGTATCATGGAAATAAGAAACAGAACGCTGATTGAAGCTGCAAGAAAAATGGTTGATGCTTCTAGACTACCCACACACTTCTGGCCTGAGGCCGTCTCTACTGCTTGTTTCCCACATAATAGATCAATAGTAGTCAAGAGACACCTCAAAACTGCCTATGAGCTAATAAATGAAAGAAAACCTAACATAAAGTTCTTACATGTCTTTGGTTGCAGATACTACATCCTTAATGATCGTGATAAACATGGCAAGTTCGACAAGAAGTCCGATGAAGCCCAATTTCTTAGATATTCACTTACATCTAAAGCATACGGAGTATATAATCCACGAAATAAGACGGTCGGAAAGCATCAATGTCAACTTTGACGATCAAGCCCAACTAACTTCTGAGTTTCCAAGTCAGAACTTAAGCTAAACAACGTTAATTATGACTACCTCTCCAAATCCAGAGAGTCGTAATTAAATTCACTTTTTGAAGATTTCTTTGGAGAGGAACAAGTCTTTGAAAGTGCAAACAGAGATGTTCTGGTCAGAACAATAGAAGAACTTCGAACTTCAAGTATAAATATTTCTAGTCCTTCTGGATCACCTACTACCTCTAACGACCATGTAGATACAGATGATGAGAATTTATAAACTATCATATCTACACCCTCAAACTCAAATGCAAGTCCAGAGGAACAAATCCCTGCCCCAGAAGCAGAAACCTCTACAAAAAATCCTTATTCCTCGGCTCCTTCATTTGAAGGGGAGCATCTTCGTTCTCCTCCAACTCAAAGCATATCAGAAGATGAGAATCCTGATAAAGAGATAGCACCCCAACTGGTTTCTCAACCTCCCTTGAAGAAATGGACAAGAGATCATCCCTGAAACCAAATAATTGGTGATCCTTCTGCTGGTGTAAAGACCAGATCTACCACTGCCAATGAAGCATTATTTGTGAATTTCTTAGCATGTTAGAAACAAAAAGAGTTCATGATGCTCTCCAAGATCCAAGTTGGATAGATGCCATGCAAAAAGAACTTCTACAATTTGAATGAAACAAGGTTTGGAAACTTTTTCCCTTACCTAAAGATAAAACTGCTATTGGTACTAAGTGGGTTTTCAGAGACAAGAAGGATGAGGATGGAATAGTAGCAAAAACAAAGGCTAAATTAGTTGCAAAAGGCTATTGTCAAGAATAAGGTATTGACTAGGATGAAACCTTTGCTCCAGTAGCAAGACTAGTAGAACTTCAATTATTTCTAACCTTCTCTGCATACAAAGACTTCAAAATATATCAGATGGACGTTAAATCCGCCTTTATGAATGGCAAGTTAAATGAAGAAGTATATGTCTAGAAACCTACTTTCTAGATAAAGTTTTGTACGGGTTGAAACAAGCACCATGCGCATGGTATGAAAGACTCTCAAAGTTTTTCATCAAACACAAGTATGAGAAAGGTAAAATTGATACTACTCTGTTCATCAAAAGGTGCAAAGATGAGTTAACTCTGGTCCAGATCTATGTGGACGACATAATATTTGGTTCAACAAACTGACCAGAAGTTGATATTTTTTTTAAGCTGATGGAAATTTAGTTTGAAATGAGCATGATGGGAGAGTTAACTTTCTTTCTAAGGCTCCAAGTCAAACAGACTACCTCTGACATCTTTATTAACCAAACCAAGTATGTCTTTGACATTCTGAAGAAGTACAAACTTCACAATTCCACAACTATGAAAACTCTGCTCCAACTACAAAACTTGATGATGATATCTCTGGAACATCAGTTGATGTCAAGAACTACAGAGGGATGATTGGATCTCTTCTTTATTTAACCGCTAGTAGGCCAGACTTTATGTTTGCCACATGTCAATGTGCTAGATATCAAGTTAATCCCAAAGAATCTCATCTGACTGTTGTCAAAAGAATCTTTAGATACCTAAAAGTGACTCAATTCTTGGGCCTCTGGTATCCAAAGAATTCTGGCTTTGACTTAATTACATATACTGACTCTGATCATGTAGGATATAAGTTAGACACAAAGAGTACATCCGGAAGTTGGCAATTACTTGGCAACAAGTTAGTTAGTTGGACATCGATGAAGTAGAACCGTGTGTCTACCTCTACAGCAGAAGCATAATATGTTGTTGCTGCAAGTTATTGTTCACAAGTCATCTGGATGAAAACCCAACTTAGAGACTATGGTCTTCTGTATGACAAAATCCCCATCCTATGTGATTCAGATAGTGCCATCGCTGTCACTGCAAATCCAGTCCAGCACTCCAAGACTAAGCACATTGATGTTAGGTATCATTTCATAAAGGTACAATTGGAATGTACTTTGTCTCTAATGATTTCCAACTTGCTGACTTATTCACAAAAGCTCTAGATGAAAAGACATTCTCTTTCATAATCAGCAAGTTGGGCATGCTTAATATGCAATAAATATCCAGATTTTCTATTAATATAGAGCCTTCTGAATTCTTTTCTTAAGCATGTGTTTCCTTGTATGAAAACTTTTACTTCTTTATCATTGCATTCTTTATAAGCGATGCATAAGCTTTTGTATATTCTATACAATGCCTCTGCACCTCAAACTTTGAATACAACTCATACATTTTATGATCCATGCATAGTTTAAGGGGGAGCAAGAGACAACGCACAATTCAAGGAGTAGAAATATATTGCTATCATGAGATGAAATGGTGAGTCGCAAAAATCAAGTAGAAGCATTAAGTCAATCTCAGGTACTTATCCACTACTTTTGGAAATAATCTTTTCTCAAAGACTATGTAGATGCTTCTGGAATGTCTATAAGACCCTTCTGCAAACCATTTTCGGAAACTTCAGATAGTCATCTAGCACTTCTGGATATAATATTTTATCAAAGACATAACAGAAGTTTCTGGAATGTCTATCCGAATCTTCTGATTTTATACAAAGACTTCTGATAGCTCATTCATTATCTTTGTACTCCGTCTTTTCTCAAAGATACTACAGAGCTTATGGGATGTCTATCAGAAGTCTCAGGAACCTCAAAGTTCTGTTTCTCTATCTTTTTGTAGAAAATTGTTAAACCTTTCTTCTGGTCCCAAAAATATTTTCATATGACCGGCTTGATTATTTTTCACCTTTTCAACCTTCTGAACTTCATGTTCCAGAACCACGATAAGTACATCTAGAGATATAGTTTGCACAACATCTCCTCTGCAAGGGTTTTTACACTTGTCTGTTTTGCTTCATGCTTATCTGTAGGTGAGTCACTTAAGTAATCGTCATGTCTCTTAATCTTATCCTTTCGATGACATTTCTCTTCCTGACACCTTTACACGTGTCAACACCCGGTGGCCCCAAATATTGAACCATTTTCAATTCCACGTCATTTGGAAGCGTTGCGTTATCCCACGGACTAGATTACCCTTCCACGTTTGATTATTTAAATCGATTTTACTATCCATTTTCACTTTTTCAGCATCTCTACAATCGAACTTCCTTGTACTAAATATTTCCCCAATTCTTTGCCTGCAACTAAAAGTTCAAAACCCTAATTGGAAACCATGGTTACTCAACTCGCAAATGCTGGCAATGCTAATGCTGATTCTCACCTCCAATCCACCGGTGCTGAAAGTGAACCCATTGTCCATTTCCAATCCACCGGTGCTGAAAATGAACCCATTGTACAAAATCCCACAACTGATGTCCTCGTGGATTTCTTGCACTTCTTAGGATACAATCAACCCATTTCTAGGGTTTCTGAGTTTAAACGCCACTTTCTTCCCCCAATTTGGAACGTCTTGGTTTCAATACTAAACAAGTGGCTAACCTACAAAACTAGATCCATGGACCAAGAAAATACCAATATCCTTACCATAATGTATGGTATGTTCTTCAACCTCAACCTTGACTATGCTAAAGTTTTGTACAGAGAGATCAAGGCTTCTATACTCACCAAGGTCAACTTACAAGCAAAAGGGAAGAATCTCACAACCTTGATGTACCCAAGGTTCATCCCAGTCCTCCCCCGAGAAGCACTTACTAAGTACAAGATTCCCTGTCAAGCACCATTCAGTCCATTACATGACATGAAAACCCATTGACCAACCATTCACAAGGAAGGATATCAAAAGAATCGAGCTCTTTCCAGGTACATGCTCTCTCTCATTCCTAGCACTTCTCTAATGCTCCAACTCTATGGAAACTCTACACTGGTCTTAGTACAGAGACCAGCTACCCCAGAGTAGCTAGAATCCAAAATTAGCAGTGAGGGGTCAAGTTAGAAAGAGATTGAAGAAAATCAAGTGAGTGACTCCCAAAGCGCTTCTACCCATCCAGAGAGAAATAAAAGAGTGAGAACAGAAGATGTCCAAGGTGACAAAAATGAGAGAATCCAACCGAGTGCATCCAGAGCAGCCACACAATCTAGGGCTGGTGATCAAGCACCAGGACTTATTGAAACAAAATTGAAGCTCCATCTGAACCCTGAACCCAATCTGACTAATCCAGAAGCGCCTCTTCATCCAATTGAGTCCTCTGACGACAGAGATCAAACAAATAAGGTTAGAATATCTGAAAGGGGTGCTCTTAAGAGCCCTCAAAGGCAGGGTGGAAGTCCTCCATCACTCAACCTACAAACAGGTCGGATGCCCCTCTGGATGCAAGGGCATTACAAGCCTTTGTGTTGGAGATACAATGGTTACACCACCTGACTTTGTCTCTCTGGCTGCATTACAAGCCTTTGCAGATCAAACAAAGGGATCCATGGACGATCTAAAAAGCACAATTGATACTAACCATAAATCTATCCGTACAGAGTTCTACAACTTAAACATTTCTCTTACTCGCATGAAAATCACTCAAACCACTCTCTACGATCAGCTCACAGCACTCAAGAACTCCATCAATACCAAATCTAATAGTCAAAGTACCTTGGCCCAAGATCACTTTCAGAAGCTTGAATCTGCACTAAAAGCCAACTCATAAGCAATTCCCAAGATCCCCTCTATACAATCTACTTCTACATCTACTTCAACCATTACTGCCGCTGAATTGCAAACCATTGTCTCTGAAGTTAAGAAGATGCTTGAATCGATGCTGCCTTCAACATAATACAATCCTTCTGCACCAGTTTCAAAGGCAGATTTCAGGCTGCAATCATCCAGAAGTTCACGGACATCAATGCTAACTTCGTAAAAAAGTGCAACAAACTATCAAAGGCACTGAACGATTATCTATCCAAGCCCTTACCTCTTCAAGTGGCCATAAATGAACCTCTGTTTAGCGAGAAGCTGACCTCCATTGAGAACACTCTACAAGATACAAATGAGCTAACTCACGTCATTAGAAGTAGCCAGAAGAAAACCAACAGTGCCAAGAAGAAAGAGGCATGTAATCAAGAAGAGCTAAAGAGGAAGGAATCTGAAGACATGGATCCCGGATCTCCTGGTCCTCAGAAGGGGGAGAGTGATCCCTCTTCAAAGTGACATAAGGTCTTTCAACCATCCAATGTAGCTGCCAGTTCTGAACCCCCAAAGCAACAACATCAACAATCTCAAAAACCCCCCTCAACAACAACAACAAAAGACAGTCCCAACTTCAATTCCTGCAGTTCCAAAGTTTGTGAAGCCGATCTCAACAATAACTACAGCGGGAACTCATTTTGTACGAACAAATACTTCCAGAATATCTAAGTCATCAAAAATCCCAAAAGACTCCCAGATTACAAAAGCAATAAAGGATCTAGAAAACAGAAGGAAGCATCCAATCCTAGTATAGCCTAGAACTCAAGAGGATCCTTCGAAGAAAAAGCTTTCTGCACCACAACAACCTGCACTTGTACAGAAATCGACATCCAAGCTTGTTCCAGTTCAATTTTCATCTTCTCAACCAGAAGAACTATCTACTAACTCCTTCTAAACAAACTCCTACAACCACTGAAGCTTAAAAGCTAAAAGAACCTACTCAATAAAGGCCAAAGGTATTCAGAAAGTAAAAGTTTGTCATGGATCCAGATCTTGAGAAAATAAGGATCAATAAGCCGCTTTCAAGAGAAAAAATTTATAGGAATATGTATGCTGACAAAGATGAGGACATATCTCTGCAAACTCCGGACTTCTATCCCCAAGTTATGCCTCCGATAAAGGCAAGGTTTAGCAGATTAAGGAAAGAAAGAAAGTTTGTCTACTTGACATCGTGCATTTATGTGGTTTTTGATATGAAGGTCCGAACCTATGCTAACAAGGCAATTACCTATTTGGAGTATATAGTGAGCAGAGACGATGGTAATTACTACATGTTCACAAAAAATGATCTCTTGTCTCTTAATCCTTGTGACTATGTGTCACTTGGACAGTTTCTGGCTAGGAAAGTTAAGAAGGGGATTCCTTACTCAATGGGCTACCAATGATTGAAGTGGATCCTGGAAGCTTTCGTTGAATATAGAGCTAAGATAGATTTTTTAATCGTTTGAACTTGCATGTTCCCCGTCTATATATCTCTGCTCCAAAAGAAGCTCTAGGAGGAATCAATAACATTAAAGTCGGTACTATCATTGCTGAACCAGAGGTAGGCATAATCTTTAAAAGGACTTCGAGCAGAAAGTTCATTATAATTCAAGAGGGCTTCAAGTACTCAACGGAGATTCTGAAGGTTGTTCAAGGGTATATTGTACAGAAGACTGAGGATCTTGATCCAAAGATCAGAAAGGCAGCGAATGACATGGATCTACTCATCAAAGACATTTTGAATCTTAGAGAGCTTACTATGAAATTTCATATTGTTGTTCAAAGCCATCCAGACGCCTTATTTTGATTATTAGTTGTATTTCCAATTCTATAGTTTCACATTAAGTAACGTAATCAATTTCCACTTTGTCTTGTTTTAAAATGTTTGTAAGAGTTCTACTTTCATACTTAGGGGGAGATTGTTAGACATATTTCATGTGAATCTATGAACAAAACTCTCCTGAAGACATAGTGTTTCTCTCCAGAAGTCTTCTCCAAAAGATTATCTATTTATACAGAAGATAGAGCCATCTCTGGATACTTATACAAGCAAACTACATGCAATATATGACATGGCATAACTTTGTAACAAACTCTAACAAACTTTGTTAAAGATTCAGCCTACGTGTGAATATGTAATAGGACAGCTCCTTGACTTTAATCTCAAGTTTAGTATAAATAGATGGGGTATTGCTTGTATTTTGTGTTGGTTGAATTGGAGAGAACTCGAGAAATTTCATTGTATTCATCTATATTATAAATGCTTGATTTGAGAGTGTGTTGGTTCCAGATTCCTTTAAACTGATTGTTAATTGAGAGTATTGAATCTGAGTGAATTGCGGAAGCAGATCAATTAACAATTTAAATCAATAGAACAGTAAACAGAATGAAGAACAAAGATTATGAAATGACTTACGCACAGTATTCTTCAATATGTAAATGTATTAATCGACTATTTTTACAAACACAATACAATGCTATTTATATAGATACAAAGACAGAAAGTCAAAATGCTAGCCAATTACAAAGTGCCATGTGTCATAAAGGGAGCGTCTAACAACAATTAGTTATAACAAGAAGTGTGTGTTGACATTTGTAGACATCTCTTCTTTGACTCATACTTTAATATCTAACATTCTCCCCCTAAGTATGAAGTCAAAAAAAATAATTTTCTTCGAGTGGATCAACGGCGAGCGATGATACTTGAAATATTATTGATAAGCTCTCTTGTTCTTGAAGTCCATCAAGTCTTTTCTCTATTTTCTTTGCAACTTCTGGATTTGTCGTGTCTAAGCCGACAAAAGCTCTTGATGATGTAGACTACCTCGAAGAGTATTTGTGAGCTTTCTTTGATGCGAAAGAAGCTCTTTCTATTTGGTCTTTTGAAGATGATTCCCTCTTACAGTTCGATGAAAGTACGCCCACTCTGAGTTTGCTTATCCCTTCAAGTTCCTCATTTGGTGCGAGAGATAGCGGATTATCCATTTTGAAATTTAATCCAATGCGGAAGTCGACACGCCTTTTGTATCTAATGTATGATTTCATACGGAATAATTCTAGTGTAGGCAACTTTGGTCTTGTGGATCTTTGCGTTCGAGAAGAAAATTTGAGTCTTCATAAATTCTTCCAGAAAAATGAGATCGGTGGATGGATGGACAACGGATCATTATCACATATGTAATAACTTTTGTTGTTTGATCGACTATCTCGTAGATTGTGTACCAAATGGGTGTATCTTGAAGCTGTTTATGTTTCATTTGTTATCTTTGTAATTGGGACGATGGTGAAAAGCTCTTTCTGTCTTGTTTATGTGCCATGAAGTTATCTTTAACTTCACTTTGCTAACATTGTATTGGTTGGCGAAGTTAGGCATCATGAGATAAATCTTACGATCTGTTGGAGCATACATGTGCCTTTTCTCAACTTCAATTGTTGGAAGTTTCAATGTTTCCAACAATGTTTCCAACTTTATTTAATTTTTCTTCAAATTCTTCTCTTCGATCTCCTTACGCCACGAGCGGCCTCTCGCTCGACTCTTGCTCTTTCTTGACTTCAAAATCTTGTCTCTGTAGTTCTTCTTTAACAAAGTCTAGCCTTTTCTCTTTCCGGGTTCTCTTTTTCGACCCTCTATCTCTATTTGTTCTTCAACTATTAGCCCTTTCCGGCGTATTATCTCTTCGCTTTCTCTTTTTCGGCTACGGAACACTTCCTCATCCTCCTCTCCCGGCACCCTTTTAGCTCTTTCCTTTGCGGCTTTAGCTCGTTCTCGTTCTTCGTGAGCTCGACTACTTCGGCCTTTCGGTGGAGAGCTTGGGATTACACTTTTTCCCCATAAGATCCGAATAAACTTTACTAGCTGCGGATCTCTGGGTAGAGGACCGAATGCGTAGCCGGAGGTGTTGGAGTGAGTGGCACTTGTTTTGAAGAAGAGGGTTGCTTGTGATGGTGTTGGCGTTGAAGAGTCGGCGGTGTTCGTGTTTGTGTACGATGGTGTTTGTTTGGCTTGCTTAGGCTTAGAACCTTTCTCCCCCTTGAGAATCGGGATCTGATCCTCGAACGTTTCCTTTCGGTTCGGCCTTTTACGCAAGCCCTTTCTTCCTTGGCTTTCTTCTTGGAAGTAAACGCCTCGGCTAGAGAAGAAACCGGAGGCACAAGTTGAGAGATAGTAGTTTCGAGAGCGGCAAGTTTAAGTGGGTTGACGATGTGGAGGGCTTGGAAGAGTACTTTGACGATGGTCGACATTCGCTCAAGAATAATCTTACGGAAAGAGGCAAGGTCGAGACTTCTTGACAAGTGTAGACACGGAAGGGATCATCGAAGTGATGATGGTCTTGACAAGCTTACGTATGTCGGCCACCGGAAGGCTGTAGTCTACAGAGGCACGTAAAGATTCTGGAAGTTGAGATAGTGCCTCTGTATTTGTGAAGACCATTATTCAAGAGCGAGAAGTTGTTCGGCAAGATAAGCCTTCGATCTTCTTGAGAGGAACTCATTTGTCGGCGAAGATGCTGCTAAGAGAGTTTTGCCTTTCAATTTGAATACGAAGGCTCGAGAAGAATAGAATGATTAGTTGTGGCGGATAATTTTAGATCTTCCACGGATCTGCGAATTTGATCAGCAAATGCCAAGAACGCTGCATTAGTGACAAAATCAGAAGTTGTAACCGGTGCATCTCCAACACATGGAGCCCCTTTACCCTCGCGTTCAGAGGGGCCTTCTACACCTGTTTTGACGTTGAGTGTAGAAGGACTTCCCACTTGTCCTTGAGGGCATGTTATGCACGAGCTCCTCTTCGGTTGTTACGAAGCTACATTTCAACGAGTATCCTCATCATCGAGAGGATGAGGTGCGAAGGAAGTATGCTTACCTTGATGAAGTGTAAACACTCCGGTAGAGGTGCATTCCTGAGCCGCCAACCCCTACGATGGGAATTCATCGGCCATCTATCCTAGGAGAGGATGTGGACGCATCCTCTGTGCCTGCGGTATGTCGATCCTCACGGAGACATGAACATGTGGTGAAGGAAGTGGCGAGTTAAGGGCGAAGGAACTCTTATATTATCATCATCATCTGTTGGGAGGATGATGAAGTGGAAGGTGCTTTCCCCGGTTGAATTTGATTCGAAGAAGAAGAAGTATCCTGCGAATGGTGGTTTGCGGGTGGTTTGAAGCGGGGCTGTTCTAAGTCGTGAGTGGAGACGTGGTGACGTCAACCTCGAGAAGTTGTGGTTGCCCTTTGGGGAATTGAGAGGAACACTCATATGTGTCTGTGGACATCTTGTACCTTCATTTAATAGAAGGTCGGCATGGGTAGAAGCATTCGGATGTTCACTCCTAGTTTTTTCAATCTCATGCTCACCGGACACGGACCACCTACACTTGGCTCTAAGTGCTGCGGGGTAGGAATTCTACGACCGAGAAAACCATAGAGCTTCTATAGATTTGGAGATTAGAAGAGCTAGATGGGATTAGGTTTAGCATGTACCTGGATAGTTCTGCGGGCGCGAGTAGCCAATCTTGTCAATGGTTGATCGATGGGAGCTCATTGATGCAATTTTGCGAGAATGGGCCAAGCGGGGGAGCTTCGATTGCCCCAATAGCGGGGATGAGTGATGAGGGAGAAAAGCGTGGGAACATGAGAGCTGGTAGTGGCTTCCACGACTTTGATGTAGCACTTAGTATGCTGCTTTAATCTCTTGGAAGATGAGACTCGCATAGTCCCAAGGGGCGATTGTAGAACATCCCATACATAATCGTCGAATGTTTCGGCCTAGCTTGATCCAAGGAACCTATTTTGCAGGTTAGACTCTTGTTGAGTATGGAGACGAGTAGATTCCACATTGGGGGTAACTTCTTTCTTCTGAATTCGGACAACCTGGTAAGAGGTTCATTGTAACCCGATGAATTGATGAAGGCTAGGAGGGCTTACGTAGAAGGGTTTTCTTCTAGGGCGAGGATTGGGAATGGTTTGCCCCGTCGACTTCGATCAACGATAAGGGAAGATGAAAATATTTGGCGAGTTTTCTTTTGGTGATTGGGATTTGAACGACAATTTCAACACTTGTTCGGGATGAGTGACGGAACACTGCGAGTGTTTCATCATTTTTGATGAGCATTGTTTGCCATGTTCTTGGACATAGATTTCGGGGATGTTTGGGTTGGTTAGGGTTAGGGCGCGATTTAATGGGTGTCTGTTGTAGAAACTCGATCATGATGCGAAATTCCGGTTGATAAGTGTTAGGGTTGAGCGATACCACACATTGTTCGCCTTGATGGCCGGTTTGACAATGGGAGTACTATCGGCGGTGGAATCGATGATTACTGTCTTCATCATTGTTGGTAGGATGGGCACAGGTTGGAAGCCATTTTGAGCTGTTGAATGCTTGACGGTAGAACACTTTTTCTTTGCCTTGAGAATAAACAACGATTTGGGAATATTTGCGAGGAAGAAGATGAAGGTTGAAATTAAGGGGTTTTATGTGAGAGAGAAAGCTGTAGAATGGGAAGGGGTTATTCGAGTTTGAGGGAGAAACAAAAAAACGGTTCATTTGGTGAGAGTAAGCACGCGGGTATACACATGCAGGGGGGTGTCGATTGGAGACACGTGTACGACGAGACACATGTGTGATGATGATTTAGTAGCAACGGATACGATTTTTCTTAAAAGCAGAAATAAACAAAAGTAAAAAAAAAATCTGTTTAATTAATCAATTAATGTTGAATTAATTGAATAAACACAGAATTTAATCTTAATTTTATTTATTTAAGTTTAAAAATCAGTCAAGTGAGAATAAAAATCACATGAGAGTTTAGTTTCTATAAAAGAATAATAAAGAAGAATTTGTATTAAACATATAGATTTAAACAACCTTGGAGGCAAGAGTTGAATGAATTTATATATTTAATGGAAATTATAAGAATTATCAATTTATAGAAAATTAAGTTGAAAAACATGTCGACTTGATTTATATTTTAAAAAAAAAATTTGAAATGAATCAAAAGTCTAAGAGACCTTGGCGGCAGAGAAACTCGGAAAGCGAGATAGATTCAAATAAAATTTAAGTAAAATAGTAAATCGGAAGACGACTAACTTGAGTTAGACTTAGACGAATATCTTCTTCATTTGCGAAACTCCCCGTGAATGGTAAACTCCCCTTGAGTGGTAAACTCCCCTTGAATGATGAACTCCCCCAGTAAGCTTACGTACGCGTTTCTCAATCCGTACTTTATGATATTTCTTGAAAAGAAGAATATTATTATGAAACGAGAAAATCGAGAGGAATTCGAGAGGCTTCGAAGTATTACGAAGAGTTCGGACGACATCGGAAGGACTTCGATGACTTCGAAGTATCGTCGGAATAGTTCGAGCTTCGATGCTTACGAAAAAATCATTGTTACATATTAAGCATTCCCAACTTGCTAATTAAGAAGTTAAAACGACTCTCATCAAGAGCTTTTGTGAAAATATCGGCAAGTTGATAATCGGTAAAAACAAAATACATTTCGATTGTACCATTTTCGACATGATCCTTGATGAAATGATACCTGACATCGATATGCTTTGTTTTGGAATGCTGGAAACTGGATTTTCTGTAATGGCGATAGCACTTTTAGAATCACATAGGATGGGAATCTTATCGTATATCAGACCATAATCTCTGAGTTGGGTCTTCATCCAAATAACTTGTGAACAACAACTAGCGACGACAACATATTCGAACTGTGTAGATGTGAATGCGCGGTTTTGTTTCTTGGATGTCCAACTTATAAGTCGATTTCCCGAAGTTGACGGCTACACGATGTACTTTTTTACGTCAAGCTTACAACTGCATGATCGAGAATACGTATACGCCATTAAATCAAATCCAGAATTTTTAGGATACCAAAGGCCCGACGATGGTGAACCTTTTAAGTACCTAAAAATTCTTTTACGCGACGAATGAGACTCTTTAGGATTGGCTTGATAACGAGCACAAAGACAAGTGGCAAACATAATATCGGTCTACTTATTGTTAAATATAAAAGAGAACCAATCATTCCTACATGGCGGTAATATCAACGGATTTACCGGAAGGGAGTCGAGTCCTAATTTCATACCGGGAGAGATGGGTGTTTTCATGGATGATGAGTTTTGAAGATGAAACTTTTTAAGCATGTCGAAACATATTTTGCACGATTTATAAAGATACCGGAAGGTACTTTGTTTAACTTGAAGTCCTAGGAAGAAAGTTAATTCTCCCATCATACTCATTTCAAATTCGGTTTCCATCGACTTAGAAAACAAATCAACTTGTTTGATGAGTAGAACCAAATATTATGTCATCCACGTAAATTTGAACGATAGTTAACATACCTTTGCCTCTTTTGATGAACGAGTTGTATCGATTTTACCTTTTTCATATCCTTTGCTGATCGAAACGTAGATAGTCGTTCATACCGGGCTCTTGGGGCTTGCTTTAGACCATACGAAGCTTTGTCAAGAAGATAAACATATTACGGATATTTTGCATCTTTGAAACCATCGGGTTGTTCGACATACACTTCTTCTTTTAGACATCCATTAAGAAATGACCATTTAACATCCATTTGGTAGACTTTGAAGTTTTTGTATGCGGGAGAAAGCCAAGAATAATCTTATTGCTTCTAGTCTTGCAACGGGAGCAAAGGTTTCATCATAATCGATACCTTCCTCTTGACGGTAGCCTTTAGCCACTGAAACGAGCTTTATTTCGACAACAATTCCATCTTCATCCTTTTTGTTCCTAAATACCCATTTTGTGCCAATAGCAACTTTGCCTTTTGGTAAAGGAACAAGACGCCAAACTTTATTTCTTTCGAATTGAAGTAGTTCTTCCTGCGCATAGCATCCGCGGACTTGGTTCAATTAAGGCTTCATGTACACGTTTAGGTTCGATCATACTAAGAAAATTAACAAAAGAAGGCTTCATTTGCGATGAGATCGTGTTACGACCCCTCGGAAGGACTACCAATTATAAGATCCGGTGTGTGAGATTTAGTCCGTTTCGTCATTACGGGTAGAGAAATTGAATGGGTTGTTTCATTTGACGAAATGATTTCATACGGAAACACAAAATCTTCTTTATTTTCTTCTGTATGTCCTTCGGTATACATGTTGTGTCACCGCGGATGTAGTAGTGGGAACTTGGAAATATAGACGTGTCGGGAGGAAACGAAGAAGCGAGGACCGAGAGAGAGTAATGCTGAGGCTTGGAGAATATACGGTATTTGCAAATGTGGAGGTGACATAGCTTCGACACAACTTCGTCGCCCGAGAAAATCATGAAAAATAGCATCAATCTCGGATTCTGCGGAACTGAAAGATAGTCGAAGTAACGGTATTAAGCTTGAGTTCAAGTAGAGTGTTGAAGTCGGTTGAGTGTTATCATCGAAGTCGATGTTTATGCTTTCCATAACGAGTTTTTGTTCGTAAGTTAAAAACTCGGAAAGCTCTTGAATTTAACGAGTAGCCTAAAAATTTAGCTTCATCGGACTTCGGATCAAATTTGCCAAGATTATCTCGTCGTTTAAGATAAAACATACGCGGCCAAAGATATGAAAAAATTTTACGGAATGGTTTTCTTTTATTAATCGGCTATAAGAGGTTTTGAGATGCCTCTTGACAATAATTGAACGGTTTTGAGTGAAACAAGCGGTAACAACGACTTCGGCCCGAAGTGAATTGGGAGACCGGAAAGGCGCAAGCATCGTTCTGTTGCTTCAACCAAGGTTATTTGCGACGTTCAACTACACCGTTTTGTTGTGGAGTGCGAACGGCGAGAGAAGTTTTGAGTAATTCCTTGTTCAACAAGATACGATTGAAAGCTTGGCGTTCACTGAATTGTACCATTATCACTTCGAAGTTGCTGAATTTTCGATGTAGAAGAACCTGAATTACGGTCATCATATTCTGTAGTACCAGGACTTCGACTTTTGACGAACAAAAGCAAGCCAAGTATATACGGAAAATTCATCAATTAGTACCGAATATACTTTTTACCGGATAGACTACGAATTGCAATTGGACCACGAGAGATCCACATGTAATAATTGCGAGAGGTCTAGTACAAGAATGATCACTTTTTGTTTTATGAGATGCTCGTTTAATTTTGCCCATTTCACATGCGGGCGAGAGGTGATCTTTTTGAAAATGAATATACGGAAGTCCGGATACCGGTTTGTGTTTAACAAGCATCTCAAGATTATTAAAATTTAAGTGAGACATTTTATGATGCCGAGCCACGCAACTTCACTCTTTTTGGAGATGAGACATAAAGTTTCCTTACCATCCCTAGAGGTAAAATTCATCATATACAAGTTACCTTTCTGTACGCTCTCCAAAAGTTCTTCACACTTGTAGAGAATAAATAACAATGTTTTTCATCAAATACTACTAGTATTTTAGAATCACAAAGTTGACTTACAACGAGGAGGTTATGTTTCAAGCCGAAACATGAGCTACCTTTGATAAGGTGATATTACCTTCTTGTAGAGTACGTAGCCTTTTATTTGACCCTTACCATTATCACCAAAAGTTACTATTCCACGGTTGTCCTTGAATTTGGATAGTAAATTTTGGGATCCGGATCATGTGCCTCGAGCATCCCGAGTCAAGATACCCGAGATATGCACATGTTGTTTACACGCAATCAAAAATCAGATTTTCTTAGGTACCCATCGCATAATGGGTCCTTTTATGTTAGCTTTTGGAGTATGCTCGTTTTTTGATTTAACAGAAGGTAAAGACTTTATTTTTGGTTTTTGGTGTTTTGGAGTTTTATTCTTTTTGTGATAAACATTACGCCAGAATTGGAATGATCGAGGTTTGCGAGAAAAATTGTTTTAACTTTAAGAACAGTGAAAAACATTCAGAATACTGAAACATAGAAGATTGAATTGAATTGTCATTGTGAGAATGGTAATTACAATTATTCTTTCTAAAGTCTTTTCTAGTATCAGTTGTTCTAGAGAACCTATCTAGACTAGACTTTTGTTTTAGTTCTGGCTTTTTCTTCTCTGTGTTCTTCCTCTGATCTACTTTTGCAGAAGCTCTGTTATTTACTGAAAAAGGAACATAAGTATTAGATGATTTCCATTTGCCTTTTTGAATATTAGTAAACTTCGGAAGAGTAGAGTTTAAAATCTTTTGATTTTGCACTTTGGTTTTGAGTTACGCACTCTTTCTCAAGTTCAAGACATGTTTTGGCTTTGAGACACATATCGAGGAAGTACGGATGTATAGATGCGATTTTCTCGGTTACGGAACAGAAACAGAAGAATAGGTATACCAACAAGTTTAGCACAAACTCTATCGGAAGCTACGATTTCTTGAGATTTATCGGTATACAAATAATCATCCTTTTTATCAATAATTTCTGAATTATTTGTGATAACTTTTGATGATCTAAAAGAATTAATTTCTAAATTTGAAAGGTAATTTTCAGAGTTATCAAAAAATTCTTCATTATTATTGTCATTTTCCCATGGATACGTAATCTCAGCAAAGCTTTCTTGTGTTTCAGAAAGATGTAAATCTTCAAATGAACAGGGAGTGATCTCTGGATGATTCTCACAAAGAGTTTCATTTCTAAAACACTTATCCAGTAGAGAGAATATCGTTTTCAAACATAAGTCGTAGATCTTCTTAACGACTTGGAACAAAAATATCAGCCTCTGGATTCAAAATTGTATGTTTATTTGAACCAAAATTGAAAATATCATCTTTCTTCTGAACTTTATTTAGATCAACATTTGTTTTACAACAATATTCAATATTTTCGAATTGAAGTTTGCTTGTTTTATGATAATTTTCATATCTAGATTTTTTAAAAATAGATTTTTCATACAAAATTGGAAACTTTGGCTTCTGTATTTGTCCAATACAAAAAACAGATTTCAGATCTGACCTTTTCTTACACGTGTAGGGATCTGAGGTCCTCGAAACCAAGTCCGGATCTTCCTACTTGTGTGTTAATTTTGTCATGAACCTTGTGCATCCGAGATATGTTATAATGCATAGCTTTTATTTGAAGTTCAATGTGTAAAAACTCTCTCTCTTTCTGAAAATAGTTTTTAAGTGCTACAGAGTTGAGTCTATCACTCTCTTTGTCTCTGATTTCTTTCCTTTTTTCTTCCAGAAGTTTATTGAGATTCAAAATTTCCTTTTTAAATTTTTCTTCAGAAAGTTTTAAACTCATGGAAATTGTTTCCTTTGCAGTATTTAATTCGAGTTTTTCTTCTGTAAGTAAATCCATTTCTCTTTTGAAAATATCTCTTTCCCTTTTGATTGTAGAAAGAGTTTTCTCAGTACTTTTTCGTAATTTCTTTTCGATTGTGAGTTTCGATTTTAGTTCCTCAAAATTGTTTGATAACATCACAATCGTTTGTTCAACTTCGGATGATCCGAGAGAAATTACTAACCGGTGACTCGGAAGGTTGATCCTCGATTCGTTTGTGTTTGCCATTCCACGAACATGGCTTCATCACCATTTGGATTCATCTTGCACCCGGTTTTCTTTTTACGCAAAGTGTGCTCTTTCGGTGACATTGTACTTATATTTGTTTTTGTAATAAGTTTTATCCTTTTCCCGAGCTCCTGCAATCTCTTGAGTAATGTCGGGTTTGCCACATCGGCAGGGAACATCTTTCTTCCTTTTAATTCTTCTTCTTTCTTTTCTTCTTCTGTTTTCTCTACTCTCTTGTACTTCTTGTTTAGGAACATAGGGACGATCAAATCGTTTATTTCCTTTCAAAGACCTATTTCCAAAACGATTAGTAAATTGCTTGGTTATTAAAGCCGGAAGTGAAGCAAACGCTTTAATTTCATCATCGATTCGAGTCATCTTCTGGGAGTCTGCGATATGAAGGCTTTCGATTTCTTCTGTCATCACTTCGTCTTCGATTCCTTTTGTTTCGAGATCAAAGCCGAGAGGACCTCACGATGTTTGTTCTTTTACGAACAACTTCTTTTTCATGAGCTTGCGGTGTACCGAATACATCATGCGGCGACCATTGTTGAATCTGATTGGCTTGTAGTGACATGGATAGATTTGACCATTCGGGGTTTAACCTTTTGAGAAATAGAACATTGTTATCTTCCTTTGATCTAACAATGTCACATCTCTTGCGAGAGATTAATCGGATTGTTGAATCGATGAAATGTTTGTTCCGAGAGATTCATCGGTCGATTGCTTGAAAACTATTATATTCATTTAGAGCTTGAGCTCTTCTTTTTCATTTTCGCACCACCTTCTAAGAGATTCTCCGATTGATCCCATAAATCTTTTCTTGTGTCACATGAGTCCGAGAGATTGAAAAATCTCATTTGGAATGGCCATTATCAACGAGAGACTTAGCTTTCTTAGCTAATTCCACGCTTAGCTTTTTCTTCATCGGTCCGATTATTCCTTGACTTCGAACCGGTCTTCTTGCGGTACCTCATACGAATTTGCGGTGGTGGAATTACGGGAATAGTAGTGGTGGGAACAAACGGACCGTTTTGAATAATTGGATATAACTCGGCATCCAATCCCTCATAGAAGTTAACCATTCGAATCTTCCATTGTGGGTATTCATCACGTACAAGAGTTGGAGGTTTAGTCAGGGACCCAGACGTATAAACAGCATTCAAGCTCGAATTTGTCATTTGAGTATGATAGAAGAGAAAATTTGAAGATTTGAAAGAAATTTAGAACAATTAAATCTCAAGAAGAACGAATTCGATAATATCACTTGTTTCTTGATTACAAAATGAATGACTCGATTTAAGAGAAGATTGTTAACGATTCAACAAAATTTCGTAAAACGAGTGGATTGATAAACAAATTTTGAATGCGAGAAAATCTTGTTCGATTGAAAGAATTCTTTCAATGGAAGAGATCTAATAATCAATAGATTGATTAGAGAGGCTGCGATACCAATTGTTGGTTCCGGATTCCTTTAAAGGCTGATTGTTAATTGAGAGTATTGAATGCGAGTGAATTGCGGAAGCAGATCAATTAACAATTTAAATCAATAGAACAGTAAACAGAATGAAGAACAAAGATTATGAAATGACTTACGCACAGTATTCTTCAATATGTAAATGTATTAATCGACTATTTTTACAAACACAATACAATGCTATTTATATAGATACAAAGACAGAAAGTCAAAATGCTAGCCAATTACAAAGTGCCATGTGTCATAAAGGGAGCGTCTAACAACAATTAGTTATAACAAGAAGTGTGTGTTGACATTTGTAGACATCTCTTCTTTGACTCATACTTTAATATCTAACAGAGTGAAATACAAAGTATATGTTGAGTAGTTGAATCTGTTCATTCCATTCAATTGATCAATTCTAGTTTACTTTGTTGATTATTAAACTGCTTCCACTATTGCTCATTATTCTTACTATGATCAACATTGTTTGAGTGATAAAACGAGATTTGGATTCTAACAGAGTGATCACTCGTGCTTCAGACCTCTGCCCATGCTATATGTTGACCTCTATGGTCCCGTAGCTGTATAGAGCTAGTCTGGTAAAAAGTATATCTTGGTACTAATAGAAGAATATTCTAGATATACTTGGCTTGTAAGACAGAAATACGACGTACAAGAAGTGCTAATCACCATGATGTGAAGGATCCAAGTGCTACTACATAGAAAAATACAGAAACTAAGAAGTGACAATGGTATAGAATTCAAGAATGCCAAACTTGAAGAGTACCTCAATAAATAAGGAATATCCCAAAACTTTTCCGCTGCAAGGACCCCTCAACAAAATGGTGTTGTGAAAAGGAGAAATAGAACTCTGCTTGAGGCTGCAAGAAATAAGTTTGTTGCTTCTGGTCTACCCACACACTTCCGGGCGGAGGCCGTTTCTACTGCATGTTTCACACAGAACAGATCAATTGTGGCCAAGTGACATCTCAAAACTGCCTATGAATTGATTAATCAAAAAAAACCAAACATCAAGTTCTTATACATCTTTGGATGCAGGTTCTTTATCCTATATGATAGAGACCATCTTGAAAAGTTTGACAAGAAGTCTAAAGAAGGCCAATTTCTTGGTTATGTTTACACTTTCGATGACTCAGAAGTTAACTGGGATTAATCATCAAAGCTCCACGTGCATGGTATGATAGCCTCTCAAAGTTTCTCATCAAACACAAATATAAGAAGTAAAGGTGAACTAACTCTGGTCCAGATCTATGTTGAAGACATAATTTTTGGTTCTACAAATCAAGCAGAGTGTGACACATTCTCTGAATTGATGAAGAGTGAGTTTGAAATGAGCATGACGGGAGAATTAACATTCTTTGTAGGGCTCCAAGTGAAGCGGACTACTATTGCCATTTTTATAAATCAAGCCAAGTATGCTTCTGACATTCTCAAAAAATACAAACATCACAACTCTACAAGAATGAGAACACCAATCTCTCCTAGCACCAAACTTAACTCTGGTCTCTTTGGAAAATCAGTTGATGTCTAGAGTTATAGAGAGATGATTGGGTCACTTTTGTATCTGACAGCAAGTAGGCCAGATATTATGTTTACCACATGTCTCTGTGCTAGATACCAAGCCAATCCGAAAGAATCACATCTGGCTGCAGTCAAAGGGATCTTTAGGGAACTCAATTTTCTGGGTCTCTAGTAACCAAAGAATTATGGCTTTGACTTAATTGCATATATTGACTCTGACCATGCAAGATGCATATTAGATAGAAAAAGTACGTCTGGAAGCTATCAACTACTTGGAAATAAGTTAGTTAATTGGACATCCAAGAAATAGAACTGTGTGTCCACCACTACAGTAGAGGCGGAGTATGTTGCTGCTGCTAGTTACTGTTCACAAGTAATCTGGATGAAAACTCTATGGTCTTCTGTATGACAAAATCCCTATTCTGTATGACAAACTCTATTGTCATCGCCATCACTTCAAATCCAGTCCACCACTCTAAAACCAAGCATATTGATGTCAGGTATCATTTTATAAAGGATTATGTAGGAAAAGGCACAATAGAAATGTACTTTGTCTCCATTGATTTCCAACTTACTGATCCGTTCACCAAAGCTCTAGATGAGAAGAGATTCTCTTTCTTAATCAGCAAGTTAGGTATGCTTAATATGCAATAATGAACCAAATTCTCTATTGATATAGTGTCTTTGTATTCAATAAAATAAGCATGCACTTCCTTAATTCTGGTCCTAACACTTCTTCTGTATCATCGCTTTTCACATAAGAGATGCAGAGCCCTGTATGTACTGTACAGAGCCTCTACACCTTAAAACCTTGTTGGTCCCAAAGGAGTCTACAAGAGTTCAAGGATATAGAAACAGTTTGTAGAAGGGGGAGGTTGAATACAAACATACAGATTTTAACTTTTTAGTTTTTAAAATAGTTTATATTGAATAAACAAATTTACAGTTACAAGAGGTTTGAGATATAGAAAGTAGCATGCATGAAGATGAAGAAGAAATCTTCATCTATTCCTACCCGTTTGCAATTAATGCAAGACAAAAGGTATATGCCACGTGTCAAGCTTTCAATGGAAGCTTCGTCCTTTGTTCAAAAGCAACCATGCTTTTGGCCACGTGTGAACAGTACCATATCAGATTTTATGTGGACATAAGAGACAATCCGTACGTCCTTCTCTGACATAGTATAAGGTTTTGACTTTTGTGCTTCGAAGATAAGATCAACATTGATCTTGCTTCATAGACTTCACTTGATCGTTGAACTTGAAACTTCAAGGATGTATTTCAGAGTATCGCTGATGTCTAGCAAGACATCGCACTTCTATTTAGACAATCCTTGCTATCACTGAACGACTTCAGATCACTAGTTGATTATCTCTATCTTCAGCTAGGTCTTCGACTTTCGCTAAATGTTCTTGTGGTGTGAATGTTGGTCTTCAGATCTTCAGAGATAAGATTAAGGTTCCTGAGTTTCAGTGATCGCTGAGTGCAATCAGCGTGTGCTATCGCTGAATTTGAACTTAAGCTTGTAAACGGAATTTTCACTAAGTATACAGAGGAATCATATTCATATCACTGAGAGGAGTTATGATCAACAATCTCCCTCTATTTGATTATGATTAAGCAACATGGGAAGTTTTCTTGAAAGGATTATTAGGGACTTTTAAGAAAAAAATTAAAGTAAAATTTCTAAGTTCTAATCTGTGAGATCTTTTTAACCTAGTCTACTTTTATAATTGAGTTTCATTTATAAGGATATGAAACACAATATTTACAAGTATAGAACCTTTAAGTACATTCACTGGTTAAATTTCAAAAAGAAATATCATTGAGTAAAGAGGATTTTAAAGAAAGTAGAACTCTTATGTTCATTGTCCCATTTACTGTTTTCAGGGATCTTTTTAGTACACAAATGGAGTAGAGTACTTCATTGAAATTTCATTATAGATAATCTGAAGAATTACATTGAAAATGAAATTACAATAGTAAGTAAAGTACAAAACACTGAAAAATGCTACAAAGGAATAGAAACTAAAAACTAGTCAGAGAGTCTCTCTTGTCTTCTTCGTAGCTCGTTTAGATACATATTATTTTGTCTCAACATAGGCTCAATGTTTGCCCAGGAATGATAGAACATTACTTTGACAAATCTAGAGGAAGACTTTGTGATCTCTGAGTTTTTGAATAATCCAAGGAAACCATCATTATCTAAGAACACCATACCAGCTTCAGGGAGTGTGATGATGCCGCCTTCTGCTAGCTGTAGGCCTTGAGGAAGAGAGACGTTGAGATCTGAGATATCAGGGATATCTAGATGCCCAAGGAGACTATCGTAGGTAAACTTAGTCTCATATTCATTTTTGTTGGAGGGGCCTTCATCAGTGCTTGTTCTTTTTCTTCTTGAAGGCTCAGGGAGAGGGGGAACATGAACGTGCAGTGACATCCTTTGCAAAAGTTGATCCAACACTCTTTTAACCACATCTTTGAATTTTGATTTGGAACCCTGAATGGTGTATCTGATTTCCAACCATTCAGAGTATCCATTGAACTTCAAAAACCGGGCTTCTTCTTTTTCACATGACGAGTGCCTGTACATTCGTACATGTACCTGCAGACAACTTTTCTTAGAAGTGCGTCCTTCAATAGTAGCACGAATGATTTTTGAGGCAGACACTCAATAGTTGAAACGTTTAGTGCACCAGCGTAGTTCATTTTCTCGTTGGCTTTCGTCTTGATTTGTCAGTGCATTTAGGATCCTCTCTTGAGCACGGATGGGATTGACATTAAGATTTTCTTATGACAGCGTCGTTTGTGCCAGAGCTTCAGCGACTCTTTCACTTTTCTCGTTTAGCTTCTTAATCGCTTCATCTCTTAAGGCATCCTCCCTGAGTATTCTTCTAGCCAATTCAAGATCAATCTCTATTTGCTTCATTTTTTCATCCCTGATACGCTGAGCTTCAAGGACTTGGGCTCTCTCTTCCTCCGATAAAAAATCGAATTCATCCACCACCTGATTGGTATGGGTTCTTCTAGTTCAGCTGTGTTGGGTACCTTTATTCTTTTTAGCTTCTAGTTCCCTTAGGAAGTTTATTCGCCTTTCCTCTTCTTCTGGCTCGCTTATTGGTTGCCAATGTACACGCTGCCTTGAGATAAGGCCTTCTTCGTCTTCAGAGTCAGTCTCCGATATGTACATGAATTGTTCTTCACACGAAGGTTCCTTGACAAAAGTGGACTAGACTCACTGAGAATAGGTGAGGGAGAGAGAGGAGCATCAGTCCCAAAGTCAGGAGGAGGAAAAGATGGATAGGTTGGAGGTTCAATGGATAGAGTAAAAGATACAAGAGGAAGGGTTACCTCAACAACGGTCTCCCCCTCAGAGTGTGTAGGGATGGATTCGAGATCCACCACTTGCTTTCCTGTCCCTGAGGGATCGGACTGTCCTTGAGAAAGAGGTGGTCCGTCCCCCAAAGGATCCTTGTAGAGAATCTAAGGCATGAAGTTGCCTGGTCTACTATGTACAAAAATGTTGGCTTGCGCCAGGAGGGACATTGTCATTATCATCATCATAATCATCTCCTCCATAGTGAGGGATTTCCTCATCATCATCTTCTTCTTCCTTCACTTCTTCGTCATTTTCATCTTCAGTGACGAAGGTAGGCTCTTGCTCTTGCTGAATGGAAGGAGATATCGGAGTTCCAGGGACCGCTTTATTCACCTTTCCAATTATCTCATCAGCCAACTCTTTGGCACATCTCTCCCCCTCGATGTTGTCAGCGGGAAGAACGTGCACCACCATAGCACGCACATTTGAGTTGATATCCTTGAGAGAATCGGTGTGCACATACTGGTTCTGGAGAACCTGACTTAGTGAGATCCGATCAGCAGCAGTGAATGAGGGATCAGCATCAGCGATCTTCGTCAGAATCTGCATCATGTCGGATTCAGTCTTCTGAATTGACTTAAGCACTTTGCCTTGTGCTTCTACGGCCGTCTGTAGCTTGGAAATGGCTTGCCCATGAGCCAAGTTGTCCGCCTTCACTGACTGGATGTCAGCGTAGATATTGTTAATGGTGGCCTTCATCTCGGGAGCACCAGCGACTGTTCGGAAAATGTATTCCGTTGACATCTGAAGATTGTCAACCCTTGCTATAGTGTGAGCACATTCATTGACTAAAAAGTCAATTGCAGGGAATGTGGGTTGGGAAGAGCAATCTTGAGACAGCAACAGGGAAGGTAGGAAGCTTTGAAGCGAACTTCTCCTATTTTAGCTTGCGTAACACTTCAGCGGGTTGCGGTTGAGGAGGTTGCAGCGATTTTCCTTTGCTACCGCTGGAAGGAGTAGCAGCCTAGGTGGTGTTAGTAGTCGCTGAGGTGGAGAGAGGAGGTGCTATACCGGATGACAACATAGACAGAGCAACCAAAAAGAGCTCTAGATTAGATGAAAGGTGACAAGTATACATGTTATTAACCTTGAGAGGATCGTAAGAAAATTCCATCAAATCAAAGGAGTTGACATTTCTGACATCTCTTGACACCCTTACTTTTAATAGGGGGCCTTGCCTCGTGATTTTCTTGGCAAGAATTTGGCTGTTGACGTGTCCTCCACACCCACTTGAATGAGCTTGTTCAACAATGTAGTGGTGTTTTCAATTCTTTGATTATTTAGTGTTCGATTTAGACTTAAACATCCACGATGATCTCCTGTTATTACTTGTCTTGGTTTTGGTTTTCGTATCACGGATCTTGGTTCGCGCTTTATGGCATTTCCAATAAGTGTAGGAATTCATGGGTACCTGGGATCACTTGGACAGGATTACAATCAGGGATTCCACCTACGACAGCAGTGTCGTGTCGATCACTAGCCTGTGTCTTAGAATGTTTGAAAGAAACATTCTGAGGTCCTGATAAAGTGGCTTTCCAAAGTTCAGATTATCGAAAAAAAAGTGAAGTTTGGACTGCATGCAGTTCAACATCATCAGAGATAGGGACAACTATCTCTGTATCACATGTTTGTGTGAGGACCAAAGAAGAGATGGTTGAAGTAGAAGAGAGGGCATTTAATGTATTACCTGATCCAGCTTCGGTCGAGTTGGTTATAACATTTTCTGTGACCGTAGTCGTTGAAGATGGTGGTAGAGCTCAAGAAGCGCCAACAGGTGTAGAGACCGTTGTCGTGGTAGGGGCTGAGTGTGGCGTTTGTGTTACGCCTTTTTTAGAGAGGGAAGTCTTTTGAGAGACTCCTGTCTTTGGCTTCTTTGACGCTGGCTTGTGAGGGATGGTCTTTTTATGACCGCCAGTCGGCTATTTTTGTTTTGGTTGAGAGAGGGTGTCAGGGATACTCACTGATGGGTTCTCAGTGGGATGGACACATATGCTGCTTCGCAGATAAGCTGCATCTTGTAGGGAGTGTAAGGAGCGTCCCCTGGAAGTTCGTCGATATCCGGTGACTTCCTTCCAACTTGTGAGAAGCCTTGGTTACCCACCTTTGGATAATCGTCTTGAAGGTAGCTTTCAGGATGGTGGCGAAGAATCTGGGGTAAGGAATGAACTTCTCCCTCTTAGAAGCATTCACTCGGTTGTACATATCGCTGAAAATGTAATCAGTGTAGTTGAGGTAACTGGTGCAGAGACCGAAGGCCAGGTCTTGGTGGTGCTTGTTGGCTTGGTCTTGAGAACCCATCTTGGAACCCCAAGCACTGAATCACTTGAGTGAAGATGTATTGCCCCCTTGCACAGAGCTTCTTCTTCTCCATCTTGGAGCCTACACTTTTCTCAGCGGGGTCTTCCCATGCATAGCTGATGGTATCCAAGAATGTATTGATTTGTTCCTTGGTGGGCTTAGGGGCCCATTCCTGATTCTTACCTCTTGAGGGGAGGCGAAGCGCTTGCCTCAAGAATCCAGCTGTAAAGGAAAAAGTTCCTTTTCAATGGGGATGGTGAATTCGATGGCAGGGAGTTTGTTTCCCTTTGGAGTAGTGAGAGTGGTGCAGCGAGCTGTGTACCAGATGCCTGTAGGTGAGATGTAATTCCCACACGGTTGTGACCGAAGGCATACATCAGCAGACATGCCTTGATGAAGGTAGCACCTTCCTTGAAGTAAGGTCGATCAGCAGGGATATCCACCAACGACAGGTAGTTGCAGGGCTTGAAAGTGGCTTGTTTAGGAGTGAAATTGCAGGCAGCAACACCCTCAAGGGCAACATTGGCAGAGGTTTCAGTGATCTTGCTGGATGATGTCATTGCTGTTTCATAAATTGGAACACCAAAGAGAAAAATCATGGTTTAATACAAAAATGTATAAACCAGAGTAAGGTTTTGGTACAAAGAATACCAAATGTAAGGAAAATAAAACAAATGTTTTGATGAACAAGATCAAAATACTTATGGTTAAGAAAAAGTACCACAAAGAAATTGGTGGTTTTTGGTAGTTTTAAATTATCAATAAAACATATTCTAGGAGTTATAGAAGAGAAAATGTGGATCAAACTTACCAAGATGGGCTTCTGTTCTAAGGAGAAACTTAGAACAGGTTTTGTGGAAAAGAAAATTCTTTTTATCTAATCTAGATTTAGTAAAAAAAACCTTAGAAAAATAGATTTTTAGAAGAAGAAACAACATTGTAGTTGTTACTAGGAGGAAATGTATGGTTAGATCAAACCTTAAAAGTGAGTTCGAAGAAAAACACACAAGTGCATGTTCTTGGTGTTCTTGAAGAAAGCTTGAAGATTCGAAGGAGATCCTTGCTTGTAGAATGCAACCAGCGTGTAAAGAGTTTAATGAAAACGAAAGTTGCTTAAATAGCAAGAGGAGAGAAAAGGTAAGCTAAACGACGCTTTAGCTTTTTGAAAAAGTAATGATGACCTAGCGCACGTTTCTAGAGAATAGGACAAAAAGCAATCGTCGTGGTCCGTCGTGTGTCAGATAAAGGTCTAACGTGTCATTTTTTTATTTGAAAAAATGAAAATGATTATCATTTAAATAAATGTTAATCATTATCCTTAAATTCTTCATCAATAGACAATAAAGGATTGTCAGTGATGGATTTTATTTTTGAGATCCATTCTCTGAATATTAAGATAGTCAGAGAGGGTAAAGTTTTAGCAGTTCATACCTGAGCGAGATAAATCAATTATCGTTGAATCAGAGTTCACATAATGGACATTTGAAGGCTTCATTTGTATATCACTGTATATTTGTTTATCACTGAATACAAGTTACTCAGCGTTTAACATACCAAGTTCACTGATGAGTAGATTGAATCTAGTCTCATTAAGAGGCTTGGTGAAAAGATCAGCGAGCTGATATTCAGTTGGTAGAAAACGAAGTTCAACTTCACCATTCATCACATGATCTCTGATAAAGTGATATCGAATCTCAATGTGCTTGGTTTTGGAATGAAGTACAGGATTATTTGCAATAGCAATAGCACTGGTGCTATCACAGTAGATGGGGATTTTAGAAAGTTTGAGATCGTAGTCTCTCAGTTGATTTCTCATCCAAAGGATTTGAGCACAATAGCTACCAGCGGCTACAAACTGAGCTTCGGCGTTAGATGTGGACACATAGTTCTTCTTTTTGCTTGTCTAGCTTATTAACTTACCACCTAATAGCTGACACCCACCAGTGGTGCTCTTCCTATCAATCTTGCAACCTGCAAAATTACTATCAGAGTAACTAATTAAATAGAACCCTGAGCCTTTGGGATACCAAAGACCCAGATTAGGAGTTCCCTTCAGATATCTGAAGATCCGCTTTATAGCGATTAGCTGAGATTCCTTTGGTTCAGCTTGATATCGAGCACAGAGACAGGTAGAATACATAATATCGAGTCTACTCGCTGTAAGATATAGCAGAGATCCGGTCATCCCTCGATAGGCAGTGATATTGACAGGTTCCCCATTTGGGTCCTTATTCAAAGTCAGAGGAGGTGTCATAGGGGTCTTCACCGTTGAGCATTGATTCATATCAAACTTGTTCACCATGTCTTTAACATATTTACTTTGACAAATAAAAATTCATTTGTCAGATTGCTTAATCTGTAAACCTAGAAAATATGTTAGTTCACCCATCATACTCATTTTGTATTCTTTCTTCATTCTTTTAGCAAAACGAGTGCATAGTTTAAGCCTTGTGGAATCGAATATAATGTGATCAACATATATTTGAGCAAGAATAGTATGACTTTTATATTTTCTTAAAAATAGAGTTTGATCAATTTTTCCACGTATAAATTTTTCTTTAAGAAGGTATTTTGAAAGAGTATCATACAAAGCTCTGGGAGCTTGTTTTAACCCGCAAAGAGCTTTTTGTAGTTTGAAAACGAAACCAGGATGGTTTGGGTCAGTGAAACCAGGAGGTTGTTCAATATAAACTTCCTCACTGAGTTTACTATTTAGAAAATCACTCTTTACATCCATTTGAAAAACTTTGAAGTCTCTATGGGCAGCATAAGTTAAGAAAAGTCTTATGGCTTCTAATCTAGCAACAGGAGCGAAGGCCTCATCATAGTCACTACCTTCTTCTTGTCTATATCCCTGAGCAACAAGTCTAGCCTTATTACGGATAACATTGCCATTTTCATCTAGTTTATTTTGAAAAACCATTTGGTTCCAATACTAATTTTGTATTCTTTTTTCATTATGTTTGGAAAACGAGTGCAGAATTTGAGTCTTGTGGAACCAAATATAATATCATTAACATATATTTGAGCAAGAATAGTATGAGCTTTATATTTTTTTTAAAATAGAGTTTGACCAATTTTTCCACGAACAAATTTTTCTTTAAGAAGGTATTTTGAAAAAGTATCATACCAAGCTCTGGGGGCTTGTTTTAACCCGTAAAGAGTTTTTTGGAGTTTGAAAACATAACGACGATGGTTTGGGTCAGTGAAACTAGGAGGTTGTTCAACATAAACTTCCTCACTGAGTATACCATTTAGAAAAGCACTTTTTACATCCATTTGAAAAACTTTGAAGTCTTTATAGGCAGCATAAGATAAGAAAAGTCTTATGGCTTCTAATTTAGAAAAAGGAGCGAAAGTCTCATCATAGTCAATATATTCTTCCTGTATGTATCCCTGAGCAACAAGTCTAGCCTTGTTACGGACAACAGTGCCACTTTCATCTAGTTTATTTGGAAAAACCATTTGGTTCCAATCACTGTTTTACCAGATGGACGATGAACAAGATTCCAAACTTTGTGTCTACGAAACTCAGTTAGTTCTTCTTGCATGGCAGAGACCCAGCTAGGATCAGAGATAGCTTGATCAATCTTCTTAGGTTTAGAGAGAGAAATAAAATTAACATAGAGGCAGATATTACCTGTACCTCTACGAGTCTTGATACCTGCATTTGGGTCACCACTAATTTGATTTATTGGATGATTTGCAGTCTATCACTGAGCTGGTGGTTGAGGAGATTGATCAACAATAGATTCAACGACTTGTTCACGTTTAGGGATAACGTTGGTTATTTTAGCAACATGTACTTCATTATTTAGTATCAACTCTGGAGTTATCTCAGAGGTTTGATCAGCAGAAGGTGAAGTTTGGTTATTCACTGAAGAATTTCCGAATGATGTATCAGAGGGAGGAATTTGAATTAGAGTAGTGATATTGACCCCTAATGATGATGGATCGTTGCTTGAGATAAGAAGATCAGGGATTCCATCATCATTATTTTCAGCGTTAGGTTGATTGCTTAAATAAGTTTCAGGTTCCCCATAATGAGATTTCATCCAATCATTCAATTCCTCATCTTCTTCAAGGATAGGAGTAGAATTAGTTGGACGAGATTCATCAAAATTGACGTGCATGGATTCTTCAACGTGTTGTCTTCTTTTGTTGAAGATTCTGAAAGACTTAGATACAGAAGAGTATCCAAGAAATATCCTATCATCAGCTTTTGGATCAAATTTACCCAAATGATCTCTATCATTCAGAATGTAGCATCTACATCCAAAGATGTGTAGGAATTTCAGAGTGTGTCTTCTTTCATGAAATAATTCATAAGAAGTCTTCTTGAATCGCTTTACTATCAGAGATCGATTCTGAGTAAAGCACGCTATGTTGACTGCTTCAGCCCAGAATTGAGTAGGTAGATATGATTCGCTGAGCATTGAGCGAGCTGCTTCAATGATCGTTCGATTTCTTCTTTCCGTTTTGCTGAGGAGTTCTCACTGATGTGAATTTATGAGTGATACCCTTTTCTTCTAAGAAGTTAATCAGGGTACTGTTTTTGAAATCAGTGCCATCAGCACTTCTCATAGACTGAACAGTGAAATTGTTCAGGACTTCCATTCTTTTAACGAAAGAGATAATTATATCAGGTATATCACTCTTGGATCGAAGGAAGAATACCCAATTATCACCAGAGTGTACTTCTTTCCAGATAGAGATTGAACATTAACAGGTCCAAACAGATCCATATGAAGAAGTTGAAGAGGTGAAGTCGCTGAGGAGACTTGTTTAGATCTCTGAAAGAGGCTTTTGTCAGTTTTCCCTTCTCACACGCTGAACAAAGAGATTCCTTTGTAAAGGTATGGTTAGGGAGATCCCTGACAAGTTCTTTTTGAGATAACTCATTGATCATCTTAAAGTTTAGATGAGAGAGTCTCTTGTGCCATAACCAGTTTATATCAGAGGAAGCTCTGGAGATGAAACACATATTCTCAGAGTGACAACTATTCATATTAATGACCTACACATTTTCTAATCTTTTGCCTGTTAAGGCAAGTTTGTCATTAATGTTAGTGACATCACATCTGTTCTTTAGAAATAGAACATTGAAATCTTTGTCACATAGCTGACTAATGCTCAATAAGTTGTGCTTAAGTCGTTCAACATAAGCGACTTGGTTGAATGAAGTTGCTCCATTGGATAGAATTCCATAACCCATGGTGTATCCGTTCCGATTTCTATCGAAGGTCATAGAGGGACCAACTTCTTCCTTGTATCCAGAGAGCAGAGATTTTCTGCCAGTCATGTGCCTTGAGCATCTGCTATCGAGATACTAGATACCTTTAGCACTCTGCATACAACAAAAAAATTAATTTTTTATAAGTACCCATATTACTATGGGTCCTGCTGTGTTAATGGAAGGAGTGGCGGATGAGCTACTACCTGAAGTATTTTCTACAATGATTTTCTTCACCTTGGAAGTTTTACCAACCCTGGTGGATTTCGTTCTCGCTGATTTATCAGCTTGAGCTACTTTCGTACCATGAGCTAGTTTTCCAGCTTTAGTAGCAGTAGGACATTTGCTTGCATTTCCTGTATTTGAAAACAGGTTTGGAATTGAAAGAGTTCAAAGAGCGAGTAGAAGCATTTTCAGAACCAGAACCAAGAATTCCTTTGTCAGGTGTCTTTGGAGGAACAATAATTTTCTCAGGGACAGGTGTGAGATCAATATTAATTTTGGGAGTTGGTCCGTGAATAAATCCAGGGATCTTCTTCCTAGTTTTAGGATGACTCACTGAAGGAATAAAGGAGTTCTTCTTCTGTTTCTGAAAGTTCTTGATTGTAGGAACATGGTCAAGAAACTTGTTCTTGATCATTTTCTTAATATCATTAGATTTAAAGATAGGCAGCTTCTCATTGAAATGAGGTTTCTGAGAAGAAGGATCAGGGATTGAGGAAACAAGCATTCCGAATTTTAACATGGAACGATCATTTTATGATTCTTCTTTGTCAGGGTTATATCCTAAACTACTTTTGACCTTTATAGGGATCTGGGCATTGATAATCTCGCTAACTTTATCAGAAGGTTTGCACCATCCTTCGATGGTAGCTTTTTCAGCCTTGAGATCAACGATAGCCTTTCCCCGATCAGTGATTGCTTGTTATTTCTCAATGCTTATTGTTTGATTTACAAAGACTTGGTCTTTTAGAGTTTCTTCAATAATTGTAAGTCCTTTGATTTTTAAATGACAATATTGATAGATCATCTTGATTTGTTCATCTTTGATCTCTCCATTTAAGCATTATAAAAATCAATAGTCATAGCATCGAGAGCTGACAAGTTATTACTTTCAGGTATAGAGGAGATTGTAGAGATGTTTACCTGAGTTGAAGGAGACTCTGAGGATGATGTTTCAGAAACTTCTTCAGCTTCTTCAATTTTGGCCATTAGGCAGAGGAAGGAAAGATGTTTTTCATCGGAACCTGATTCATCAGAGGTTTTGGCCCAATCATCTTCTTGTTGGTCCCAATCAACTTCTTCAGCAAGTAGACCTTTGCCTTTTTGCTGGTTCTTTTTCAGATCTCTGTATTTATTCTTTAACTTAGAGTATTTTTCCTTTTTATCAGAGTTCTGAGAGGTAGTGGGTGCAACTACTTTCTTAGATATGCACTCACTTGCAAAGTGACCCTTTTGCTGACAATTATAGCATATGGTAGATGCTTTTTCAGCAACTAGAGCTTTTGACTTGTCCGAGTCAGCGATAGCAGGAGTTTTTCGGAAGTTACTCTTTCTAGCAAATCTTCGAAAATTGTTCGTTAGAAGATCTAGAGAGTTATCAAACTCAGAGATGTCAGCATCAATGAGCTCTTTTCAATCAGTTTGATTTAATTCAGTGATAGAGGTGATAGAGGAAGAAACTTGTATTGAAGGATCTACCTCTGAAGTCACTAGTGCTAAAGAAGTACTTTAGTCACCCTTGATATCATTTATATGGTTTTTCCTTAAAACTTGAGATTGTTCTTCATTTAGGAGCATTCCATATAAGGAGCTAAGAGAGAGAGTTTCAAGATTCTTTGACAGTTTTAGACATGTAGTGTACACTCCCCATTGTTCAGGTAGTGCCTCCATGAATTTTGTCAGTATTTCGGCATTAGCACATTCTCTGTTGACAGTTTTCATATCAATCAAGAGACAGTTAAACCGTTGGTGAATTTGAGAAAGAGTTTCACCTTTTAAATGCATAAAACTTTCATATTGCCTGACCAAATTTATACATCTTGTGATTTGAACTTCATCAGTTCCTTCATATTGAATACATAAAGTATCCCACATGCTTTAGATGTTCTCATCTTCATTACAGAATCATAAACTTCATCTAGTAAAGACATTACTATTATGGATCTAGCTTTAGAATCTATAGCTACTTCCTTTTTCTCTTCTTCAGTCCATTGATCTGGAGTTTTGACAATCCTCCTTTCAGCTATGGCTGGAGTGGTTGTGGTGGTGGGAACACCAGGGACCAGGGCTGTAGGAATGAATGATCCATTCTCTATGTAGTAGGGGATCTTAGGATCTGACGCTTCTAGGAATAGAGCCATTCTTTCCTTCCATAATCGAAAGTTATCACTGCTAAACCTAGGAGGTTTAGCTAAAGATCCATTATCAATGTAATTTCTATTATTATTAATCATTTTAAAATAGCTTTGTAAATAAGTATTTTAAAGATAAGTAAGCAAGAAACACTGCTCTGATACCACTTGTTGGTCCCAAAGGAGTCTACAGTAGTTCAAGGATAGAGAAACAGTTTGTAGAAGGGGGGGGGGGGTGAATACAAACACACAGATTTTAACTTTTTAGTTTTCAAACTAAGTTATATTGAATAAACAAATTTATAGTTACAAGCGGAATTAGAACAAGTAAATAAACCTATTCTATTGTAACTTAAGAAATCACGCAGTTTGATGCACAAGGAATTGAGAAAGTAAAGAGGTAGAGGTTTGGGAAATAGAAAGTAGCATGCATGAAGAGGAAGAAAGGATCTTCATCTATTTATACCTGTTTGCAATTAATGCAAGACAAAAGGTATATGTCACATGTCAAGCTTTCATGGGAAGCTTTGTCCTTTGCTCAAAAGCAATCATGCTTTTGGCCGCGTGTGCTCAGTACCATATCAAATTTGATGGGGACAAAAGAGACAATCCGTACGTCCTTCTCTGACATAGTATAAGGTTTTGACTTTTGTGCATCGAGGATAAGATCAACATTGATCTTGCTTTATAGACTTCACTTGATTGTTGAACTTGAAACTTCAAGGATGAGCTTTAAGAGTATTGCTGAGGTCTAGCAAGAAATCACACTTCTATTCAGACAATCCTTGCTATCATTGAACCGCTTCAGATCACCAGCTGATTATCTTTATCTTCACTTGGTCTTCGACTTTTGCTAAATGTTCTTGTGGTGTGAATGTTGTTCTTCAAATCTTCAGAGATAAGATTAAGGTTCCTGATTGCAATCAGCGTGTGTATTGCTGAATTTGAATTTAAGCTTATAAACGGAATTTTTGTTGATCCCATTGTAACAAGTACAATGACAATAAACAGTTAATAGTAAAGTAATATGACACGAACAATGATTTAAAGAACTTACGTAGTCATATATCTCTTGAAAGTGTATATGTCGATTACAATCAGATTCACGGTTTCAGCTCTCTCTCTCTCTAAGTAATATGAATCGACTAACTATGAAAGTAAAACCCTAACCTTGTATTTATACTGCTAGGTCTAGTCTAATTAAGGAAACAAGAGTTTAAGGAATTATAAACTTCCTTTTACAATAAAGCATTTCATTTCCTTATTTTGTCATAATTAAAATAATAATAGACCTAACAATTTTCACTAAGTATATAGAGGAATCATATTCTAATCACTGAGAGGAGTTATGATTAACAAATCTGCATACAACTCTTACCGTTATCTGATCCAAGCATAGTTTGAGGGGGAGCAAGAGACACCATGCATAATTCAAGGGGTTGCAATTCTTGCTATCATGGGGGAGAAATGGTGTTTCTATAATTAAGAAGGAGCAATCTCGAAAAATTTAGATTGTTCATCCACTACTTCTGTATAATGTATTTTCTCAAAGACAATAAAGAGCCTCTGGTTTGTCTATCAGAAACTTCTACAATCCGTTCATCACTAAGTAAATGTTAAAGCTCTCTTCTGGTCCCAAAATGATTTCCTATGACTAGAATGATTGATTTTTAATTTTTTTTATTCTCTGAACTTTGAGTTCCAAAACCGCTATATGCACCTCAAGAGAATTCGTTTGCACAAAATCTCTTCTGATAAGGTTTACGCTTGTGTTTTTCCTTGGTAATTATATGTGTGTGATACAATATAGGTGACCGTCATGTCTCTATATCCAATCCTTTGGTGACCGTTTTTCTTCCTGACACACTTTCCACGTGTCACCACCCCATGGCCTCAAACACTGAACCGTCTTCAGGACACGTCACTTGGGGACGTTGCATTATTCAAAGTACTTGATTGCTTTTCCCCTTCCAAGAATATAAATCGACTTCATTTTTTGCTTTTACTTTTTCACCGTCGTCTTTCTCGAATTCCTTGTGCCAAGATTTTCCCCAATTTTCATCCTTACTACTGCACTTCATGGCTGATCAACCTGCAAATTCCGGAAATGCTCTTAGTGAATCTGAGTTACAATCCACTGGTGCCGAAAGCCGTCCTATTATTCACTTACGGATCATGGCAAACAACTATCAAGTTGCCCTTGACACCCATCATTATGGAGCGGACTTTGCAATTCTCATTGAGTTCCTCAAAAACAACTATCAAGTTGCCCTTGCCTCTCTCATCACCAAACTTAGATCTCAAGAGAAAGGCAAGAAGCTCACATTTATGTTTTCCAAGATTTATCCCCCTTTTCCTTAGAGATGCTCTTACCACACAAAACATCCCCTGTGCGCAACCCTACACTCCATTCTTTATCATGAACAGCCACCGCCCAACAGTTTATCTAGATGGCTATTTGTTAGATATACTCTATGTAAAAGTATGAACATAACCCTTTTGAAAACAAAGTGTTACTTTCCAGAATATTTCTCCAAAAGATAGTCTGTCTACTTAGAAGATCATCCGAAGACAGAGCTATTTATGGATATTAATACAGGCTATCTACACGTGACACATGACATGGCATAACCGTGTAACAAACTCTAACAAACTTTGATAGAGAGTTGGCCTACGTGTCAGTGTGTGACAGGACAACTCTTTGACGTTCATATCTAGTTTAGTATAAATACATGGAGTATTCCTTCAAAAACTTGTTGGTTGAATTAGAGAGAACTCGAGTGATATTTTGTATTGATCCTTATTGTTATCGATTTTTCTTTGAGTGAAATACAAGTGCATTGAGCAATTGAATCTGTTTATTCCATTCAATCAATAATTCTACTTTACTGCGTTGATTATTAAACTGCTTCCCCTACTATTCTTTATTCTTATAGTTAGATCTAAAATTATGTTGCATGGCACATCGCCGATAATAAAGATGAGATTAAAGAATGAAGAGGTCAAAGCTTTAAAGTCAAAGTCAACATAGTCAACATGTTATGTACAAGTCAACATTTCTTATTAAGAAAGTCAAAGTATGAAGCTTAATGTTAGATTACATTTTACTTTGACTTTGTAATTAGTCAAGAGTATAAATACTCTTGTATTAGGAGAGAATTAATAGTAACACAAAGGGAGCTCATTTGTAATATTTCTAGAGAGAGTAATTAGAGAGAGAAAGTTCAATATATGAGAATCTGCTTCTAATTGTTGTTCATAATTGTTTAGATTACTTGTTACTTGATCTTAGTGGGATTAACAATTGGTATCAGAGCGAGAATCAAGAGATTTGATGAAGAAATTTGGTATTTTGAAGTTTTCAAGAAAATTCTTGAATTGGTTAATTTTGCAAGATTTTTGGCTGAATTTGAGAATTTAGGCTCATATGATTCGGATTTAATAGGAAATTACTCGATTGTAATCAATTTGAGGATTGAATCAGATTAGATTAGGATTTGGATCAAATTTGTGGATTTTTGTGTTTTGATAAAAAGTCTCTATTTTGGATCAAAAAAATTCTAGAATTAATGCGAATTAGGTATATGTTCATAAATTAAAATTGTTTATGGTAGTGATGCGAACAACATATCCAAAATTCAAAGCATTTGGATAAGTTTTGAGGTCAAAATCGAAGATTTTTTGGGTTTTTGTTCGAAAAAACTTGAAGTTATTGTTCATGTTCTTAGCCTTCTGATAGGCTATCTTTATAGCCTTCAGGATAGGAAAAATTCACAGCCTACGGATAGGCAAAATTCATAGCCCTCGAATAGCATTGTCCGAGCCATCGGAGTGAACAGTAGCATTCAGACAAAGCATATCCGAAGGTATCTGAGCTTCGCACGTTCCATCCGATCCTCGCATAAGGCATCAGAGCCTCGTACAAGCCTATCCGAGCTTCGCATGACGTCACCTTTGCATGAAGCATATCCGAGAGCAATCTGAGACTTCGCATGATCTTAATCCGATCCTTGCACAGTAACCCTCTGACAAGCTTTATCCAAGCCTTCGTATATCATTTTCATCTGAGCTTCGCACGAGCCTAACCCTCGAATACTTATATTGAAAAAAAATATCCAATTTTCGATTCTTTGAAATTTTAACCTTTGATATTTTGACTTTTTGGGTTGGATTTTTGATTCTTTCTTCAAAAATATCTTTCAAATTTAGGAAAAAATTTCTCGGGGATTGACCTTAAAGTTGACTTTTTCCCGAGAGTTGACTTTGACTTTTCAACTTGATTTTTCCGCACTTGTTTGATAGTCAAAGTTATTCAAATCTTTTGCAAATCATTTGATTATCGATCACCTTGTATCTGATAATGATGTCTTTTAATGATTTGAATTTGTAGGGATCTTCTCTACAAGCATAGGTTGAAAGCCAGACGAAATAGATTTATAAACTTAAAATCGATCATATTACAAATGAGAAACTCATTCCTTCAAGTCAGGTTGTAATGAGGAATGGAATAATAGGAACATTGACCTGATAAAGAGTAATTCTGGTTATCAGAATGCGATTAGCGCTTATATAGTTCAGGATAAGATGATTAGTTTGTCACACCCCACTAAAGCGGAATCACGAGGCGTGATAGTTCAAGATTTCATAGCAATAGAGCAAAAACAACACCAATCATTCATTCAAATACATAACATTTTAAAACTGAAAAATTCGTCATACAAGTACAGAGTTTTAACGAAACAACATAAACATAAAGTCCAAACAAAAGATTTCAAATTAAAACATAATTGATGTCGTCGCGCCTACAAGCGAGCATTTCAGATAACCTTTCTTACTCCTGAAAAGCATGATAAAACAACGGTCAACTACAAAGAGTTGGTGAGTTCACAGGTTTTAAATGCATAAAACCTTTTGTATGCAAGGTATGAAATGCAAAACGGATGTTCGCATCGACTTTTATCATTTTAACTTCTTATGAGCAAAAATATAAATTTTAAATACACATGATATCAAATTAAACCTAAAGCGAAATTCTACGCCCCACGAACTACCTCAGAGGTGGACCTAAAGTCCACATGTGTAGAACATTCTTAATTGATAAAATGCACCCCTACTTGCCAGTTAGGTGGGTATGTCAACCAAATAGCGCTATCCACAAATATCATCGGCTCAAATATTATAGAGTTAAATAGTAATGTAACACGGGGACTTCACATAACTCAACATATCATCGTGTAATATAAATTTGCTCACTGTATAGAATTATATGGTTTTCATTTAACAATATAAATCAAATCACTTTTATTTATAACCACATGCTTTTCACCCCAACACATTTAAAACACATAAAAGAGGGGCCGTGAATACTCATCTTTTTGCTAAAACTTAAGTTAATTAAAATACGATCCGCTCCCACACGCCGGTCTACCGTTTCCCTATCATAGAGGAATACCCAAAACGGTCACTTATGTGTCTAATGATTACTATGAGTGTGCTTATAAGTCCTTATATGTCCAACTTGGTCTACAATTGTCACGTTATACATAATGAGCATATGTTCTTTAAGGAAATAATTTATACCGAAAATATAATGTATATTCTTTTAAGTGATCATAATTTGAAATCAAATAGTTTCAAAATTACAGAAACTATAAGTCCCAAATATGATCAATTTTATGTAACGTCCAAAATAATAAAATTTCCCATATTTTTATATGTGATGCATTATTGAGTTAAGGTCATAGTGACCAAATTTCATGCATTTTAGACATATGAAAAGGGTTCAAATAATTTATATCAAAGAGTGTGTCACAGCAAGCATGGCAGATTACACACTGTTACCTAATATTTTTCAAAAATTCCAGTTGGATTATAATCATAACACATAAAGGAAACTTTTGAAATAAGAATCACTCATTTTGGATTAGTTTTGAAGGAGATATGGCACCACAAAATTGCATGCACACTTCTGTCATTAGTTGATAGATTGCACACTTAACTTTAATAAATTGGTTAATGCCTCAAAACTTCAAATTTTTGAATGAAAATGGATTCATATGAACCCTAATGCATAAAAGAAAGCTCCAGAAGAAGAATTATGCATTATGGACAAATATTCAAAAAGATATTAACATGCAAAGTATGGTTTACCTACTGGTGGTTTCACAGTTTGCACACCTAAAATGTTTTAGGTGTTTGGAGGGTCAAAACTCCATATTTTCATGTGATTCCACTTGAAATCAAAAGATAATTCATATAATTGACTCTCAAAGGAAGAATCATCCTTTTTCATTGAGTTTTGGAGGAGATATGGCTATTTGAACATGCATGCACAATTCTGTCAGATTTGGACAGAATACACACTCATTTTGTTTTGATTAATTGAAACCTCACCATATTTTTGAATGAAACCAGTGGCATTTGAAAGATAACTCACTAAATTAAATTCCAGAAGGAAAATCAAATGATTTAGATAAATATTCAAAGAGTTATGGTCGTTCAAAATAGGGTTTACCTACTGTTGAACTTCCAGATGCACATTCATCTTGCTATGAGCATTTGGGGGGTCAAAACTCAATGTTTTTGAGTGAAACCCCTTAGATTAGAACCCCAACTCACTAAATAAACTTTTAGAAGAGGATTTATGATATTCGAGGATATTATTTGCATGAAATGGACGAGTTATGCACATGCATGAAATCTGTCAGCACCAAAAATCACCACTGTTGTTCATAATCACAAAAAATCATGTTTTTCACCTATTTTCTTGAGTTTTATTGTGTGGATCATAGACTACCACCATTGTATAAACATTTTTACATGTTTTGGTGTATAATCTCTCCACAAACTCAGAAATTTCAGATATTAAAAGAAGTAGCTAAAAAAATGTAAGAAAAGTGGGTTTTTTCACCCAAAATTTGCAAGAAAAATGAGAGTAGAGTTATTACCTTGTTTTGGATAATGATTAAACTTGATTTTGATGAAGATTTCTAATGATAATGGCTGGAGTTTAGTTTTAGAGAGGAAGAAAGGGAAAATGGAAGTGTCTCTTCACTTTTAGAGAGAGAGAGAGAGAGAGGAGAGCAATTTTGAATTTGAAAATGAGCAAATGAGAAAAAAAAAATTTATATGTGGACAATGGGTGGGGGGTGGCCGGCCATGGGTATGGGCCCCACCCATCCTAACAATTTTTTTTAAATAGTATTTTAAGCCCAAAAGAAGTGAAATTAAAACTCCATTTTCTCAAATTTTGCCTTTTTCCTTCAAAATATATCCAAAAGTGTTTAAATTATGTAAAAATAAAAGTTTTATATTCAACATTCTAAAACTATATATATTTTATATAAATTAGGTATAAATTAGAGCATTTGACATTATATTGGACGTTTCGGACAGTTACGGGTCGGAACTGGACATTTTAAGCGACTACCGGAAATGCTAGAGATGTTTCGGTTAATCTAATCTATCTAACTCTTATTCTTCTAATTATCTAAAATAACTCTAACAAACTTGATAAAGCTAACCTGAAAGCTTGAATTTCGACAGTTGTCACAGTCTCCCCCTGTTAAACAAATTTCTTCCCGAAATTTAAAAGCTAGCTTTCTCCGGGGTGTTCACGAATAGGCTGGGATACTTACGCTTCATCAAATCTTCGCGTTCCCATGTATACTGTGGACCATGTTTCGCATTCTAACGGATTTTAATAATAGGGATTTTACTGCGCCTCAACCGTTTAACTTCTCGGTCCACTTTCCCAATTGGTTCTTCAACGAAGTTTAACCGATCGTTAATCTGAGCGTCGTCCATGGGTAACACCAACATTTCATCTGCTAGGCATTTCTTTAGATTTGACACATGAAATGTGTCGTGGATGGCGCTTAGATTTTGTGGTAACTTTAATTTGTACGCCACTGGTCCGACTCTTTCGAGTATTTCGAGTGGACCAATGTATCTGGGACCCAACTTGCCTCTCTTCCTGAAGCTTACCAGTCCTTTCCATGGCGACACTTTTAAAAGCACTTTATCTCCCACTTGAAACTCCAACGGCTTTCTCCGATTATCCGCATAACTCTTTTGACGATCTCTTGTTGTCTTGAGTCTTTCTTTGATGGTCGAGATCTTGTCAGTGGTTTCCTGAATAATATCGGGCGATTGTCAACTGTCTATCTCCGACTTCTACCCAGCTAAGCGGCGATCTACATTTACGTCCATATAGAGCTTCATACGGCGCACACTGTATGTTGGTGTGATAGTTGTTGTTGTAGGATAATTCAACAAGTGGCAGGTGGATATCCCAACTTCCACCGAAATCTATTGCACATGCCTGTGACATATCCTCTAGCGTTTGGATAGTTCTTTCTGACTGTCCATCCGTCTGAGGATGATACGCGGTGCTATAATCCAAACGTGTACCTAGTGCCTTTTGAAGAGATTGCCAAAATCGTGACGTAAATCGTGTATCCCTATCCAAAATAATGGAAGTAATCAGAAAAATAAAGATATCAGAAATCCGGTATGGAATGATAGATAGGCACACCATGACGTGTAACTATCTCGTTGCTGTAGATTTGGGCACGCTTTTCCATACTAAAATCTTCGCGAATAGGAATGAAATGAGCCGATTTGGTGAGTCGGTCCACTATAACCCATATAGTATCTTGCCCCTTTCCGGTTCTGGGTAGCTTGGTTACGAATGATAATGGCTGGATTTCTAATGCAATGCACTCGATCTGCTTGCATTTCTAATGATAATGGCTGCAGTTTAGTTTTAGAGAGGAAGAGAGGGAAAATGGAAGTGTCTCTTCACTTTTAGAAATAGAGAGATGAGAGCAATTTTGGATTTGAAAATGAGCAAATGAGAAGATTTTTTTTATATGTGGACAATGTGGGGGGGGGGGGGTGGCCGGCCATGGGTATGGGCCCCACCCATCCCAACAATTTTTTTTAAATATTATTTTAAGCCCAAAAGAAGTGAAATTAAAAGCCATTTTCTCAAATTTTGCCTTTTTCCTTCAAAATATATCCAAAAGTGTTTAAATTATATAAAAATAAAAGTTTTATATTCAACATTCTAAAACCATATATATTTTATATAAACTAGGTATAAATTAGAGCATTTGGCATTATATTGGATGTTTCGGACAGTTACGGGTCGAAACCGAACATTTTAAGCGACTGCCGGAAATGCTAGAGATTTTTCGGTTAATCTAATCTATCTAACTCTTATTCTTCTAGCTATCTAAAATAACTCTAACAAACTTGATAGAAGCTAACCTGAAAGCTCGAATTTCGACAGTTGTCACGTAATTGGAACATTGAAGCTAATTTAAAAGTGCTTACGGATGAGAATTTTACATCGGAGACTGAAAAGAATAATCTTGAAAGAAAACTCAAGTCTTGTCAGTTGACAAATATGATATTGGAGACTGAAAAGAATAATTTTGGAAGCAAACTCAAGTCTTGTGAGTTGACAAATATGAAGCTTTTAAAATAAATAGCTGATTTTGAGCAGGTTATTATTATGGAAAGGAACAAGTTTGAACTCAAAAGTAAATCATTTGAAAAGAATAGTTTGGAACTTATAGAGTGAAAATTTATGATCTTCAACAAAAATTAAAAATACAACAAAAAGATTTTCCAAGTGAAAGAAGGAAGTCTGATAAGAAGTGTGACCAATGTTGTAAGCTAACAAAGCAGATTTCTATACTATAGAAATCATTAGAATGTGAAAGAAAGATCGCTACTTCTGACAAGAAGATTCATATGAAGAAGAAGATTGTCAATGTCAAAAAATTATCAGATAAAAAGAAGTGGTTTAGAAGTAGATTTAGGGAATGAGAACAGTAACTTTGATGTTGAAAGACAAATTCTTAAATCAAAGGTTACTGCTTTCTCCCAGAAAATTTCTGAGATGGAGATGAAGCAAATAGAAGAAAACAATTTTTTTTAGAGTATGTTAACAAGTTTTAACGCTATCAAGACATCTGAGACTGAGTTAGAAAGGGACTCTGGGATAGCAAAGGAGTTCAAGAAAGAAAAAGAAGCGTTTGAGAAAAAGATTGCTGAACTTTCAAGTCAATTGTTTGAGCTACAAACAGATATTATGAATGAGCAGATTATGAAGTCTGAAATACAGAAAAAAATCTGATTTGCTTGTTCAGGAACGAAATGCATTGTCTACAGAAGTGAAGGAGTTTGAAGAGAATAATTTTAAGGTGGAATTTTAAGGTGAAATGCATTGTCTACAGAAGTGAAGGAGCTTCAACAAAATTCTGCAAATCAAATGACTTTTCAAAAGATCAGATTCGTACTTCTAATCTTTTCAATAATTATTCTGCTTCTGAGTCAAATACTAACCATTCTAAGCAGGTCAACGTGATTTGGAAAAAGATATCAAATACAGTTGTGCAGGTTAACAAAAGAACCGATTCAAAGCATTATGTTTACTCTTTCAATTCAGTTAATCAACTTCAATGAACAGAACATGAGCTGGTCAACTTGTCCACCAAATGATTTTGTACACCGAAGGTATGTAAACAGATGCTATGGTACGTATTCTGTACCAGATGCCCCAATTATAAGATCTACTGTTAGAATATCTAGTCGAAATAGATGGTTCGGATCTTACTGTTTACCTCAAACCAACACTAACATTCAAGGACCCATGAAAGTGTGGGTACCAAAATCTACTTAATATGTTTTGCAGGTTGTCATGTATCTTGATGAATTCCGATCATTCAAGCACATGATCAGACTTGTTAATGGTTTGAGGGGGATTAAGTAATTTCTATCTTTGAGGGGAAAAGCTTATGAACTATATTGTCTAAAATGTTGAATTTCAACAATACACGGTAACTCAATCTAAGAAACTCACTCGTGTTTGTTTCTTGATTTACCGTGTGTTCATATTTCTTGACTTGGTTATTTCCACGTCTCTTATATCCGGTGGAAATACACTCGTTTTTCGAAACACTGTACTTACTGAGTCAATCTGTTTAGCGTTCGTATTTGTTCATTGACATTCTTTGTTAGGATTAATTAAAGAGTTTGTGTTTAGTTAGACTTGTGTCAAAATAAGGAAGGATATGCTTAATGTAAATAAGGCAAGTTTATAATGCCTTAAACTCTACTTTCCTTATCTCTTTATGTTTTCTAGCAATATAAATAGGGGTCTTGAGTTAATTGTTAGATTACACATTATTGAGAGAGAGAGTCGATATTATTGTGAGCTTACAGTTTATTCAAATCTACAAGTGACAAGGGAGATATACAACTTACGATATTCCTTATATTCTTCATGTTCTTCGCGTTCTTATACATTATATATGCGTACTTGATATAATCGGGGATCCACAATTGGTATCAGAGCCAACGATCTTAGTTTTGGACTGCATCTAATCGATTTATGGATTTCTAGGTAAAAATCTCGACTTTCTCTGTTTTGCATGTTTATCTGGTCTAACAGCTATCGCTTCAATCGACATATATTCAACTATTTGTTTGTCTGTGTTTGATAGATTTTTTATCGAGTCTAAACATCAACAATATCAATGGATAATATGTTTAAACCCAGTTTCTCTCTATTTGCTTGTGTTTTTATCGAGTCATACCTTAGTTAGTTTGCTCGATTCGTTTCCCTTCGTAATTAGATTAAAAAAATTATCGATTGATTGCTTTATATATTTAGGGTGTTTAATACGTTCGTTCTAGTCTGTCCTTTTTTTCCAAGAAATCCGTGTTTAAAGTAGTTTTTGAATTTTTATTAGGACTTGTTGCACCAGTATCACTCGATAAGAATTCATTCTATTCATTAATTTTTGTTTTATTTTAAAAACACTTACTTTCGTTTATTTTGCGTTACTTCTGCTATTCTATAACTACAGAAAACTCAGGATCTTTTGACTCCTGCAGCTTTTCTGGTTAGAGAATCCTCAAGTAAACCTCATAAACCATGGTAATTTTATTTAACTTAATTGAGAAAATTGGAAACACAAGAACTTTGCTATTCTTTTCTATAATAAGACTACATAACTTTTGTTACGCTAGATCTTTTCAGTCAAGAATCCTTCGCTTTTGCTAGCTGATATATCTATTAAAGACAAACAGAATTAGAATTTTTTTTAATTTTCATCGAATCCCTTTACGCGACATCTTTGAGTTCTATTTAGATCATCTAAGTCAACCTGTTCAATCGAGTCGTAGTCATTCGACTTCAAATCTTGTCGATTCCCTCTGAGTCGAAATCATCTCTTATCGAGTCATCCTTACCCGACATACAACTCCTCGAGTTAACCCTACCCGACATAAGTCTTATCACATCTAGTACGTCGAGATAAAACCTACGTTTCATGAAAACTTAGAATTTTTCCAACACTCACCGATCGAGATCACATCAATCAAGTACAAATGACTACACGCGAAGCTATGGCCATTGGTTCCGACACAAAACCACCAATTCTCTTTCGAGGAGAATATCCTCAATGGAAAGACCGTTTTCTCGATTTTGTCTAAATACATGACTACGCGGAAGATATTATGATTTCCATCACTAAAGGACCGCCACTTCTCCTGTATCATGAACTTCCCGCAATGCCAAACAAAGAACCACTTCCGGCTAGACAAGAAATCAGGTCAAAGTCTAAGTACACTAATGTTGAAACTCGAAGAGCAAAAGGCTATCAACTTGCACGTTCTTACCTACTACTCAGCATTCCGAATGAAATCTACATAAGTATTGATAGTCATAAAAGAACAGCCAAAGGGATGTTGGAACAAATAGAGAAGTTCATGTTTAGCACGAAGATTGGAACCCGAATGAAGATAAATAACTGCATCACTAACTATGATGAGAGTCTTACGGATACTTTCACTCTCTTTGTTTACTTAGTAAATGAACTAAGCAAAAACGAAATCCTGAGTCAAAGATCGAGAACACCGTGAAATTTGTTAGCAATTTTCAACCCGAATGGAGCCGATTTGCCAATCAAATCAAACATAGCAAATTTCTCACAGAACTCGATCTTCATGAAGTATATGAAACCTTGAACAAGACGAAGAAGAGGTTCTCGAAGCTATGGAAGCCAAAAACAAGCTCAAAAAGCCTTCCGACCCAATCGCTCTCGCTGCCAAAGAAGAAGTAAACTCATCCCGAAGCATCTCTCAAGATAACTTTCCGGAGATAGAAAACGAAGAATTTGATGATCCCGCGATAGCCCAATTCCAGCAACAATTGGTTGTTCTCACTCAATCCTTCCAACGCAAATTCTCTCGTCCCTCCAACCCCAATCAACAAAGATATGATTCGGGACCAAAGAACTTTAAGCGAAAAACAATCATTAAACAAAAGCCAAGGAAAGATGAAAACCGCCCACCGGGCAAACCGGAAGATAAGTTTAAGGGAGAAAAGAGCTTGTGCTACAACTGTTGCAAAACTGGTCATTATGGACGCGAATGTAGGAAGCCCGTTGTCAAAGATGCTAACTATTTCGCGTACAAACTAATGCTTGCCAAACTAGAAGAAGCCGACAAAGTTCTTATGGCTGAAGATGAATATTGGCTGCATCATGATCACAATGAACTAGATGAGGAAATCCAAGCACATTTAAATCTAATAGCATTCTCTGACCCCTCTGGTGAAGATTCACCCTCTCACGCTTCCGACTACACACCCGAGGTAAGTCATTCTGACTATGATAAGTTTGTTGCTAAAAAGAATGATTTGATGGTACAATTGCATGAATTAAATTCTAAGTTGAAAGACGAGAAACACTCAGTTTCAAATCTAGAAGCACGTCTAGAAAATAATCATAACCAACTTCTTATTGCAACGTCCGAAATTACTAATCATAAGAGTGATGTTCTAAACATGCAAACCAAAAACGATGTTTATAAAACTCAGAATTTAGATCTTAACTGACAAGTTTCAGATCTCACAACACGACTTCACAAATCCGAACGTGAGGCTGAAGATTTGTCTTCAAAATATGACTTTGCCATTTTTCAACGAAACGATCTATTAAACAAACTCAATGACTTGGAACTTAAACCTTACAAATTAGGTCAAACTGAACAAACGATTCATTTAAATGCCCTAAAAGAGTTATGTTCAAAAGCGGGCCAAGGTTTTGAAAATCCCAAATGTTTAGCAAAGGCCCTATAAAACACTCAGACTCTTTATAAATTTGAATATCTAGACCTTGGTCCAGATTATAAAATTCAATTCATGAAGCCTCCTATTAAAGTCGAGAGACGGGAAGATTGGAATAGGAAGAACAAGAAATTTCATCAAATTCCTTTCTGCTATCCAAAATAAGTAGAAAAGGACTCTTCAAAAGGATCTCTTCCAAATAATTATTTTCCTTCCTATACCAACGAAGAACTTCACACCAAACCACTAACTAGAAAAGGTGTTGGAATCTGAACGTTATTCATCGGAAAAGTAAAAGGAGGGTTTAATCACAAAAATCCAAAATCATGAAAACGAAGCTTTGCATGATGAGAATCCCGAAGTTGATAAACTTCCAGTATCTCTTCATGTAAAGCTTTCGTTAGCAATTATTTAGATGATTGTGAAGAAATATTCAAACTAGATCCAAATTATTGTTCTCCCAAACATCAAACTTTTCGTTCTCCTTCACAAATAGACGAGGAGTTAGACAAACTTGAAAACATAGATCTTTCTAACCACAAATCCACAGGGTGTTCAAATGTTTCGGTTGATGCTTTTGACTTCAATCCCAGTCTTCCAAGCCCTGAGGAATATGTAGATAAAGGCAAGAAAACTATTGAATCGGTCCAAGTTTTTCAAAATAGTCAAGATGAGACTGAATTTTCCACTAGTTTTCCAAAACCCATCTCATCTCAACAAAAAGAACAAACTCATTTTTCAGAAAAGGCTAAATTCTATGAAACTGAAAATGCTAATAAACTTTCGTTTCATGTTTCAGCTTTACATCCTCTAAAGACAAAGCAAGTTTGGGCCGAAAAAGGAAAACGCAATCCAAAGTCCTCATCCCACAAATAAAGTCAATTTTAATTTCTCAAATGTTGCTAGAACCAATCGAATTTTTTTAATTTCCGTATAATATTCATTTTGTTCGACATTTAATTCAATTTTCCAGACATAAAATTTGTTGCTCCCATCGTGGTGTGAATGACTTTGTGCACTTAAATTTTTATGGTTATGATTACTATTCTGACATGCATAATGTTAATCCAAAACTCCTTTCAGTGATTTGAATATGATTCCTCTGTACTTAGTGAAAATTCCAATGAATAAGTTAAAGTTCAGAACTCAGTGATAGCATCGCTGATAACACCCAGCGATCACTGAACATCAGGAATATCTAACTTATCTCTGAAGATCTAAAGAACAACAGTCACACCATAAGTCCATTCAGTGACAGTCGAAGACCAAGCTGAAGATAAAGATAGACAGCTGGTGATCTGAATCGGTTCAGTGATAGCAAAGTTCATCTAAACAAAAGTGTGAAATCTTGCAAGGCCTCAGCGATACCTCAGCGACCTCATCCTTGAAGTCTCAGGATCAGCGATCAAGTGAAGCCTTCGACAAGATTAATGTTGATCTTATCCTCGATGCACAAAAGTCAAAACCTCTATACCTTGTCAGAGAAGGACGTACAAAATGTCTATTATGTCCCCATCATATCTAATTTGGTACTGTTCATATGTGGCTAAAAGCATGGCTATCCTATTAACCAAAGGACAAACATCCTCAACATGTTTGACACGTGGCATGTACCTTTTGCTCTGCATTAAATGCAAACGGGTATAAATAGATGGGAAATCTCTTTCCATCTTAATGCATGTTATTTCTCTCTAAAACCCTCTACTGCAATCTTTCTTTCTTGTGCATCATCTTGTACCACTTGTAAATGTAAATTTGTTTATTGATATAAACTAATTTAAAAACGAAAATCTACTTGTGTTTATATTCAACCACCTTTCTACAAATTGTTCTACGTATTTGAACTCTTGTAAACCCCTTTGGGACCAACAAGTGGTATCAGAGCAGTGTTTTTTTCTTCAAATCTTTAAAACAACTTTGCAAAACAAGTTATTTTAAAATGGGTAACACAAACACTAACTGATAATGGATCTTTAGCTAAACCTCCAAGATTTAGCCGTGATAATTTCCCTCTATGGAAGGAAAGAATGACTTTATTCTTAGAAGGGTCAGATCCTAAGATCCCCTATTATCTAGAGAAGGGACCATTTGTTCCTACAATTGTGGCTCCTGCAGTACCTGCCACCACTACCACTGCATCCATACCTGAGAGACAAATTGTCAAAACTCCAAGTCAATGGAGTGATGAAGACAAAAAGGAAATAGCTATTGATGCAAAAGCTAGATCCATAATTGCCATGTCTCTTCCTGATAAAGTTTATCCTTCTGTAATGAAAATGAGAACTTCCAAATCCATGTGGAATACTCTCTGTATTCAATATGAAGGAACTGATGAAGTTCAAATTAGTCGTAGTATAAATTTGGTAAGACAATAACAAAGTTTCATGTTCTTGAAAAATGAAACTCTCTCAAATTCACCGAAGATTTAACTGTCTCCTGATTGACATGAAAACTGTTAATCGAGAATATTCTAATGCTGAAATACTGAAAAAATTCATGGAGGTACTACATGAGCAATGTGAAGTGTATACTACATGTCTTAAACTGTCAAAAAATATTGAGACCTTGTCTCTAAGCGCTTTATATGAGATGCTGCTAAATCATGAGCAATCTCAGGGATTAAAAAGAAACCTCATAAAGGACATCAAAAGTTCCAAAAGTACTTCTTTGGCACTTGTGTCTTCAGAGGCTGAACCTCTAAACGTGTCTCTTCTTTTATCACTGCTATCACTAAGTTAGATCAAACTGACTCAGAAGAATTCACTGATGCCGACATCTCTGAATTTGATGACTCTCTAGCTCTTCTTACTAACAATTTCAGAAGATTTTCTAAGAAGAGTAAGTTCATAAAAATACCAGCTATCACTGACTCTGATAAGTTGTCAGCAATCTGCTATAATTGTCAGTGTAAGGGACACTTCGCAAGTGAGTGTAGATCCAAGAAATTCGCTGCACCAACATCTTCTCAGATCCCTAATAAATCTAAGAAAGAAAAATACTCTTAAGTTAAAAGAGAAATATCAGAATCTAAGAAATAACCAGCGAAAAGGGAAAGGCCTTGTCGCTGAGGAAGCAGATTGGGTTCAGGAAGACGATTACGCAAATACCACTAATGAAATCTGAATCAAATGAAGAAGACATAGCCCTAATATGATATGAAGAAGCTGAAGAGGCATCTGACACATCTTCTTCAGAATCTCCACTAACTTAGGTACCTAGCCCTTCTAACACCTTTATACCTGAAAATGATAGCTTGTCGGCTCTCGACTCTATGACTGTTGATTTTTACACTGCTTTAAACGGAAAGATCAAAGCTGAACAAATTAACCTTGATCTACTTGAACAAGTAAAGAATCGTCATCTGAAAATCAAAGAACTTTCTTAGATCGAAGAAAATCTTAAAGACCAAATCCTTATAAACATAAGCATTGAAAGACAACACGCTATCACTGAGCACGAAAAGGCCTTCGCTGATCTTACAACTGAAAAAGCCACCATTGAATGATGTTGTAAATCTTCTAATAAGATAAGCGAGATCCTAAAAGCTCAGATTCCTGCTAAGGTCAAGAGTGGTCTTGGATATTCTTATGACCTAGAAGGAACTGACACTGGCCGTTCCATGCTAAAATTTGGAATGTTTGTTTCTTCTATCTCTGACCCCTCGTCTCTAATAACTCCTATCTCAGAGACAAGACCTTCTGAACCTATCTCTAAGGATTCAGGGAAAGTGACTAAAGACAAGTTCATTAGTCAAGTTCCCAAGAACAAGAAACTCCTTTCATTGAGGAAAAATCTTTCTTTTTCTTCAGTAAGTCAACCCTCTAAATCCAACAGGAAGGTCCCTGAATTCTCTTAGAGACCAACTCCTAAGATTAAGATTGATTTGACTCCTCCTAAGCCTGAGAAACCGGTGGTTCCTCCTAGGTCTATGGAAAAAGGAATTCTTGGACCCTGTCCTGACAACATGACTCCTATTCAGCATGCTTTTAGTTCTAACCCCATTTTCAAGTATAGGAAATGTTATCACTGTGGCGAGAGTACCCACATATCTAGCAAATGTCCAAATACCACAAAAGCTGAAAAATTATCCCATGGGAAGAAAACTGCCCTAGCTGCGAAATCAGCAAAGTTAATAAAACAACTAAGTCTGGAAAGACCATGAAGGATAAAGTTTCAGCGAATGCCTCTCCCATCCCCCCTATTAATTCCACTAATAATGCAGGACCCATAATAATATGGGTACCTATGAACAATTGATCCTCTTATTTTTGCAGAGTGCCAAAGGTATCTGGTATTTAGATAGCGGATAGTCAAGGCACATGACAGGTAGAAAATTTCCGCTCTATGATTATAAAGAGGAAACTGGTCACTCAGTGACCTTTGGTGGGAATGGCAAAGGGTACACCAAAGGTTATGGCATTCTATCCAATGGAGCAACTTCCTTCTCTTGAGTTGCATACATTAAGGGACTAAAGCACAATTTATTGAGCGTGAGTCAACTCTGTGATAAAGACTTCAAAGTTTTACTCAAAAAGACTAGATGTGCGGTCACTGACAAAAACGATATGCTTGATTTAAAAGGCAAAAGATCAGAGAACATATACGTCATCAACATGGATAACACTCACTCTGACAATGTGTGCTTTCTATCAAGAGTGGCTTTGGCATAAGAGACTCTCTCATCTTAACTTCAAAGCAATAAATGACCTTTCAAGGAAAGAACTTGTCACAGGCCTTCCTAAACATGTCTTTCTAAAGGAATCTCTTTGTTCAGCATGTGAAAAAGGCAAGATGACAAGGGCTAATTCAGATCTAAGCAAGTTTCCTCTATAACCACTCCTCTTCACTTACTACATATGGATCTATTTGGACCTGTCAATGTCCAATACATAGAAGGAAAGAAGTATACTCTTTTAATTGTAGATGAATATTCCAGATACACTTGGGTGTTCTTTGTACGATCTAAGAGTGATACCCCTGATGAAATAATTTCTTTCATCAAAAAAATTGAGTTGCTGAATAATGTCCCTGTTCGTTCCATAAGAAGTGATCATGACACCGAATTTAAAAACAGTACCCTGGTAAACTTCTTTGAAGAAAAAGGCATCACTCATAACTTTTCTTCAATAAGGACTGCTCATCAAAATGGTGTTGCTAAAAGAAAAAATCAAACTATTATCGAAGTTGCTCGCTCAATGCTCAGCGAACCTCATCTTCCAACTCAATTCTGGGCTGAAGTAGTTAACACTGCCTGTTACACTCAGAATCGATCCCTGATTGTAAGGAGATTGAAGAAGACTGCTTATGAATTATTTCATGAGAAAACTCCATCAATAGAATATTTACATATCTTCGGATGTAACTATTACATTTTGAATGATAGAGATCAATTGGGAAAGTTCGATCCCAAAGTTGATGATGGTATATTTCTTGGATACTTCTCTATATCGAAGGCGTTCAGTGTCTTCGATAAACGAAGAAAACACGTAGAAGAAACCTTCAACGTCAACTTTGATGAATCTCGACCTTCAAAATCCTCTCCTATCCCTGAAGAAGATGAAGAACTATTCAACTAGATGAAATCTCATTATGGGGAACCTGAATTTTATTTCAGTACACCTCCTTGTCACTGAAAATAATGATGATGATGATGGTCCTATTCTTATTCCCACTTCGCTGAATAGTAACACTCCATCATCAGGAATGAACGTTACTCCATTAAATCAGTTCCTCCATCCAATCCTTCTATTGATAATTCTTAAGTGAATAATCAAATATCTTCCTCTTCTTAAGGAAATGAAATTCCCTCAGGATCTCCTCCTGAGGTAATTAGAGAAAATGAAGATCGTCACGCTGATCTAACATCCCCTCATGAACAGGACGCTGAATCTTCAATTAATCAAAATCGTCAGCTAGCAGCTCTTAAATGGACTCAAAATCATCCCATCGATCAAATAATTGGTGATCCATGTATAGGTTGTTGATCATAACTCCTCTCAGTGATTTGAATATGATTCATTTACTATACTTAGTGAAATTCCATAGTTAAGTTTATGTTCAAATTCAGCGATAGCACACGCTGATTGCTATCAGCGATCGCTGAAGGTCAAGGAACTACAAGCTTATCACTGAAGACCTGAAGATCAGTTATCACACCAGAAGACCATTCAGAAGAATCGTTGGTACTCCAGCGATCAAGACAAATGTCAGCAACCTGATATCTGATGTTTTCGGTTTGAAGGAAGATAACAAGGCCTTCCATCAGACCCTGACAAACTTGGAGTAGAAGGTTGCTGCTCAAGCAAACGTCCTTGAGTCTATTCAAAAGACTCAGTCCGATATGATGCAGATGCTCAGAAAGCTCTCTGAGGCAAGTTCCTCGTCTTTCAACGCTGCTGATCGGACCACGCTTCAAGAGTGAGGAGAAGCTGAAGGACGTTCAGACAAACGTTCGCACTCTGATGGTGCATTGTCTACCTCCTGATAACATTGAGGGGGAGAGATGTGCCAAAGAGTTCGCTGATGAACTCATCTCGGAGCATAACAAGTGGTTCCCTGAAGAGAGAATCTCTCTTGACATTTAGCGGCCTGAAGCTGAAGCTACTGATGAAGAAGATGAAGAAGAAGATGAGAATGAAGAAGATGATGAAGAACCAATCCCTCACTATGGGGGGATAGATGATGATAAGATGATGACGACATTGGAAGTGCATTAGAGCACTTCAGATTGTCAAGACCTGGTGTCGCTCTTCAAGAGCCCTTGGGGGACGGACCACAACCTTCTCAGGAACAATCCAGTCCCTCAGGCAAAGGAAAAGAAGTGGTAGATCTGGATGCCACTATCCCTATATCTTAGGGGGAGACCACAGATGAGGTATCTCTTCCTCTTATCCCTTTCTCTGCACATCTCCCTGAAACTCCCATACCCTCCTCTTCACCCACAAAAACTCTCTCTAACAATATTATTTCTTCCTCTCCTTCCCTCAGTGATCTCCGTCCCCCAAAGGACTCAACTTCATGGAAGGAACCTTCATCTGAAGAGCAGTTTATGTACATAATTGAAACTGACTTTGAAGAAGAAGGCCTTATTCCCAGGCGTCACGTTCAAAAGCCGATCATAAGCGAGCCTGAAGAAGAAGAAAGGCGAATAAAATTCCTTAGGGAATTCGAAGCAAGAAGAATAAGGGTGCCTGAAGCTGAACCCATTGAAGCCGTACCAATAAGGATGGTAGATGAATTCTACTTTTTGTCCAGAGAAGAGAGAGAACAGGCATTAGAAGCACAAAGAAATAGGGATGAGGAAATAAAGCAAACTGAGAATGATCTTGCTTTAGCAAGGAAATTGCTCAGAGAAGACTCTGCAAGAGATAAGGCGACTCGAGAACAATTGAAAAAGAGTGAAAGGGTCGGTGAAGCTCTCGTACAAAAAAAACTTGCACAAGAGCATATAAATGTAGATCCAACTCTCGCTCAACAGAAGATCCTAAGTGCATTGACCTCTAAAGCCACTATGCAGAAAGACAAAGAGCTTGATTGGTACACTGACAGGCTAAAATTTCGAAGATCTGAAGCCAAAATCATTCATGCAACTATCCAAGGGCGACACTCCAACAGAGGTGGTCCAAAGTTATATGTAAGAATGACAAGGACGAACAGAACAGAGAGAGAAGAAGCCAAATTCTTAGGAATTTATGGATACACTGAATGGCTAGAAATCAGAGACGCCACTCAGGGTTCTAAATCCAAATTCAAGGACGTGGTGGACAGTGTGCTGGATCAGTTGCTGCAAAGAATGTCACAACATGTGCAAGTTCCCCCTCTCCCTGAATCATCTAAAAAGAAAAGATCAAACGCTGAAGGAAGTTCAAGTGCTAAGAATGAGCAAGAAACTAAGTTTGATTATCAAAGAATTCTTGGTCATCTTGAGCTCCCTGATATATCAATGCTTTGTACTTCTCTCCCTCAAGACCGAAGATATGAAGAAGACGAAATCATCTCACTGCCTGAACCTGGTATGATATTCTTGCATAATGAAGGATTCTTAGGACTCTTCAGAAACCAAGAAATTCACAAGGCCCCATCCTCTCTCATAAAGATTATGCTTTCTTTGGCGTTGCTGGTCAGATACTCCTCTGATGAATCGACAGAAGACACTTTATGAGAATGAGCTACAAAGAAGAAATGAGAATATCTCTGACTAGTCATAGTTTTCTATTCCCTTTGTAATATTTCTTCAGTGTACAAGTACTTTACCTTTATCACTATAATTTCATTTCGCTGTAATTCTTCAGATTATAATTAATGAAATTCAAAGTACTTTACTCCATCCTAGTACTTAAAAGATCCCTGAAAATAGTAAAAGGGACAATGAACATAAGAGTTCTATTTTCGTTACACTATCTTTTACTCACTCATCTTTCACTATGAAAATTCAATCAGTGAATGGACTTTAAGCTTATGTACTTGTAAAAATTGTGCTTTCATATCCTTATAAATGAAACTCAATTCAGATAATAGACTAGCTGAAAAAGACTTTACAGATTAGCACTTAGAAAATTTTTCATTAAATATTTCCTAAGTCCTTTACTAGTCTCTTAAAGAAATTTTCCTATGTTGCTTAATCATAATCAAATAGGGGGAGATTGTTGATCATAACTCCTCTCAGTGATTTGAATATGATTCCTTTACTATACTTAGTGAAATTCCATAGTTAAGCTTCTGTTCAAATTCAGCGATAGCACACGCTGATTGCTATCAGCGATCGCTGAAGGTCAAGGAACTACACGCTTCTCACTGAAGACCTGAAGATCAGTTATCACACCAGAAGACCATTCAGCGAAAGTCGAAGACTCTAGCTGAAGAAAGAGATAATCAGCTAAGTGAACTGAAGCGGTTCAGCGATAGCAGCGATTGTCTACTCAAAGTGTGAAGTCTTGTTAAGCCTCAGCGATACTGAAGTTCATCCTTGAAGATTCAGTATCAGCGATCAAATGAAGCTTCCTTTGCAAGATCAAAGATTGATCTTATCCTCGATGCACAAAATTCAAACCAAGAACCATGTCAAAAAAGGACGTACGACTTGTCTCTTATGGCCCCGTCATATCTGATATCGTACTGTTCATATTCGGCCAAAAGCATGATTGTCTTATTAACAAGGACAAGCTTCCTATCCAAGTTTGACACGTGGCATGTACCTTTTGTCTTGTTTTAGAGACAAACGAGTATAAATAAGATGAAGATATCTTCTTCATCTAAATGCATGCTTCTATCTAACCTATACCTTCTTTATTCTTTCTTTCATCTTCTTGTGCATCATACTTCGTGTTTCTTAGTTACAATAGAATAGGTTTTTAACTTGTTCTAATTCCGCTTGTAACTGTAAATTAGTTTATTTTAATAAACTCATTTAAAAACCATAAAATCTGTGTGTTTGTATTCAACCCCCCCTTCTACAAGCTGTTCTTTCTTGATTGAACTCTTGTGGACCCTTATTGGGACCAACATAGGTGTTCAAACAAGAAGAAGTATGGCTAACATATGTCTATATGTCAACTTTATTTTCGTTATAGAACCCAAGAAGATCGACGAAGCAATCCTAGATCAATATTGGATTGAAAGAAACAAATTTTGGAAGCTTGTTCCCAGACCCTCTGACAAAACCGTAATAGGCACTAAATGGGTGTTTCGTAAAAGTTAGATGAAAACGGAACTGTCAGTCAAGGCTTGACTTGTTTCTCTAGGATACAAACAAGAGGAAGGAATAGACTACGATGAAACTTTTGCTCCTGTGGAAAGATTGGAAGCAATCATATTGTTCCTAGCCTTCGCTGCTTACAAAGAAGAAGTTTATGTTGAACAACCTCCTGGTTTCGCTGATACAAGACATCCCAAATACGTCTATAAGCTAGACAAGGCTCTCTATGGGTTGAAACAAGCTCCCCGTGCATGGTATGACACTCTCTCTAAATATCTTCTCGCTTAAAAGTTTGTTCGTGAGATTGATCAAACTCTCTTTCTTACAAAACGTAAGGGACATATCATTCTTGCTCAGATATATGTAGATGACTATATCTTTGGTTCTACAAATCCCAAACTTTGCACTCGTTTTGCTAAACGTATGAAAAAGGAATATAAAATGAGTATGATGGGTGAACTAACATATTTTCTGGGTCTTCAAGTAAAACAATCTAAAAAGGGTATTTTTATTTGTCAAAGTAAATAGGTTAAAGATATACTGAAAAAATTTGATCTAACTGAAAGTTTTTTTATGAAAACTCTTATGGCCCCTCCTCTTACTTTAAACAAGGACCCTGATAACTCTATATTTTAGAGTTATTACAGGCCTTTTATTTGCATTTTATTTAAGCAATTTCGGCCATTTTGTTTCCTAAATCCCCATTTTTGATCTAAAACATTTTCTTGAGCCATTTGTGAGTGTTTTCATACCTTAAAACCATTTAAGGCGTTTTTATGCCTAAAAGACAAGTTTTCATCAAATTGGTATCCGGAGTGTCCACTCCGAGTGACGAACAACTTATTCATTAAGCCAAACGGCTGGAGGCCAAGATAGTGCTGACTGGGGAACACAAAAGCAGGAGAAGGAAGCTTCTTTGCATGCTTTCTGCTGGTGGGTGAAAAGTAAAAGTAAAAGAATGGTTATAAATGTTATTTTATTCCTTAGCCCCATTTTAGGGAAAAATTTCATTATCCAATGGATCTTTGTGCTTTCTCCATGGTCTTTACCCTCAAGGTGGTGTGTTTCTCTTTGGTCCTTACCTTCCAGACGCAGTGCCCCCTCCTGGACCTTGCCTTGAAGACAATACATGGAAGACCCTTGGCCTTCTATATAAAGGCCAAGGCATTCATTTCATTCAACAACCAAGAAAGTAGAACCAAGAAAGTAGAGATAGAATATCTTAGAGAGCATAATTTAGTTCTTAGCATTTATTTCCATGTTCTTAGTTAGAAGCATTTAATTTTCATTAGTTAACATTTAATTTTCTGCAGTAGTTAATTTTTACTTTCGGTATTGTACTTCGGTGAACACGACAGTGGGCACTGTTCTTGCATTAAGTCAATCTTTCGGTATGTTTTCTTGCAAACTCTTAATTTCCGTTTTCTACTCCTTTTTAGCTATGAACTAAACTCTTTTTGAGATGTAGAAAATGAGAAGTACCTGGACTTTACATAAAATCCTTGAGTAGTTTTTATATATACCTTTTTACCCCTTTTTGATTTGGTCATTCATTGTTCGATAATGCCAATGATGCGGACAAGCTAATAACTTGAAAGTGTTTACTGTCTAGTTCGAGACCCAGACCTGGGCGGAACGTAGTGACACGAGCTTGGATGATGCTAGGAATTTGAAAGAATTCTTTACATAGTAAGTTTTCACCATATGGAGTAGGAGCAACCATTTGGGCATTAAAAATACCTATGGCTTTTTGCTTACTGCGTAGACACCATCGAAACTCGACCGAGTTCAGAAAACTTACTAACAAATCAAAGAAGGTTAAATATATATATAAAGCTTTAGTTAGAAAAGATGCGAGTGCTAGATGAGCCGGCATTCTGGACAGAGAGTGGCCACTGCTCCAGTACCATGACCATTTTTATAAATCAAGTATTTAATGTAAAATCCGGGGAAAATCACAACTACATCTCTCCTTTTAATTATTAGAACTTTGTTAAATTACTTTCAACAAACCAACTCAAAATATTGCTTCCTCTCTAATCGAAACATGTAAAAGGAAGTTCATGAAATAATACTGTCTTGATTTAAGTTCCAGTCCTTGAGGATACGATATTTGGTTCTTACCACTTTATTACTTGGTAAACGATCATAGTGACCAGTGTATACTTGCGTTGTCCCATATGGACTGAGTTGCTAACCTCACTGCGATTACATATTTCGATATCACGTTTCGCACGTATCAAGTTTTTGGCGCCGCTGCCGGGGACTGGCGTTATTTTCATTTCAAGACATTAGTTTTCATTCGAGCCCGAGTAACTTGTTTTTCTAACCTTTTTTTTGCGTGTTGTATGCCAAGGCTACAAGACGGACCACTTTTTACACCCGATCCCGAAATTGAACAAACTTTTAGGAGAAGGCGTAGAGGTGTTAACGTTAATCGGTCAACTCAAATACCTCAAACTCCGATCGAGAACATGGCGGATGCAAATCCTCCTCCACCTCCGGAGAACACGGTACATGTTGCCGATGACAAAAATCGTAAAATACGGGATTATGCAACTCCGGGACTTAATCAATTACTTTCCGGAATTACTCCTCCCAACATTACCGCAACGCATTTTGAACTTAAACCGGTGATGTTCCAAATGATCCAAACCATTGGTCAATTTGGAGGTCTACCGTCCGAAGATCCACATTCTCACTTAAAGTCATTTTTGGAGATTGCGGATGCTTTTTCGTTTAATGGTGTACCCGAAGAAGCCTTAAGGCTAAAACTCTTCCCTTTTTCATTAAGGGATAGAGCAAAAGCTTGGCTAAATTCACAAGCACCCAACTCAATCACTACTTGGAAAGATCTTGCGGAAAAGTTTTTACAAAAATACTTTCCTCCCACAAGAAATGTTAAATTGCGAAATGATATTATGTTGTTTAGACAAGAGGCGGATGAGGCAGTCTCGGATGCGTGGGAACGTTTTAAGGAACTTCTGCGGAAGTGCCCACATCACGGTATCCCACATTGTATCCAATTGGAAACCTTTTACAATGGTTTCTCCAATGCTGCCAAAATCATCCTAGATGCAACAGCGGGTGGAGCCTTTACGGCTAAGACTTATAATGAAGCTCACCAAATTTTGGAAAAAGTCACTAATAATAACACCGAATGGTCAGATCCGAGAGCACTTCCAGCTAAGAGCTCTCTTGTCGATTCGGATGCACTTAAAGCTATGAATGCACAATTAGTTGCTTTAACTAAACTGGTTTTAAATGGAAACAAAAATCAGGTGAATTCTGTAGTGGCCACTCCACAACTCCCAGAAAATTGTTCTTTCTGCGGAGAAGAGCATAGTTATGACTTTTGTCCTGGTAACCCCGAAGCTGTCAATGCCATAGGAACTCAGTCTAGAAGCAGCCCATTTTCGCAGACTTACAATTCCAATTGAAGAAATCACCCGAATTTCTCTTGGATTGCAAATCAAGGACTCCAACCCCCTGGGGTGAGACAAGGACCTACACGTGCACAAAATCCTCCTGGATTTAATCAAACTCAGTTTCAAAAAAGTCAGTCTAATTTTCAAAGTGGACACTCCCTACAGAACTTCCATGGTGGGCAGTCTTCACAAAGTTTTCAAAGTGGACACCCTCCACAGAACTTTCACACGAGTCAACCTCCACAAAATTATCAACCTAGGCAACAACAACACATGCCTGATGTGCCACCTTCACTTGAGTCTATGCTCAAGGGTTTCATTAACCAAACCCAAGCCGCGATGAGGAATTTTGAGACCCAATTAAGACAATTAGCCGCTGAGGTTAAGAATCGACAACAAGGTAGTTTACCTAGTGATACCGAGCATCCTAAGGGGGTACCAAAGGAGCAGGTTAAGGCCATATCGCTTAGGAGTGGTAGAGATACTACGATCCAGTCTGACCCCAAGTTAGATAGTCCGGAGACCGTAGCAACAACTTTGCCTACAACCATAGTGCCCACTCCAGTAAGCATTACTGTGACTACTCCTCCCAAAGAAGTACGCACTCCTATTCCACCTACTTCTGAGGTTTCAAAAGACTCATCCAACAAAGTCAAGACCACTAGTACTCCACATCCCAAGGCCACACCACCAATCGATCCAAGACATCTTCCATTTCCAGAAAGAGTGAAAAACAAAAATGTCGATAATCAATTTAAAAAGTTTTTGGACATTTTCAAACAACTCCATATCAACATTCCATTGGTAGAGGCTTTAGAGCAAATGCCAAGTTATGTGAAGTTTTTGAAAGATATTTTGAACAAAAAACGGAGATTGGAAGAATATGAGACCGTGGCGTTAACCAAGGAATGTAGTGCTATTCTTACCAACAATATTCCACCTAAGATGAAAGATCCGGGTAGTTTTACTATCCCTTGTATTATTGGAGGTCAAGAAGTTGGTCATGCTCTTTGTGACTTAGGGGCGAGTATTAATTTGATGCCTTTGTCCATGTTTAATAAGCTAGGAATCGGAGAGGCTAGACCCACAACCGTGACTTTACAACTAGCGGACCGATCCATAGCTTATCCAAAAGGTAAGATAGAAGATGTGCTTGTTCAAGTGGACAAACTAGTTTCCCCCGCTGATTTTATAATTTTGGATTATGAAGCGGATAAAAAAGTGCCACTCATTTTAGGACGTCCATTCCTTGCGACCGGACGAACTTTAATTGATGTGCAAAAAGGGGAACTTACTATGAGAGTCCATGACAAAGAAGTCACCTTCAATGTCTTCAAATCCCTTAAGTACATCGAAACAGAAGAGTGTTCGTCCATTAGTTGTTTAAGTAGTGATTGTTTGAAGGAGATAGTGAGTATTAAGAGTGACCATTCTGACACTAAGGATGAGGATATTTTTGAGGATGAGTGTAGCCCTGTTCTGGCAGCTTTTGAGCAGCTAGACTTCACCGATAGGAATGTCCAGAAACCATCTATAGAACAACCCCCTGATTTAGAGCTAAAACCTTTGCCTTCCCACTTAAAATATGCCTATCTCGCTAAAAATGACAAACTTCCCGTCATTATTTCGTCTAAGTTGAGTGAGGAACAATTGGTAGATCTTCTATCAAGACATAAAAAGGCATTAGGTTGGACTATAGCTGATATCAATGGAATTAGTCCCTCTTTGTGCCAACATAAGATTAATCTTGAGAGTGACCACTCTGGAAAGGTACAACCTCAAAGAAGGTTGAACCCAATCATGAAGGAGGTGGTTAAGAAAGAGATCTTGAAGTGGTTAGACGCAGGAATCATATACCCTATTGCAAGTAGTAGTTGGGTGAGTCCCGTTCAATGCGTCCCTAAAAAGGGAGGCACAACCGTTATCACAAACGAGAAGAATGAGCTTATTCCAACTAGGACTGTGACCGGGTGGCGTATTTGCATGGATTATAGACAACTTAACCTAGCCACCAAAAAGGACCATTTCCCCTTGCCTTTTATCGATCAAATGCTTGATAGACTAGCCGGAAATGAATTTTATTGCTTTTTGGATGGATATTCCGGTTATAACCAAATCCATATAGCCCCCGAGGACCAAGAGAAGACCACCTTCACTTGTCCGTATGGCACCTTTGCTTTCCGAAGGATGCCTTTTGGGTTGTGCAATGCCCCCGCAACATTCCAACGTTGCATGATGGCAATCTTTTCTGATATGATAGAGGACACTATAGAGGTGTTTATGGATGATTTTTCGGTGATAGGACCTTCATTTGAGGAATGCCTTAAGAACTTGGAGAAAAGCCTAAAGAGATGTGAGATGCATGACCTGATCCTAAATTGGGAGAAGTGTCATTTCATGGTCCAAGAAGGTATAGTCCTAGGTCATCTTGTGTCTAAGAGAGGATTAGAGGTAGATCGAGCTAAGCTAGAAGTGATTGAACAACTCCCCGAGCCCACTACCGTTAAGGGTATTCGTAGCTTTTTAGGACATGTCGGGTTCTATAGGAGGTTCATTAAGGATTTTTCCAAAATAACCAAACCTTTATGCACCCTTTTACAACATGACCAGAAGTTTGAATTTACCCAAGACTATAGGAAGGCATTTGAAACCATAAATAAAGCTCTCATTACTGCACCCATAGTGACCACTCCAGACTGGACTCTTCCATTTGAAATTATGTGCGATGCCAGTGAGTGGTACATTGGGGCCGTTTTAGGACAGCGAAAAGATAAAGTATTTCATCCCATATACTATGCAAGCAAGACTCTAATTGAAGCCCAAATTAATTATACTGTCACGGAAAAAGAGTTGCTTGCGGTGGTGTTTGCTTTTGATCGCTTTAGATCCTATTTGATAGGCACGAAAGTCATAGTGCACACTGACCATGCAGCAATCAAGTATCTTATAACAAGGCTGATTCTAAGCCTAGACTAATTCGTTGGGTACTTTTGTTGCAGGAATTCGACCTTGAAATTGTTGATAGAAAAGGGATCAACAATCAAATCGCAGATTATTTATCCCGACTTGAGAAGATAGTGACCACTCAGGAACCAACTCCGGTTCAAGAAAGATTTCCCGATGAACATTGCTAGCTATTCATCATCATCACCCAGGTGCTCCTTGGTATGCCGATATAGCTAATTTTTTGGCATGTGACCTAAAACCTCATGGCATGCGTGGTCAACCTTTTAAGAAATATTTAAAAGATTGTAGACAATATGTTTGGGACGACCCATACTTATATAGAGTGGGGACTGACCAAATATTGAGAAGGTGTGTTCACGGAAACGAGATACACCAAATTCTACAAGGTTGCCACACAGCCCAGTACGGTGGCCATTTCGGTGGACAATGTACCGGTGCTAAAGTATTGCAATGAGGATTCTATTGGCCCACAATTTTCAAAGATTTTAATGAATTTGTAAAACATTATGAACGATGCCAAAGAACCGGAAATATCTCTCAAAAGAACGAAATGCCACTTAATAACATCTAAGAAGTGGAACTTTTTGATGTGTGGGGAATAGACTTTATGGGTCCTTTCCCAAACTCCAACAACAACCAATACATATTATTTGCGGTAGATTATGTTTCGAAATGGGTCGAAGCCATTGCATGCTCTTCTAACGATGCAAATACCGTGGTGAAATTTTTGCACAAAAATATTTTCACTCGTTTTGGAACACCACGGGCTTTGATAAGTGACGAAGGAACCCATTTCGTAAATAAGCTAATGAGCTCGGTACTCGCGAAGTATGATATACATCACAGAGTGGCCACTACTTATCATCCGCAGACCAATGGGTTGGTCGAACTCTCAAATCGAGAGATTAAAGGCATTTTGGAGAAAGTTGTTAAACCTCACCGTAAGGATTGGTCAACAAAGCTCGATGACGCTCTTTGGGCCTATAGAACGGCCTATAAAACTCCTTTGGGCATGTCTCCTTTTAAATTGGTTTTTGGCAAAGCTTGCCATTTACCAATCGAATTGGAACAAAAAGCCTTTTGGGCCCTAAAGGAGCTTAACATGAGCGAAGATGCGGCGGGAACCAAAATGTTTTTGCAATTGCACGAGTTAGATGAGCTTCGTTACCATTCTTACGAAAACGCAAAGCTCTACAAGGAAAAGACTAAGATGTGGCATGATCGGAGAATAAATCATAGAAAGTTTGAGGAAGGACAACAAGTGCTCTTATTTAATTCCCGACTCAAACTCTTCCCGGGTAAGCTAAAATCTCGTTGGACGGGGCCATTCACTGTGGTCAAGGTAAGCCCTTTTGGAAACATCGATCTCATGGCACCGGATGATGGACAAATTTTTAAAGTTAATGGACATCGGGTAAAACACTTTTTAAGTGAGAGTGCCCACTCTACCCCTGTTCAGCCCAACTGAGAAAAATCCATGAAAAGGTGCAGGTAAATATTTTATTTCATTTATTTTTCACCCCTTTGTTGTTATTTTTGGTATTTTTTCAGCTCTTGTAGGAAAGCTAAAGTATGCTCCAAAAAGAATTTTGAGTTCTGAATGTTCATAGTGGCCACTCTGGTTGCTTGACAACTGGCTTGGTTGATTTGATGGGTGCCGCCCAAGGGACCCCATAAGTCAACCCCTATTCTTTATAGCTTCACCCAAGCTTTCAACTTTTAGTCACCTTTTCTGCCAAAAAGCATGCACTCAAGTGCTTGTATTTTCAAGACAAAAACTTTGGTTAACTTTTTCCCTCCCATTTCTTAAAACCGATTTTTGATATAACCCATTGGATTTTCTTCTTTTTGAATTTTAAAATTAAAGGAAAACTTTTTTGTCCCCTTTTGAGAAATATTAACCGGTTATTTATATAACCCGGTTGTTTTTTTTATTTTGAGGATTAAAAAAAAATTATTTTTCTTTTCTTTTTAAAATTAAAGGAAACCTTTTTTGTCCCCTTTTGAAAAATATTAACCGGTTATTTATATAACCCGGTTGTTTTTTTATTTTGAGGATTAAATAATTATTTTTCTTTTCTTTTTAAAATTAAAGGAATTAGTTTTCTTTTTCAAATTTTCAAAATCTTATCCTAATCTCCTGTATAACCGTTCCCACCAAAATCCTTTTACCTCCCAAACAAAACCTTTAACCACCATACTTCTTCTTCTTCATTTCTCCTTAGAACAAAACCCTTTTCTCTCTAAAAGATACCATTTCATCTTCATCCATGGCTAGATCAAAACGACCAGCCCAAACACCATTTCCTCCCACCCGTTTCTCTCGCCAACAACTTAATACCACCGACACAACGTCCGTCACGTCGCCAGAGCCGATGGAAACCACCCATGCAGAACGACAGGCCGCTCGTATTCTCACCGACGACCTCAACAAACTTCCGAAAAACACAGAAATCACCGGCAAGGATGTTCTAGACGCCGGTGAAGAAACCATGAACGCCAGCAAAGGTCCTTCAAGCCCTAAAACTATGATGAGTACTGAAGCTACTTCCTCCGAAATCGATGCTCTTGAGCGAGAGAGACTCGATACTGAGGAGGAATTAGCCCGCATGAATGAAAGACTCAAAGAAAGGATAAGGGTGATAGAAGAGAGGCAACAACTTGCAATTAAGAAACAGCAAGAAGATGAGGAACGGTTAAGAAAGGAGGCTGAGGAACGGGCCAGAAGGGAAGAAGAAGAAGGATTGAAAAGGGAAGAAGAAGAAAGGTTGAAGAAAGAGGAAGAAGAACGGTTGAGAAAGATTCAAGAAGAAAAACTCCAAAAGGAGTTGGAGGAAAAGAAAAAGGCTTTGGAAAAGGTTAGGCAAATGGAAGAGAAGAGGAAGAAGATGGAAGAAAACAGAAAAAAGGGAGAAGGATCGGCAAAGTAGAAAGCAAGTTCGAAAAAAGATGGAGAAAGGGAACATACTCAAGAAGAAATAACCATAGAAGAAGAGTTAAGTTTGAAGGCTGATGAAGAAAGAATGAGGAAAGGTAAAGGAAAGAAGAAGCCAACAATCAAGAAGGAGTTGGTTGATGAAGGAAAGGCAAGAAAGAGGGGAAGAACTGCTGGTGCTTCTGGAGTGTCCACTCCACATCTGCTACAACCACTGGTTCTCGAATGAAAGGTACGAGCCCCTCTTATGACTCTGATGATGTCTCTCTCCATCCCATGGATGGTTCTGAGGAGAGTGGAAGTAGCTCTGCTACTCCTCCTCTTGGGGATTTGGTGGTTGGTAAGCCACGACAGTTTACTACGGAGGAAGCAGCTCGCCAATACACCATTTTTAGTCCTCAAAAACTTCACATGAGAGAGGCTTCGACAAGAAATTTCTGAAGGCGCAAGTTTTTATTCAAAAGCAAATAGAGGAGCGTGGTTGGTCAAAACTTGCAGTCCCGGTCCGCAAAGCGAATGCTTCGGTGGTCCGAGAGTTCTATGCCGAGGTCAGAGTGTTCATCAAGGACTAAGGTACGTGTTCGTGGTTTGGTGATTAACTATGATGCTACTACTATCACAAGAGTTCTCGGTCTTAAACAACCAGACTCTTGTGCATTTACCACTTGCATGCAAGGAATAGACTCCGATGAAGATAGGACAGAGATTTGTGCCCCTCTTGTCATAGAGGGTAAGAATTGGGAACAAAAAGGTGATCGGAAATTCTTGCCAGCACCTTATCTTACTATTGAGGCTGCAGTTTGGTTCCATTTCTTACGTCACAATCTCTGGCCCACCACTCACGACAGTACCTTATCCATGGACAAATGTTGCTTACTCCATTGCATCATCAAGAATCTGCCCATAGACCTCGGTTATCTCATGAGCATGGCTATCTTTCAAGCCCGGAAGAAGAACAAGGTAAATCTCCCACTCCCCTGCCTTATCACGGCACTAACCCAAGATGCAGGTATGCCACATGATGAAGGTGACATTTGGATGAGCACAGTCACGTCCATTAGTGCACTCACTGTGAAAAAGATGAAGCGTGCAGAGCCCACTCCCCTTGGAGAATCTTCTTCTGCTGGCCAACCAGATTTGTTAGCTAAAATCCTTAGCGAAGTCAAGAAGGGGAATGATGAGGTGAAGGAGATCAAAGACAAGATGAGGCAATTGGAGAAGTCCATAGAGTCTGTTTGGAGTTATGAATGTGAGCGTGACCTTATGCTCAAAACCTACTTGGCGACTAAGGATCCGGATATTGCAAACCTCCTGCCTGTGTTCCTCGTTGGTATCTGCCCTACGTATGGTGAAGACTCTTTTGATGATGATGACCTCCTGGATGATCCCAATGATGAACATAACTCTGGTTCGTAGCTTATGATTATGCCCACTATGGCTCTGAAAACAATTTTATTTTCTATGTTGGTTTGATGTTTTAACTCTTTGGCCGTTTGACATTGCTTATCTTTTGTTTTAAATATTTGAATGCATGGCTTGCCATACTAACTGCTTAGTATGTGCTTTTGGTACTAACTTTTGTTGTTTGAATGTTGCTTGATGTCACTAACAATTTTGATGCCCACAGTTTTGAATTGCATAGCCAAAGGACCCATTTTTTTCAAAAGATTCCAAAAAGTCCAATTTTGTCACTTTGAAATGATGTTGGCCCTTTTTGCTATACACAAAGCCTAAACACTTACCTTTTGCACCCATAGCCCATTTGCTGTGTTTATTATCACAACGAGGACTTTGTGAAGTTTAGGTTTGGGGGGGTGACTTGATCATGACCTTTCTGTCAAGAAAATCTAGAGTGTCCACTCCAGTACTATCCGAGTAACACTCCAAAAAAAAAATGAAAAATCACAGAAAACCCTGAGTGTCCACTTCAGAGTGCCCACTCCAGAAAAAATATTCCAAAAAGAAAACCCAGAAGTACATGATTGTAACTTTTGTACCCATTCAAAAGCCAAAAGTGACAAACTTCTCAAAAAAAAAAATAATAAGAGAAATTTTTCATTCTCTTAAATAAAATGGCATGATCTAAGTTCAAAACAAGTTTGGGGGAAAAACATTGCATAGCAATGAAAAGGGACTTCAAAAACCCATCAAAAGTCCTATTGATCAAATTTTGGCAATAAGTGATGATTTTGGAATATTGGAAAAAGTGGCCACCTCGCTCATGAATTCAAAAGTGCATCGTTGGTGATATCAATGTTCATTCTATCACAACATTTTGGTAAGTCCTTTCAAGCCTTATGCATTTTTCTTTTCAACCTTGAGTCTTTTCTATTTGTCATTTTTATTACTTGGGGACAAGTAATGATTTAAGTTTGGGGGTGTGATAACTCTATATTTTAGAGTTATTACAGGCCTTTTATTTGCATTTTATTTAAGCAATTTCGGTCATTTTGTTTCCTAAATCCCCATTTTTGGTCAAAAACATTTTCTTGAGCCATTTGTGAGTGTTTTCATATCTTAAAACCGTTTATGGCGTTTTTATGCCTAAAAGACAAGTTTTCATCCAATTGGTATCCGGAGTGTCCACTCTGAGTGACGAACAGCTTATTCATTAAGCCAAACGGTTGGAGGCCAAGATAGTGCTGACTGGGGAACACAAAAGCAGGAGTAGGAAGCTTATTTGCATGCTTTCTGCTGGTGGTTGAAAAGCAAAAGTAAAAGAATGGCTATAAATGTTATTTTATTCCTTAGCCCCATTTTAGGGAAAAGTTTCATTATCCAATGGATCTTTGTGCTTTCTCCATGGTCTTTACCCTCAAGGTGGTGTGTTTCTCTTTGGTCCTTACCTTCCAGACGCAGTGCTCCCTCCTGGACCTTGCCTTGAAGACAATACATGGAAGACCCTTGGCCTTCTATATAAAGGCCAAGGCATTCATTTCATTCAACAACCAAGAAAGTAGAACCAAGAAAGTAGAGATAGAAAGTAGAGATAGAATTTCTTAGAGAGCATAATTTAGTTCTTAGCATTTATTTTTATGTTCTTAGTTAGAAGCATTTAATTTTCATTAGTTAACATTTAATTTTCTGCAGTAGTTAATTTTTACTTTCGGTATTGTACTTCGGTGAACACGACAGTGGGCACTGTTCTTGCAGTAAGTAAATCTTTCGGTATGTTTTCTTGCAAACTTTTAATTTCCGTTTTCTACTCCTTTTTAGCTATGAACTAAACTCTTTTGGAGATGTAGAAAATGAGAAGTACCCGGACTTTACATAAAATCATTGAGTAGTTTTTATATATACCTTTTTACCCCTTTTTGATTTGGTCATTGATTGTTCGATAATGCCAATGATGCGGACAAGCTAATAACTTGAAAGTGTTTACTGTCTAGTTCGAGACCCAGACCTGGGCGGAACGTAGTGACACGAGCTTGGATGATGCTAGGAATTTGAAAGAATTCTTTACATAGTAAGTTTTCACCATATGGAGTAGGAGCAACCATTTGGGCATTAAAAATACTTATGGCTTTTTGCTTACTGCGTAGACACCATCGAAACTCGACCGAGTTTAGAAAACTTACTAACAAATCAAAGAAGGTTAAATATATATAAAGCTTTAGTTAGAAAAGATGCGAGTGCTAGATGAGCCGGCATTCTGGACAGAGAGTGGCCACTGCTCCAGTACCATGACGATTTTTATAAATCAAGTATTTAATGTAAAATCCGGGGAAAATCACAACTACATCTCTCCTTTTAATTATTAGAACTTTGTTAAATTACTTTCAACAAACCAACTCAAAATATTGCTTCCTCTCTAATCGAAACTTGTAAAAGGAAGTTCATGAAATAATAGTGTATACTTGCGCTGTCTACTATGGACTGAGTTGCTAACCTCACTGCGATTTCATATTTCAATATCACGTTTCGCACGTACCAGACCCTAATGGCAAGGCTGTTAATGTCACGGAATATAGAGGAATGATAGGATCCTTACTTTATCTAACTGCTAGTAGGCCTGATATTATGTATGCTACTTTTTTATGTGCTAGATATCAATCCGAACCTAAAGAATTCCATCTTATCGTTGTAAAGCGCATATTCACGTATCTAAAAGGGACTCCTAATCTTGGTCTCTGGTATCCCAGGGACTCAGCGTTCGATCTAATGGGTTATTCACATAGTGATTTTGTAGGATGCAAGATTGATAGGAAAAGCACCACTGGTGGGTGTCACTTGATTGGTGAAAAGTTGATTAGTTGGACAAGTAAAAAGCAAAATTCAGTGTCCACATCAACTGCCGAAGCTGAATATGTCGCAGCAGGGAGTTGTTGTGTGCAAATTCTTTGGATGAGAGATTAGCTCGCTGATTATGATATTCAGCTATCTAAAATCCCTATGTATTGTGACAGCACTAGTGCTATCGCAATAGCAAATAACCCTGTACTTCATTCTAAGACCAAAAACATTGAGATTAGATATCACTTACTCAGAGATCACATTATGAATGGTAAAATTGAACTTCATTTTATTCCTACTGATTTCCAGCTCGCTGATCCTTTTACAAACCCTCTTGATGAATCAAGATTTTACATGTTAATCAGCGAACTAGGAATGTTAAACATGGAAGAAAAATCTCTTACACCTTCAGTAATTATAAAAATGAACTTCAAACTCTCTAATCATTCGCTGAACTCTAAAAGGATGTTATTCAGGTATGAATTCTAAACTCTTATGCTCTCTGAATGTCTTCCTATTCAGGGTATGAGTCAAACTTAAAACCTATCACTCACAATCCTTTATTGTCAAATGATGAAGAAACTTTAACGATAATGATTAACATTTCTTAAATGATAATCTTATTCACTTTTTCAAATAAGAAAAGTTCAAGTCAGACCTTTATCTGACACAGGACGGACCACGACGTTTACTTTCCTATCAAACCCTAGGGACGTGTGCATGGTCATCATTACCAATCAAAAAGCTAAAAACCGTCGTTTAGCATTTCTCTCTCCTGCTATATAAGGAACATTCGAATTCATTTCATTATTTACGCGCTCAAATCTTTCAAAGCAAGAAATACTCTCGAATCTTCAAGTCTCTCCAAGAACACGCACTTGTGCATTTTTCTTCTGTTTTTCACTTTCAAGGTTTGATCTATTTTTTTATTAAAAATAACTTCATTGTTGTTTACTTCATCTCAAAATCATTTATAACCTCTTGTTATAAAGATTTTTTAAAGAATTCTGGATTAATTTTTCTAAATCTTCTAAAAAACCTATTCTAAGCTTCTTCTTCTTCTTAGAACAGAAAACTTTTGGTCATTTTAATCCAAAATTTCTTTTCTAAATCTTCTAAAACCTGTTTTTGGTATCTTTTCTTTACCAAAAATAACCAAAATTTGGTACATTTGTTTAAATCTTTGTTTTTTTGCCAAATAACAAGTATTTTGATTTTGTTCATTAGAGCACTTGTTTCTATTCTTCAAAACACCTTCTGGTTTATACATTTTATTATATTAAGCCATGATTTTTCTATTTGGTGTTCCTATCTTTGAAACAGCAATGGCCACTTCAAGCAAGAATGTGCAATCTGACGCCCCTGTCTCTGTCACCCTTGAGATAGCCCCCTGCGTGTACCTTCACTCCTGAGCAATCAACGTTCAAGCCCTGCAACTATCTGGCTCTTGTGGACATCCCTGAAGACAAATCATAATTCAATAACGGAGCGACATTCATCAAGGCCTGTCCGCTGATGTATGCCTTTGTCCACAACCCTCTAGTACACCGCTCACTGTACCCTCCTCACCCCTGACAAAGGGAATAAACTCCCTGCAATCGAGTTCACTATCCTTAATGGCACCTTCGCCTTCACTGCTCGTTTCCGTAGGAATACCCTTTGCGTTCCCTCAAGAGGCAAAAATAAGCAATGGGCACCTGAGCCAACCAAGGAAGAGATTGTGGGTTTTCTGGACTCCATCAGGAACAAATGGGAGAAACCTTTTGACCACTCCATCACTAAGATGGAAAATAGAAGATTACCTGCTCGCTGGAAATACACCTTCACCCAGGTAATTCAGTGCCACGGGTCAAAAATTGGCTCCGAAGACCAAGCCAGCAAGCACTTCATGGATCTTGGTTTCGCTCTCTGCACCGGTTACAGGCTGAACTTTGCTGACTACATCTTCAGCAGCATGTGCAACCGTGTCAACGCTTAGAAAAGGGAAAAGGTTATCCCTTACCCAAGGTTCTTTGACACTATCATAGAAGTCGCCTTCAAAGAGGAGTGTTGATCATAACTGCTCTCAGTGATTTGAATATGATTCCTCTGTATACTTAGTGAAAAATCCGTTTATAAGCTTAAGTTCAAATTCAGCGATAACACACGCTGATTCCACTCAGCGGTCGCTGAAACTCAAGAACCTTAATCTTATCTCTAAAGATCTGAAGAACAACATTCACACCACAAGAACATTTAGCGAAAGTCGAAGACCAAGCTGAAGATAGAGATAATCAACTAGTGATCTGAAGCAGTTCAGTGATAGCAAGGATTGTCTAAATAGAAGTGTGAAGTCTTGTTAGGCCTCAGCGATATTCTAAAAGTACATCCTTGAAGTTTCAAATTCAGCGATCAAGTGAAGTTTATAAAGCAAGATCAATGTTGATCTTATTCTCGATGTACAAAAGTCAAAACCTTATACAATGTCAGAGAATGACATACGGATAATCTATTATGTCCCCATCAAATCTGATTTAGTACTGTTCACACGCGGCCAAAAGCATGGTTGTTTTTTAACAAAGGACAAGCTTCTAATGAGAGCTTGACACGTGGCTTATACCTTTTGTCTTGCATTAATTGCAAACGGGTATAAATAGATGAAGATCCTATTTTCATCTTCATGCATGCTACTTTCTATTTCTTAAACCTCTGCCTCTTTTCATTCTCATTTCCTTGTGCATCAAACAGTGTGATTTCTTTGTTACAATAGAATAAGTTTAATCACTTGTTCTAATTCTGCTTGTAACTATAAATTTGTTTATTCAATATAAACTTATTTTAAAAACGAAAAATCTGTGTGTTTGTATTCAATCCCCTTTCTACAAACTGTTTCTATAACCTTGAATTCTTGTAGACTCCTTTGGGACCAACAAGTGGTATCAGAGTAGTGTTTCTTGCTTTCTAATTATTTAAAATACTTGTTTATTATGTTATTTTAAAAATGACTAATACTAATACAAACTACATTGATAATGGATCTCTAGCTAAACCTCCTAGGTTTAGCCGTGATAACTTTCCATTATGGAAGGAAAGAATGACTCTATTCCTAGAAGGGTTAGATCCTAAGATCCCCTACTCTGTAGAGAATGGACCATTCATTCCTACAGCCCTGGTCCCTGGTGTTCCCACCACTACAACCACTCCAGCCATCGGTGAAAGGAGAATTGTGAAAACTCCAGATCGATGGACTGAAGATGAGAAAAAGGAAGTAGCTATAGATTCTAAAGCTAGATCCATAATAGCAATGTCTTTACCAGATGAATTCTATCATTCTCTAATGAAAATGAGAACATCTAAAGCCATGTGGGATACTCTATGTATCCAATATGATGGAACTGATGAAGTTCAAATCACCATATGTATAAATTTGGTAAGACAATATGAAAGCTTTATGCATTTAAAACGTGAAACCCTTTCCCAAATTCACCAAAGATTTAACTGTCTCTTGATTGATATGAAAACTCTCAAGAGAGAATATTCTGATGCTGAAATACTGACAAAGTTCATGGAGGCCCTACCTGAACAATGGGGAGTGTATACTACATGTCTAAAATTGTCAAAAAATCTTGAAACTCTCTCTCTCTTAGTGCTTTATATGGAATGCTCTTAAATGAATAGCAATCTCCAGCTATAAGTAAAAACCTCATAAATGATATCAAGGGTGCCAAAAGGACTTCTTTGGCACTAGTGTGACTTCAGAGGTAGATTCTTCAAAAAAAAGTTTCTTCTTCTATTACCTTTATCACTGAATTAAATCAAACTGATTCAGAAGAACTCACTGATGCTGACATCTCTGAGTTTGATAACTCTCTAGCTCTTCTAACTAACAATTTTAGAAGATTTGCTAGAAAGAATAACTTCCTAAAAACTCATGCTAACTCTAACAAGTCAAAGACTCTGCCTGCTGAAAAGGCATCTGCTATATGCTATAACTGTCAGCGAAAGGGTCACTTTGCGAGTGAGTTTAGGTCTAAGAAAGTAGCTGCACCCACTACCTCTCATAACTCTGATAAAAACGAAAAATATTCTAAGATAAAGAAAAAATACAGAGATCTGGAAAAGAATAAACAAAAAGGCAAAGGTCTAGTTGCTGAAGAAGTTGATTGGTTTCAAGAACATGATTAGGCCAAAACCTCTGATGAGTTAGATTTTGATGAAGAAGATCTTTCCTTCGACTCAGGTAAACAGCTCTACAAACCCTTCTATACCGGAAAGTGATAACTTGTCACCTCTCGATTCTATGACTGTTGACTATACAATGTTTTAAACGGAAAGATCAAAACTGAACAAATCAATATTGATCTTCTAGAACAACTGACAAATTGTCATTTAAAAGTCAATGAACTTACAAAGATTGAAGAAACTCTTAAAGACCAAGTCTTTGTAAATCAAACAATAAGCATTGAGAGACAACAAGTTATCACTGACCGGGAAAAGGCTGTCGCTGATCTCAAGGCTGAAAAAGCTACCATCGAAGGATGGTGTAAGCCTTATGATAAAGTCAGCAAGATCATAAATGCCCAAATCCTAATGAAAGTCAGCAAGATCAAAAGTGGTTTAGGATATAACCCTTACAAAGAAGAATCAGAGAAATTCAGAATGTTTGTTTCTTCAATCCTTGATCCTTCTTCTTCTCAAAATAAGAAGCGGCCTATTTCTAAAACTAATGATTCTAAGAAGATGATCAAGGACAAATTTCTTGATCATGTTCCTACAATCAAGAATTTTCAGAAACAAACAACTCCTCCATTCCTTCAGTGAGTCATCCTAAAACTCGAAAGAGGATCCCTGGATTTATTCAGAGATCTACTCCCAGAATTAAGATTGATCTCACTCATGTCCCCGAAAAAATTGTTATTCCCCCAAGGGCACTAGACAAAGGAATTCTTGGTTCTGCTCCTCAAAATGCTTCTACTTGCTCTTTGAACTCCTTCAATTCCAAACCTGTTTTCAAATCTAGGAAATGCTATCATTGTAGTGAGACTACCCACATTGCAAGCAAATGTCCTAATGCTACAAAAGCTGAAAAATTAGCTCAAGGTAAGAAAGTAGCTCAAGCTGATAAATCAGCGAGAACGAAATCCACCAAGGTTGGTAAAACTTCCAAGGTGAAGAAAACCACTGAAGAAAATACTTCAGCTAGTAGCTCATCCGCCACTCCTTCAACTAACACAGCAGGACCCATAGTAATATGGGTACCTATAAAAAATTAATCTTTTTGTTGTATGCAGAGTGCTAAAGGTATATGGTATCTCGATAGCGGATGCTCAAGGCACATGACTGGCAGAAAATCTATGCTCTCTGAATATAAGGAAGAAGCTGGTCCCTCAGTGACCTTCGGTGGAAATGGGAAATGATACACTAAAGTTTACGGAATTATATCCAATGGAGCAACTTCATTCAGTCGAGTCGCTTTTGTTGAAGGACTAAAGCACAATTTATTGAGCGTTAGTCAGCTTTGTGACAAAGATTTCAACGTTCTATTCCTAAAGAATAGATGTGTTGTCACTGACATTAATGACAAACTTGCCCTAATACGCAAAAAATTAGAAAACGTGTATGTCATTAATATGAATAGTTCTCACTCTTAGAAGATGTGTTTCGTCTCAAAGGGCCTCCTCTGATATAAACTAGTTATGGCACAAGAGACTCTCTCATCTGAACTTTAAGATGATCAATTAATTATCTCAAAAAGAACTTTTCAAGTATCTCCCTAACCATACCTTTACAAAGGAATCTCTTTGTTCAGCGTGTGAGAAAGGAAAACTGACAAAAGCCTCTTTCAGATCCAAACAAGTCTCCTCAGTGACTTCACCTCTTCAACTTCTTCATATGGATCTATTTGGACCTGTCAATGTCCAATCTCTGTCTCGAAAGAAGTACCTTCTTGTGATAGTTGATGAATATACATATATACTTGGGTATTCTTTGTTCGATCCAAGAGTGACACTGTTAGACTTCATTTTTGAAAGTATGAACCAGAATATCACAAGTATCGAAGATCAGAAGTTAAGAAAGAAGCTTATCTTCTGACTTAAGTCATCTCAGAGGCGCCAAGAGACTTGAAGAACCTCTGGACTCTAACTGTTAACTCATACGCGCTTGTGATGATGTGGCAATCACACTTTCCGTGCGTCTCTATACGTAACTGATTCTGTTAACTAGTATAGTTGACGTGTCAATTCCTGATAGGCTAGATCGTTGACTTTTACTTTGTAATAGTATAAATAGATTCATTCTTCACTGTAATAGTTGACGATCTTGGAGAGAAATTCTAATGTTCATTCATACGTGTTGTAATCAAGTTCATGGTTATTAATACGATTTCTCAATTGTTCTTCAAGTCTGTTCTTACTGTTCTTACTATTATTACTACTTATCATTACTGTTCAGTATTAATCTTAGATCGACGTTACTTCCGCTCATACTTTGTGATACGATCTGTTGATTTGACTATTAGAAAGGGATCTGGGTTCCAACAATTGGTATCAGAGCCTGATAATCAATCTATTAATTATTAGATCTCTTCCAGTTTGGAGAAATCCCTATTCTACCTGCAGCTAATTTCAATGGAAGATCCGAATGATCAATTACTATGAAGGATTAGATGTTGAACTCTATCCTACTGTTTTGAATGGTCCATTTATACAAATGACCACCATTCCCAGGATTCCTGCTACTACTACTACTGACGAAATTCCTGCTCGACTAGTTCCAAAGCTTAGAGGAAATTGGTCTGATGAAGAAAAGGAGAAAGTCGAATTAGCCAAAAAGGCAAAGAGTCTTTTGATTTATGGCTATTCTAAATGAGATTTTCCAAACTCTGGATTCATGCGAAACTGCAAAAGAGTTGTGGCATCAGCTTGAAAATCTTCTCGAAGGAGGAGCAAAGATGAAGAAAAACAGAAGAGCTCAAGTTCTGAATGAATATAATAGTTTTCAAGCAACTCCAGAAGAGACTCTAAAGCAGACCTTTCACAGATTTAACACTCTGATAAATCTTTGCAAGAGATGTGATATAGTAAGATCCAAGGAAGACAACAATGTTCTATTTCTTAAACGATTGAATCCAGAATGGTCTAATCTCTCTATGTCTCTTCAAGCTACCCAAGACTTAGAAATGTGGTCTCTGCACGATGTTTTTGGCACTCTTCAGGCTCATGAAAAGAAAGTTGTTCAGAAGAAAACTTCAATTGGTGGACCTCTGGCCCTAATCTCTGAATCCAGAGGGTCAGGCAGAAGGAGTAAAAAGTGATAGACCCTAAATATCAAGAAGCAGAAAGAAAATAGAATATAGAACAAGAAATATAGCAAGGAAGTCGGATGTAGTATTGATAATGACATGATTGCACAAATATGTCTTTACAGTACAAAGGATCTAAGAACGTTAGTTCTAACCAACTAACTAACCTTCTATTTATATACAATAGGAAATGCTAAACTAACAGTACATTATGTGACAGAAATACAGAAGTAAGTTCAGAACACAATTCAGAACTTATTCAGAACAACATGAGAATCTTCAGGACTTTTGATGTAGCCACTTCAGAAGTTATGCCTTAGGCTTATCTTCACTTTTTGTCTTTGTACTTCTGAACTTCTGGGATTTCTTTATCTCTTCTAACTTTTTCAGAACTACTCTTCATAACCAGGGATTCTTTTGAAGCTATCTTATCAACTCTATCAATCTCCCCCTTAGCTTCAAAAATTCTAACTACAACCCCAATAGATCAACATTTTTTGACTTCACCCCGAATTAGCTTTCTGTATTCAAGTAGCAATTCTATTCTCTTGTGCATGTTTTTGGCTAGCATAAAGTACTCATTCCATTCACTGTCATTCATATTTCTTGGTCTGTGCTTCTGCCTTTTCACAAGTCTTTCACTTATTGCTAGTAAGGTATCATTGCTACACTTGTGAATCTCTTCATATCTGACAAACAATTTTTCTTTATTAAACTTGCATACAAATCCAAGAGGATGAACTATCAGAGTACCTTTGTTTATTAAACTATTTCCTTGAAGTTCAAAGTTTGGTCTGCTTAGATTTACCTTTTCTCTGCCAAGTACAAATGCAACTTGAAAATCAGTCTTAGTTGCCCGGATGAATTCTCTATAAATCTCACCTTTTATGACTGGAAACACTTTTCTGAATCTGGTAATATAATCACGGAATGGATTAATACTTCTGTAAATCTTGACCAAGTCTCTTAAGCGGACATTATGAAAATCCGCTTTAGAAAAAGTGCACACTTCATCATTTTCCCTTTCTACAGTGAAATAAGAGTATTTATAATTACCTTCACAATAGGACTTTCTTTCCTTGACTCTGTGATTGGCAGCTTCAACTTCTGAACAATTCTGTTGTACCATTGCTTCCAACCAAAATATTTTTCTAACCAGCAATCAATATAAGCAAATGGTTGCACCATTTTCCATGAAAATCTTAGGATGAAGATATTCAAGGAATAGAGTAAGTGCATGTTCAGCAATTCGGTTTATTTGCAATTGTTCAGCTTCAGACACTTGAATAACTGGCACTTGTTCTTCAACAAATTCTATACTTTTTCCTTTATCTTTTTCTGAACTTAAACTAGCGTGTTCAGAAATTTGAGCATGATTCTCTTTCAACACTTCAAATTCAACTGTTTGATCTTTAGCATGTATATGAAAATCATATACATTACTTAGCAAGTAATTGGAATCTCTTTTTGTATTTTTCTGTTGATGACCAACAGATATGCTTCTTCTTAGCAATTCTCTGAAGATTATTCTTTCATTCATCATGTATTTGATCTCATCCTCTATTTCTTTTGACATACCAATCAAAGAAATATAATCACACATCCATTTCAAAGTCGATGAAGAATACTTTGGAATATCAGAAACAAGAAAAATTCTCTTGTTTTAACCTTCAGCTTCATAATGAAAACCAAGTTCTGGACTGATGAAAACATTTGACATCCCTTCAAAGCATACAAATGTTGGTTCCAACAGATTTACTTTCCCTAATCCATACTCCAAAGCAAGTTGAAATCATGCTTAATGAAATTTCTCAGATACACACCAATTATTCTTCTTAATTATTGCACCATCTCTGTGTCTTCTCTTTTTACAAGAAAATTAAGAAGTGAAAGCTTATCTTGCATCCTCAGATTATAAAAATCAAACTGAGTAAATTCCAACGGAGTCTCATCTCTTCTTTCAGCATCAAATATAACAATCTTTAAATCTTCTTCAATTGATCTCTTAATATTTCTGAAGTGTCTGATAGGAATGGGATTGAATATATCTTGGAAGCCGTGTCTCTGTTGAAAAGATTGTACTTCTGAAACAAAGTCTTCATTCCATTTGTCACTTATAAAGCTTTCCAGAGTTGCAAACATCAGACTTTGTTTATACAGATAACAGTATGTGTCTTCAGGAAAGACAGTAATAATATGCTCAAGTTCATCAAAAATTGCATCTTTTGTGAAAACTTTATCAACTAGAGGTTCTTCAAGAAGAGGTAATTTGAATTTTGGAATTGAAATACTTTCTCTGTATTTAACTTCAAACAAACCTTCATAATCCATTATCACTTTTTCAGAAAAACCAACTTCACTCATGTGACTTATATCTCCTTCCACATATGCATATTGAACTTGTTGATTATAAAACTCTCTGAAGATAGATAACCATTCATCCAAGAATCTACACTCCAGATTCCTTGGTGAATTCAGAAAAACAAACTTCATAATCATCTGTTAAAACAAATACGACATTGTATTCAGAAGATCTTCATCTTCTCTTTTATCAACAATAAATAGTCTCCATACTATTATATCTCTGACCTTATTTACTTTTTCTTCTTCATCAAACATGATAACATCTGATAAATCACTAGGTTCTCCAATTACATCTTCAAAAGCCAAATACTCATTTAGCATTTCTTCATTAGAATCAGGAAATAGATCTGTTTCATCTGTTCCAGCATTGTCTTCAAAGTTAAATGATACCTTTTCTATTTGATATTCTTCCTCACCTTCTTCAGATACAACTTGTTCTGTATAAACACCTTCAGAAATGAGTTGCATATTTACAGTTGGATCAGCTTCAGAACATACACCTTCAGGTTCAGAATTTAGAATTTCTTCTATTGCTTCTGACACTTTTTCATTATTACTCCCTTTCTGAACTACTTCAGAAGTTGGTTCAGAAGTATGTTATTTTAATAACAGAGTATCTTCTTTAGCAGACTTAAATACTTTTCTTCTTTTCTCCCCCTCATGATCATCAGCGTCCTGATCATCAACACTTCTCTTTAAAGTAGCTGATTGAGGTCTGCACTCCAAAGCTAAAACTCTTTGATCCAAAAGTGTTTGAGTATTCTGAACAAGAGTCAATTTATTCATAACTTGTTCGATATCATCTTTAGTGGCCAAGGAAGATAAATCTGGTTGTGCAGAGGAAGATGGTACAGAAGTTTGAAGACTTGTCACATAAGAGACAGCTTCAGAAAATGACTTGAGAATAATATCTTGGAAAGCTTTGAGATCATCTAATGAAACAAACATAGACTTCAACTCATTTAGTCTATCCTCCAACATTTTCTCCTAACTTGCCACCCTAGCCTCCAACGTCTTTGTTGGTTGTTCTGTTAGTGCCTTTATGTCTTTCTGAATCTTTGCAAATTCACAAGTACAAAAATCTTTGAACTCAGAAAGTTCAGAAGAATGGGAAATAGAACCAAGACCAACAAAATATCCTGTTTGCAGTCCTATAGAAGTAGGCTGGCCTGTTGAAGTCACCACATCATGAATCGTTACTGATTCAGTGAATGGGGCTTTAGTGATGTTCATCCCATCAGGACTTTCTTCAAATCCTTGATATCCTAAAGTAGGTATATATATTGAAGTTATTGCAATGTGACACACACTTTGCTGTTGGATATCTAAAAGATATGTGCTAGTGTGAAGAAATCCCATGTCTTGTGGGCCATTTGGCTCAAGATTGAGTGGACACTCAGACTCTATGTGCTCATATGTATGAAGGGGGACATATATCCTTCTGTTTCAACAATGGGCTCCTCCATGTGGGGATCCATTGGTAAATGTGCTGATTGCCCCATGTGTGTTATTGAAACACCCTTCTGTTGAGAGATGGGTGAGTGGCTGGGGGCTTAACAAGAGTTGCCATGGGCTCACTGGCTAGTTCAGTATTACCCACCAAAGATTGTGAAGTAATAGATTGTGTGGCTGCCCGGCTTGTATCAGCTAGTGCACAAATTTCTTTTTCTTTTATCTGTGATCTCCCCTCATCAATTCTTTGTCTCCCAGTTCTACCCTGTCTCTCATATACATTTTTGCTCTTAGCACTCTGAGGTTGTTCCCCACCATGAACTTCCTCCCCTCTCTTACTAGGAAGTCTAGACCCCTCACTTTGCTCACCACTTTGGGTTGAATCAGGGGAAGATACTACAAGTTTAGGTAGTCCCATTGATTCACAATACTCATTCAGAAACCTATTATTAGAACTTACATAAGCAAGAAGTACTGCTGGTAGTGGTAATGCATTAGGAAATATAAGTTTTACACTTGGTGGTCTTAAACTATCCATAGAGAAAAGTGGAACAAATACCTCATGATCCAATCTTGGAACAGCTTCAACAGACTTCATGGCTCCTTTGATGAAAATCTGAAAGAACCTTTGAAAAGGAATGTAAGTGTAAGTAGATTTCTTCATGACAGTTGTCTTCAATTGTTCAAACATAAGAGAAGCATAATCATAGTGCTTGTTGTGAGCAACACCATGAAAAATAATCATGCCATTTGTAGAAGCTTGATCCAAACTTGAACTTTTACCAGATAGACAAGTGTTGAGGATAGTGAAAAGACAATACCAGATAGGAGGTAAGCACTTCCTTCTGAATAAACTCAGAGCACTTAGAGTTTCTGAGTAGCCTAATTTCATGAAATCTGAAATGATTTCAAAATTTGATGGAACTACATCAAAAGTACTTTTGCCTACAACTAAATTTTCTTTAGGCAGATCAAAAATGTTTCTAATATCATCAACTATAACGCATAACCTGTAACCATGAACAAATTAAGAAATGTCATCTATTTCTTCATCAACTTAAGCATGATACCACCATTGTTGTAGATAAGAAGTAGGGATTGAAAATTTTCCAAACAACAGAGCTCGAATAGGATGCTTCTTCAGAATTTCAAGCAGAATCATTTGGTCGTTATTGAAATCTGTTGATCTGAAATTAAGAGCACAGTTATTCTTCTTGATTTCCATACACTTGTTGTCTGGAATATATATCTTTGTAAGATCAGGACCATAACTTCTTTCTGGATTAGAATCAACAATCGATTGAGAATCACCCATACCACCAATAGACTCAGAAACCACTTCGATTGGGTCAATTTGAGTATCCCCAATATTTGCATTGCGAGGGTTAGGGTTAGGATTTGAAGGACCAGCTTCATTTATTCCTTTAGTGGCAGTGTCTTCTAGGATTTGATCAGCATCTAGATTAACCTCCATTGATCCAATCATGATATTCTTAGGTACGATTCTGAAAGAGCCTTCATTTGATGATGCATCGTTGTTGCTAAAACATGATTTGCAGTTTGAATGGGCATATCAACATTTGAAGTCGACATTGTAGACACAAAGTGAGAATTCCAGTCGAATGAAGTTCAAGATAAGCAGAGATTAAGTTTCGGAGGAAAAACTTGCTAAAAAGTGAAGAAGATGAGGAAACCATGGATTATATGAGATGGATGATCGTGGAAGGACACGTGGCCGAAAAAGTAATGACGATTAGAAAAAGTAATCATCATTTATTTGGATTAATGAACCGTTTTGCGACGTGATTTGAGCTGCTGCAATGAAATTAAAACACATGGCACACGCGTATATGAAATTAGATTTTACAACGGGAAGTTCAGAAGTTAGATGAAATGATTCAGAAAAAGTTCAGAACTTTTGAATGACGTTCAGAACTTGAATGCTATGACTTAATATGCATGAAAACCATTTAAAACTACTTACTTCTGAATATATAAAATAGTTTGATATTTCAGAAGTAAGTTTGAACAATTAATAAATCAGGTTTTATCTTCAGAAGTTTGTCCATACTTCTAAGATTTGTAAATTTAAGAATCAGTATCCACCATTTCAGATATTAAGAATGAATCAAATAGTGATGTATGAATATCACTCCCCCTTGAATCATGAGTAATAATATCTCTCCCCCTTAAGAAGTGCTAATCATAAAAATGGTTAGAGAAAGAAAAGAGAAAAAAATAAGTATTATGATACAACAACTTCAGAAATGAAAATTTAGTACTTCAGAGTAATGAAAGATAGACTTCTGAAAAGTTAACCTCAGAACTTCTGAAGTTCAGATTTTCATAATTTTGAATAAATAAGGCTCAGAACTTAACTCTTATTTCTTTGTTGATGCAAAATACTTAAGTAGACAAATTCATCATGCCTAATTTGCTTAACAAAAAATTAAAACGTTTTTCATCAAGTGCTTTGGTAAACAAAATCTGCTAAATCAGTGTGAACAAAAAACATTTCAATATTACCTTTCTCAACATGATATTTGATAAAATGATACCTCACATCAATATGTTTGGTCTTTGAATGTTGAGTAGTAGCTGTGATAGCTATGGCAGTTTTTGAATCACAACACAGAGGAACCTTACTGAATGTTCACCCATATTCTTTGAGTTGAATTTGCATCCAGATTACTTGAGAACAACATATTCCAACAGCTACATATTCAGCTTCTGTAGTAGAGGTTGAAACACAATTTTGCTTCTTTAAAGACCAACTCACAAGCCTATCACCTATAAATTAACATGATCCAGATGTACTTTTCCTGTCCAATTTAAAACCACCATGATCTGCATCTGTGAAAGCAATTAGTTCAAATCCAGAATCCTTTGGATACCAAAGCCCCAATGAAGGAGAGAGCCTTTGAGATATCTAAGGATTCTTTTAGCAGCAAGAAGATGAGATTCCTTAGGATTAGCTTGATATCTAGCACATATACATGTAGAAAACATTATATCAGGTCTACTAGATATTAAGTAAAGCAAAGATCCAATAATGGTTATGTATTTCTTTTGATCAACAGGTTTACCTGGTTAATCTGGTTAAAGTTTAGTTGCAGTAGCCATTGGAGTTTGACTACTAGAACAGTCAGACATGTCAAACTTCTTAAGTAAGTCAGAAACATACTTAGAATGATTAATGAATATGCCAGTGGAAAGTTTTTTTACTTGAAAACCAAGAAAGAAAGTTAACTCTCCCATCATACTCATTTCAAATTCAGTTTGCATGATTTTCTCAAAAAATTTACAGAATTTTGGATTTGTAGAAGCAATTATAATATCATCTACATATATTGGTATTAAAATCATCTCATCACCTTCCTTCTTCAGAAATAAAGTTGTATCCACTGTACCTCTTTTGAATTTAGAATTCAGAAGAAAAGTTGTAAGAGTGTCATTCCATGCTCTTGATGCTTGTTTAAGTCCATATAAGGCTTTGTCTAGATATAAACAAGATCTAGAAAATCTTTTCTTACAAAGCCTTCTAGAAGCTCAACATATACTTCTTCATGAAGAATTCCATTCAGAAATGCACACTTGACATCCATTTGAAAAACTTTCATGTTTTTGTGAGCTGCATAGGCTAGAAAGATTCTAATTGCTTCTAGTCTAGCTACAAGAGCAAAGGTTTCTTCATAATCAATGCCTTCTTGTTGACAATATCCCTTTGCTACAAGCCTTCCTTTATTTCTAACAATAATTCCATGTTCATCTTTCTTATTTCTGAAACCCATTTTGTACCAATAATTGATTTCCCCTTAGGTTTTGGAATTAGTCTTCAAACTTTGTTTATTTCAAGTTGATTTAGCTCATCTTGCATGGGTAATATCCAATTTGGATCCTGAAGAGCTTCACTTGGCTTTTTGGGTTCAATATTGCTTAAAAAATTCACATACAGGCATTTATTAGCTGTGACTGATCTAGTTTGTACACCTTTTGAGGCATCACCTATAATCTGATGAATTGGATGACTTGATGTCCATTTGTTCACATTTGGCAAAGGTTAAACATATGAGGCATTATTTAAAGAATCATAGTCATCAATGATTGCATGTGATTCAGAGATTTGGTTTATTACTGAGTGCAAATCTGAAGACTCCCCCTTAAATTGAAGATTCTGTACTAGTTCAGAAGAAACAATCACTGGTTCTGAAACATGTATGGTTGGTTTCGAAGTGACTGCAAATCTGTCAGTATTGACAGGTACAGATTCAAAATTAGGAATTTCTGAATTTGAGGTTGAGATAGGTGGTGCAGAAAGATTTGATATTGTTGTTTATGTGTAAACTTGTTATGGTATTCTTCTGCGAAGAGATAGATTCTGATAATCTGCATAAACATTAACCGAAATATCAAATAAATCTTGACATAATGAATCTAAATTTCAACTACTCCATTCTGTTGTGGAGTTATTGCAGCGGAAAAGTTATGAGATATGCCAACAGAATCCAAAAAGTTCTGAAGTGTAGAATTTGTAAATTCCGTGTCATTATCACTTCTGATCTTTTGGATAGGAAGTTGAAGAAGAACATGTATTTTCTTAAGAAAAGGAATAAGTCTATCAGAAGTATCAAATTTAAGTCTCTGAAATTCAACCCAAGTATATCTTGAATATTCATTAACTATGACAAGGATATACTTCTTTCCTCCCATGCTTTGAGTTTTCATTTGTCCACATAGATCCATATGTGACATTTCTAGTAGTGATTTACATGAAGAAAGCATTTTTAGAGGATAAGAGCTTCTTTTGATCTTTCCTAGCTCACATGCAGAACATAATGAATTTCTCTCAAACTTGATCTTTGGCAAACCTCTTACAGATTTGTGTCTTTCTAATTTAGAAATTGCTTTGAAATTCTGATGTGACATCCTTCTGTGCCAAAGCCAACTTTCATTTTTCATGGTAGTGGAAATGTAACAAATTCCCTATAGTTGACCATCTTCAGTAAAAGTAGCAGTGTAGATATTTCCATCCCTATAGGCTGTTAACTTGTTTAGATTTTCAGAACTGAGAACATGACAAAAATCTATGTCAAAGTGTACTTTCTAATATTTGTCATAGAACCGACTTATACTAAACAGATTATGCTTGAGACCGTCAACGTAGAAAACTTTCATTACAGTAACATCCCCCTTTGAAAAAGTTCCATATCCTCTTACATATCCTTTTGCATTGTTTCCAAAGCTAACTGTTTCTCCATATATTTCATGACAATCAGTTAGTAGTTCTTTGAAAGGTGCCATGTGTCTTGAACAACCCGAGTATAAAACCCACACATGACACAACTACAAAAACAATTATTGTATTTTAGGTACCCATTTAAAAATGGGTCCTTTCAGATTAGTTATAACACTTGGAATTCTGAATTTGGATTTGTCAGAATTAAATTCAAAATTTTGTGTAGAACTTTGTTTAACAGATTTATCCTTTTTATGGTTAATTTTTCTTGCCCATTTTGTTGGAAAATTCCTAAATGGTTTCTTAAGATCTTTCTTGTTATTTTTGGGTGTTATCTGAAAGTTATGATGTCCACAATATCTCATGACATAAGCAAGAATGAACAACATTAGTTTTAAGAATTGAATGTTCTCTTTTATTCAAAGTATTGATTATGGTTACATCATGTTTCTTAACAGAAGAAATACTATCTATTGTGTTTTTCTTTGATAGTCTTTCACCTTTTTTTTTCCAAACTAGAGTGGATAGCTCTGTAAAAGATAAGAAATGTGGATTAGTAGAAGAAGATCTTTTATCAACATTCTTTTTGAATTTTGAATATTGATTTGTAAATTTAGAATTAGAAGACTGTCATTTTTCAAAAACATTGACCCTTGTAACATAGTCTGAAGATGATAATGATGACTTTTCTGATGTCCAGAATGTGTCTTTAACATTGTTTTTAAAAGGAGTAGAATTTGATGCTGTAGAAGAATTGTTTTCACAAGACTTATAATGCTGGTATTCATTTTTCAAAAATACATCATCATTAAACATTTCTAAAGGTAATTTTAATTCTTCAGATTTTAATTTCTTTCCCTTAGTCATAGAAGATTTAGATTTGTAAATCATGTAGCCATCTTTGTCTATTATTTCAACAGTAGAATCATCATCATCATCTGTATCTGAAAGGTTCAATCATGATCATTTAAAGATTCAATCTCTGAAAATTCTTCATATTCTTCTTCAAGAGTTTCTCTAGAACCTTTTTGAATTTGAGCTTCATCAATAGTTTCTGATTTACATTCAGAAGTTGTTTCTGCAGAAACTTCAGATTTTAACTCAGAAAATACTTCAGATTTAGTATTTGATTCAGAAAGATTTTCTGAGGTAATTAAGACTTCAAATGTAGTTTCAGGAATTCTTTCAGGCTTTAATTATGATTCAGAATTATTAACTGAATTACAGGAATCAAGAGGTTTTTCTATTGAAAACAAAGTCTCTGGTTTTATAAAAGGAATTCTTTCAAGCAAAGTATGACCAACAAGTTTATTTACTGCACCTTTAATATTTTCAGTGAAAATTTTAACTTTTAAAACATCATATATATTTGCAGGTGCCTTTTTTAGGATTTGAGTGTCATTGTATCCTAATCCTGCTTTGATATTATAAAACTTTGAATTTTGAGCCTGGCTTGTTAATATATTCAGAGTTTGTTCAGTTGGACCTCTTTTAAAATTCAGATCTTCTAATTCATTGATCTTTTTATACAAATCAAGACTTTCTTGATTCAGGAAACTCATTTTGAAATTCAGAACTTCTTTTTCAGATTTTTCATTTAAAATATGTTTTTGAATACTATTCATCTTTTCTTTCAACAAAGATTTTTCTTTAGAAACCTTTTCAAGTATTTTTTTCAGCATTTTGGCAATTTTGTTTAAAGATTTGACTTTCAACTCTAAACTTATTGACCAGTATTCTTTCACCTTTTATTCTGTTTCTGATATTTTCAAATTCAGAAGTCATGTTCAGAATTTGATTTTGCATGTCGTTTTCAGAACTATCAGAATTTGATGAAGAACTTGATTCAGAATTGTGACAACTGTCAAAATTCGAGCTTCCGGGTTAGTTCCTATTAAGTTTATTAGTGTTAATATAGATTAAATATAAGAATAGAAGTTAGTTGGCTTAGAATGGCCGAAAAATTTCTTGAGTTTCCGGTAGCTGCTTAGAAAGTCCAGTTCCGACCCGTAACTGGCGTAAATGTCCTATATAGTGCCAAATGCTCTAATTTATACCCAATTTATATAAAATATATATTTTTAGTATTTAAAATATAAAACTTCTATTTTTATAGAATTTAATCACTTTTGTACTTAAATTTTGAGGAAAAAATGCCAAAATTGAGAAAAATGACATTTTTATTGGTTTTGGGCTTGAGTTTTATTTTTTATTTTTGTTTTAAATTCTTTTTTGGAGTGGGGCCCATTAGTATGGCTGGCCTCCCCTATCTCCCCACATATAAATATATTTTCTTTCCATTTACTTCTCATTTTGCATGTTGAAAATTTTAAATTTCTCTTTTCTCTCTCTCTAAAACTCAAGGGACTTCTTCAAAGACCCTCATTTCTCCTTTAAGTTCCAGCCAACATTCACCAACAATTCCAACATTTTAACAAGATTTTTGAAGATTTTGAGTCTCCTTCAGCATCCAAATAAGTAATAACATCATCTTCTTCATTTTCTTACCATTTTTGGGTGAAAAACCCACTTGTTCTTGCATTTTAAGTCTTCTTCTTCTAACCTCTGAAATTTTCTGAGTTTATGGAGAGATTATACACCAAAAACATGTAAAAATGTTCATATAGTGGTGGAAATCTATGACCCAAACATTAAAACTCAAGAAAATAGGTAAAAATCATGATTTTATGTGTTTTTGAACAACAATGGTGATTTTTGGTACTGACAGATTTATTGCATGTGCATAAATCGTTCATTTCTTGCAAATAATATATTCAAATATCATGAATCTTCTTTCTAAAAGTTTATTTGGTGAGTTGGGGTTCTAATCCAATTGGTCTCACTCAAAAACAATGAGTTTTGACCCCCCAAATGCTCATAACAAATTTGATGTGCATCTGAAAGTTCAACAGTAGGTAAACTCTAGTTTGAACGACCATAACTCTTTGAATATTCATCCAAATTACTTGATTTTTCTTCTGGAATTTATTTTAAAGAGTTACTTTCAAATGCCACTGGTTTCACTCAAATATGTGGTGATTTAGGGTTTCAATTAATCAAACCAATAAGTGTGCAATCTGTCCAAAGCTGACAGATTTAGGCATGCAGGTTCAAATGGCTATATATCTTTCAAAACTCAAGAAAAAGGATGCTTTTTCTTTTGAGAGTTAGTTTTAGGAGTTATCTTCTGTTTGCAAGTGGAATCACATGAAAATATGGAATTTTGACCCTCCAAACACCTAAAATATTTTAGGTGTGCAAACTGTGAAACCACCAGTAGGTAAACCCTAATTTTCATGTTATTATCTCTTTGAATATTTATCCATAATGCATAATTCTTTTTCTGGAGTTTTCTTTTATGAGTTAGGGTTCATATGAATCCAGTTTCATTCAAAAATATGAAGGTTTTTAGGCATTAACCAATTTATTAAAGTTATATGTGCAATCTGTCAACTAATGACAGATGTGTGCATGGAACTTTGTGGTGCCATATCTTCCTCATGAGGGAGGTTAAAGGGAAAACCCTAATAAAAAAAAACTGAAGAACACCCTAGGAGGCATCCATGTGGACGGTATACACTAATGCATACCGGTGATTTTTGTTCCTATTCATCAATGCATCTATCATTAGAGATGCATTGATGCCTATTCACTAATGCATGTTACAAATTACCGGTATGCATTAGTGCATACCGTCCACATGGAATCCTCCTAGGGTGTTCTTCAGTTTTCTCTTTTTTTAGCGTTTTCCCTTGAACCTCCCTCTCTTCCTCATAACTCATTCAAAATGAGTGATTCTTATCTTAAAAGTTTTCTTTATGTGTTTTGTTTATAATCCAACTGGAATTTCGGAAAAACATTTAGTAGAACTTCTCAAATGGTTGTTTTACCAACAGGGTGTAATATGCCCTTCTTGCTGTGATACATTGTTTTGTATAAATTATTTGAACAATTATTACATGTCCAAATTGCATGAAATTTTGTCACAATGACCTTAACTCAATAATGTATCACATATAAAAAGATGAGAAACTATTTCATTTTGGATGTCACTGTAATTTGAACATCTTTAGCACCATTAGTTTCTGTCCAAAAGTGAACATTCTGGAATTGTTGATTTCATGAACTTTGATCACTTGAAGGATTATAACATTACTTTTCGTAATAATTTATATCATAATAAAAAGCATATGTGCATTATGTATAACGGGACAATAGTAGACCAAGTTGGACATATAAGGACTTATAAGCACTTTCATAGTAATCGTTAGACATATAAGTGATCATTTGTGTACTTTGCTTTGTTAGGAAAGCGTTAGGCCGTCTAGCGGACGTCTCGTGTATCTATTTGGAAGCTTTTGCTATAAGGTGAGTATTCACGACCCCTCTTTTTAAATGTTTATACGTTTTGGGGTGTAAAGCATGTTGTTTTAAAGGAAATTGAATTGATTTATATTGATTAATGAAAAGCATATAAATCATTATGATGAGCAAATTTATATTACATAAAATGATATGTTGAGTTATGTAAAAGTCCCCGTGGTACACTACTATTTAACTCTAAATGAGCCGATGATATTTGTGGATAGCGCTATTTGGCTGACATACCCACGTAACTGGCAAGTAGGGGTGCACTTTTTCAATTGAGAATGCTCTACGCATGTGGACTTTAGGTCCACCGCTGAGGTAGTTCGTGGGGCGTATAATGTCGATTAAGCTTAGTAGTGGCTCAATATTTATATATCATGTGTAATGGTAATTTTGTATTTTTGCTCATAAAACTTTAAAATATTAAAGATGGTGCGGACATTCGATTCGCAATCTTTATACTTGCATATAAAATGTTTTGTGCATTTGAAAACCTGTGAACTCACCAACTCTTTGTAGTTGACCCTTCTGTTTTAACATGTTTTACAGGAAAATAAGAAGGTAACCGATCAAGCTTAGCTTATTTTTGTGGAACACCAATCAAGACATTTTATATATCCAAATTGATGTAATTTGTTGTTAAAGTTCAAGTAGTCGGGTTGTAAACTTTTAAACTTTAAACTTCTACGTTTTAATTATATATGTGTGGTTGGTGTTTATATTCCTATTGTTGTGAAACCTAGAACTGTCGTACCTCGTGTTTACGCTTTAGCAGGGTGTGACAAGAATTTAATTCAGAAGAAGAAGTTTGTACCTCAGAGTCATGTGCATGAGTATCTTTTGGATCCATCTGGCACACATAGCAGTTTGAAGCATAATGAGCAATTTCTTCATCATATTCTCCATCACTCTAGTTCAACCAATCTTCTTCATATTTTGTTATTAGAGCTGAATTTATTTCCTTCTTCTTTGCAAGTAGATCTTCTTTTCATAGTAACTAGTATTCTTAACCTTAGGGATTTTACACTATCTTGCAAAATGACCAGGTTTTCCACAATTAAAGCATCTAGCTGATTCTGTTTTCTCTTGTTGAATAGCATCTTGACTTATGATTTTCTTTGTTCCATATTCAGATTTGGATTTATTTTTGTATTTCTGATTATATCTTTGATTGAACTGTCTTGTCATGAAAGCAATATTATCATAAATTCTTTTCAATTCTTCATCTGATTCATCTCCATCACAAAGATCAGATTCTGAGATTTCACAAACTTTGTTCTTTGATGATATGGTCATTGAGCTGTTTAACTTCTTGCTTAACAAGGCTACAGTTTCATTTGACTTTTTCTGTTCATTCTGTCTGAACTTGATTTTGTCTTCTTCTTGAAACAAAATCCCATAAACATCACGGATAGTTTTTCTAGACGGATTTCTTGTAACCATGTTGTTAGAAAAGCTAGACCATTCATTTCCAAGATTGTTCAGAAATTTATTTGTTAATTTCTGAATTGGATTTTTGAACACCATTTCTTCTTAAATCATTCAGAATGTTGTTGAATCTATGATAAGAATCCGTGATAGATTCACCTTCTTTATATATGAAATTTTCATATATTCCAACACATATGTTAAGTCTCTGGGCTTGAGCTTTAGTACTCCCCTGCATCTGAGCCTCTACCTGAAATTACATAGTCTTAGCAGAGGTTAGACGACCAACCCTGTTGAATATCTCATTTGGTATTGCCATTGCGAGTAGAGTTAGTGCCCTTCTATCAACATTGGCTTCATCTTTCTCAGCATCACTATACATTCTTGGACTTTTCTTGATTCTTAAAGCAGTAATTTCAGGGGTTGTTTCAGTTCTTGGAAAAGCTGGGATTTCTACATATACTTCAAGGGGAGCATTGATGATAGATTGCATAAATGCGTCATCTATGTTATCCAAGAACTAAATCATACGAATGCATCATTGATGATATTCACCCAAGAACAGAGTTGGTGGTTTTGTTTCAGATCCGATTGAGACAATTTTATTCGACCTCTTGAATTGAATGATCGCAAATTCACCTAGATTTGATCTTTAGAACGAATTCAATCAATCTTGAATAGATTGATCAAGAGCTTCAAGAACTTTTCAGATATGACAATTCTTAAGAGAATGATCAAAAAAGATGAATTGGCTCTGATACCAATTGATAGATCCCAAATATCAAGAAGTAGAAAGGAAATAGAATATAGAATAAGAATTATAGCAAGGAAGTCCAGATGTAGTATTGATAATCACAAGATTACACAGATATGTCTTTACAGTACAAAAGATCAAAGAATGTTAGTTCTAACCAAATAACGAACCTTCTATTTATATACAATAGGAAATGCTAAATTAACAGTACATTATGTGACAGACATACAGAAGTAAGTTCAGAATTACTTCTGAACATCTTCAGAACACAATTCAGAACTTCTTTAGAACAACATGAGAATCTTCAGACTTTTGAAGTAGCCACTTCAGAAGTTATGCCTTAGGCTTATCTTCACTTTAGCATTTTGTCTTTGTACTTCTGAGCTTCTGGGCTTTCTTTATCTCTTCTAACTTTCTTCAGAACTACACTTCAGAACCAGGGCTTCTTTGGAAACTATCTTATCAACTCTATCAAAGAGAGTGAGAGGAAAGGAAAGAGCAACGCTGATAGAGATATCACAATAGCTTCAAAAGGGACTCGGTTCTGAAGATATAAAGATCTAAAGAAAAGACAAAGAAAAGACTAAGGCATAAACTTCTGAAGTGCCAACTTCAGAAGTTATGAAGATTTCTTGAAGAGTTTCTAAAGAAGTTCTGAAGACACTTCTGAAGACATTTCTGAAGAAGTTCAGAACCTGTTCTGAACTTGTTTGTTATGAATGTACTGTTACTTTAGTCTTTCTATTTCTTGTATAAATAGATAGTTAGTTAGTTAGTTAGAACTAACATTTCCATTAACCTTGAAAAGATATATTCTGTAATACTGTACATTCAATCAATACATATTACATTTGGCTATTACACTCCTGTTAAAATCTTTCCATATATTGATATCTTGATTGTTTGGGTCCTAACAATTGGTATCAGAGCCAATTCATCTGTTCTTGAAGATTTGTGAAAGAATTGTCAGATCTGACAATTCTTGGTGTTCTTGATCGATAAATTTCAAATTCAAATCAGGTGAATTCTCGATCTTCTAACAATCAAAGATGTCTAAAGAAATTGTCTCAATTGGATCTGAAACGAAACCACCAACTCTTTTCTTGGGAGAATACCATCAATGGAGAATCAGGATGATTCAATTTCTGGACAACATAGATGAAGCTTTAATGCAATCAATCACAAATGGCCCACTAGAGGTCTTTATTGAAATTCCAGCAGTACCTAGAACTGAATCTACTCCTGAAATATCGGCGTCAAGAATTAAGAAAAGCCCAGGTATGTACAACACCACTGAGAAAGCTCAAGCTAAAGTTGACAAAAGAGCATTAACTCTTCTTACAATGGCTATTCCTAATGAGATATTCAATAGAGTAGATAGCTTAACATCTGCTAAGGCCATGTGGGATGAAGTTGAAGCTCAAATGCAGGGTAGTACAAAAGCCCAAGCACAAAGACTGAATATCTGTGTGGGTACTTATGAGAACTTCAGGTATAAAGAGAATGAATCCATTACAAAAACTTATCATAGATTCAACAATATTCTGAATGATCTGAGAAGAAATGGTGTTCAGAAATCAAATTCTGAGATAAACAACAAATTTCTAAACAACTTGGGTAATGAATGGTCAAGCTTCTCTAGTAACATGGTTACTAGAAACTATGGTATTCTGTTTCAACAAGAAGACAAAATCAAAACTAGACAAAATGAACAAAAGAAGGTAAATGAAACTATAGCCTTGTTAAGCAAGAACTATAATAATTCTCTGACTATTTCTGCCAAGAAGGTGTGTGAGATCTCAGAGACAACAGTTTGTGATGGGGATGAATCAGATGAGGTGCCAAAAATGATTTCTGATAATATTGCTTTTATGACAAGGCAATTTACACAAAGATACAATCAAAAATATCAAAATAAACGTAGATTTGAAAGTGGACCTAAGAAAGGTCAAGAAGCCGGTCAATCTGAAACATCTGAACCAGCAAGATGCTTCAACTGTGGAAAGCCTGGACATTATGCAAGGCAATGCAAGATGCCCAAAGTAAAGAATTCAGGCTACTATGAGAAGAAGCATCTATTAGCCAAGAAAAAGGAACTTAATCCTGCTTTAGTAATCAAGTATGAAGAGGACTGCTTAAACTGGAATGATGGAGATGATGATGAAGAAGTTGCTCACTATGCAACAAATTGCTATATGTGTCAAATCGATCCAGAAAAAAGACAAACAAGACATGGAGGTATCTTCTTCATTTTCTGAATTAAATTCTGAAATAAACTACTCTTCTGAACAAAATTCTGAACATAAATCTAAACATAACACTGAAGATTCTGAAATGAAAAATCAATTTCAAAACATGTTTTCTGAATTTGAAACTCCCAGAAACAGAATGAAAGGTGAAAGAATTTTGGCCAATCAATTCAGAGCTGAAAGTCAAATATATAAAAAAAATTGTCAAGAAGCTGAACAGATTCTTAAAAAGGTTTCTGAAGAAAAACTTGATTTAAAAGAAAAAATGGACAGCTTACAAAAGGAAATTATAAATGAGAAGTCTGAAAAAGAAATTCTGAATGTTAAAATGAATTTTCTGAATCAAGAGAGACTTGATCTTTATAGAAAGATTAAAGAATTAGAAGATTTAAATTTTAAAAGCGAACAAACTGAACAAACTCTGAACATTTTAACTAGTCAGGCTCAAAATTCAAAATTTTACAACATAAAAGTAGGTTTAGGATATAATGACAGTCAAATACTGAAAAAGACACCTGCAAATCTGTATGATTATTCTAAAATGAAAATTTTCAATGAATCAAATACAGATGTCATTTCTAAACCTGTGAACTATTCTTTGCCTGAAAGAATACCATTTGTAAAATCATAGACTTTGTTTTCAGAAGAAACACATCTTAAATCTGGTGAACCAGAAATAATTTCTGAAAAGTAGAAATAAATACAAGTTCAAACATTTGTGAATCTTCTGAATCAAATATTATTTTTGAAGAAAAATCTGAAGTAATTGTTAAATCTGAAATAATTTCTGAAGTTACTTCTGAGATAACTTCTGAATACAATTCTGAAGCATTTCAGAAGATACTTCTGATAATAAATCAGAACATGAAGAAAAATATGATGGATTCTCAGAATTTGAATCTTTAGAAGATGTTGATGAGAATCCCAATATATTTTTTGATAATTCTGATGATGAGTCTACAACAACAACAAATTCAAATATTTTTGCAAAAAGTATGACTCAAAATAAATTTTCAGAACTAATAAATGCTTCTGATTCAGAAAATGATGATGATCATATGGTGCAAGTCATTGATAAAAATGGCTATCTGGTTTACAAATCAAAATCTTGTATGACTGAAGGAGAAATACTAAAAACAGAAGCTTCAAAGATACCTTCAGAAATGTTTGGTTCTGTGTTTTTAAAACCAGAATTTCAGATATCTGAAAATTTTACTTCCTCAAATTTTTCTTCTACTACAACAAACACTTCATTGACTTCATCACCATATTCAGTAACATCTTCTGACTTCAACACCAGAGTTAAAAACTTTGAAAAATGACAATCCTCAAATTCTCTCTCTGAAATTCAGACAATTAACTCAAATTCTGATGTTAAACCTAAAGTAAGCAAAAGAATTTCTTATACTAATCCTCATTTCTTATCTTTTACAAAGCTATCCACTTTAGTATGGAGAAAGAAAGATGAAAGACTGTCAAAGAATGACAAATTAGATAGTTTTTCAACTTTAAATAAAAGCGATGTACCTAAATCAAAGATAGTGAATAAACGAATATTTGTTGAAAAATCAAATGTTATTGATTCTTATATGTCTACTGCTATTGTAAATACTTTAATGAATCATATTCACTGTATTAATTGTGGTCATCATAATTTTCATCTTAACTCCAAAACAAACAAAAAAAATTTGATGAAATCTATTCAGAAATGTTCAGTTATATTGACAAATTCAGTTAATAGTAAAAATAAAAATAAAAATAAAACTAAGAAAGATAAATTTCAAAGTTCTGAACAAACTTCTGAATTAAAAAATCTGAAGACAAAGTTCAGAACTTCAAATTTTATTACTAATCTCAAAGGACCCATTCTGAAATGGGTACCTAAAACTCAATAATCTCTTTTGCAGATATGTCATGTGTGGGTTTTAGATTCTGGATGTTCAAGACACATGACACCTTTCAAAGAACTACTAACTGATTATCATGAAAGATATGGAGGAACAGTTAGCTTTGGAAACAATGCAAAGGGATATGTAAGAGGATATGGCACTTTCATTAAAGGAGAAATAACAGTAATGAAAGTTTTCTATGTTGAGGGACTAAGACATAATCTTTTCAGTATTAGTCAATTCTGTGACAAATACTGGAAGGTTAATTTTGACATAGATCATTGTCATGTTCTGAGTACAGCAAACAAAAATGAATTAACTGCTTATAGAGATGGTGATATCTACACAGCAACATTCACTGCAACAGGTCAATTACAAGGTGTATGTTATAACTCTACAACAATGAGAAATGATAGTTGGCTTTGGTACAGAAGAATGTCACATCTGAACTTCAAAGCCATTTCTGAACTAGGCAAACACCAATCTGTAAGAGGACTACCAAAGATCAGATTTGAAAAGAACTCTCTTTATTCTGCATGTGAACTAGGGAAGATCAAAAGAAGTTCTCATCCTCTGAAAATGCTATCTTCATGCAAAGCTACACTTGAAATGCTACATATGGATTTATGTGGACCAATGAAAACTCAAAGCATGGGGGGAAAGAAATACATTCTTGTCATAGTAGATGAATACACAAGATATACATGGATTGAATTTCTGAGACTCAAGTATTATATTTCTGAAAGACTGATACCATTTCTGAAGAAAATTCAAGTTCTTCTTCAACTCCCAATTCAAAATATCAGAAGTGACAATGGAACATAATTTACAAATTCTAACCTTCAGAATTTTTTGGAATCTGTTGGTATTTCACATAAATTTTCCACTGCAAGAACTCCTCAACAAAATGGGGTGGTTGAAAGAAAGAATAGAACTTTGGTAGAGGCTGCAAGAACCATGCTTGCATATTCAGAACTTCCTCTTTCTCTTTGGGCAGAAGCAATTGCTACTGCATGTTTTACTTAGAACAGGACCATTCTAAACAGAAAATTTCTTAAAACTCCTTATGAAATGTTAAAACAAAGAAAACCCTCTATTGATTATTTTAAAATCTTTGGTTGCAGGTGTTTTCTAAAGAATGATACTCAGCATCTTGACAAATTTGCACCAAAAGGTGGTATCTTTGTTGGCTATTCTCAAAGATCCAAAGCTTATAGAGTACTCATTAAAGGAACTCAAAGGATCATTGAGACTACAAATGTCAGATTTCATGAGCCAACATTGACTTCTGAACAAGACAGTTCAGAACTCGCACATAAACCAATTTCTAAAAGTTAAGACTCAGAACATAATCAGACAAACTCCTCTTCTGAATCTCAAACTTTACTTAAAACAAATTTAGACACTATATGTCAAGACTTATTTGATATTTCTGTAAATGTTTCTGCAGATTATCAAAATCCTTCTCTCATCAGAAGCTTAAAAAATCAAGATATTTCAGAAATACAAATTTCAAGTACATCAACACCACAAATCTCAACCTCAAATTCAGAACTTCCAACGTCTATATGTGTACATCCAATTTCTGAATCAGTTCCACTTACTTCTGAACCAATTCAAGTTACTTCTGAATCAGTTCAAGCTATTTCTGAACCGGTTCAAGTTGTTTCTGAACCGGTTCAAGTTGTTTCTGAACCAGTTCAAGTTGTTTCTGAACCAGTTCCAGATACTTCTGAGCATGTACATCAAAGTTCTGAACAAATTCAGAATGTTTCATTTGAGGGGGAGACTTCAGATTTACATTCAGTTATCAATCATGATACTGAAACTCAAGCAATTGTTGATGATTATGATTCTCTAAACAATGTTTCATCTGTTCAGCCGTTGCCAAATGTGAACAAATGGACATCCAGTCATCCTGTGCATCAAATTATTGGAGATGCATCAAAAGGTGTTCAAACAAGGTCTGCAACAGCAAATGAATGTCTGTATGTAAATTTCTTAAGTAGCATGGAACCCAAAAAACCATATGAAGCACTTCAAGATCCAGACTGGATTTTAGCCATGCAGGATGAGTTAAATCAATTTGAAAGAAACAAGGTCTGGAGATTGATACCAAAACCAAAAGGTAAATCCATCATTGGCACAAAATGGGTATTCAGAAATAAAAATGATGAAAATGGTATTGTTGTAAGAAACAAGGCAAGGCTTGTAGCTAAGGGTTATTGTCAACAAGAAAGGATTGATTATGATGAAACATTTGCTCCTGTTGCTAGATTAGAGGCCATTAGAATCTTTCTTGCATATATAGCTCATAAAAACATGAAGGTATTTCAAATGGATGTGAAATGTGCATTTCTAAATGGTATTTTACATGAAGAAGTGTATGTTAAACAACCAGAAGGTTTTGTAAGCAAAGAGTTTCCAGATCATGTTTATATTTTGGACAAAGCCTTATATGGACTTAAACAAGCACCAAGAGCATGGCATGACACTCTTACAACTTTTCTTCTGAATTCTAAATTCAAAAGAGGTACTGTTGATACCACTTTATTTCTGAAAAAGGAAGGTGATGATATGATATTGATACAAATATATGTAGATGACATTATTTTTGCCTCTACTAATCCAAAGTTTTGTAGAAATTTTGAGAAAATCATGCAAACTGAATTTGAAATGAGTAAGATGGGAGAATTGACATTTTTCCTTGGTCTTCAAGTTAAACAACTTTCCACTGGCATATTCATTAATCAATCCAAGTATGTCTCAAACTTACTTAAGAAGTTTGACATGACAGATTGTTCAAGTATTCAAACTCCAATGGCCACTGCAACTAAGTTAGAACCTGATCTGAATGGAAAATCTGTTGATCAGAAAAAGTATAGAGGCATAATTGGATCTTTGCTTTACTTAACTGCTAGTAGACCAGATATAATGTTTGTTACATGTATTTGTGCCAGATATCAAGCTAATCCTAAGGAGTCACACCTTCTAGCTGCAAAAAGAATACTTAGATACCTAAAAGGTTCTCCTTCATTGGGACTTTGGTATTCTAAGGATTCTAGTTTTGAACTAACAGCCTTTACAAATGCAGATCATGGGGGATGCAAATTAGACAGGAAAAGCACTTCTGGATCATGTCAGTTTCTGGGTGATAGACTGGTAAGCTGGTCTTGAAAGAAACAAAATTGTGTTTCTACTTCTACAGCAGAGGCTGAGTATGTGGCAGCTGCAATATGTTGCTCACAGGTGATCTGGATGGAAGTTCAACTTAAAGACTATGGTTATACTTTCAAAAATATTCCTCTGTATTGTGATTCAAAGAGTGCCATAGCCATCACTGCCAATCTTGTTCAGCATTCAAACACCAAGCACATTGATGTAAGATATCATTTTATCAAAGGTCATGTGGCAAAAGGTAATATTGAAATGTTTTTTGTTCAGACAGATTATCAGTTAGCTGATTTATTTACCAAAGCACTTAATGGAAAACGATTTAACTTCTTGGTAAGTAAATTGGGCATGATGAATATATCTATGTAAGTATTACACATCAACCATACTCTAGAAATTATATTCTGATGTTTTTATCTCAAATTCTAAATAGTTTGCTCTTCAGAAATATTCTGAATATTCTGAAGTTTAACATTCAGATCTTTGCTTCTTTTCAATCTCAGAAATATAATTCTTCTTTATCTAGGTTGATTGTCTTTTAATACTTTTCAATTTTTTTTCTCTTTCTCATTTCTCTAATATTTTCTTGTTTCTTTAATAAAGTTGCACTGATTAAGGGGGAGAATCATAGTTGCTAATGATTCAAGGGGGAGTGGTATTAATTTCAAAATTCTGCACTACTCTTTCCTACAAAACAAATCTGAATTGCTGAAATCAAGTCTTGATCTTCATATCTAAGAAGTATGAACAAGCTTCCTTAGATAAAATAAGTTTTCTGTTTGTTCAAACCTACTTCTGAATTCTCAAAATGTTTTATATTTTTCAGAAGTTTGTATTTTTAAATGATTTTTGGTCTTCTAAAGTGATCCAAGTTTAGTTCTGAACTACACTTAAAAATTCTGTGGTTCTTCTGAATTCATTCTTTCAGACTTCTGAACTTATTCTCAGAAGTTCTGAACAATTTCTGAAGTTTTTGAACTTGTTCTCAGAACTTAACTTCCCGTTGATATTTTCTTAAGTATCACTTAAGCGTGTGCCACGTGTTTTAATTTCATTGGTCACGTCGTTTAAACGGTTCATTTATCCAAATAAATGATGTTTACTACTTTAATCACATTTTACTTTTTGGCCACGTGTCCATCAACGCTTATCCAGTCTTATAAATCAATGGATTCTACATCATCTTCATTTTTTAGCGATTTTACTCTGCAAAACCTATCTGTTTTCATTGATCTTCATTCTATTTCGAATCCTTGTTCTTCAACTATCATGTCTACTTCCAAAGCTATGGTTTCTACTTCATCGAGTCATAATGACAGCAATGGATCATCGAGTGATGGTTCATTCAAGCTCGTACCTCAGAAACTGGTTGTTGGAACAATGGAAGTTCCACTTCCTGAAGATCAAATGGTTCAAGACACAGCCACAACTGCTACTAATCAAGTCGGATCTTCAAAACCCAACCCTAACCCTAACCCGAGAACTGATAAAATTGGGGAAACACAAATCGAACCTATTGAAGTTGTTTCTGAATTAAATGCTGGTAATAGTGAATCTCAGACTCGTGCTAAAAGTAGTGATATGTCAAAACTGTATGTTCCTGCTGAGAAACTGCTAGAAATCAAGAAAAATAACTGTGCTTTGAATTTTAAATCGAAAGACTTTACTGATGATCAAATAATTTTGATTGACATTCTGAAGAAACATCCACCCCGTTCTCTACTTTCTAGGAAATTCTCTGTTCCTGCTTCTTACCTTCAATAATTCTGGCACTATGTTGAGGTTGATGAATCTGAAGATGAAATTGTCTCCTATGTTCATGTTTACAAGGTGTGTATCTCTGTGGATGATATTAGATGCCTTCACTTCTTGCCAAAGTCAGATGAGGTTCTTGGGAAAACTTCTGATGATCAAATTCCTTCCTCAACTAAAATGATCTCAGATTTCATGAGTTTGGGATATTCTGAAAATCTAAATGCTTTAAGTTCCTTTAGAAGAAAGTGTTTACCTCCAATATAGTACTGTTTATTCTCAATTCTGAATACTTGTTTATCTGGAAAAAGTTCAAGCTTGGATCAAGTTTCAGCAAATAGGAGGATTATCTTTCATGGAGTTGCCTTCAACAAGCACTATGATTATGCTAGTCTTATTTTTGATGAACTCAGATTTGCAATTTTGAAGAAGTCCACATTCAACTACATACCATTTCAGAGATTTTTTCAAACTCTCATCAAAGGAGCAATGAAAGCAGTATAAAAAATCCCTGTTCTAGCACATGAGGTACATGTTCCTATCTTTACTATGGACAATTTAAGACCTCCAAATGCAAAACTTACATTTCCAAATGCAGTTCCACTTCCTTCTCATTTAATTGATCTTGTAAGTACACCAAATAGGATTGTGAGTGAGCATTTAGAATCTATGGGATTACCTCAACCAGTAGTCCCTTCCCCTGATTCAAACCAGAGTGGTGATAATGCAAGGGAGTCTAGAATTAATAGAAAGAGAGGGGAGGCTGTTCAAGGGGGAGAACAACCTCAGAGAGAAAAGAGGAAAAATGCAAATGAGAGAATGGGTAGAAGAGTAAGAAAAAGAATTGATGAGGGGAGAACACAGGTAAAAGAAAAACAACCATGTGAACCACCTGTTATCAGTCGTGCACCCACATCTTCTATCATTCCACAGTCTTTGGTCGATGATATTGAAAAGGCCAGTGAGCCCATGGCAAATTTGATTAATCACTCCAGCCACTCACCCATCTCTCAACAGAAGGGTGTTTCATCAACATATATGGGGCAAGCAGCTTATAATCCATTAGGACCCCAATTGGAGGATCCTTTTGTTGAAAATGACGGATATATGTCCCCCCTTCATCATTTTGAGCACATTGAGTCTGAGAGTCCACTCAACATTGAGCCTACTGAACCACTTAATCTGGAATCCATTCACACTAGCACACATCCTCTAGATGTCACTAAGCAAAGTGTTTGTCACATTGTATCAACAACTATAGATATTCCTATTTCTGGATATCAAGGATTAGTTGGAAGACCTGGTGGGGTGAACATCAGAAAAGCCCCATTAACAGAATCAAATGTGGTTCATGATGTCTCTGTGACACATACAGGCCAGCCTTCTTCTGAAGGACTGCAAACAAGACCATCTGTTGGTCTTGGACTCTTACCCACATCTTCTGAATTCACAGAATTCAAAGATTTATGTACTTCTGAATTTGCAAAGATTCAGAAGGACATCAAGGAATTGACGGATACAACCAAAAAGGTGATGGAGGATCGGTTGGATAAACAAGGGGATAGTATGGTAAATAAGTTGACTGATTTTCATCTTCAATCTTCTAATGATCTGAATTCTTTCAAACAAGCACTTCTGACTGCTTTTTCTGAAGTGGCTTCTTCTGTTTCTTCTCTGAAAGCTTCTTAGACTTCTTCTTCTTCTACACAACAAGATTCTTCCATTTATGCAACCAAGGCTGATATTGCTCAGATTTTAAATCAACTTTCTTCTATTCAGAGTTCTCAGACTGATTTAGGCACAAGATTATCTGCTCTAGAACGTAGGCCTCAGTCAAACACTTCTAAAAGAAGTCTTGATGATCAGGATCCTGATAATCAAGAGGGGGAGAAAAGGCAGAGAGTGTCTAAACCAGAAAATGTTGAAAATGTTCATGAGCAAAGTTCTGAGAAAACTTCTGAAGATGCTCAGAATGTTGGTGAAGCATCTAACAGAGTCTCTGAAGCAATAGATGATATCTTATTTGCAGAACATGAAGGGTAAGAGACAAATATTCATTCTTCTGAAGATATAGTAGAGGAAGGGTATGAAACAGAGAAGTTATCCTTTGATTCTGAAGGTAACTTAAGCTCAGATAATACATACATTATTCCTTATTCAAATGAAGAGATGCTAAGGGAATATCTTGCATTTGAAGATGTCATTGGTGAGCCCAGTGATCTCTCTGATGTTATTATGTTTGAAGAAGACATGTCTGGAGCTGATGTGGGAGAAAGTTCTGAAGTCAATGAAATAAAAGATTTGGTAATATGGAAGCCCCAACAATCTTTGAGTGATGAATACAGTAGACCTTCTGAAGAACTATGGAGAATACTAAGCCAATTCTATTGGGTGCATGTCTTTTTGAATAATCCAAGAAGTCTGGAGTGTAGAGTTTTGGACAACAGGTTTTCTGTCTTCAGAGATTTTCCTGATCAACCAGATGAAAAAGTTGAACTAGAATTTGATCTAAGTCATATGGGAGGAACTGAAATTGCAGATGAAATTTTGATGGTCTATTCTGGAAAATTTGAAGTAAGAGTCAGATCCTGCATTACTATTCCCAAAGTTGATATTCCTCTACTTGAAGAACCTATTCTAGATCAAGTCTATGAAAAAGAAGAAATATTTCTTTCTGGAGAAACAAGCTTGGAATTTCCTGAAGCAATTTACTTTCATATATACAAAACCAGTCCGAGGTTTGCAACTCTAGAGGATTTTGTAAGTGATGAATGGTCTGAAGATCAAATTTCTCAAGTTAGAAACTTGGTTCAGAAGCATGGAGTTCAAAATCTGAATGACTCCACTCTTATAAAGAAGATTAGATGTCTTTCAAAGACTGTTGAAGATGATCTAGCAATATTCAGATTTGGAGCGGAAAGAAGAAATGGATATTTGTGTGAATTTACTCAGTATGATCTGTACAAATTAAGATTGCAAGACAAATTGACAGTTCTTCATTATTGTGTTGCTAGAAGTGAAGTTGAGCTTGTTTTTGAAGTTAGAAGAATTTTGGAAATCTACATAAGAAACTTAATCAAGCATGACTTTCAATTAGCTCTGGAATTTGGGTTATCTAAAGTGAGTCTGTTGGAACCTATAAACCTTGAAAATACAATGACTAGAGTGTTCACTAGTCCAGATCTTGGGTTCAGATATACAGCAGATGGAAATAATTTTTTTTTCAAAAACATCACTTAGTTGTTCCTCTTCAGATATTTGCTCTTCAGGAACCAACTTTTCAGAAATATTTTCAAAAACTTCTTCCTTTTCTTTTTCTTTTTCTTTTTGACTTACTTCTGAACTTTCAAGATTCAGAGTGTACTTCTGAATTTCTTCCATGTCTTGCCTCTTTGTATGGATCTTGAAGTCATAAGCATCACTTAGTAAATAATCTGCTCCTCTTATCTTGTTTACTTTCTTGTGACCAACTAGATAACTCTTTCTCACAAACTCTCTAAAATTTATTCTTCCTTTGATCAGATAGATGATTTCTTCTTTGATGTCAGATTCTTCAATAAAATATGTCATGTAGTTCAAAAGCCATTTGAGGGAGGATGTAGAATACTTTGGAATATCAGATACAACAAATGTCTTAGAGATTCCTTCAACAAGATACATGAACCCAATATCTGGATTAGTGAACAATCTTTTCAGCCCAAACCTTTCAATATATACAGGTTCCAACAGATTTACTGTGTTAAGTCTGTATTCCAAAGCCAATTGAAAATCATGCTTTATGAGATTCCTTATATATATTCCCAAGATTCTTCTAATCTCTGATACTAACTCAGATTCACCTGAGTTAACACAAAAAGACAAGATTTCCAACTTATCTTGTAGTCTTAGCTTGTAAACATCAAACTGAGTGAGTTCACACAAAGTACCATCTCTTCTTTCTGCTCCAAATCTGAATATAGTCAAATCATTCTGAATTGATTTTGATATGCATCTGATCTTCTTTATTAAAGTTGAATCATGAAAATTCTGAACACCATGATTCTGAATAAAGTTCTTCACTTGAACAATATGATCTTCAGACCATTCATCATTCAGAAAGCCTTCCAACTTTGCAAACTTCATACTTCTTTTGTACATGAAGCAATAAGTGTCTTCAGAAAATATCAGGCTGCTTTCTCCAGAAATAAACACATTTTCCTTTTCAAACACTTGATCCAATACATGTTCTTCAAGTACTGGAAGATCTATTTTAGGAATGATAATACAAGGTCTGATCCTAACTTCAAATTTTCCTGAGAAAGAAATTAGAATTTCATCAACAATTTCAACTACTTCCATATGAGCTAAATCAAATTCCAATTCAACTCTTTCATCTGGTTGTTCAAGAAAATTTCTGAAGATAGAAAATATGTTGTCCAAAAGTCTACACTCCAGACTTCTTGGATAGTTCAGAAAGACATGCACCCAACAGAATTGATTCAGAATATTCCATAATCTTTCAGAAGCACTTCTGAACTCTTCACTCAGAAGTTGTTGAGGCTTCCAAATTACTAAAGCTTTTATTTCTTCTGAGCTTTCTCCCATATTTACACCAATCATATCCTCTTCAAACATGATCACATCAGAAAGATCACTTGGTTCTCCAATGACATCTTCAAAAGCAAGGTATTCCCTTAGCATTTTTTCATTAGAGTCTGGAATTAAATCTGTGTAATCTGAGCCCAAGTTACCTTCAGAATCAAGAGATAACTTTTTTGTTTCATACCCTTCTTCTATCATTTCTTCAGAAGAATGATCATTTGTCTCTTGTGCCTCATGTTCTGCAAATAAAATATCTTCTATAGCTTCTGAGACTTTATTTGATTCTTCACCAACATTCTGAGTATCTTCAGAGGTCTTCTCAGAATTTTGAACTTGATCATTTACATTAGTTTCTGGTTCAGATACTCTCTGTCTTTTCTCCCCCTCTTGATTATCAGGATCCTGATCATCAAAACTCCTTTTAAAAGTATCTGATTGAGATCTGCATTCTAGAGTAGATAATCTTGTGCTTAACTCTGACTGAGAACTCTGAATGGATGATAGCTGATGTAGAATCTTAGAAATATCATCTTTTGTTGCATAAACTGGTTGAGCAGAAGAAGAAGAAGTCTGAGAATCTTTCAGAGAAGAAACTGATGAAGCCACTTCAGAAAAAGCTGTCAGAAGTGCTTGTTTAGAAATATTCAGATCATTAGAAGACTGGAATTGAAAATCATTCAGCCTGTTCACCATACTTTCCCCATGTTGTTCCAACCTATCCTCCAACACCTTTTGGTTTTATCCGTCAATTCCTTGATATCCTTCTGAATCTTTGCAAATTCAGAAGTACATAAATCTTTGAATTCTGTGAATTCAGAAGATGTGGGTAAGATGCCAAGATCAACAGATGAACTTGTTTTCAGACCTTCAGAAGAAGGCTGGCCTGTATGAGCCACAAAGGCATCATGAACCACATTTGATTATGTTAATGGGGCTTTTGTGATGTTCACCCCACCAGATCTTCCAACTAATCCTTGATATCCAGAGATAGGAATATCTATAGTTGTTGATGCAATTTGACAAACACTTTGCTTAGGAACATCTGAAAGATGTGTACTAGTGTGAATGGATGCCACATTTAGTGGTTTAGAAGGCTCAAAGTTGAGTGGACACTCAGACTCAATGTGCTCAAAACTATGAAGGGGGGACAAATATCCTTCATTTTCAACAAAAGGAACCTCCAATTGGGGTCCTAATGGATTATAAGTTGCTTGCCCCAACACCCTTCTGTTGAGAGATGGGTGAGTGGCTAGGGGGGTTAACCAAGGTTGCCATGGGCTCACTTGCTGTTTCAATATTATCCACCAAAGAATGTGAAATAATAGTAGATGTGAGTGCCCGGCTGGTAACAGGTGGTTCACAGGTTTGTTTTTCTTTTACCTGTGTTCTCCCCTCATCAATTCTTTGTCTTACCCTTCTACCCAGTCTCTCAGTTTCATTTTTCCTCTTCACTTGTTGAGGTTGTTCTCCCCCATGAACATCCTCCCCTCTCTTTCTAGTAATTCTAGACTTTCTTACATGATCACCACTCTGGTTTGAATCAGGGGAAGGGACTACTGGTTGAGGTAATCCCATAGATTCTAAATGCTCACTCCCAATCCTAGTTGATGAACTTACAAGATCAAGTAAATGAGAAGGAAGTGGAAGTGCATTTGGAAATTGAAGTTTTGCATTTGGTGGTCTTAAACTGTCCATAGTAAAGATAGGAACATGTACCTCATGGGCTAGAACAGGAATTTTTGAGACAGCCTTCATTGCTCCTTTGATAAGTGTTTGAAAAAATCTCTGAAATGGTATGTAGTTGAATGTGGACTTCTTCAAAATTGCAGATTTGAGTTCATCAAAAATGAGACTAGCATAATCGTAGTGTTTGTTGAAGGAAACTCCATGAAAGATAATCCTCCCATTTGCTGAAGCTTGATCCAAACTTGAGCTTTTTCTAGATAAGCAGGTATTCAGAATGGAAAATAAGCAATACCAAATTGGACGTAAACATTTTCTTCTAAAAGAGCGCAAAGCACTAAGATTTTCAGAGTATCCCAAACTCATGAAATCTGATATCATTTCTGATGAAGATGGAATTGAATCATAACAGGTTTTCCCAAGAACCTCATCTGGTTTTGACAAATAGTGAAGGCTCCTAATATCATCTACAGAGATGCATACCTTGTAAGCATGGACATAGGAGACAATTTCATCTTCAGATTCATCAACCTCAGCATAATACCAGAATTGTTGAAGATAAGAAGCAGGAACAGAGAATTTCCTAGAAAGTAGAGTGCGCAGGGGATGTTTCTTCAGAATATTAATCAACATTACTTGATCATCACTGAAGTCTTTTGATTTGAAGTTCAGAGCACAGTTATTTCTTTTGATTTCTAGTAATTTCTCAGCAGGGACATAGAGTTTGGACATATCACTACTTTCATCACGAGTCTGGGATTCACTTTCAGCAACATTTGATCCAGAAACAACATCAATTGGTGTAACTTGTGTTTCCCCAATTTTAGCAGTTGTCGGGTTAGGGTTAGGGTTAATGATAGGGTTTGAAGGTCTGGCTTGATGAGTTGCAGTTGTGGCTGTGTCTTGAAGCATTTGATCATCATTTAGTGGGATTTCCAGTGTTCCAACCATTAATTTTTGAGGCACAATCTTGAATGAACCATCACTTGCTGATCCATTGTTATCATTGAAACTCGAGGAAGCAGAAACCATGGCATTTGAAGTAGACATGATGTTGGAAGAACACGGATTGGTAATAGAAAGAAGATCAATAAACACAGAAAGATTTCTCAGAGAAAAGTTGCTAAAAAATGAAGATGATGAAAAATCCATTTGATTTATCTGACTGGATAATCGCTGAAGGACACGTGGCCAAAAAGTAAATGTGATTAGAGTAGTAATCATCATTTATTAGGATAAATTAACCATTTAATGGTCGTGTTTAAGAGAGATCCAATGAAATTAAAACACGTGGCATACACTTAAGTGAAATATCAACGGGAAGTTAAGTTCCGAGAACAAGTTCAAAAACTTCAAAAACAGTTCAGAACTTCTGAGAAGAAGTTCAGAAGTTTGAAAGAAAGACTTCAGATGAACTTCAGAACCTTTAAGTTTAGTTCAGAATTAAACATGGATTACGTTAGAACATTAAAAATCATTTAAAAATACAAACTTCTGAAAAATATAAATCATTTTGATAGTTCAGAAGTAGGTTTGACCAATTGAAAAAATATTTTATCCAAGGAAGTTTGTTCATTATTCTTAGATATGAAGTCTAAGATTTGAAATCAGTAATTCAGATCTGTTTAGAAGGAAAGAGTAGTTGAAAAATATGACATTAATATCACTCCCTCTTGAATCATTAGCAACTATGATTCTCCCCCTTAAACAAATGCAATATTTTTCAAAGAAATAAGGGAATATTAAAGAAATGAATTTTTTTTTGAAAAGTATTGAAAGACAATCAAACTAGATCAAGAAGGATTATATTGCTGAGTTTGTTAAAAAAAATAACATTCTGAATATAGAACTTCAGAAAATTTCGGAAGAACAAATTATTCAGAATGTGAAATGAGAAACCTCAGAATATAACATCTAAATTTTGATTGATGCTTAATACTTACATAGACATATTCATCATGCCCAATTTACTTACCAAGAAGTTAAAACGTTTTTCATCAAGAGCTTTGGTAAATAAATCAGCTAACTGATAATATGTCTGAACAAAAATCATTTCAATATTACCTTTTTTCACATGATCTTTGATAAAATGATATCGGACATCAATGTGCTTGGTTTTTGAATGCTGAACAGGATTGGCAGTGATGGCTATGGCACTCTTTGAATCACAATACAAGGAATCTTTTTGAAAGTGTAACCATAGTCTTTTAGTTGAATTTGCATCCAGATCACTTGTGAGCAACATATTGCAGCTGCTACATAATCATCTTCTGCTGTAGAAGTGGAAACACAATTTTGTTTCTTTGAAGACCAGCTAACCAGTCTATCACCCAGAAACTGACATGATCCAGAAGTGCTTTTCCTGTCTAATTTGCAACCACCATGATCTGCATCTGTAAATGCTGTTAGTTCAAAACTAGAATCCTTAGAATACCAAAGTCCCAATGAAGGAGAACCTTTTAGGTATCTAAGTATTCTTTTTGCAGCTAGAAGGTGTGATTCCTTAGGATTAGCTTGATATCTGGCACAAATACATGTAGCAAACATTATATCTGGTCTACTAGTAGTTAAGTAAAGCAAAGATCCAATTATGCCTCTATACTTTTTCTGATCAACAGATTTTCCATTCAGATCAGGTTCTAACTTAGTTGCAGTGGCCATTGGAGTTTGAATACTTGAACAATCTGTCATGTCAAACTTCTTAAGTAAGTTTGAGACATACTTGGATTGATTAATGAATATGCCAGTGTAAAGTTGTTTAACTTGAAGACCAAGGAAAAATGTCAATTCTCCCATCATACTCATTTCAAATTCAGTTTGCATGATTTTCTCAAAATTTCTACAAAACTTTGGATTAGTAGAGGCAAAAATAATGTCATCTACATATATTTGTTTCAATATCATATCATCACCTTCCTTTTTCAGAAATAAAGTGGTATCAACAGTACCTCTTTTGAATTTAGAATTCAGAAGAAAAGTTGTAAGAGTGTCATGCCATGCTCTTGGTGCTTGTTTAAGTCCATATAAGGCTTTGTCCAAAATATAAACATGATCTGGAAACTCTTTGCTTACAAAACCTTCTGGTTGTTCAACATACACTTCTTCATGTAAAATGTCATTCAGAAATGCACATTTGACATCCATTTGGAATACCTTCATGTTTTTGTGAGCAGCATATGCAAGAAAAATTCTAATAGCTTCTAATCTAGCAACAGGGGCAAAGGTTTCATCATAATCAATTTCTTCTTGTTGACAATACCCCTTAGCTACAAGCCTTGCCTTGTTTCTTACAACAATTCCATTTTCATCCTTTTTATTTTTGAACACCCATTTTGTGCCAATGACAAATTTACCTTTTGGCTTTGGTATCAATCTCCAGACCTTGTTTCTTTCAAATTGATTTAACTCATCCTGCATAGCTAAAATCCAGTCTGCATCTTGAAGTGCTTCATATGGCTTTTTGGGTTCCATGCTACTTAAGAAATTTACATACAGATACTCATTTGATGTTGCAGATCTTGTTTGAACACCTTTTGATGCATCTCCAATTATTTGATGCACTGGATGACAGGATGTCCATTTGTTCACATTTGGCAATGGTTGAACAGATGAAACATTATTCAGAGAATCATAATCATCAATAATTGCTTGAGTTTCAGTATCATGATTGATAGCTGAAGACTCCCCCTCAAATGGAAAATTTTGAATTGGTTCAGAACTTTGATGTACATGTTCAGAAATATCTTGAATCGATTCAGAAACAACTTGAATTGGTTCAGAAACAACTTGAATTGGTTCAGAAACAACTTGAACTGGTTTAGAAGTTGGATGTACATTTACAGAAGTTGTAAGTTCTGAATTTGAATTGTGCTGTTCTGAGTATAACATGCAGTAGCAATTTCTTCTGCCCAAAGAGAAAGAGGAAGTTCTGAATATGCATGCATGGTTCTTGCAGCCTCTACCAAAGTTCTATTCTTTCTTTCAACTACCCCATTTTGTTGAGGAGTTCTTGCAACGGAAAAATTATGTGAAATACCAACAGATTCCAAAAAATTCTGAAGTGTAGAATTGGTAAATTCTGTTCCATTGTCACTTCTGATCTTTTGAATTGGGAGTTGAAGAAGAACTTGAATTTTCTTCAGAAAGGGTATCAGTCTTTCAGAAGTATCAGACTTGAGTCTCAGAAATTCAATCCATGTATATCGTGTATATTCATCTACTATGACAAGAATGTATTTCTTTCCCCCCATGCTTTGAGTTTTCATTAGGCCACATAAATACATATGTAGCATTTCAAGTGGAGCTTTGCATGAAGATAGCATTTTCAGAGGATGAGAACTTCTTTTGATCTTCCCTAGTTCACATGCAGAACAAAGAGAGTTCTTTTCAAATCTGATCTTTGGTAGTCCTCTTACAGATTGATGTTTGCCTAGTTCAGAAATGGCTTTGAAGTTCAGATGTGACATTCTTCTGTGCCAAAGCCAACTATCATTTCTCATTGTTGTAGACATATAACATACACCTTGTAATTGACCTGTTGCAGTGAATGTTGCTGTGTAGATACCTCCATCTCTATAAGCAGTTAATTCATTTTTGTTTGCTGTACTCAGAACATGACAGTAATCTATGTCAAAATTAACCTTCCAGTATTTGTCACAGAATTGACTAATACTGAAAAGATTATGTCTTAATCCCTCAACATAGAAAACTTTCATTACTTTTACATCTCCTTTTATAAAAGTGCCATATCCTCTTACATATCCCTTTGCATTGTTTCCAAAACTAACTGTTCCTCCATATCTTTCATGATAATCAGTTAGTAGTTCTTTGAAAGGTGTCATGTGTCTTGAACATCTAGAATCTAAGACCCACACATGACATATCTGCAAAAGAGATTATTGAGTTTTAGGTACCCATTTCAGAATGGGTCCTTTGAGATTAGTAATAAAATTTGAATTTATGAACTTTTTCTTCAGAATTTTTAATTCAGAAGTTTGTTCAGACTTTTTTATTTGTCTTTGAATTGAATTTGTCAATATAGCTGAACATTCTGAATAGATTTCATCAAATTTTTCTTGTTTGTTTTGGAGTTAAGATTGAAATTATCTTGACCACAAGTAATACAGTGAATATGATTCTTTAAAGAATTTACAAAAGCAGTAGACATATAAGAATCAATAACATTTGATTTTCAACAGAAATTCTTTTATTCACTATTTTTGATTTAGGTACATCATTCCTTTTTGAAAATGAAAAACTATCTAATTTGTTATTCTTTGACAGTCTTTCATCTTTCTTTCTCCATACTAAAGTGGATAGCTCTATAAAAGATAAGAAATGAGGATTAATATAAGAAATTCTTTTGTTTTCTTTAGGTTTATCCTCAGAATTTGAGTTAACTTTCTTAACTTCAGAGAGAGAATTTGAAGATTGTCCTTGTTCAAAATTTTTAACTCTGGTGTTAAAGTCAAAAGATGTTACTGATGTTGGTGTAGTAATCAATGAATTATTTGTATTAGCAGGAGAAAAATCTGAATTCTGATATTCTGGTTTTAAAATTACAGTACCAAACATTTCTGAAGGTATCTTTGAAACTCCAGATTTTAATTTTTCTCCTTCAGTTATACATGATTGAGATTTATAAACCAAATAGTCATTTTTATCAATGATTTGCACCATATGATCATCATCATCTTCTGAATCAGAAGCATTTATTAGATCTGAAAATTTATTTTGAGTCATACTTTTTGCAAAAATATTTGAATTTTTTGTTGTTGTAAACTCATTATCAGAATTCTCAAAAAATATATTAGGATTCTCATCAACATCCTCTAAAGATTCAATATCTGAGAACTCATCATATTTTTCTTCATGTTCGGATTTATTATCAGAAGTATCTTCTGAAATGACTTCAGAATTTAATTCAGAAGTTATTACAGAAGTAACTTCAGAAACACTTTCAGACTTAACAATTACTTCTGATTTTTCTTCAGAAATAATATTTGTTTCAGAAGATTTACAGATATTTGTAATTTTATTCATTTCTTCTGTTTCAGAGATTATTTCTGGTTCACCAGTTTTAAGAGGTGTTTCTTCTGAAAACAAAGTCTCTGATTTTACAAAAGAAATTCTTTCAGGCAAAGAATAGTTTACAGGTTTCGAAATGATACCTGTATTTGATTCATTGAAAATTTTCATTTTAGAATAATCATACAAGTTTGCAGGTGCCTTTTTAATATTTGACTGTCATTATATCCTAAACCTGCTTTTATATTGTAAAATTTTGAGTTCTAAGCCTGACTTGTTAAAATATTCAGAGTTTGTTCAGTTTGTCCTCTTTTAAAATTTAAATCTTCTAATTCCTTAATCTTTTTATAAAGATCAAGTCTCTCTTGATTTAGAAAATTCATCTTAACGTTTAGAATTTCCTTTTCAGATTTTTCATTAATAACTTCTTTTTGTAAACTATCCATTTTTTCTTTTAAAACTATTTTTTCTTCAGAAACTTTTTCAAGAATCTGTTCAGCTGCTTGACAATTTTTTTTGTATATTTGACTTTCAGCTCTGAATTGATTGACCAAAATTCTTTCACCTTTAATTCTGTTTCTAAGTGTTTCAAATTCAGAAAACATGTTTTGAAATTGATTTGTCATTTCTGAATCTTTAGTATTAATTTCAGAATTATGTTCAGAATTTTGTTCAGAAGAGAGATTTATTTCAGTATTTAATTCAGAAGATGAAGAAGATACCTCAGTGTCTTGTTTGTCCTTTTCTGGATCCATTTGACACATGTAGCAATTGGTTGCATAGTGAGCAACTTCTTCATCATCATCTCCATCACTCTAGTTAAACCAATCCTCTTCATACTTGGTCACTAGAGCAGGATTAAGCTCCTTTTTCTTCGCTAACAGATGCTTCTTCTCATAATAGCCTGAATTCTTGAATTTTGGCATCTTGCATTGTCTTGCATAATGTCCAGGCTTTCCACAGTTGAAGCACCTTGCTGGTTCAGATGTTTCAGATTGACCAGCCTCTTGACTTTTCTTAGGTCCTACATCAGATCTAGGTTTATTCTGATATTTTTTATTGTATCTTTGTTTGAATTGCCTTGTCATGAAAGCAATATTATCAGAAATCCTTTTAAGCTCCTCATCTGATTCATCCCCATCAAAAACAGTTGTCTCTGGGATCTCACAAACTTTCTTGGCAGCAATGGTCAAAGAATTATTGTAGTTCTTGCTCAGAAGAGCAATCGTTTCATGTGTCTTCTTTTGTTCATGTTGCCTAACTTTGATTTTGTCTTCTTGTTGGAACAAGATACCATAAACATCATGAACAATTTTTCTGGATAAGTTCCTTGTTACCATATTATCTGAAAAACTTGACCATTCATTTCCCAGATTGTTCAGAAATTTGTTATTTATCTCAGAATTTGATTTCTGAACACCATTTCTTCTTAGATCATTCAGAATGTTATTGAATCTATGATATGTATCAGAGATATATTCATTTTCTTTGTATCTGAAATTTTCATATGTTCCTACACAGATATTTAATCTCTGTGCTTGAGCCTTTGTGCTTCCTTGCATCTGAGCTTCTACTTCATCCCACATTGCTTTTGCTGAAGTTAAACTATCAACCCTATTGAATATCTCATTAGGAATTGCCATGGTGATTAGAGTCAATGTTCTTCTATCAACTTTCATTTGAGCCTTTTCAGCTGGATTGTACATTCCAGGACTCTTCTTGATTCTTGATGCAGGGATTTCAGGGGTGGATTCAGTTCTGGGAACAGTTGGAATCTCAACAAATACCTCTAGTGGGCCATTTGTGATTGATTGCATTAAGGCTTCATCTATGGTATCCAAGAATTGAATCATCCTGATTCTCCATTGATGATATTCTCCCAAGAAGAGAGTTGGTGGTTTCGTTTCAGATCCGATTGAGACTATTTCTTTAGACATCTTTGATTGTTAGAAGATCGAGAATTCACCTGTGTTGAATTTGAATTTTGTAGATCAAGAACACCAAGAACTGTCAGATCTGACAAGTTCTTTCACAAATCTTCAAGAACAGATGAATTGGCTCTGATACCAATTGTTTGGGTCCTAACAATCAAGATATCAATATATGGAAAGATTGTAGACAGGAATGTGATAGCCAAATGTAATATGTATTGATTGAATGTACAGTATTACAGAATATGTCTTTGCAATGCTAATTGAAAACATTAGTTCTAACTATCTAACAACCTATCTATTTATACATACAATAGAAAGACTAAAGTAACAGTACAAAATGTGACAGACAATTTCAGAGCAGGTTCTGAACTCCTTCAGAAGTGTCTTCAGAACTTCTTCAGAACTTCTTCAGAACCCAATGTCTTTTTAAGCTATCTTTATATCTCTATCAATGGTATTCAGATATCATTAGAAAAATAAGAATCCCAGTTAATGAAGCAAGAAAGGAAAGCCGGTTAAGGTAATTAATGCTTACTTGAAGACAAGACAAAATTACAAGTATGCATTCTTATAGTTGAAAGATAAAAGTGTGAGATTTCTACTTTTTCTGAAGCTGATTTTCAAAATGTATATCTCAGAGATCTACTCAGAGTTTATAGAAGTCTTTACCCTTTTCATGATTCAATCACCATGTTCAGAAAATCATTTCCAATTCTTAGAGGATGGTTTGTACGGAGAATTCATATAGGCTGCAAAGACTGATTTCCAAGTTGCTTATGTTCTAAACAAGAAACAAGTACACTTGAGCAAACCAAATCTAAGTCTACCAGATATTCAGAATTTGAAGAAAAGCACTTTAGTAATTCAACCTCCAGGCTTCGTTTGCAAATGCTTTCAGGAACTATTATTTGTGAGATTTGAAGAACTCCACAAATGTTGCAATGGAACCGTCATGGCTATCATAGATCATTTGGTGAAAAGACAGAATAAAAGACCAACGAATCTAAACAATGAAGATTGGGAGAAGCACAAGAAGCTTGCAAAAGAGATGATTAGAATTGTTGAATCCTTGCTAGAATACAGGAACTTAATTCTGAAAGATCTTAGAGAAATTCTGAATTTCTGGAAGTATGATTTGACCTTTTGAAGCTAAGGGGGAGATTGATAGAGATATCATAATAGCTTCAAAAGGGACTGGGTTCTGAAGATATAAAGATCTGAAGAAAAGACAAAGAAAAGCCTAAGGCATAAACTTCTGAAGTGCCAACTTCAGAAGTTATGAAGATTTTCTGAAGAGTTTCTGAAGACACTTCTGAAGACACTTCTGAAGAAGTTTAGAACCTGTTCTAAACTTGTCTGTTATGAATGTACTGTTACTTTAGTCTTTCTATTTCTTGTATAAATAGATAGTTAGTTAGTTAGTTAGAACTAACGTTTCCATTAACATTGAAAAGATATATTCTGTAATACTGTACATTCAATCAATACATATTACATTTGACTATTACATTCCTGTTAAAATCTTTCCATATATTGATATCTCTGATTCTCATAATGATATCAAATCTTTTGCTGAATCATTAGCGCTTATTACCAAACAATTCACCAAAAGGTTTGGTAATAGATCTATTCAAGGGAACAAAAGATTTGATCGCCCCACTCCAACTTATGCACCAAGGCAAGAGATCCAGAAAACCGAAAAATCAGAACCAGAGAAGAAAGAGGAAGAGCTGAAGAAGAAAAAGGATATGTGTTACAGGTGCGGAAAACCAGGTCACTATTCCAAGGACTGCAGAGGTGCTCTTGAAAAAGACAAGCCATACTACAAGAACAAATACAGGTACAACGTTGTCGAAAGAACTCACTATGCTGAAAAAGAGAACTGGATGGATGATGAGTCAAGCGGAGATGAAGCCATGTTCTGTGGAATGGCTAAGGAAGATGAATCAGACGATCAGCCTTCTGAAACTCCGGTTTGTACTCTATCTGAATCCTCTGACCTTGAAAACACCATCACGATTTTAACCAATGATTTTGAAAATCTTAAGCAGAAGCTTATTATAGAAAAGAAATTCAGGAAAAATCTTGAACAAACTCTTTCTACAATTCAAAGAGAAACAAATATTTATAAAAAAGAAATGGATTTTTTAACTGAGGAAAAGATGGAAATATCTGTTGAAAATGAATAGATTTCCAAACTTTTGAAAAATTCAGAAGCTAAACTCAAGGAAGAGAAACAGAACTTCACTAAACTTCTGGAAGGCAAAAGGAAAGAGAATTTTTGCACATAGAGCTTCAAAACAAAGAGCTACAGATTAAAAAATATCTGGACACTCAGAAAGTGCAAAAAGCGGTCACTCAAAAATATCTGGACACTCAGTAGGGAAAACCGGACTTGGTTTCAAGGATTTGGATCCCTATACGTGTAAAAAGCGGTCTACTCTTGAATCTGTATTTTGTTTAGGAAAAGAACAAAAGCCTATGTTTCCTATCTTATATGAGCAATCAGTTTTCAAAAAATAAAAATCCAAAAATAGTCATCGTGTGAGAAAACTCAAGTACAAAAATATCAAGTACTCTTTTGGAAAAACAACTCACGTTGATCTAAATATAGTCTAAAACAAAAGTGACATTTTCAAGTTTGGATCGATTACTCATATAACTTTGAATCCAGAAGCTGATGAATTTATACCTATACAAGCAGAAGAGGACTTAATACTTATTTTTGAAAACGAAATTCTCTTAACTCCGGATGAGTGTTTTAAACTTGAACATACAGATGCTCAACAAAAATCTATTGAAAACCATCTAGAGATTTTTCCTTGTTCTTTTGTTGACTAAAATCTTTCAGAAACCCAAGACAATTTGGAGTTTATTACTTATCCCTGGGATACTGATGATCAAGATGATGATGATTTCGTTGATAATTCAGAGAAATATATTTCAACATTTGAAAATCTCTTGCCACAAGAATACTCAAAGGCTCCAGACGTAATAAAAAATGAGGATGCTCCTTTCTTATAAACTAATGAACCTCTGGAAATTAGAGGCTCTGGCCCTAATGTTGAAAAACATTCGAGTGGAATACCAATACTTTCAGTTCCTCCAAGAGGACAGAAAAAGGCGGTTTCTATTCACCCAGACTTTCTTGGGATGTGTCTTAAAGCTAAAACATGTCTTGAACTCGAAAAGGAGGAGAGTCTCAAAAGTAAGCCAATACTCAGCAACAATTTCAGAAATCAAAACCCCAGAAGTTTAGTTATGAACAAAAAGTAAATGGGAAATCTAATTCTTCTACTCCTGTTTCAGTAAAATCCGAGGTTCCTGAGAAGTCTCATCAGAGGAAGCCTCCACAGAAGAACACATTTACTTCTAGCATAAGTCTAGCCTAGATAAGAAGGTCGATAAAACTACTAATGCTAGAATAGACATAAATAAGAAAAATTGTAATTATCATTCTAGTAATGAAAATTTCAAGCAATCTTTTATGTTTCAGGATTCTGAATGTTTCTCCTTGTTCTTAAAACTTAAGAAATTTTTCTCAAGGCCCTTTGATTATTTCTCTAAACATCAAAAGTATTCCAACTTCAGGAATCAAACCCGAAGGAACAATGAAAATAAAAAAGGTAAACCGATAACCTCTGCAAATTCTAATCAAGCTTATGTTAAACAGGATCAACCACTCAAACGTATCATTAAAGGACCCATTATGAAATGGGTACCTAAATCCCTCTAATTCTGATTGCAGAAACAGCATGTGCATATCTGGTATGTTGATTCTGGATGCTCGAGGCACATGATTGTAACGAAAAACTTACTCTCCAAATTCAAGGATAAAAGTGGAGGAGCAGTAACGTTTGGTGATAATGGTAAGGTTCAAATAAAAGGCTACGGTACTCTACAAAAAGGTGATATTACCTTATCCAAAGTAGCTCATGTTTCTGGTTTGAAACATAACCTGTTAAGTGTAAGTCAACTATGTGATTCTAAGATAGTTGTTGTATTTGATTAAAAACACTGTTACTTATTCTCTAAGACAGGTGAAGAACTATGGAGAGCAGACAGAAAAGGTAATCTATACATGATGAATTTTACGTCTAAGGATGGTAAGGAAACTCTCTGTCTAATCTCTAAAAAGAGTGAGGTTGCTTGGTTATGGCATCATAAAATGTCTACCTTGAACTTTGACAATTTTGAGATGCTGGTAAAATATAATCTGGTGACGGGCCTCCCAGAGGTACACTTCCAAAAGGATCACCTCTGCCCTGCATGTGAAATGGGCAAAATAAAAAAAGCATCTCACAAAACCAAAAGTGATCATTCGTGCACTAGACCTCTGTAACTGCTACATGTTGACCTCTGTGGTCCCATTGCAATTCAGAGCTTGTCTGGAAAAAGGTATATCTTAGTGCTAATAGATGAATTTTCCACGTATACATGGCTTGCTTTTGTGCGTCAAAAATCAGAAGTGCCAATTGTATTAAAGAATATGATGACAAGAATACAAGTTCTTCTACGTCAGAAAATAAAGCAGCTGCGAAGTGATAATGGTAATGAATTCAAGAATGCCAAGCTTGAAGAATACTTTGTCGCAAGTGGAATTACCTAAAACTTCTCTGTTGTACGCACTCCTTAGCAAAACGGTGTAGTAGAAAGACGCAACAGAACATTAGTGGAAGCAGCCAGAAAAATGCTTGCAGCTTCTGGACTTCCTATCCATTTTTGGGCAGAAGCGGTAGCCACAACATGTTTTACTCAGAATCGATCTATCATAATCAAGAGGCACGTCAAAACTTCTTATGAGCTATTAAATAAGAGAAAACCCTCTGTCAAAATTTTCCATATTTTCGGCTGCAGGTGTTTTATTCTGAATGATAGAGAAAAAATTGGCAACTTTGACGAGAAATCTGATGAAGCCAATGTTAGACCTCACTTTTTGTTGAAGTATGAAACAGAATAAGGTAACTAACATATCTTAGTTGACGTGGCATACACACCATCCGTGTGTTACTTAGTTTGTTACTTCATTGCTTACGTGGCACATTGTAATAGGCTAGATAGTTGACTTTCATTGATTGTACTCATATAAATAGTTCTTTCACTTGTTGTAATTGTTATCGATTGAAAATACGAAATAGAGAACTATTGCTTTGCGCATACTGCTGTGATTCAGTGAATATCAATTACGATTGTTCTTCCTATTTTTGTTCTTGCTAATCATATTGTTAATGTTAGATCTTACTGCTTCCGCTCTTACATTCATTTTTGATCTGTTGATTACATAATAGAAAGGGATCTGGGTTCCAACAATTGGTATCAGAGCCTGATAATCAATCTATTGATTATTAGATCTCTTCCTTTTGGAGAAATCTTTTTTCTATTCGAGAGTATTTTTCAATTTTAAGCATCCGTTCTTCACTCAGCCCTGTTTTACGAGATTTTGTAAAATTCATTACAATTTTCTCTAAATCTGTGGTAATTCCTGCTTAAAATCGAGTTTAGTAAGTACTTTGTCTCATTTCGATCATTTTGAAATTAACTTGGTTCAAATTTCAACAAATCTTCAATCAATTTCAAAATCTCTGTTTCTGACAATATGGCGAATTCAACTCTAAACGTTGTATACACATCTGGTTCTCTGACTAAACCTCCCACTCTAATACCTGATGAATATCCACAATGGAAAATTCGAATGATCAACTTTTTTGAAAGATTAGATGCTGATCTATATCCTATTGTTCAAAATGGCCCATTCGTTCCAATGACAACTATCTCAAGGGTACCTGCTACAGCAGTGTCTGATGAAGTTCCTGCTAGGAGTATTCCAAAATCAAGGGATAATTAGACAGATCCAGAGAAAGCTATGGTTGAATTGTCCAGAAAAGCTAAAAGTCTGTTGATCATGGCTATTCCAAATGATATATTTCAATCTCTGGATTCCTGTGATAGTGCCAAGAAACTACGGGATCAATTAGAGAACATATTGGAAGGTGTGGCGAAGACGAAGAAAAACAGAAGAGCCCAAGCTCTAAATAAATACAACAGTTTCCAAGCAATCCCTGAAGAATCTCTGGAATAGAATTTTCATAGATTTAATACTTTGATAAATCTATGTAAAAGGTGTGACATCATTAGATCCAGAGAAGACAATAATGTCTTATTTCTCAAAAGACTAAATCCTGAATGGTCAAATCTCTCTATGTCTATACAAGCAAATCAGGATCTGGAACAATGGTCTCTTCATGATATCTTTGGAACTCTTCAAGCCCATGAGAAAGAAGTTGTTCTGAAGAAAAGCACTATCGGTGGACCTCTGGCTTTAATTTCTGAATCTAGAGGATCAATCAGAAGGGGTAGGGAAGAAAAGAAAGGGAAAAACAAGTCTCTTATGTCAGAAGAAATCTTAGAAGATGATTCTGACTCTGTTGAAGATATCAAAGCTTTTGCTGACTCATTGGCACTCATTACCAAACAGTCTACAAAAAGGTTTCGTAATAGAAATATTCAGGGAAGCAAAAAGTTTGAACGCACTGTTCCCAATTATGCTCCTCGACAAGAGATTCAGAGATCTGAAAAAACGGAGACAGAAAAGAAGGATGAAGAATTGAAGAGAAAGAAGGATGTGTGCTCAGATGTGGCAAGCCAGGACACTACTCAAAGAACTGCAGAGGACCTCTGAACAAAGATAATCTGTACTACAACAATAAATACAAGTACAATGCTGATGAACGAGCTCACTTTGCAAAAAAAGGAAATTGGCTGGGAGATGAGTCAAGCGGTAATGAAGCTATGTTCTGCGGAATGGCTAGCACAAATGAATCATAAGATCAACCTTCTGAAACTCCTGTAAGTACCTTCTCTGACACATCTGAGCTTGAAAACACCATTTTTGAAATATCAAAGAATTTTGAAGAACTCAAGCAGAAACTCACAATTGAAAATAAATTAAGGAAACAAACTGAAAAAAACTCTCTCCGAAACTCAAAGAGAGAGAGAAATTTATAAAAGAGAAATGAATCTTCTAACTGAAGAAAAATTGGAACTTAATGTTGAAAATGAGAAGATTTTCAAAAATCAAAAAGACACAGAAGTTAAGTCTAAAGAGGAGATGTTGAGATTAAACAAACTTCTGGAAAATAAAGAAAAGGAGATAAGTGCAAAAGAAAGTGACAGATTAAATTCCGTTGCACTTAAAAACTATTTCCAGAAGGAAAGAGAGTTTTTACATATTGAACTTCAAAAGACAAAGCTACAGATTAAAACATATCTGGATGCTAAAAAAGTTCATGACAAAATCAATACACAAGTAGGAAGATCTGGACTTGGATTAGAAGATTTGGATCCCTATACGTGTGAAAAACGATCAACTCTGAATTCTGTTTTCTGTCCAGGAATGACACAAAAGCCGATGTTTCCAAGTTTATATGAATCATCAATTTTCAAAAGACCAAAACTTGAAAATAGTTGTCGTCAACGAAAACTCAAATTCAAAAATATTGAATACTTTTCTGGAAAAACAAACGTTGATCTAAACAAAATTCAGAAAAAAGACACTATTTTTAAATTTGGTTCAAATATTCATACAACTTTGAATCCAAAGACGGATGTTTTTATCCCTTTACAGGCAGAAGAGGAGCTGCGTCTAAGCTTTGAAAAAGATATTTTATCCACTCTGGATGAATGCTTCGAGTTGGAAAATATTAAAAAATTCTCCTCAGAAAACAAACCAGAGATAGTTCATTGTTCTTTTGTAGACTTAAATCCTTCTGATTCTCAAGATAGTTTCGAAACTATTACATATCCTTGGGAAAACGATGATCAAAATGATGATTTCTTTAATTCAGAAAAATATCTTTCAAATCTAGAAAATCATTTTCCTTCAGAATATAAAAAGACATCAGAAGCATCTAAGGATAAGGAAGCTCCTTTCCTTTTTACTAATGAATCTCTGGAAATCAGAGCCTTTAGTCTGAACATTGAAAAACATCCAAGTGGAATACCAGATTTCTCTGTTCTTCCAACAGGAGAGCGAAAACCTGTATTCATTCATCCAGATTTCATAGGAATGTGCCTTAAAGCCAAAACTTGTCTTGAACTTGAGAAGGAAGAAAATCTGAAAAAGAAGTGTTCTGTTCAGTCAAAGTTATCTCAACCATGTTATCCAAAGTTTACTTTTGCTCAGAAAGAAAATTGGAAATCTAATCTTTCTATTTAAGTTTCAGTAAATCAGAAAACTCCAGAAAAGGTCTATCAGAGGAAGCCTCAACAGAAGAAAACTTATGATTCTAAGCATAAGTCTAGCCTAGCTAAGAAGTTCAATAGAACTACTGATACTAGTATAGACAGGAATAAGAAGAATTGTAATTATCATTATTCTAATGAAAATTCAATGAAATCTTTTATGTCTCAGAATTTTGAATGTTTTTCTCCGATTTTAAAACTAAAGGAATTTTTCTCGAGGTCCTCTGATTATTATGATGATTTCTCTTTTAAAGCTAAACCAAAGAAAATCCATAATATTTCATACAATAAGATTGGTTCTTTAAATTCTGCAATAACAAGTCAGGTGCAAATTAAAAAAGGTGAAAAGATTAAAACTAACATTAAAGGACCCATAATGAAATGGGTACCTAAAAAACTCTGACTGTGATTGCAGAAGCAGCGTGTGCATATCTGGTATTTTGACTCTGGATGCTCGAGGCACATGACTGGATTGAAAAACTTACTCTCCCAATTCAAAGACAAATGTGGTGGAGCTGTAACGTTTGGAGATAATGGTATGGGTCAAATAAAAGGCTACGGTACTCTACAAGAAGGTAACATAACCTTATCAAAAGTAGCTCATGTTTCTGGACTAAAACATAATTTATTAAGTGTAAGTCAGCTTTGTCATTCTAAAATACTTGTTGTATTTGATGAAAAACATTGTTACTTATTTTCTAAGGCAGGAGAAGAACTCTGGAGAGAAGACAAAAAAGGTAATTTGTATATGATGAATTTGACATCAAAGGACGGTAAAGAAACTCTATGTCTTATTTCCAAGAAGAGTGAAATTGCATTGGTATGGCATCACAAAATGTCTCACTTAAATTTTGATAATCTTGAGATGCTTGTTAAACATAACTTGGTAACTGGTATTCCAGATGTCCAATTTCAAAAAGATCACCTCTGCCCTGCATGTGAAATGGGAAAAATAAAACGAGCATCTCATAAAACAAAAAGTGATCATTCTTGTACAAGACCTCTGCAATTATTACATGTTGATCTTTGTGGCCCTATTGCGACACAAAGCCTTTCTGGCAAAAAGTATATACTGGTACTCATTGATGAATTTTCCAGGTATACATGGCTTGCGTTTGTAAGACAAAAATCTGAGGTACCCATTGTATTACAAAATATGATGACCAGAATTCAAGTTCTCTTAAATCAAAAGATTCAGCAGCTAAGGAGCGACAATGGTACTGAATTCAAGAATGCCAAACTTGAAGCATACCTTGTTGATAATGGAATTACACAAAATTTCTCTGCTGTAAGAACACCTCAGCAAAATGGAGTTGTAGAGAGGCGAAACAGAACCTTGGTTGAAGCTGCCAGAACAACATTTGCTGCCTCTGGACTACCCATCCACTTCTGGGCTGAAGCTGTGGCCACTGCCTGTTTCACTCAGAATCGGTCAATAATTGTCAAGAGGCATCTCAAAACCTCTTATGAGCTTATTAACAAAAGAAAACCTTGTGTTAAATTCTTTCATATCTTTGGATGCAGGTGTTTCATATTAAATGACAGAAAAACTTGGCAAGTTTGACAAGAAATCAAATGAAGCTAAATTCTTAGGATATTCGTTAAATTCAAGAGCTTTTCGAGTTTTTAATTTACGTACTAAGACTGTTATGGAGAGCATTAACATCGATTTTAATGATCAAACTCAATTAACTTATGAGTATTCAACTTCTGAACTTAAACTTAACACCGTAACCGCTGAATATCTTTCAGGAACTAGAGAATCTGAAATCGATGCTATTTTTCAAGATTTTATGGGTGAAGAGATATTCCCAGAACCAAGTTCTATCTCTCAATCTCCGAGTATTTCAAAAGTTCTTCAAACTTCTGGCATTTCACTTTCTGGTCCTGAATCGCCTGCTGAGAGCAGTACAGAACCTTTTGTCATTCCTGATTCCACAAATGAATCTCCAGAAGCTACTTCCATGCCTTCTGTTTCTAACCCTCTTCCAGCAGATATTTCATCCTCTGAAACAGAAGTACATTCTCAACCAGTAACTCAATCTCGGATGACTAAATGGACCAAGTCTCACACTCCAGATCTCATCATTGGGAATCCCTCTGAAGGTGTTAAAACAAGATCGGCTACTGCAAATGAAGCATTCTTTGTAAATTTTCTTAGCATGATTGAACCAAAACATGTTCATGATTCTTTACAAGAACCTAGTTGGGTATCCGCTATGCAAGAAGAATTGCTCCAATTTGAAAGAAACAAAGTCTGGAATCTTGTTCCTCTGCCAAAGAACAAAGTTGCTATAGGAACTAAATGGGTTTTTAGAAACAAGAAAGATGAAGATCGCATCGTGATCAGAAATAAAGCTCGACTGGTTGCTAAGGGGTATTGTCAAGAATAAGGGATTGATTATGATGAAACCTTTGCTCCTGTAGCAAGACTTGAGGCGATAAGACTATTTCTGGCTTTCTCTGCATAGAAAAACTTTAAAGTCTATCAAATGGATGTTAAATGTGCATTTCTAAATGGATATCTAAAAGAAGAAGTGTATGTTGAACAACCTGCTGGATTTAAAGATGCTAAACATCCAGAATATGTCTATCTTCTCGACAAAGCTTTATATGGTCTAAAACAAGCACCCAGAGCATGGTACGAACATTTATCTACGTTTCTGATCAGTAAAGGCTATGAGAAAGGTAAAATCGATACAACTCTGTTCATCAAAAGAGGCAAAGGTATGTTAACTGTAGTTCAAATTTATGTGGATGATATAATCTTTGGCTCTACTCATCAATCAGAAGTTGATCTGTTTTCTAAACTAATGGAACAAGAATTTGAAATGAGTATGATGGGAGAACTAATGTTCTTTCTAGGACTCCAGGTTAAACAAAGTGCCTCTGGCATTTTCATAAATCAAGCTAAGTATGTCTCTGATATGCTTAAAAAATTTCATCGTCAAAATTCCTCTATCATGAAAACTCCTATCTCCACTAGCTCGAAACTAGGTCCTGATCCTTCTGGGAACTCAGTAGATGTTACGAGTTATAGAGGTATGATGAAATCACTTATGTACTTGACTGCTAGTCGACCAGACATTATGTTTGCCACTTGCTTCTGTGCTCGCTATCAAGCAAATCCCAAAGAATCTCATTTGGTTGCTGTTAAAAGAATTTTTCGATATCTCTCAGGGATCTCCATCACTTGGTCTCTCGTATCCGAAAAATTCTGAATTTGATTTAATGGCATATACAGATTCTGATCATGCAGGTTGCAAATTGGATTGCAAAAGTACCTCTGGCAGCTGTCAACTTCTGGGTAACAGACTTATAAGTTGGACTTCTAAGAAGTAGAACTGTGTGTCAACATCCACAACAGAAGCTGAGTATGTTGCTGCTGCCAGTTGCTGTTCACAAGTTATCTGGACGAAAACTCAGCTCAGGGACTATGTCCTCATATATGACAAAATTCCAATTCTATGTGACTCAGAAAGTGCCATTGCCATTACTGAAAATCCAGTTCAGCAATCCAAAACAAAGCACATTGATGTCAGGTATCATTTCATCAAAGATCATGTAGAGAAAGGCACAATAGAGATGTATTTTGTCCCTACTGATTTTCAGCTTGCTGATATCTTCACGAAAGCTTTGGATGAAACTCGTTTTAATTTCCTTATTAGCAAATTAGGCATGATTAATATGTAATTTTACTCAATTCTTTGTTTCTCTTAGAATTTTGTCAAAATTGTTTATTTTTCATCTCCATTTTTGTTCGGTCTAACTCAGAATCAGCCAGAAGTCTCTGGTTGTTTCTGAAGATTCCTCAGAGGCACACAGAAGGCTCTGGACATCTCTGTATCAAATTTTTACCTTGTTGGATCCAAGTGTTCACAGAATAGGTCCAACTTTGTATTGTTTGAGGGGGAGCAACGAGCAATCTTCAAGGGGGAGCAATTTGTATTGTTTACGGGGGAACACGCCTTACAAACTTGAGGGGGAGCAACTCTTACATGCTCAAGGGGGAGCTTATCAAGTCTAACTTCTGTTAGCTGTCTTCTGAACCTCTCTTAATTAACAATTTTCTTTGAATTTGCTTCTTCTGACTAACTCTTGCCGTCAAGGTTACAAAGATACTTCAGATTCAACTTAAATTCTTCTGAAAAGATGTTCATTGACATGGTCAAAAATCTTTCCATGACCAAGATATTCTTTATCTTTGTATTTACTTTTAATATTTTCCTTAATAAGCCTATTTTAATTAACTCTTGCCTTCAAGGTTACTTAAAATTCTCTTATTACTGTTTCATTTTTTAAGCTAAATACATGGTTTCGAATATTAAACTTTCATTTGGTAAAAACCGATTTCTATCCAAATGTCTGATTTTTAAATACAATTTTAATTGGAATTAATTACTCTAAAATCTTTTTTTAATCATCAGATTATCTGTCTTAAAAATTGATTTTATTTTAATTAATTTTCTTTTTAATTGTCTTTTTGAGGGAACACTTAATCGTCGATTGAGCGCCAAAACCTTTCACCTGTCAGTTCTACTTTACACGTGTCATTCATCGTGCCCTTGCATGTTGACACGCATGCGCACTCCTCTAACCCGAACCGTTTTATTTTGTTTATCCCCAAATTAAAACCCTTCCCATTCAAAAATCACTCAAGTGCTCTTTTCTCTCATATATAACCCTCGAGTTCGAACCTTCATACTACTGTGCGTTATCTTTACTCTCAAGATTCCTCATATTTCCCAATTGGCGTATGCAAATCCACAAGTTTTCTTCATCAATGGCATCTCCACAACTCGAAGATGGGACTTTGGTTGCTTCCACTGCTGACAGTGCTCCTGTTGTCAAGCTACCATTGAAGTCAAACAATGTACAGGTTCTACTTGATCCTAATAATTATCTCTCAGAGTTCCGCATCATGATTGAATTTCTGCAAAACCACTCACTAAACCGAGCCCTAACTCTGACAAACCCAAATGTCCCTGAAATTTATGTTCAAGAGGTATGGCAAACAATGTTTATTCAGGATGAATTCACCCTAATTGGAGTTTTTGGGCACCCTCATGAATCTGAATCTGCAGTCCAAATACCTATTACCCGCAGGAAAATTGCTAAATATTTCCATCTTCCACAATCATTCATTGAAACCGAAGACCAAACCATCCCTAACCCTGCCCTTGAACCAAATCCCACTCCTCATGCTTTGTTGGACTTTATTCGTTTTTTGGGCTACAATGAACATATCCATAGGCTATCCGAGTTAAAAAGAAAGCAGTTACCCCCGATATGGAACGTCCTTGTTTCGATTCTTAACAAAAGTCTTACTTGCAAGATTGGGTCTCTTGATCAAGCCAGTAAGAACATTCTCACCAGTATGTATGCGATGTTCTTTAACAAACCTCTGGATTACGCCAGTCTCCTATTCCTGGAAATGAAAGCTGCAGTTCAGAATAAGTCCTCTCTGCAAAGCATAGGAAACCACTACCTGCACTGATGTTCCCACGGTTTCTTTCCCTCTTCACTTTCCCAGCGATTGGTGCTCTGAAAGCTCCTTTGGTTCAACCCTTCTGCAAAATCGCCTCGATGAGTTCTCACAAGCCCACAGTGGTTATCCTGCTGCCAGAGAACTTTCCAGGTACATGCTTGACCTTATACCTTCAACCTCTCCTATTCTCATTTCTTATAGACGCTCTATGGTATTCTCAGAACAGAGAGTACCTACCCCCGAGGAGGTAGAGCCTAGAGTAGAAAGTGAGGGGTCAGGTGAGACTAAGTCTGAAAAGAATTTGAGTGACAACCAGAGAGATTCTGCCCATCCAGACCTCTTAATTCAAGAAGGTACAGAAGATCTCCAACGAGACACAATTGAGCGATTCTCTCCAAGATCCCCAAGGGTACCCACATTTCCTAAGGTAGGTGTCACCGCATCTACACTCATTGAAAACGGACAGCCCAGTCCAAACCACCTAGAGCCAAAACGATCAGAGGGTATTCTTTGCACCTCTGACTCAAGCACCACAGGGGAATCCACATCATCATCATCCTCCCAAAAGGGTGATGATGCAAATATAAGAGTTCATTCGCCCCAGAACTTGCCACCACCCACACAGAACGTTGATGTCTTTGTGACCAACGATGTTATAGGGCAACCAGAGGGTACATCCATACCCTCTGATAGTTTAGGTGCTGATGAAATCCCATCAGAGGGGTTACAGCCACCGGATGCGCCTCTTACCGGAGTGTTTACACATCATCAAGGTACGCAAATTGTGTTTAGCTCCCCATCCTCTGATGATCGGGAGAAAGCTAAAACTTTCAGAACAACCGAAGAGGTGTCTGTGAATAACAAACCTCGACGATAGGTTGGAAGTCCCTCCACACTCAACGTCAACACAGATGTGAATAAGGGCCTCTCTGAACGTGAGAGACAAGGGACTCCATTCGTTGGAGATGCACCGATTACCCCTTCTGACTTTGTCACCAATGCAACGTTCAAGGCATTTGGTGAACAAATTCAGAGATCTGTGGAAGATCTAAAATTATCTCTGGTTACACAGCAACAATTTCTCACCGTTATCCAAGCTCAGCAGGCAACACATAATCAAACCTTAGAGGCAATCAGAAAGCTTCTTTTTGATACTGCAGAGGCTCAACAAAACTCTACTCACTCTTACTTTCAAGCTCTGGACACCGGCATTATATCCAATGCAGAGGCCATTTTCAATCTTCCATCAGAGCTACCTACTCCTGAAGTCACTATCACTGCTGAGGAATATGGATCTTTCGTTGCTGATATCAACAAAATTATCAAGGCTGTCTTCCCTTCAGAAGATGCATCTACCTCTGCCTCGTCTTTGATCAAAAAGTCAGATATGGCCCTGTTTCAGAAAGCATGATTGATCGCATTAATTCTCTGACCTCCAAATATGCCTCTAAGACAAATTCCAGCAATGCTCAGATGGATCAGAAGCTTTCCAATTTGGACTCCACAGTGTCCAAGATTTCCTCTCTGGTAAGTGCTCTGTCCTCATCCTTTGAAGACAAAAAGAGGGCTAAAGAAGCACGGGCTTGCAAAAAGGCAGAGCTCAAACGAAAAAGGTCTGAGGATCAGGATCCTGATACTCAAAAGGGGGACAACATGGAGAACTTCAATAAAATGAAAGCTGAAATGGGTCAAAAGATGGACCAAGAATAGGGTAAAGGATCATCTCCCTCACCCTCTGCACCTCCTCCCACAAAGCAAACTCCAATAACTCCCACTCCTCTTGCTACTCACAAGGGTTCTCTGCCCAAGGATCTAGAGATTGCCAGGTTTATTTTGGAGGTAATGGGGAATACAAGAATTCAAATTCATCCATCCAAAGTAAATGCTGCAAGAGCAGAGGCAGCTAAAGCAGAAGCCAGAGCACAAGCAAAAAGAGCAGAAGAAGTCAGAGCTAATACAGCGAGAGCCGAGGCAACCAGAAAAGAAGAAGAAATTCGATTAAAAGCTGAGGCTGAACAAAAGGCTAAATCTGAAGCTGAAAAAGCTAAGGAAGAGGCCTTAAAAGCTAAAGCAGAAGCAGAGCATGCCTTGGCTCAGGCCAAAAAGGAAAGAGTAGAAGCTGAGAAGGCAAAAGAAGCGGCTGAAAAAGCACGAGAAAACTTTGAAGAAGCAAAGAGAAAGGAATCAGCAAGATTCAGAGCTGCAAATGAAGAAAAAATGCAGAAGTTAGGAAGACTTGAGCTACCCAACTCAGAAATCAAGAATAAGCATCTGTATGCTCCTATAGATTAGAAAATATATCTGATGATGCCAAACTTTTCAAATGAGTATCAGGTTAGTGATGAAGTCAAAGATAAGTTTATAACTCAGAGACTATCAAGAAAAGAGGCATATTCCATAATCCCAACCAAAACCATCTCCATTAGGCATACTCAATTCGAACAAACTCCAATTTGGTTTACATTTTATAAGGTGGTCAGAGAAGATAACAAGGCATCATTCTTCTGCGATAATGATCTTCTGTCAATAAATCCTTCTGATTTGCTTACTCTGGAAAGATTCATGAAGACTCAGATGAACAGAGGAAGTGAAGATCAAAACAGAATTGCTTACCATCGTATCATTGAATGTATGAAGTCATTCATCAGACATCGAAGGCAAGTAGACTTTCAAGCTGGCTTAAATTACAATGTTGATATGTTGTGTATCGCTGCACCAAATGAAGACCTGGAGGAAATTAATATGCAGAGGATTGGGAAAATAATCATCAAACCAGAAGTTGGAGTTGTATTCAAAAGGCCTAACAGAAAAAGTTTCTTCAGAATCAAATGCTCACAGATATTCTACAGAGGTTGTCTACATCGCAAAATGTTTTGCTTCTACAACAAATGATGATCAAGATGAAGAAATTAGAGACAAAATTTTTAAGAGACTTGACAAACTCATGAAGCTCAGAGAAGTTACCGATGCTATTTACAAAGTCATTTCTCATACAGCTCCCTTCTGATACAATCAATCAACTATCATGCCTTTAGCTGAACAAGTGAAGCTACATGTGCAACATTCTGGTTTTCATACTTAGGGGGAGATTGTAGACCTCACTTTTTGTTGAAGTATGAAACAGAATAAGGCAACTAACATATCTCAGTTGACGTGGCATACACACCATCCGTGTGTTACTTAGTTTGTTACTTCATTGCTTACGTAGCACATTGTAATAGGCTAGATAGTTGACTTTCATTGATTGAATTCATATAAATAGTTCTTTCACTGGTTGTAATTGTTATCGATTGAAAATACGAAATAGAGAACTATTGCTTTGCGCATACTGTTGTGATTCAGTGAATATCAATAACGAATGTTCTTCCTATTTTTGTTCTTGCTAATCATACTGTTAATCTTAGATCTTACTGCTTCTACTCTTACATTCATTTTTGATCTGTTGATTACATAATAGAAAGGGATCTGGGTTCCAACAGCCAAATTCTTGAGATACTCGTTAAATTCAAGAGCTTTTAGAGATTTTATTTTACGAACTAAGACTGTCATGGAAAGCATAACATCGATTTTGATGATCAAACTCAATTGACTTCTGAATATTCCAATTCAGAACTCAAATTTAATACTGTTACCTCTGGTTATCTTTCAGATTTCAGAGAATCCGAGATTGATGCTTTATTTGATGATTTTTTGGGCGAAGAAATATCTTTAGAGCAAATACCCAATAACCCACCCTTGAATATTCCTAACGTACTTCGAGATTCTGGAATCACTCTCTCTGGTCCTGTATCATCAAATGAGAGACCAACGATAACCTCTACACCTTCAGTATCATCAAATGAATGTCCAGAGATACCCTCTGAGCCTTCATTTGAGGGGGAGATTTTATGTGCTTCTCCAGATCCAGAACCTATTCCAATATCAGATCAATCTTCGGATGCAGAAGTTCAAGCTCAACAGATACCTCAAACAAGGATGAAAAGATGGACAAAGTCTCACACTCCAGATCTAATAATCGGAAGTCCATTTTAAGGCGTTAAAACCAGATCTACAACTGCCAATGAAGCCTTCTTTGTAAACTTTCTGAGCATGATCGAGCCAATGAAGGTTCATGAACCTTTACAAGAGTCAAGTTGGGTGGAAGCTCTGCAACAAGAACTGCTTCAATTTGAAAGAAACAAGGTGTGGAACTTAGTACCCCTGCCCAAAGACAAAATAGCCATTGGTACTAAGTGGGTATTCAGGAACAAGAAGGACAAAGATGGTATTGTGATCATAAACAAGGCAATATTGGTGGCTAAGGGCAATATTGGCGGCTAAGGGCTATTGTCAAGTAGCAAGACTTGAAGCTATCAGACTTTTTCTAGCTTTCCTGGCATACAAAAACTTTAAAGTATATCGGATGGATATTAAATGTGCATTTCTGAATGGAAATCTCAAAGAAGAAATGTATGTTGAACAACCTCCTGGATTTGAAGATGCTAGACATCCAGAACATGTATATCTTTTAGATAAAGCTCTATAAGGATTAAAGCAAGCACCAAGAGCCTGGTACGAACGATTATCTACGTATCTGATCAGTCATTCTTATGTGAAAGGTAAGATCAATACCACGTTATTCATCAAAAGAGGCAAAGTTATGTTAACTGTTGTTCAAATATATGTGGACGACATTATATTTGGTTCTACTCATCAGTCAGAAGTTGATCCGTTTTCAATACTAATGGAAAAATAATTTGAAATGAGTATGATGGGAGAATTAACGTTCTTCTAAGGACTCCAAGTCAAACAAACTACCTCTAGCATTTTCATAAATCAAGCCAAGTATGTTTCTGACATGTTAAAGAAATTCAAACTTCAAAATTTTACCACTATGAAAACTCCTATCTCTCCTAGCACAAAACTTGATGCTGATCCCTCTGGGAAATCAGTTGATGTTACAAGCTATAGAGGTATGATCAGATCACTTTTATACTTAACTGCAAGTAAGCCGGATATCATGTTTGCCACTTGTCGCTGTGTGAGATTTCAAGGAAATCCAAAAGAATCTCATTTGGCTGCTGTAAAAAGAATTTCTAGATACCTAAAAGGAACTCCATCACTGGGTCTCTGGTAGCCTAAGAATTATGGGTTTGATTTAATTGCATATACTGACTCTGATCATGCAGGATGTAAGTTAGACATAAAAAGTACCTCTGGTAGCTGTCAACTTCTGGGCAACAGACTAATAAGTTGGACATCCAAGAAATAAAACTGTGTTTCAACATCTACAGAAGAAGCCGAATATGTTGTTGCCGCTAGTTGTTGTTCATAAGTCATCTGAATGAAAAGTCAACTCAGAGACTATGGTCTGGGGTACGACAAGATAGCCATCCTATGTGACTCAGAAAGTGCTATTGCCATTACTGAAAATCCAGTTCAGCATTCAAAGACCAAGCACATTGATGTAGGGTATCATTTTATTAAGGATCATGTGGAGAAGGGGACAATTGAAATGAAATTTGTCTCCACTGATTATCAACTTGCTGATATTTTTACAAAAGCTCTGGATGAAAAGTGATTCAATTTTCTGATCAGCAAGTTGGGTATGCTAAACATGTCATTACCTTAATTCTTTGGCCTTCATAGGATTAAGTCAATTCACTTGTTCTGTATATCTCAATTTTCCTTTGTCATTTTGTGTGTTAAACAATAAATCAGAACCGCCCTGAAGCCTCTGGTCACTTCTGACGAATAACTTAGAAGCGCTCAGAAGCCTCTAGACACATCTGTTCTTAAATATACAATTGTTTTCACTTTTTATTTAAGTATAAACAGAAAGGGAAGCATAATATGGAAAAGCAAGCGGGAGCAACAAACTCAAACTACAAAGGGGAGCACACAGTGCAGTTTTTAGGGGGAGCACAGACTTGTGCTACATCTTAAGGGAATCTCTTCAAAACAAGTCTAACTAATGTTAGCTGTCTTCTGAACCTCTCTTTACATAAAACTTTTTGCGAATTGGTTACTTCTGAATAACTCTTGCCGTCAAGGTTAATAAGAAATCTCAAATTCAACTAAAACTCTTCTGAAAAGACGTTCTCATGACAAAACTCTTGGTCTCAAAATGTTTCATATGACCAAAAAGCTATTCTCTGATTATGTCTTTCTCTTGAAATTTTTTAAAATAAGTTACTTCTAAATTTAACTCTTGCCTCCAAGGTTAATTAGAATTTTTGTATTTCATTAAATTTTTTAAGAAATGCTATTTATAGAATTTAAAACTTTCATTTGCTACAAAACTGATTTATTTCTCCAAATGTCTGATTTTAATTTTTTTTAAAAAGAATCATTAATTTCAAAAGTTATTCTTTTAATCCACAATATTTTTGTTGACTAATTGTTAATTTTTCTTATTAATTTTTTTTAATTTTGGAGGGAATATTCAAAATATTTAAAGCAGCACCGGTTATCATTGCAAGCCGTCCAAAAACCTTTCAGTGCCTCATCACACTCATACACGCGTCTGTCATCAATTAATAGACGCAAAAGATTCCTCCACGTGACATTAATCGTCCGACTGCATGAGTGCATGCTTGCTTGCTTACCTAAGTACCTATAACCCGGTTGCTTTTCCCCAAATCACAAACCCCTCGATCCCCAAAATCACTCGAGTTCTATTTCTCTCTCATTATATAAACTCGAAAATAGAAACTCATCGTCTTCCTCCTCCGGCTACCATTCCTTTTACTACCCTGCACTCTTAAGCTCTCAAAAACCCCCAAAATCTCTAATGGCAAACCCAACTGAAAACGTAAATGTGCAAGAAGAAGAAGGGCGACTAATCGATTCAACGGCAGAAAGTGCCCCAATTGTAAAGGAACCACTCAAAGACAACAATGTGCAAGTTCTCCTCGATCCAAATACGTATCAAGAGGCCTAAATCTATGTTCAAGAACCCTAACCCTAACCCTAACCAACCCCAACGTGCCCGAAATCTATGTTCAAGAGGCCTGGCAATCAATGTTTGTCGCGGACGAAGAAACCCTTTTAGGAAATTTCAGCCATCCCACTAAACCTGAGAACGTCGTCGAAATTTCTATCACAAAGAAGAAAATTGCCAAGTACTTCCATTTGCCCCTGCCTGTTATTGAAGTCGAAGGCCAGAGAGTACCAAATCCAAATCTTGAACAAAATCCTACACCTGAAGCTTTGCTGGCATTCATAAAGTTCTTGGGATACAATGAAACACTCACCAAGCTGTCTGAATTCAAAAGGAAGCAACTGCTTCCCATGTGGAATGTCCGAGTTTCTATTCTCAACAAGAGTATCACTTGCATAATCGGCTCTCAAGAACAAGCCACCAAGAACATCCTTACCATAATGTATGGAATGTACTTCAACAGGCCTTTGGAATATGCAAGTTTGATTTTTCAAGAATTGATGGTTGTTGTTCACAACAATGTTTCACATCAGAAACAGTTGAAAACCTCTTCCAGCACTGATGTTTCTAAGATTCCTCTCTCTCTTCACTTACACAGCCATAAGTGCTCTGAAAGCACCCTTCCTCCAGCCATTCTGCAAGATAGCTACAATGGGATCTCACAAGCCTACCATTGACAGAAGAGGCTACTCTTCTCCGAGAGAACTATCCAGGTACATGCTTAACCTTATTCCTCAAACCTCTCCTAATCTTATCTCTTATAGACGCTCTTTGGTATATTGAGAACCGAGAATACCTACCCTAGAGCATTTAGAGCCTAATGTAGGAAGTGAGTGGTTAAGTGAGAATGAGGCTGAAAAGAATGAGAGTGAACCACCGAGTGATTTTGCCCATCCTGATACATTAATGCAAGAAGCTACAGAAGATGTCCATAGAGACACATATGTGCGAACCTCACCAAGTCCAACAAGGGTAGCCACAACTGCTGAGGTAGATGCCAACACATCTACTCTCATTGAAACAGGAGAACCCAGTCCAAACCACCCTGAAACCAACGATCAGAGGATATCCTTCAATCCTCTGAATCAAGTACAGCCGGGGAAACCACATCATCTTCATCATCCTCTCAAAAGGGTGGTGATGCAAATATAAGAGTTCTATCACCCCAGAACTCGTCACAACCTACACCATTCGTTGATGTCTCTGTGGCCAACGAAGCCTTAGGAAACGCAGAGGGTACGTCGATACCCTTTGATAGTGTAGAAGCTGAAGAATTCCCATCAGAGGGGTTACAGCATCAGGGTGCACCACTTACCAGAGTTTTCCTACTCCCAAAAGGTAAGCACATTGTGTTCAGCTCCCCATCCTCTGGTGATAGGGAAAAAGATGATCCAATCAGAAAAACCGAAGAGGTGTTTATCAATGATAGCCCTTGAAGACAGGATGGAAGTCCCTCCACGCTCAACGTCAAAACAGGCGTGAACGAGGGCCTCTCTAAACGCGAGAGACACGGGGCCTCATGTGTTGGGATGCACCCGTTACCTCTTCTGAATTCGTCATCAATGCAGCGTTCCAGGAATTTGGTGATAAAATTCAGAGATCTGTGGAGGATCTAAAACTCTCCCATGAGTCCTGGTACGTACGAAACATGATATCGAAATATGTAATCGCAGTGAGGTTAGCAACTCAGTCCATAGTGGACAGCGCAATTATACACTGGTCACTATGATCGTTTACCAAGTAATAAAGTGGTAAGAACCAAATATCGTATCCTCAAGGACTGGAACTTAAATCAAAACACTATTATTTCATGAACTTCCTTTTACAAGTTTCGATTAGAGAGGAAGCAATATTTTGAGTTGGTTTGTTGAAAGTAATTTAACAAAGTTCTAATAATTAAAAGGAGAGATGTAGTTGTGATTTTCCCCACATTTTACATTAAATACTTGATTTATAAAAATGGTCATGGTAATGGAGCAGTGGCCACTCTCTGTTCAGAATGCCGGCTCATCTAGCACTCGCATCTTTTCTAACTAAAGCTTTATATATATATATTTAACCTTCTTTGATTTGTTAGTAAGTTTTCTGAACTCTATCGATTTTCGATGGTGTCTACACAGTAAGCAAAAAGCCATAAGTATTTTTAATGCCCAAATGGTTGCTCCTACTCCATATGGTGAAAACTTACTATGTAAAGAATTCTTTCAAATTCCTAGCATCATCCAAGCTCGTGTCACTACCTTCCGCCCAGGTCTGGGTCTCGAACTAGACAGTAAACACTTTCAAGTTATTAGCTTGTCCGCATCATTGGCATTATCGAACAATGAATGACCAAATCAAAAAGGGGGTAAAAAGGTATATATAAAAACTACTCAAGAATTTTACATAAAGTCCGGGTACTTCTCATTTTATACATCTCAAAAAGAGTTTAGTTCATAGCTAAGAAGGAGTAGAAAACGGAATTTAAAAGTTTGCAAGAAAACATACCGAAGAATTTACTTACTGCAAGAACAGTGCCCACTGTCGTGTTCACCGAAGTACAATGCCGAAAGTAAAAATTAACTACTGCAGAAAATTAAATGCTAACTAATGAAAATTAAATGCTTCTAACTAAGAACATGAAAATAATGCTAAGAACTAAATTATGCTCTCTAAGAAATTATATCTCTACTTGGTTGTTGAATGATATGAATGCCTTGGCCTTTATATAGAAGGCCAAGGGTCTTCCATGTAATGTCTTCAAGGCAAGGTCAAGGAGGGAGCACTGCGTCTGGAAGGTAAGGACCAAGGAGAAACACACCACCTTGAGGGTAAAGACCATGGAGAAAGCACAAAGATCCGTTGGATAATGAAGATTTTGCCTAAAATGGGGCTAAGGAATAAAATAACATTTATAGCTATTCTTTTACTTTTGCTTTTCAACCACCAGCAGAAAGCATGCAAAGGAGCTTCCTAATTCTGATTTTGTGTTCCCCAGTCAGCACCATCTTGGCCTCCAGCCGTTTGGCTTAATGAATCAGTTGTTCGTCACTCGGAGTGGACACTCCGGATACCAGTTTCATGAAAACTCGTCTTTTAGGCATAAAAACGCCTTAAATGGTTCTAATATATGAAAACACTCACAAATGGCTCAAGAAAATGTTTTACACCAAAAATGGGGATTTAGGAAACAAAATGGCCGAAATTGCTTAAATAAAATGCAAATAAAAGGCATGTAATAACTCTAAAATATAGAGTTATCACACCCCCAAAATTAAATCATTACTTGTCCCCAAGTAATAAAAATGACAAATAGAAAAGACTCAAGGTTGAAAAGAAAATGCATAAGGCTTGAAGGAACTTACTAAAGATGTTGTGGATGAATGAACCTTGATATCACCAAAGATGCACTTTTGAATTCATGAGCGAAGTGGCCACTTTTTCCAATATTCCAAAATCATCACTTATTTCCAAAAAATTTATCAATAGGACTTTTGATGGGTTTTTGAAGTCCCTTTTCATTGCTATGCAATGTTTTTCCCTTCTCATTGCTATGCAATGTTTTTCCCCCAAATTTGTTTTGGACTTAGATCATGCTATTTTATTTAAGAGAAATTATTATTATTTTTTTTGAGAAGTTCGTCACTTTTGGCTTTTGAATAGGTACAAAAGTTACAATTGTGTACTTCTAGGTTTTCTTTTGGAATTTTTTTTTGGAGTGGGCACTCTGAAGTGGACACTCAGGGTTTTCTGTGATTTTTCATTTTTTTTTTTGGAGTGTTACTCGGATAGTACTGGAGTGGACACTCTAGATTTTCTTAATAGAAAGGCCATGATCAAGTCAACCCCCCAAACTTAAACTTCACAAAGTCCTCGTTATGATAGTAAACACAACAAGTAGGCTATGGTTGCAAAAGGTAAGTGTTTAGGCTTTGTGTATAGCAAAAAGGGCATACATCATTTCAAAGTGACAAAATTGGACTTTTTGGAATCTTTTGAAAAAAAATGGGTCCTTTGGCTAAGCAATTCAAAACTGTGGGCATCAAAATTGTTAGTGACATCAAGCAACATTCAAACAACAAAAGTTATTACCAAAAGCACATACTAAATAGTTAGTATGGCAAGCCATGCATTCAAATATTTAAACCAAAAGATAAGCAATGTCAAACGGCCTTAAAAGAGTTAAAACATCAAACCAACATAGAAAATAAAATGGTTTTCAGAGCCATAGTGGGCACAATCATAAACTACGAACCAGAGTTATTTTCATCATTGGGATCATCTATGAGGTCATCATCAGCAAATGAGTCTTCACCATACGTAGGGCAGATACCAACGGGGAACACGGGCAGGAGGTTTGCAATATCCAGATCCTTAGTTGCCAAGTAGGTTTTGAGCGTAAGGTCACACTCACATTCATAACTCCAAACAGACTCTATGGACTTCTCCAATTGCCTCATCCTGTCTTTGATCTCCTTCACCTCATCATTCCCCTTCTTGACTTCGCTAAGGATTTTAGCTAACAAATCAGGTTGGCCAGCAGAAGAGGATTCTTCAAGGGGAGTGGGCTCTGCACGCTTCATCTTTTTCACAGTGAGTGCACAAATGGACGTGACTGTGCTCATCCAAATATCACCTTCATCATGTGGCATACCTGCATCTTGGGTTAGTGCCATGATAAGGCAGGGGAGTGGGAGATTTACCTTGTTCTTCTTCCGGGCTTGAAAGATAGCCATGCTCATGAGAAAACCGAGGTCTATGGGCAGATTCTTGATGATGCAATGGACTAAGCAATATTTGTCCATGGATAAGGTACTGTCGTGAGTGGTGGGCCAGAGATTGTGACGTAAGAAATGGAACCAAACCGCAGCCTCAATAGTAAGATAAGGTGCTGGCAAGAATTTCCGATCACCTTTTTGTTCCCAATTCTTACCCTCTATGACAAGAGGGGCACAAATCTCTGTCCTATCTTCATCGGAGTCTATTCCTTGCATGCAAGTGGTAAATGCACAAGAGTCCGGTTGTTTAAGACCGAGAACTCTTGTGATAGTAGTAGCATCATAATTAATCACCAAACCACGAACACGTACCTTAGTCCTTAATGAACCTACAGCCTCGGCATAGAACTCTCGGACCACAGCGTTAGCTTTTCGGACCGGAACTGCAAGTTTTGACCAACCACGCTCCTCTATTTGCTTTTGAATAAAAACTTGCGCCTTCAGAAATTTCTTGTCGAACCCTCTCTCCATATGAAGTTTTTGAGGACTAAAAATGGTATATTGGCGAGCCGCGACCTCCGTAGTACACTGTCGTGGCTTACCAATCACCAAATCCCCAAGAGGAGGAGTAGTAGAGCTACTTCCACTTTCCTCAGAACCATCCAGGGGTTGGAGAGAGACATCATCAGAGTCATAAGAGGGGCTTGTACCTTTCATTCGGGAACCAGTGGTTGTAGCAGATTGTGGAGTGGACACTCCAGATTGTGGCTTGTACCTTCTTGGTTTTTGGCTTCTTCTTTCCTTTACCTTTCCTCATTCTTTCTTCATCAGCTTTCAAACTTGACTCTTCTTCCATGGTTATTTCTTCTTGAGTATGTTTCCTTTCTCCATCTTTTTTCGAACTTTGTTATTTCTTTGCCGATCCTTCTCCTTTTTTTCTGTTTTCTTCCATCTTCTTCCTCTTTTCTTCCATTTGCCTAACCTTTTCCACAACCTTTTTCTTTTCTTCCAACTCCTTTTGGAGTTTTTCTTCTTGTACTTTTCTCAACCGCTCTTCTTCCTCTTTCTTCAACCTTTCTTCTTCTTCCCTTCTCAATCTTTCTTCTTCTTCCCTTCTTGCCCGTTCCTCAGCCTCCTTTCTCAACCGTTCCTCATCTTCTTGCTGTTTCTTGATTGCAAGTTGTTGTCTTTCTTCGATCACCCTTATTCTTTCTTTGAGTCTTTCATTCATGCGGGCTAATTCCTCCTCAGTATCGAGTCTCTCTCGCTCAAGAGCATCGATTTCGGAGGAAGTAGCTTCAGTACTCATCATAGTTTTAGGGCTTGAAGGAACTTCGCCGGCGTTCATGATGTCTTCACCGGCGTCCAGAACATCCTCGCCGGTGATTTCTGTGTTCGTCGGAAGTTTGTTGAGGTCGTCGGTGAGAATGCGAGCGGCTTGCCGTTCTGCATGGGTGGTTTCCATCGGTTCCGGCGACGTGACGGACGTTGTGTCGGTGGCAGTAAGTCGCCGGCGAGAGAAACGGGTGGGAGGAAATGGTGTTTGGGCTGGTCGTTTTGATCTAGCCATGGATGAAGATGAAAAGGTATCTTTTAGAGAAAAAGGGTTTTGTCCCAAGGAGAAATGAAGAAGAAGAAGTATGGTGGTTAAAGGTTTTGTTTGGAAGGTAAAAGGATTTTGGTGGGAACGGTTATAGAGGAGATTAGGATAAGATTTTGAAAATTTGAAAAAGAAAACTTTTTTCTTAAAATTGAAAAATAAAAAGAAAACTAATTTTTTTAAATCCCAAAAATAAAACCAACCGGGTTAAGGAATTAACCGGTTAATAGCTTAATTATGAGGACCAAAAAGTAATCTTTATATTTTAAAATTAAAAAAAAAAAAGAGAATCCTAAGGGTTATCTTGATAACCGGTTTTAAGAAATGAGAGGGAAAAAATTAACCAAAGGGTATTTTGTCTTGAAAATACAAGCACTTGAGTGCATGCTTTTTGGCAGAAAAGATGACTAAAAGTTGAAAGCATGGGTGAAGCTATAAAGAATAGGGGTTGACTTATGGGGTCCCTTGGGCGGCATCCATCAAATCAACCAGGCCAGCTGTCAAGCAACCAGAGTGGCCACTATGAACATTCAGAACTTAAAATTCCTTTTGGAGCATACTTTAGCATTCCTACAATAGCTGAAAAAATACCAAAAATAACAACAAAGGGGTGAAAAATAAATGAAATAAAATATTTACTTGCACCTTTTCATGGATTTTTCTCAGTTGGGCTGAACAGGGGTAGAGTGGGCACTCTCACTTAAAAAGTGTTTAACCCGATGTCCATTAACTTTAAAAACTTGTCCATCATCCGGTGCCATGAGATCGATGGTTCCAAAAGGGCTTACCTTGACCACAGTGAATGGCCCCGTCCAACGAGATTTAAGCTTACCCGGGAAGAGTTTGAGTCGGGAATTAAATAAGAGCACTTTTTGTCCTTCCTCAAACTTTCTGTAATTTATTCTCCGATCATGTCACATCTAAGTCTTTTCCTTGTAGAGCTTTGCGTTTTCGTATGAATGGTAACGAAGCTCATCTAACTCGTGCAATTACAAAAACCTTTTGGTTCCCGCCGCATCTTCGCTCATGTTAAGCTCCTTTAGGGCCCAAAAGGCTTTTTGTTCTAATTCGATTGGTAAATGGCAAGCTTTGCCAAAAACCAATTTAAAAGGAGACATGCCTAAAGGAGTCTTATAGGCCGTTCTATAGGCCCAAAGAGCGTCATCGAGCTTTGTTGACCAATCCTTACAGTGAGGTTTATCAACTTTCTCCAAAATGCCTTTAATCTCTCGATTTGAGAGTTCGGCCAACCCATTGGTCTGCGGATGATAAGTAGTGGCCACTCTGTGATGCATATCATACTTCGCGAGTACTGAGTTCATTAGCTTATTTACGAAATGGGTTCCTTCGTCACTTATCAAAACCCATGGTGTTCCAAAACGAGTGAAAATATTTTTGTGCAAAAATTTCACCACGGTATTTGCATCGTTAGAAGAGCATGCAATGGCTTCGACCCATTTCGAAACGTAATCCACCGCGACTAATATGTATTGGTTGTTGTTGGAGTTTGGGAAAGGACCCATAAAGTCTATTCCCACACATCAAAAAGTTCCACTTCTAAGATGTTATTAAGTGGCATTTCGTTCTTTTGAGAGATATTTCCGGTTCTTTGGCATTGTTCACAGTGTTTTACAAATTCATTAGAATCTTTGAAAATTGTGGGCCAATAAAATCCGCATTGCAATAATTTAGCACTGGTACGCTGTCCACCGAAGTGGCCACCGTACTGGGCTGTGTGGCAACCTTGTAGAATTTGGTGTATCTCGTTTCCGTGAACACACCTTCTCAATATTTGGTCAGTCCCCACTCTATATAAGTATGGGTCGTCCCAAACATATTGTCTACAATCTTTTAAAAATTTCTTAAAGGGTTGACCACGCATGCCATGAGGTTTTAGGACACATGCCAAAAAATTAGCTATATCGGCATACCAAGGAGCACCTGGGTCATGATGATGAATAGCTAGCAATTGTTCATCGGGAAATCTTTCCTGGACCGGAGTTGGTTCCTGAGTGGTCACTATCTTCTCAAGTCGGGATAAATGATCTGCGATTTGATTGTTGATCCCTTTTCTATCAAGAATATCAAGGTCGAATTCCTGCAACAAAAGTACCCAACGGATTAGTCTAGGCTTAGAATCAGCCTTGCTTATAAGATACTTGATTGCTGCATGGTCAGTGTGCACTATGACTTTCGTGCCTATCAAATAGGATTTAAAGCGATCAAAAGCAAACACCACCGCAAACAACTCTTTTTCCGTGACAGTATAATTAATTTGGGCTTCAATTAGAGTCTTGCTTGCATAGTATATGGGATGAAATACTTTATCTTTTCGCTGTCCTAAAACAGCCCCAACAGCCCACTCACTGGCATCGCACATAATTTCAAATGGAAGAGTCCAGTCTGGAGTGGTCACTATGGGTGCAGTAATAAGAGCTTTCTTTATGGTTTCAAATGCCTTCCTACAATCATGGGTAAATTCAAACTTCTGGTCATGTTGTAAAAGGGTGCACAAAGGTTTGGTTATTTTGGAAAAATCCTTAATGAACCTCCTATAGAACCCGACATGTCCTAAAAAGCTTCGAATACCCTTAACGGTAGTGGGCTTGGGGAGTTGTTCAATCACTTCTAGCTTGCCTCGATCTACCTCTAATCCTCTCTTAGACACAAGATGACCTAGGATTATACCTTCTTGGACCATGAATTGACACTTCTCCCGATTTAGGATAAGGTCATGCATCTCACATCTCTTTAGGCTTTTCTCCAAGTTCTTAAGGCATTCTTCAAATGAAGGTCCTATAACCGAAAATTCATCCATAAACACCTCTATAGTGTCCTCTATCATATCAGAAAAGAATGCCATCATGCAACGTTGGAATGTTGCAGGGTCATTGCACAACCCAAAAGGCATCCTTCGGAAAGCAAAGGTGCCATAAGGACAAGTGAAGGTGGTCTTCTCTTGGTCCTCGGGGGCTATATGGATTTGGTTATAACCAGAATATCCATCCAAAAAGCAATAGAATTCATTTTCGGCTAGTCTATCAAGCATTTGGTCGATAAAAGGCAAGGGGAAATGGTCCTTTTTGGTGCTAGGTTAAGTTGTCTATAATCCATGCAAATACGCCACCCGGTCACAGTCCTAGTTGGAATGAGCTCATTCTTCTCGTTTGTGATAACGGTTGTGCCTCCCTTTTTAGGGACGCATTGAACGGGACTCACCCAACTACTACTTGCAATAAGGTATATGATTCCTGCGTCTAACCACTTCAAGATCTCTTTCTTAACCACCTCCTTCATGATTGGGTTCAACCTTCTTTGAGGCTGTACCTTTTCAGAGTGGTCACTCTCAAGATTAATCTTATGTTGGCACAAAGAGGGACTAATTCCCTTGATTTCATCTATAGTCCAACCTAATGCCTTTTTATGTCTGGATAGAAGATCTACCAATTGTTTCTCTTGTTCCTCACTCAACTTAGATGAAATAATGACAGGAAGTTTGTCATTTTTAGCGAGATAGGCATATTTTTAGTGGGAAGGCAAAGGTTTTAGCTCTAAATCAGGGGGTTGCTCTATAGATGGTTTCTGGACATTCCTATCAGTGAAATCTAGCTGCTCAAAAGCTGCCAGAACAGGGCTACACTCATCCACAAAAATATCCTCATCCTCAGTGTCAGAGTGGTCACTCTCGATACTCACTATCTCCTTCACACAATCACTGCTTAAACAACTAATGGAGGAGCACTCTTCTGTTTCGATGTACTTAAGGGATTTGAAGACATTGAAGGTGACTTCTAGGTCATGGACTCTCACAGTAAGTTCCCCTTTTTGCACATCAATTAAAGTTCGTCCGGTCGCAAGGAATGGACGTCCTAAAATGAGTGGCACTTTTTTATCCGCTTCATAATCCAAAATTACGAAATCAGCGGGGAAAACTAACTTGTCCACTTGAACAATCACATCTTCTATCTTACCTTTTGGATAAGCTATGGATCGGTCCGCAAGTTGTAAAGTCACGGTTGTGGGTCTAGCCTCTCCAATACCAACCTTATTAAACATGGACAAAGGCATCAAATTAATACTCGCGCCTAAGTCGCAAAGAGCATGACCAACTTCTTGACCTCCAATAATGCAAGGGCTAGTAAAACTACCCGGATCTTTCATCTTAGGTGGAATATTGTTGGTAAAAATAGCACTACATTCCTTGGTTAACGCCACGGTCTCATATTCTTCCAATCTCCGTTTTTTGTTCAAGATATCTTTCAAAAACTTCACATAACTTGGCATTTGCTCTAAAGCCTCTACCAATGGAATGTTGATATGGAGTTGTTTTGAAAATGTCCAAAAACTTTTTAAATTGATTATCGACATTTTTATTTTTTAATCTTTCCGGAAATGGAAGATGTCTTGGATCGATTGGTGGTGTACCCTTGGGATGTGGAGTACTAGTAGTCTTGACTTTGCTGGATGAGTCTTTTGGAACCTCAGAAGTAGGTGGAATAGGAGTGCTTACTTCTACAGAAGGAGTACTCACATCACTGCTTATTGGAGTGGGCACTATGGTTTTAGGCAAAGTTGTTGCTACGGTCTCCGGACTATCTAACTTGGGGTCAGACTGGATCGTAGTATCTCTACCACTCCTAAGCGATATGGCCTTAACCTGCTCCTTTGGTACCCCCTTAGGATGCTCGGTGTCACTAGGTAAACTACCTTGTGGTCGATTCTTAACCTCAGCGGCTAATTGTCCTAATTGGGTCTCAAAATTCCGCATCGCGGCTTGGGTTTGGTTCATGAAACCTTTGAGCATAGACTCAAGTGAAGGTGGTACATCAGGCATGTGTTGTTGTTGCCTAGGATGAAAATTCTGTGGAGGTTGACTCGTGTGAAATTTTTGTGGAGAGTGTCCACTTTGGAAATTTTGTGAAGACTGCCCACCATGAAAGTTAGGTGGGGAGTTTCCATTTTGAAAATTAGGCTGACTGTTTTGAAACTGAGTTTGATTAAATCCAGGGGGATTTTGTGCACGTGTAGGTCCTTGACTCACCCAGGGGGTTGGAGTCCTTGATTTGCAGTCCAAGAGAAATTCGGGTGATTTTTCCAATTGGAATTGTAATTCTGCGAAAATGGACTGTTTCTAGACTGAGTTCCTATGGCATTGACAAAAGTCATAACTGTGCTCTTCTCCGCAGAAAGAACAATTTTCTGGGAGTTGTAGAGTGGCCACTACAGAATTCTCTTGATTTTTGTTTCCATTTAAAACCAGTTTAGTTAAAGCAACTAATTGTGCATTCATAGCTTTAAGTGCATCCGAATCGACAGGAGAGCTCTTAGCTGGAAGTGCTCTTGGATATGACCATTCGGTGTTGTTATTAGTGACTTTTTCCAACATTTGGTGAGCTTCATTATAAGTCTTAGCCGTAAAGGCTCCACCCGTTGTTGCATCTAGGATGATTTTGGCAGCATTGGAGATACCATTGTAAAAGGTTTCCAATTGGATGCAATGAGGAATACCGTGATGTGGGCACTTCCGCAGAAGTTCCTTAAAACGTTACCACGCATCCGAGACTGCCTCATCCGTCTCTTGTCTAAACAACAAAATATCATTTCGCAATTTAACATTTCTTGTGGGAGGAAAGTATTTTTGTAAAAACTTTTCCGCAAGATCTTTCCAAGTAGTGATTGAGTTGGGTGCTTGTGAATTTAGCCAAGCTTTAGCTCTATCCCTTAATGAAAAAGGGAAGAGTTTCAGCCTTAAGGCTTCTTTGGGTACACCATTAAACGAAAAAGCATCCGCAATCTCCAAAAATGACTTTAAGTGAGAATGTGGATCTTCGGACGGTAGACCTCCAAATTGACCAACGGTTTGGATCATTTGGAACATCACCGGTTTAAGATCAAAATGTGTTGCGGTAATGTTGGGAGGATTAATTCCGGAGAGTAATTGATTAAGTCCCGGAGTTGCATAATCCCGTATTTTACGATTTTTGTCATCGGCAACATGTACCGTGTTCTCCGGAGGTGGAGGAGGATTTGCATCCGCCATGTTCTCGATCGGAGTTTGAGGTAATTGAGTTGTCCGATTTACGTTTCTACCTCTACGCCTTCCCTTAAAAGTTTGTTCAATTTCGGGATCGGGTGTAAAAAGTGGTCCGTGTTGTAGCCTTGGCATACAACACGCAAACAAAAATCTTAGAAAACAAGTTACTCGGGCTCGAATGAAAACTAATGTCTTGAAATGAAAATAATGCCAGTCCCCGGCAGCGGCGCCAAAAACTTGGTACGTGCGAAACGTGATATCGAAATATGTAATGGCAGTGAGGTTAGCAACTCAGTCCATAGTGGACAGCGCAAGTATACACTGGTTACTATGATCGTTTATCAAGTAATAAAGTGGTAAGAACCAAATATCGTATCCTCAAGGACTGGAACTTAAATCAAGACACTATTATTTCATGAACTTCCCTTTACAAGATTCGATTAGAGAGGAAGCAATATTTTGAGTTGGTTTGTTGAAAGTAATTTAACAAAGTTCTAATAATTAAAAGGAGAGATGTAGTTGTGATTTTCCCCGGATTTTACATTTAATACTTGATTTATAAAAATGGTCATGGTACTGGAGCAGTGGCCACTCTCTGTTCATAATGCCGGCTCATCTAGCACTCGCATATTTTCTAACTAAAACTTTATATATATATATATATATATATTTAACCTTCTTTGATTTGTTAGTAAGTTTTCTGAACTCGGTCGAGTTTCGATGGTGTCTACGCAGTAAGCAAAAAGCCATAAGTATTTTTAATGCCCAAATGGTTGCTCCTACTCCATATGGTGAAAACTTACTATGTAAAGAATTCTTTCAAATTCCTAGCATCATCCAAGCTCCTGTCACTACGTTCCGCCCAGGTCTGGGTCTCGAACTAGACAGTAAACACTTTCAAGTTATTAGCTTGTCCGCATCATTGGCATTATCGAACAATGAATGACCAAATCAAAAAGGGGTAAAAAGGTATATATATAAAAACTACTCAAGAATTTTACATAAAGTCCGGGTACTTCTCATTTTCTACATCTCAAAAAGAGTTTAGTTCATAGCTAAGAAGGAGTAGAAAACGGAATTTTAAAGTTTGCAAGAAAACATACCGAAAGATTTACTTACTGCAAGAACAGTGCCCACTATCGTGTTCACCGAAGTACAATACCGAAAGTAAAAATTAACTACTGCAGAAAATTAAATGCTAACTAATGAAAATTAAATGCTTCTAACTAAGAACATGAAAATAAATGCTAAGAACTAAATTATGCTCTCTAAGAAATTCTATCTCTACTTGGTTGTTGAATGATATGAATGCCTTGGCCTTTATATAGAAGGCCAAGGGTCTTCCATGTAATGTCTTCAAGGCAAGGTCCAGGAGGGAGCACTGCGTCTGGAAGGTAAGGACCAAGGAGAAACACACCACCTTGAGGGTAAAGACCATGGAGAAAGCACAAAGATCCGTTGGATAATGAAGATTTTGCCTAAAATGGGGCTAAGGAATAAAATAACATTTATAGCTATTCTTTTACTTTTGCTTTTCAACCACCAGCAGAAAGCATGCAAAGGAGCTTCCTAATTCTGATTTTGTGTTCCCCAGTCAGCACCATCTTGGCCTCCAGCCGTTTGGCTTAATGAATCAGTTGTTCGTCACTCGGAGTGGAGACTCCAGATACCAGTTTGATGAAAACTCGTCTTTTAGGCATAAAAACGCCTTAAATGGTTCTAAGATATGAAAACACTCACAAATGGCTCAAGAAAATGTTTTAGACCAAAAATGGGGATTTAGGAAACAAAATGGCCGAAATTGCTTAAATAAAATCCAAATAAAAGGCATGTAATAACTATAAAATATAGAGTTATCAAGTCCCACCACACAACGCTCAATGATATTAAGAATGCTCAACTTGCCCAGACTTATGCTCTGGAAGCCATCCAGAAGTTAATTTCTGATAATGCCGAGTCTCAGAGGAACTCTTACTCTGACTACTTCAATAAACTAGATGCAAGAATCAAGGCAAATGCAGAGGCAATCTTTCATATTCCTAATGACATTCCAACTCCAGAGGTCACAATCTCTGCAAATGAATATGGATTTTTCGTTGCTGATATTAAGAAACATATTGATGTTGTAATCCCATCAGAAGCCTTTATCTCCACATCATCCTTGATTCGTAAATTTGATATGGCTATCTTCCAGAAAGTAATGATGGACAGGTTCAATGCACTGACTGCCAAATATGTTTCCAAGACCATTTCCAGTTACACGAATCTGGATCAGAAGGTATTTACCTTAGAAACCTCTGTTTCAAAATTGTCGTCTCTGGTCAGCTCTCTATCTGCAGATTACGAAGAAAAGAAGAAAGCCAAAGAGTCTAGAGCTTGAAAAAAGGCAGAGTTGAAGCGAAGAAAGTCTGAGGATCAGGATCCTGATTCTCAGAAGGGGGAGAATACCTCCAAAAAGGCAGAAGTTGATGGTGCTGAAACGGCACAACCTCAGGATAAAGGTAAAGCTCCTGCATCTACACCCTCTGAAACACTACCATCCAAACAAACCCCTCTTACACCAACTCCACTAGCCGTAAACTCTGGCCCACTTCCGAAAGATTCTGACATGGCTAAGTTCATTTTTGAGCTTTTGGGAAACACAGAAAAGCCACAACCTCAACCTTCACAATCGCAGCCATCAAAATCCCCCCAACCTCAGAAAGATCAATTAATCCCCTCCTGTGCCAGAACCAGAGAATTCACAGCCACTCAAAATCCAAATCCCTCTGACTCTGTCTCTGAAAAACCCACTGCTGAAGAAGAAAAAGCTAAAGCTGAAGATGATAAAGCTAAGGCCAAAGCTGATAAAGCTGATAAAGCTAAGGCTGAAGCTGACAAAGCTAAGGCTGAAGCTGATAAAACTAAGGCTAAAATTGAAAAGGCCAAGAGAGAAGCGTCAAACAAAAGAAAGGCTGAGATCCAAGAAAAGAAAGATAAGTTGTGGAGGTTTGAACTTCCAACTTTGGAAATTAAGCACAGGCACATGTACGCAAACACAGATCAGAAAGTGTTCTTAATGCTTCCGAACTTTGCCAGTGACTATCATGTAAGCGATGAAGTCAAAAACAAATTCATGAGTCATAGACAAGTAAGGAAAAGAGACTTCCTCAAAGGTACCAATCAAGAATATCTCTGGGATCAAGCATGTCAAATTCGAAAACACAAAGATTATGTACACAATCTATGAAATGATCAGAGAAGACAACAACACGTACTACTTCTGTGATAATGATCTGTTATCTATCAATCCTTCTGATCTCATACCTCTGGAAAGGTATATGAAAAATATAATGAATCAAAGGACTTATGATCAGAACAAAGTTGCCTTCTTCCGAATCATTGACTGCATGAAAGCCTTCATCAGGTATAGAAGACAGGTAGACTTTCAAACAGGCCTAGATCACAAGGTAGTAAACAAAAGCATCTCTGCTTCCAACAAAGACAGAGAGGGCCTCAATCATCTGATTGCTGGAGAAGTGTTGACAGAACCTGAAGAGGGCATTGTGTTTAAAAGACCATCCAGAAGAAGTTTCTTCATAATCTCAGAGGCACATAAGTACTCTACAAGATTTGTGCAAATTGTCAAGAGTTATGCATCTCTCTAGACTGATGACAGAGGTAAAGATAGAAGAGATAGGGACATAGCTAAAAGGATGGATAAGAAACTCGACACAATCTTAAAGGTCAGATAAATTACTGATAAGTTTCACAAGATTGTCATTTCTCATTCTAATGCTCCCTTCTAATCCAATACACGAAGCCGTTTATCAAGAATTCAAACACTTAAACGAACCCCTTTATCAAGAATTCAAACACTACTAACAAATTGTTAGATGTTGCACCAACTGGAAGTGGGAAGACTATATGTGCAGAATTTGCAAGTTTACGGAACCATCAGAAAGGGTCAGATAGCGTCATGTGTGCTGTGTACACCGCTCCTGTTGAAGCACTTGCCAAAGAGCGACATAACGAATTAAAATTTGGAGATGACCTTGCTTTGAGAATCTGAAAGTGCCTAACGAAACAACAACAAATTTGAAATTGCTTAAGGAAACAACAACAGATTTGAAATTGCCTAAGGAAACAACAACGGATTTGAAATTACTTGAACGAAGTTATTAATTCCACATTCTGGACTTCATACTTAGGGGGAGATTGTTAGACTTCATTTTTGAAAAGTATGAACCAGAATATCACAAGTATCGAAGATCAAAAGTTAAGACATAAGCTCATCTTCTGACTTAAGTCATCTCAGAGGCGCCCAGAGACTTGAAGATCCTCTGGACTCTAATTGTAACTCATACGCGCTTGTGATGATGTGGCGACCACACTTTATGTACGTCTCTATACGTAACTAATTCTGTTAACTAGTATAGCTGACGTGTCAGTTCCTGATAGGCTAGATCGTTAACTTTTACTTTGTAATAGTATAAATAGATTCATTCTTCACTGTAATAGTTGACGATCTTGGAGAGAAATTATGTTGTTCATTCATACGTATTGTAATCAAGTTCCCGGTTATTAATACGATTTCTTAAATGTTCTTCAAGTCTGTTCTTACTGTTCTTACTGCTTATCATTACTTGTTGGTTCCAGATTCCTTTAAACCGATTGTTAATTGAGAGTATTGAATCAAAGTGAAATGCGGAAGCAGATCAATTAACAATTTAAATCAATAGAACAGTAAACAGAATGAAAAACAAAGATTATGAAATGATAACTTTGAATCAAAGTAGACAAAGTTATGAATTACGCACAGTATTCTTCAAAATGTAAATGTATTGATCGACAACTTTTACAAACACAATATAATGCTATTTATACAGATACAAAAATAGAAAGTCAAAATGCTAGCCAATTACAAAGTGCCATGTGTCTAAAAGGGAGCGTCTAACAACAATTAGTTATAACAAGAAGAGTGTGTTGACTTTTGTAGACATCTCTTCTTTGACTCATACTTTAATTTCTAACATTCTCCCCCTAAGTATGAAGTCAAAAAAAAAAACTTTCTTCAGAGAGGATCAACAGCAGCAATGATACTTGAAATATTATCGATAAGCTCTCTGTTCTTCTGAAGTCCATCAAGTCTTTTCTCTACTTTCTTTGCAACCTCTGGATTTGTCGTGTCTAAGCCAGCATAGCACTTGATGATGTAGACTACCTCAGAAGAGTATTTGTGAGCTTCTTTGATGCGAAAGAAGCTCTTTCCATTTGGTCTTTTGAAGATGATTCCCTCTTCTGGTTCAGTAAGAAGTCTACCCACTCTGAATTTGCTTATCCCTTCAAGTTCCTCATTTGGTGCAGAGATAGCCGCATTATCCATTTTGAAATTTAAGCCAATACGGAAGTCGACACCTTTTGTATCTAATGTATGATTTCATACATAGAATAATTCTAGTGTAGGCAACATGGTCTTGTGGATCTTTGCGTTCGTAAATTTGAGTCTTCATAAATTCTTCCGGAAAAATGAGATCGAGTGGATGGATGGACAACGTATCATTATCACATATGTAATAACTCTTGTTGTTTGATCTGACTACCTCGTAGATTGTGTACCAAATGGGTGTATCTTGAAACTGCTTATGTTTCATGGCTGTGATCTTTGTAATTGGAGCAATAGTGAAAACCGTCTTTCGTCTTGTTTATGAGCCATGAAGTTATCTTTAACTTCATTGCTTACATTGTATTGGTTTGCGAAGTTAGGCATCATGAGATAAATCTTCTGATCTGTTGGAGCATACATGTGCCTTTTCTCAACTTCAAGTGTTGGAAGTTCAATGTTTCCAACTTTGTTTAATTTTTCTTCAAATTCTCCTCTTCTACGATCTCTTTCTCGCTTCGAGCGGCCTCTCGCTCGACTCTTGCTCTTTCTTCACTTCAAAATTTTGTCTCGTAGTTCTTCTTCAAGTCTAGCCTTCTCTCTTTCCGGATTATCTCTTTCGGCCCTCTCTATCTCTATTTGTTCTTCAACAATTAGCCTGCAGCGTATTATCTCTTCTTCTTTTTCTTTTTCGGCTACGAACACTTCCTCATCCTCCTCTCTGGCCCTTTCTTCTTTTTCAGCTTTAGCTCTTTCCTTTGCAGCTTTAGCTCGTTCTCGTTCTTCGTGAGCTCTGACTATTTCAGCCCTTTCAGCCGGAGAGCTCGGGATTACGCTTTTTCCCATAACATCCGTAATGAACTTAGCTAGATCCGGATCTGCGGGTAGAGGCCCGGAATGCGTAGCTAGAGGTGTTGGAGTGATTGGCACTTGTTTTGAAGAAGAAGGTTGCTGTGATGGTTTTGGAGTTGAAGAGTCAGCGGTGGTCGTGTTTGGTTCTGGTGGTGTTTGTTTGGCTTGCTTAGGCTCAGGACCTTTCTCCCCCTTCGAGAATCGGGATCCCCGATCCTCGAATGTTTTCTTTTCGGCTCGCCTTTTTGCAAGCCCTTTCTTCCTTGGCTTTCTTCTTGGCATTAAACGCCTCGGCAATAGAAGAAACCGAGAGGCACGAGTTGAGATAGAGTAGATTCGATGGCGGCAATTTTACGGTCCGTTGAGGATGTGGAGGGCTTGGAAGAGTACTTTGAAGCGATGGAAGACATTCGCTCAAGAATAATCTTCTGGAAAGAGGCGAGATCAGATTTCTTGACGAGCGTAGACCCAGAGGGATCATCAGAAGGAATGATGGTCTTGATAATCTTCTGTATATCGGCCACCAGAGAGCTGTAGTCTAAAGAGATAGGGAAGTCAGAGGCACGTAGAGATTCTGGAAGTTGAGAGATTGCCTCTGCATTTGCTTGAAGACCATTATTCAATAGCAAAAATTGTTCAGCAAAATAGGCCTTCTGATCTTCTTGAGAGGTACTCATTTGGCGCTGAAGATCCGCTAAGAGAGTTCGACTTTCAATTTTAAATTGAAGGCTCAGAAGAAGAGAGTTGTTAGTGGTCACGGATAGTTTTAGATCTTCCACAGATCTCTGAATTTGATCAGCAAATGCCAAGAACGCTGCATTTGTGACTAAATCAAAAGATGTAACCGGTGCATCTCCAACACATGGAGCCCCTTTACCCTCGCGTTCAGAGGGGCCTTCTACACCTGTTTTGCCGTTGAGTGTAGAAGGACTTCCAACCAGTCCTTGAGGGCTGTTATTCACAGGCTCCTCTTCGGTTGTTCTGACTGTTTCAACATTATCCTCATCATCAGAGGATGAGGTGCTGAAGACAGTATGCTTACCTTGGTGAAGTGTAAACACTCCGGTAAGAGGTGCATTCCTAGGCTGTAACCCCTCTGATGGGAATTCATTAGCATCTATCCTAGGAGAGGATGTGGACTCATCCTCTGTGCGTATTGGTATGTCAGTCACGGAGACATGAACATGTGGTGAAGGAAGTGGCGAGTTCTGGGGCGAATGAACTCTTATATTATCATCATCATCCTTTTGGGAGGATGATGAAGTGGAGGTGCTTTCCCCAGATGAATTTGATTCAGAAGAAGAAGTATCCTCTGAACGGCTGGTTTCTTGGTGGTTTGAACTGGGCTGTTCTAAGTCAATGAGTGGAGACGTGGTGACATCAACCTCAGAAGTTGTGGTTGCCCTTTGGGGAATAGGAGAGGAACACTCATATGTGTCTCTGAGGACATCTTCTGTACCTTCATTTAATAGAAGGTCGGCATGGGTAGAAGCACTCGGATGTTCACTCCTATTTTTCTCAAGCTCATGCTCACCAGACCCCTGACCACCTATACACGGCTCTAAGTGTTCGGGGTAGGAATTCTACTGTTCGAGAAAACCATAGAGCTTCTATAGATTTGGAGATTAGAAGAGCTAGATGGGATTAGGTTTAGCATGTACCGGATAATTCTCTCGGGTGCGGAAGTAGCCGATCGTCGATGGTTGATCTATGGGAGCTCATTGATGCAATTTTGCAGAATGGGCTGATCAGGGGAGCTTCGATTGCCCCAATTGCAGGATGAGTGATGAGAGATAGAAATCTTGGGAACATGAGTGCTGGTAGTGGCTTTCCCTGACTCTGATGGATCACCTTAGTGTGCACAGCTGCTTTGATCTCTTGGAAGATGAGACTTGCATAGTCCAAGGGTCGATTGAAGAACATCCCATACATTATAGTCAGAATGTTTCGGCTAGCCTGATCCAGAGAACCTATTTTGCAGGTTAGGCTCTTGTTGAGAATGGAGACGAGTAGATTCCACATTGGGGGCAACTTCTTCCTCTTGAATTCGGACGACCTTGTAAGAGGTTCATTGTAACCCGAGAAGATTTATGAAGGCTAGGAGGGCTTCTGTGGAAGGGTTTTCTTCTAGGGCAGGATTGGGAATGGTTTGCCCATCCACTTCGATCACAGAAAGGGGAAGATGGAAATATTTGGCAAGTTTTCTTTTGGTGATGGGGATTTGAATAGCAATTTCCACTTGTTCAGGATGGGTGAAAGAACCGGCGAGTGTTTCATCAGTTTCGATGATCATTGTTAGCCACAGTTCTTGGACATAGATTTCAGGGATGTTTGGGTTGGTTAGGGTTAGGGCTCGATTCAACTCGGTGTTGTTGTAGAAACTCGATCATGATGCGAAATTCGGTTGATAAGTGTTAGGGTTGAGCGATGCACTCGCACATTGTTCGCCTTCAATGGCAGTTTCATAATGGGAGTACTATCCGCAGTTGAATCGATGATTCTTTCTTCATCATTGTTGGAAGGACGGGCACAGTTGGAAGCCATTTTGAAATTTCGAATACTTGACAATAGAAAACTTTGTCTTTGCAAAGAGAATGAACACTGATTTAGGGAATTTTTGCGAGGAAGAAGATGAAGGTTGAAATTGGGGGTTTTATGTGAGAGAGAAAGCCGTAGAATGGGAAGGGGTTATTAAGTTTGGGGAGAAAAAAAAACGGTTCATTTGAGCTGATGTAAGCACGCGGGTATACACATGCAGTGTTTCGATTGGGGACACGTGTACGACGAGACACATGTATGATGATGATTTAGTTGCAGAGGCTGTTTTTCTTAAAAGCAGAAATAAACAAAAGTAATAAAAAAATCTGTTTAATTAATCAATTAATTTTGAATTAATTGAATAAACACAAATTTTAATCTTAATTTTATTTATTTAAGTTTAAAAATCAGTCAAGTGAAAACAAAAATCACATGAGAGTTTAGTTTCTATAAAAGAATAATAAAGAAGAATTTGCATTAAACATATAGATTTAAACAACCTTGGAGGCAAGAGTTGATTGAATTTATATATTTAATGGAAATTATAAGAAATATCAATTTATAGAAAATTTAGTTGAAAAACATGTCGACTTGATTTATATTTTAAAAAAATTTGAAATGAATCAAAAGTCTAAGAGACCTTGGCGGCAAGAGAAACTCGGAAGCGAGATAGATTCAAATAAAATTTAAGTGAAATAGTAAATCAGAAGACAGCTAACCAGAGTTAGACTTAGACGAATATCTTCTGCATTGTGAAACTCCCCCTTGAATGGTAAACTCCCCCTTGAATGGTAAACTCCCCCTGTAGTAGCTTCTTTACCTCGTTTCTCAATCGCACTTTATGATTTCTCTTGAAAGAAAAATATTATTACGAAACGAGAAAATCGTAGTAACTCGTAGACTTCGAAGTGTTCGAAGAGTTCGTAAAGCATCGAGAGACTTCGATGACTTCGAAGTATCGTCGAATAGTTCGCAGGCTTCGGATGCTTACGAAGAAATCATTGTTACATATTAAGCATTCCCAACTTGCTAATTAAGAAGTTAAAACGTCTCTCATCAAGAGCTTTTGTGAAAATATCGACAAGTTGATAATCGGTAGAAACAAAATACATTTCGATTGTACCACTTTTCGACATGATCCTTGATGAAATGATACCGACATCGATATGCTTTGTTTTGGAATGCCGAATCGGATTTTCCGTAATGGCGATAGCACTTTCGGAATCACAAGAGGATGGGAATCTTATCGTATATCGAGACCATAATCTACGAGTTGGGTCTTCATCCAAATAACTTGTGAACAACAACTAGCGGCGGCAACATATTCGGCTCCGCTGTAGATGTGGATACGCTTTGTTTCTTGGATGTCCAACTTATAAGTCGATTTCCCGTAAGTTGACTACACCGATGTACTTTTTCTGTCAAGCTTACAACCTGCATGATCAGAATCTATATACGCCATTAAATCAAATCCAGAATTTTTAGGATACCAAAGGCCCAACGATGGTGAACCTTTTAAGTACCAAAAAATTCTTTTTACGACGACAAATGAGACTCTTTAGGATTGGCTTGATAACGAGCACAAAGACAAGTGGCAAACATAATATCGTGTCTACTTTGTCGTTAAATATAAAAGAGAACCAATCATTCCTCTGTAGCTGGTAATATCAACAGATTTACCAGAGGAGTCAGGTCCTAATTTCATACCAGGAGAGATAGGTGTTTTCATGGATGATGAGTTTTGAAGATGAAACTTTTTAAGCATGTCGAAACATATTTTGCACGATTTATAAAGATACCAGAGGTGCTTTGTTTAACTTGAAGTCCTAGGAAGAAAGTTAATACTCCCATCATACTCATTTCAAATTCAGTTTCCATCAACTTAGAAAACAAATCAACTTCTGTTTGATGAGTAGAACCAAATATTATGTCATCCACGTAAATTTGAACTATAGTTAACATACCTTTGCCTCTTTTGATGAACGTAGTTGTATCGATTTTACCTTTTTCATATCTTTTGCGATCGAAATTTCGATAGTCGTTCATACCGTGCTCTTGGGGCTTGCTTTAGACCATACAAAGCTTTGTCAAGAAGATAAACATATTCTGGATATCTTGCATCTTTGAAACCATCAGGTTGTTCAACATACACTTCTTCTTTTAGACATCCATTAAGAAATGCACATTTAACATCCATTTGGTAGACTTTGAAGTTTTTGTATGCGAGAGAAAGCCAAGAATAATCTTATTGCTTCTAGTCTTGCAACAGGAGCAAAGGTTTCATCATAATCGATACCTTCCTCTTGACAGTAACCTTTAGCCACCAAACGAGCTTTATTTCTGACAACAATTCCATCTTCATCCTTTTTGTTCCTAAATACCCATTTTGTGCCAATAGCAACTTTGCCTTTTGGTAAAGGAACAAGACGCCAAACTTTATTTCTTTCGAATTGAAGTAGTTCTTCCTGCATAGCATCCACCCAGCTTGGTTCAACTAAGGCTTCATGTACACGTTTAGGTTCGATCATACTAAGAAAATTAACAAAGAATGCTTCATTTGCAGTAGCAGATCGTGTTCTGACCCCCTCAGAAGGACTACCAATTATAAGATCTGGTGTGTGAGATTTAGTCCATTTCGTCATTCTGGGTTGAGAAATTGATTGGGTTGTTTTATTTGACGAAATGATTTCATCTGGAAACACAAAATCTTCTTTATTTTCTTCTGTATGTCCTTCTGGTATCTGTTTTGTCACCTGTCCTTGTGTCTCCCCCTCAGATGATGGAACAGAAGTAGCTTCTTGACTGGCAGATGTAGGAGTAGTGGGAACTTCTGGACAAATAGACGTGACAGATGAAACAGAAGAAGCAGGACCAGAGAGAGTAATGCCTGAGGCTTGGAGAATATCTGGTATCTGCAAATGTGGAGGTGACATAGCTTCTGACACAACTTCGTCGCCCAGAAAATCTTGAAAAATAGCATCAATCTCGGATTCTCTGGAACCTGAAAGATAGTCAGAAGTAACAGTATTAAGCTTGAGTTCTGAAGTAGAGTGTTCGGAAGTCAGTTGGGTGTTATCATCGAAGTCAATGTTGATGCTTTCCATAACAGTTTTTGTTCGTAAGTTAAAAACTCGGAAAGCTCTTGAATTTAACGAGTAGCCTAAAAATTTAGCTTCATCGGACTTCGGATCAAATTTGCCAAGATTATCTCTGTCGTTTAAGATAAAACATCTGCAACCAAAGATATGAAAAAATTTTACAGATGGTTTTCTTTTATTAATCAGCTCATAAGAGGTTTTGAGATGCCTCTTGACAATAATTGAACGGTTTTGAGTGAAACAAGCAGTAGCAACAGCTTCGGCCCAGAAGTGAATTGGGAGACCAGAAGCTGCGAGCATCGTTCTGGCTGCTTCAACCAAGGTTCGTTGCGACGTTCAACTACACCGTTTTGTTGTGGAGTGCGAACGAGCAGAGAAGTTTTGAGTAATTCCTTGTTCAACAAGATACGATTCAAGCTTGGCGTTCTTGAATTACGTACCATTATCACTTCGAAGCCGCCGAATCTTCGATGTAGAAGAACTTGAATTCGGTCATCATATTCGTAGTACCACCGGGACTTCGACTTTTGACGAACGAAAGCCGACCAAGTATATCCGGAAAATTCATCAATTAGTACCGTAATATACTTTTACCGGATAGACTCGAATTGCAATTGGACCACGGAGATCCACATGTAATAATTGCGTAGGTCTAGTACAAGAATGATCACTTTTTGTTTTATGAGATGCTCGTTTAATTTTGCCCATTTCACATGCGGGGCGAGAGGTGATCTTTTTGAAAATGAATATACGGGAAGTCCGTATACCGAGTTTGTTTTTAACAAGCATCTCAAGATTATTAAAATTTAAGTGAGACATTTTATGATGCCGTAGCCACGCAACTTCACTTTTTTGGAGATGAGACATAAAGTTTCCTTACCATCCTTAGAGATAAAATTCATCATATACAAGTTACCTTTCTGTCGCTCTCCAAAGTTCTTCACCTCGCCTTAGAGAATAAGTAACAATGTTTTTCATCAAATACTACTAGTATTTTAGAATCACAAAGTTGACTTACACTAAGGAGGTTATGTTTCAAGCCAGAAACATGAGCTACCTTTGATAAGGTGATATTACCTTCTTGTAGAGTACCGTAGCCTTTTATTTGACCCTTACCATTATCACCAAAAGTTACTACTCCACCCGATTTGTCCTTGAATTGGGATAGTAAATTTTGGGATCCGATCATGTGCCTCGAGCATCCGCAGTCAAGATACCGGATATGCACACGCTCGTTTCGCAATCAAAAATCGAATTTCTTAGGTACCCATCGCATAATGGGTCCTTTTATGTTAGCTTTTGGAGTATGCTCGTTTTTTGATTTAACGAAGGTAAAGACTTTATTTTTGGTTTTTGGTTTTTTTGAGTTTTATTCTTTTTGTGACAAACATACGTGAATTGGAATGATCGTAGGTTTGCGAGAAAAATTGTTTTAACTTTAAGAATAGTGAAAAACATTCAGAAGACTGAAACATAGAAGATTGAATTGAATTTTTATTGCGAGAATGGTAATTACAATTATTCTTTCTAAAGTCTTTTCTAGTATCAGTTGTTCTAGAGAACCTATCTAGACTAGACTTTTGTTTTAGTTACGGCTTTTTCTTCTCTCGTGTTCTTCCTCGATCTACTTTTGCGAAGCTCGTTATTTCTTGAAAAAGGAACATAAGAATTAGAGGATTTCCATTTGCCTTTTTGAATATTAGTAAACTTCGGAAGAGTAGAGTTTAAAATCTTTTGATTTTGCACTTTGTTTTTGAGTTCTGCCTCTTTCTCAAGTTCAAGACATGTTTTGGCTTTGAGACACATATCTAAGAAGTCTGGATGTATAGATACTGATTTTCTCGGTTACGGAACGAAACAGGAAGAATAGGTATACCACTTGAAAGTTTAGCACAATCTCTATCAGAAGCTCTGATTTCTTGAGATTTATCAGTATACAAATAATCATCCTTTTTATCAATAATTTCTGAATTATTTGTGATAACTTTTGATGATTTAAAAGAATTAATTTCTAAATTTGAAAGGTAATTTTCAGAGTTATCAAAAAATTCTTCATCATTATTGTCATTCTCCCATGGATACGTAATCTCAGCCAAGCTTTCTTGAGTTTCAGAAAGATGTAAATCTTCAAATGAACAGGGAGAGATCTCTGGATGATTCTCACAAAGAGTTTCATTTCTAAAACACTTATCCAGAGTAGAGAGAATATCGTTTTCAAACATAAGTCGTAGATCTTCCTCTGCCTGACTTGGAACAAAAATATCTGCCTCTGGATTCAAAATTGTATGTTTATTTGAACCAAAATTGAAAATATCATCTTTCTTCTGAACTTTATTTAGATCAACATTTGTTTTACAACAATATTCAATATTTTCGAATTTAAGTTTGCTTTTTTTATGATGGTTTTCATATCTAGATTTTTTTAAAATAGATTTTTCATACAAAATTGGAAACTTTGGCTTCTGTATTTGTCCAACACAAAAAACAGATTTCAGATCTGACCTTTTCTTACACGTGTAGGCATCTAGGTCCTCGAAACCAAGTCCAGATCTTCCTACTTGTGTGTTAATTTTGTCATGAACCTTCTGTGCATCCAGATATGTTATAATCTGTAGCTTTTTCTGTTGAAGTTCAATGTGTAAAAATTCTCTCTCTTTCTGAAAATAGTTTTTAAGTGCTAGAGTTGAGTCTATCACTCTCTTTGTCTCTGATTTCTTTCTCTTTTCCTTCCGTGTTTATTGAGATTCAAAATTTCCTTTTTAAGTTTTTCTTCGTAAAGTTTTAAACTCATGGAAATCGTTTCCTTTGCGTATTTAATTCGAGTTTTTCTTCGTAAGTAAATCCATTTCTCTTTTGAAAATATCTCTTTCCCTTTTGATTGTAGAAAGAGTTTTCTCGGTACTTTTCGTAATTTCTTTTCGATTGTGAGTTTCGAGTTTTAGTTCCTCAAAATTGTTTGATAACATCACAATCGTTTGTTCAAGCTCGGATGATCCAGAAATTACTAACCGGTGACTCGGAAGGGTTGATCCTCGATTCGTTTGTGTTTGCCATTCCACGAACATGGCTTCATCACCGCCGGATTCATCTTGCACCCGAGTTTTCTTTTTACGCAAAGTGTGCTCTTTCGGTGACATTGTACTTATATTTGTTTTTGTAATAAGTCTTATCCTTTTCCGAGCTCCTACGCAATCTCTCGAGTAATGTCCGAGCTTGCCACATCCGCGCGGACATCTTTCTTCCTTTTTAATTCTTCTTCTTTCTTCTCTTCTTCTCGTTTTCTTTACTCTCTGTACTTCTTGTTTAGGAACATAGGGACGATCAAATCGTTTATTTCCTTTCAAAGACCTATTTCCAAAACGATTAGTAAATTGCTTGGTTATTAAAGCCAGAGAGTCAGCAAACGCTTTAATTTCATCATCTGATTCAGAGTCATCTTAAGAGCGGTCTACGATATGAAGGCCTTCGATTTCTTCCTGTCATCACTTCGTCTTCTCGATTCCTTTTGTTTCCGAGATCAAAGCCGTAGGACCTCCGATGTTTGTTCTTTTCTGAACAACTGCTTTTTCATGAGCTTGCAGTGTACCGAATACATCATGCAGCGACCATTGTTCAAGGTCCTGATTGGCTTGTAGTGACATGGATAGATTTGACCATTCAGGGTTTAACCTTTTGAGAAATAGAACATTGTTGTCTTCCTTTGATCTAACAATGTCACATCTCTTGCAGAGATTAATCAGATTGTTGAATCGATGAAATGTTTGTTCCAGAGATTCATCAGTCAGCGCTTGAAAACTATTATATTTATTTAGAGCTTGGGCTCTTCTCGTTCTTTTTCATTTTCGCACCACCTTCTAAGAGATTCTCCAGTTGATCCCATAAATCTTTTCTTTGTGTCACATGAGTCCGAGAGATTGAAAAATCTCATTTGGAATGGCCATTATCAACAGAGACTTAGCTTTCTTAGCTAATTCCACCTTAGCCTTTTCTTCATCAGTCCAGTTATTCCTTGACTTCTGAACCAGTCTTGTTGGTACCTCATCTGTATTTGCAGTGGCTGGAATTCTGGGAATAGTAGTGGTGGGAACAAACGGACCGTTTTGAATAATTGGATATAACTCAGCATCCAATCCCTCATAGAAGTTAACCATTCGAATCTTCCATTGTGGGTATTCATCACGTACAAGAGTTGGAGGTTTAGTCAGGGACCCAGACGTATAAACAGCATTCAAGCTCGAATTTGCCATTTGAGTAGGAAAGAAGAGAAAATTTGAAGATTTGAAAGAAATTTAGAACAATTAAATCTCAATTTGATAGAAGAACGGTCGATAATATCACTTGTTTCTTCAGATTACAAAATGAATGACTCAATTTAAGAGAAGATTGTTAACGATTTAACAAAATCTCGTAAAACAGAGTGGATTAATAAACAAATTTTGAATCTGAGAAAAACTGTTCGATCGAAAGGAATTTCTTCAATGGAAGAGATCTAATAATCAATAGATTGATTAGAAAGCTCTGATACCAATTGTTGGTTCCAGATTCCTTTAAACCGATTGTTAATTGAGAGTATTGAATCAAAGTGAAATGCGGAAGCAGATCAATTAACAATTTAAATCAATAGAACAGTAAACAGAATGAAGAACAAAGATTATGAAATGATAACTTTGAATCAAAGTAGACAAAGTTATGAATTACGCACAGTATTCTTCAAAATGTAAATGTATTGATCGAAAACTTTTACAAACACAATATAATGCTATTTATACAGATACAAAAATAGAAAGTCAAAATGCTAGCCAATTACAAAGTGCCATGTGTCTAAAAGGGAGCGTCTAACAACAATTAGTTATAACAAGAAGAGTGTGTTGACTTTTGTAGACATCTCTTCTTTGACTCATACTTTAATTTCTAACATTACTGTTCAGTATTAATCTTAGATCGATGTTGCCTCCGCTCATACGATCTGTTGATTTGACTACTAGAAAGGGATCGGGGTTCCAACAGACTTGAAGTCCTGAACAATCTCACTATTCGCTCCATGAGAAGTGATCATGGCATTGAATTCATAAACAATACTCTGATTAAATTCTTCGATGAAAAAGGAATCACTCATAATTTCTCATCAGTAAGAAATCCTCAGCAAAACGGTGCCGCTGAAAGAAGAAACCGAACTATCATTGAACCAGCTCGCTCAATGCTCAGCGAATCGCATCTTCCTACTCAATTCTGGGTTGAAGTAGTTAACACATCATGCTTTACTCAGAATCGATGGCCCATAGTAAAGCGATTCAAAAAGACTTCCTATGAATTATTTCATGGAAGAAGACCTACTCTGAAATACCTACACGTCTTTGGATGTAGATGCTACATTCTGAATGATAGAGATTATTTGGGTAAATTTGATCCAAAAGGTGATGATGGGATATTTCTTGGATACTCTTCTATATCCAAGTCTTTCAGAATCTTCAACCAGAGAAGACAACACGTTGAAGAATCTATGCACGTCAACTTTGATGAATCCGGTCAAACTAACTCTATTCCTCTCCCTGAAGAAGATGAGGAATTAAATGAATGGATGAAATCTCACTATGGGGAACCTGAAACTTATTTCAGTAATCAACCAAATGCTAAAAATAATGATGACGGAATCCCTGAACTTCCTACATCATCTTCAGGGGTTAATATCATTCCTCCTTTTCATACATCATTCGGTAATTCCTCAGTGAATAACCAACCTTCATCGTCTGTTGATCAAATCTATGAAATAACTTCAGAGTTGATAATGAATGTTGAAGTACCTACCGCTGAAACAACCAACGTTGTCCCTAAACAAGAACAAGTCGTTGAATCAACTGTTGATCAATCTCCTCAACCACCAGCTCAGCTATGGACTGCAAATCATCCAATAAATCAAATTATTGGTGATCGAAATGCAGGTATCAATACTCGTAGAGGTACAGATAATATCTGCCTTTATGTTAATTTTATTTCTCTCTCTGAATTTAAGAATATAGATCAATCTATCTCTGATCCAAGTTGGGTCTCTGCCATGCAAGAAGAACTAACTGAGTTCGTAGAAACAAAGTTTGGAACCTTGTTCCTCGTCCATCTGGTAAAACAATGATTGGAACCAAATGGGTTTTTCGAAGTAAACTAGATGAAAGTGGCACTGTTGTCCGAAACAAGGTTATACTTGTTGCTCAGGGATACATACAGGAAGAATATATTGACTATGATGAGACTTTCGCTCCTTTTTCTAGATTAGAAGCCATAAGACTTTTCTTATCTTATGCTGCCTATAAAGACCTCAAAGTTTTTCAAATGAATGTAAAAAGTGCTTTTCTAAATGGTAAACTCTCTGAGGAAGTTTATGTTGAACAACCTCCTAGTTTCACTGACCCAAGCCATCCTCGTTATGTTTTCAAACTCCAAAAAACTCTTTACGGGTTAAAACAAGCCCCCAGAGCTTGGTATGATACTTTTTTAAAATACCTTCTTAAAGAAAATTTGTTCGTGGAAAAATTGATCAAACTCTATTTTTAAGAAAATATAAAGGTCATACTATTCTTGCTCAAATATATGTTAATGATATTATATTTGGTTCCACAAGACTCAAATTCTGCACTCGTTTTCCAAACATAATGAAGAAAGAATAGAAAATTAGTATGATGGGTGAACTAACATATTTTCTAGGTTTGCAGATTAAGCAATATGACAAAAGGAATTTTTATTTGTCATAGTAAACATGTTAAGGACATGTTGAACAAGTTTGTTATGACTCAATGCTCAGCGATGAAGACCCCTATGGCACCTCCTCTGACTTTGAATAAGGACCCAAATGGGAACCCTGTCAATATCACTGCCTATCGAGGAATGATCGTATCTCTGTTATATCTTACTGCGAGTAGACCCGATATCATGTATTCTACCTGTCTCTGTGCTCGATATCAAGGTGAACCAAAGGAATCTCACTTAATCGTTGTAAAGCGAATATTCAGATATCTAAAAGGAACTCCAAATTTGGGTCTTTGGTATCCCAAAGGTTCAAGGTTCGATCTAATTGGTTACTCTGATAGTCATTTTGCAGGTTGCAAGATTGATAGAAAGAGCAACACTGCTGGATATAAGCTATTAGGTGGTAAGTTGAAAAGCTGGACAAGCATAAAGCAGAACTCTGTGTCCACATCTACCGTTGAAGCTGAGTATGTAGCCGCTGATAGCTGTTGTGCTCAAATCCTTTGGATGAGAAATCAACTAAGACACTACGATCTCAAACTTTCTAAAATCCCCATCTACTTTGATAGCACCAGTGCTATTGGTATTGCAAATAATCCTGTACTTCATTCCAAAACCAAGCATATTAAGATTCTCTATCTCTTTATCAGAGATCATGTGATGAATGGAGAAGCTGAACTTCATTTTGTACCAACTAAATATTAGCTCGCTGATCTTTTCACCAAGCCTCTTGATGAGACTAGATTAAATCTACTCATCAGTGAACTTGGCATGTTGAACGGTGAGTAAATTTTATTCAGTGATAAACAAAATATTTTGTGACATACAAATTAAGCCCTCAATTTTCCATTCTCTGAACTCTAATTCAACGATACTTGATTTATCTCGCTCAGGTATGAACTTCTAAATCCTTACACTCTCTGACTTTCTAAAATTCAGAGAATGAATCTCAAAAGGTAAAATCCATCACTGACAATCCTTTATTGTCTATTGATGAAGAATTTAAAGATAATGATTAACATTTAAATGTATATTTAAATGATAATCTTTTTCAGATTTTACAAATAAGAAAAGGACACGTCGGACCTTTATCTGACACACGACGGACAATGACGTTTCCTTTCTGGCCTCTTTTCTAGAAACGTGCGCTAGGTCATCATTACATTTCAAAAGGCTAAAACCGTCGTTTAGCATTTTTTCACTCTCCTCTTGCTATTTAAGCAACATACTTCCTCATTCCATTCTTTACGCGCTCATAACTTTTAAAAAGCAAGAATTTCTCTCGAATCTTCAAGTTTTCTTCAAGAACACCAAGAACACGCACTTGTGCGTTTTTCTTCGTTTTTCACTCCTAAGGTTTGACCTAATCCTTTTTCTTCTCTAGTTAATCTCTATGGTGTCTTCTTTAACCTCTTGTTATAAAGTTCTTGCATGTTGATCAAATTTTAAAAAAAACCTTATATCTTGTTTTTCTTTAAAAACCTGTTCTAAGTTCCTTCTTAGAACAAAAGACCAGTTTTGGTATTTATTAATCACACTTGTTTTAAAACACATTAAAACTACTCTAAATTTGTGTTTATCTACCAAATAACAAGTTTGATCATTGTTCATCATAATACTTGTTTTGCTTCTTCACATTTGGTATTCTTCATACCAAGAACTCACTCTAGTTTATACATTGTGTATTAAACCATGAACTTTCTATCTGGTGTTCCTATTTTTGAATCACTAATGGCATCTTCAAGCAAGAACATTCAAGCTGATGAATCTGCCCAAATTACCCTTCAACGAGCACCTGCATGCACCTTCTCTCTAGAACAAGCAACGTTCAAGCCATGCAACTACCTAGCCCTAGTGAACATCCCTGCTGAGAAACCGCAATACATGGATGGTGCTACATTCTTCAAAGTTTGTCCTCTAATGTACGCATTTGTTCACAACCCCATAGGCATCACTGCTCACCTTTAGACCCTATGGTACACTACACACTGCACAACTCTCACAACTGATAAGGGAAACAAACAACATGCCATTGGATTTCAGATTCCCACTCATGGTTTCTTCGCCTTCACCGTTGGCTTCTTAAAAAACGCTCTCCGCCTTCCTTCTAGAGGCAAGATTCAGAAATGGGCCCCTAAGCCCACCAAGGAACAAATCGCTGAATTCTTGGATTCCATTGGATACGCGTGGTAAAATCCAGCTGATAAGAATGTTGGTTCAAAGATGGAGAAGAAAAGATTTCCTGCAAGATGGCAATACATCTTCACCCAGGTGATCCAGTGCCTGAGTTCTAAGATGGGCTCTTAATACCAAGCGAGCAAGCACTATCAGTATATAGGCTTCGCTCTCTACACCAACTACCAGCTGAATTTGCTGACTATATCTTCAACGATATGTACAACAAGGTGGGCGCCGTAAAGAGGGAGAGGTTCATTCCTTATCCAAGGTTCTTTGCTACCATTATGGAGGTATCCTTCATAGATGAGTACCCAACAATTGCCATCCAAAGCTTCTTGATGGTAGGCAAGAAATCGCTTGATGTCGCTGAACATCCAGGAGATGCTCCTTACACCTCCTACATCTTGAAGCTCATCACCGAGGTCGTTCCTATGCCCATCTCACTGACAAACCCATCAGTGAGTAACCAAGGCACCTCCTTCCCTCTGAAACGCAAGGAGCTGAGTGAGGGTCACAAGAAGACCATCGCTCAAAAGCTGCCCACCAAGAAACAAAAGAAGAGATTCTCTCAAAATACTTCCCTGTCTGATAAAGGCGTATTACCAACGCCATCCTCAGCCCCTGCCACGACAACGGTCTCTACATCCGTTGTCGCTTCATCGGCTCTACCACCATTGTCAGCAACTCCGGTCACTAAGAATGTAATAGCCAACTATGCTGAAACTGGAACAGGAAATACATTCATAACCCTTTCTTCTTGTTCCACCATCTATTCTTTGGTCCTCACATCAACTCATGATTCAGAGATAGTTGTCCCTATCTCTTATGTGGTTGAAATGCACGCTGTCCAAACTTCAGTTTTGTTTCGACAATCTGAATTATGGAAGGCCATTAACAAGGGACCTTATACTGTTTCTCACAAACATTCTAAGAAACAGGCTAGTGATCCTCATGACACTACCCTCGCCTGTGGTATCCCTAAGAGTAATCCTCACGATACCCTCAAGGTTAATAGTATTTCTTCACCTCGACTTTCGTCTAATCCAGAGCTCTTTATGTCATCTTTGTCTATGTTATCATCAGGTATTCCACCTCCTCGCACCACGTCAGCGACTACCACCACCAAGACCACTGACACCTCTGTCAGTGGAAGCAAAGGACAGCCGCTGAAATCTCCTAAGCAGATAAGGAAAATCAAACATGAGAAGCTCCCCTGCTTAGTTTCCGGCCATTCCTATGGAGGTTCCTAAGTTTATCCTTCCAAACCCCTCTTTCCCAATGATTGATTTTCTGGTACAAGAGAGTGCCCTTACAAGGGCCAGGGTGGACACTCTTCAACTCTCTTCTAAGTTTATCTTTTGGATGGTTGTTGGTGTCCCTGGAATGGAGGCCACCATAAACAACACCTACACTGACGCTCAGACTTTAAAGGATGACACTTTGGCCAATGGGAGGGCCATCAAAAGGCTGGCACAGGCCGTGAAAGCTCAAGGCGAGGCAATTGATTCTATTCAGAAGACTCAAGCTGAAATGATGCTGCTATTACAAAGCATCGCTGACAGGGCCCCTCCTTTGTTGCTGAAGACAGGAGCACGCTGACTCAGGTTATCCAGAACCAGTCTGATCACACTACGAGTCATAAAAATAAAAGCTCTAATGTGTGTACTGTTATGGTGCACGTCTTACCCGCTAACAACATTGAGGGGGAGAGATATGCCAAAGAGCTCGCTGACGAGATTATAGGAAGAGTAAATGAAACAATCCCTGGAAATCCTGTTTCTCCCTACGGTCAGCAAGAGCAACAGCAACCCCTTCAGCCAAAACTTGTCGCTGACGATGATGATCAAGAGGATGAAGAAGAAGATGACGAAGATGATGAGGATATTCCTCATCAGCGAAAGATGATGATGACGATGACGACGAAATTCCTCCAGATGTCAATCAATTTTAGATTCAAAATCGTCCAGGCAATTTCATGCCTGAAATCATCTACAGATATCCTTTGGGGGACAGACCACCTCCTTCTGAAGGACCGTCCGATCCCTCAGGGAAAGGCAAAAATGTGGTTGATCTTGACTCCACCCTAACAAACTCTGAGGGGGAGACCATTGCAGAGGTAACTCTTCCTCTAATTCCTTATACTCCAATCTCTGAACCTCCAAGCTATCCTTCTTTTCCTCCTCCAAACTTTGGATCTGATGAACCTCTTTCTCCATCCCTCATTCTCAGTGAGTCTAGTCCCCCAAAGGACTCCACTTTTTTGAAAGAACCTTCGTTTGAAGATCAGTTTATGTATATATCGGATACTGACTCTAAAGACGAAGAAGGCCTTATCCCAAGGCAGCGTGTAAATAGGCAACCAATAAGCGAGCCAGAAGAAGAGGAAAGGCGAATAAACTTTCTAAGGGAATTAGAAGCCAAGAGAATAAAGGTGCCCAACACTGCCGAATCAGAAGAACCCATGCCGCTCAGCGTTGTGTATAAATGCGATTTCATATCTATGTAAGAGAGAGCTCTTGCTCTAGAAGCACATCGACAAAGGGATAAAGAGATCAAGAAAACCCAAAATGATCTAGAGATGGCTAGAAGAGTTCTCAGGGAAGATGCCTTAAGAGATGAGGCAATCAAGAAGCTGAACGAGGAAAGTGAAAAGGTCGCTGAGGCTCTGGTACAGAAGGAACTTGCTTGAGAAAATCTGAACGTGAATCCTATTGAAGCTCATAAGAAGATTCTACAAATGCTGACCAATGAAACCAAAAGCCATAGAGAAAATGAACTACGCTGGTGCACTGAACGTTTCAACTATCCAGTGTCTGACTCAAGGATCATACGTCCTACTATTAAAGGCCAAACTTCTAAGAAAACAGGTCAGAAGGTACGTGTACGAATGTACAGGCACTCGTCCACTGAAAAAGTAGAAGCAAAGTTCTTAAAGTTCTATGGATACACTGAATGGCTGGAAATTAGAGATGTTATTCAGGGTTCCAAATCCAAATTCAAAGATATCGTGGAAAATGTTTTGGATCAGCTACTGCAAAGGATGTCACAGCATGTACAAATTCCTCCTCTCCCTGAGCAAGCAAAAAGAAACAGATCAAATGCTGAAGGAGGCTCATCCTCTAAAAATGAGCATGAAACAACGTTCACCTATGAAAGTATTCTTGGGCATCTCGATATCCCTGATATATCAATGCAAAATGTCTCTTTTACTCAGGGACTACAACTCGAAAAAGGCGATATCATCTCACACCCTGAACCTGGCATGGTGTTCCTGGATAACGAAGGGTACCTTGGTCTCTTCAGAAATTCAGAAATCCCCAAGGCCCCCTCAAAAATTGTAAGGGTTATGTTCTATCACTATTGGTCAAACACAGGACCTATGCTTAGACAAAATAGGATCTACCTAATGAGCAACGAAGAAGACATGAGGAACTCTCTGATTAGTCTTAGAATTTCTTTCCTTTGTAGTATTCTTCAGTGTTTTGTACTTTACTTACTATTATAATTTCATTTTTAATGTAATTCTTCAGATTATCTCTAATGAAATTTCAATGAATTACTCTACTCCATCAATGTACTGATAAGATCCCTAAAAACAGTAAATGGGACAATGAGCATAAGAGTTATATTTTCTTTAAAATCTTCTTTACTCGTTGATATTTCTTTTTGAAATTTAAGCAGTGAATGTACTTAAAGCTTCTATACTTGTAAACATTGTGTTTTCATATCCTTATAAGTGCAACTCAATTATAATAGTAGATTAGCTTAAAAAGGTCTCACAGATTAGTACTTAGAAATTTTACTTAAATATTTTTAAGTCCCTACTAATCCTTTCAAGCAAATTTTCTATGTCGCTTAATCATAATAAAATAGGGGAGATTGTTGATCATAACTCCTTTCAGTGATTTGAATATCATTCCTCTATATACTTAGTGAAAATTCCGTTTATAAGTTTAAGTTCAAATTCAGCGATAACACAAGCTGATTGCACTCAGCGATCGATGAAATTCAGGACCCTTAATCTTATCTCTGAAAATCTGAAGAACTACGTTCCAACCACAAGAACATTCAGCGAAAGTTGAAGACCAAGCTGAAGATAGAGATAATTAGCTAGTGATCTGAAGCGGTTCAGTGATAGCAAGGATTGTCTAAATAGAAGTGTGAAATCTTGCTAGACCTCAGCAATACTATGAAAGTTCATCCTTGAAGTTTCAAATTCAGCGATCAATTGAAGTCTATAAAGCAAGATCAATGTTGATCTTATCCTCGATGCATAAAAGTCAAAACCTTATACTATGTTAGAGAAGGACGTACGGATAGTCTCTTATGTCCCCATCAAATCTGGTTTAGTACTATTCAAACGCGGGCAAAAGCATGGTTATTCTTTAACAAAGGACAAGCTTCCAATGAGAGCTTGACACGTGGCTTATACCTTTTGTCTTGCATTAATTGCAAACGGGTATAAATAGATGACGATTCTTATTCATCTTCATGCATGCTACTTTCTATTTCTAAAACCTCTGCCTCTTTTCTTTCTCATTTCCTTGTGCATCAAACTGTGTGATTACTTAGTTACAACAGAATAGGTTTAATCACTTGTTCTAATTCCGCTTGTAACTGTAAATTCGTTTATTCAATATAAACTTATTTTAAAAACTAAAAATCTGTGTGTTTGTATTCAACCCCCCCTTCTACAAACTGTTTCTATATCCTTGAACTCTTGTAGACTCCTTTGGGACCAACAAGGAGTATCCCAAGGTGGTAAATCAAAGCTTCTCAATGGTTGGAAAGAAATCGTTGGAAACCGGTGAACAACAAGGCGATGCTCCCTACACCACCTACATGTTGCAGATGATCAAGGCTGCCACTACCGTATCCAAATCACTGAACAACCCCTCAGTGCTTATCTCCCCTAAAACGCAAGGAACCGATCGATGGTCATAAAAACACCATTGCTCAAAAACCCACCTCTAAGAGACTAAAGAAGGGAGTCTCTTAACAGACTTCCCTCTCTGATAAAGTCGTATCACCAACACTACACTTTTCCCCATCCACGATAACGGTCTCTACATCCGTTGCCGCTTCTTCAGCACTACCTCCATCTTCAACGACTACGGTCACTGAAGGTGTAATAGCCGCTGAAGCTGGATCAGGTAATACTTTCACAACCTTCTCTTCTTCTTCTACCATCACTTCTTTGGTCCTCACATCAACTCATGATTCAGCGATAGTTGTCCCTTAAAAATTAATTTCAAAAGGAAAGAGAATTTTTGCACATAGAGCTTCAAACCAAAGAGCTACAGATTATAAAATATGTGGACGCTCAGAAAGTGCATGATAAAATTAATACACAAGTAGGAAAAATCGGACTTGGTTTCGAGGATTTGGATCCCTACACATTAAAAAGCGGTCTACTCTGGAATCTGTATTTTTTCTAGGAAAAGAACAAAAACCTATGTTTCCTATCGTATATGAGCAATCAGTTTTCAAAAAATCGAAATACCAAAATAGTCATCATGTGAGAAAACTCAACTACAAAAATATCAATTACTCTTCTGGAAAAACAACTACAAAAATATCAATTAATCTAAATATAGTCCAAAAAAAAGTGACAGTTTCAAGTTTGGATCGATTACTCATATAACTTTGAATTCAGAAGCTGATGAATTTATACCTATACAAGCAGAAGAGGAGTTAAGACTTATTTTTTAAAAAGAAATTCTCTCAACTCTGGATGAGTGTTTTAAACTTGAACATACAGATGCTCAACAAAACTCTATTGAAAACCATCCAGAGATTTTTCCTTGTTCTTTCGTTGACTTAAATCTTTCAGAAATCCAACACAATTTGGAGTTTATTACTTATCCCTGGGAAACTGATGATCAAGATGATGATGATTTCTTTGATAATTCAGAGAAATATATTTCAACATTTGAAAATCTCTTGCCACAAGAATACTCAAAGGCTCCAGAGGTAATAAAAAATGAGAATGCTCTTTTCTTATACACTAATGAACCTCTGGAAATCGGAGCTTCTAGCCCTAATGTTGAAAAACATTCGAGTGGAATACCAATACTCTCAGTTCCTTCAAAAGGACAGAGAAAGGATGTTTCATTCACCCAGACTTTCTTGGGATGTGTCTTAAAGCTAAAACTTGTCTTGAACTCGAAAATGAGGAGAGTCTAACAAAGAAAGCCAATACTCAGCAACAATCTCAGAAATCAAATCCTCAGAAGTTTACTTATGAACAAAAAGGAAAATGGAAATCTAGTTCTACTACTCCTGTTTCAGTAAAATCCAAAATTCCTGAGAAGTCTCATCAGAGGATGCCTCTACAGAAGAACACATTTACTTCTAAGCATAAGTCTAGCCTAGATAAGAAATTTGATAGAACTACTGATGCTAGAATAGACAGAAATAAGAAAAATTGTAATTATCATTCTAGTAATGAAAATTTCAAGCAAACTTTTATGTTTCAAAATTCGGAATGTTTCTCCTTGTGCTTAAAACTTATGCAGTTTTGTAACACCCGGAAAATTCGTAGTTTTAAAAGGTTATGAAAATAGCTTTGTAATATTCCAATTTATGGCTAAATAGAAGGTTTCAAGTATATTATGTCGGATAACTTGGAAGTGGAGGAAAGCGAACGTGAAAACGAAGCAAAACGCAACCGGAACACCCCCGGCTATGCAGCGTCGCCAGGGTAGCATCGCACAAATGCATGAAGCAAATTCATTTTGGGAGTTTCGGTACACAGCAGGCTAGAGTGCCAGACGATACTGCCATGGCACCATCGCATGGACAGTATCGGCCACGATCTGATAGGGTTCCATTTCGAGAGCTACGGTACACAGCGGGCTAGGGTGCCAGGCGATACTGCCATGGCACCATCGCATGGGCAGCATCACTCGCTTGGTCCATGGGCACAATAAGGTGCTATTTTCAGCATCCTTTTTTCATTTTTATCAGATACCATTTTATCAGTTGTTGGAGAGCAAGTCAAGGGCGATTTTAAGGGTTTCACTTTCTTCACCAACCTTCTTCCAAGCATTTACTACTGCATTAAAGAGGAGAGATCAAGTTGAACATTGGGAGTTAAAGTTTCAAGTGATAGCATTCTTGGTTCCTTTCAGATTTCTTGATCACCTCCATCCTCTTAGGAGCATTTACTAGGATTCTCCTAACTCATACCTTGTGGGTTCAAATCTAAGCTTATAAACTCAAATACTTGTTGTAAATGTGGCATTTTACTGATTCTTAAACTTGTTTTCAAGTAGTTGTGTATTTGGGTAAGTTTGGAGGTTTTAGGTCAAAATGAGGATTTTGGAGTATTTTGTTGTAGATGATGAGATGAGCATCATTAATGGTTTAAAATACTTGGAAAGGTTATAAAATGAAATAATCTTTGGACTTGAAACTCAAAATGATTTGACCTAGTTTTTGGTAAAACTTGGATTTAAAAAGGAATGGTTTATTGAAAGGGCTTTCAAGGTTGGAAAACTAGTAATACATCTTTTTGATGTATTCAGTCGTAGAACTAGTATGTAATGGATCCATAGGCATATAATCGGCTTAAAAGCGGGATTGTTGTCCCTTATTGGTTGCATAGTAGTCTAGTAGGGCCTCATACTGTTGGGTATTATGATGGATCATTACCGGATGTCATTGGCTCTATGTATGCGCTAGTAGGGGTCTAGTAGGGCCATGTACTAAGGTGCATAGCCGGTGGTTGCCGGTTGCCATTGACCCATTGCGTGGGCTTTCATTACAATCATCGGGGGCCATGTACTAAGGTGCATAGCCGGCTGTTGCCGGTTGCCATTGGCTCTTATGGTTTGCTCAAACATTGTGTAAAGACCTACTCATGGTATCTGTCACTAAGGATGGAACACCAGGTCTCCCCCGGTTGCTTTTAAAAGATCCTTGCTCAACAAGAGTAAGTTATTTCATGTGAAATTAAATGGGAAAAAATGCACCGTATCTTATCTTTTAAATGTTTTAATTGCCTTATCCATTATCTGTTTGTTCTCACTAGGCATAAGCCTAACACTTGATTTCGAAATGTGGTTTAGCAGGTAAGCAGGTTGACGGGGATCTTTAGAGAAGAGCGGGTTGATGTGTCGAGAGAGAGAACACCTTTGGAGATATGCTCATAGAGCATATACATAGTTAGAGTTATAGCACATTCTTTTGAGGATATTAGTAACACCCAATTGTAATCTATATTATGAATAGTATAGATTAATAGGTTGTTATGTAATATCCATGTTTAGATGTAAACTCCCATACTCTAATCCCACTTATTGGGCAGTTTCTATATTATTCCGCATTTTTCTTTGGTTCAATTTTGCTCTAAATTTTAGGGTGTTACAAGTTGGTATCAGAGCTCTAGTTTAAGTGAACTAGGTATGAATTTAAGATGCCTAGACTTAAGCTGAGACTTTAAGTTTGGATTTGTGAGATATGGGTAGACACCATCGAGATAGGAGAGCTTTAGAGTCGACGGAAATGCACTAAGCATGAAATGTGACTTTAGTAATGAAATTCTTACTTGTATGATATATTCAAGATATCACGTAGCTAATGCTATTTTGGGTATATTGTGATGTGAGTATGCTTATTTTCCTATTGTTGCGATGATTGTCAAAAGTGTTATACGTATTTATGTTAGTTTTGTCTCACTCCTACTCTCCCATCTTGACAGACTAACATGGTGAACACGCGAACCCGATCGTGTAATGATGTTGAGGGAGCAACCAACAGTGTCACGAATCAGGACGTGACAATAATAGCGAAAGTCACTCAACCACCCCTTGTTACTCGACCGCCACCAGTCATCCCTCCTCTCACAAGTATACCTGTGCCCAGATTGACTACTATTCCGCCACTCAATCTTAATGCAGGGGGTCCTCTACTGACAGAGGAGGGTTCACAAGATGAACTTCAGATTCGGTTGTTCCAAGCGGTAAATACTATGATGGGAGAACAACACGATTCATTTCTCAAAGCGCTTGAGGAGAGAGATGCCAGTGTCAGGAGACATGAGGTGATAATGCTGTAGAGGTTCCGGGGGAACTGGAGCCGCAGCGGTTACTGAAGAAACCCCCGTGACCGAAGTGAGAAGAGCAGGGAGGGGTTGCTCTTATAAAACCTTCTTATACACCAAGCCACCAGAGTTCTCCGGGACTTCTGATCCAGTGGTCTGTATGAATTGGCTTCAAGAGATCGAGCAAGCTCTTGGCTCGAGTGAATGTGAGGAAGGTCAGAAGGTAAGATTAGCCTCACAGATGCTTAGAGGCGCGACCTTAAGATGGTGTAATGTCACTGCCAAAACTCTTGGTCCAGTGATTGTATCGATGTTGAAATGGGAGATGTTTAAGGCGAAAGTTTTGAAGGAATACTGTAACAAGAGGGCTATAGATCGTATTGTAGATGAATTCCGAGCTCTCAAGAAGGGGGATAAGACTGTAAAAGAGTATACGGAACTATTCGTGGAGAAACTGGATCTAGTGGGGTATGTGGCTCCAACTGAAAGAGAGAAGATGAAGGCGTACATCAAAGGATTACCATCTGACATGATGGCAATGGTCTAAACGGAAAAGACCTCCACTTTAAGGGAGGCCATTGATCAAGCTCAAATGGTAGAAGACACCGATGAACTAAGAAAGGAAGAGAGGAAGTTAATTTGAGAAAAGAGGAAGTGGGAAGGCAATTCCGCGCCTTCCAAGAAGCCAAGCTACAACAACAACCACCACAACAACTGAAGAACCGAGAATAGGAGAGAGCCTAACTCGTGCCCCAAGTGCCGGAGCAAACATCACGGGCCATGCAACTCATCTGCGGATGGGTGTCACAAGTGTGGCAAGAGCGGGCACTATGCTCTCGAGTGCCCGGTTAAAGGAATCGTTTGTTTTGAATGCAAAGATGGGAACGGGGGAAGTCAAGAGAAGAGGGATAATGTCCCTAAGGGGACGGGAAGAGCGTTCAAGATGACCGCGGATGAAGCTAAAGAGGCGGAAGATGTGGTGACGGGTACGTTTCTCATAAACTCCGTGCCCGCTCGTATTCTTCTTGATTCCGGTGCTACTTTCTCTTATGTGTGCACTACTTTCTACACGAAACTGCTTGTACCTATTAGCACTTTAGAGGATGCTTATATTGTTAAAATAGCCGACGGTAGGAAGGTCTTGGTTAGAGATGTTCTTAGAAATTGCACACTAGAGGTTGAGGAGAAGCAGTTTCCGGCGAAGCTCATACCTATGGAGATAGGGAGTTTCGATGTAGTGATTGCGATGGATTGGTGGCCAAGAACCAAGCCGAGATTTTGTGTTCCAAGAATTTGATTCGAATTCCGTTATCGGATGGTAGTATGGTGTCGGTCCATGGAGAAAGAAGAAAGGGTGAAGTCGCAATGTTAACACTAGCAAAGGCACGCAAGTGTTTGTCCAAGGGGTGCCTATCTTATATAGCCTATGTTGTGGAGGCAAAGTTAGAGAAAAGAAGGCTAAATAATGTTCGAGTTGTTATTGAATTTCCGGGTGTGTTCCCCGAAGATTTACCTGGTTGCCACCCGATAGGCAAGTGGAGTTTCGAATAGATCTAGTACCGGGGGCCGCCCCGATTTCTAGAGCACCCTACCGGTTGGCACCATCCGAGATGCAAGAAATGATGACGCAACTACAAGATCTCCTTGAGAAGGGTTTCGTGAGACCAAGCTCGTCACCATGGGGAGCTCCGGTCTTATTCGTGAAGAAGAAGGATAGCACCATGAGGATGTGTATATACTATAGAGAGTTGAATAACGCGACCGTGAAGAACAAATACCCACTTCCGAGGATTGACAACCTCTTTGATCAACTACAAGAAGCGGGTTGTTTCTCAAAGATCGACTTGCGCTCGGGTTATCATCAAGTGTAGGTGAAAGAGGATGATGTAGCAAAAACGGCGTTTAAAACGCGGTACGGGCATTAGGAGTTCCTAGTAATGCCGTTTGGGTTGACGAACGCGCCGGCGGTATTTATGGACTTGATGAACCGCGTGTGCCGACCTTTTCTAGACAAGTCGGTAATAGTATTTATTGATGACATCCTTGTCTACTCTAAGAACGAGTTACACCACGAGCAACACCTTCGGGACATTCTCGAAGTGTTAAGGAAGGAAGAGTTGTACGACAAGTTCTCCAAGTGTGACTTTTGGTTGAAGGAAGTACAATTTTTAGGTCATGTTGTCACCCAAGAGGGATTGAAGGTGGATCCATCCAAGATAGAAGCAATGATGAACTGGGAACCGCCTAAGAGCCCGTCAGAGATCCGAAGTTTCTTGGGATTGGCGGGATATTATTGAAGGTTTATTCAAGATTTCTCTAAGGTGGCATCTTCTCTGACGGCCTTGACTAGAAAGAACGTGAAGTTCGTGTGGACCGACAAGCAAGAAGAGGCTTTTAGGACTCTTCAAAAGAAATTGTGTGAAGCACGGATCCTATCCTTATCGGAAGGATCAGAAGATTTTGTGGTTTACAGTGACGCATCGAAAATGGGATTGGGATGTGTGTTAATGCAAAGGGGCAAAGTGATTTCCTATGCCTAATGGCAACTCAAGGAGCACGAAAAGAATTAACCAACCCATGATTTAGAGTTAGCGGCGGTGGTTTTTGCTTTGAAGTTATGGCCGCACTACCTTTATGGAACCAAGTGTACACTCTATACCGACCACAAAAGTTTGAAGTTCCTGTTTGATCAAAAGGAACTGAATATGAGGCAACGACGTTGGCTCGAACTAGTCAAGGACTATGATTGTGAACTACTTTACCATCCGGGTAAAGCCAACGTGGTAGCGGATGCATTGAGCCGAAAGGAGTACGGTAGCGGGACACGTGTCGTACTTACGCGGATTGATGTGATGTCTAGTTTGATTCACCGAATCAAAGCATCTCAAGTGGAGGCATTACTTGAGGAAAACTTAAAAGTTGAAGTGATGGTGAAACAACACCTGATGTTGACCGAAGATAGTCGTGGTCTGAAGCTATTCCGAGGGCGCGTTTGGGTGCCTAAGATTGGGGGTAACTGAGAACTACTTTTGGAGGATGCCCATAAGTCCAAGTACTCCATACATCCGAGTAGTACCAATATGTATAAGGATCTAAAGTTAACTTATTGGTTGCCCGTCATGAAGTTGGATGTTGCTAGCTATGTGGAGAGATGTGTCACTTGTTTGCAAGTCAAGGCAGAACACCAACGGCCGTATGGAAGCCTTCAGTCGTTGGAAATCCCGGAATGGAAATGGGAATATCTCACTAGGGACTTTGTGACGAAGCTACCAAAGACCTTGAGAGGTCAAGATACCATTGGGTAGTGGTGGATAGACTAACGAAGAGTGCTCACTTCTTACTAATGCGAGAAGTCGGACCCGTTGACAAACTTGCAAAGTTGTATGTGGATGAAATTGTCTCCAGGCATGGTGTGCCTTTGACTATTGTGTCGGATCCAGATAGTCGGTTCACTTCGAATTTTTGGGAGGGTTTACAAAATCGATTAGGTACAAAGATTCATTTGAGTACCGCGTACCATCCCCAAACCGATGGTCAAATTGAGAGGACCATTCAAACTCTCGATCGTGTGTCATCGACTTTGGAGGGAGTTGGGATTCACACTTACAGCTCGTGGAGTTTGCTTACAACAATAGTTACCATTCTAGCATTGGAATGGCACCATTTGAAGCCGTGTATGGGAGGAAATGTAGGACTCCGGTATGATGGTTAGAAGCAGGGGAGAAACAATTTGCCGATCCCGAGATCGTGCAAGGGACGGCCGACAAGGTGAAAGAGATCCGACAGCGGCTTAAGACCGCCAAAAGTGCTACGCCGATAAGAAAAGAAGGCCCATGGAGTTCCAAGTGGGCGACCGTGTGATGATAAAGGCGTCTCCTTGGAAAGGAATTCTTCGTTTTGGTAAGCGTGGGAAACTAAGTCCCCGTTTCCTTAGGCAATTTAAAATTTTGGAAACAGTGGGACGTCAATCCTATAGGTTGGAGCTGCCACCCGAATTGGCTGGCATACATCCAAAGTTCCACATATGTTACTAAAGAAAATGCCTAGCGGAAGATGAGAGCGTAATACCTCTCTCGAATATTCGGGTTGATAATAATCGTTGCATGGAAGAACAGGAGGCAATATTAGAAAGAAAATCAAGGATGCTTCATCATAAAGAAATTGTTATGGTAAAGGTCCAATGGAAGCATCATCGGGGTTCTAATGTGACATGGGAAACGGAAGAGGATATGAAGAGGAGATATCCAATTTTGTTCGCCTAATTGTAAAATTTCGAAGATGAAATTTATTCCAAGGGTGGGAGGATTGTAACCCCCGGAAAATTTGTAGTTATAAAAGGTTATGAAAATAGCTTTTTAATATTCCAATTTATGGCTAAATGGAAGGTTTCAAGTAGATTATGTCGGGCAACTTGGAAGTAGAGGAAATCGAACGTGAAAACGAAGCAAAACGCAACCGGAATACCCCCGGCTATGCTGCCAGGCGAGGGTGCCATGGCAGCATCGCCAGGGCAGCATCGCACAAGGGCATAAAGCAGATTCATTTTGGGAGTTTCGGTACATAGCGGGCTAGAGTGCCAGGCGATACTGCCATGCACCATCACATATGCAGTACCCCCCACGATCTGAAGGGGTTCCATTTCGAGGATTTCAGTACAAAGCGGGCTAGGGTGCCAGGTGATACTGCCATGGCACCATCGCATGGGCATCATCACCTGCTTGGTCCAGGGGCACAATAAGGTGCGATTTTCAGCTTCCTTTTCACATTTTTATCAGATACCATTTTATTAGTTGTTGGAGAGCAAGTCAGAGGCGTTAAAGCTTCAAGTGATAGCATTCTTGGTTCCTTTAAGATTTCTTGTTCACCTCCATCCTCTTAGGAACATTTACTAGGGTTCTCATAACTCTAGCCTTGTGAGTTCAAATCTAAACTTATAAACTCAAATACTTGTTGTAAATGTGGTATTTTACTGATTCTTAAACTTGTTTTCAAGTAGTTGTGTATTTGGGTAAGTTTGGAGGTTTTAGGTCAAAATGAGGATTTTGGAGTATTTTGTTGTAGATGATGAGATGAGCATCATTAGTGGTTTAAAATACTTGGAAAGGTTATAAAATGGAATAATCTTTGGATTTGAAACTCAAAATGATTTGACCTAGTTTTTGGTAAAACTTGGATTTAAAAAGGAATGGTTTATTGAAAGGGCTTTCAAGGTTGGAAAACTAGTAATACATCTTTTTGATGTATTCAGTCGTAGAACTAGTATGTAATGGATCCATAGGCATATAATCGGCTTAAAAGCGGGATTGTTGTCCCTTATTGGTTGCATAGTAGTCTAGTAGAGCCTTGTATCGTTGGGTATTATGCCGGATCATTACCGGATGCCATTGGCTCTATGTATGCGCAAGTAGGGGTCTAGTAGGGCCATGTATTAAGGTGCATAGCCGGTTGTTTCCGGTTGCCATTGACCCATTGCGCGGGATTTCGTAGGAGTCATCGGGGGCCATGTACTATGGTGCCTAGCCGGCTGTTGCCGGTTGCCATTGGCTCTTATGGTTAGCTCAAACATCGTGTAGTGACCTACTCATGGTATCTGTCACTAAGGATGGACCACCGGGTCTCTCCCGGTTGGTTTTAAAAGATCCTTGCTCATCAAGAGTAAGTTATTTTAAGTGAAGTTAAATGGGATAAAATGCACCGTATCTTATCTTTTAAATGTTTTAACTGCCTTATCCATTTAACTGTTTGTTCTCACTAGGCGTAAGCCTAACACTTGATTTCAAAATGTGGTTTAGTAGGTAAGCAGGTTGACGGGGCTCTTTAGAGAAGAGCGGGTTGATGTGTCGAGAGAGGGAACACCTTTTGGAGATATGCTCATAGAGCATATACATAGTTGGAGTTATAGCTCATTCTTTTAAGGATATTAGATTGTTATGTAATGTCAATGTTTAGATGTAAACTCCCATACTCTAATCCCACTTATTGGGCATATTCTATATTATTCCGCATTTTTCTTTGGTTCAATTTTGCTCTAAATTTTAGGGTGTTACAAGTTTTTCTCAAGGCCCTCTGATTATTCCTTTAAACATCAAAAGAATTCCAACTTCAGGAATCAAACCAGAAGGAACAATGACAATAAAAAAGGAAAACCGATAACCTCTGCAAATTCTAATCAAGCTTATATTAAACAGGATCAACCATTCAAACCTAACATTAAAGGACCCGTTATGAAATGGGTACCTAAATCCCTCTGATTTTGATTGCAAAAACAGCGTGTGCACATCTGGTATTTTGACTCTGGATGCTCGAGGCACATGACTGGAACCAGAAACTTACTCTCCAAATTTAAAGATAAACGCGGAGGAGCAGTAACGTTTGGTGATAATGGTAAGAGTCAAATAAAAGGCTACGGTACTCTACAAGAAGGTAATATTACCTTATCCAAAGTAGCTCATGTTTCTGGTTTGAAACATAACCTGTTAAGTGTAAGTCAACTATGTGATTCTAAGATACTAGTTGTATTTGATGAAAAACACTGTTACTTATTCTCTAAGGCAGGTGAAGAACTATGGAGAGCAAACATAAAAGGTAATCTATACATAATGAATTTTACGTCTAAGGATGGTAAGGAAACTCTCTGTCTAATCTCCAACAAGAGTGAGGTTACTTGGTTATGGCATCATAAAATGTCTCACTTGAACTTTGACAATCTTGAGATGCTGGTAAAACATAATCTGGTGACGGGCCTCCCAGAGGTACACTTCTAGAAAGATCACCTCTGCCCTGCATGTGAAATGGGCAAAATAAAAAGAGCATCTCACAAAACCAAAAGTGACGATTCGTGCACTAGACCTCTGCAACTACTACATGTTGACCTCTGTGGTCCCATTGCAATTCAGAGCTTGTCTCGCAAAAAGTATATCTTGGTGCTAATAGATGAATTTTCCAGGTATACATGGCTTGCTTTTGTGAGTCAAAAATCAGAAGTGCCAATCGTATTAAAGAATATGTTGACATGAATACAAGTTCTTCTACATCAAAAAATACAGCAGCTACGAAGTGATAATGCTACTGAATTCAAGAATGCCAAGCTTGAAGAATACTTTGTCGCAAATGGTATTACCCAAAACTTCTCTGTTGTACGCACTCCTCAGCAAAACGGTGTAGTAGAAAGACACAACAGAACATTAGTGGAAGCAGCCAGAACAATGTTTGCAGCTTCTGGACTTACTATCCATTTTTGGGCAGAAGCGGTAGCCACAGCATGTTTCACTTAGAATCGATCTATCATAATCAAGAGGCACCTCAAAACCTCTTATGAACTAATAAATAAAAGAAAACCCTCTGTCAAATTTTTCCATATTTTTGGCTGCAGGTGTTTTATTCTGAAAGATCGAGAAAAGCTTGGCAAGTTTGACAAGAAATCTGATTAAGCCAAATTCTTGGGATACTCGTTAAATTCAAGACCTTTTAGAGTTTTTAATTTACGAACTAAGACTGTCATTGAAAGCATAAACATTGATTTTGATGATCAAACTCAATTGACTTTTGAATATTCCAACTCAGAACTCAAACTTAATACTGTTACCTATGATTATCTTTCAGGTTCCAGAGAATCCGAGATTGATGCTCTATTTGATCTGTCTTCAAAACTGATGGAAAAAGAATTTGAAATGAGCATGTTGGGAGAATTAACATTCTTTCTAGGACTCCAATTCAAGCAAACTACTTCTGGAATTTTCATAAATCAAGCCAAGTGTGTTTCTGACATGTTAAAGAAATTCAAACTTCAAAATTCCACCCCTATGAAAACTCCTATCTCTCCTAGAACGAAACTTGATCCTGATCCCTTAGGGAAATCAGTAGATGTTACAAGCTATAAAGGTATGATCGGATATAGAGAAGTATGAACCAGAATATTACAAGTGTAGAAGATCAGAAGCCAAGTCAGAAGTTCATCCTCTGACTTAACTCATCATAGAGCCCCCCGGAGATTGGAAGACCTTCTGGACTTCAACAGTTGTACCATACGCGCTTGTGATGACATGGCTTGCATGCTCTCCGTATGACACCTTTAGAAATTGATTATGTTACAAGCTTAGCATACGTGTCAGTTTCTAATAGGCCAGATCGTTGACTTTTATCTTTGTAATAGTATAAATAGATTCATTCTCTATTGTAATAGTTAACGATTAAGACGATATTTTATAGAGCAAATTGCATATTTTATTCAAGTGTATTTGTAATCGACTTCCAAGTTATCAATACGAATTAACAATTGTTCTTCATCATTGTTCTTACTATTCTTACTATTAATTGCTATTATCTAGTATCAAATCTCTATCGATTCATTGTTAGAAAGGGATATGGGTTCCAACAAGTGGTATCAGAGCCTGATAATCAATCTATTATTTATTAGATCTCTTCCATTTGGAGAAATCTCTCTTCTATTTGTAACAATTTTCAGTTTTAAACTACTGTTCGTAATTCTACCGTGTTTTACGAGAGTTTGTTAATTTCATAACAATTTTCTCTAAATCGGTGGTAATTTTGGTTTAAATCTGAAGATCTGTAGGAATATCGTCCTATTTCAATTCATCTGAAATATATTTGTTTCAAATTTCAACAATTATTCAGTAATTCTTTCAAATCCGTGTTTCAAAAAAAATGGCAAATTCGAGTTTGAATGCCGTATACACCTCCGGATCCCTGACCAAACCTCCTGCTCTAATACGTGATGATTATCCGCAATGGAAGATCCGTATGATTAATTTTTATGAGGGTTTGGATGTAGAACTTTACCCTATTGTTCAAAATGGTCCGTTTATTCTAATGACAACTATTCCGAGGATTCCTGCTACTACCAATACCGATGAAATCCCTGCTAGACAAGTTCCAAACCTGAGGAATAACTGGTCTGATGAAGAAAAGGCAAAAGTGGAATTGGCCAAAAAGGCAAAGAGTCTCTTAATCATGGCAATTCTAAATGAGATTTTCCAGTCTCTGGATTCGTGTGATACTGCTAAAGAGCTATGGGATCAGCTGGAAAATATTCTAGAAGGAGGAGCTAAAATGAAGAAAAACAGAAGAGCTCAAGCTCTAAATGAATACAATAGCTTCCAAGTTATTCCTAAAGAAACTCTGCAGCAGACCATTCATAGATTTAATACTCTGATAAATCTATGCAAAAGGTGTGATATCGTCAGATCTAAGGAAGACAACAATGTCTTATTTCTCAAACGGTTAAATCCAAAATGGTTAAATCTCTCAATGTCTCTACAAGCTAATCAGTATCTTGAACAATGGTCTCTGCATGATGTATTTGGTACACTTAAAGCTCATGAGAAAGAGGTCATTCAGAAGAAAACAACAATTGGTGGACCTCTGGCTCTAATTTCTGAATCTAGAGGATCGGTCAGAAGGAGTAAAGAAATCGAGAGGAGAGGAAAGAGTAAGGCTTTCATATCAGAAGCAATCCCAGAAGATGCTTCTGACTCTGATGATGAGATCAAAGCTTTTGTTGATTCACTAGCACTTATCACCAAACAATTCACTAAGAAGTTTGGTAATAGATCTTTCCAAGGAAACAAAAGATTTGATCGCTCTTCTCCCACTCACGCTCCTAGACAAGAGATCCAGAGAGCTGAACAGATAGAAGCAGAGAAGAAGGAAGAAGAACTGAAGAAAAAGAAGGATGTGTGCTACTGATGTGGTAAGCCAGGGCACTATTCAAAGGATTGCAGGAGAGCTCTGGAAAAAGACAAATCGTACTACAAGAACAAATATAAGTACAATGTTGTTGAAAAAGCTCACTATGCTGAAAAAGAGAACTGGCTAGGAGATGAGTCTAGAGAAAATCAGAAGATCCACAACTAATGAATCAGAAGATCAGCCTTCTGAAACACCGGTTAGTACTCTCTCTGAATCATCTGAACTCGAAAATACCATTCTGCTATTGTCAAATGATTTTGAAAAACATAAGCAAGAGCTTACAATTGAAAAAGAATTGAGAAAAAATATTGAACAAACTCTTTCGATAACTCAAAGGGAAAGATAAATTTACAAAAAAGAGATGGAACTTTTAACAGAAGAAAAACTGGAACCAAGTGTAGAAAATGAGAAGATTTCCAAACCTTTAAAAAATACAGAAGTCAAATTCAAGGAAGAGAAATTGCACTTCATTAAACTTTTGGAAGGCAAAGAAAAGGAGATTAAGGCTAAAGAAAGTGACAGATTGAACGCTACAGCACTTAAAAACTATTTTCAAAAGGAAAGAGAGTTTTTACACGTTGAACTTCAGAAAAAAACTCTACAGATCAAAACATATCTGGACGCTCAAAAAGTTCATGATAAAATAAATATACAAGTAGGGAGATCCGGACTTGGTTTCGAGGACTTGGATCCCTACACGTGTGAAAAGAGGTCCACTCTGAAAGCTGTTTTCTTTCTAGGACAAAAACAAAAGCCTGTGTTTCCAATTTTATATGAACGATCTATTTTTAAAAAATCAAAATATGAAAATGGTCATCATGAAAGAAAACTCAAGTTTAAAAATATTGAGTAGTCGTCTGGAAAAACAAATGTTGATCTGAATAAAATTCAGAAGAAAGGTGACATTTTCAGATTTGACTCAAATGCTCATATAACTTTGAGTCCAAAGGTTGATGCATTTATTCCTACACAAGTAGAAGAAAAGATAAGGGTTAGTTTTGAAAATGAAATTCTCTCAACTCTGGATGAATTCTTTAAACTTGAACATGAAAATGTTCAGCAAATTTCTTCAGAAAACCATCCAGAGATATTTCCTTGTTCTTTTGTCGATTTAAATCTTTCAGAAACTCAAGACAAATTGGAAATAATCACATATCCCTAGGAGAATGATGATCAAGGTGATGATTTCTTTGATAACTCAGAGAAATATTTTTCATATTTAGAAAATCAATTACCTCCTGTCTACAAAAAGGTTCCAGAGGTATTTAAGAATGAGGAAGCACTCTTCTTATATACTAATGAACCTCTGGAGATCAGAGCTTCTGGTCTGAATGTTGAAAAACATTCGATTGGCATACCAATACTCTCTGTTCCTCCAACAGGACACAGAAAACCTGTTTCCATTCATCTAGACTTCATTGGGATGTGTCTTAAGGCCAAATCTTGTCTTGAACTTGAGAAAGAAGAGAGTCTTAAAAAAAAGTTAAATACTCAGCAACAATCTCTGCAATCAAGTCCTCCCAAGTTTACTTCTGCACAAAAAGGAAAATGGAAATCTAATCTTTATGCTCCTGTTTCAGTAAAATTCAAAGCTCCTGAGAAGGTTTATCAGAGGAAGCCTCAGCAGAAGAACACTTCCGATTTTAAGCATAAGCCTAGCCTAGCTAAGAAGTTCAATAGAACTATTGATACTAGAATAGATAGAAATAAGAAGAATTGTAATTATCATTATTCTAATGAAAATTCCATGCAATCTTTTATGTTTCAGAATTCTGAATGTTTTTCTTTGTTCTTAAAACTAAAGCAATTTTTCTCGAGGCCCTTTCATCGCTCATATAATAATTTTTCAAACTTCAGAACTAAACCAAATAAAAACAATGAAAATAAAAAGAGCAAACCCGTAATATCTTCCACATCAAATCAGCTGCAAAATAAAAAGACTCAGAAGCATAAAACTAAAACTAAAGGACCCATTATGAAATGGGTACCTAAATCACTCTGATTTTGATTGCAGAAGCAGCGTGTGCACGTCTGGTATCTTGACTCTGGATGCTCGAGGCACATGACTGGATCGAAAACCTCTCTCTCCCAATTCAAAGACAAATGTGGTGGAGCAGTAACGTTTGGGGACAATAGTAAGGGTCAATAAAAGGCTACGATACACTACAAGAAGGTAATATTACCTTATCTAAAGTAGCGCATGTTTCTGGCTTGAAATATAACCTGCTGAGTGTAAGTCAACTTTGTGATTCTAAAATACTTGTCATATTTGATGGAAAGCAATGTTATTTATTTTCTATGGCAGGTGAAGAACACTGGGGAGCTGATAGAAAATGTAGTCTATATATGATGAATTTCACATCAAAGGACGGTAAAGAAACCCTCTGTCTTATCTTCAAAAAGAATGAAGTTGCGAGGTTATGGCATCACAAAATGTCTCACTTAATTTTTGATAACCTTGAGATGCTAGTTAAACACAATTTGGTAACTGGTCTTCCAGAAGTTCATTTCCAAAAAGATCACCTCTACCCTGCATGTGAAATGGGAAAAATAAACGAGCATCTAATAAAACAAAAAGTGATCATTCATGCACTAGACCTCTGCAATTATTACATGTCGACCTCTGTGGTCCCATTGCAATTCAGAGTCTATCTAGTAAAAAGTATATACTGGTACTACTTGAAGAATTTTCCAGGTATACTTGGCTCGCATTTGTGAGACAAAAATCAGAAGTGCCTATCGTTTTGTAGAATATGATGACCAGAATCCAAGTTCTTCTACACCAGAAGATTCAGCAGCTAAGAAGTGATAACGGTACTGAGTTCAAGAATGCCAAACTTGAAGCATACCTTGTTGAACATGGAATTACACAAAACTTCTCTGTTATACGCACTCCTCAACAAAATGTTGTAGTAGAAAGACGCAACAGAACCTTGGTGGAAGCAGCCAGAATGATGTTTGCAGCTTCTGGACTCCCTATCCATTTTTGGGCAAAAGTTGTAGCCACTGCTTGTTTTACTCAGGACCGCTCCATTATAGTCAAGAGGCATCTCAAAACCTTTTATGAGCTTATAAATAAAAGAAAACCCTCTGCCAAATTCTTTCATATTTTTGGCTGCAGGTGTTTTATTTTAAATGACAGAGAAAAACTTGGCAAGTTTGATAAGAAATCATATGAAGCTAAATTCTTAGGATATTCGTTAAATTCAAGAGCTTTTAGAGTTTTTAATTTACGTACTAAGACTGTTATGGAAAGCATTAACATCGATTTTGATGATCAAACTCAATTGACTTCTGAGTATTCTACTTCTGAACTCAAACTTAATACAATTACCTCTGATTATCTTTCAGGTTCCAGAAAATCCGAAAACGATGAAATTTTTCAAGATTTTATGGGAGAAGTAATATTTTCAGAGCAAATATCAAAGAATCCATCCTTGAGTATTCTGAAGTTCTCCAAGCTTCTGGAATTACGCTTTCTGGTCATGCATTATCTGATGAGAGTCCAAAAGAAACTTTTGTTCTTCCCATTCCATCAAGTGATTGTCCAGAATCCACTCCTGTGCTTTCATTTGAGAGGGAAACTTTAGATGATGCTCAAGATTCAGAATCAATTCCAGATGAGTTATTCAATCTTCTGAAACAGAAGTTCGAGCTCAACAAGTACCTCAAACGAGGATGAAGAGATGGACCAAGTCACACACTCCAGATCTCATCATTGGAAGTCCATCTGAAGGCGTTAAAATAAGATCTGCTACTGCAAGTGAAGCTTTATATGTAAATTTTCTTAGAATGATCGAACCAAAGCAAGTTCATGAAGCCTTGCAAGAACCTAGCTGGGTGGAAGTTATGCAAGAAGAATTGCTTCAGTTTGAACGGAATAAAGTTTGGAACTTAGTACCTTTTCCAAAAGACAAAATCGCCATTGGTACTAAGTGGGTCTTCAAAAACAGGAAAGACGAAGACGACACAGTGTTCAGAAACAAGGCTGGACTGGTGGCTAAGGGGTATTGTCTAGAAGAAGGACTAGATTACGACGAGACCTTTGCCCCTGTAGCAAGACTTGAGGCGATTCGACTATTTTCTGGCCTTCTCTACATACAAAAGCTTCAAAGTGTATCAGATGGATGTGAAATGTGCATTTCTGAATGGATATCTCAAATAAAAAGTGTATGTTGAACAACCTGTTGGTTTTGAAAGATGCTAGACATCCAGAGTACGTCTATCTCCTCGACAAAGCTTTATATGGTTTGAAGCAAGCACCAAGAGCCTGGTATGAACGCTTATCTACGTTTCTGATCAGCCACTGTTACGAAAAAAGTAAAATTGATACAACCTTGTTCATCAAAAAAGGCAAAGGTATGTTAACTGTTGTCCAAATTTATGTGGATGACATAATCTTTGGCTCTACTCATCAGACAGAAGTTGATCTGTTTTCAAATTTGATGGAACAAGAATTTGAAATGAGTATGATGGGAGAACTAACATTCTTCCTAGGACTCCAAGTCAAAATAAATACCTCTGGCACTTTTATAAATCAAGCCAAGTATTTCTCTGACATGTTAAAGAAATTTCATCTTCAAAATTCCTCAACTATGAAAACTCCTATCTCTCCTAACATGAAACTTGGCCCTGGTCTTTCTGAAAAATCAGTGGATATTACGGGCTATAGAGGTATGATAGAATCACTTATGTATTTGACAGCTAGTAGGCCAGATATTATGTTTGCCACTTGCCTTTGTGCTCGATATCAGGACAAACCAAAAGAATCACATTTGGTTGTTGTTAAAAGAATTTTTAGATACCTAAAGGGAACTCCATCACTGGGTCTCTTGCATCCTAAAAATTCTGGATTTGATTTAATGGCATATATAAATTCTGATCATGCAGGATGTAAGTTGGATAGAAAAAGTACCTCTGGTAGCTGTCAACTTCTGGAAAACAGACTTATTAGTTGGACATCCAAGAAACAAAACTGTGTTTCAACATCTACAGCAGAAGCTGAATATGTTGCTGCTGCCAGTTGTTGTTCCCAAGTAATATGGATGAAGACTCAGCTCAGAGGCTATGGATTAATATATGACCAAATTCCCATCCTATGTGACTCAGAAGGTGCTATTGCCATCACTGAAAATCCAATTCAGCACTCAAAAACAAAACACATTGATGTCAGGTATCATTTTATCAAAGATCATGTAGAGAAAGGCACAATAGAAATGTATTTTGTCTCTACTGATTATCAACTTGCTGATATTTTCACAAAAGCTCTGGATGAGAAACGTTTTAATTTCTTAGTCATCAACTTGGGCATGTTAAATATGTAGTTATCCTTATTTCTATGATCTTCTTAGAATTAAGTATAATTACTTATTTTTGTAAAAAAAAAAATTCTTCTCTGTTCAAATAAATCAGAACTGTCCAGAAGTCTCTGGTCACTTCTGATGGTTTAATCCAGAGGCACTCAGAAGCCTCTGGACACCTATGTTCAAACAATAAATCTTACACTTCTGAACCAAGTGATGACAGAAAGGGAGCATTACTCGAAAAAGCAAGGGGGAGCAACATGTAACTTTTGAGGGGGAGCACAGAGAGCAACTCGAGGGGGAGCATATCAAGTCTAACAGAATTTAGCTGTCTTCTGAACCTCTCTTTACTTAAAAGTTTTTTTTTGAATTTGTTTTTTCTGAATAACTCTTGTCGTCAAAGTTACTACGAATTTTCATATTCAACTAAAATTTTTCTGAAAAGATGTTCTTTGACATTATTGGTCACACACTGTTTTCTCTGACCAGATATTTATTCTTTGACTCTGCTTTTCTTCTGAAATTTTTTTTAATAAGTTAATTTTATTTAACTCTTGCCTTCAAGGTTAATTAAAATTTTCTTATTTCACTAAAATTTCTTAAGAAATACTTGTCATGGAATATTAAACTTTCATTTGGTACAAAACTGATTTATTCATCCAAATGTCTGATTTTAAATTCATTAAAAGGATTTATTAATCTCAAAAATTATTTTAATCAACAGATTACCTGTTGTTTATTTAAATAAAATTCTTATTAATTTCCTTTTAATTTTGGAGGGAATACTCAACGGTTTAAAGCGATAAAACCCTTTTAGTGACTCATCAATACACGTGCCAGTCATCATATACATGCTACCAAGTTGTCCACGGGTCATTGATCGTGTTATTGCATGGCTGAACGCCTGCGTGCTTACATCAGCAAATACGAACCGTTTTTTGCCCATCCCCAAATTAAAACCCTTCTATCCCAAATTACACTCGAGTACTCTCTCTCTCATATATAAACCTAATATTAGGAATTCACAACTACAGCTCACTGTCTTCTTCCTCAAGCTATTACTCGAACTTGCATACCTGTTCTCTCAACGCTTTCCAAAAACCCCCAATTTCCATCAACGGCGAATCAATCTGCAAATCTGAATGTCCAAGACGACGAAGGAAGGTTAATCGATTCAACGGCCGATAGTGCTCCGGTCATTAAACTGCCATTGAAAACCAATAATGTTCAAGTTTTTCTAGATCCAAATACCTATCTGGCTGATTACAGGGTAATGATCGAGTTCCTACACAATCAATCACTAAACCGAACCCTAACTTTAACCGACCCCAATGTCGCTGAAATCTATGTCCAAGAAATATGGCAATCAATGTATGTCGAGGATGAAGAAACTCTTCTTGGAAACTTTAGCCACCCAACGAACCTGAAAATGCTGGGAAATACCCATCACAAGGAAGAAAATCGCAAGATATTTTCATTTGCCCCAACCCATTCTCGATGTTGAAGGTCAAAAAGTGCCAAATCCTGACCTTGAACAAATCCTGACCTTGAACAAAAAGTGCCCTGCTCGCCTTTATAAATTTCTAGGGCTATAATGAACAACTCACGAGGCTATCTGAGTTCAAGAGGTAGAAATTACCTCCAATGTGGAACGTGCGGATTTCACTTGTGAACAAAAAGTCTTTCGTGTAAAATCGGTTCGCTAGACCAAGCAAGCAAGAACATTCTTACAATCATGTATGGAATGTATTTCAATAGACCACTGTACTATGATGAAAGCCGCTGTACACACAAAAGTTTCACATCAAACCCAAGGGAAAGCCCTTCCAGCCCTCATGTTTCCAAGGTTCTTGTCGTTGTTCACCTATCCAGCAATAGGGCTCTGAATGCTCCACTGCTTCAGCCATTCTGCAAAATTGCCTCTATGAGTTCTCACAAGCCTACAATCGACAGCAATGGTTATTCCTCACCAAGGGTGCTCTCCAGGTACATGCTAAATCTCTCTTAATCTCATCTCTTATAGACGCTCTCTGGTATACTCAGAACCGAGAATACCTACCCAGAGCATTTAGAGCGTAGTTTTGGCAGCGAGGGGTCAAGTGAGATTGAGCTTGAAAAGAATTTGAGTGAACAACAGAATGCTTCTGCCTACCCTAACCTCTTAATGCAATAAGGTACTGAAGATGTCCATAGAGACACATATGTGAGAATCTCACCAAGTCCCCCAAGGGTAACCACAATTGCTGAGGTAGATGACAACACATCTACTCTCATTGAACAAGGACAACCCAGTCCAAACCACCCAGAAGCCAACCGATCAGAGGATACCCTTCAATCCTTTGAATCAAGCACAACAGGGGAAACCACCTCTTCTTCATCATCCTATCAAAAGGGTGATGATGGAAATATAAGCGTTCCATCGCCCAGAACTCGTCACAACCTACACCAATCGTTGACGTCTCCATGACCAACGAAGTCCTAGGGACAACAGAGGGTATGTCCATACCCTTTGGTAGTATAGATGCTAACGAAATCCCATCAGAGGGGTTACAGCAACAGGATGCACCACTTACTGGAGTATTTATACTTCACCAAAGTAAGCACATTGTTTTTCAGCTCCTCATCCTCTGTTGATGAGGAACAAGTTGAAACACTCAGAACAACCGAAGAGGTGCCTGTCATGGACAGCCCTTGACGATAGGTTGGAAATCCCTCCACACTCAACGTACAAATAGGTGTGAATGAGCGCCTCTCTGAACGCGAGAGACAAGGGGCTCCATGTGTTGGAGATACACCGGTTACCACTTCTAATTTTGTCACTAATGCAGCGTTTATGGCATTTAGTGATAAAATTCAGAGATCTATGGATGATCTAAACCAATCCCTTGAATCTCAGCAAACCGTGCTCAATGATATTCGTAATGAACAACTTGCTCATACTCAAGCTCTGGAGGCCATCAAAAAGCTTATATCTGACAATGCAGAATCTCAGAGGAATTCTGCTTCTGAACATTTCAACACCATGGTCGCTGGCATCAAGGCTAATTCAGAAGACATTGCTTATCTTCCAGAAGAGCTTCCTACTCCAGAGGTCACAATTTCTGTTGATGAATACGGTTTCTTTGTTGCTGACATTCAGAAGGTTATCAAGGCCGTGATTCCCTCGGAAGTTGCTTCTGCCTCCTCCTCTTCTCTGGTTAAGAAATCTGATATGGCTATTTTTAAGAAAGCCATGAGAGACAGAATAAAATCCTTGACTTCGAAATATGTTTCTAAGACAAATACAAGTAATTCCAACATGGATCAGAAGGTCGCCACTTTAGAAACCTCTGTTTTGAGGCTATCGACTCTGGTCAATTCCTTGTCCGAGGCATATAAAGATAAGAACAAAGCTAAAGAGGCAAGGGCATGCAAAAAGACAGATATAAAACGAAAGAAGTCTGAGGATCAAGACCCTGATTCTCAGAAGGGGGAGAATCTTGAAAAACTTAAAAAGGTGAAAATCGAAATTGGTCAGAAAATGGATCAAGACAGAGGTAAAGCTCCTGCCTCTTCACCTTCTGCACCTCCTCCCTCTTATTAACAAACTCCATTAACACCAACTCCACTAGCTTCACACACTTGTCCTCTTCCCGAAGATCCAGATGTGGCCAAGTTTTTACTTGAGATTCTTGGAAATACAAGGAAACAATCTCAACCATCATGTGCAAGAACTTCAGAATTCACCAGACCTTCTGCCCCTGCCCTCAACAACCAAATGTCGAAGCTGAAAACAGAGCTAGGGCTGAAGCTGAAAAAGCTAAGGCTGAAGCTGAAAAAGCCAAGGCTGAAGCTGAAAAAGCCAAAGCTGAAGTTGATGAGGCTAGAGCTTAAGCTGAAAAGGCAAAAAGAGAAGCATCACTCCAGAAAAGAGTACAAGCAGATGCAACAATACAAAACTTGGGGAGATTAGATCTTCCAACTTTGGAGATAGAAAATATGCATATGTACGTCGTCTCTGATAAAAAAAAGTATTCTTAATGCTGCCAAATTTCACCAATGACTACAATGTAAGTGATGAAGTAAAAGATAAATTTCGAAGTCATAGGCAAGTAAGAAAAGAGACGTATTCTATTGTACCAATCAGAAGTGTCTATGGGGTCAAGCATGTAAATTTTGAGAACACAGAGATAAAGTACACGATCTATGAAGCGATAAGAGAAGATAACAAGACGTACTACTTCTGTGACAATGACCTCTTATCTATCAATCCTTCAGATCTCATACCTCTGGAAAATTTTATGAAAATCCAAATGGATCTAAGGGTTGATGATCAAGATAGAATTACCTTCTTCAGAATCTTAAACTGCATGAAAGCCTTCATCAAATAAAGAAGACAGGTTGATTTCCAAACTGGGCTAGATCACAAGATGCCTGTCTTAAGTATCTCTGCTCCAAATGAAGAAAGAGAAGGACTCAAGCATCTGACTGTTGGAGCAATTTTAACTGAACCTGAAGATGGCATCGTATTCAGAAGACCAACCAGAAGAAGCTTCTTCAGAATTAAAGAAGCTCACAAATACTCGTCAAGAGTTGTACAAATCGTCCAGAGCTTCGCTTCTCTTCATGTTGATAATACTGCAAAAGAGTTAAGGGACAGAGATGTCGCCAAAAGAATGAATAAAATACTCAACACAATCTTAAGGATTTGAGAACTTACTAATCTGCTCTTCAAGATTGTTTCTTCTTATTCAACCACTCCTTTCTGATCTTCAAACAAGGCTATAACTTCCACATTCTGGATTACATACTTAGGGGAGATTGTTAGACATCATTTATAGAGAAGTATGAACCAGAATATTACAAGTGTAGAAGATCAGAAGCCAAGTCAGAAGTTCATCCTCTGACTTAACTCATCAAAGAACAGCCTAGAGATCGGAAGACCTTCTGGATTTCAACAGTTGTACCATACGCGCTTGTGATGACGTGGCTTACATGCTCTCCGTATGACACCTTTAGAAACTGATTCTGTTACAATCTTAGCATACGTGTCAGTTTCTAATAGGCCAGATCGTTGACTTTTATCTTTGTAATAGCATAAATAGATTCATTCTCTATTGTAATAGTTAACGATTGAGACGATATTTTAGAGAGCAAATTGCATATTTTATTCAAGTGTTCAATACGAATTAACAATTGTTCTTCATCATTGTTCTTACTATTCTTACTGTAAATTGCTATTAACTAGTATCTAAACATAGATCTACTTTGCTTCCGCTCATATTTCGATATTTGATCTATCGATTCATTGTTAGAAAGGGACCTGGGTTCTAACAGTTCACTTTTATACTTAACTGCAAGTAGGTCGGATATCATGTTTGCCACTTGTCTCTGTGCGATATTTCAAGAAAATCCAAAAGAATCTCATTCGGCAGTTGTAAAAAGAATTTTTTTAGATACCTAAAAGGAACTGCATCACTGGCTCTCTGGTATCCTAAGAATTCCGGGTTTGATTTAACTGCATATACTGACTCTGATCATGCTGGATGTAAGTTAGACAGAAAAAGTACCTCTGGTAGCTGTCAACTTCTGGGCAACAGACTAATAAGTTGGACATCTAAGAAACAAAATTGTGTTTCAACATCTACAGCAGAAGTCGAATATGTTGTTGCCGGTAGTTGTTGTTCACAAGTCATCTGGATGAAAACTCAACTCAGAGACTATGGTCTGGTGTACGACAAGATACCCATCCTATGTTACTCAGAAAGTGCTATTGCCATTACTGAAAATCTAGTTCAGCATTCAAAGACCAAGCACAATGATGTAAGGTATCTTTTCATTAAGGATCATGTTGAGAAGGGTACAATTGAAAGGTACTTTGTCTCCACTGATTATCAACTGGCTGATATTTTTACAAAAGCTCTGGATGAAAAGCGATTCAATTTTCTGATCAGCAAGTTGGGTATGCTAAACATGTAATTCCCTTAATTTCTATGCCCTTCATATTAAGTCAATTCACTTGTTCTGTATATCTCAATTTTCCTTTGTCATTTTGTGTTAAACAATAAATCAGAACCACCCAGAAGCCTCTGGTCACTTCTGATAATTATCTCAGAAGCCCTTAGAAGCCTCTGGACACCTCTGTTCTTAAATAAACAATACCTTTCACTTTCTGATCCAAGTATAGACAGAAAGGGCAGCATGATTCGAAAAAGCAAGGGGAAGCAACAAACTTAAACTTCAAGAGGAATCACATAGTGCAGTTTTTTAGGGGGAGCACGCAGTGAAGTTTTTGAGGGGGAGCACAGACTTGTGCTATATCTTAAGGGAATCTCTTCAAAACAAGTCTAACAAATGTTAGCTGTCATTTGAATCTCTCTTTACTTAAAAGTTTTTGCGAATTGGTTACTTCTGAGTAACTCTTGCCGTCAAGGTTAATAAGAAATTTCAAATTCAACTAAAACTCTTCTTAAAAGACGTTCTCATGACAAAACTCTTGGTCTCAAAATGTTTTATATGACCAAAAATCTATTCTCTGATTATGTCTTTCTCTTGAAATATTTTAAATAAGTTACTTCTAAATTTAACTCTTGCCTCCAAGGTTAATTAGAATTTTTTTTATTTCATTAAATTTCTTTAGAAATGCTATTTATAGAATTTAAAACTTTCATTTGGTACAAAACTGATTTATTTCTCCAAATGACTGATTTTTTTTTAAATCATTAATTTCAAAAATTATTCTTTTAATCCACAACATTTTTGTTGATTAGTTGATAATTTTTCTTATTAATTTTTTTTAATTTTGGAAGGGAATATTCAAAATTTAAAGCAGCACCGGTTATCATTGTAAGCCGTCCAAAAACCTTTCAGTGCCTCCTCATACTCACACACGCGCCTGTCATCAATTAATACACGCAAAAGATTCGTCCACGTGTCATTAATCGTCTGACTGCCTGAGTGCACGCCTGCTTGCTTACGTCAATACCTATAAACCCTTCGCTTTTCCCCAAATCAAAAATCCCTCAATCCCCAAAATCACTCGAGTTCTATTTCTCTCTCACTATATAAACTCGAAAATAGAAGCTCATCACTCTACTGCTCATCGTCTTCCTCCTCCGGCTACCATTTCGATTCACTACCCTGCACCCTCAAGCTCTCAAAAGCCCCAAATCACCGATGGCAAATCCAAATGTAAATGTCAATGTGCAAGAAGAAGAAGGGCGACTAATCGATTCAACAGCAGAAAGTGCCCCAATGGTAAAGCTACCACTCAAAGCCAACAATGTGCAAGTTCTCCTCGATCCAAATACGTATAAGGTAATCATGGAGTTCTTGCAATATCATTCCCTAAACCGAACCCTAACCCTAACCAACCCCAACGTGCCCGAAATCTTTGTTCAAGAGGTCTGGCAATCAATGTTTGTCGCGGATGAAGAAACCCTTTTAGGAAATTTCAGCCATCCCACTAACCTGAGAACGTCGTTGAAATTCCTATCACAAAGAAGAAAATTGCCAAGTACTTCCATTTGCCTCTGCCTGTTATTGAAGTCGAAGGCTAGAGAGTACAAAATCTAGATCTTGAACAGAATCCTACACCTGAAGCTTTGATGGCATTCATAAAGTTCTTGGGATACAATGAAACACTCACCAAGTTGTCTGAATTCAAAAGGAATCAACTACCTCCTATGTGGAATGTGCTAATCTCCATTCTCAACAAGAGTCTCACTTGCAAAATCGGCTCTTTAGACCAAGCCAACAAGAACATTCTTACCATAATGTATGGAATGTACTTCAACATGCCTTTGGATTATGCAAGTTTGATTTTTCAAGAAATGAAGGTTGTTGTTCACACCAAAGTTTCACATCAGAACCAGGGCAAACCTCTTCCAGCACTGATGTTTCCAAGATTCCTCTCTCTCTTCACTTACCCAGCCATAAGTGCTCTGAAAGAACCCTTCCTTCAGCCATTACGCAAGATAGCTACAATGGGATCTCACAAGCCCACCATTGACAAAAGAAGATATTCTTCTCCTAGAGAACTATCTAGGTATATGCTTAACCTTATTCCTCAAACCTCTCCTAATCTTATCTCTTATAGACGCTCTTTGTTATACTCAGAACCGAGAATGAGGCTGAAAAGAACGAGAGTGAACCACCGAGTGATTCTCCCTGTCTTGATAGATTAATGCAAGAAGCTATAGAAGATGTCCATAGAGACACATATGTGCGAATTTTTCCATGTTCAACAAGGTTATCCACAACTGCTGAGGTAGATGCCAACACATCTTCTCTCATTGAAACAGGACAACCCAGTCTAAACCAACCCAAAACCAACCGATCAGAGGATATCCTTCAATCCTCTGAATCAAGCACAACCGGGGAAACCACGTCATCTTCATCACCCTCTCAAAAGGGTGGTGATGAAAATATAAGAGTTCTATCGCCCCAGAACTCGACACAACCTACACATTTCGTTGATGTCTCTATGACCAACGAAGCCTTAGGAAACGCAGAGGGTACATCCTGTCACACCCCGCTAAAGCGGAAACACGAGGCGTGATAGTCCAAGATTTCATAGCAATAAAGAAAGAACAACACCAATCATCCATTCAAATACATAACAAATTAAACCCGAAATTACATCATACAAGTCTAAAGTTTTAACAAAATAAAGGAAACAAAGTGTCCAAACAAAACGATTTCAAATTTAAAACGTGATTGATCTCGACGCGCCCATATAACAAGTATTTCAGTTAATCTTTCTTACCCATGAAAAGCATGATAAAAACAAGGTTAACTACAAAGAGTTGGTGAGTTCACAGATTTTCAATATTATAAATATCTTTGCATAAATGAATTTTTGAGCAAAAATAACTTTTATGGCACTTAGTAATTCTTTAATATTTCAAAACATTCAAGGCATATTGTACCCTAATTTAAAGTAAGTTATGAAGCACCACTATACCTTTCGGCCACAAAAACTCTTTTTAATTCTACCTTAGCGGTGGGACTAAGACCCCACATATGTAGAACTTATATTATAAGTAAAGTGCATCCTTACCTGTGAGTTTTAGGTGGGATTGCTATCCGCACCCCTACTTGTCGGTTTTTAGGTGGAATTGTCAATCCAAATAGCGCTATCCACATATACTCTCGGCTCCTTACTTGAGTTAATAGTAGTGTACAAACTTTTATAGGACATTTTACTCCATACAAACTATTAGTGTAGATGCCTTACTGCCCATAACATAAATTTCATAATATTTAACGTTCGATAATGCAAATAGCTCAAATATTTCATTTAATCATGCTTTTCACCCCAAAACGTATAGAACACTTTAAAAGAGGGGCTGTGAATACTCACCTGATAGCAAAAAAGCTCCGCTTAAAAACACGATGCATTCACTTGTCGGCCTAACATTTTCCTATCAAAGTATAACACCCAAATGGTCACTTATTTGTCTCAGGGTTTCTTATGAGGATGCTTATAATATAAGTCCTTAAATGTCCATATATATCCAAGTTCGTTAATTATTAGTCCCGTCGTATATAATGCACTTATGCCTTTAATATTTGATTAATACGATAAATTATACCAAAATGTATATATATTTGTACCGTTTTAGGGCCTTTAAGTGATTAAAGTTCATGAAATCACAATTGTCCAGAATCTCACCTTCTGGCAGAAACTTTAGGTTCTAAAAATGATCAAATCAAAGTACTTTTCAAAATTAAATATTTTCTCATCTTTTTATATGTGATATAATACAGAATTAGGGTCATTGTGACCAATTTTCATGCATTATTAACATATAAAAAGGGTTCAAACAATTTTTACAAAACAAGGTGTCACAATTCGGTTGAAAAGCTAACTCTTATACTTAACTCTCAAAAGAAGAATCATCCTTTTTCATTGAGTTTTGAGGGAGTTATAGCATTTCAAACATGCATGTGACAATCTGTCTGAATTTCAGTTTCTGCATATCAAATTTTTTTCAAGATTTCAAAAGGTCAAATCCTCATCTTTTTTAGTGACACCAAATGAATTTGAAATCTAACTTAATAAAATAAATTCCAGAAGAAAAAGCAAGCATTTTGGATGAATAATTATAGAGTTATGGTTGTTCAAAGTAGGGTTTACCTACTGTTGAACTCTCAGATGCACACTTAAACTGTTATGAGTGTTTGGGGGGTCAAAACTCCATGTTTTTTAGTAAGACCACATGGATTAGAACCCCAACTCATAGAATATCCTATTAAAAAAGATTCATGTTATTTGAACAAGTATTTTGCAAGAAATTGGCGACGGAAGTACTAGCTAATATTCTGGCAGCATCAAAATATTTTTTTCAATGATCAAAGGCATCATGGAACATGATTTTTACCTACTTTCTTGAGTTCTAATGTTTGGGTCATAGATTACCACCATTATATGAATATTTTCCATGTTTTTGGTGTATAATCTTTCCTTAGAACTCAGAAAATTCGAAGGTTTGAAGAAAGTGACTTAAAATGCAAGAAAAATTGTGTTTTTCACCCAAAATTGGTAAGAAAAATGATGTAGATGATGTTAATACTTACTTGAATGATGAAAGGAACTTAATGTCTTCAATATTGTTGCCAAAATGATGAAACTTGGAGTTGAACTTGGCTGGAAATTGGGAAGAAGAAGAGAGGAGATGAAAGGTTCCAATTCCAAATTCTTGGAAAAATGATGGAAATGAAGAAAATGAGAAAAAATTTGGTTTTTATATGGGGGAACAACTTCGTCAGTCTGGTTGAACAGCCTCCCAATGAGAGCGAGGGGAAAACGGCGCCCTCTACTTCTACTTCTAATATAAGGTACAAGCCCTGGACTTCATCGTAGACTTCAGCCCCTTGTTGGAAGAACTAGCAGTCGAAGAGACGTTTACTGTGGCGACCCAAAACGATCAGCCGTGGACATTGTATGTCGATGGATCCTCTAATATTCGAGGATCGGGCTGGGCATCATCTTAAAATCACCACAAGAGGGCACGACGGTCTATTCCGTATCTTGTGACTTCAAAGACACTAATAACGAGACGGAATATGAAGCATTGATCGTAGGATTGGACCTGGCATATAATTTGGGAGCAAGGAATCTGCAAGTCAAAAGTGACTCCTTACTCGTCCTCAATCAGATGAATGGCAAATTTGCAACGAAAAATTCAAAAATGATGGCATACTGGAAGATCGCTAAGGCTCGGAAAAAAAGATTTAAGTCTATCGATATAAGTCAAATTCCTAGAGATCTAAACGCACAAGCAGATGCACTTGCCAACTCAGGATCTGCCCTATCAAAGTCACCTTTTGACGCCATACCTATGATCCATCTAATGAGCCCTGTGACAGAAGATGTGAAGCATGCTCAAGTAACAGTTCTGGACAAGTTGGACGATTGGACAAAGGAAATCCAAGAATACTTAGCAAACGATCTATTCCCGGAGGACAAATTGGAAGCCCGACGGATTCGATTTAAAGCCTCTCGATACATATTGACCGCAAGGAAATTGTATTGAAGATCATCCAACGGACTAAACCTATGATGCCTTCTGCCGTTTGAAGCTCAAAAGGTCCTCCAAGGAATGCATAATGGCGATTGAGGAAATCATTCGGGAGGACGAAGCCTAGCGAACCGAATCTCTAAACAAGGCTATTATTGGCCGACTTTACGACAGGACGCAATGATGTACATGCAAAGATGTAATGCTTGTCAGTGACATGCATGTATGACTCACCAGCCTTCTGAACCCTTACACTCTTCGCTAGTACCATGGCCCTTCGTGCGCTGAGGCATGGATATCGTCGGTAAACTTCCGCCGGCGCCAGGACGGAAGGTATACTAATTGGTTCTTACCGACTACTTTTCAAAATGGGTAGAAGTCGCCGCTTTCTCTCAGGTACGAGATAAAGAGGTGATATCTTTTATTCGGACTAACATTATATGCAGATTCGGTATACCATCCGAAAGAGTATGCGACAATGGGTCACAATTCATTAGCGAAAAGACGAAGCAATTCGGCGAAAATTGGAACATCAAGCTTAAAACGTCCACACCTCGCTATCCTCAATCCAACGGACTAGGAGAGTCAAGCAACAAAAAGATTATTAACTTGGTGAAGAAAAAACTAAGAGCAGTAAAAGGGCGCTGGGTCGACGAATTGCTTTCTGTTTCTTGGGCTAATCGTACGAATCCCCGCACCTCAGCATGACAAACACCGTTCTCATTAGTATATGGGTGTAAAGCCTTCTTGCCAGTTGAAGAGAATCTGCCAACCGCTCGACACTCTGTTGTCGATCATAATCTAGTAAACCTAAGCTACGATATCCATGCGCTCGAAGAACTAAGGGATTCTGCTTATATTCAAATGGCTTCGCAACGACAATCAATCGAGCGTCATTTCAACAAGAAAGTCAAGATAAAAATCTTCTCAGTAGGAGACTATGTATTGCGACGTGTCTTCCAAAACACCCAAGAGAGGAACGCAGGTAAGTTATCCGCTAAGTGGGAAGGACCCTATCGAATAGTCGCAGTCGTCGAAAAAGGCGCTTATCGAATACAAACCTGGACGACCGAGATATCCCACGAAGTTGGAATGCGATACATTTGAAAAAATATTTTTTTTAGATTATTTTTCTCCTAAAATATTACTTACGTGAGCGTCGGAGGGTCGTTGGTTTAACCAACAGCCGTCCTTAGCATTTCTTCTTTGATCGCAAGGACACACGATTTCCATTAAAATGGATAAACCTTACGATAACGTAAGATCTGCTTTACGCAAATTAAAGACTTAATCATCTAGAACTGTAAACGACTGGAACGTACGCTAAATTCCAGAGTTACGGATTTGAGGCTCGATCGCCAGAGAGATGCACTCTCATCTGAGTTTAAGTCGAAAGTAAATTTCGACTAAGTTCACTCTTCTAGATTATTTTTATGAAATGTTACTGACTAGAGCGTCGGAGGGTCGTTGGTCTAACCAACGACCACCCTAATGTTTTCTCTTTGACAGAGGGGCCTACGATTTTCACAGGAACGCGTGACTTATAATTTTTTCCCATCATACACCCGGTTCTTAGTACGGTATGACTAACGAGCAGTTGGATTATAAAACATTCGACAAAACAATTAAAAACCCAAAAAATCCATTGATTAAAAAATGGGCGTTACAAAAAAATACATGAATGACCATGACAGGTCATCTTGTGGAAAGCCCTAAGCTAAAACACGAAAAGCTAAGATGCTGGGGGGTCAAGCTTCGCCAATAGATCCTTAAGACCGTCAATCTTCGCCTGGGCTTCGCTCAATTGAGACCTTAGAACCCCGACTTCGTTGGTCTTCTCAATGAGAGCCGCCTCCAACTCGGCATCTAAAGCCCCTATTTTTCCCGAGGCTTCCTCCAAACGGCTTCTCAGGTCAGAACTGACGTCTTGCTCTCGTTCGAAACTACTTCGAACCTCCTTAAAACGGAGATAGAGCTTTTCGGCTTTAACCGACGCTTCTTCCTACATCGCTTACAAACCATCTTCTCGATCACGGACCCTTTTTTCTAGGTTGGAAGCCATGGTGACGACCTGGCCAAGGGACATCTGAAGGGCCTGAAATATTAAAAGACCAAATGACGTCAGAATCGTAAGAACGCACAATCGCTAAAACGCACAACGCATGTCGCATGATAGATAGACATTAAATCACCTAGAATGAGGGTTCGGGGAATTTAGCGTCGTCCCCGAAAACGGGTGGACTCCCGGCCATAGGCTTCTTCCCTTTCTCCTGTGATAAGAAGGAAGGGCCAGTTACGTGTGACGGCCTAACCACAGTCGCCGTCTTCGCCTTCTTGCAACTTGAAGTTTCAAAAGATGGTTCCCTCGGGACTGCCCTACACGAACCTCTTCGTCCTAAACCCCTTCGAGCGGGTAAGATCCTTCGACCATGGGGAAAATCCCTAGATTTTCCTGAAATAGTCAAAGAGAGGATTATGAGAATGAAAACTCGTACTACCATAACTAGAGTAAAAAAGAGGTTACCTGTCTCTCTTTCCTCAATCTCCTCCGATCAGGCGACGGGCGAGATACTCCGATGAAGGTAACACCCTCATCCTCCGCATCCACGGTATCCTCACCTTCATCCTTCTCATCCATGGGATCTACGCCCTCATCCTCCTCGTCCCGCAGGAACGTAAACATGGAACGTTCGATTAGGGAGCTGCCGGAAGAGCCCAAGTTTGGCCGAAGAGTCAGGTAAGGGTGGGAGTTTGCACGTTACGTCTAAAAATAAAATAAAATCGACCTAATCAGATGAAAGTTCCGTCCTATGAAATATAAAAAGAGCTATCGTTTACCGTGTGTAGGCCTACCGTAGACGATCCAACCCTCGTCCTCGATAGGAAACGCCAGGCTACAGAATACATAACGGTCTTTCAGCCGCGATCGTTCATTGCATTTCTAGGAATCAACATCTGATCTCGTCGATCCTTGGTGTAAGGGCTAAATCGATGATGAGCGTCAACTTTAACTGCATAAGCCAGCAACAAGTCATGAACAGTGATAGGAGAATCCCAGTCGACCGTTAATCGATCTATCGTCAGAACAATCCTCCAAAATTGAGGCATTAGTTGCCTAGGGATATTCCGAATCGACTGAGAAAATCCTTTACCAGGGAGGAGAATCGCAATGATAGATCCCAACTAAAAAATATAGAAAGAATGTAGAATGTAATACAAGAAATATAGCAAGGAAGTCGGATGTAGTATGGATATTGACAAAGTTACACAGATGTACTTTTACGGTACAAAAGATCTAAGAACGTTAGTTCTAACAAGCTAACTAACCTTCTATTTATATACAAGAAAGGATTTTAAACTAACAGATAGTTAAATGACAGACCAATAGAATCAATACAAGTATACAGCATAATGTTCAGAACCACTTCTGAACTTCTTCAGAACTATCTCAGAAGTTCTTCAGAACCTCTTCATAACATCTTTAGAATCTTCAGAACTTCTGAAGTAGACACTTCAGAAGTTATGCCTTAGGCTTTCTTGGCTTCTGACTTTAGATTTCTAAGCTTTCTTCCTTTGTCTCTTCAGAACTAGTTCAAAAGATCTAAACTATGAAGCTTTAGAACACAGTCTTCTTTTAATCTATTTCATGATCTATATCAATCTCCCCTTAACTTCAAAAATTCATGTTATACCCCCAAAAAGTCAAAATTACTCTGACTTCACCCAGAATTAGTTTTCTATACTCAAGCAACAACTCTATTCGTTTGTGCATATCTTTAGCAAGCTTTTTATAATCATTCCATTCACCGTCATTCAGATCTTTGGTCTGTGCTTTTGTCTCTTGACAAGTCTTTCACTGATTGCTAATAATGTACCATTGCAGCACTTATGAATTTCTTCATATCTGACAAACAGCTTCTCTGAGTTGAACTTGAACACAAAACCAGGAGGATGTACTATTAAAGTACCCTTGTTAATTGAACTAATTCCTTGAAGTTCAAAATTTTGTCTACTCAGATTTACATTTTCTTTACCAAGAACAAAGGCCACTTGAAAGTCTTTCTTAGCTGCCCAAATGAATTCTCTGTAAATTCCTCCTTTTAAAACAGGAAATACTTTTCTAAATCTGGAAATGTTGTCATGAAATGGATTAAGTCTTTTGTAGACCTTGACTAAATCCTTTTGATGAACATTTTGAAAATATGCCTCAGAAAATGTGCACACTTCTCCATTTTCTCTTTCCACTGTGAAGCAAGAATATTTATAATTCAACTTAATCTTTTGATTAGCATTTATCACTTTCACAATAGAACTCTCTTTTCTTGCTTCAGAAATTGGTAACTTCAACTTCTGGACTATTTTGGTATACCATTTTTTCCATATAAAAGACTTATCCAGCCAGCAATCAATGTAGTTGAACCTTTGCTCATATTCCATGAATATTTCAGGATGAACATATTCAAGAAATAAGGTATAAGCATGTTCAGCAATCCTATTTAATTGTAACTGTTCAGCTTCAAATACTTGATTAATTTTCACTTGTTCTTCAACAACTTCCACACTTTTTCCTTTATCTTTTTTAGAACTTGTACCAACATGTTCAGAAACAGGAACTTCTGAAGGTTGATTTACTTCCAAAACTTCAAATTCAACCACTTGTTCTTTCGCATGAATATGAAAGTCATAAACATTACTTAACAAATAATCTGCATCTCTTCTTGAGTTTATCTATTGATGCCCAGCAGACAAACTTCTTCTCACCAATTCACTGAAGTTTATTCTCTCTTTGATCAGATATAAAATTTAATCTTTTAACTCTTTAGGACCAGCAATCCACTTCATGCATTCACAAAACCATTTCAAAGTTGCAGAAGAGTACTTTGGAATGTCAGAGACAATAAAGGCTCTTTTGTTTAATCTTTATGCTTCATAATGAAAACCAAATTCTAGTTTAGTGAAAACAGTAGATATCCCTTCAAGACTCACTGTAGCTGGTTCCAATAAGTTTACTTTCTTTAATTCATGTTCCAATGCAAGTTGAAAATCATGCTTCACAAAGTTTCTGAGAAAAACACCAATTATTCTTCTTAACTCTTGCACCATTTCTGAATCCTTTCTTTTCACAAAGAAAATTAGAAGAGAAACTTTATCTTGCAACCTTAGATTGTAAAAGTCAAATTGAGTGAACTCTATTAAAGTTCCATCTCCTCTTTTAGCACCAATCCTGACAATATCTAAATCTTCTTCAATTGATCTTTTAACACTTCTGAAATGCTTGATTGGAACAGGGTTATGTATGTCGTGAATACCATGTCTCTGCTGAAAAGATTGAACTTCAGAAGTAAATTCTTCATCCCATTGATCACTTATAAAACTTTCAAGAGTTGCAAACTTCAAACTTTTCTTGTACAAGAAAATATATGTATATTCAGGAAAGATAGTGTACCACCCTAAAAATTAGAGCAAATTTAACCCGAAAATGAAATGCGAAATATACATAAAATCACTCACTAAGTGGGGATAGAGTATAGGAGTTTACAACTAAACATGGATACTAAAATAAAAACCTATTAATCTATACAATTCGAAATATAGATTACAATCTAAATGTATTTCCCTAAAAGGTGCCTTCACCAGCACTTCACTCCACCCCTCTCTAAGGAGACCATTCAACCGGATCACCTGCTAAGCCACATTTAAAACCAAGTGTTAGGCTTACGCCTAGTTAGAACAAACAGTTAATTGGATAAAACAGTTAAATATTTAAAACAAAGGAACGGTACAGTTTATCTCATTTAACTTCACTTGAAAGCTTACTCTTGTTGCAATGATCATTTAAAACAATCGGGGAAAAAGCCCGACTTTATCGTCCATAGTGATAAGCATGGGAAGGCTCCACAATGGGACGTTACGAGAGTTCAATTCAACTTGACTCGTTCATAAGAAATTACACCTTATGGCTCATGGCCCAATGCCTATCTCAAACTGCAAGAAAATTATGGTAATTACATTTTATGGCCTCTAACCGATGCCCGGCCCCACTGCCCCCACCTCATGCATAGAATGCCCAATGCCTATTCCATATAATGATTTCTTTCCAACATATTTCCATGTCAAACATGTTATTAGTTATCTATGCCTGTGGATCCATTACATATTAACTCTCTAAGCCAACTATATTATTTGTAACATAATCATAGTTTTCCAATTTCCCAAGTCTTCTCATAAACCATTTCATTTGAAATACAATTTTTTACCGAAAGTTAAGTCAAACCATTTTGGTGCCGAAAACAAAAGATAATTTCATTTTAGAGCATTTCCAAGTATTATAAACCAATAATAATGCTCATTTTATCATCTACAACAAAACACCCAAATTCCTCATTTTGACCTAAAACCTCCAAACTTAATGCAAATACATAAATACTTGAAGTCAAAGCTTAAAATCAGTAAATACAACATTTTATAACAAGTATTTGAGTTTATAAAGTTTGGATTTGAACTCACATAGCTAGGGTTAGGAAAACCCGAAAAAATCTCCTAAAATGGTGAAGATGATGGAGAGGATGAAGATGAAACTTCCTTTAAAATGGTTTAAGATCAACCCTTATGTTTACTCCACCAATCTAGGCTTGAAGAGCTCCAAAAATCGAGAATATAAGAAAAAAAAATCGCCAAAAACAGAGCTAGCTTGAAGAAGTTATGGTGGAATGAAGTTGAGATCCGAATTTACGACTTTAATCAGCTCCACAGAGAGTTACGCGGTTTGGGCCGTGACCTGAAGTCGCGGACCAAGTCGCGCGCTAAGAGAAGAGCCCAAACAGTGAGTTACGCGGGCTGGGCCGTTAGGTCGCGGGCCAAGCCGCACGTGTCATGGAGGGGCCCAATCCAGCGTTAGCTTCAATAAAAAAAAGAATTACCAAACTGCTGGGAGGATGGTTCGAACCCAAGACCTCTAGTACCCTACAACAGGCGCTTACCACCAGGCTACCTCTCTAGTTTGTGTAACAACATCACCAACAATTCTTTTATTTCTTCTTTCGCTTCAATTCTCTTTCATAAATATTGGCATTAATTTCTCATCAGATGTAACTCGATCTCCTTTCCAATGACTCTATTATTATTATATGAGTCGCTCCATCACACCATCTTCATATAAGAATAATTTACCATACTAATTCTTCAATTAATTGCCAAATTATTCCCAACAACAAACTAACCAACCTTAAACTTTTAAATAAACGATTTCACTAAAACAATTTAATCTTCTAAAATTCCGGGTGTTACAGATAGTGATAACATGTTCAAGTTCATAAAAAATTGTATCTTTAGTGAAAACTTGATCAATAATGGGTTCTTCAAGAAGAGATAAGTTGAATATGGGAATCTGAATGCTTTCTTTGTACTTGACCTCAATCTCACCAACATAGGCCATTATCACTTCTTCAGAAAATCCAACATCACTCATATGACATAAATCAACTATCACATATGCATACTTATTTTGTTGATTGTAAAAATCTCTGAATATGAACAATCTTTCATCCAAGAATCTACACTCCAGATTCCTTGGTGAATTCAGAAATACAAACTTCATTAGCATTGATTTACCAACCACCACAAAATATTCAGAAGTTCTTCATCTTCTCTTCTATTAACCCCAAGAGGTCTCCACACAACTATATCCCTTATTTCATTTACTTCCTCTTCATCACCAAACATAATAACATCTGACAGATCAACTGGTTCTCCAATCTCTTCTTCAAAAGCTAAATACTCATTAAGCATTTCTTCATTTGAATCAGGAATAATATCTGTATCATCTGTACCAGCTTTATCTTCAGAATTAAAAGATAACCTTTCAGTTTCATATCCTTCATCTACCTCCTCAGAAGTTACTTTCTCATCAACATTTTCTTCAGAAATAACCATACCACCTTCATGAACGGGTTTACAACAAGGAATCTCTTGAAATTCATGTTCAGAAGATAAGATATCTTCAATTGCTTTAGAAACCTTTTCAGTACCAGCATCTTTCTGAACATCTTCAGAAGATCTTTCAAAAGTCTGAGCTTTTAGCATAAGAACATCTTCAGAATGAGATACTTTCCTGCTTTTCTCCCCGTCATGATCATCAGGATCCTGATTATCATGCTTCCTCTTCAAAGTGTCAGCTTGTGGCCTGCATTCTAAAGCAGAGATTCTTTGATAAAGGGCCACTTGAGTATTTTGAATAGAAGACAACTGATTCAAAAATAAGTTGAATATCATCTTTTGTGGCTAGTTGAGACAGATATGGTTGTGCAGAACTAGATGGCAAGGAAGTTCTAAGACTTGCCACTGATGAAACAGCTTCTGAGAAAGATTTTAAGATGGCTTCTTGAAAAGTTTTAAAATCATTTGTTGATACAAAAACTTTCTTTAAATCACTTAGTTTTTCATCCAATAACTTCTCCTGACTCTCCACCCTATCCTCCAACACATTGGTTGATTTTTCAGACAACTCCTTTATGTCCTTCTTAATCTTTTCAAATTCGGAGGTACAAAAAATTTTGAATTCAGAGAATTCAGAAGATTGGGTAAATGAACCAAGAGCAACAGATGGTTCTGTTTGCAATCCTACATAAGTAGGTTGCCTTTTGATGTCACCATATCATGAACCATTACTGATTCATTGAATGGGGCTTTGGCAATGTTCACCCCACCAAGACTTCCTTCAAATCCTTGAAATTCTGTCATAGGTATATCTATTGAAGTTGCAATGTGACACACACTTTGCATTGGTATATCTGAAAGATATGTGCTTGTGTGAAGGAATCCCATATCTTGTGATGCATTAGGCTCAACATTTAGTGGACTCTCAGACTCTATGTGCTCATGTGTGTGAAGGGAGACATATATCCTTCATGTTCAACATTAGGCTCCTCCATATGGGGACCTAATGATAGATTAGCTGTTTGTCCCATAAGTGTTAGTGAAACACCCTTTTGTTGAGAGATGGGTGAGTGGCTGGAGGGGGGGGTTAACAATATTTGCCATGGGCTCACTGCTATTTCAATATTACCCACCAAACAATGTGGAGTAATAGATTGTGTGGCTGCCCGGCTTGTAACAGTTATTGCACATGACTCTTTTTTTCCTACGATCTCCCCTCATCAATTCTTGTTCTAACATTTCTACCCTGTCTCTCTTTTATATTTTGCCTCTTAGAAATCTAAGGTTGTTCCCCACCTTGAACTTCCTCCCCTCTCTCACTTTAGTCTAGACCCCTCACCTTGCTCACCACTCTGGGTTGAATCAGGGGAAGAGACTATAGGTTTAGATAGTCCCATTGATTCACAGTACTCAATCAAAAACCTATTTTTAGAACTTACATAAGCAAGAAGTTCTGCTGGAAGTGGCACTACAAGAGGAAATCTAAGTTTGGCACTTGGTGGTCTCAAGTTATCCATTAAAAAGAGTGGAACAAATACCTCATTATCCAGTCTTGGAATGTCTTCAACAGTCTTCATAGCTCCTTTGATGAAGATTTGAAATAATATTTGATAGGGAATGTAAGTATAGGTAGATTTCTTTGAAATAGTTGTCTTCAATTCTTCAAAGATGAGAGAAGCATAATCATAATGCTTGTTGTGAGCAATCCCATGGAAAACGATTCTGACATTTGTTAAGGCTTGATCCAAACTTGAATGCTTACCAGATAAACAAGTGTTTATAATGGTAAACAGGGAATACCAAATTGGTGGTAAACACTTTCTTCTAAAGGAACTTACTGCAGTGAGGTTTTCTGAATATCATAACTTCATTATATCTGCAATAAGCTCAGAATTTGAAGGAATAGCATCAAAGGTAGTCTTACCAATTACTACATCAGCCTTTGGAAGATCAAAGATATCCCTAATGTCTAAATCCTTGATAGAAAACCTGTAACCATGAACATATGAAGAGAAATCATTTTCTTCTTCATCAATTTCTATATAAATCCACCATTGTTGTAAGTAGGACTCAGGAACCAAAAACTTTATAGTAAGCAGAGCTCGAAAAGGATGTTTCTTCAATATTTCAATAAAAATCCTCTATTTCATCATTGAAATCTGTTGATCGAAGATTAAGAGCACAATTATTTTTCTTGATATCCATCCTCTTCTTCTCTGGAACATACAGTTTTGTAAGATCAGGACCATAACTTTCTTCTTGAGCAGTACTAGCAACAGATTGAGAGTCATTTACACCTCCAACAGATTCAGAAGGAATTTTTATTGGCTCAACTTGTGTTCTCCCAATTGTAGGTGAATGAGGGTTAGGATTAGGGTTTGAAAGATCTGCTTCAGGATTTCCTTTCGTGGCAGTGTCTTCTAGCATTGGATCATCATTCAGAGTGATTTCCATTGATCCAATCATGATCTTTTTGGGAACAATTTTGTACGAATCTCCATTTGACGAAGTATCACTGTCACCGAAACAAGATTTTACAGTTTGAATGGGCTGATCAACATTCGAAGTCGACATTGTTGAAAAGATTTGAAGTTTTAAGTGAGAATTAAGTTCAAGAATATCAGAAAAACAAGTTTCGGAGGGAAAATTCGCTGAAAAAGGAAGAAGATGACGAATCCATGGGTTTTATGAGGTGGATGATTGTGGTAGGACACGTGGCCGAAAAAGGAGCAAAAAGTAATGACAATTAACCAAGTAATCATGACTAATTTTGATTAATGAACCATTTTGTGACGTGATTATGGCTACTCAAACGAAATTAAAACACTAAACAGAACTGACTTATACTAAACAGATTATGCTTGAGTCCCTCAACATAGAAAACTTTCAGTACAGTGATATCTCCTTTTGTAAAAGTTCAATACCCTCTCACAAATCCTTTTCCATTGTTTCCAAAGCTCACTGTTCCTCCATATCTCTCATGATAGTCAGTTAGTAATTCTTTGTAAGGTGTCATGTGTCTTGAACAACCAGAATCTAAAACCCACACATGACACATCTGCAAAAACAATTATTGAGTTTTAAGTACCCAATTTGAGAATGGGTCCTTTTAGATTAGCTATTACAGAAGTGAATTCATAAGTTTATTCAGAACTTTGTTTGACAGATTTATTTTTTTGATGTTTATTATTATTCATTTTTGAAAAGTTTGTTTAAGAATTCTTAATTGGTTTCTTAGAATTTTTATTGTTGTTCTTGGAATTTAATTGAAAATTATGATGTCCATATTTCATACAATGAATGTCTTTTAAGAACATTCAATATCTCAACGCATAAGCAAGAATTAACAACATTTGTTTGAGAAACAGAATACTTGCTTTTATTCAAAGTATTGTCTTTGTGTACATCAAATTTCCTAAAAGAAGAAAAACTATCTAATTTGTCTTTCTTTGATAGTCTTTCACCTTTTTTCTTCCAAACTAGAGTGGATAGCTCTGTAAAATATAAGAAATGTGGATTAGAATAAGAAGAACGTTTATCAACATTCTTTGCAACTTTTGAATTAAGTTTTTCAGATTTAGGAATGGAAGTCCTTTTTCAAAAGTTTTGACTCTTGTGATAAAATCTGAAGATGATAATGATGACTTTCCTGTTGTAAAGATCTGTCTTTTAAATCATTTTTAGAAGGAGTAGAATTTAAATCTGTAGAAGAATTAATTTCAGAAGATGTACAATGTTTATATTCATCTTTCAATAATACACCATTAAACATTTCTGAGGATAATTTTGGTTCTTCAGATTTTAATTTTTCTCCCTCGGTCATAGAAGATTTAGATTTATAAACTATGTACCCATGTTTGTCTATTATTGCAGCATTAGGATCAACATCATCATCAGAATCTGAGGCATTCATTAAGTCTGAAAATTTGTTCCGAGTCATATTTGATTGAAAATTTTTTAATCTGGAAATTTTTTCTTTATTTTCAGACTTGATTCATTGATAAAAACTTCCTCAGTTACATCATCAGAATTATCATAGAATATTTCTGAAGGTTCATCATTATCATTTAAATATTCAATTTCTGAAAATTCTTCATATATGTCTTCAAGAATTTGTTTAGAATTTATTTTATTTTGAGCTTCAGAAGTATTATTTGATGTACGTTCAGAAGTTGCTTCTGGAATAACTTCAGATTTTAATTCAGAAGATACTTCAGAGTCAGATTTTGGTTCAGAAGTAACTTCAGAAGTATTTGAAACTTCAAAGACTGTTTCAGAAATATTTTCAGAACTTATTTCTGATTCAGAATTTTTTATTGAATCACTTGAGTCAAGAGGTTTTTCATCTGAAAACAAAACTTCTGATTTGATAAAAGGAATTCTTTCAGGAAAAGAATGATCAACAGGTTTATTTACAACACCTTTACTTTTCTCATTGAAAATTTTCATATTTGAAACATCATATAAATTTGAAGGTGCTTTCTTCAAAATTTGACTTTCACTGTATCCTAAACCTGCTTTAATATTATAAAACTTTGAATTCTTAGTCTGACTTGTTAAAATGTTCAGAGTTTGTTTAGTTTGACCTCTTTTAAAATTCAGATCTTCTAATTCTTTGATCTTTTTGTATAATTCAAGTCTTTCTTGATTCAGAAAGTTCATTTTGACATTCAGAACTTCTTTTTCAGATTTTTCTTTAAAAATATCTTTTTGCATACTATCCATTTTTTCTTTCAACAAAGATTTTTCTTTAGAAACTTTTTCAAGTGTTTCTTCAGCATTTTGACAATTTTGTTTATAGATTTGACTTTCAGCTCTAAATTTATTTACCAACGTTCTTTCACCTTTTATTCTGTTTCAGAGATTTTCAAATTCATAAGTCATATTCAGAATTTGATCTTGCATGTTGTTTTCAAAATTTTCAGAATTTAATGATGAAATTGTTTCAGAATTAAGTTTAGAAGAAGAAGTTTGTACCTCAGAATCATGTGCATGTGTATCTTCTTGCAGCGCATGTAGCAATTTGAAGCATAGTGAGCAACTTCTTCATCATATTCTCCATCACTCGAGTTCAACCAATCTTCTTCATACTTTGTAACTAGAGCTGGATTCATTTCCTTTTTCTTTGCAAGTAGATGCTTCTTTTCATAGTACCCAGCATTCTTGACCTTAGGCATTTTGCATTGTCTTGCAAAATGACCAGGTTTTCCACAATTAAAACACCTAGCTGGTTCTGCAGTATCTTGTTGAATAGTATCTTGACTTAAGATCTTCTTATCTCCATCATTAGAATTTGGTTTGTTCTTGTATTTCTGATTATATCTTTGATGGAACTGTCTTGTCATGAAAGCAATACTATCAGAAATCCTTTTTAATTCTTTATCTGACTCATTTCCATCATAGAGGGAAGCTTCTGGAATCTCACAAATTTTCTTCATTGTTGACATGGACATTGAACTATTTTAACTTCTTACTTAACAAGGCTACAGTATCATTTGTCTTTTTCTATTCATTCTATCTGAATTTGATTTTGTCTTCTTGTTGAAACAAAATCCCATAAACATCATGGATAGACTTTCTAGACATATTCCTTGTAACCATGTTGTCAGAAAAGCTAGTCCATTCATTCCCCAGATTATTAAGAAACTTATTATTAATTACTGAATTAGATTTCTAAACACCATTTCTCCTTAAGTCATTCAAAATATTATTGAACCTATGATAAGTTTCAGTGATTGATTCACCCTCTTTCTATCTGAAATTCTCATATGTACCAATATATATGTTTAGTCTTTGAGCTTGAGCTTTAGTGTTCCCCTGCATCTGAGCTTCAACTTCATCCCACATGGCCTTTGCAGAAGTTAAGCTATCAACTCTGTTGAATATTTCATTTGGGATGGCCATGGTGAGTAAAGTAAGTGCTCTTTATTCTACTTTAGCTTGATCCTTTTCAGCATTATTATACATACCAGGACTCTTCTTAATCCGTGTAGCTGGAATTTCAGGAGTAGTTTCTGTTCTAGGAACAACAACAATTTCCATGTAGATTTCAAGGGGTCCATTGATAATGGATTGCATCAATGCCTCATCAATGTTATCCAAGAATTGAATCATCCTTATGCGCCATTGATGATATTCACCCAAGAACAGAGTAGGTGGTTTAGTTTCAGATTCGATGGAAACGATTTCTTTCGACATCTTGATATGAATGATCGCAAATTCACCCTAAGTTTGAAATTTAGATCAAATCAAAATCAATCTTGAATAGATTGATCAAGAATTTCAAGAACTTATCAGATCTCACAGGTTCTTACTAGAATAAAAAAACAGATGAATTTGCTCTGATGGCAATTGATAGATCCCAAGTATCAAAATATAGAAAGAATGTAGAATGTAATACAAGAAATATAGCAAGAAAGTCGGATGTAGTATTGATATTGACAAAGTTACACAGATGTATCTTTATAGTACAAAAGATCTAAGAACGTTAGTTCTAACAATCTAACTAACCTTCTATTTATATACAAGAAAGGATTCTAAACTAACAGATAGTTACATGACAGACCAATAGAATCAATACAAGCGTACAACATAAAGTTCATAACCACTTCTAAACTTCTTCAGAACTGTCTTCAGAACATCTTCAGAACATCTTCAGAGCATCTTTAGAATCTTCAGAACTTCTGAAGTAGACGCTTTAGAAGTTATGCCTTAGGCTTTTCTTGGCTTCTGACTTTAGACTTCTAAGCTTTCTTCCTTTATCTCTTCAGGACTAGTTCAGAAGATCTGAACTATGAAACTTTAGAACACAGTCTTCTTTGAAGCTATTTCATGATCTCTATCACGCAAAACATTTGTCTGCCGTAAGATCACCGGGACTCTCTAACTGAACGTAGTCAGGAAGCCAGGCCAACTCCCTAAAGGCAAGAAGGTCTTCGGCCGATGAAATCGTGCTCAAAGGGTTAGACATTTTTAGAAAAGAAGAGGAATTTGGTTTTTCTTGTGAAAAGTTGCAGGTTTTATCGAAGGGAGAATGGGAAGGATAAAAGGAAATAGATCGTTTCCTTTTATACCTACAAATTCGGCCCAAATCGACGCCTCACCTCCCTATAACGACACATGTCCTACGCCTTTTGGTTCGCCATCGCCGGATGACCGACACCTGTCCCTGACAGTTACCCACACGCACCTATACGCACCCATGACATAATCCAGTCTTATCGTCTTCCAACGGATTAACCACGAAACATCATCGTGACTCAGCGAGTCCTATTGTTTTTTAACCAGATCAAAGTGATTCAGTTTCTTCACAACCAAACCCTTAGGATCAGCGACACGTATCCGATAAATTTAAAATTGGAGAACTGGCTTTCAAAACTTGAATTTGGGGGCAAACTATTTGGGTAAAAATTCGCAAAACGCACGACCGTTGACTATTATCCTCGACCAAGTAATCTACGCGATTTAGAAATATTTAAGAAAGCTACACAACGGATGGTCGAACAAAAGTTGTACCAAGTGAACCTGATGTACGACAAACGAACGATGGACAATAGATCGACACACGATATCGATAAAAAACGTTTAGGTTTAATGAACTAACCGTTAACTATCCTTTAATTATCCTGCAGGACCGTTGGACGGTTATGGTCAAATGCCATCAAGCATATTTATGGGAGTCATTAATATCGAGCGAACGTTACAAGTGATACATTATATAAAATCCGAGTCCAAGCTCGAAGACAGCCCGGTCAATGATCACTGCAATCCCAACACTAAGAATATACACTCGCTCTCTAGATTTTTTATTATTTTTCTTTATATTCATTTCATAGATTTCCTCTTTGTAAATGTACGATCATAAGCTTAAAGGTTGACGTCCCTGTTTGACGTCATTTCTCATAGTGCAACAAGGATACCACCTTTGATCTAGAGAGAGAGTATATATTCTTAGTGTTAGGAATACAGTGATCATTGAACCAGTTGTCTTCGAGCTTGGACTCGGATTTTATATCTTGTATCACTTGTAACGTTCGCTCGATATTAATGACTCCCATAAATGCGCTTGATGACATTTGACCATAACCGTCCAACGGCTCTGCATGATAATTAAAGGACAATCAACGGTCAGTTTATTAAAGTCAAGCGTTTTTTATTGAAATCGTGCGTTGGGTGAATGTTCTTTGACCGCATATCATACGTCAGGATCGCTTGGTATGAATTTCGTTCGACCGTCGGTCATAGAACCTTATTAAAGATTTTTAAGTAGCGTAGAATACTTGGTCGAAGGAAATAGTAAAACGGTTCTGTGCTTTGTGGATTTTTACCCAAGTAGTTCTTGCAGCCTCAACTAGAGTTCTATTTCTTCTTTCCACAACACCATTTTATATAGGAGTCCTTGCAACTGAGAAGTTTTAAGAAATTGCTTCGTTGTTCAGGTACTCTTCAAGTTTGGCATTCTTGAATTCTGTACCATTATCACTTCTTAGCTTCTGGATTTTGCTTTGTATATGCACCTGGATTCTCCTCATCATGATGATTAGTACTTCTGGTACCTCTGATTTTTGTCATACAAATGCAAGCCATATATATCTAGAATATTCATCAATTAGTACCAAGATATAGTTCTTACCAGACAGGCTCTGTACAGCTATGGGGACCACAGAGGTCGACATGTAGCATGTGCAGAGGTCTGGGGCACGAGTGATCACTCTTTGTCTTGTGGGAGACTCTTTTAAGCTTTCCCATTTCACATGCGGAACAAAGATGATCTTTTTGGAATTGGACCTCTGAGAGGCCATCAACCAGATTGTATTTTACATGTTTCTAAAAATTTGAAAATTTAAGTGAGATAACTTGTGGCGCCAGAGCCAACCACTTCACTCTTCTTTGATATGAGATATAGAGTTTTTGTTCCATTCTTCGAACAGAAGTTCATTAAGTAAAGATTACACTTTCTGTTGGCTATGAGCAGCTCTTTACCTTACTTTGTAAATAAAGAGCAATGTTTGGAAGAAGATGCCAATGTCTACATCGCAAAGCTGGCTTACACTTAGTAAATTGTGCTTTAGTCCAGATAGTAAGCCACCTTTGTTAAAGATACGTCTCCTTCTTACAGAGTTTCATAGCCTTTGATCTGTTCCTAGCCATCATCACCAAAAGTTACTACTCCTAATTTGTCTTTGAAAGAGGAAAGTAACCCTTTGGTTTCAGTCATGTGCCTAGAGCATCCAGAGTCGAGATACCATATGTGCACACGTTGTTTCTGCAATACAGATTAGAGAGTTTTAGGTACCCATTTCATAATGGATCCTCTTATGTTAGGCTTAGGATTAGTGTCGTGCCTTTCTTTTATCTTACCCTTATTTTCAGGATTTCCAGAAGCTTCTGGTTTTCCTGTGTTGTTTTTAGGTTTTTCTTTCTTCTTCTGACTTTTAGGATATTGTCTCATCTTAAAGTCTGAAGGGAAACAATGTGGACCAGAAAAGAGTTTCTTTAATTTTAACAACAAAGAGAGACATTCAAAATTTTGGGAAATAAAAGATTTCATTGAAATTTCATTCTTAAAATGAGAATTACAAGATTTCTTATTTACATATATTCTACCATCAGTTGTTCTACTGAACTTCTTATCTAGTATAGAGTTATTTCCTTTGAAATCTGAGTTCTTCTCTTGAGTCCTCTTCTTTGTAGTCCACTCCCTTTGGACAATTGGAGATTTCACTCAAATAGAAGAAGCTTGATTATCTTTCATGGTCCATTATCCTTTTTGTTCCTTTGTGAACTTAATTGGCTTCTGAAAGTTTGACTTTGAAACAGAAGGTTTGAGAGTTTGAGATTGATTTCTTTTTTTGATTTCATCTTCTTTCTCTAGTTCTAGACATGACTTGGCTTTGATACACATGTCTAGAAAATCAGGACATATGGGAATTCTAGATTTCTGTTCTTTTGAGAGAACAGAGATCATAGGTATTCCATTTGGAAGTCTTCTGACTTCTGGCCCAAATATTTTCCTCTTTGTTATGTCAACATCAATATTTACTCTTGATTCATTGGTGAACAAATATTCACCATGTTTCAGGATTTGGATTTTGTGTTGGGACATAAACAGAAGGCAATCTATTTTCAAAAGATATCAGAAGTTTATCTGAATATTGAAAAAGTTCATCATCATTCTGATCTTTTGATTCCTATGGATATACTTTAAAGCCTTCATCATCTCTGTCTAGGCAGTCGTTCAAATCAACAAATTACAGGGAAGTATCTCTGGATGGTTTTGTGGAGGTGTAGAGCAGTTGGATTTTTCATTTCGAAGGTTTTTTGGCTCTGCATTTTCTTTTATCACACATTCATTCAGCGTTTGAAGTAAATCTTTTTCAAAGTTAGATCTTATCTTTTTTCTGTATTCATGGGTATGATTCATCTTCTTCTGGATTTAAAGTGATATGAGTAAATGAACTGAAGTTGAAAACTTCAGCGTTCCTTTATACTAGTTTTAAATCTACTTGATTTATTTTGCCAGTTATGCGGTTAGAAGTATACTTGATGTTTTTATATTTCAGTTTTTTAACTTTGTGCTCATTTTCATATTTGGATCTTCTAAACACAGATTTTTCATATAGAACAGGAAACTCAGGTTGTTGTTCTTTCCCCACATGAAATACAGAGTCCAAGGTATTTCTCTTTTTGCAGGTATAAGGGTCAAAATCATCAAAACCAAGACCTGCCTTATCCATTTGCATATTTATCTTCTCATGCACATTTTGAGCATCTTGATAATTTTTTATCAAGAGCTCTTTTTTCTGAAGACTTATGTGTATAAGTTCCCTTTCCTTTAGAAAATAATTTGTTAGTGCTACAGAACTCAATCTGTCACTCTCTTTAGCTTCAATCTCTTTGACTTTTTCTTCAAAAGATTTTTAAGTTCATCAATCTCCCTTTTTAGGTTGCTTTTTGTGGAACTTTTAAGTTTTAAAACTCTGTCATTTTCCACATAAAGTTCTTGCTTCTCTTCAGTCAGAAGCTCCATTTCTCTTTTGAAAATATTTCTTTCTTTTTCAATAAGCTCAAGAGATTTTTCAATAGCTTTTCCTTTCTGCTTTTCAGATGACAGCTTCTGTCTGAGAGTTTCAAAATCTTGAGTAAGATTAAAGATGGTATTTTCAAGTTCAGATTGTTCAGATGTAGAGCAAACCTGAGAGTCAGTGGTTGAGTCCTCTATTTCATTGTTCTCATTGCCATGCCATAGAACAATGCTTCTCCATCGCTTGATTGATCAGATAGCCAGCTTTCTAGTTCGACCACCTTTGATCTTTCATTTCTGTTGTACTTGTATTTGTTCTTGTAATACGTTCCATCCTTGACCAGAGGGCCTTTGCAATCATTGGAGAAGTGCCCAGTCTTGCCACATTGAAAACATCTATCATTCTTCTTTATCTCTTTCTTCTCTTCATCCCTCTTCTCTACCAGAGGTGCCTCTTGTCTTGGCACGTACATACGTCTGTTGATTAGACCTTTCACCTCTGTTAGACCGACCTCTATTCTATAAAGATCGATTCTTAAATTTTCTAGTAAATTGTTTGGTGATCAGGGCCAGAGACTCAGCAAAGGCACTTATCTCATCATCATCTTCAAATCCAGAAAGCGCAGCTTTTGTATCAGCTTCAGATATGAGAGCCTTGCTCTTTCCTCTCTTTTCTTCATCTCTGTTCCTTCTAGCTGACCCTTTAGATTAAAAAATTAGGGCCAGTGGACCACCAGCTCGCCTCTTCTTTTGTGCCTCCTTCTCATGGTTAGCTTGAAGAGACATTGATAAATTTGACCATTCTTCATTCAAACGCTTAAGAAATAAGACATTGTTGTCTTCCTACAATCTGATAATATCACATTTCTTACACAGATTAATAAGAGTGTTGAATCAGTGATATGTTTGTTCAAGTGTCTCTTCTGGTAGAACTTGAAAGCCATTATATGCATTCAGAGCTCGTGCTCTTCTGTTCTTTCTCATTTTAGCTCAACCTTCCATTTGATTTGTCAGATGATCCCATAGATCCTTAGCAATTTCACAATAATCCAATGACTGAAAAATCTCATTTGGGATTGCCATGATGAGGAGCCTCTTGGCTTTGAGATCAATTTCGACTTTCCAGTTGTCCTCGTCATCCCAATCCTTTCTTTCTTTTGGAATTCTGTAGGCGGGAATTTCTCAGTGGTATTTGTCGCCAGACTTCTAGGAATCACTGAGGTCAGAACATAAGGCCCATTCAGTACTGAAGAGTATGGATCTAGATATAAACCTTCATAGAAATTGATCATGTGTATCTTCCATTGAGGAAACTCATCCCTAAGGAGAGTTGGAGGTTTAGTCAAGGATTTTGAGTTGTACTTAGCATTCCAATTTGGGTTCGCCATTTTCGTAGAAAAACGGGGAGAATAGGATCTAGATGAAGAGTTGTAAGGAATTGAAGATGTAGAACTGAAATTGAACAATCGAAACTCAAAAAACTTGATAGTAACTTACGATTCTCAGATCTAATTGAAAGGTACCATTGATTTGAAGAATTTGGTGGTGGAACAGCAAAAACTCGTAAAACATGGTATGAATTAAAAACAGCAATAAAATCGAGAAATTGTAGTTGAGTGGAGATTTCTCCATACTGGATTAAATCAGCTAATCAATAGATTTATTAGTTAGCTCTGATACCAATTGTTGGAACCCAGATCCAGTTTACACTCAATATAAATTGATTACAGTAGATATCGAATAGTAAGGGGAAGCAATAAGGTAATCAACAAGTAAACTAGAATCGTTTAATTGAAAGGTTTGAACAGATTTAATTAACACAACTGATATTTGTATTTCACTCAAGGATTAATCACTTACAGTAAAGATCAATACAAGATATCTCTCAAGCTCTCCAATTCAATCAAAAACTTTTACGTCAAGTACACTTCCCTATTTATACTAGTCTAAGTACACAGGTCAAAGAACTAGCCTATTACACAATGACACGTAGGAGGAATCTCTAACCAAGTTTGTTAAATGGTTATGGCATGTTATCCAACACGTGCATTAATGTCCCTTGTATAACCAGAGATGGCTCTGTCCTGAAGAGTCTTCTGGAATGTCTTGCATGTACTTCTGAAGTGTTCTTCTTGAATAAACAATTAGTCTTCAGAAAGTTTTCTTCATACTTTTCACATAAAGATATAGCTAACATGAACAAAGGACAAGCCTCCAATAGATGTTTGACATGTGACATGTAGCCTCTGATTTGCATTTAATGCAGTGGTATAGATAGATGAAGAAACCCTTATTCATATTTATGCATGTTTAACTCTTTCCTTGAACCTCTGTATGTTTAACTCTTTCCTCGAACCTCTGCATGATATTTTCTCTTCTATATCTTATGCATCAAAATTACTTAGTGATTCTACGGTTGCAATAGAATAGGTTTTAAACTTGTTCTTATTCTGCTTATAACCTGTAAATTTGTTTATCTCAGTAAACTTATTTAAAAACTTAAAAGGTATGTTTGTATTCACCCCCCCCTTTTTACAAACTATTTATGTACTTATACATTCTTGTAGACTCCTTAGGGACCAACATACTTCGATTTTGTCCACAAACAGTCGATGAACAAAAAGCTTAAAACACTTTGAATTTTGATCGAACTATCTCAACATACTGCAAATTGATAATAGTAATTAATTCTATATACATCGTCTATGATCATAGAGCCAATTAAACTTCAAAAAATCATCAAAATTGGATCAAATCATCAAAATCACTTAATACGAGTATTGTTCATCTCGAGCAAACATTATTTCATTCAAATCCTTGAATCTTTGTTGTTAGAATGATCATATCAAAGTATGATGTCTTTGATTATGCTCTGATACTAATTGTGATTAGTAATTACAACAACAATTCAAGAATTAACTATGAAAGCTAAGACATTGAAGCACCCAAGTCATCCTCATATTAGATAGAATCTTTTAGCACCTTACAAACTCTTAGTCAACTCTCATAGTAGATTCTATAACCCATGACACCTTTTATATAGATGTCCATGACATGAGGAAAACCCACGCCCAAAACCAATTACATGGATATTACAATTACACAGCAATAAAGCTTACTTTAAAAAACATCACATACCAAGGACCAAATCTAGTCCTAAGACAAATGATAGACTGTGGTGAAAAATGAAAAAGGTATCGGAAAAACACAAATGATGTAATTATTGTAGGCAATGTATTAACATGACAAACTTTTTTACAATTTCTTGTATACAATTTCTATGTAAAGTGCAATAAAAATGGCTTAAAATTTAAAACTCCAAGAGAAGCGTTGATTAATTATTAGTCAACATACTTATCTAAAGTGGCAATAAGAGTGGATTTAGGGACCGCACCAATAACACTCTCTTTCTTCTCTCCGTTCTTGAAGAAAAGCACAGTCGGAATGCTTCTAATTCCATATTGTGATGCTACATTTGGACAGTCATCGGTGTTGATCTTAAAACACACAGCTTTGCCAGAATATTCTTTAGCCAGTTCATCCACCACCGGAGCTATCATCCGGCATGGCCCACACCACGGTGCCCAGAACTCTACCAGCACTGGCAGGTCAGCTGCTACCACCAATTCAGTCCATGTGCAGTCTGTTACCACTTCCACTGTAAATGAAACAAAAAACTAAAAAAATATAAAACGACCCATTTAACTTTAACATAATGATTTTACTTCTTGAGATCAGCAGGAATTTAAAACTAAGGGGTGTTTAGGACTGCTTATTTCAAGTGATTATTAACTTATTCTAGTGTAATACCGGTAATAAGGAGTTTTAAGTGGTTTGGATGAAGAGGAAAAATAAGAAACACTTATACGGTTTTGCACCTGTAATAAAAAGTTTTTGATAAGTTACTCTCTTCTAACTTATTAACTTATTCGGGTGTGGTCAATGGGGTGGTCCAGGATATTTGCCTAGTAGGGTCACCTTTAAGGTAGACGAAAGTCGTGCAAAGTCATCCGACGTGCTTTTAGCCTAATTACACCGTTTCGAGGAATTTAAAAAAAATCGTTGATGTCGAGGGTTTTTTTAAGAGTTTTTGTCCATTTCGAAGGGCATGTTTGGTTTTTTGGTTGATTTCAAGAGACATCTTTAAAGACATTTTTGGTCTTTTGATTGATTTCAAGAGATTTTTCTTGGTTGATTTCAAGAGACTTTATTGGATTTTTGGTTTATTTTAAAAGACTTTTTTTTGAGTCGGCGATGGTCGACTAGGGTTGTGGGGTCTTTTCCAAAAATTTACTGAGGGTAACTAAGTAAGAAGTTAGGAAAAGAAATACTTTTAACCCTTATAATATTTTTCAAAAGACTTTTTTTGTTTTAATCGTAACTCTTCTTGGTATACCTTTCAATGGTGCAATTGAAATCATTATAACAAAATTTGGTTTTCAAGAGGATAAAAATATCTAAATGTTCTTATGGAATATTTTATTGGAACAAGTTTTTAGGATATTTTTATAGTAAGACGTTTTTAGGCATTTTTTAACAAGGTTTTAGGACATTTTAAAATAAAACAACTTGTTAATTTCTTCATATTATATAAAAGTAAATATCTAATTCAAAGATGTGTTTAAATGATACTTCAAAAAAGTTTTATATAAAAAAAAGCTAATATGAATTTTTTAAAGTGTTCTCAAATGCGTTCAAAAATGTCTTATAGTTAATTAAATTTGTTGAAACACCTTTACATAGGATCTATAATATTTACTTTTATAAGCTTAAGTCTTATAAAAGAATTCATAAGAATATTTAGATATGTTTATACTCAAGTAAAGTTGATTTTATTGTGGTGACATTTTTCAAAAGTGTAAAAGCAGAAGATAATAAGATAATTTATTTAAACATGTATGAAAAACTTGTTAATGTATTAAAAACATCTAAACAAACTTAATGTAAATAATATTTTATTTAAATAGTTTGACCGTATAAACTTAATTAAGTCACGTAAAATAGTCTATAAAAATATTTAAATATTTTTATCTGTATCATAAAGTAACAAAGATTTTGTTTGTGTATGAAAACACCTAAAAGAACGACACCACCTTAATACTTGTTCCAGAAGCATAAGTAACATATGATAAAAAGAGTCCGACATAAGAGCATCTCCAACATCTATGCTAAAATAGAGAAAAAAAGGTTTTTAGCATTTTTTTGTGCTCCAATAGCTATGCTATCCTCTATGCTAAAATAGAGAATAGAGGGGAGAGATTGTAAAAATCTCTAAATTTAGATAAATCTCTAAAAGCATATAAAAGAGAGAAAAAAAATATTTTAATTATATTCAACCAATCAAAATAATTGATGCTAAGTGTGTATGAGAGAGAAATAATATTTTATTAAATGATGAAATACTTTATTAGTATAATTAGTGATAAAGTTGCTAAAATAGAGTAGCTGTTGGAGTTGAATGAATTTTTTTTTAGAAATTTTAACTTTTGATACTCTATTATAGAATTTTTTTTTAGCATAACTGTTGGAGATGCTCTAACCTCTTATTATTAGTCACAAATGAAAAAACACTTCACATTTCAGCACCCACTATAATAAAACTGGTTTAATTGGACGTCATTAATTTCTAAGCATCCTATTAGGGGATTATAGAATTTCTATAAAGTTGTTAGTAAACCTTTTTGTATTAAAAATATCATAAAAATCTTGTTAAAATGTTCAAACCGTAAACTAGACCACCGCCTCTCAGGTCCCCCGACTGATTCTACCATAGAGGCCAACGATAGACAAATAACTCCCCCCCGAAGACCGGACCGAACGGTTTGGCTAATTTTCAAACGAGACTGGACCGTCAGGCCGTTCAAACCACCAAACCAGAACGGTCTGGTTGGACTTGATTCTACCAGTTTGAGCTGTTCAACGGGTTTTTTGAACACCCCTATAATACAATTGTTTTATTGGACGCTACTAATTTCCAAACGTCCTATTAGTGTCTTATAGAATTGCAATAAAATTGCTAATTGAACGTTTTGTATTAAAATTGTCCTAAAAAAATTTGTTAAAATGTTTAAAACCATCGTATAAACTTATTACAACGACTTTAAATACGATATGTTACTCTTTGGTCATAAAAATTAATTTCTATAAAGTGGTCTATTAAGTCTTTTAATTTTTTTCACCTTCTATAAACTTGATTTTGTTATAGTAGTCTAGACGGAGGTTCATGAAAAAACTTTAAATAAATGAAAAAATAAAAAATATCTTATCAATCGCTAGATTGGAATATGAACTAATGGATGTACTTTAAGTGGACGGTTACAACTTGAAATTTTTTTAATTAAAAAAGTCTCCGGCCTCTATTTTTTATTCAAAAAAACGAAAATAAACAAAATTCAATCGAAATAAATTACACCAAAAAATGATCGTATTCTTCTCGTTAATTTGACATCCATATTGGTATGTTTTTTTGTCTTTTTTGCGAGGTATTCGGGTTTTCTATTTATTTAACGTTTTTCCATGAATCTGACCTATTGAAAACAAACAACATTTTAGAGATGAAAATTCAGAGGGAGACCTTGACTCGCAGAAGATTTGCAGACGATTCGGGATTTGTTCCTGCATCTGAGTTTGGAAAAGGATGAGTTTATAGTGGAGGGCTTCATCATGGGATTCTTGGTGAAACATGGAGCATCTATGGATGATGTAAAACGACGATGGATGTGGTGTAGAACAGTGGCTCTGGATGTACCCATTTGGAAGCATTTCTCCATAGCCATTTCCCCTCTCTTCTTTCTGTGGTAGTATTATGAGGCTATCTAAGAGTTGGTTCAATTCAAATAATGGAAAACTTTCGTGGTATATAGCCCTTTTCTTTTTATGTCTATTTATTTATTTATTGTTTTTAATGTAGCATTTTTCGTTATTTCAATTAATTAATGGTGGCCAAGAGATGGCTTACTACAAACCAAGACAACCTAAAACAAAACGAATATATATTTAAAACAGTTTTGGTTATTTTAAAAAATGGTAAATCTTTGAGAATTAAAATATAATCTTAGCGCTTCATATGATTATGATCGGATTTTATTGATCAATAATTGTGACTTTGACTGGTCAAATTTACGATGATGTCAAAAATAAGGGTTAGTTTTGTAACTTTTATAAATACACGACAAGCATATTCATGTCATGTAATCAAAATTCCTCTAACTTACGCATACCTGTGTCAGGATTTATTTCGTGCTTTACAACCAAAGTTATAAATGTTAATCAGATGACTGACTATAATCACTTATTTATTTATCAAATATTTATCACTTATCAAATGAAAATCTCCCTATATTTTTATATATAAAAATACAACATATCTCATTTAAAAATAATGTCTTCGAAATGGAATGTGTGTAAAAATACTCTACCTCAAAACATATAACTGTGTATTCTTATGAATTTAATCGACTTCTAGTGTATTTCCTAATAGGCATAAGGCTTGATTTATTTTAATGGTGTATGATTATATTAAAAAGATGTCCTATTAACTCGGGTTACACATACCTATAACCATATACGATGATTAATTTGGCCGTTAAAGAGGATAACGAAAAAGTTTGGATTTTAAAAACAAAAAAGAAGTAAGAACCAACTATTCCCAAAAAAAAAATACGGTTCTTTATTATGTAATCTAGAAAACAATGCTTGATAGAGCACAAACAACTTCATTATATTTAGCCTCATGATGTCATAAACCGGTTTTCATTTGGTTTGGTTTGGTTTAATTTATTAGATCGGATCTAAATTTTTATATCTAAATTAAGATATTCCAAATAGTACATTTTATAGTTGTTTCAAAAATCATACCCGAAGGACTAACAATCCAATTAGGTTAGGACTAACAATCCAATTAGATTTGAACTGATAACGTTATGAGTAGGTCTTTATTCGGTCCAATTTGATATGTCAACCCAGTCTAAAAATTCATTTCTGAAGTAAAATATCTTAAAAATTACTTTTTATAGTTATTTCAGAAAACGTAACATATATGCTAAACAAAAGTTTAACATTACATTTATAATAATCAAACCAACTTTAACTCTGTCTTTAGTTCGTTCAACCAATTTTTGGAACCTTTTACTTTTAAGTAATAAAAAAACCAATTTTAACTTTATCCTTAATTCATTCAACCAATTGTTAGAACCTTTTACATTTTATCCATAGATATGAGATTTAACATGAATTTTAATGGGATCTCTTAAATGAGATGTTTTACAAGGTGATCAAAAAGTAAATCATTTGAAAGCTCCTTCACAAAATAAAAATTGTTTGAAAATAAAAATTATATAAAAAGAAAAATCCAATAGATTTTTGTGCATATAAAAACTGTTTAAAGTATGGATATTGCTATTGTGGATCGTAAGGTTGTTAACGCTATGGAGTTTATGTGGATGATATTTTAAAACCTCCAATTTTCTTCTCCAAAATTAAAATTGGACTCCTGAGGTTTTAATATGCATCTGGTGTCGTGGCCACCAAATTGATAAATCATAAAATAAAGAGTGAACTATATTTTTCGTTTTTTATTTATCTAAATATTAACTCTCGTCCTTCGACTTTACTAATTATATTCCAGCCCTTACGATTGTATATTGTTACCTAACTCAAACGACTATCCGCAATAATTATTAAATCCTCTCATGTGCTAGTCGCTTTTTAATCATTTTAGCTTTTCTTTTACAACTTTTTGTAAGAGTAAATTAGCTTTACACTTAATAACACTGTGTGTCCTTAAATCAAAATAATTATAGAAAACCTCTCCATGGTTTATGATTTCACACCCTTTTGATCTCTTTGCCCTAACACCGTTAAGGTAATATGTTAAGTAGGTTAATTCAAAGGGTATTTTGATCTTTTTATGACTTTTTAATTTTTTTTAATTAAAAACTTATCTTTTGTTATAAAAATCACGGGACCAAGAATTTAATTTGCTATATCTATCTATGTATATACAATTTTCGAGAAGCAACCCCTCCTTCCTCCGACCACCAACTCCGATTCACTATTACCAGTGACGTCCTTCCTTTCTCCGATGAAATCGCCAAGAAGATTTCGGCATCCCTCATCACTAACGACCACCTCCCCTTCCCTCTTCAACCTCTTCTTCTTCTTCACCGAGAAGAACACATCGACATCCATCTAGGGTGAACTCCTCCCCTCTCCCATGTCTCAACTTTATCTCTAATCCAGGAATCACAATCTTCTTGTGGACCTTCATCCAAATCTTCATCTTTGAAGGGTTTTGGATTGCTTTTTAATGGGTTTTTTGAGTGGATGTTAATAAAGATGACATGATTAATTGCTAGTTCCTCACTTATCCCCTTGTCTCTTTCTTCCTTCACCTCCAATCTCCTTCCCCCTATAGATCCCAGTATATGCAAGCACAATGATTATATCGATTAAAGCAATAAGAACAAAGTGATTGAGGAATTTTCGCAGTCGGATATCTCACTTGTACGGTTACAATATGATTTGATAGTATTTAGGCTTTCTAGTAATCGACTAATATTCACTCTAATCTCTTCTTAACAAATAATCTCGCGCACACCTAAAGAATGACCCTAACCCTCTACTTATATGTAGAACATTTATCGTAATAAGGAAACTATGAGATAAGGCATTATACACTTGCCTTATTTACAATAAAGCAACGTTTCCTTATATTAAACCTTCCTAATTATTAACTTTGTTGACTTTGCACTTTTGGTCCTTCATGTCTTCAATAGTTGTCATCTCGGATACAATAATTTCAGACCTAACACCCCCCCCCTATTTGTTTGCTGCCGTCATCAACATCCACACCGTATTGCCGAGAAATTAATCAGAAGCAGATCCAGTGATGTCTCGCCTCCTTGTTTCCTCCGTGTCCGATTTCAAATACAAGCAAAGGCAAATCCAGTCTTACCCCATCTCGAAATTCACTTGCATTGGAAGTACGTACTTCGGCAAATTTCACGTCTAGGTTTTTATGGCCGATTTTAGGGTTGTTTTCTTTCAAAATTGATTTAAGGTTTTCGTGCATTTGATTTAGCTTTAGTGCATTGATTTATATGGATTTTGAATCAAAAACTTATTGAATTAATTTGCTCAAATTTGTTGTTATGTTCTTGACGTTGATTGGTAATGCTTCTTAAAGTCCATGTATTTGATTTACAATTGTGCTTTATTGTTGTTATTCCCAAATATATGATCAATCTATGAATCCATGAAGAACACACTTGAGAGAAAAAGTCAAATAGTTGAGGGAAAATCAAATTTCATATATCTCACTAATGAATGTTGTTTACAAAATACAATGGGAATGGTATTTATACCCTTACATGAAGAATACAAAATTACAATACAAAGCTTGAATACAACAATATTTCTCATTCCTAACATTCTCCCCCTTTGGATTCAAGCTTTGAAAAATGAAAATAATTTATATCTAAGCCTCAATCCAAGTTCTTCTTCCAAGTCTCTTGCAATCATCCTAAGCATCAGACAATCGTTCACCATATTCAACCCTCTTTGCATTCGAGATCACAAAACAACAACCATCAAAGATCTTTTAAATCTTGTCAATGCTAAACTTTAACTTCAACAACCTCCTCTAAATCATAAGTCTTTTAACGATTATGAAGATGATCAGAAGTTGTCAATCTTTGAATAACAATCTCTTCGCAACAAACAGACTCAAATAAAAATCTTCATCATGAATACAGAAGTTGTCAATCTTTGAAGTTGTCAATCTTTGAATAACGATTATGATGTGCACTAAATTGTTGGTCCCAAAGAAGTCTACAAGAGTGTATAAGTATAGAAACAGTTTGTAGAAGGTGGGGGGAGGGGATGAATACAAACACGGCTTTTTAGGGTTTTTAAATAAGTTTATTGAGATAAAAAAATTACAAGTTATAAGTGGAATAAGAACAAGTATTAAACCTATTCTATACAACCTTAGAATCACTAAGTACTTTTGATGCACAAGATAAGAGAGAAATAAGATCAGAGGTTAAAGGATAGATAAACATCCATAAAGATGAAGATGAGGGTCTTCATCTATTTATACCCAATACATTTAATGCAAGTCAGATGGTACATGCCACTAAGCTTTTAGCAGAATATGAACAACGACCTAGTCAGAGTTGGTGAACACGTGGGAGACTCTCAAGTACCTCCGTACATACTTTCTGACAAGGCATGAGGGTTTGACATTTGTGCATCGAGGATAAGATCAACTTTGATCTTGCTGAGTAGGCTTCGTTTGATTGCTGATATTGAGGCTTCAAGGAGGAGTCCTTCAGGTATCATTGAGGCATGCGCAAGATCTCACACTTCTTCTAAATGGACGTTGCTATCACTGAACCGCTTTAGATCACGAGCTAGCCATCTCTGTCTTCAGTAAGGTCTTCGACTATCACTGAAGGATCCTTTGGTGTAAGTGTTGTTCTTCAGATCTTCTAACTTCAGATAGTGTTCCTGACTTTCAGTGATCACTGAGTGCAATGAGCGTTTGCTATCACTGAATATGAGCATTGACTTAAACTTGGATTTTCACTGAGTATATTAGAGGAATCATATTCAAATCACTAAAAGAAGTTTGGATCAACAATCCCCCCATATTTGATTATGATTAAGCGATATAAGAAAAAAATTCTTGTGAAGATTAGTATAGCCATGGGAAATTTAATGAAAAAAATCCTAAGGACTAATCTGTGAGATCTTGTTGATCCAAACTCTTTTCAGTGATTTGAATATGATTCGTCTTATACTTAGTGAAAATTCAATTTATAGGATAATGTTCATATTCAGCGATAGCATACACTGACCGCGCTTAGTGATCGCTGAAGATCAGGAACATCATCCTATCACTGAAGATTTGAAGAACAACACTCATACCATAAACCATTCAGCGATAGTCAAAGGCATAGCTGAAGATAGAGACAGATAGGTCGTGATCTGAAGCGGTTCAGTGATATCGATGTTCATCTACCTAAAGTGTGAGATCTTGCAAAGCCTCAGGGATACCAGAAGACTTCATCCTTGATATCTCTGGTTCAATGATCAAGTGGAGCCTACCTAGCAAGATCAATGTTGATATTATCCTCGATCCACAAAAGTCAAACCTCAATACCTTGTTAGAAAAGGACGTACGGATTGTCTCTTATTCCCCATCAAATCCGATTTGGTTACTGTTCATATTCGGCCAAAAGCATGGTTGGCTTTTGGACAAAGGACAAGTTTCAAATAGAAACTTGACACGTGGCATATACCTTTTGCTTTGCCATAAATGCAATGGGTATAAATAGATGATGAACTCCTCTTCATCTTTATGCATACTTATTCTCTCCTTAAAACTTCTGCTGCTTTTCTATCCTTCCTTGTGCATCAAATTTAGTGATTTTTTAAGTTGTAATAGAATAGGTTTTAATACTTAGATGTAGCCGGTACCTAGAAACTAGTCCCTAGTGCGGCAGGCTCAGTACCTGAAGACAGGCAAGGTTTCAATTGCTTTCTTTCCCTCAGACGAGAAAAAGGAGGTGATCCTTGGATAAAGCGAGTGCTTACAACTGTAAATTTTTTTATGCAATATAAACTCATTTAAAAACCTAAAAACTTTGTGTTTGTATTCAAAACCCCCACCTTCTACAAATTGTTTCTATATCCTTGAACTCTTGTAGACTCCTTCGAGACCAACAAGCGGTATCAGAGCAATGTTTATTGCTTTCTAATCTTTAAAACAATTAATTTCCTTTTATTTTAAAATGGGCTAACACAAACAAAAACTACATAGACAATGGATCTTTAGCTAAACCTCCTAGATTTATCCGTGATAATTTCCTAGTTTGGAAGGAAAGAATGACTCTATTCCTAGAAGGGTTAGATTCTAAGATCCCTACTCTGTAGAGAATAGACCATTCATTCAAACACTCTTAGTTCCTTCAGTTCCTGCAACTGCTACCTCTCCTGCTATTCCTGAGAGACGTATTCCCAAAACTCCAAATCAATGGAGTGAGGAAGACAAGAAAGAGGTAGCTGTTGACTCAAAAGCTAGATCTATTATTGTCATGTCTCTTCCAGATGATGTTTATTATTTTGTGATGAAAATGAGGACTTCTAAATCCATGTGGGATACTCTCTATGTCCAATATGAAGGAAGCGATAAGGTTCAGATTATGTTGGTCCCAAAGGAGTTTACAAGAGTTCAAGGATATATAAACAGTTTGTAGAAGGGGGGGGGGGTTTGAATACAAACACAAGTTTTTTAGGTTTCTAAATTAGCTTATATTGAATAAACAAATTTACAATTGCAAGCAGAATAAAAACAAGTAATTAAACCTATTATATTACAACTTAAGAAATCACAAAGTTTGATGCACAAGAACAATAAGAAATAGAAGTCGAGGTTTGAAGAGAGAAATTTCATGCATAAAGATGAAGAAGGGTTCTTCATCTATTTATACCCGTTGCATTAAATGCAAATCAAAAGGTATATACCACGTGTCAAGTTTCTATTTGAGACTTGTTCTTTGTTCAAAAGGCAGCCATGCTTTTGGCCGGATATGAACGGTAACCAAATCAGATCTGATGGGAACATAAGAGCCAATACGTACGTCCTTTTCTAACAAGGCATGGGGTTTTTGACTTTTGTGCATCAAGGATAAGATTAACATCGATCTTGCTAAGTAGGCCCTACTTGATCACTGCCCAGTAGCTTCAAGGATGAAGTCTTCGGGTATCACTAAGGCTTATGAAGATTTCACACTTCAGGTAGTTGATTGTTGCTACGCTGAACTGCTTCAGGTCGTTTAGCTGATCAACTCTTTCTTCAGCTCAAGCCTTCGACTATCGCTGAATGGACTTATGGTGTGAGTGTTGTTCTTCAGATCTTCAGAGATAGGATGTTGTTCCTGATCTTCAGCGATCACTGAGTGCAATCAGTGGATGCTATCGCTAAATATGAACAATATCATATAAGTGGAATTTTCACTAAGTGTTTAAGGAATCATATTGAAATCACTGAAAAGAGTTTGGATCAACAATCCCCCCCCCCCCCTATTTGATTATGATTAAGCAACCTAATAAATTGCTTGAGGAAATTAGTAAGGACTTAGAAATTTTAAAGTAAATATTTCTAATTACTAATCTGTGAGATATTTTTCAGCTAATAACCTATTTGAATTGAGTTTTATTTATAAGGATATGAAATCACAAATTTTACAAGTGTAAAATCACAAATTTCACATAGTGTAATGTCAGTGAGTATGAAGAGTTTTAAAGAAAATAGAACTATATGTTCATTTTCCCTTTTACTATTTTCAGGGATCTTTTCAGTACACAAATGGAGTACAGTACTTCATTGAATTTCATTAATCACAATAATATGAAGAATTAGAAAGTGAAAATGAAATTACAAATATAAGGTAAAATACAGTACACTGAAGAAAATTATAAAGGGGTGTTATTAGAGATTGATCAGAGAATAATCAAAGCTTCTCTTTTCTTCTTCGTAACTCATTTTCATAGATCTTCTTTTGAAGGAGAACGGGGCCATTGTTTGACTAGCAGTTGTAGAACATAATCTTGAGAAGTTTGGAAGCAGCTTTTCGAATCTCCTTGTTTCTGAGAAACTTTATTAGCCCATCATTTAAAATGTCACCTCATTTTAGCAATGTAAGCAAAAAAAGTGGGGGTAACTTGTTTAAAAGGTAACAAATTACTCATTTCTATATTGGATAGATTTTTCAAAGTACAATACAATAATATTTTTATTAAAGTACATTGTTTTATTAAAAATAAAAAACTAAAAGTATAATGTTATAATAAAGAAATTTATGAAAATAGATCGTAATTTCATGCATTTAGTCTTTTCTATAATTGTAAATGGAGGCAGATCCAGAAATCTTTTTGAGGAGTGGAAATAATTAAGTTGATATAAAATAAAACAAAATTTAATTGTGAAAAATACACTTTAGTTAGTTGACATAGCTGATATTTTGCTAGAAAATAATTAAAAGAAATACCTAAAATGATTTAATGTTAATATGTGGATATATATGCTTTTTTGTGTGTATATATATATATGTATGATGTGTATGTGTATTGACAGCTAAAAACCGTTCGTGTACACAAAGTCCCCACAGTGGCGCTGCAAGTGCACGCCGACACTATGGTTGCCTTCAAGTAATAAAGTGATAAAATACCAGTATCGTTCCCACAGGGACTGGAACTACTGAGAATCTGAGATTTTTATGAACTTCTTGGTTTTCGGTTTTGGTTTGATTTAAAATGATTTTGAGAGTTGGTGAATAATTGTAAATAACAGGATTAACTAATAAATTAAAAGATGGATATGGGTGCAAGTGTTCCATTAGATAAATAATAATAATAATATTGTCGAAAACTTATAAGAAATCTAAAGAACTCCAGATCTCTCGAAAGTAAAGTTTTAAAGACGACTTATAAATTTCCATAAAGTTCTCCTTTTTAGTGCTTTAAAGTTTGTTGATTTAGATTCAAATTACATGGGGCGTACATATATACCCAAATCTCTTTGTGATATAAAGTACGATAACCAAATAAATCCTAGTTAAAAACATACAAAGTCCGCATCTCTGCGTGATTATTCAAAGTTCTCTAGAATCTATGTATATCACTTAAACCGTATTTCGAATCCACCCATCTCTAGGTTTAAGATCTTATATTAACACTTCAAAGTGATCGGTTTATCCGCGTCTAGTTTAAGTTCCAATTTAAGTGACCAAACATTTAAGGCATTAGAAACAAGAACACCCACATATTAAATAATTACTTAAGTTAAACTCACACCCACACCCACACCATTAAGACAATTAGCTCATAATAAACATGAAAAGCAGTAAATAAATAAAAGAGAAATGAAATGTATCTTGCATTAATATATAAATAAAAGAAAAGTCAGCACAGTGTTTAGGTTGTGGCGACAAGAAAGAATACAGAAATTTAAAGTGCAGAAAATAAAAGACAAGAAATTAAAACTAAACCACAAAATAAAAATAGAATTCGGCAAGTGCTAAGAGGAGAGGAGAGAAAGAGTCTAAAACTTTTGGATGTAGTGTCTAACAATGAACCCCAAGGCCCCCTTTTATACTACTAAAAAGGCAAGGACCTTTGGTTAAAGACAATAAGACAAAGGGACCCATATCCCTACTCTAGACTAAATTATAGTCTTCATCATGCCACCTTTCCAGTTGTCTATGGTCTTCTTATTCTTCATTTCTTCAGACGAAAATTACTGGATTAACCAGCAGCTTAATCATTAAGCATAGCGACTCTCCATTGTGGTGATTTTGTGGTTATTTCCAGCAAAAATAATAATAAAAGCTAGAAATTTATATTTTGGTACCAAATCATCGTGTGAAACAAAATTATCAGAAAAGAAGGATAAAAGCCTAAAAAGATGGGAAATAAAATGAGGAAAATATTATGAAATAACTCTCATATTCGAGATTTATCATGTATATATGTATATATGTTGTGTGTATATTAGTATACTAGTGGTGTACCCGTGCAATGCGGCGGGCGACGGGATGCATTTCAATTGTGTAGTCAAATATTTAAACATTTAATTCTACTTTTTGCTTTGTTCAACTCTCCACCCCTGACACTTTTAGTTATATGGATTTCTAAGGTTTCGAAGAGCAAATCGGCTTTTATATAATTTAAGGTTAATATGATTGCATAAATTAATTATTAACGTTCAACATTTTGCAATTATAAACTGAAAGTATTGATCCTTGCTAATATGGTTGAGGTATATGTTAGTAAGGGGACATTTTGTTGCAAAGCATTTCATCATTTCTAAGCTTATATATAGCAGCTGAAATCCCAAAGAACCAATATTAAATTGATACAATAGATGACATTAAGATTGTCATTTGCCTTATAAATGGATTATGCATCAAGCTTTCAGTTTAATTTTCAAGCATCAAACTTTGACCGGCCAAATTTCAACCGAAGAGGTCAACATGAGAACCCCTACAAAAACAAAAACATGACATGATTATAGAAAACTGTCATATTTGCATTCTTGTTTTAAGAGTAGTCAACTGACAAATAGTTGGCCTATAAGTAATAAGGTAGCATAATATTTATCAAAATTAGAAAAGTTCATAGATGGTCCATGAAGCGGGATCCTAGATTTCCTGTTCAAAGAAATCAACATATTATTAACCAAGATGAGCAATCATCATTAGGGGTCGTCAACCCGTGAAAACTGCCCAACCCAACCCGCTAACAACCCGATTAAACCCTACCCGTCAATCCACGAAACCGCCAACCCGCTAATTAGGAGGGTTGAAATTGGGTTAGAAAAACTCAACCCAACTCAAACCGCCAACCCTCCACTAATATATATTACTTCGATAAAATTATAAATATATATATATAGAATATTTACAACGTTATAATTTACAACCCAACAATATGTATATATTTTATTCCATCGTATATCCATGAATATAAACGCATATATTATTAGTTCAATTTAGAGACCATAGACAAAACTTAATCCAAGTAAGTGAGAATGTGTTCTTGGACAAATGTTAATTTATGATTGTAGATTAGGGTTTAACAATTGAGCTTTAAGTAAGGTTGGTTTTTAAGTTATGGCTTCCAGCAACATTTACGAATGAATATGATAAATACATATAAATTTGAAGTCAATTGGTTGGACCAGTGGATGTGAATATCAAATAAATGGTATATAAATTGTAACATCCCATGTCCGTAGGGTCTGGATAGGCGGTGTCACTAGCGAGACTTAACTTAAAGACACAAACAATTCAGACCTACTAATAAACTCCAAACATAGGTTACAACCCAAAAATATTACAGTCCGAAAGTGCTTATAAAGTTAAAATATTAACATCTAAAGCGAGTCTGAAACTCCAAAAGTTGCACTCTCGATCTCAAGCCCCGCCCTATCGATCACTTGGAATCTGGTGTGTCAGAAAACAAAAACACGGCTGAGCAACATGGCTCAGTGAAAGGATTATAATACAAATCCAAAATAACAATTATAACATCGATAACAAAGCAGAAGACATATAATTCAATAAATATAATTTCACAGAAAATCAAGACGATTTGCAATTCTCAATTCAAATTATAATGTAAACAAAGTTCATAAATTCATGTTCAAATACTCGGTTCATAATTCTCGGTTCAAAATATAACATAAATAAAGTACGTCAACTCCTGTTGTGTTCGTGGGGTGGCCAAACCACACGAACTACCGGGCAAACGTTCGGGCACACACCCTGAGTCTCCTGTGAATTTAACCACGGTCACATGGTGGGTAAGTCCTAGGATTGATCCATTCGCCCTTGAGCCAATAAAATTGACTAGTCCACAGGGTGGTTTCACGTAGACCATCATGGCCTAACCCTATGTACTTCATCCACAGGGTGGTTTCACGTAGACCATCATGGCCTAACCCCATGCACTTCATTCACATGGTGGTTTCAAGTAGACCATCATGGCCTAACCCTATGCACTTCATCCATAGGGTGGTTTCACGTAGACCATCATGGCCTAACCCTATGCACTTCATCCATACGGTGGTTTCAAGTAGACCATTATGGACTAACCTTATGTACTTCATTCACCTGAAGGACGTCATGACTACAATGCCGCCATAGAAGGCATCCCAACTAATGTGTCCATCAATTGGATGACACTGAAAACCAAGAAAATTAAACATGTGCCACTATCCGGATGGCTTTCATAAAACATCAAGTTTCAATACATTTCATAAATTCACAACTACTTCAAATATGAGAATCAAAAGATGCAACGGTTTGTATATATAAATGCATATATATAAAGGTGCAACGGTTTATATATATAAATGCATAATTTGTTGACCACCTTTTAGTGATCAATCACATGACGGTGAACCACCGTTACGAAGGGTAAACTAGAACAACTAGTTTCCCGAGAGTCAAAAGAAAGTGAAATCGGTACCTTAGTCAAAGATAAGAAGCAACGCACGAATACGTAAATCGATTACTACTTAAACGATGTAAAAACATATCCTTATTCTACTAATAATTTACTTAGATCCTACATGTTTATAAACAACTTATACCTCAAACGGGACAGCCGGATATGAATTATGAAGACTTGCGTATATGCAATTTCCTTCCAACTTTTAACAGCTTCAATACCTCTTTTTGTGAGCATTTTTATCCCACTTAGAGGCAAATACAAAGAATACTATCTAAATGAAAGTTGTAGTATTTTATCTTGTGATTCGGTTGATTTTGGAATCATCTCAATTGTAGTATTAAGTTAAGCTTAATCATGCAATTCTATTCTCTCCGACATTTAACCGAACACTTGGGGTGCGGTTAACCAAATACACAACATAAAACATATTGAAACCATAATCTATCCTTTTAATTTCTACAATAATATAAACCAATCCTAACATTCTAAGCATGCAAGACAACTGAATTTTAACAATATCGAACCATAACCTTAACATAAACACCGATTATAAACCGGTCTCGATAATCCTAACGAAACAAACTTAACGAAAACGAAAGAAATTTATACCGTTACGAAAGTTTCGAAGAGTGGATTCCGATTATGTGAACGTTATATCGGTTTCTTCAATAATTTGCAAGAAAATTAAGAAAGAAGAGGAGGGTTTAGAGACAAAGAATGAGGTGGTGATGTTGTAGCAAAACCACAGGGACGATGGCAAGTAATTTACTCTAATGATATATACATATTTATATTTTTGATTTAATATATAATTATTAGGAGATTGAAATATTGACTGTTTTAACCTCTCAATATTTACTTAACGTTATTATAGGTATGGTACAATACGGGTAAGTTAACGAGGATGTTTTTAAGAAACTTGGGTCTTATAATTCTTCCCCCCCCCCCGCCTTAAAAATGATTTCATCCTCGAAATCGAATATAGAAAGGAAACTTACATTAGTTAAAGAAGTCAGGGTACTCCCGCTGCATATGTTCTTCGGTTTGCCACGTCGCCTTACGTTCCGAGTGATTCTTCCAAAGAACTTTTACAAAAGGAATCACTCTCTTTCGTGTACCTCTCTCATCGCGATCAGGAAGCGCTTCAGGCTCCTTACGATAAGACAGATCAGGTTCTATGCGTTCCAAGCGATAATCAATGACGTGCAGGGGATGATAATTGTACCCTCGAAATGAAGATACATGGAACACGTTATATACGTGGGACAATTGTGGCAGTAGAGCTAACCGGTAAGCCACAACACCAATCCTTTCTAGAATTTCGAAAGGACCGATATATATATCGGGCTGAGCTTCCCTTTGAGACCGAAACGTCTAATACCACGAGAGGGGGGAACTTTCACAAATACTTTATCGCCTGGTTGGAACTCGATAGGAGCTCTTTTGACGAGCCTGAGCCTCTTTCATCATTTGACGTGCAATCTCGACCTTCTCGGTAGTTACTTATACCAATTCTAGGCCTTCAAGAACACGTTCCCCAACTTTATTCCAGCAAGTCGGGGTTCGGCATCTTCGGCCATAAAGAGTTTCGTATGGAGCCATACCTATACTCGACTGCCAGCTATTATTATAGGAGAATTCGATCAGGTATAAGTAGTTATCCCAACTTCCATGCCATTCCAACGCACATGCTCAGAGCATATCCTCTAGCGTTTGAATTGTACGTTCAGATTGCTCATCAATTTCCGTATGAAAGGCAGTACTAAAATTCAAACGCGTGCCCCAAGCTTTGTGTAAACCTTCCCGAAATCGAGATGTAAAACGTTGGTCTCGATCGGAGTTAATAGATATAGGACTGCCATGGACGCACAATCTCACGTTGGAATAGTTCGGTCAACTTATCAACCGACCTAGTTTGTCGGACAGGGAGAAAATCAGCCAATTTCGTTAGTCGGTCAACCACCACTCAAATCGCATCGTGTTCCAAGGTCGTACGGGGTAATCCGACTACGAAATCCATAGTTATGTGCTCTCATTTCCGCACCGGAATGCTCAGGGATTGGAGAACACCACCTGGACGTTGATGTTCAGTTTTAACTTGTTGACAAGTGAGACAACGAGCTACAAAGTCTGGAATATCTCGCTTCATTCCAATCCACCAGAAATGGTTCCTCAAATCACAATACATTTTTGTTGTGCCAGGATGAACCGAAAACATAGAGTTATGAGCTATGGTTAAAATTAGATTTCGAAGTTCCGAGTTATTCGAAACACAAAGACGATCCTGAAACCACAACACGTGATGATCATCGATTCTGAACTCTGATCTAGCATTCTCTTGTGCCTGCTAGAAATTTGCCCATAATTCACTATCGTCTTGTTGAGCACGTTTGATCCGAGAGATTAGAGTCGGTTCTACCATTAGATTAGATAGAATCTCTGTTTGTAAACTCGAATAGATTTCCAGTCCGAACCGTTCAATCTCCAAAGCCAACTCGTTAGAAACAGTTAAAGAAGAAACTTGTTCCACGACTTTATGGCTTAAGGCGTCGGCGACTACATTAGCTTTACCCGGATGATATTGTATCTGAACATCGTAATCTTTCAGAAGTTCGAGCCACCGTCGTTGACGCATGTTTAGCTCCTTTTGAGTAAACATGTATTTCAGGCTTTTGTGGTCGGTGAAAACTTCACAGGTCTCAGCGTATAGATAAGTGACGCCAAATCTTAAGTGCGAAGATGACCGCAGCCAATTCGAGGTCATGAATCGGACAATTGACCTCAAAAGGCTTTAATTGACGAGAAGCATATGCGATAACTCTTCTGTTTTGCATAAGAATGAAACTGAGACCTTTCTTTAAAGCATCATTATAAACTTGAAACCCACCAGTGCGAGACGGTTTTACAAGAACATGTGCAGTTACCAATCGATGCTTGAGTTCCTCAAAACTAGAATCTTGTTCGGAACCCCAATTGAATTTAACTCCTTTCCAGAGTAAACTGGTCAACGTCAAAGATATTTTAGAGAAACCTTCAACGAATCGTCGGTAATACCCAGCCAGACCAAGAAAACAATGAACTTCATAACGCACATTTAGTGACGGTTTCAATTTTCGCCGGATCGACTTTGACTCCTTCAACGGAGATTACGTGCCCTAGGAAAAACACTTGATCAAGCCAGAACACACATTTGGAACATTTTGCGTACAACCTTTTCGTTCGAAGAGTCTCCAAAACGATTTGAAGATGTTGAATATGTTGTTTTCTTGATTTCGAGTAAATCAAGATGTCATCAATAATCACGATAACAAATTCATCGAGATAATCTTTGAAAACCCGATTCATAAGGTCCATAAACACCGTTGGAGCATTAGTTAACCCGAAAGGCATTACCATGAATTCGTAGTGCCCGTAGCGAGTTCTGAAGGCGGTTTCGGAATATCACAATCTCGAATACGAAGTTGGTGGTATCCGGAACGAAGATCAATCTTGGAAAAATATCGTGCCCCTTGTAATTGATCGAACATATCGTCGATTCTTGGTAACAGATACTTGTTACGAATTGGTACTTTATTAAGATCTCGGTAATCGACACAAAGACGCATCGTACCATCTTTCTTTTTGACGAAAAGAAATGGAACTCCCAGGGTGAGACACTGGGTCGAACGAAACCTTTCTTCAATAAATCATCAAGTTGAGTTTTAAGCTCTTTTATTTCAGTTGGAGCCATTTGATAAGGAGCTTTGGAAATAGGAGACGCTCCTAGGACTAGATCGATGGAGAATTCGACTTTCCGGATCGGTGGTATACCTGGTAGATCGTCAGGAAACACATCAGGATAATCAGAAACAACAGGTACAGATGTAGGAGTCGAGAATACCTGTTCAGGATCTTGAAGAGTGGCTAGAAAACCTTCGTTGCTCTGCCAAGTAAACTGTTTCAGGGAAATGGATACTATAACACTAACATCTTCTTTTGGAGTACCTCCTAGGAAGATAGCCTCCGGGTTGTCCACATCCCCAAACAATATTTGTTTAGATTTAGAGTCTATAGTTGCCCGATGACGTGACAGCCAATCCATAACCAATATTAAATCGGAGTAGGACATATGCATCGGAAGTAAAGTGACCTCCCGTATGCATTCTCCAATAAGCAACGGACAATTGGAAAATCGAGTTAGCACACAGATTGAACCACCCATAGGAGTAGATACCACGATAGGAAATTCAGTGGTTTGCTCATAAGGTTTAACTAGGATTCTAATCGTTCAGAAACAACATGAAGATCTGAATTCAAAACAGTTGTGGATCGGAAATCGGTAAATAGATTGAAATTCTAATCTACCCGTTCCTCACAGGTTAAGAATACTTAATCTACAAGTCGAAACCTGGCTCTGATACCACATTTGTAACATCCCCCGTCCGTAGGGTCTGGACAGGCGGTGTCACTAGCGGGTCTTAACGTAAAGACACAAACAATTCAGAGATACTAATAAACTCTAAACATATGTTACAACCCAAAAATATTACAGTCTGGAAGTGCTTATAAAGTTAAAATATTAACATCTAAAGCGAGTCTAAAACTCCAAAAGTTGCACTCTCGATCTCAATCCCCGCCCTATCGATCACTTGGAACCTGCCGTGTCAGAAAACAAAAACACGGCTGAGCAACGAATTATAATATAAATTCAAAATAACAATTGTAACATCGATAACAAAGCGTAAGACTTATAATTCAATAAATATAATTTCGCAGAAAATCAAGATGATTCGCAATTCACAATTCAAATTATAATGTAAACAAAGTTCATAAATTCATGTTCAAGTGCTCGGTTCATAATTCTTGGTTCAAAAATATAACATAAATTAAGTCCGTCAATTCCTGTTGTGTTTGTGGGGTGGCCAAACCACACGAACTATCGGGCCGGCGTACAGGCACACACCCTGAGTCTCCCATGAATTTAACCACGGTCACATGGTAGGTAAGTCCTAGGATCGATCCATTAGCCCTTGAGCCAATAAAATTGACTAGTCCAGAGGGTGGTTTCACATAGACCATCATGGCCTAACCCTATGTACTTCAATCAGAGGGTGGTTTCACGTAGACCATCATGGCCTAACCCCATGCACTTCATACATAGGGTGGTTTCACGTAGACTATTATAGCCTAACCCTATGCACTTTATCTACAAGGTGGTTTCACGTAGACCATTATGGACTAACCCTATGTACTTCATTCACTTGAAGGACGCCATGACTACAACGCCGCCATAGAAGGCATTCCAACTAATGTGTCCATCAATTGGATGATACTGAAAACCAAGAAAATTAAACATGTGCCACTATCCGGATGGCTTTTATAAAACATCAAGTTTCAATACATTTCATAAATTCATAACTACTTCAAATATGAGAATCAAAAGATTAAACTCAAGTGTTAAAATAAAGGTGCAACAGTTTATATATATAAATACATATTTTGTTGACCACTTTTTAGTGATGAATCACATGGCTGTGAACGACCGTTACGAAGGGTCAACTAGAACAACTAGTTGCCCGAGAGTCAAAAGAAAGTGAAATCCGTACCTTAGTCAAAGATAAGAAGCAACACACGAGTAGACGAGATTCACCGTAAGGTTTGACTTGGTTGCGTGCCTAACGAATACGTAAATCGATTACTACTTAAACGATGTAAAAACATATCCTTACTCTACTAATAACTTACTTAGATCCTACATGTTTATAAACAACTTAAACCTCAAACGGCACAGCCGGATATGCATTAAGAACACTTGCGTATTTGCAATTTCCTTCCGATCTTTAACAGCTTCGATACCTCTCTTTCGTGAGCATTTTTATCCCACTTAGAGGCAAGTACAAAGAACACTATCTAAATGAAAGTTGTAGTATTGTTATCTTGTGAGTCGGTTGGTTTTGGAATCATCTCAATTGGATCATCCATCAGTTCTATACGGATGCCGGAAAACTGCTAAAAAAATCGTACATATTGCAAATAGCCCTAAAACGGCACTGTTTTGAACCACTTAGGTCCAGAACTGGGTTTTGGACCCTTCATGAGAGTTGTAGTATACATTAATCTCTTTCTATCTGCAAAATTTGAGCTTAATCCTACATGCCGTTTGTGAGTTATGCACGGTCAAAGTACGAACCTACACTAGTCGGTATGTCCGATTTTCACCGTTTGCCCAACTAACTTTTATAACTCCAACTTCAGGAATTTTACATTTGAAGGCTCAAAAACATACCTTAACATACTAGATATTACAATAAGGCTTAATGGTCATTAAGTTAAGCTTAATCATGCAATTCTATTCTCTCCGACATTTAACTGAACACTTAGGGTGCGGTTAAACAAATACGCAAAATCAAACTTATTGAAACCATAATCTATTCTTTTAATTTCTACAACAATATAAACCAATACTAACATTCTAAACATGCAAGACAACTGAATTTTAACAATATCAAACCATAAATTAACATAAACACCGATTATAAACCGGTCCCAATAATCCTAAGGAAACAAACTTAAAGAAAACGAAAGAAATTTATACTGTTACGAAGGTTTTGAAGAGTGGATTCCGAATATTTGAACGCTATATCGGTTTCTTCAATAATTTGCAAGAAATTTTAGAAAGAAGAGGAGGGTTTAGAGAGAAAGAATGAGGCGGTGATGTTGCAGCAAAACCACAGGGACAATGGCAAGTAATTTACTGTAATGTTACATACATATTTATATTTTTGATTTTTGATTTAATATATAATTATTAGGAGATTGAAATACTGACGGTTTTAACCCCTCAATATTTACTTAACGTTATTATAGGTACGGTACAATACGGGTAAGTTTTTAAGAAACTTGGGTCTTATATAAATGTTTTATTCATTTATATGAATATAATTTCTATCAACGTGACAATGTCATCTAAATTAGTCACGTAGCATTAGAATTCATTGTCAATATATTAAAGAAAAATTATTTAATGGTATCACAAAAGAAAAAAAAATCACACGTATATAGACATACACACATATAAAGATTTTTGCAATAAGTAAATGGTTTCATCTAGTTTTCTGCTAAAATTATCTATAACATTTTTTTAGAAAATTTGAAGAGATCTGACAACAATTAATATATATGACAAAAACATAGAAATCCTTTCAGGAAACTCTTTGTATATTTCTAATAGTATTTATCGTATTTCATTTCTCAATTCTATGTATACTACCAAATTGCTAACCGTTTAACCCGCCCAACCCGCCACAAACCGTAAGGGTTGGGTTGGGTTGGGTTATACTTTTGAATGAGTTGGGTTGGGTTGAGATTTTCCAAACCGCCATAATTGGGTTAGGTTGTAAAAATGTCAAAAACCGTCCAATCCATGTAGACCCCTAATCATCATACATATCAATGCAGTTCCATGTGGGAGTATGCATATTACTGAATGTTTCTAGATGACCAGTATAATAGAGTAGCGTTTGTTAACCAAAATAAAAAGCTAAAATTAAGGAAATACAAAAACAAAAAGTCAAAAAACAACCCTACAGCAAAGTTAAATGGCTACATGGAGAATCGTCAGTGTCGTAAGTTTCTTATGATTACTCTCAACTTACCATTGACCTTAATTATAGTTTAAATTTATGTTTTACAAGGCATGAAATGTCTATATGAATGTTTCCATAGAACAAGTTGCTCATCAAATAAACCTGGTAAAATTCATTGAAAGCAATAGAAGCTAAACATAGTTTAATCTTTCTCTCATTATATGTTTCCTTTTTTGTTGAAAAGAATGGGAATGAAGACAACAAACTTGACAACACCCAAAGCATTTACCTTTCAAATACCACTGTATCCCCGAATTTTGTAAGTCTTCGTATTGTAAAACAAGGTTAATTCCAAATTATTATTATTTTTGGGAAAAAATGGACAGAACCCCTTGGAAGAACTTTATTTAAAAAAAATTATAACTAAATGAGCCAAAGTTTATAACACTAATGTGCAACTCGACCTGTTCAAAACCCCGATTCAATTTCTAGTTGAGTCGAGCCATTCGAGCATACCCTTTTTTCAAGTCAAACATGCTCATATATTTATCTATATCTATAATACTTAATAAAACAAATTTACATTCTCTTAAAAAACAAGTTTTTAAACATAGTGTACTATTGTTTAATGCATAGTATCTTAAAATCTCTTAATTACAAATATTTATGCACGAGGTACAACCAACCAAAACACATCTTTTAGAATCGCTTAAAAGCACCGAACACTCCTCTCAAAGCATATCTTCCCAAGACACATCATTGCTCCTGTACACTCTCTCATCTCTTTTCAAAAGTGACAATTTGATTCCAAGTGACGATTCAAGTTTTCCATATATTTATACGATTTAGGGTTTCTATTGATATCTCTCCTCTACCGATTATGTCGATCAATCGCTCTACTGATCCAGGTAATTTCTCTTTGTTTCCATTTTCACTTCCGTCAGTTAGGGTTCTAGAGCTTTCTGATGGGTTCCTTCTTTATCAGTAGAGGCAATCAATTTCTTCTTACATTGTAGGTACTATTTTCCAGATTACTTGCTAAAAAGAAGCAATTGAACGAGAAATTAAGAAGTCCTGTGAGAAGAAAGAAAGAGACCCACCTGTTAGAAATTTATCTAAGATTATCCTCTCGCTCTTCATCTCGCTCCTCTCAGTCTTCACATACGAATCATCACGCTCCTCTCAATTCTCTCCATGATTTTTGTAAAGCACAGGTACAAATAAGGTAAAAATCAGGTAAATGTTCGATCTTTTTGAATTAAGGTTTTTTGTTTGATTTTTGGATTTTCCGTTCGATTTTGGGTTTTCTGTTTGATTTTTTGTCCCATTTAGGTTTTGTGTTCGAACAACACAAAGAATGGTTTCCAACCAGTAGGTCATTCAGACAATTAAATGGTCCATCGAGATTCATGGTTCGATTTTGGGTGTTTTTGTTTCATTTTCTTCGATTTTTTCACCATCTACTCTTATTCCAACCCGTGTGTTAATTTCTTTGAATTTCACATTTGTTGAACAATGTGTAAACAGAATGACCATGTTAACATGTATTTGCTTCTAAAACACAACACTTTGAGTTTCTTGCTCCTAATGTGGCATTAATGTTTTTAGTTTCATGGTCCTTGTTGTTTTGAGTTTCATAGTCTTTGCAACTTTGTGCCTATAATCAAGTTTTGAGGTTTGCTCTATTTCTGCAAATAGCAAAGTGTCATCTTCACCATTAAATTAACTCATTCTTCATTTTTTGCAAATAGGAAAATGCTTACACTCAAGTTTTTGAGGTTTGAAGAGATTGTCGTTGAAGTGCTTATATATTCTAGGTAATAATTTAAAAATAACGTGGATAACCTCTTCTTCTCCATTTGTTTTCAATATGCAGGTGTACCTGAGGAATCTTTAATTATTTTAGCTGTCACAACGATGAATGATTCTATTGGTAATTTGTATGTAAATATCTTTATATAAATGAATGATTTCAACTGTCTAAATCTTGTGCTTTAAGTTGAAGTTGATCACATAATATTGAAAAAAATATAAATTATTAACATCTTATTTGACTGCAATTGCAAAGAGATGGTGAAAAGAAATCAATAATGGCTTAATTTATTTAAGGTGGCTTAATGGGAACAAGCGAAGGGTCGTGGCTTATTCAATATAGTCATTTTGTCTTAACGATTAAGCTTTAAAGAATCACTAATGTATGAATGAGTGAATAAGCACCAGGCCGTTAAACTCATTCACATGTAAGCAAACAACCCTATCAAGGTATTAGTTCTATATCCTGACACGATAATTTTGGTGTTTTAACCATGGGGTATCGATTGATCACATTCTACTTCATTACATATGGTTTCCATATTAACAGTTGCATTGTTTCAATCAGCTAATGATTGTCAAACATCTCGGTTTTGCATATAAATAGATTTATCAAAGAAGGTTTGCTGCAAGGTTCAAATATTGAATCCTCCTAATTAATTGCACATTGGCAGGCACTGTCATATGTTGTATATTGCATTGAGGTGCAATTCATTAAGGTTGCATTTCCATAAAAAAAAATGATTAGCTAAGCACTGATGGTTCATATAATACACCGTGGCTCCGGCTGGTTTTTTATGAAGATTTTGTAAGTGAGTTGAGTGTTTGTTTATTTCTCCCACAATTGGAGTTGTGTGTTGATTGTTGGTTCAAGAAAACAAATTACACTCTTTCAGGGTATGGTTTCTCTTCCAAGTGTCTTCTCTCCATCTTTTTATACTATCCATTTGAATTTGTTTATGTATCTCACATTGCATTTTCTTTTATAATTTGTTTTGTTGTAGGTGCCGTTTGCGGTCCAGGGTGATCATGGGTTAGTTGGTCTGAAGCTTTGGTATTTGATTTATGTCATGTTAATGGTTATTAGCGATTAGATTTTTGTTTGTTACATATTAGATATACCGAAAGCATACATTTTGTGGACGATGCGAATGCTTGTACATTTTGGTTCATTAATGCTGGAAACTAACTTCTACATTTCTTTCACAACTTTGGCATGAAAGAAAATTCAAGATAAATCAAAAGAACCATTGTGAAGTTAAAACAAAAATTTCCATTCCAATCCATCGCACATATATTACCTCGCACATATATTACCTATGTTGTTAGCCATCTCTTTCTTAAAAAGTGTTATAGTTTATATTTTTTTGGGTAATTTCTTTGGATCTCTAGATTTGTTTTTTGCTTGCTTCTGAGTTTTGACTTCCAATTTCCAAGTAACTAATTATAGGTTTGACCTTAGGTTAATCTTAGATGGTGTTTTATCATGCCGGTCCTGATTATTGTTGGTTTCTCTTTTTTGCAGTTTTGTTTATTTTATTTTTGCAGGTTGAGCTTGAATATGCAAGATACTGTCGGAAAGAGGCTCTTGAGCGTTTACTTCCAGATGGTGCACTCTATTGAACCTTTCTTAGAGGGGTTTTTACATCAAAATTATTTTGCAGACAATTTGGTTGAACCAAACCAAAGAGGCATGAAACATTTTCTATGATATTGCAAAACAGAAATGTATTTGGTTTTTATGTATATACATGTTTGATTTTTTGGCATTTCTATGGTTTGCTATGGATAAGTTTGTGAGATACAAATGGGTTGTTATTGTTGGTTTGAGTAATTTTAAGGATTCCTTGTTATTGTTTTTATCAATTTTAAAAATTGATTGTTGTTGGTTAATCGCAACATTAAGGTTGTTAAATTGGCCATTTTTATTATTAAGACGGTTTATTTAACACAACATACAAACAATAACTTAAGTTTATACAAGGCTTGAATTTAGGGGTGCAATCGAGCCGAGACAACTCGTGAGATGATCGACTTGGAAAGTATTTGAAATCGACTCGTGAATTTTCGAGTCGAGCTCGAGCTACTTGAGTAGATAGTTCGGCCTATAAATTACTCGACTCGAGCGGCTCGCGAGCCTTATAGAGCTTCTATAAAATTATAGTTATACTCCATATATGTGTATATATTAAATTATCGAGCGAGTCGAGTCGAGCCTTATTGAGCTTCTATAAAATTACTATTAATATTTATGTTGTTATGCGTTTTTTAAGACAAGAGCGAGTCGAGCTCGAAAGTGTCGATACCTGTCACGAGCTCAAGCTCGAGCTTGAAAATTTAGTTTTGACCCAGTTCTAGTCGAGTATCGAGCTGCGAGTTCGAGAGTCGAGTCGAGCTTGAGCTTAAGCTTGGCACTTTGTCGACTCGACTCGGCTCGATTACACCGCTTGATGATAAACCAACCAAACAACCCTTAACTATTATACTTCGACATTTTATATCATTTTTGTTGCTCATGGCTGGTTTGAGATAAAAAAGGATAAAATATAATTTATGGTTTGAGATAAAAAAGGATAAAATCTAATTTATGGTTTGAGTATAACAACGAAGTTATGTCTCACATTAGGTGTGGGTATAGTCGTTTCATCGCTTGAGCAAAAAGGCATGTGTACATCTTATCCACTAAGATTCTAATTTTGAGTGAGATATACTGAGTATGTTTGAGTTTGTTTCTTGATTAAAAAAAAATTGACATCCCGCCGCATTGCGTGGGCACAATACTAGTTAATTATACAATAAAAATATAAAAATTATCGAGCTCAAGCGCATTATTAATTTTTTGAGTCTGACTCGATTAACCTACTACTCGGCTCGACTCCTTTACGTCCCTAGTCACAAAGTATCCCATGGAAGAAATAAACCAAACCAGGAGTAAAGCAGTCGTGCATTATCAGGATTTGCATAAGTAGCCATTCATTATTCACATCTCCATGTAATCAATAACCCAACAATACTTGATGAAAAAGCTGGTTTTGTTTACTCATTTTTGTACAAAGCAAATGCAAGTTTTTGGCTAGATTCAACTATTTCCATCCTAAACTCATACAAGAGTATAAACATGAGCTTCTAATATGCTAATTACAACGTACGAGGCCGTTATTTCTACATGAAGTAAGACTTATAGCCAAAGTCATCTGTCCTTAATGTACAAGACTTGTAATTGTATTCCAACAACAACAATAAGATTCTATCAGAGTATAAGTCTTATATTTCATCAATGATCCATCCATAAAGTCTAACAGGTTCAAACTATCCTGATCAGTGCATCAATAGAGATCAAGAATAAGAAGGATCGCTACTCTTGTAACCATTTCTGAGCTCATAACTCCAACATCTAAAATTAATGATATAAATAGCAACTCTACTAAAAATTCTTGCAATTTGGCTTACATACATTTCAAATAATGCCATTTTCTGTCTTTCAACCTTACAAATCCAACTTAAGAACCCTGGATACAGGGAATGATCCATCTGATTAAAGACACGGGTTGGAATTTAAAAAGAAAATACAAGGCTACAACTTGTATCATCCAAGGATGCACGATTAGAAAATCATGATTGAACTGGAAGAGAGCATTATATGACCAATATGAGAAATTTCAGAAATAACCAGAATCTATTTTGACATGCTACCACTCCCATAACTGATTTGGAGCTTTAGAAAGAAAACATATTTGATCAAGATAGAGCAGCATGAAAATTTGGCAAAGTCCAAGCATGAATAGACAACAAAGCAAAAACTGATTAGACACCAACCAAAATCCATCTGCATAAACTCTTGTTAAAATAACTATCAATACAGCAAGTTGAAAAACAACATGATTATTTGATGAGTGCAAGCATTTGAGAAAGACCAAAGACCGAAAACACCAAGAACGATACTTACTCGTGTGTTTTTTTAAGACACGTGAAGGTTGATAGGAAATCTTGGGAAGAGTTGCCAGCAATATCTTCCTTATATTCAGTTGAGTGCTGAGATGGTAACGAAATGTATGCCTGATCAAAGAGAAAGAAACAAGAAATTGTGTCTCGTGTCAAATGCTAAACTGATTTTTTTTATTCAAGTGCTATTGTAAATTCAACATAAATAAACTTGAAAAGCTTGTGCTAAAAGCAACTAAGTTACTTATGTATTAATCTTCTTTACAATGCTTTTTGTGTTGTTTCCATTTAAATAGAACTTTAGAATTTAAATGGATACCTGAAAAAATGGGAACAATATATTATTGTCATAACTCCATCCCAGATAATTTTTAGAGCAGCAGTCCTGCATAACTGTAGGTAGCTCAACAAATATGTATAGAAGGAAAAAGGATACAAAAGTAAAACTACCTTATACCATCACCTCTGGCAGTCCGACCCTTCATAAGATGAATGCCCTATAATGCACAAAAGTTAAACCAAAGATCATGGTTGCTTGCCCACGAATCATTGGCTAATGATGATATACCTTCTATTTCATATCATTAAATAACAACTTGTAGTGCCAAAGTAGCCAAAAATCAAAGAAACTTGGTGACTCGAAAATCTATGAAACGTTGGTTGGATTCAAAAGTTTGTCCTACATTAAGAATAGAAATTACATAAAACCATAAAGCTAATAATAGTTGAAAACCATTTATCTCAAACATAATCAAAGAAGCTTACAGGGACCTTCTTCTGGGTCACAACACACACGGAGTCCTTGCCTCAGACGCTAGTTGAGGTGACCCCAGCTACTTTAGCAACTTTTAATTGTAACCCTTAGTATGGTAGATTCTTTCAGCTTATTATGGTATTAGGAGGAATAGAGATGATGGATATTGAGGCAACATTTTACCTGTAGGTATGAAAAAAAATGAATCAAAATTATGGCTTTGAACAATCAAGTATAAATCAAAGAACAACAGCTTCAAATCTCTATAGGCTGGAAAAATATAAACAGATCTGCTGAAAAGGAAGAATGATTAAGGGAATGATATTTTAGGGCTTTCGATTCTTACCGTACTTTGACATTAACCAAGAATAACAGAAGATGAAGGAGAGTATTGTTTGAAGTTCTTTGAAATCAGAAGACGAAAGAGAGGGAATCGCCCATTTGGAAAGACCACAACCAGACTTTTGCAAACGGGAATAGTATTCAATATACACAAACCTGAAACCAAATTGGGAGATTCGTCCTCTTTTGAGGTTGAAGTCAAACTTCATGGTCTCGATATCTATCCCAAGATTTTGAAAAGGAAGAGAGAAGAGAGATGCCTGAGAGATAAGTTATAGCTTTGATGAAAGATTTTAAAACATGAAACTAAAACTTTACTAAAGATTTATTTGAATGGGAGCCTGAACAGGAAATAAGGTCTTTGACTTCAAAAAAGTGGTAGTACCTATATATTTGTTTGAAAGTAATCCAGATTAGGAATGAAGAACTTGTACATGTTTCTTTACAAGTTGCAATCCATAGTTTTTTTTTAAATTCATGCATAAAATGGTTGTATATTACGTTTTATTACTTATACTTAAGAATTTTTCAGGTTTTATGCTTAAAATAGTTGTATCTTATGCATTATGGGTTGTAATTAAGACTTTAGGCCTAAATGCTTATCAATGTAGTATAGATATAACAAAAGATATGAGAGAGACAAAGAGGTGAGGCCAAGCTTCAATAAAACAAAAAATTGTGAAATGACTAAAACACCCTCCTAATTAACATATTTAACATGGATATGTTAACGGAGTTATTACATAGGGACCAAAGGCATGTGAAAATGTAAACCACAGGGACCAAATCCATAATTATTAAGGGATGCACAGTGTTATTCAGTGTAAATCACAAGGACCAATCATGTAAATTACTCAAATTCTAATTATGTATTAATTTAAAGAATTAAAATTACCGAAACAATTAATTATTTGATTATTACAGCTTTTAGCCATCACATATTTGCTATTAAATTTTACCTCTTTATAAAAAAGTTTGCTGGAAATTATTGTTTATATAAAGTTTGTTTGAAAGTTAATTACTTGATTGTTTGGAAATTTGATAGGTTAAAATATATAAAATATTTTAATAATAAAATATCCAAAAAAAAAGTAAATTGCCTTAAAATAGAGAACGAGAACTTTAACTTATTATCGAAAATGAAAATAAAAATGAAAAAGATGATAAAGAAAATAAAAAATGAAAATTTTATAGTTTTTATCATTTTCTCCGAACAAATTTTTTAAAATGAAAAAACAAGAAAGAGAAGTAAGATCATATTTTGTTAATCCCATATTACAACACATCTGATAGATTGCTCAAGGAATCCTCATTTTATTGATATTAAATGTAGAAACCTTATAAGGAAACACACAAGTCGCCTTTAGATGACTCTCATATGTGAAGTTCAACTTCTAACTGTCTAATTGACAATCTATTTATACTACAAATGTAAAGCTACAGTTACATGTATTTAAATCACAGCCCAATTACATTAAGACACGTCATCAAAAACTCTATTCAGAAGTTCTTCAAAACTTCTGAACTGTATTCAGAATTCTGAACTTTGTTCTTCAGAACCACTTCTGAATTGTCTTCAGAACTTCAGAATTTTCACTTCAGAACTTATTCAGAACTTTTGAACTCTTACTTCAGAACGTATTCAGAAGTTCTTCAGAACTTCTGAATATATCTTTTGCACTTCTGAAGATGACTTTATTTATCTTTCTAGCGCTAGTTCAGAACTTCTGAACTATTCATCTTCAGGCTCTAAAGAACTTTCCTTTACAAAACATTTCAAGCATAGGATCCAAATTCATATGATTCTTAGGGTTTTGAAGAACTTTCCTTTTTCGATAATGCACACTTCTCCCCATACCGAGATGCATCAGATCTGAACTAATTTCTGAAGTTTAGTACAGTTCTGAACATAATACAGAAGTTCTGAATTATAGTCTGATCATTCATTGCAGTTCAGAAGTCTGATAATAATACTTCAGATGTTCAGAAATACACTTCAGAAGTAGATAATATACTTTAGAATTCTGATAATACACTTCAGAAGTTCAATAATACACTTCAGATGTTCGATAATCCATCTTCTAAAGTCTGATAAATCATCTTCTGAAGTCCGATAAACCAATTCAATTCAGAAGTCTGATCATTTGAGTTGTTCGATCCAAAAATCTCAGAGACTTAGATTTGCAATAATGATTCTCCAAATTGATGATTATAACAATATCGAGTATTCCTCTTGAACAAATTGGATTGAATCATACAAATTCATCAAAAACTTATAGAATTTGTCAAGAATAGTTCGTTCAAACACTAAAACCTAGAAACTTCCATTTTGGTCAAATTTGCTCAATAATCCTTGAAATTGATGATTATAAATAATTCCATATGAATACGCCATGATCATAGAATCAATTTGAATGAAAGAACATCAAATTTCTCATCAATTAATTCAAAATTCGATCTAAAACTTATTGTTCATCATCGAAGGAGAAAAACTTCACTGATTTCATCTATTTCTTCAAATCTGCTGCAACTGATTGATCGTATCGAAGATAGATTGCTTCGATTCAGCTCTGATACCAATTGTTAATCCCCTATTACAACATATCTGATATAGAATGCTGAATGAATCCTCATTTTATTTAGAACTATAGAAAACCTTACAAGGAAACACACACTTACACCTTAAATAACTCTCATATATGAAGTTCAACATCTACCTGTCTAACAGACATTCTATTTATACTACCAGAGAAAAGTTAAAGCTACATGTATTTAAATCACAACCCAATTACAATGAGACACATAATCAAAAACTCTATTCAGAAGTTCTTCAGAACTTCAGAACTTTGTCTTCAGAACTTCAGAACTTTCACTTCAGTACTTCTTCAGAACTTCTGAACTCTTACTTCAGAAAGTATTCAGAACTTCTTCAAAACTTCTGAATATATCTTTTGCACTTCTGAAGATGACTTTATTTATCTTTCTAGCACTAGTTCAGAACTTCTGAACTATTCATCTTCAGGTTCTGAAGAACTTTTCTTTACAAAACATTTCAAGCATAGGATCCAAATTCATATAATTCTTAGGATCCTAACATATTTGACAATCATAAGTTAGCTTATTTTTTTAGTTTATTGTAAAAAGCCCTAATTTATTGAAACACATATTTGTTTCAATAAACTCCACAAGTATTTTTTTTGTTTACCTTTTTCTTCCAATAATATCCTTGATTAACATCAATTATTATTTATTATTTAAAAAAACTAATTGTCAACTCTTAATAATTAATTCTAATTAATTATAATATCTATTATTTTATAGTATTCATATTCATATTCATATTCATATATGTATATATCAATTAAATTTGAAAATTTTATAACAAGAGCATCTTTAACAAAAAATTTAAAATGGAGAATTCATTGTTAAATTTTTAATAAAAAGTTAATCTACCTTTAACAATTTCTTCATTTTAGTTACTTAAAATTTTCAATACAATTAATAAAATATTATTTATTTATTATTAAACGTTTAATTTCAAGATTTTTCATCGGTAAGAAAAAAAAGTATCTTTTCTACCCAATTATTTTTAGGGAGTTCTTCAAATTTGTAGAATTTCATCTGGTCTCTCCTACTTTCTTTATTGTGTGTGTAACATATCCAACAACTCTCCAAAATGGAGAAGTAAAAAGATCAAAATCTGCACAAAAAAATTACATTCATCTTTACCATATTCTTTATTAAAATATTTGATAAAATAAAATAATATTTCTCTCCGTTAAACATTTAATTTCAAACAAACAAATTGTAGAATGAATAAAAAATTATCTCTCTCATGAATAATCATTTTTGGTGAAATCTTCAAATTTGGAAAATCTCATGCCCTTTTTTATACACTTTCCATTTTAAAAAGATTTTGAAAATTTGTTAAAGCAAAAATCCAAAAATCTTCATTTTAGAGAACATGTTAAAGATGATAAGAACTTTTCTTATCGTCATATTTATATTTAAATACTTCAACAATATCAAAGAAAATAAAAATGAAAATTTTATAGTTTTTATCATTTTCTCCGAACAAATTTTTTAAAATGAATAAACGAGAAATAGAAGTAAGATCATATTGACAATCATAAGTAAGCTTATTTTTTTAGTTTATTGTAAAAAGCCCTAATTTATTGAAACACATATTTGTTTCAATAAACTCCATAAATACTTTTTCTGTTTGCCTTTTTCTTCCAATAATATTCTTGATTAACATCAATTATTATTTATTATTACTAATTGTCAAATCTTAATAATTAAATCTAATTAATTATAATGTCTATTATCTCCCAGTATCCATATTCGTAGTCGTATATATATATATATATTAATTAAATTTGAAAATTTTATAATAAGAGCATCTTTAACAAAAAATTTAAAATGGAGAATTAATGGTTAAATTTTTAATAAAAAATTGATCTATCTTTAACAACTTCTCCATTTTAGTTATTAAAACAATCAATACAATTAATAAAATATTATTTATTTATTCTTAAACATTTAATTTCAAAAAAAAAAAAATCTTTTCTACCGAATTATTTTTAGGGAGTTCTTCAAATTTATAGAATTTCATCTGGTCTCTCCTACTTTCTTTATTGTGTTTGTAACATATCCAACAATTCTCCAAAATGGAGAAGTAAAAAGATCAAAATCTCCACCAAAAAATTATATTCATCTTCACCATATTCTATATGAAAATATTTGATAAAATAAAATAATATTTCTCTCTGTTAAACATTTAATTTCAAACAAAAAAATTGTAGAATGATTAAAAAATTATCCCTCTCATAAATAATCATTTTTTGTGAAATCTTCAAATTTGAAAAATTTCATGCCCTTTTTTATACATTTTCCATTTTTAAAAAGATTTTAAAAATTTGTTAAAGCAAAAATCCAAAACTCTCCATTTTATAGAACATGTTAAAGATGCTAAGAACTTTTCCTATCGTCATATTTATATTTAACTTCTTCAACAATATCAAAGAATAATATATATATATATACACTAATACACATATATTAAATTGTCGTATTTATAACTAAATACTTTGACGATATCGAAGATTATATATATATATATATATATTAAATAATGAGAGTCGTTAAACATTAAATTTTTTTTAACTTTTTGAATACTATAACTTTAGTGCATACTATATATTAAAAAACAATTAATTTTTTTATTACTGTAACTTTAGTCCATACTATACTAACTAACAAAAAATACCTTTTTTATAAAATAAAAAATTGTTGAAAATTAGTAATTTAAAAAAATATTTATTGAAAATTACAATTTTATATAAAGTTTGTTTGAAAGTTCTATTTAATTGTTTGTAAAAAAAATTGGTTGTAAATATTGGGTCACCGATGATTTGGTGATGAACAACCTTCCTTTGTATGATTGATTTTTTACAGGTTCTTTTGAAGGTCTGAAATATGCTTCAAGTATTGAAAAGTCAAAGACTATTCAATCAAGGATTGTACATCAAAAAATGGAATTTTGGATGTACCAACTAATTTCAATATTCAGATCATTTTGCCAAAGTCAAGATTGGGTCACCAATATAGTGGGTCACCGATGGTACACTTAAAAATCATCAAAAGTACTAAGGACATCAATACAAGATGAGGTCATCAAGTTTGAAGTCATGGTCACCGACACTATAATCTTGGTCACCGAAATTGCAGGTATATTTTCTAAGGCTGTGATATCAAGTCACAAGTTCAAGGGTATACACTTTCAACACTTAGTGAAAAATGAAGTTTATCAAGAAAAGTGTACACTTATCAATTCCATCCTTACAAGGTATCCACCGATGTGATACATAGTTTGATGTATCACTTAGCAATTTCAAAGAGATAAGTTCTTGACTCACATCAATTGCAAGACACGTGAGCCAGCAAGAACTTGGACATCAAGCCTTAAATAAAGACATTCTCTTTTATTCTTATAAAAGGAATATTTGTCTTTTAGCTAAAAGGTTTGATGGGACTTCACAGAGCATGAAGAAAAGAAGATAAAGTTATCTGACATTACGTGCTACAAGGAATGGTTCATCCATTATTCTAGTACAAAGGGAGTGGTCTCTTCCTTTGTCCAGCAGATACACTTCCAGCTAATGAAACCTTGACAGCTGTCCACATGCATCCCATGCATGGGCACTATAAAAGGAGATGAAGTCCTTCCCATAAATCTCACGCTTTCAACAAATCTTCTGCGTGATAGTTTGTTTGACTCCGGCAAAACTGTGTGCAATAATAGTCTTGTTTTAACTTCCTTAGTGTATAAGTTAATTACTGTTATCTGTGTGTTTAGTTTGATAGAATAGTGTGTCTGTTCTTTTCCGCATCAAACTACCTGTGTGTAAATTTTTGATATTTATATTAAAAAATTTAAAAAGAGTATATTCTGTGTGTTTTATATTCAACCCCCCCTTCTACAAAACCCTCACTTAGTTAGCCATCTCTCCTTGGGGACTAACAAGTGGTATCAGAGCAGTTGGTTTAATTCAATAAACCAGATATGTGATGGCTACTACTTCAAATGTTGATGGTACCTTGTAGACCTCTTCCAGTAATACATATGATTTAGGATCCTTGGCCAAACCTCCAAGGTTCAACCCAAGTAACTTTGGGTTATGGAAAAATCGCATGTTATTATTCTTGGAAGGGATCGATTGCAGGTATCCCAACATTCTCAGTGAGGGACCTATTGTTCCTAAAATATGGGCTCGCTTTGGCCCTCAAAAGGATGCTGAAGGAAAGGACATAGAGTTAGATGATGAAAGAAGTGAGAAAACTGGTAGATATATCATCAAACCTTCAAACAAATTTAGTGAAGATGATAAACGCCTAGTTGCTCTAGACACTAAAGTCAAATCTGCTCTTGCTGTATCCCTTCCTGATGAAGTGTATCACTCTCTTCTTAACCTTCCCACTGCTAAAGAAATGTGGGATACTTTGAGTGTCTTATATGAAGGCACCAAAGAAGTCAAGAAATCTAACAGGACCTGTCTTGTTAGAAAGTATGAAGTCTTCTCCCATGAAAAAGGAGAATCTCTCTCTACCTACTTCAATCGTTTTAACTGTCTTCTCAATGATCTCAAAGTTCTTGGACGAGTTTATGATAATGAAGAAGTTCTCTGCAAGTTCATGGATTGTCTCCCAGACTTCTGGGAAACTATCTGTACTTGCATCAAGCAAACCAAGGACTTAGAAATAATGCCTTTAACTGCTCTCTATGGAACTCTTCTCTACTATGAACAAACTAAGAACCAGAGAAAATCTCTTATAAAGGATATCAAATCCTCTTCTGTTGCTTTGATTGGTGATTCAAAATCTTCTTCTTGTGTTCCTAGAATCACCTATCCTTCTTCTGATTCTGAAAACGATATTAAGGAAGACTCTTCTCATCTGTCAGATGCATACTATAGTGCTGCTGATGATGAAGGAGAAGAATCAACCATTGACATGCTTTCTGATAGTATGGCAATGATTGCTGGAAACCTTAAGAATAAAAGATTTTCTTCAAATCGCTCTAAATTTAATAGAAAACCTTTTTCTCAAAAATCCTCTTCTGATAAAGCAAATGAAGAATGCTTCTATTGCGGAAAGAAAGGTCATTTTGCTTCTGAGTGCAGATCAAAAGCTTCCTCTTCTCTCAAACCTTCTTCTTCTTATGGCCATGACTTCTCAAAATCAGCTTCTAGGAAGCATGAAGAGAGAAATAGTCAATCCTCTAAAGAAAATTCTGAATCAAAAGAAACCTCCAGATATAAGAAGTACAAAGCCAAATACAAGAGGGAAAAAGAAAGAAACCAAAGTAAAAATAAAACTTTGGTTGCTGAGGCTCATTGCTGGGAGGATGAGCAAACCTCTGAGAGTGAAAGTGAGTATGTCACAAAATGCCTCATGGCCAAAATCGATGAGCTGGAAGACATGGAAAAGTCACTCTACACTACCCTTGTATCTGCTGAGGGATCTACTTCAGGAACAAAGCCTCAAGTACATCCTTTTACCTTTCTTTCTGATGATCAAAAGGCTGATGCCTTTGATTCTTTAACTGTTGACTTCTGTGACTTAAAGATTCAAAAGAAAAAGGCTGACATGCATATAAAATGTCTAAATGATCAACTCCTCTCTTGCTTTTCTAAACTAAAGGATTTTGATAAAATGAAAGCTGATCTAGAAAATCTAAGGTATTTAAACGACAGCCTTTCTGAGGAAAAATCAAAAATCTCTTCCACTCTTGAAAAGGAACAAGAGGTTCTGTCTAAATTGACTAAATCCTCTAAGAATCTTGAAAGGATTCTTCAAGATCAAATCACTAGCAAGGATAAGTCTGGCCTTGGTTATGGAAAAGATGATCCTCAACCTTTTGACCTTCCACTTCCTTCTTCTGAGTGTCAAGGTTTTCCTGCTGGTTTCCTTTCCGATGACGATGACGATCTCTTCGGTTACTCATCTGAGGATTCTACCTCCGTTCACTCTATAGATCTACTTGACATGCTCAAAGTAGAATCTAGTTCTAAGAAGTTTGGAGTCTTTGTTAAAGCTAAAGAAATCTCTCCTGAGTCTTCAAAAGTTTCAACTCTTCCAAGCTCTTCTTCTTCTCCCAAACCTATTCAAAGACCTTTAAACTCTTTAAGTCTTCATGAGTTAAGGTACTCCCAGGAGCAGCCATCTAGTGTTGCTGAGTATCCCTCTCCAAAAAGATTTTCTCCTCAAAAGAAAATTTTTTCTAAATCAAAATTTTCATCTAAAAGGAAATCTCAAATAGTTACTGATTTTATTCCTCGGTCAGTGAACTTGAAGAAATCAAGAAATCCTGGTAAAGGTATCCTTGGACCAAGACCAGGTGTCGGTCACCCTTCCTATTCTCAGTCATCAACCTCTGTCCAAAGTTTTGATGATATGGATTTTAAAAGGGCCTTTTCTTTAAAAAAATGCTATAATTGTGGCAATACTCTTCATCTTGCTAAAAATTGCCCAAAAGGTTTGGGTCTTCGCAAAAATAAAATGCCTTCTAATCCCAAAGGACCCACCTCAAAATGGATACCAAAAGTCTAAATTTGTTTCTGGGTGCAGGTACCAAACAAAGATCACATATGGTACATGGACAGCGGGTGTTCAAGACACATGACTGGAAACAAACTTCTTCTCTCTAACTTCTCAAAAGAAAAAGGACCCACTGTTTTCTTTGGAGGAAATGGAAAAGGGGTCACCAAAGGATATGGTACCATATCAAATGGAACCATCACTTTCTCTAGAGTAGCCCATGTTGAAGGGCTAATGTACAATCTTCTAAGCATTAGCCAAATATGTGATTTGGGCTATAAGGTCATGTTCCAGCTGTATGTGTGCTTGGTTTTTGATGTACAGAATAAGATTGTACTAGCAGGAACCCGACTGAATGATGTATACAGAATCAACATGAAGGAAAGTGCAATAGGAGAAGCTGTGTGTCTCTCCTCTCAAGAACTAGCCAAACAAAGTTGGCTGTGGCATAAAAGGTTCTCTCATCTAAACTTTAAAACCTTGAACAAACTTTCCAATAAGGAACTGGTTGTTGGAATGCCAAAAATAGTTTTTGAAAAAGAAAAGTTGTGTGGAGCATGTGAAAAAGGAAAACGCACTAGAACTTCCTTTAAAACAAAACAATGCTCATCTATCTCTCAACCTCTTCAAATGCTTCACATGGATCTGTGCGGTCCAGTAAGCACACCCAGTCTGGGTGGTAAAAAGTATATGCTAGTAATCGTCGATGAATTCTCTAGATATACTTGGGTGTTCTTTCTGAAACACAAGAGTGATGCTGCTGAAGAAATCATCAGGTTTACAAGAAAGATTGAAAATTTGAATGGTAAACTGGTGAAGTCCTTCAGAAGTGATAATGGCACAAAATTCAAGAATGCTGCTCTAGAAGATTTCTTTGACCTAAAAGGAATTTCTCAGAACTTTTCTGCCGTACGCACTCCTCAGCAAAATGGTGTTGTTGAAAGAAAGAATAGAACACTGTGTGAAGCTGCAAGGTCAATGCTGAGTGAATCCAAGTTGCCAACCTATTTTTGGGCAGAAGCAGTTAACACTGCATGCTTTACTCAAAATAGGTCTATCATAGTCAAAAGGCATGACAAGACTCCTTATGAAGTTTTCCATGGTAGGAAACCTGCAGTTGACTTCTTCCATGTGTTTGGTTGTGCTTGTCACATGCTAAATGACAGGGAACAACTTGGAAAATTTGATCCGAAGTCTGATGATGGAATTTTCATGGGCTATTCTCTCTCCTCAAGAGCCTTCAGAATCTTCAACCTAAGAAGACAATGCCACCAAAACACCATATCTCCCACTAACCTACCTTCACCATCTCAAATTCCTACCTCATCCTCTTCTCTACCTCCTACCTTACCTCCTGCACTAAAGTGGACCATGGATCATCCAATAGATCAAATCATAGGTGATCCACAAGTTGGTGTAAAAACAAGAAGAGGCATAAGCAATTTGTGCTTATATGTCAACTTTGTTTCTATTGTTGAGCCTAAGCTGATAAATGAAGCCCTAGCTGATCCTAGCTGGGTAATTGCCATGCAAGAAGAACTCTCACAATTTGAGAGAAACAAAGTCTGGAAGTTAGTTCCTCGTCCATCCAACAAAACTATTATTGGAACAAAATGGGTGTTTTGAAACAAGATGGACGAAGAAGGAACTGTCATAAGGAACAAAGCAAGGCTGGTTGCTCACGGATATCGGCAAGAGGAAGGAATCGATTATGATGAAACTTTTGCTCCTGTTGCCAGATTGGAAGCTATCCGAATATTTCTTGCCCATGCAGCTTACAAGAATTTTCGGGTATTCCAAATGGATGTCAAAAGTGCCTTCCTGAATGGTGAATTAGCTGAAGAAGTGTATGTGAAGCAACCTCCTGGGTTTGAAGATCCAGTCCATCCATATCATGTGTATCAGCTGGATAAAGCTTTGTATGGACTGAAGCAAGCTCCTCGTGCCTGGTATGACACTCTCTCAGAATATCTACTTAGAAATAAGTATATACGAGGCAAGGTTGACAACACACTCTTCTTCAAGAAATCACAAGGTAATATCATTCTTGTTCAAATCTATGTTGATAATATTATTTTTGGAGCCACCGATGAATCTTTGTGTGATGAGTTTAGCTCCCTCATGCAAAAAGAGTATGAAATGAGCATGATGGGGGAGTTAACTTTCTTTCTTGGTTTGCAAGTAAAACAATCTCCAGAAGGTATTTTCATAAATCAAAGTAAATACATTAAAGATCTTCTGAAAAAGTTTCAATTTGATACTTGCTCTACCATGAAAACTCCTATGGCTCCTCCTCTTAGACTCTTTTATGATCCTGATGGCATTTCTGTTAATATAAAAAATTATAGAGCCATGATAGGATCTCTTCTCTGCAAGTAGACCTGTTATTATGTTTGCTACTTGTCTGTGTGCCCGATACCAAGCAAATCCTAAAGAATTACATCTGGCTGCCGTGAAAAGGATTTTTCGGTATCTAAAAGGTACCATAAATCTGGGTCTTTGGTATCCCAAAGACTCAGGTTTCGATCTCATCGGGTACTCTGATTCTGATTTTGCAGGTTCAAAAATAGACAGAAAAAGTACAACTGGAAGTTGTCAGTTACTTGGTGGAAAGCTTGTGAGCTGGTCAAGTAAGAAACAACATTCGGTGTCTACTTCTACTGCTGAAGTAGACTATGTGGCTGCTGGAAGTTGTTGTGCACAAATATTGTGGATGAAAAATCAGCTGTGTGATTACAATCAGATTTTCTCAAAGATCCCAATAATGTGTGACAACTCAAGTGCAATAGCTATTGCCAACAACCCTGTGCTTCATTCAAGATCTAAGCACATTGATATCAGATATCACTTTATAAGAGATCATGTCTCTAAAGGTGATGTGGAGCTTCATTTCATTCCCACTGATTATCAATTAGCTGATTTGTTCACAAAGCCCCTTGATAAAGCAAGGTTCAAGTTACTAATCGGTGAATTAGGTATGATAAACATAGACTAATATATTTTATAATTTTATATAAATATATGTTATATATATATATATATATTCTATATATATATTATATACATTTATATAATTTATTACTTATATATTATATATTATATATATATATATAAATAATAAAAAAAATAAAATATATATATATATATATATATATATAATGTCGGTGACAGGGTCACCGACGTATCTCTCTCTCTCTCCTCTCTATAAGCTTCAAAACCCTAACCCTAAAAACCATACACCACCACCATCTATCTAAACCACCATAACCATCCACCGAAATCACCAAGCACCACCTCTAAGCCACCGACGCCGGCGGCAACAATCCACCGAGAGCCACCAATAACAACCACCAAGAACCAATCACCAACGGTGGCCATCTACCCACCGACGGCGACTCAGTCAACGAACCACCAAGCCACCGCTGTGACCAATCATTCACCGACACCGACGCTTTGCTTGCGTCACTTTCCGACAACCTCGCTGACACTGCCATCCACCAAGAAGCCACCCACCGACGTTTATCCACTTTCCGACGAACTCCCTAAGCCACTGACGCTAACGTCATCTTTCTCCCCACCGACATCACCCACTGACGCCATCCCTTACGTCATCCACCGACGTTCTCCCTCTCTCAAATCTCATCCACCGATGTCGTTTACAGAAGCCACCAACGTTTGTTTCATCCACCGACGTCGATTCTAAGCCACCGAGGTAAGCGTTAAAACCCTTCACATTCTTAACCCCTTAAAGATAACTCTTGACTTACCACTCTTGATAAGCAAGATCCTTTGTTCTTATCCCTAATGACATCATCAACGTCATTAATGTCAGAGCATGCACCGAATTCAACCCTAAAACCCTTAAAATTCTGACCTTTCAATCACCAAAAGTAATCATTATTTTTGAAAATTGAAATTCCCTCTCATATATAACCTCCTTCCCCACTACCTTACCACCTTTCTCGCACCCTCTCTCTTCCACTTATACAAGAGCATAACCTGCAACCTGCAACTTTCTTCACTTCTTCAATGGCTTCTCCTTCAAGAACTTCAGAAGAACAAACAATCACCTTCGGATCTCTCTCCTTTCCAGCATGCAACTACTTTGGACGCATTGGAACTGACAATGCTCATCCTGAGTATAATGATGTATGTTGGTTTCTTCAAAGGTGTCCTCTACAATATGCACTCACAGCTAAACCCAAAATGAGTAAGTTTCTTCTTGGAAACTTTTGGTTGACATGCACATTTGATGCTTCATCAGATCAAATTCTTGCATCTGTTCTCAGTAATGATAAACATGATGTGGTTTTCAATGTGGAAGATGTTCGAAGCATTCTCAAGCTTCCTTCCTATGACTCCTATGAACCTTTTCCCCTTGGAAATGAACACCAAATGGTGGTTGATGTTTTGAACTATTTGGAAGAGAAGAAGGGCTCAAAGTCAAACGGTCCAGGTACTTTACTGCGCAAGAATATGGGAAACATATGGAACTTTCTTTTTGCTCATCTTATTCTGTGCCTGAGAAAAAAGGCAGGTGGTCCTGATCAGTCACCTTCCCAAGTGACTGAATTAGCACATGCTCTAATATTTCAAAGGAGGATAGACTTTGCAAGCTACTTCTTCAATGAAATGATCTCCTCTTTCTCTACCCTCCGACGTCCTCAGGTACCATTTGAGCACCTTTTCTCTCTTATTATTCATGCAAAGTTGGCAGATAAACTAGAGAAAAGAGATGATATCATTTATGATCTCCCTCTTCATCAAGTGGGAAATCAAATAATGAAAAAGGGTGTCTTAGCAACAGACAACTCCGACCTTCCATGATTGATTTTGCAAGGAATGTAACTCTCTCTTGGGGAGAAAATGAACCCCGTCTCCAAAGGACCTCAGGTATGTCTTCTATCCCTTCTGCACCTAGAGTAACTGATGTGCCCAAATCTCGTAAGAGATCCAAAGCGTCAGGCACATCTACCTCCGTACCTACCGATGCTACGAAGCCAAAAGAACCTTTGGCTTCTACCCAAGCATCTAAAACCCAAAAGCGGAGACACTCAAAAAGCCCCCCAAAGACTTCCTCAAAGAAGTCTAAAGGTACCCAAAGGGTCTCACCTCACAATCCACCTACTAACTCCCAAAAGTTAGTAAGTGTTGAAAAGATTCCTACCTGACCCAAGGACCAGTTAACCCAACCAAGCTCCTCCATGCCCTCCCAAAAGGACATGGTTGTACAAAGGGACACCCCTATTATTCCTTCATCAACTTTCTCCTTAGTTGATAAAGAAGACTTGGAGTCTCCCATCCAAGGTGCCTCTTCACCACCCCGTGAGCTCTTACAGCTCCCTTTCCACACTCCACATGAGAGTGCATCACAACCAAATGCACTTGATGGAGCATCCAAATTTACTGATTTTCTGTTTTCTGACACTACACCTTGGACACATACGTCTCCCGTACGTACCAAGGTTGTGGAGGAACCCATTACTGAGGAATCCCCTCATAGACACTCTCCTAAACGTGTCTCCCCCACATCTGCTAAATCCCCCCAAGTAAACCTACAGGTTTGGTGGATTATTCTTCCTCTAGTGATGATGATGCTGATCAACCACCAAAGCCTCAACCGTCTGCTCCTATGTCCTCTAAACAGGGAGATGATCTTCTTCAAGCTTTCACCACTTTCACTCGTGACACTGTAAGCCTGGTGAAAGTTTTGGAAGACCAAGCAGCCAAAGATATGGAAAGAATGGCTTCTCTTTCCTCTACTCAACAGAACATTATGGAGTCACTTGCCACTATTCTCACAAATATTGACAAGATTCCAATTTCTTCTCCAACAATTGAACTTGATGTGGATGGTTCTTTCTTTCAAGAACAAGACAAATTTGTTCTTCAAAGGATTGAAAGAAAGGTTAATACCATGGCTTCTGACATAGAAAGAATCAAGACTTTTCTCTCTTCAGTGGGTTTCAAGGGTTCAACCACTGAGGGGGAGAAAAATAAGAAGGCCACTGCTACCACCTCTACAGCCGCCAATACTGCTGCTGCCACCACCTCAGCAGCCACCGATGTCACCATCACTCCAGCCACCGATGTCGCCATCACTCCAGCCACCGATGTCGCAGCACCATCCGCCGACGCCACCATCTCAGCCGCCGATGGTGGAGTCACTGAGGTGACTCCTCTCGTGGTCACCTCTGTTCCTTTAGTCACCGAGTTTTCTGGAGCAGCTGTTGAGGGGGAGAGTATCAGTGCTCAACCCCTAGAATCCGAAGAGGAAAAGAAGAGAAAAGAAAAGGCCAAAGGAAAGAAGCCCGTTTCTTTTGAAGAACAACAGGAAGAGAAAAAGAAAAGGAAAAGAATGAGAAGTCCTCAAGCAGATACTCTTAGACTTCAGCCTGCTTCATTACCCACCGATCCTCTTGGGGTAATTCTAACTGAAGCTGAAAAAGAAGAAGCAATCAGGGCTCAGCTTGAGTATGATCAGACTAATGTACTCAAGCTAGCTCAAGATGAAGCCACCCATGCAATGGTAAAGGTTGATCTTCAAGCTCAGAAAGATGAGCTTGAAAATATAAAGAAGAAATCTGAAGCAGCAAAAATGGTTGATGATGCCAAGAAGACCAAGGAAGTGGAGTGGTTTAAAAGAAGGCTGAAAACAAGAAAAGATGAGTCCAAGATTATCAGTGCCACTATTCAACCTCCAACCAAAAATTCTCCCAAGTTACTTGTCACCCTTAAGAGAGCTGACACTCTCTCAAAGGTCTATGAAGCTGAATGGTTGGAAGTTCTTGGATAACTGAATGGATGGAAGTTGGCAAATGTATCTCCAAGAGCAAAAGCAAGTACAAGGAGCTGGTACTTAATATTCTCAGAAAACTTTTCATTAAGATGCTCAACATCCAAAAGGAGAATGATATTCTTGTGACATATCTTGAAGCACAACAAATGTACTTCATACAACAGGGTCTTAAAGGAGAGGTCATCACAGCTCCTAAAAACAAAAAGAAGGGACACTTTGTTATGCTTCATGAAAGAGGCATCCAGATAAATGCTTCGGGTATAGATCTTTCCATTCCTACTCCTATTGCTTACCCGGAGCAAACTATAACGACTACTCCTGAACTTGGGGTTTTCTTTGAAGACATCTTTGGAAACATCGGCTTCTTCAGAGCTTCTGATATCCCAAGGGCTCACAGCTCCTTCCTCTCTGCTATTCTAGGAGTACCTCCGGTTGAAGACCATGGAATCACCAGGCTTATCTTGGATGAGCTAAAAAGAAGAGAACCCACTCCTTGAATATTCTTCATATAGTGTGAACTTTATTTTTCAAAGCTGTGTGTTGATTAATAAAAGTTCATACTCTTCTTCTTTAAAAATGCTTGTTAATATCTTTATTTTTCTTGCACATACTTATACTTACACTTATACTTATACTGTACATACTCAGTCAAAAAAAAAATCTGAGTCAAAAGAACCCAAAAGAAAAATAGAAAGGGTCAAAAGTATTTCTTTCTAACTTACAGGTATCATCATCAAATAGGGGGAGATTGTTGGGTCACCGATGATTTGGTGATGAACCACCTTCCTTTGTATGATTGATTTTTTACAGGTTCTTTTGAAGGTCTGAAATATGCTTCATGTATTGAAAAGTCAAAGACTATTCAATCAAGGGTTGTACATCAAAAAGTGGAATTTTGGATGTACCAACTAACTTCAATATTCAGATCATTTTGCCAAAGTCAAGATTGGGTCACCAATATAGTGGGTCACCGATGGTACACTTAAAAGTCATCAAAAGTACTAAGGACATCAATACAAGATGAGGTCATCAAGTTTGAAGTCATGGTCACCGGCACTATAATCTTGGTCACCGAAATTGCAGGTATATTTTCTAAGGCTGTGATATCAAGTCACAAGTTCAAGGGTGTACACTTTCAACACTTAGTGAAAAATGAAGTTTATCAAGAAAAGTGTACACTTATCAATTCTAGCCTTACAAGGTATCCACCGATGTGATACATAGTTTGATGTATCACTTAGCAATTTCAAAGAGATAAGTTCTTGACTCACATCAATTGCAAGACACGTGAGCCAGCAAAAACTTGGGCATCAAGCCTTAAATAAAGACATTCTCTTTTATTCTTATAAAAGGAATATTTGTCTTTTAGCTAAAAGGTTTGATGGGACTTCACAGAGCATGAAGAAAAGAAGATAAAGTTATCTGACATTACGTGCTACAAGGAATGATTCATCCATTATTCTAGTACAAAGGGAGTGGTCTCTTCCTTTGTCCAGCAGATACACTTCCAGCTAATGAAACCTTGACAGCTGTCCACATGCATCCCATGCATAGGCACTATAAAAGGAGATGAAGTCCTTCCCAGAAATCTCACGCTTTCAACAAATCTTCTGTGTGATAGTTTGTTTGACTCCGGCAAAGCTGTGTGCAATAACAGTCTTGTTTTAACTTCCTTAGTGTATAAGTTAATTACTGTTATCTGTGTGTTTAGTTTGATAGAATAGTGTGTCTGTTCTTTTCCGCATCAAACTACCTGTGTGTAAATTTTTGATATTTATATTAAAAAATTTAAAAAGAGTATATTCTGTGTGTTTTATATTCAACCCCCCCTTCTACAAAACCCTCACTTAGTTAGCCATCTCTCCTTGGGGACTAACAGTAAAATATATTGAATACTTAAAATTACAATTAGTACTGGAATTTTTAAAAGAGTAAACTCCAGTTTTGGTCCCTGTGGTTTAATGAAATCATTGAAAGTGGGACCTAAATTTTAATAACTCTAGCAACCATCCCCATGGTTTTAATTTTGTTCTTAAAGTAGTTCTCCGTCACTAACTTCGTTAATTTTCTCAGTTAGTGATACGGGCATTTTTGTCCATTAGATTTTCCCTAAAAAACTTAACTAGGCCCATTATACTTGATCGATAAACCCATCTGATGCTCACCTTCGATTGCCCATGCCCTGTTCGATCAACAAAATCCTTGGATCATTTGTGCCCTGTTCGATCAAAAACCCTTCGATCGCCATCACCGTCCAGTTCAGTTTCCGGCTACCTTCATCACGTTTCAGTCATTCTTGAATCGAATAGAAACACATTTGATGCTTCACATATTTGCTTACCCATGTTTTAGTAGATACATTAAGTCATCAACGATTAAATTGCTTAATTTTAGTAGTATTTGTAGAAAATTGAATTCAATGATGTGTGAGATTGTTGAAAATTGTCTTGATAAACATGAATAGTTCATCAACTAAAACAGAGCATTTGCTGTGAATCGTAAATATGTATATTGGGAAGGTTTGGCGAATGGATGTATAACAAAACCATATGAAATATACTCACATTCCTTGGGTAAAATCATTGTCGAATATGTTTTTGACATAAAGGAGATTGTGTGTTTCTACAGATTGAATCATTTATCATCAATTAACACCAAACCTAGAACCAAAAAAATGATACACACAAATTATAATTAGTTAAGATGAAGATGATGACGATGCTTACTCTCAACATATAGAAAACTTGATATGTGCAAAAACAAACAACATACAAGAAGTGGTTATATGCCATCAATAAACTTGTTATGGGCAGTTTGGAATTGCATTCCTTTCAATCTCTCAAAACGCAATTTTAAACAAACTTATCAGAAAGGTGATGTATGATTCCCAAGTTCCATGGATTCTACAACTTCTCTTGAAGAAAAGTTGTCAGCTTGCCCCTGTAATCATCTAATATTACAACCAAAATTATTTATATCTTATTCTACTATTATGCTACTACAATACAACCACCACCATTCTTTATATCTCTCTTACCTAAACTTGATGCAACAGATAAATCATAAAAAGGTGCACAAATACCTGCCATTTTATATATTTTAATTACATATATTTCTTCATTTTCTAGATAGATAACAAAAGTTATTCTTTTTTACCATGTAAAAGAGCAAGAGAAGTCAGAGCAATAGGATATCGCCACAAAAACCTTATCTCCTCACTACCCTATAATCTAATATCTTTGCAGCCTTTTGCAGCTGTATGCTTTCCCCAGCCAAATGGCAGTGATGAAAGGTGAGAGGCCTGAAAATTATTACATGTGAAAGACCCAGATTTACATAAGTAAAACCAAAAGTTACCCTTTTTAGACCATTAGAAGACGAACGAAACATAATATTTACGAGTTTCAGTTCGAAATGTCCACTTGGTTTACATGACGTTTCCATAAGCACCTGTTTCCAAAATAGTCCAAAATGGACAAATCTAAACTAATAACTTTCCGGACGTAAACTATATACAAGACGAAGGATATTAGCTATCCGTTACTAAATGCTTGTAATTAGAACCAAAAGACCACTGATAATTTACAACCCGAAGTTGTATTCGACTAACTACTTAATATCCAATAGAGTTGTTCTACCGGAAACACCAAAGGCAAGTATCTCAATCTACTCAAGCTTGTTCTTCGCCTTATCCACACGGCCTGTAAAAAATATGAACAACTAACGGGGTAAGCACAAAATGCTTAGTGATTAAAAAAAAATTACTAACCACTAAAGCTTCACAAATGTAATCCATGGAAGTCAATGATCATGAAGGATGTAAATAATGTAACACATAATCATCATTCGGGAATCAAACATCTCAATATCAAAGTATGCAACAAATATATTACGTGGAGGCCACCGAGCTATCTCGGACATGGCAAGCACAATAGTATATCATAGATCTCATACCACCCAAGCTATCCCGGCCACTAGAATGATCTTCCCGCCCGAGCTATCCCGTACAGCGGGGAAAACGACCGGAATCTAACACGGTTATGCACAATACCCGAGTAATCTCAGCCAATATGATCTTAAGTATGCCCTCCCCGGGTGAAACACAAAGTAACCACCGGGTAGCACTTATAGAAGGACGGAGTACGATAACTAATAATCATTTGAAATCGGTAAAAAGACATAACATGTATGAGCATGGAAGCAAGAAGAAAATAGATAACATATGTCTAGCAAATAGCAAGTTAAGTAGTCCCATGAACTCACAATACTTTTCGATATTCAAAATCGAGCCAAAGTAGGATCCAAGTCCATATAAGCCTAAACGTCGTCCAACGGTCACTCCGAAAGAACCAATGGGGCTTATTTAACACCTGTAATATGTATCCAAAGTTTTATTAATATCTGACAACAATAACTTAGCAAAACTTACTTTAAACTCATTTTAGTTACTTTAATTTTATGCTCAAATTTTATTTTTTATCAATTTTGAGAGGCATTTCTAACCAACGTACAAGCCTTATTTCTAAAAAGTGTCTAAAGGACAGGTTTAGAGCTACATATCGCCCTTTCAAAACAGCCTCTCGGGTAAATTGGTGCTGTCAAATTTACTAAGAAAATAGGTTAAAATCCATATTTTGTATTTAATCTTTATTCTAACAACCAAAATATCATCTAACCATGTTTATATAGTATACAAGATCAATACCCAAATATTTCACCAACATAGCCATTAATGAAGAAAATCAGAGTTCAATTTATGTTCTTTATTTTCAAAAGCTGTAATTCATCAATTAAGCATCATAACAACTTAGTTATACTATAACCAAGTTAAATACAACATACTACTAGTATAAATTAGATTAGGGATCATAAACCCAAACCAAAGTATCACTGATTTAAACGCAAACTTTCTCAAATAAATGAAATTAACCAAGAAATTAGGTATACCTATTATGTGTAATAATCAAAATCAAAATTAGGGATGATTTTGGTGTAATAATCAAGCCAAAAACTCCTTGTATCAAGCGTGATTCAACCCAAAGAAGTCAAAATCGCCTAAGGAAGAGAGTGTGAGCTTAGAGTCTGTTTTGGGTGCAAAAATGAAGGAAAATTGTGTATATGACGACTTTACGAGTTGGGGCCGAGTTGACTCGGCTGAAAACTCGGGTTGACCCACTAATCACTAAAAATCGCATAACTTTTCGCTCGGACCTCCGTTTTTGACGCGGTTTTCGCTCACGCGTTCGTAACAAGATAATATACAACTTACAAAAAACCTATTCCAAAAAGTATTTCCGAAAAATAATCGGTTTTAGACCACGAGCTTTCATTCTATAGCTTTTCAGTCCTCGACTACCACTTAGTTCAACAATAACTTTTCAAACAAGTAATCTATCATGTTTTGATCATATAAGCACGTATAAAGAAAATAATTACAACGTAATTGAGGAAGTGGATGTTACACATGTTAGTCGGCCGTCTTTTAATTACAAAGTCTTTTGAGCTCTAATTGGGATGTCCAACATCCACTTGCAAATACCAAATATTAAATAAACAAATAATTGAAAATATTATGAAAAAGAAGGAAAAATGAAACCATATATACCCAGAGAGCTTTTATGTCATTGTCTTATTCCGATGATGTTGATGCACGACGAGGGACTTTGCTCCTTTCTACTTCTACCTGGTTACCAAGACCATGAGAACAAATTAAGCTGACAGAACATTACAACATCTTTTAAAAAGATGCAACAAGTACATAATAATGAACCTTCCCATTCTCAACACAAACTCCAAAGCTGTTCTTTTCCTATTTCTATTTCTGTTGCAATCGAACAAACTAATATACTATTCATGATCAATTATATATAAACATGTTGTTTATTAAATTTTCTAGTTTGGTGTATTTATATATAAATAGAAATGAAGATGACATGGAAAAGACTTACTTAGTAGTAGTGATTTTAGAATACAAGATGCATTTGTTTGAAACCAATCCACACAAGAGTTGTGAAGATGAGACAACACTACAGCTGGTTAACACTCCTATAGCGGAAACACATATGATGTATCAAAAACCTTATGCAAGATTGGACCCCCTTTCGCAATAAATGCACCAAAAACATCTTCCTTGATCATAGGAACACACCATTTATGTGGAGATTGGCAGTCCATAGAACTAATCACCCTAACTAGATTTTGGGTGCATTTCTGTATATAACAAACAAACAAACAATCTTTCATTTATGTTGATTAATTGAGGTTATTGTCTTTGCCTTGATAATATTAAACAGTTAGCACTTGGTTCTGCAGCTAAAGATTTTGTTTAAGGAACCAATTTTGTAGAATTCCTAATTAAGAAGCATTAAGTTCTTTCGAGATATATATATTTAGCTAGGAACAAAGTGTAGGCCTTTCTTCCTTCACCAAGTTTTGTCTCAAGCTCTTCATTAGAAAACATGGTTTTGGAGTTGATTAATTATTTAGAGAACATTTTCGTAAGTCGAGAGTATTAATGGAAAGATAACAATATATCCAACACACACAGACCTTGGGTTTGATTACATGTGTTTACTAAACATTTGGGTATTTTTGATATCATCTCTTATTGAAGAATATCCAAATATGATCATTGTGGGCTTCACAGTACCTAATGTTTTGAATGGTAAATATATAGATTTGTGATACAAAGATGTTGAATTATCTACATTAGCATATTAGTTTATTGTTGCCACCATAATATTAATCTATGCACATAATGTTTAATTATATTGCAAAACTAGAGTTCCTTTCGTGATGTGAACCACCGGTGGAGACAAAGACCGTCTATATAAAACTTTTTAAGACTCGAATGTTTATGTTGTGATCCCTCTTTAAATGGGAAAATAGGTGAAAATTATTTGTTGAATATATTAGTTTCTTTATTTTTCAGGATTTTTTGTCTCATTTTCACTTGATTTCCTTAAGTTGGGGCATTTCCTTGTGGCCACCGAAATTTATGGTCAAGTAATTGACACTAGTGGTATTCGCCATGGCTTCATCATTAAGTCGTAAACAAACATCTAGATAGGTATTTGTCAGGGGTTGGAACCTCATCAATTTTCAACAATCTCATACATCATTGAATTTAATTTTCCACAAATATTACGAAAATGAAGTAATTTAATTCTTAATGAATTCATGTATCTACTAAAACATGGGTAAGTAGGTAGGTTAAGCATCAAATGTGTTTCTGTTCGATTAAAGAATGACAAAAAAAGCGATGGAGGTAGCCGAAAATTGAGCTGGACTGTGATGTCGATCAAAGGGTTTTTGATCAAACAGGGCAGAGGCAATCCAAGGATTTTGTTGAGCGAACAGGCATGCGTAATCGAAGGTGAGCATAGGATGGGTTTATTGATGAATATAATGGCCCTGGTTAAAAATATTGGAGAAAAACTAAATGGACAAAAATGCTCATGTCACTCACGGAGAAGATTAACAGAGTTAGTGACGGGGGACTACTTTCAAAACAACATGAAAACTATCGGGATGATTTCTAGAGTTAACAAAGTTTAGGTCCCACTTTCAAAGATTTCATCAAACTAGAGGGACCAAAACTAGAGTTTACTCTTCTTAAAATGAAGAAATTGTCGATTATTTGATTGCGATCCTTTTTAAAAGTTTTTAATTTTGTTTTTTTATTTTAAAGAAATTAGAGCCGGAAATCATTAAAAGCATTTATTATTTCCGTTACATAAGCAAATAGAATCAAACAAAAGGGCATATATGGAAATAAATTTACTTTAAAATAAAAAAAATCCATAAAGCATAACAAATTTGGTATTGTTAATGCACCAATGCCTGCAACAAATGCAAGAAGAGCTCTATAAATATCTACCTGGTTTCTCTTAGAGAAAACCAGGTAACAAAACAATTCATGAGATTTACATTTTTTACCCAACTGGGAGAAAATGCCTCTGATCCACCAATTATGTCTAAAAAGACCTGAGGTCACCAAAGATTGAGATGATAAAAATAGAAATTTGGCGGCCACTTTTTCTAAACATCGTTATAGTCTATTCAGAAAGGCAAGCGAGCTTGGCACTCTTTGTGGGGCGAAGACTGCAATCACTATGTTCTCCCCAACTGGAAAGCCATACTCATTTCGTCATTCAGATGTTGAGACGGTTGTAGATCGCTACCTGGTGAGTTCTCAATTTGTGGAGTCTCATCGTAATCCCAACACCGAAGTACTCCCAAGGCAACTCGCTGACATGCTTGGTCACTTGGAAATTGAGAAGAAGCCTGGCAAAGAATTTGACGAGATTAAGAAAGAAAGGCAAGGAAGATGTTTGTGGAAAGCTCCAACAAAGACTCTAGGAGTCGATGAACTTGAGAAATTGAAGGTGGCAATGTTGGAAAGGAAGAAGAATACTGAAATACAAGCCGAGAAGCTAATGTTGGAGGCTACTAACCCAACACCAACAATTCATGTCTTTGGTTCTACTGAAGTAGATGGTGCTTGTCTGTTGAACTAATGGGGAATGCATTTAGATATTCCATGGCTTCTCATGGGATTAAGTTGGGACATATGGTCATATTAATTATGATTTTAAATTTGTTAACTGTATGTTTTATTTTGTATTTTTTTCCTTTCTTTGGTTAATATCAATTAATGTTGTAAATGTGAAATGTCTTTGAACATTTTAAGCCGTATGTTTAAATTAATGTTTTTTCCTTTCTTTAATTAATCCAATTCCTATTTCTCATTTACAACTAATTCCCATATAAACCATTAAGGTAAATAGTTGAAATATCTTTGAACATTTTGAGACACGTAGTAAATGTGTCCCAGTAAAGTGATTCGATAAACTTTGCCAGGACTTCAGAATTAGAATATTCTCATCCTATAGTTCGAAGGTCCATGAATAAACCATTAAAGCGTTGATGTACCTTAGGCAAAGATTCATTTTTGCCACAAATGAAGCTTTCATATTGTCTAATGAGGTTAATTTTTCTTGACTCTTGTACCTCATTGGTACCTTCATATTGAACACATAAATTGTCCAACATGGATTTGGTTCTCAGCTTCATGACAGAATGATAAACTTCATCAGGAAGGGACATAGCAATGATAGATCTTGTCTATGTATCAATAGCTACATTTTTCTTGCCTTTCTGCACTCCATCGATGTGGAGCTTTTGGAATATGTCTCTCAGGGATAGCAGGGGTCGTGGTAGTCTCAAGAACTGCAGCCACGATAGTTGTAGTAATAAATGGTCTGTTCTCTGTATTGTAGGGGATCTGAGGATCCGCACCTTCTAGGAACATAGTCATTATTTCCTTCCAGACAAGGGAGTTATCCATGCTGAAACGAGGAGGTTTGGCAAGAGAGTCTTAATCGTTATAGTTTTTGTTTTTATTAGCCATTTCAAGAATAGATAGATATTAATATTTTTGAAGATTAAAAGCAAATAGCACTACTCTGATACCACTTGTTGGTCCTAAGGGGTCTACAAGAGTGTATAGATATCACACAGTTTGTAGAAGGGGAGAATACATAAACCTATTGATAATAAACAAATTAAAAGATTGTTGCAGAAATAAGAACATGTAATAAAACCTATTATAAACAATGTAAGAAGCACTAAGTTGATGCACAAGAAAGTAGACAATAGAAAGAGAAAAGTTTAAGAAAAGATATGGATGCATACTGATGAAGAAAGATTTCTTCATCTATTTATACCCAATGCATTAAATGCAAGTGATGGAATCCAGATCTCATAAACACGTACAGAATGTTTATCACAGATGATATATGAATAAAAGTAAGCGGAAGCAAATAAGATCAACAATTAAACTAGAAAACGTAGACTGAAATATATGAACATACTCATATCGATCAATGATAATTTGTATTTCACTTAGAGTGCCAAGGATTACAATACAGGAAATACAAATTAATCCCTCATATCTTGATTTGCTATCCCGGCCACTGGAATGATCTTCCCGCCCGAGCTATCCCGGACAGCGGGGAAGACGCCCGGACTCTTACACGGTGAAATACGTACAATACCCGAGTAATCTCAGCCAATTTGATCTTAAGTATGCCTTACCTGGGTGAAACACAAAGTAACCATCGGGTAGCACGTATAGAAGGACGGAGTACAATAACTAATAATCATTTGAAATCGATAAAAAGACATAACATGGATGAGTATGGAAGCAAGAAGAAAAAAGATAACATATGTCTAGAAAATAGTAAGTTAACTAGTCCCATGAACTCACAATACTTTTCGATATTCAAAATCGAGCCAAATTAGGCTCCAAGTCCATATAAGCCTAAACGTCGTCCAACGGTCACTCCGAAAGAACCAAAGGGGCTTATTTAACACCTGTAATATGTATCCAAAGTTTCATTACGATGTGACAACAATAACTTAGCCAAACTTACTTTAAACTCATTTTAGTTACTTTAATTTTCAGCTCAAAATTCAATTTTTATCAATTTTGAGAGGCAATTCTAACCAACGTACAAGCCTTATTTCTGAAAAGTGTCTAAAGGACAGGTTTAGAGCTACATATCGCCCTTTCAAAACAGCCTCTCGGGTAAATTTGGTGTTGTCAAATTTACTAAGAAAATAGGTTAAAATCCATATTTTGGATTTAATCTTTATTCCAACAACCAAAATACCATCTAACCATGTTTATATTATTGTTTACAAGATCAATACTCAAAGATTTCACCAACATAGCTAATAATGCAGAAAATCAAAGTTCAACTTATGTTCTTCATTTTTAAAAGCTCTAATTCATCAATTAAGCATCATAATAACTTAGTTATACTCTAACCAAGCTAAATACAACATACTATTAGTATCACTGATTTGAACTCAAACTTTCTCAAATAAATGAAATTAACTAAGAAATTAGGTATACCTTACTTTGGGGATGATTTTGATGTAACAATCAAGCCAAACACTCCTTGTATCAAGCTTGATTCAACCCAAAGAAGTCAAAATCGCCTAAGGAAGAGAGTGTGAGCTTAGAGTCTGTTTTGGGTACAAAAATGAAGAAAAATCGTGTATATGACGACTTTACGAGTTGGGGCCGAGTTGACTCGGCTGAAAACTCGGGTTGACCCACTAATCACTAAAAATCGCATAACTTTTCGCTCGGACCTCCGTTTTTTATGCGGTTTTCGCTCACGCGTTCGTAACGAGATAATATACAACTTACAAAAAACATATTCCAGAAAATATTTGCCGAAAAATAATCGGTTTTAAACCACGAGCTTTCATTCTATAGTTCAACTATAACTCTTCAAACAAGTAATCTATCATGTTTTGGTCACATAAGCACGTATAAAGAAAATAATTACAACGTAATTGAGAAAGTGGATGTTACACATGTTAGTCGGCCGTCTTTCAATTACAAAGTCTTTTTAACTCTAATTGGGATGTCCAACATCCACTTGCTAATACCATATATTAAATAAACAAATAATTGAAAATATTATGAAAAACAAGGAAAAATGAAACCATATATACTCAGAGAGCTTTTATGTGAGTGTCTTATTCCCATGTTGTTGATGCACGACGAGGGACTTTGCTCCTTTCTACTTCTACCTGGTTACCAAGACCATGAGAACGAATTAAGCTGACAGAAGATTGTAACATCTTTTAAAAAGATGCTACAAGTAGGTAATAATGAACCTTCCCATTATCAACACAAACTCCAAAGCTGTTCTTTTCCTATTTCTATATCTGTTGCAATCGAACAAACTACTATACTATTGTTCTTATTTGGTTCTTGATCATTCATGATCAATTATATATAAGCTTGTTGTTGTTTATTAAATTTTCTAGTTTGGTGTATTTATATATAAATAGAATTGAAGATGACATGGAAAAGACTTATTTAGTTGTAGTGATTTTAGAATACAAGATGCATTTGTTTGAAACCAATCCACACAAGAGTTGTGAAGATGAGACAACACTACAGCCGGTTAAAACTCCTATTGCGTAAACGCATATGATGTATCAAAAACCTTATGCAAGATTGGACCCCCTTTCGCCATAAATGCACCAAAAACATCTTCCTTGATCATAGGAACACACCATTTATGTGGAGATTGGTAGAACTAATCACCCTAACTAGATTTTGGGTCCATTTCTGTATATAACAAACAAACAAACAATCGTTCATTTATGTTGATTAATTGAGGTTATTGTGTTTGCCTTGATAATATTAAAACAGTTAGCACTTGGTTTTGCAGTTAAAGATTTAGTTTAAGGAACCAATTTTGTAGAATTACTAATTAAGAAGCATTAAGTTCTTTCGAGATATATGTATTTAGCTAGGAACAAAGTGTAGGCCTTTCTTCCTTCACCAAGTTTTGTCTCAAGCTCTTCATTAGAAAACATGGTTTTGGGGTTGATTAATTCTTTAGAGAATATTTTTGTAAGTCGAGGGTATTCATGGAAAGATAACAAAACATCCAACACACACAGACCTTGGGTTTAATTACTTGTCTTTACTAAACATTTGAGTATTATTGATATCATCTCTTATTAAAATGCAATTTACTTTGTCTTGATTCCTATTTTGGTAACGTACTTTCAAAACATTCGTTTTGGTACCTGAGATGTAAACTTTCAAACATTTGAGTATTTAGGTGACTTGTTTAACCCTTACCAGGTTAACACTTTGACATGGCAAATTATGTGGACATACAACTAAGCATCATTTGCTGAGGTGGCTGATTATGTGGATTTTTTATACATTAATAATTTTAAAATAATTAACTTTATTTGTTATTGGAATTTTTGTAATAAAAAAACAAAACTAAGAAAACTCTAATAACCTATCGTTATTTTTTTTAGTAGAGGAATTTAAAATTTTATTTATTTAAAACACATGGATTATTTGTTCAAAATAATAAAATTGGAACTTTTTATTTTTGAAAATTGTTTTAAATTTTCTAAACCTCTTTAAACTAAAAAACCCTACCTGCACTCGCCACAAGCCCCATTTCACCATTACTCATCCACTAAGCTTTTGAATCTTCTTTCAAGATCTATCACTTCTTCTTTCTCATCTTTAATATTTTTAATGAACATTTCAACAACAACAACCACCCATTCTTATTCGGAGACCTTTTTTTGTCCTTGGATCTGAACGCAGATAATTTGGGGGTTAAGGTTTTTGTGTTTTTGATCGGAGTAACCATGGCAGTAGAACGGTCAAATGAACAAGAAATCGAAGGACTGTCCAAAGAGAGGAAGAAAACCATCTTTTCGCCTGCTCTTGATTACAGGGTTTTGACAAATTATTGTTGATTTGTGGTTTTGTTGAACTTTTTGTTGATGTTCTTCATCGTCTTCATCTTCTTCGTAGATTTTTTATTTCTATCTGCAAATTTTTATGAAATATCAATTGATATTCATTTGTCTTAGTATAAGTTGATTTGGTGTTCAGGGTTTTGGTAAAAAAAATTGTAGGCGTTCTTCACTTTTAGCATAGATTTGTTGTTGTTTCTGCAAATTTTATGAAATATGAATCGATATTTATCCGGGTTAAATATTGGTTAGGTTGAGAAAATAAGAATGGATATATATTAATATATATGTTCTTGTGTATTTTATTTATTTGTTTGGAATGCAAATAAAAATAAATTCTAATAAGAAAACGATTTTTAAAAGTAAAAGTCTACATCATCAGCCACTTCAGCAAACAATGCTTAGTTGTATGCCTATATAATTTGCCATGTCAGCAATTTAACCTAGTAATGGTTAAACAAGTCACCTAGGTACTTAAATGTTTGAAAGTTTGCATCTCCGGTACCAAAACGAATGTTTTGAAAGTACGTTACCCAAAATAGGAATCAGGACAAAGTACATTGCATTTTAATGCAATTTGCCCTTTAGCTAGGAACAAAGTGTAGGTCTTTCTTCCTTCACCAAGTTTTGTCTCAAGCTCTTCTTTAGAAAACATGGTTTTGGGGTTGATTAATTCTGTTGAGAACATTTTCGTAAGTCGAGGCTATTCATGGAAAGATAACAATACATCCAACACACAGACCTTGGGTTTAATTACTTGTCTTTACTACACATTTGAGTATTATTGATATCATCTCTTATTGAAGAATATCCAAATATGATCATTGTGGGCTTCACACTACCTAACGTTTTGAATGGTAAATATTTAAATTTGTGATACAAAGATGTTTAATTATCTACATTAGCATATTAGCTTATTGTTGCCACTATAATATTAATCTATGTAGATAATGTTGAATTATATTGCCAAACTAGAGTTCCTTTCGTGATGTGAACCACAGGTGGAGACAAGGACTATCTATATAAAACTTTTGAAGACTCGAAGGGTTATGTTGTGATCCCTCCTTAAATGGGAATATATTATTTTTTGAATATATTAGTTTTTGAATATATTAGTTTCTTTATTTTTTAGTATTTTTTGTCTCATTTTCACTTGATTTCCTTAAGCTGGGGCATTTCCTTGTGGCCACCGAAATTTATGGTCAAGTAATTGACACTAGAGGTATTTGATATGGCTTCATCATTAAGTTGTAAACAAACATCTAGATAGGTATTTATCAGGTGTTGGAACCTCATTAAGTTTCAACAATCTCATACATCATTGAATTCAATTTTCCACAAATATTACGAAAATGAAGTAATTTAATTCTTAATGAATTCATGTATCTACTAAAACATGGGTAAGTAGGAAGGTTAAGCATCATATGTGTTTCTATTTGATTCAAGAATGACAGAAAAAGCGATGGAGGTAGCCGGAAACTGAAATGGACTGTGATGTCGATCGAAGGGTTTTTGATCGAACAGGGCAGAAGCAATCCAAGGATTTTGTTGAGCGAACAGGGCAGCAATCGAAGGTGAGCATAGGATGGGTTTATCGATGAATATAATGGCCCTAGTTGAAAAGATTGGAGAAAAACTAAATGGACAAAAATGCTCATGTCACTCATGGAGAAGATTAACGGAGTTAGTGACGGGGGACTACATTGAAAACAAAATGAAAACAAAATGAAAACAATGGGGATGATTTCTAGAGTTAACAAAGTTTAGGTCCCAGTTTCAAAGATTTCATCAAACAAGAGGGACCAAAACTAGAGTTTACTCTTCTTAAAATGAAGAAACTGTCGATTGCGATCCTCTTAAAAAGTTTTTAACTTTGTTTTTTTTATTTAAAGAAATTATAGCTATAAATAATAAAAAACATTTATTATTTCCGTTACATAAGCAAATAGAATCAAACAAAAGGGCATATATGGAAGTAAATTTACTTTAAAAAAAATCCATAAAGCATAACAAATTTGGTATTGTTAATGCACCAATACATGTAACAAATGCAAGAAGAGCTTTATAAATATCTATCTATTTCTCTTAGAGCAAACTAGGTACCAAAATAATTCAAGAGATATACATTTTTTACCTTACTCGGAGAAAGTGCCTCTAATCCACCAATTATGTCTAAAAAGACTTGAGGTCACCAAAGATTGAGATGATAAAAATAGAAATTTGGTGGTCACTTTTTCTAAACGTCGTTATAGTCTATTCAGAAACGCAAGCGAGCTTGGCACTATTTGTGGGGCAGAGACTGTAATCGTTGTGTTCTCCCAACTGGAAAACATACTCATTTGGTCATCCGGATGTTGAGACGGTTGTAGATCGCTACCTGGTGAGTTCTCAATTTGTGGAGTCTCATCGTAATCGCAACACCGAAGTACTCCCAAGACAACTCGCTAACATGCTTGGTCACTTGGAAATTGAGAAGAAGGCTGGCAAAGAATTTGATGAGATTAAGAAAGAAAGGCAAGGAAGATGTTGGTAGGAAGCTCCAACAAAGACTCCAGGAGTCGATGAACTTGAGAAATTGAAGGTGGCGATATTGGAAATGAAGAAGAAAACTAAAAAACAAGCCGAGAAGCTAATGTTGGAGACTACTAACCCTACACCAACAGTTCATGTTTTTGGTTCTACTGAGGTAGATGGTGCATGTTCGTTGAACTAATGGGGAATGGATTTAGATATTCCATGACTTGTCATGGGATTAAGTTGGGACATAAGGTCATATTCATTATGATTTCAAATTTGTTAAGTCGTATGTTTTATTTTGTATTTTTTTTCTTTTCTTTAATCAATAGCAATTAATGTTGTAAATGTGAAATGTCTTTGAACATTTTAATCCGTATGACTAAATTAATGTTTTTTCCTTTCTTTAATTAATCCAATTGATGTTTCACATTTACATCTAATTCCAATATAAAACATTAAGGGAATTAGTTGAAATGTCTTTGGACATTTTGAGACGCATAGTAAATGTGTCCCAACATTAACAAAGAGATTCGATGAACTTTGCCAAGAATGCAGAATTAGAATATTCTCATCCTATAGTTCGAAGGTCCATGAATAAAATTGATGTACCTTAGGCAAAAATTTATTTTTGCCACAAATGAAGCTTTCATATTGTCTAACGAGGTTAATTTTTATTGACTCTTGTACCTCATTGGTACCTTTATATTGAAACCATAAATTGTCCCACATGGATTTGATTATCAGCTTCATGAAAGAGTGATAAACTTCGTTAGGATAGGACATAGCTATGATGGATCTTGTCTAAGTATCAAAAGCTAAGTTTTTCTTGTCTCTCACTCCATTTATGTGGAGCCTTTGGAATACATCTCTCAGGGATAGCCGGGGTCGTGGTAGTCTCAAGAACTGCAGCCACGATAGTTGTTGGAATAAATGGCCAGTTCTCTAAATAGTAGGGGATCTGAGGATCTGCACCTTCTAGGAGCAAAGTCATTCTTTCCTTCCGGAGAAGGAAGTTATCCGCGCTGAAACTAGGAGGTTTGGCAAGAGAGTCATTATCATTATAGTTTTTATTTTTATTAGCTGTTAATACCAAAAATTAACTTATCAAAAGTCAACTTAAGGAGTTTGTGGAGCTGATCGATCGTAGACAGTATTCTCACGACAAATACAATATACGAAATAAAAACTAAAGACAAGAGATTTGTTGACGCGGAAAAACCCGTTAACGAGGGAAAACATCGCGGACGATAGGACGTATCGTCGTTGCACTATGGAAAAATAACGTCAAACAAGGATGCCATCCTTTATAACGATGATCCTATGTTTACAGAGAGAAATGTAAAAAAAAAACAATAATATCGTATGAAATCTAGAGAGCTATTGTATGTTTCTTGATGCTAGAGCACTGTGATTGTTGATCGGGGGTTTCTTTGTTGATTCGAGTGTTGGTTTTATAGCTGGAGTCATTGTAACTGTCGTCTGACATTGATGAGCTTCATGAATGTTCTTAATGGTGCAAATCGTAACTGCCGAACGGTCCTATACAATACATAACGATCGACCAAAGATTAGCTTATTAGTTTAAAATAATATACCTGACGCAGAGGTCGTGGACCACACGGGCGATCATTGTTTGCTCATCGTACGTCATTGTCCATTGTTTGTGAATTTCGTTCGACCGTTGACCTTGAAGTCATAGTTAACATTTATGAGTCGTAAAGTATCTTTAGTCGAACGTTTTAGTCAATGGTCGAGAGCTTAGGAGATTTTACCCAAACAGTTTGCCCGATATTCAAATTTAAGCGACAGTCATATTTTTTTAATTTTCATGGGACACGTGTCGCCGATTCAACGGGTATATCCATTGGGTTATTGAATCGTTTTGATTGTAACGAGATCAGTTATTAAACGATCTGGTTTGTTGAGTCATGCCGATGTATCAAAGTTGATCCGTTCAAAAATGATAAGCCACGATGATGTCATGCGTGCGTATAAGCGCGCGTGGACTGCTGTTATAGACAAGTGTCGTCCATCTGGCGGTGGCAAGCCAAAAGGCATGGCACAGGTGTCGCCATAGGGAGACGGGGCGACGATTCTGCTCAGATTCGTAGGTATAAAAGGAAGTGATAGCTTTCCTTTTTCTTCTTCCCGGTTTCTTCCAACTTTTTAGCAAAGAAAGATGTTGAATCCCTTTAGTACGATCGTTACTGTGGATGATCTTCGGGCATTCAAAGATTTTGCGTGGATTCCGAACGACATTTATCTATAAAGTCTGGGGGAATTTGCACCCGATGAATCTCCTGAAGGGTTTTTTCGTTCTGTACAAATATCCTTTCAAAGTCGGTCTTAAATGGCCATTCCCTCGTTTAGCTAGAGAATTCTTGGGCCGGTTTGGTATATCTCTGTGGCAAAAGATGCCCTAGTTCTGGAGAATCGTGATGATGTTCGATCGATTGTCGTACTATTGGGATTCTCTTTTCACCGTACATGAGCTCTTATTGGCTTATGCGGTGAAGGTCGATGCTAACAATCAATACAGTCCCTATACTCGGGGTCGACGGACCAATATTGGATTTCGGGGACTACGGTGAATGATCGTAGCTGGAAGGAGGGCTACGTGTTTGGTAGGTTGCTAGCTCCTAGTGAGGATGATCAATGGCTTGTTTCTGGTTGGCCCATACGAGGTAATAGTGTCTTTTTTCATAATTTGAAAATCTCTCATCTGATGGTTTAGCTATTTTTCGTACAGTGACAAAGTGCGAAGTCCAGCCTTTACCTGACTCGGTGGCCAAGATCGAGCTCTTTCGGCAAATACCTGATCGGATGCTTTATGTCCATGTAGATGAGGAGGATGAGAGTGAGAATGCTATGGACGAGAAGGATGAGGGTTTTGAGGAAGTCATCTTTATCGGAGCCTCGATGCCTTCTCTCAATCCAGAAGAAGAAGGAGAAGAGAGAGAAGAGGAAAGAACGGGTAAGCCTTTTCAGTCGTCTTGGTATTGCTTCCCTTTAGTTCTATTTCAGGGAAAACTGGGGACTTCCCGACTGGTCCTCGGATTCTCCCCGCTCGACGAGGTCCGGGAAGAAGGAGGTCACTGGGGCCAATCCCGAGGGAACCATCTCCTGGAACCATTGGTTCCAAGAAGGCGAAGACGTCGACGATAGCTACGCCATCGAACGTAACCGGTCTTCCCCTCTTGTTGCAAGGCAAGGAGAAAAGATCCATGGCGGAGACCTCAACCATAATCAGGGACCATGCTGAGTTTCCTAAGTATCCGTTCAAGGTATATTTTTGATTCGTCGTTGGTTTTTATGGGATCATTAGTCCCATTTTGTTTCGTGCGACATGTGTCATGTGTTCGAGCATTCGTGCGTTCTTGCGATACTGGCGTCATATGGTCTTTATTTTCAGGCCCTTTAGGCGTCTCTTGGCCAGGTCGTCACCATGGCCTCTGATGCGGAGAAAAAAGCGCATGAGCGCGAGGATGCCTTGCGGGCAAAGGAGGAAGAGGCATTGGCCAAGGCCGATGAACTTCGCCTCTATCTTGAGGAAGCTCGGGACGACTTCGAGCGTGAGAAGGGATGGTGAAAAATATGATCAATATAATAAAAAATGATTAGCTAAGCACCGATGGTTCATATAATGCACCGTGGCTCCTGCTGGTTTTTTATGAAGATTTTGTAAGTGAGTTGAGTGTTTGTTTATTTCTCCCACAATTGGAGTTGTGTGTTGATTGTTGGTTCAAGAAAACAAATTCCACTCTTTCAGGGTATGGTTTCTCTTCCAAGTGTCTTCTCTCCATCTTTTCACACTATCCATTTAAATTTGTTTGTGTATCTCACATTGCATTTTCCTTTATAATTTGGTTTGTTGTAGGTGTCGTTTGCAGCCAGTGTGATCATGGGTTAAATGGTCTGAAGTTTTGGTATTTGATTTATTTCATGTTAATGGTTATTAGCAATTAGATTTTTGTTTGTTACATATTAGATATACCAAAAGCATACGTTTTGTGGACGATGCGAATGCTTGTACATTTTGGTTCATTAATGCTGGAAACTAACTTCTACATTTCTTTCACAACTTTGGAATGAAAGAAAATTCAAGATAAAATCAAAAGAACCATTGGGAAGTTAAAACAAATATTTCCATTCCAATCCATCGCACATATATTACCTATGTTGTTAGCCATCTCTTTAGCAGAAACTTTGACAGATGCTTTCTTAAAAAGTGTTATAGTTTATATTTTTTTGGGTAATTTCTTTGGATCTCTAGATTCGTTTTTTGCTTGCTTCTGAGTTTTGATTTCCAATTTCCAAGTAACTAATTATATGTTTGACCTTAGGTTAATCTTAGATGGTGTTTTATTATGCCGGTCCTGATTATTGTTGGTTTCTCTTTTTTGCAGTTTTGTGTATTTTATTTTTGCAGGTTGGGCTTGAATATGCAAGATACTGTCGGAAAGAGGCTCTTGAGCGTTTATTTCCAGATGGTGCACTCTATCGAACCTTTCTTAGAGGGGTTTTAACATCAAAATAAATTTTTGCAGACAATTTGGTAGAACCAAACAAAAGAGGCATGAAAAAATTTCTATGATATTGCAAAACATAAATGTATTTTGTTTTTACGTATATACATGTTTGATTTTTTGGTATTTCTATGGTTTGCGATAGATAAGTTTATGAGACACAAATGGGTTGTTATTGTTGGTTGAGTAATTTTAAGGACTCCTTGTTATTGTTTTTATCAATTTTAAAAATTGATTGTTGTTGGTTAATTACAACATTAAGGTTGTTAAATTGGCCATTTTATTTATTAAGATGGTTTATTTTACACAACATACAAACAATAACTTAAGTTTATACAAGGCTTGAATTTAGGGGTATAATCGAGCCGAGACAGCTGGTGAGTTACTCAAGATCGACTTGGAAAGTATTTGAAATCGACTCGTGAATTGTCGAGTCGAGCTCGAGCTACTTGAGTAGATAACCGAATCGAGTTCGACCTATAAATTACTCGACTCGAGCGGCTCGCGAGCCTTATAGAGCTTCTATAAAATTATAATTATACTCCATATATGTGTATATATTAAATTATCGAGCGAGTTCGAGCCTTATCGAGCTTCTATAAAATTACTATTAATATTTATGTTGTTATGCGTTTTTTGAGACACGAGCGAGTCGAGCTCGAAAGTGTCGATACCTGTCACGAGCTCAAGCTCGAGCTTGAATATCTAGGTTCGGCCGAGTTCGAGTCTAGTATCGAGCTGCGAGTTTGAGAGTCGAGTCGAGCTTGAGCTTGAGCTTGGCACTGTGTCGACTCGACTCGGCTCGATTACACCGCTTGATGATAAACCAACCAAGCAACCCTTAACTATTATACTTCGACATTTTATATCATTTTTGTTGCTCATGGCTGGTTTGAGATAAAAAAGGATAAAATCTAATTTATGGTTTAAGATAAAAAAGGATAAAATCTAATTTATGGTTTGAGTATAAGAACGAAGTTATGTCTCATTAGGTGTGGTTTGACATTTAAGTTTGTTTCTTGATTCACAAAAAAATTTGACATCCCGCCGCATTGCGCGGGCACATAACTAGTTAATTCAATAAAAATATACCAATTATCGAGCTCTAAATTCATACAAGAATATAAACATGAGCTTCTAATAGGCTAATTACAATGTACGAGGCCATTATTTCTACATGAAGTAAGACTTATAGCCACAGTCATCTGTCTTTAATGCACAAGACATGTAACTGTTTTCCAACAACAACAAGAAGATTCTTTCAGAGTATAAGTCTTATATTTCATCAATGATCCATCCATAGAGTCAATAGGTTCAAACTATCCAGATCAGTCCATCAATAGAGATCAAGAATAAGAAGGATCGCTACTCTTGTAACCATTTATGAGCTCATAACTCCAACATATAAAATTAATGATATAAATAGCAACTCTACTAAAAATTCTTGCAATTTGGCTTACAAACATTTCAAATAATGCCATTTTCTGTCTTTCAACGTTACAAATCAATCTATTGCCAGTCCCATCAGAAATAGACCATTTGAAGATCAACATTTCCACAAAGATAAAAACAAAAATACCAACTTGAGAACCCTGGATACAGGGAATGATCCATCCGATTAAAGACACGGGTTGGAATTTAAAAAGAAAATACAAGGCTACAACTTGTATCATCCAAGGTTGCACGATTAGAAAATCATGATTGAACTGGCAGAGAGAATTATATGACCAATATGAGAAATTTCAGAAATAACCAAAATCTATTTTGACATGCTACCACTGCCATAACTGATTAAGATAGAGCAGCATGAAAATTCGGCAAAGTCCAAGCATGAATAGATAACAAAGCAAAAACTGATTAGAGACCAACCAAAATCCATCTGCATAAACTCTTGTTAAAATAATTTTCAATACAGCAAGTTGAAAAACAACATGATTATTTGATGAGTGCAAGCATTTGAGAAAGACCAAAGACCGAAAACACCAAGAACGATACTTACTCGTCTATTTTTTAAGACACGTGAAGGTTGATAGGAAATCTTGGGAAGAGAGTTGCCAGCAATATCTTCCTTATATTCAGTTGAGTGCTGAGATGGTAACGAAATGTATGCCTGATCAAAGAGAAAGAAACAAGAAATTGTGTCTTGTGTCAAATGCTAAACTGATTTTTTATTCAAGTGCTATTGTAAATTCAACAAAAATAGACTTGAAAAGCTTGTGCTAAAAGCAACTGAGTTACTTATGTATTAATCTTCTTTACAATGCTTTTTGTGTTGTTTCCATTTAAATAGAACTTTAGAATTTAAATGGATACCAGAAAAAAATGGGAACAATATATTATTGTCATAATTCCATCCAAGAATTATACCATCACCTCTGGCAGTCCGACCCTTCATAAGATGAATGCCCTATAATGCACAAAAGTTAAACCAAAGATCATGGTTGTTTGCCCACAAATCATTGGCTAATGATAATATACCTTCTATTTCATATCATTAAATAACAACTTGTAGTGCCAGAGTAGCCAACAATCAAAGAAACTTGGTGACTTGAAAATATATGAAACGTTGGTTGGATTCAAAAGTTTGTCCTACATTAAGAATAGAAATTACATAAACCCATAAAGCTAATAATTGTTGAAAACCATTTATCTCAAACATAATCAAAGAAACTTACAAGGACCTTCTTCTGGGTCACAATACACACGGAGTCCTTGCCTTAGACGCCAGTTGACGTGACCCCAGCTACTTTAATAACTTTTAATAGTGACCCTTAGTTTGGTAGATTCTTTCAGTTTATTATCGTATTAGGAGGAATAGGGATGATGGAGATTAAGGCAATATTTTACGTGTAGGTATGAAAATAAATGAATCAAAATTATGGCTTTGAACAATCAAGCATAAATCAAAGAACAACCACTTCAAATCTCTATAGGCTGGAAAAATATAAACAGATCTGCTGAAAAGGAAGAATGATTAAGGAAATGATATTTTAGGGCTTTCGATTCTTACCTTACTTTGACATCAACCAAGAATAACAGAAGACGAAGGAGAGTATTGTTTGAAGTTCTTTAAAATCAGAAGACGAAAGAGAGGGAATCGCCCATTTGGAAAGACCGCAACCAGAATTTTGCATACGGGAATAGTATTCAATATACAAAAACCTGAAACAAATATGGGAGATTCGTCCTCTTTTGAGGTTGGAGTCGAGAAGAGGTTGGAATCAAACTTCGTGGTCTCGATATCTATCCCAAGATTTTGAAAAGGAAGAAAGAAGAGAAATGTCTGAGAGATAAATTATAGCTTTGATGAAAGATTTTAAAACTTGAAACTAAAACTTTACGAAAGATTTATTTGAATGGGAGCCTGAACATGAAATAAGGTCTTTGACTTCAAAAAAATGGTAGTACCTATATATTTGTTTGAACATAATCCAGACTAGGAATGAAGAACTTGTACATGTTTCTTTACAAGTTATAATCCATAGTGTTTTTTTAAAAATTCATGCATAAAATGGTTGTATATTACGTTTTATTACTTGTACTTAAGAATTTTTTCAGGTTTTATGCTTAAAATAGTTGTACCTTATGCATTATTGGTTGTAATTAAGACTTTAGGCCTAAATGTTGATCAATGTAGTATAGATATATCAAAAGATATGAGAGAGACAAAGAGATGGGGTCATGCTTCAATAAAACAAAAAATTGTGAAATGACTAAAACACCCTCCTAATTAACATATTTAACATGGATATGTTAACGGGATGCACAGTGTTATTAAGTGTAAATCACGGAACCAATCATGTAATTTACTCAAATTGTGTATTAGTTTAAATAATTAAAATTACCCAAACAATTAATTATTTGATTATTACAATTTTTAGCCATCGCATATTTGCTATTAAATTTTATCTCTTTATAAAAAAGTGTGGTGGAAATTATTGTTTATATAAAGTTTGTTTGAAAGTTAGTTACTTGATTGTTAGGAAATTTGATAGGTTAAAATATATAAAATATTTTAATAATAAAATATCTAAAATAAAGAAAATTGCCTTAAAATTGAAAAAGAGAACTTTAACATATTATCGAAAATGAAAAAGATGATAAAGAAAATAAAAATGAAAATTTTATAGTTTTTGTCATTTTCTCCGAACAAATTTATAGTAAGATCATATTAACAATCATAAGTAAGCTTATTTTTTTATTTATTGTAAAAAGCCCTAATTTATTGAAACACATATTTGTTTCAATAAACTTCATAAATATTTTTTTTTGTTTACCTTTTTCTTCCAATAATATCCTTGATTAACATCAATTATTATTTATTATTACTAATTGTCAAATCTTAATAATTAAATCTAATTAATTATAATGTCAGTATCCATATTCATATTCATATATATATATATATATATATATATATTAATTAAATTTGAAAATTTTATAATAAGAGCATCTTTAACAAAAAATTTAAAATAGAGAATTAATGGTTAAATTTTTAATAAAAAATTAATCTACCTTTAACAACTTCTCTATTTTAGTTATTAAAACTATCAATACAGTTAATAAAATATTATTTATTTATTCTTAAATATTTAATTTCAAAAAAAAATATATCTTTTCTACCGAATTATTTTTAGGGAGTTCTTCAAACTTGTAGAATTTCATCTGGTCTCTCCTACTTTCTTTATTGTGTTTGTAACATATCCAACAATTCTCCATAATGGAGAAGGAAAAAGATCAAAATCTCCACAAAAAAATTATATTCATCTTCACCATATTCTATATGAAAATATTTGATAAAATAAAATAATATTTCTCTCTCTTAAACATTTAATTTCAAACAAACAAATTGTAGAATGATTAAAAAATTATCCCTCTCATAAATAATCATTTTTTGTGAAATCTTCAAATTTGGAAAATTTCATGCCCCTTTTTATACATTTTCCATTTTTAAAAAGATTTTAAAAATTTGTTAAAGCAAAAATCCAAAACTCTCTATTTATAGAACATGTTAAAGATGCTAAGAACTTTTCTTATCGTCATATTTATATTTAAATTCTTCAATAATATCAAATAATAATATATATATATACACACTAATACACATATATTAAATTGTCGTATTTATAACTAAATACTTTGACGATATCGAAGATTATATATATATATATATTTAAATAATGAGAGTCGTTAAACATTAAAAAAAACTTAATTTTTGATTACTATAGCTCTAGTCCATACTATACATTAAAAAAGAATTAATTTTTTGATTACTATAACTTTAGTCCATACTATACTAACTAACAAAAATTATCTTTTTTATAAAATAAAAAATTGTTGAAAATTACTAACTTAAAAAAAATATTTATTGAAAATTACAATTTTATATAAAGTTTGTTTGAATGTTCTATTTAATTGTTTGTAAAAAAAAATTGGTTGTATAATGTATTGAATACTCTAAAATACAATTAGTACTAGAATTTGTAAAAGAGTAAACTCCAGTTTTGGTCCCTGTGGTTTAAGGAAATCTTTGAAAGTTTGACCTAAACTTTAACAACTCTAGCAACCGTCCCCATGGTTTTAATTTTGTTCTTAAAGTAGTTCTCCGTCACTAACTTCGTTAATTTTCTCAGTTAGTGATACGGGCATTTTTGTCCATTAGGTTTTCTCTAAAAAATTTAACTAGTGAAACACCCCGTCCCGCATGGTGGAAGACGGAAGGTGCCATAATTAGGTTCACAAGCTTGACATAAGATAATGGCTTATCTTTAGATCCGCCATCTCCTTAGCTCTCATCCCCAAGTCCCATCCCTATCAGCCACTTAGAATCTGCCGAGGAAAAAGAAAACGTCGGCTGAGCTTAAGGCTCAGTGAACAGATAATAACAATAATAATTTAAACTATGGATATGAGATAATTAATCCAAAAGGAATTCATAACGATAAATGATAATTCAAATGAAAATCCAGTCAAATTAACGGCCCAAAGGGATGTCAAGTCAAGCAACTAGATATCAGATCCAACGACTGGCCCTAAGGCATATCAAGTGAAACAACTAGCCCGAAGGCATATCAAGGGTTCGAAGACATATCAAGGGTCAAAGACCAAACTACATCAAAAGATGCATCGTTCCCGAAGGATGATCAGTCCATTCAGGCATAACTGAGGAAAGGGGTGGGGCATACACAATCAATCCTCTCAGTGGATTTAACCACGACCTCAACATAACTTAACTAGGATCGATCCATACGCCCTCCATTTGATCGGTACCTGGTCAAGCCCGCTTTTAAGGACTATACACATGAGGATGCCATGATCGTATAGTCATCATGGATACATCTCAATAGAGGTGCCCTCAATATTGAGTCTGACGCAAGAAAGACTCACACCACAAATGTGATCCAACGAATCAAGAGATTAAGTGATTCCATGTTCCAAAACAATAATTCAAATCATGGTTCAAAAGAAACAGAAGTTCAATAGCATTTAAGTAGAAAAATGAGAATTTGAAAGCAATGTATTCAGAATTCATCATAAAGTATTCCAGATTAGGAAGTCTTATGCAAATGGTTATCCCCATGTCAAGTGAGAAACGAATCCGTACCTGTATAGAGATGGTGGAATACAAGGGTCGAATGCCTTTAGTGTTAATCGAAGTCACCTTCGGACTTTCAAGTTCCGATCTTCCAAATATTTAGCTAAATGATGATTTCTTAGTTTCACTTAGATTTTACGTTAGAAGTTCTTGAATGAGGATTTTATATTTATAGGGTTAAGTGGATAAGAGAATCTTGATTTGTCGTGCTTACATTGTCGTGCTTCTTGATTTGTCGTGCTTGCATTTTCGTGCTTCTTGATTTGTTGTGCTTGCATTGTCGTGCTTCTTGATTTGTCGTGCTTGCCTTGTCGTGCTTTTAGATTTGTCGTGCTTGCATTATCGTGCTTATAGATTTGTCGGGCTTCTTTTTATTTATATTATCTATATATATATATATATATACATATATTCAAATATTCCAATTTAACCCCTCTATTATAGTTTCGCAACCTTGCGCCCTAATAGACTTAAACTTAACATTTTAAGTTAAGCTTAGATTTATCTTATACGAATTATAGGAACACAGTATTACAATGCTCCCCTAAAAAGAAATTTCGTCCCCGAAATTGAGAAAAGATTAGAGGGCTTATATTATTTAAATAATTTTGGGTATTCCCATCGCATATACTCTTTGGGTTCCCCCGTCGCCTCAAAATAACTTACCAATAATTATCCAAAGAACCTTTTTACCTTTCAAAATAATTCTTTCGCTCCTATTTGAAGCACCTTTTAAATTAAAATCAAATATTTACCAGATTGTGACGCTTTCGCTGCGCAACTCTGATTAAACTCATAAAATACATAATTTCTTAATAATCACAACCTTAACTTAGTAAGAGCCTTCTTCTCCTATCACAACAAGTATCTTCCTTTTTCAGCTTAACTGCTCTATACCTTAAACCAAATTCAAAACGAGCGACCTACATTACTCCTTTTAACTTATATCAAGACTAACGATTTCTAAAACACCTCAAAGGATTCTTAATGGACGAGTATGTTATTATCAAAATCTCTCAATCATCACAAATTTAAATCTCAACCAAAATAATCATTACTTGAAGAATCCACCAGACAAATTCTATTCAATTCTAAAAGAAATAAAATCAACATTTTCCACCGAATCAACCTACAACTCATAACTTTTGAAACAACTCGGAGATTTACTTACTTCACAAGAGAAGCCACTCATTCCTACATGGAACTAATCCAATTAACACAACAATCGAACATCATAATCATTCAAAATAATTTTTGCACTAATAATAGTTCAACTCTATCGGTCTTTCACAACTAACGTCACAGTCCATATTTTCACTATACCATCCTCGAAATTTTAACAATCAATTTCATATAAAACTCGCAAAAAAATGTAGGCTTTAGATCAACTATCCAAAACAACTACCGAACACCTTAATTAGAACTTTCACTAAAGCTTTCCTCGTACTCTCCCAACAATTTAATACACGGGCAAATGATAATTTTATATCTCCCGATAACTTCTTAAATTTGCCATTACGTGATCTTAGTCAAGGATTTGCCTACATTCAAATCAGAACTACCATGTTGATTCTCATAACGAATCATCATAAACCCAACTTAATATTCGATACATCATACTGATACGGGATGATCATTGAATTATTGCGTAATCATTTTCCAAACCTAAGATTTCTGGTTGCTTCCCAACCTTAGGCGTTTCATACTACCTCCAGAGTAGCTTACAGCCTTTAATTGTTCAAATCCATTATTGTTGCTTAAAATGGATTTATTCTTAAAATTTTCTAACGACCTCTATTTAGCTGCGGTACATTTCATCATTGTATTCAACACCTCGACAATCTTGCCAAAAGTTGAATCAACTAAAATTAATCATCTTAATTTCGAATCAGAATACTTACTAGTATGTTGACCTTACCCGAGTAGTAACGGAATTCTGTAAAAATATTCCTGAAGCATCACCCGTTGCTACTAACGTTTTAAACAAAGTCTCTTCAATAACCCGACTTCAACTTAAGGTTTATCTAAGATATTCATCCTAAATTCCTCCAAATCATTACTATAAAAGATTTATCGTCATTTTTCTTGATGAAATTCCTATCCACTGACTTGGTTTAATCTCACACTTTTTGAATCCATATCCCAAACCGTCAGAAAATAAGTCAACTATAAGGGTTCTTAAAATTTTCTTAACTAAATCATTCTTGGTATTGGCTTGATGCTCATACCAATACACTCCTATAGAGAGTCGGTTGTTCTAAACTTAACGATTACACAACTTTCAAGATACGACTAAGCATTTAACCTCGAAACCATAAGCCTAAACCAAACTTAAAACCTCGATTAATCAACCTTAATCACAAAATCTAATTTCTTTAGAGTTCCCACTTATCTTGTAAACACATGGGATTCAATAGGAAATACCCCAAAGTACTTCAATAGTTCTTGGCTTCAACATCGAATGTCGACACTTATCATCAAAATGACTATATTGTAAACGTAGTTATGCCAACAATTACTTCATGCCTGGTTTGCTATGTGTCAATTCCAAATATCGACTTTGAAGTTAACACCTGATATGGGAACTGGAACTCTGAATTTCTACACCCCAAATGAACGAACCACCAAAACATTCTTCCTTCACGAAGACTCACTAGGATGGTACCCCCACTAATACATAACATTATGTCAACAAACTAATCCATCAATTCAAATCAATTAAAGTAGATAACCCCAAAACTCTCCGACTTGAGGACTACCGAAATGGAATACTCTCTACATTAATAAACTGGAATGACCCATAATCTAATACATCCAATTTTCATCATACACATCGACTTCAGAAAGTCCACAATTACAACAGATTTGTAAAAGATCGCTCATATCATCCTCTTTATTAATATTGAAACCAAGAACACCTTATAAAACACATAGTGAACTTTGGGAGTCGATTCTCATATTGAGCCAATCCCTCATTTGAAACTACTTATACTAGAATAGTAAAGCTAGAAATACGGACACTTCTATCACAGCCCTAAGACCTTAAGACACGTTATCACAATGCCTATTTAGAGTTTTTGTCCAATTTCTGAATGTCTTTTCAAACTTCTAAAGTCTTCACTTCAGACGTCTGAATTTAACACTTCAGACCTAGTACTTAATTAGAATATATAATTTCATCTTCAGACTTCTGAAGATAACTCCGCAGAGTTAGTACTTAGCCGATTCCTCATATCTCTGAACTCTGAAGTTTGAGTCTGAAGTCTGAATAATGACTTTATAAAACATTTTAATACCTAGGATATTCCAGATCCTAACAACTTCTCAAACTAAAAATTCCGAAATTCAAAATCAAATATAAGTAGGGTCATCCAATGTTTCAAATCCCAAAGACTCTTCTAATCCTTAATCATATCTCCTTTCCAAAAGAGGTTTAAATCTATGGGTCTAATTAGTTTCTAGATTTTTCAAGTATAAGTCTAGACAAGTATGCCAATTTTTAATTTCAAAAGATTCGCCAAACATGAAATTTTTATAATCATTTTACGCACAAATAAAACTTTACTACCGCAACTAAAGGTGGCCATAAATGCCATACATATAAAACCAGTTTGAAAGTTGCGTATTTGTTATTCTAATTAAAAATAACAATATCGAAATTATGCTCAACGAACCAATTCAAAGGGATTATTCTAGTTCCAACATACACTTATTTACGCCATCTATGTAAACCAACTCAAGCACTAAATAATTTTTCAATACTCGAAACAAAGTATTGGTATGCCCTTTAGCCAAATTGGAAGAATTTTTGTTGCATTCAAATTTTTAAAACCGTCTTACAATATACATTTCAGTAGTTATAATGTTAGAAAAATAATAGGAGGGAAATAAAAATCATATGCAAACTTTATGCAACTAAATTGATTTAAAAAGTTTCAAAATAATGAGCTATACCATTGAGGGTGCCAACATTCTCTAAAATCATTAACCGACACGTAAAGGTTTTGATAAACGTGAAATAGTTTGTCCAATTTATTTAAAAAAAAACATAATTATTGTGCATACATCTGGTCGAGACCCAAAGTTTTAGAATCACGCCTGTGAAGTCTACTAGTAATATTATTAACCTTAGAAAGCTCAACTATCTTAAAGCAAAAATTCATAACTAAATCGATTGACCTCAAAAACGCCTTCCAAATAATGAAGATTCAATAAGCCTATGGTTCAAACTTAACCAATATCCCTGACCTACAATGGTCAGTTTACCATATTCACCATACTTAAATGTCACTCAAAGTGACAATACTACAAACCTCAATTTTTATAACAGTTACTTAATGAGAATTCATTTACTACCCATCAATTATACATAATTGGCAATTAAGCACACAAATGTAACTATAATTTCATATTAACACTGCCAAGTGAAAATATGAACATACTTTACATGATGATTCTTGCCACAATCACCATTATTTTCTATGCTAGTGTCTCTATCGGCCTCAAAATGTCTTATCTTACGGTTCTTAATCGCAAATTCTTATTTCCATTTACTTAGAAAAACGCTAGTTTGAGTCTAGGCATCCTAAATCAATACCTAATTCTCTCAAACTTATGCTCTGATATCATTTTTGAAACACCCCGTCCCGCGTGGTGGAACACGGAAGGTGCCACAATTAGGTTCACAAGCTTGACATAAGATAATGACTTATCTTTATATCCGCCATCTCCTTAGCTCTTATCCGTAAGTCCCGTCCCTATCAGCCAGTTAGAACCTGTCCGAGGAAAAAGAAAACCTCGGCTGAGCTTAAGGCTCAGTGAACAGATAAAAATAATAATAATTTAAACTATTAATATGAGATAATTAATCCAAAAGGAATGCATAACGATAAATGATAATTCAAAGGAAAATCAAGTCAAATAAATGGCCCAAAGGGATGTTAAGTCAAGCAACTAGATATCAAATCAAACGACTGGCCCAAAGGCATATCAAGTGAAACAACTAGCCCGAAGGCATATCAACGGTTCGAAGACATATTAAGGGTTCAAAGACCAAACTTCATCAAAAGATGCATCGTTCCCGAAGGATGATCAGTCCATTCAGGCATAACTGAGGAAAGGGGTGGGGCACACACAATCAATCCTCTCCGTGGATTTAACCACGACCTAAACATAACTTAACTAGGATCGATCCATACGCCCTCCATTTGATCGGTACCTGGTCAAGCCCGCTTTTAAGGACTATACACATGAGGACGCCATGATCGTATAGTCATCATGGATACATCTCAATAGAGGTGCCCTCAATATTGAGTCTGACGCAAGAAAGACTCACACCACAAATGTGATCCAACGAATCAAGAGATTAAGTGATTCCATGTTCCAAAACAATAAATCAAATCATGGTTCAAAAGAAACAGAAGTTCAACAGCATTTAAGTAGAAAAATGAGAATTTGAAAGCAATGTGTTCAGAATTCATCATAAAGTATTCCAGATTAGGAAGCCTTATGCAAATGGTTATCCCCGTGTCGAGTGAGATACAAATCCGTACCTGTATAGAGATGGTGGAATACAAGGGTCGAATGCCTTTAGTGTTAAACGAAGTCACCTTTGGACTTTCAAGTTCCGATCTTCCAAATCTTTAGCTAAATGATGATTTCTTAGTTTCACTTAGATTTTACGTTAGAAATTCTTGAATGAGGATTCTATATTTATAGGGTTAAGTGGATAAGAGAATCTTGATTTGTCGTGCTTGCATTGTTGTGCTTCTTGATTTGTCGTGCTTGACTTGTCGTGCTTCTAGATTTGTCGTGCTTGCATTGTCATGCTTATAGATTTGTCGTGCTTCTTTTTATTGTTATTATCTATCTATATATATATATATATATACATAGGGGAGATTTCAAATACAAACCACGTCAATTCGTACAAACCGTGATGAATTTGTTTCATATAATTCTTTTCTTCATGAAATTATTTTTCTTTATACATGAAAATGAATTAATTCATGAAACTCTCAATTTGATGAATCTTGTTTCACGTATTCTTGATTCACCAACCGTCATGTATTCTTGATGAAATTTTTTCATATATTATTGACTAATCAACCCTAATAATTAAGAAAAAGTGAAAAAATTAAAAAAAAATATTGGTTGCATGCGGTTTGTACGGTTTGTGACGTGGTTTGTAACGGATATCAACCCTATATATATATACATATATTCAAATATTCCAATTTAACCCCTCTATTATAGTTTCGCAACCTTGCGCCCTATTAGACTTAACCTTAACATTTTAAGCTAAGCTTAGATTTATCTTATACGAATTATCGGAACACGGTATTACAACTAGGCCCATTATACTTGATCGATAAACCCATCTGATACTCACCATCGATTTCCCATGCCTCGTTCGATCAACAAAACCCTTGGATCGTTTGTGCCCTGTTCAATAAATAACCCTCCGATCGCCATCACTGTCCAGTTCAGTTTCCGGCTACCTTCATCACGTTTCAGTCATTCTTGAATCGAATAGAAACACATTTGATATGTGCAAAAACATTTGATATGTGCAAAAAAATGATACACACAAATTACAATTAGTTAAGATGAAGATGATGATGATGATGCTTACTCTCAACATATAGAAAACTTGATATGTGCAAAAACAAACAACATACAAGATGTGGTTATATGTCATCAATAAACTTGTTATGGGCAGTTTGGAATTGCATTCCTTTCAATCTCTCAAAATGCAATTTTAAACAAACTTATCAGAAGGGTAATGTATGATTCCCAAGTTCCATGGATTTTTGCAACTTCTCTTGAAGACAAGTTGTCTGCTTGCCCCTGTAATCATCTAATATTACAACCAAAATTATTTATATCTTCTTCTACTATTATGCTACTACAATACAACCACCACCATTCTTTCTACCTATTTTATCTGAACTTGATGCAGCAGATACATCATAAAAAGGTGCAATAGATACATCATAAAAAGGTGCACAAATACCTGCCATTATATATACTTAATTACATATATTTCTTTGTTTTCTAGATAGATAACAAAAGTTATTCATTTTTACCATGTAAAAGAGCATCAGAGCAACATGATATCGCCACACAAACCTTATCTTCTCACTACCCTATAATCTATATATTTGCAGCCTTCTGCAGCTGTATGCTTTCCCCAGCCAAATGGCAGTGATGAAAGGGGAGAGGCCTGAAAATTATTACATGTGAAAGACCCAGATTTACATAAATAAAACCAAAAGTTACCCTTTTTAGACCATTAGAAGACAAACGAAATATAATATTTACGAGTTTCAAGTTCGAAATGTCCACTTGGTTTACATGACGTTTCCGTAAGTACCTGTTTTCCAAAATATTCCAAAACGGACAAATCTTAAGTAATAACTTTGCGGAAACGTAAACTATATACAATACGAAGGACATTAGCTACCCGTTACTAAATACTTGTAGTTACAACCAAAAGACGACTGATAATTTACAACCCGAAGTTGTATTCGACTAACTACTTAATATCCAAAAGAGTTGTTCTACCGGAAACACCAAAGACAAGTATCTCAATCTACTTAAGCTTGTTCTTCGCCTTATCAACACGGCCTGTAAAAAATATGAACAACTAACGGGGTAAGCACAAAATGCTTAGTGAGTAAAAGGAAATTACTAACCACTAAAGCTTCACAAACGTAATCCATGGAAGTTAATGATCATGAAGGATGTAAATAATGTAACACATAATCATCATTCGGGAATCAAACATCTCAATATCAAAGTATGCAACAAATATATTACGTGGAGGCCATCGAGCTATCCCGGACATGGCAAGCACAATAGTATATCATAGATCTCATACCACTCGAGCTATCACGACTACTGGAATGATCTTCCCGCCCGAGCTATCCCGCACAGCGGGGAAAATGACCGGACTCTAACACGGTCACATACGCACAATACCCGAGTAATGTCAGCCAATATGATCTTAAGTATGCCCTTCCCGGGTGAAACACAAAGTAACCATCGGGTAGCACGTATAGAAGGACGGAGTACAATAACTAATAATCATTTGAAATCGGTAAAAAGACATAACATGGATGAGCATGGAAGCAAGAAGAAAATAGATGACATAGTAAGTTAAGTAGTCCCATGAACTCACAATACTTTTCGATATTCAAAATCGGGCCAAATTAGGTTCCAAGTCCATATAAGCCTAAACGTCGTCCAACGGTCACTCCGAAAGAACCAAGGGGGCTTATTTAACACCTGTAATATGTACTCAATGTTTCATTAAGATCTGACAAAAATAACTTAGCCAAACTTATTTTGAACTTGTTTTAGTTACTTTAATTTTCAGCTCAAAATTAATTTCTTATCAATTTTGAGAGGCAATTCTAACCAACGTACAAGCCTTATTTCTAAAAAGTGTCTAAAGGACAGGTCTAGAGCTACATATCGCCCTTTCAAAACAGCTTCTCGGGTAAGTTTGGTGCTGTCAAATTTACTAAGAAAATAGGTTACAATCTATATTTTGGATTTAATCTTTATTCCAACAACCAAAATACCATCTAACCATGTTTATATTATTGTTTACATGATCAATATCCAAGATTTCACAAACATAGCCATTAATGAAGAAAACCAAAGTTCAACTTATGTTCTTCATTTTCAAAAGCTCTAATTCATCAATTATGCATCATAACAACTTAGTTATACTATAACCAAGTTAAATACAACATACTACTAGTATAACTCAGATTAGGGTTCATAAACCCCAACCATAGTATCACTGATTTGAACTCTAACTTGCTCAAATAAATGAAATTAACCAAGAAATTAGGTATACCTTACCTTAGGGATGATTTTGGTGTAATAATCAAGCCAAAAACTCCTTGTATCAAGCTTGATTCAACCCGAAGAAGCCAAAATCGCCTAAGGAAGAGAGTATGAGCTTAGAGTCTGTTTTGGGTACAAAAATGAAGAAAAATCATGTATATCATGACTTTACGAGTTGGGGCCGAGTTGGCTCGGCTGAAAACTTGGTTTGACCCACTAATCACTAAAAATCGCATAACTTTTCGCTCGGACCTCCGTTTTTGACGCGGTTTTCGCTAACGCTTTCGTAACGAGTTAATCTACAACTTACAACAAACCTATTCCAGGAATATTTCCTGAAAAATAATCGTTTTTAGACCACGAGCTTTCATTCTATAACCTTTCAGTCCTCGACTACCACTTCTTTCATGTTTAACTCTTCAAACAAGTAATCTATCATGTTTTGGTCACATAAACACGTATAAAAAAAATAATTACAACGTAATTGAGGAAGTGGATGTTACACATGTTAGTCGGTCGTCTTTTAATTACAAAGTCTTTTTAACTCTAATTGGGATGTCCAACATCCACATGCAAATACCAGATATAAAATAAACAAATAATTGAAAATATTATGAAAAAGAAGGAAAAATGAAACCATATATACTCAGAGAGCTTTCATGTCAGTGTCTTATTCCCATGTTGTTGATGCACGACGAGGGACTTTGCTCGTTTCTACTTCTACCTGGTTACCAAGACCATGAGAACGAATTAAACTGACAGAAGATTACAACATCTTTTAAAAAGATGCAACAAGTAGCTAATAATGAACCTTCCCATTCTCAACACAAACTCCAAAGCTGTTCTTTTTCTATTTCTATTTTGTTGCGATCGAACAAACTAATATACTATTGTTCTTATTTGGTTCTTGATCATGCATGATCAATTAAATATAAACATGTTGTTGTTTATTAAAATTTCTAGTTTGGTGTATTGATATATAAATATAAATGAAGATGAGATAAAAGATTTACTTGGTAGAAGTGATTTTAGAATACAAGATGCATTTGTTTGAAACCAATCCACACAAGAGTTGTGAAGATGAGACAACACTACAGCCGGTTAAAGCTCCTATAGCGAAAACGCATATGATGTATCAAAAACCTTATGCAAGATTGGACCCCCTTTCGCCATAAATGCACCAAAAACATCTTCCTTGATCATAAGAACACACCATTTATGTGGAGATTGGTAGTCCATAGAACTAATCACCCTAACTACATTTTGGATCCATTTTTGTATATAACAAACAAACAAACAATCGTTCATTTATGTTGATTAATTGAGGTTATTGTCTTTGCCTTGATTATATTAATAAGTTAGCACTTGGTTCTACAGTTAAAGATTTAGTTTAAGGAACCAAGTTTGTAGAAATCCTAAATAAGAAGCATTAAGTTCTTTCGAGATATATGTATTTAGCTAGGAACAAAGTGTAGGCCTTTCTTCCTTCACCAAGTTTTGTCTCAAGCTCTTCATTAGAAAACATGGTTTTGGGGTTGATTAATTCTTTAGAGAACATTTTCGTAAGTCGAGGGTATTAATGGAAAGATAACAATACATCCAACACACACAGACCTTGGGTTTAATAACTTGTCTTTACTACACATTTGAGTATTACTGATATCATCTCTTATTGAAGAACATTCAAATATGATCATTGTGGGCTTCACAGTACCTAATGTTTTGAATGGTAATATATAATTTTGTGATACAAAGACGTTGAATTATCTACATTAGCATAATAGTTTATTGTTGCCACCATAATATTAATCTATGCAGATACTGTTGAATTATATTGCAAAACTAGAGTTTCTTTCGTGATGTGCACCATCGGTGGAGACAAAGACCGTCTATATAAAACTTTTGAAGACTCGAAGGTTTATGTTGTGATCCCTCCTTAAATGGGAAAATAGGTGAATATTATTTGTTGAATATACTAGTTTCTTTATTTTTTAGTATTTTTTGTCTCATTTTCACTTGATTTCCTTAAGCTGGGGCATTTCCTTGTGGCCACCGAAATTTATGGTCAAGTAATTGATACTAGTGGTATTTGCTATGTCTTCATCATTAAGTCGTAAACAAACATCTAGATAGGTATTTGTCAGGTGTTGGAACCTCATCAATTTTGAACAATTTTCAACAATCTCATATATCATTGAATTCAATTTTCCACAAATGTTATGAAAATGAAGTAATTTAATTGTTAATGAATTCATGTATCTACTAAAACATGGGTAAATAGGTAGGTTAAGCATCATATGTGTTTCTATTCGATTCAAGACTGACAGAAAAAGCGATGGAGGTAGCAGGAAACTGAAATTGACTGTGATGTCGATCGAAGGGTTTTTGATCGAACAGGGTAGAGGCAATCCAAGGATTTTGTTGAGCGAACAGGGCAGCAATCGAAGGTGAGCATAGGATGGGTTTATCGATGAATATAATGGCCCTGGTTAAAAAGATTGGAGAAAAACTAAATGGACAAAAATGCTCATGTCACTCACGGAGAAGAACTAAATGGATAAAAAGCATTTATTATTTCCGTTACATAAGCAAATAGAATCAAACAAAAGGACATATATGGAAGTAAATTTACTTTAAAATAAAAAAATCCATAAAGCATAACAAATTTGGTATTTTTAATGAACCAATACCTGCAACAAAATGCAAGAAGAGCTCTATAAATATCTATCGGATTCTCTTAGAGCAAACCAGGTAACAAAACAATTCATGAGATTTACATTTTTTACCCTACTCGGAGAAAGTGCCTCTGATCCACCAATTATGTCTAAAAAGACCTGAGGTCACCAAAGATTGATATGATAAAAATAGAAATTTGGCGGTCACTTTTTCTAAAGGTCGTTATAGTCTACTCAGAAAGGCAAGCGAGCTTGGCACTATTTGTGGTGCGGAGACTTTAATCGTTGTGTTTTCCCCAACTGGAAAGCCATACTCATTTGGTCATTCGGATGTTGAGACGGTTGTAGATCGCTACCTGGTGAGTTCTTAATTTGTGGAGTCTCATCGTAATCCCAACATCGATTTTAAATTTGTTAAGCCGTATGTTTTTTTTTTCTTTTCTTTAAACAATAGCAATTAATGTTGTAAATGTGAAATGTCTTTGAACATTTTAATCCGTATGACTAAATTAATGTTTTTTTTTCCTTTCTTTAATTAATCAAATTGTTGTTTCACATTTACATCTAATTCCCATATAAAACATTAAGGGAATTAGTTGAAATGTCTTTGGACATTTTGAGACGCGTAGTAAATGTGTCCCAACATTAACAAAGAGATTCGATGAACTTTTCTAGGAATGCAGAATTAGAATATTCTCATCCTATAGTTCGAAGGTCCATGAATAAACCATTAAAGCATTGATGTACCTTAGGCAAAAATTTATTTTTGCCACAAATGAAGCTTTCATATTGTCTAATGAGGTTAAATTTTCTTGACTCTTGTACCTCATTGGTACCTTTATATTGAACATATAAATTGTCCCACATGGATTTGATACTCATCTTCATGACAGAGTGATAAACTTCGTTAGGAAAGGACATAACTATGATAGATCTTGTCTAAGTATCAAAAGCTACGTTTTTCTTGTCTTTCTCACTCCATTTATGTGGAGCCTTTGGAATACGTCTCTCAGGGATAGCCAGACTCGTGGTAGTCTCAAGAACTGCAGCCACGATAGTTGTTGGAAGAAATGATCAGGTCTCTAGATAGTAAGGGATCTGAGGATCCGCACCTTCTTGGAACAAAGTTATACTTTCCTTCAAGAGAAGGAAGTTATCCGTGCTGAAACTAGGAGGTTTGGCAAGAGAGTCATTATCGTTATAGTTTTTATTTTTATTAGCTGTTATGCCAAAAATTAACTTATTAAAAGTCAACTTAAGGAGTTTGTGGAGCTGATCGATCGCACACAGTATTCTCACGACAAATACAATGTTGGAAATAAAAATTGAAGACAAAAGATTTGCTGACGCGGAAAAACCTTTTAACGAGGGAAAAAATCACGGATGATAGGACGTATCGTCGTTGCACTATGTAAAAATAATGTCAAACAGGGATGTCGTCCTTTATAACGATGATCCTACGTTTACAGAGAGAAATGTAAAAAGAACAATAATATCGTATGAAATCTAGAGCTATTGTATGTTCTTGATACTAGAGCACTGTGATTGTTGATCGGGGGTCTCTTTGTTGATTCGAGTGTTGGTTTTATAGCTGGAGTCGTTGTAACTGTCATCTGACATTGATGAGCTTCATGAATGTTCTTAATGGTGCAAATCGTAACTGCCGAACGGTCCTGTACAATACATGACGGTCGATCAACGGTTAGCTTATTAGGTTAAAATAATATACTTGACACTGAGGTCGTGGACCACATGGGCGATCATTATTTGCTCGTCGTGCGTCATTGTCCATTGTTAGATCCCAAACTATCAAGAATGTAAAGAAATTAAAGAACAAGAACAAGAATTATGTGACTGAATTTGTATGTCGTATTGATTACTGAAAAGTATTACAAAGTATGTATCTTTACAAGCTCTATGAACGTTAGATTTAACTGTCTAACAAACTATCTATTTATATACATACAGAAAAGCTAAAGTTACAGTACAAAAATGACAGACACGTTCAGAGCTACTTTTGAACTTCTTTCAGAAGTTCTTCAGAAGTATCTTCAGAACCATCTTTAGAACTTCTTCAGAACATCTTAAGTAGCCGCTTCAGAAGTTATGCCTTCGGCTATGCTTTACTCATCTTCTGAGTTCTGAACCTTTTTCTCTCCAGAACTAGTTCAGAATGTTTGAACTATGTTGTATTCAGAACCCAGTCTTCTTTTGAAGCTATCTTCTGATATCTATCAATCTCCCCCTTAGCTTCAAAAGTTTAAATCATAACTCCAGAAATTTATGATTTGTTTAACATCTTTAAGAATGAGATTTTTGTATTCCAACACAGATCCAATGATTCTAAGCATTTCTTTGGCAAGCCTTTTGTGCTTTTCCCATTCTTCATCACTTAGATTCTTTTGTCTTTTATTCTGTCTCTTCTCCAATCTATCTCTTATAGCCATCAGAGTTCCATTACAACATTTATGTAATTCTTCAAACCTTATGAACATCAACTCTTCAAAACATTTACATACAAATCCTGGAGGCTGAATAACAAGAGTGCTTCTTTTAAGATTCTCGATATTAGGCTGTTAGAATATTTCTTTATGTAAAAGTATGTAATCAGAAACCTTAAGGGGTTATAAATATTTGTTATAACATCTTTGTTAAAGGATGAACAAACAGTTGAACAAGGTGAAAGAGTTCTGGCAAGAAAAATCTGTCTCAAACTCGAAAGCTTACAGAAGATGAGGAAGCTAATGGATATTTTTCAAAAGATTATAAAGCTTCATCCAGATGCTCCTTTTTGATTTCATTTCTGTAATTTTATTGTAATTTCTTTTGTTTTCTGATTCATACTTAGGGGGAGATTGTTAGAATATTTCTTTATGTAAAAGTATGTCATCAGAAATCATAAGTGTTATTGTAAAAGCTTATCCAGAAGATGCCAGAACCGTGAATTTCTCTAAGTGTTAAGAACACAGATGCTCCCAGAGGCTTGGACAACCTCTGTGGACCTCTGTGAATCAGCGGTTATTTCCAGCTCACGCGCTTGCTGACGTGGACAGTCATGCGACTTATGCTCAACAGAATTTGTTACAAAATTCCGTGATGTGTCTATTCCTCATTAGCTGATGCATTGACTTTCTCTCTCACTGTAGTATAATTAGATTTCATTTCTTGTAATGTAAGAGTGGGTTTTTGAGAGAAGAGAGGTGAGAATTCCTATTTTGAGAGAGAAATTGTTCTTCAGTATTGTAATCATCAGCTTATTGAATACATTGGATCTTCAACATCTTTCTTCATTGAATTGAATTGTTTAATGTTTATCGTTGTTGATTACCTTATTGTTGAATACAGTAGATTATTCTTCCGCTTACTCTGTTAACTTTCGTAATTAAATCTACTGAATATAGAGTAATTGGGGATCTGGGTTCCAATAATTGGTATCAGAGCCATCTAATCAAGCTTTTGATTAGTCGATCTCATCCGATTTTGGAGAATTCCTACTCTATTTTGTTTGTTTCTCGCGATTTGGATTACTGTTCTTCACTCTACCCTGTTTTTCGAGATTTTGTGAAATTCAGTACAAAATTCTCAAATCAGTGGTTATCTTAGATCTAAATCATCTCATAAATCTCACTAGGTTATTTTTTTTTGGTTTTCGATTTCAATTAATCGTCAAATATTAAACTCCTTCATCCAAATTTCTGCTGAAAATGGCTAATCAAGGTATGACCTCCATGTTCTCCGTTGGTTCTTTAACCAAGCCCCCAACGTTGATCAGGGAAGAATACCCTCAATGGAAAGTGAGGATGGTGAATTTTTTGGAAGGGATGGACACTGATCTATATGACACCATCTTAAACGGTCCTTATGTACCCATGGTCAAACTCCCAAGGATCCCAGCAACCACTGAAAGTGATGAAGTTCCTGAAAAAATGGGTCCCAAAGAAAGGGGAAAGTGGAACAATGACGACAAGGAGAAAATCGAGATTGCTAACAAAGCAAAAAGGCTACTGATCATGGCTCTTCCAAATGACATCTTCATATCCCTTGATTCCTGCGAGACTGCTAAGGAATTATGTGATCAGCTAGCAAATCAATTCGAAGGAGGCTCAAATATGAAAAAGAACAGATGAGCACAAGCCCTAAACGAGTATAACGCATTTCAAGCACTACCTGACGAAACTCTTGAGCAAACCTATCATAGGTTTAATACCCTGATTAACATGTGCAAGAGATGTGAAATTTCTCGCTCAAATGAAGAGAACAATGTTCTGTTTCTAAAAAGGCTCAATCCAGAATGGTCAAATCTAACCATGTCTCTTCAAGCCAATCAAGATCTTGAGGAATGGTCATTGCATGATGTGTATGGTACTCTGCAAGCCCATGAGAAGGAGGTTCTACTGAAGAAAACAACTGTTGGAGGTCCTCTGGCCCTATTGTCAGAAGCCAAGGATCTGGGAAGAAAAACAGAGAAAATGCAAAGAAAGGAAAGAAGGCATTTGTCTCAGAGGTCAACTCAGAACCATCTGACTCAGAAGATGAAGATATAAGTGCCTTCGCGGAATCCTTGGCACTTATAACCAGACAGTTTAACAGAAGATTTGGAAGCAAGTCATTTCAAGGGAACAGAGGCAACAACAGGACATACACCCCATATGCGCCAAGGACTGAGAACAACCAGAGGCTGGAAGCTCAGAAGGCAGAGAAGGTAGAAGGAGAGAAGGAAGAGGAAGGAAAGAAGAACGTGTGTTACAGATGTGGAAAACCGGGGCATTTTGCAAAGGAATGCAAGGGCACAATAGTAAAAGATAAGGCTTATTACAAAAATAAGTACAAATACAATTGCACAGAAAGGGAAAAGTTTGCTGAGCAAGAGAACTGGATATCTGACAAATCCAGTGGAGAAGAAGACATCCTCTGTGGAATGGCTATGACAGACTCAGAAGATCATCCCTCTGAGACTCCGGTTTGCATCACTTCTACTTCCTCTGAACTTGAAAACACAGTTTTAAACTTAACTTTTGAATTTGAAAAACTAAAACAGAAGCTTGTAGATGAAAAGAGAGTTCGAAAAGAGCTTGAAATATCTCTTTCCAAAACAGAAAGGGCAAGAGATATTTACCAGAAAGAAATGAACATAGCAATAAAAGAAAAACAAGAACTCTCTGTGGATATTGAAAACATTCTACAAAAACACAAATCCACAGAGACTCTGTTCAAAGAAGAGATTGCAAATTTTAAAAAACTTCTGAAGGAAAAGGACAGAGAAATTAAAGATAAAGAAAGTGATAGATTAAATTCTGTCGCTATTTCTAATTACTAGGTAAAAGAAAGAGAGGTCATGCACATAGAACTTGAGAAAAACAAGCTTCGAATTAAAAATTATTTAGAAGCTCAAAAAGCGCATGATAAGATCAATACACATGTAGGGAAAACAGGCCTTAGTTTCGAGGATCTGGATCCCTACACGTGTAAAAAGAGATCCACATTAACTTCTGTATTTTGCATGGGTAAGGAACAAAAATCTGATTTTCCCATCATATACCAAAGATCAGCTTTTAAACGCTCCAAGTATGAGAATGGACATAGTCCCAGAAGGTTAAATCAAAAACATAAGATACTCCTCTGGACCAAAAGCTCAAGTCAATCTAAAGCATGTCCAGAAGAAGAACAATATCTTTATGTTTGGATCCTTCTCTCAATTAACTTTAAACCCGTGTCGATGCTTTTATACCTGTGCATGCAGAAGAGAATTTAAGATCTATGTTTGAAAAAGACATCATTGAAACTCTGGAAAATAGCATGTTGTCAGAATTTGCATCAATCTTTGAACAAGACATTCTTCAAACAATGAATGAATGCTTCCTCAATGAAAATGCAAAAACTGATGCTATCCTTTCAAAACCTCCAGAGATAACTCCCTGTTTCTTCATTGACCTAAATCTTTCAGAAAGTCAAGACAAGGATAAACACGAATTCTATCCCTGGGAAAACAATGATCAGGACTCTGATTTCTTTGAATCTTCTGAAGCTCTCTTGATGAAATTTGTAAATCAAGAGATCAATACTTCTGAAAAAGAATTCACGATTCAAAATGATTCTTTATCAAAACCATGTGAATTCACAGAAGTCAAAGCTGCGGGCCCAGAAGCTTCTAAACTTTCTAATAGGATACCAAATTCTTCTATACCCCCAAGGATACAAAGAAAAAAGTTTCCTATTCATCCAGATTTCCTTGGGATGTGTATTCAAGATAAAACAAGTCTTGAGCTTGAAAAAGAAAAGGCAAAAAGAACACCAGTTTTTATGCAAAACTCAAACTTCAAGTTCTCTGGTCAAACTTCTCAGAAGCCAAAGTTCTCAACCGAACAAAAAGCTAAATGGAATTCTAATTCATCTGCTTCTCATGTTTCAGTGAATCATTCGAAAGCTCAAGTTAAAGAGAATCAAAGAAATCCAACGGAGACAAATTCAAGAGTTCAGAGAAATAAATCTAGACTAGATAAGGAATTTAAAAATTTCGATGCTAGTATAGATTCAAATAAGAACTACTGTAATTATCATTCCAGAAATGAAAATTCCATGAATTCTTTTTTGTCTCAGAACTCTGAATGCTTTTATTTGTTCTTAAAGTTAAAACAATTCTTCTCTAAATCATATGGCTGTTTCTCTGATAAGCCCAAGAAAAGTTACTATAATAACCAGAAGCAAAGATTTCAAAAACCAGAAACCTCTGAAACACAACCCAGAGGATCTGAACATTTTAGAAAACCATCGTTTCCACAGAGAAACTCTGCAATGAATCCAATAGCTAACATTAAGGTACCCATTATGAAATGGGTTCCTAAATCTCTCTGATTCTATGTGCAGACCTAGTGTGTGCACATCTGGTATCTTAACTCTGGATGCTCGAGGCACATGACTGGAACCCGAAACTTACTCTCCAAATTCAAAGACAAATCTGGTGGAGCTGTAACTTTTGGAGATGATGGTAAGGGTCAAATTAAGGGATATGGAACACTACAGGAAGGTAATGTTACTTTATCAAGAGTAGCCCATGTCTCTGGTCTTAAACATAATTTACTAAGTGTCAGTCAACTCTGTGATGCAAAAATGTTAGTTCTGTTTGATGAAAAACATTGCTACTTGTTATCTAAGGCAGGTGAAGAACTGTGGAGAGCAGACAGGAAAGGTAACTTATACATGATGAACTTTACCTCCAAGGATGGGAAAAAAACTCTATGTCTCATTTCCAAAAAAAGTGAAGTAGCTTGGTTGTGGCATCATAAATTGTCTCATCTCAATTTTCAGAACCTTGAACTTCTTGTCAAACATGGTCTAGTTGAAGGACTCCCAAACATTCGCTTTCAAAAAGATCATCTCTGTCCTGCTTGTGAAATGGGAAAAATCAAAAGAGCTTCCCACAAAATAAAGAGTGATCATTCTTGCATAAGACCCTTGCAACTACTCCATGTGGATCTATGTGGTCCAATTTCTGTACAACTCTATCTGGGAAAAAGTATATCCTTGTGCTAATTGATGAATTTTCCAGGTATACTTGGCTCGCTTTCATTCGGTTAAAATCTGATGTGCCAATTGTCCTAATTAACATGATGAAAAGACTTCAAGTCAGACTTGATTGCAAAATTCAGAACCTCAAAAGTGACAATGGCACAAAATTCAAAAATGCTAAACTGGAAGAGTTCATGATACACCAAGGAATCTCCCAAAACTTCTCTGCAGTTAGAACTCCTCAACAAAATGGAGTTCTAGAGAGAAGAAATCGCACCTTGGTGGAGGCAGCCAGAACAATGCTGGCAGCATCAGAAATGCCCACTCACTTCTGGGCAGAAGCAGTAGCTACAGCATGTTTCACCCAAAACAGATCTATCATAGTAAAGAGGCATATGAAAACATCATATGAGTTGATTAACAATAGAAAACCAAAAATAGATTTTTTGAATGTTTTTGGATGTAAATGCTTTCTTCTAAATGACCATGATAAGCTTGGCAAGTTTGATAAGAAATCTGATGAAGCTAAATTTTTAGGATATTCTTTAAATTCAAGAGCTTTCAGAGTTTTCAACTTAAGAACAAAAATGGTCATGGAAAGCATAAATGTTGATTTTGATGATCAAATGACTTCTGATTTCTCCAACTCAGAACTCAATCTTAACAATGTTACCTCTGACTATCTTTCAGGTAGCAGAGAAACAGAGATCAATACAATATTCAACGATTTCCTCGGAGAAGAAATCCCATCTGAATCTCTTACTAAAAGAACATCATTGAATATTCCAGAAGCCCTTCAAACCTCTGGGATAATTAATTCTGGTCCAGCCACTCCTGAATCTCAAGACACAGAAGAAGTATCATCTGCACCAACCTCTGATCTTCAAGAGGAACCAATCCAAGATTCTGTGCAAATAGATGAACCTGAACAAATCCCAGAAGCTGAACCTTACACAGAACCATCAACCTCATGTTCAACAGAAATACCAAGTTCAATTCCAGAGGAAGCTAAACCAGAAACTGAGATTCAAGCCACTCAAATTCCACAGACAAGAATGACGAAGTGGACAAGTGATCATCCTCCATCACAAATCATTGGTGATCCCTCTGGAGGAGTAAAAACAAGATCTGCAACGGCAAATGAATCTTTTTATGTAAACTTTCTAAGCATGATAGAACCCAAGAAGGTTGATGAAGCATTAGGAGATCCAAGCTGGATTGATGCAATGCAAGAGGAGTTGCTCCAGTTTGAGAAAAATAAAGTTTGGAAACTCGTGCCATTACCAGAGAATGTGACAGCAATTGGCACAAAGTGGGTTTTCAGAAACAAAAGATATGAAGACGGGATAGTGATCAGAAACAAGGCAAGATTGGTGGCAAAAAGATACTGCCAAGAAGAAGGAATTGATTATGATGAGACATTTGCTCCAGTTGCAAGATTGGAGGCAATTAGGTTATTTTTGGCATTCTCAGCATACAGGGATTTCAATGTATATCAAATGGATGTAAAGTGTGCCTTTCTTAATTGAAATCTCAAAGAAGAGGTGTATGTGCAACAACCTCAAGGCTTTGAAAATGCACGACATCCAGACTACGTTTACCTTCTGGACAAGGCTCTGTATGGTCTGAAACAAGCCCCCAGAGCTTGGTATAAACGTCTGTCAAAATTTCTGATCACACACAACTATGAAAAAGGTAAAGTTGACACCACCCTGTTTATCAAAAGAGGCAAAGGTACGTTAACTGTTGTGCAAATCTATGTGGATGATATCATATTTGGTTCCACTGATCAATCAGAAGTAAAGTTGTTTGCAAAACTAATGGAAAGTGAATTTGAAATGAGCATGATGGCGGAGTTAAACTATTTTCTAGGACTTCAAGTAAAACAGACCCCATCTGGAATTTTCGTAAATCAAGCCAAATATGTTTCTGATATGCTCAAAAAGTTTAAATTCCAAAATGTCACTTCCATGAAAACTCCAATCTCCCCCAGCACCAAACTAGATTCTGATCTCTCTGGGAAACCAGTAGATGTTAAGAGTTATAGAGGAATGATTGGTTCACTTCTGTACTTGACAGCTAGTAGACCAGATATTATGTTTGCCACTTATCTCTGTGCTAGGTTTCAGGCCAATCCAAAAGAATCTCACTTGGCTGCAGTAAAAAGAATCTTCAGATACCTCAAAGGATCACCCTCTTTGGGTCTCTGGTATCCAAAGACTTCGTCATTTGATCTTATTGCATACACTGACTCGGATCATGCAGGATGTAAGTTGGACAGAAAAAGCACCTCTGGTAGCTGTCAACTTCTGGGAAATCGTCTAATAAGTTGGACTTCCAGAAAGCTTAACTGTGTTTCAACCTCTACAGCAGAAGCAGAGTATGTAGCCGCTGCAAGTTGTTGCTCACAGGTGATCTGGATGAAAACCCAACTTAGAGACTATGGCTTGTTATATGATAAGATTCCCATCCTCTGTGACTCAGAGAGTGCCATAGCAATAACTGAAACTCAGTGATGCACTAAAAAACCAAGCACATAGATGTCAGGTATCACTTTATAAAGGATCATGTGGAGAAAGGGACTATTGAAATGTATTTTGTCTCCACTAATTACCAACTTGCTGATCTGTTTACAAAAGCTCTGGATGAGAAGAGATTTAATGTTCTACTCAGCAAGTTGGGCATGTTAAATCTATAACTACTTCAAATCTTCAAGATTTGCATGGTTATATGTTTCACATGTCTTTACTTTTCTATCCTTGTCTTTATTTTCAATAACCCAGAATCACCCAGAGGTCTCTGATAGGCTCTGATTGCACCATCCAGAACCCCACAGAAGCCTCAGTGTGCCTCTGTGCAGACAGAATGCTCGATATTCTTACTTTTTGATCCAAGCATAGTTCTAGGGGGAGCTTATCATTGCAGAACTCAAGGGGGAGCAACAGAATAAACCATCATTCAAGGGGGAGCTCTGATCTATGAGATTCAAAGTCTCCAAATATCCAGAGCTCAAATACTTTTCAAACTCTGTGATAGGGAGCTATTTCTTAAGTTCTTTTTAACTTAGAAGTTTTCTTGATTCAAGAATTTATGAATTAACTCTTGCCTTCAAGGTTCATCATAATATCTTGAATCAGTTAAATTTGTTCTTTAAAAAAATTACTTATTAAATACAAAACCATCATTTATTCACTTACACATCTTTTATCCTGACTAAATGATCGATTTTAATTAAAACTTTTAATTGATTTATTTTAATATTTCAATTGATCGATTTTAATTCTTTTTGAAAACCCAATCGATTAACACCAATCGAGAAAACCTTTGAGAAACCTACCTTCCATGCGTCATTTATCCCCAGTCACACGTCCAATCGCCTTTCCACGTGTCCATAATCTATCCATCGCATGACTGCGAAATTAAAGCTGCTCACGTCACATCCCATGCCTAATCCCAATGACGTCAGCTAATTACGCCGTTAATTTGATTTAATTGAGCATAAACCCTTAGCATTCAAAACCTTCCATAAAACCCCAAAATTTCAAAACCGCCAAACCTTTTACTCTCATCATCTTCTCAAACTCTCCTGGAAAAATCAAACCTGCAACTTCTTTCCAAAATCCAAACCTCATCAAATGGCCGATCAAATTCTTAGTGCAAACCAAGAAGCCAACGACAATGATCATCAGATTGTCGAATCAACCGCCGAAAATTTTGTTTACACTCGTCTTCCAATCAAACCAAACAATGCCCAACTTCTATTGGATCCTGCTACTTATCCAGCCGCCTACAGGGTTATGATCGAGTTCCTGCAACATCATCCCATCAACAAAGCCCTAACTCTAGCAGACCCAAATATCCCCGAGTTATACATTCAAGAACAATGGCATACCCTGTGCATCAACGACGAAACCCAGGAAATGATTGGAAGTTTTGGCCACCCCATTAACACGGATGACGTCGTGGCAATACCTTTTACCAAGCGCAAGTTCGCTCAATTTTTTAGCCTTCCTCCTCCAGAGATTAAAATCAACGGCGAAGTGGTTCCAAACCCTAACCTAACTGCTCTTCCCTCAACGGACGCTCTCCTAGCGTTTATCTCATTTTTGGGTTACAATACACCCATTTCAGCCCTGTCCACATTCAAAAGGAAACATATTCCCCCATTGTGGAATGTACTTATGTCCATCCTGAACCGAAGCCTCACTTGCAAAACCACCTCTATGGACCAAGCAAACAGGAATATTCTCACAATCATGTACGGGTTGTATTTTAACCTCAATATCGACTACGTTTCTCTCCTCTACAATGAGTTCAGAGCCGAAGTGTTAAAGAAGGTACAAGCCCAAGAAGCAGGAAATGATCTCACTCACTTATGTTATCCAAGATTTCTATCAGTTTTTGCACATGCTGCAGTTCTAAAGCTTCAAGCACCAATCGTCCCTCCTCTGTGCAAAATTCACACTATGAATACCCACAAACCAACTGTGGATCCTGCTGGTTACCCACATCATCGTGAACTATCAAGGTACATGCTAGACCTTATTCCTTCTACCCTCCCCAATCTAATCTGTTATAGAAGCTCACTGGTATACTCAGAACCGAGATACCTACCCCTGAGCATTTAGAGCCAGAAGTAGGAAGTAAGGGGTCTGGTGAGGATGAGCTTGAAAAGAATTCGAGTGACAATCAGAGAGATTCTACCCATCCGGATGCTCTTTTAAGAGTAGCCACTGAAGATGTCCACAGAGACACATTTGTGAGAACCTCTCCGAGTCCAACCAGGGTAACCACAACTGCTGAAGTCGATGCCAACACATCGACATTCATTGAAAAAGGACAACCCAGTCCAAAACGCCCAGAACCTAACCCAGTAGAGCGTCTTATAATCTCTGTCTCAAGCACTTCCGGAGAATCCCTTCCATCTTCATCCTCTCAAAAGGATGATGATGAAGTAATAAGAGATCCATTGCCCCAGATCTCGTCCAGAACTACACATGTTGAAGCCTTCGTGGCCAACACATATATAGGGATCCCAGAGGGTACGTCCATACCCTCTGGTAGTATAGAGGCTCATGAAATCCCATCAGAGGGGTTACAGCCAGAGGATGCACCACTTACCGGTGTTTTCGCCATTGCTCAAGGTAAGCACACTACTTTCGACTCCTCATCCTCTGATGATGAGGACGAAGCCGAAGTAGTCAGAACACCCGAAAAGAGTTCCTCTAACCAGGGCTTTCGAGGACAGGGTGGAAGTCCTTCCACGCTAAACGTCAAAACAGGCGTGAATGAAGGCCCCTCTGGACGCGAGGGAAACGGGGCTCCATGTGTTGGAGATGCACCGGTTACCACCCAAGACTATGTCACAAATGCTGCGTTCCAAGCATTTGTTGATAATGTCAAGGGATCTGTGGTGAATCTAAAAGAAGCCTTTGTTACTCATGAACAGAAGGTTAACACAGAGCTTAAAGCCCAAAGCTCCTTAATCTCATCTCTGCAGGCTACTTTAACGGAGCAAGTCATAATGACCACGAAACTCAGAAATTTGGTCCAAACTCAGAGTGATGATCAAGCTAAAGCTCTGGTTGAAATAAAGAGATTCGTCAAGGAGAACACAGAGGAAAGCTCAAAGAAAACAGAGGAGGAGCTGCAGAAGATAGCACGAACTCTTCAATCCAATACAGAGGCTCTGAGCAACATTCCTACAGAGATTCCTACTCCAGAGGTAACCATCTCTGCATCTGACTTTACGTTTTTGCAGAAGGATATACAGAAGCTCTGCCAATCCCTCCTCCCAGAATCACAATCTCAAGCTCTGGGTCGACAGTCAGATGTTGCTGCCTTACAACGTTCGTGAATTGAAAAACTAACGTTCGTAAGTGCAAAGTTCGCTGCTAAAACCAACAAGACAAATACTACATTTTCACAGAAGGTATCAGATCTTGATACCTCTATGTCAAAACATACCAACGTTGCAGAACAAATCTCAACTGTTCAAGCCCAGAGGAATAAGAGTAAAGAGGAAAGAGCTTGCAAACGGGCCGAGCTTAAGCGAAAAAGGTCTGAGGATCAAGATCCTGATTCTCAGAAGGGGAGAATTCAAAGAAACAGAAGCTAGAAGTCCCTACATCCACCTCTGCTCCACAAGATCCAATCTCTGAGCCCCCTGTGCAAGAAAAAGGGAAGGAATCTGCGAAAGAAGTCCCTCTGAATCCAACACCACTTGCCCAATTCAAAGGACCCTTGCCCAAGGACCCAGATATGGCAAAGTTTTTACTTAACCTGATGAGTAATACACAGATGCAATCTTCACAGAACCCACAGAAGCCCTCAACAACAAAACCAACTCCCACTCCCACTCACACTCCAAATCCAACTCCCACTTCCAAAATACCAACCACTTCAACTCCCATTCCTACCCCAGAACCAGAATCAGCTCCAGAGCCAAAATCAACACCCATTCCCGCTAGAACAGAACCTAAAGACAAGGCTCCTGCAAAGTGCGCCTCTGAGCAAAGAAAAGAGAATTTGGCTGCGAAAATAGATAAAGTGAGAAATTTCAAGAGGAAGACAACGATTGAGGTGGAACAGGCTCATCGATATGCACTCATCGATATTAAGGTGTTCTTAATGCTGCCAAACTTTGCAAATGACTATAGAGTTACAGATGAAGTGAATGATAAGTTCATTGCTCATCGCTTGTTTAAAGAAGAAGCCTACTCAAAGTCCCCAATAAAGAAGATATCTGGAGCAAAGCATGTACAATTTCTAGGGACGGAAATCATGTACACAATCTATGAAGTATTGAGAGAAGATAATCGAGCCGCATTTACGTGACAACGACCTACTGTCAATAAATCCCTGTGATTTAATACCTCTGGGTAGAAAAATGAAGCTGAACATGAATGAAAGAAAGCATCCACACGATAAAGTAGCTTTCAACAGGATCATCAGGTGCATTGAAAATTTTATAAGGCACAGAGCACAAACAGACTTTCAAGTGGGTCTGGATATGGATATTCATAACTTAGCTATTTTTGCACCAAATACTCACAGAGAAGAGGTAGATATGTTTCCTGTTGGAAAAATTCTAACTACACCAGAAGAGGGGGTCGTGTTCAGGAGACAATCACAGAAGTGCTTTTTCAGAGTTAGTGAAGCCCATAAATATTCTGCAGAAGTTGTTGAGCTCATCAGGGGTTATACATCTTTGTTAAAGGATGAACAGACAGTTGAACAAGGTGAAAGAGTTCTGGCAAGAAAAATCTGTCTCAAACTCGAAAGCTTACAGAAGATGAGGAAGCTAATGGATATTTTTCAAAAGATTATAAAGCTTCATCCAGATGCTCCTTTTTGATTTCATTTCTGTAATTTTATTGTAATTTCTTTTGTTTTCTGATTCATACTTAGGGGGAGATTGTTAGAATATTTCTTTATGTAAAAGTATGTAATCAGAAATCATAAGTGTTATTGTAAAAGCTTATCCAGAAGATGCCAGAGCCGTGAATTTCTCTAAGTGTTAAGAACACAGATGCTCCCAGAGGCTTGGACAACCTCTGTGGACCTCTGTGAATCAGCGGTTATTTCCAGCTCACGCGCTTGCTGACATGGACAGTCATGCGACTTATGCTCAACAGAATTTGTTAGAAAATTCTGTGACGTGTCTATTCCTCATTAGCTGATGCATTGACTTTCTCTCTCACTGTAGTATAAATAGATTTCATTTCTTGTAATGTAAGAGTGGGTTTTTGAGAGAAGAGAGGTGAGAATTCCTATTTTGAGAGAGAAATTGTTCTTCAGTATTGTAATCATCAGCTTATTGAATACATTGGATCTTCAACATCTTTCTTCATTGAATTGAATTGTTTAATGTTTATCGTTGTTGATTACCTTATTGTTGAATATAGTAGATTGTTCTTCCGCTTACTCTGTTAACTTTCGTAATTAAATCTACTGAATATAGAGTAGTTGGGGATCTGGGTTCCAACATAGGCACACTGAAATTTGGACTACTCAAATGAACCTTTTCTTTGTTCAGAACATAGGCAACCTGAAAATCTGTTTTACCATCCCAAATGAATTCTCTATAAAGACCATCTCTGAGAACTGGAAAAGATTTTCTGAACTTGGCAAAAGAATCATGAAAAGGATAGAGACTACTGTAGACTCTGAGTAAATCTCCAAGGTGAACATTCTGAAAGTTTACTTCTGAGAATGTAGAGATCTCACCATCTTTTCTTTCAACAATGAAGTAGGCATACTTATAATTTTTCCGTGAGTTTATATCAGCAGTAATAACCTTCACTATTGGACTTTCTTTTCTTGCTTCACTTACAGGGATTCTGATCTTTCTGATTATGTCTGAATATCATTGTTTTCATCCAAAAGATTTCTTGATCCAGCAATCAATGTAATTAAACTTTTGTTCATATTCCATGAACATCTTTGGATGAAAGTATTCAAGAAACATTGTGAGAGCATGTTCTTCAATTCTTTGCTCTTGCAAATGTTCTGATTCAGAAATTTGAGTAACATGAACATTTTCTTCAGACTTGTTTTCAGAAATCTTTTCCTTCCCTTTTTCTTCTTCTTTTAAGTTGACTTTTGAACTTCCTATCTTCTAAAGCTTCAAAATTTCTTCAATATCTTGTTTCTTAGTATGAATCTGAAAATCATTAGTGTTGCTTAGAATATAATTAGCTCCTCTGAGTTTGTTTATTCTTCTATGTCCAGCAAGATAACTCTTTCTAATGTAATCTCTGAAACTGATCCTTTCCTTGATCAGATAAATTATCTCTTCTTTTACATCAGATGCAGCAATGAAGCATTCAGTACAATTCAAAAGCCATTTCAGTGTAGAAGTTGAATACTTTGGTATGTCAGACATAATGAAAGTCTTCTTAATAACTTCATTTGTTTCATACATGAAACCAATATCTGGATTTGTAAACACCTTAGCTATATCATGTCTTTCAATATATACTGGCTCTAAAAGGTTTACTTTTAGATAATCTGAATTCCAAAGCTAGCTGAAAATCATGCTTGATAAGATTTCTGATATAGATTCCTAAGATCCTTCTAACTTCAGAAACAAGTTCAGATTCTTCTTTCTCCACACAAAATGCTAGAACAACAAGTTTATCCTGTAGACTCAGCTTGTATATATCAAATTGAGAGAACTCTATTAGAGTACCATCTCTTCTTTCAGCTCCAAATCTTACAATGAACAGATCATCTTCAATGGTTTTAGTTAAGCACCTGATCTTCTTAATCAGAGTAGAATCATGTAATTTCTGAATTCCATGCTCTTGTACATACATTCTCACCTTTGAAATTTGATCTTCAGACCATTCATCATTCAAGAAATCTTCAAGAGTTGCATACTTTAGATTCCTTCTATACATGTCACTATAAGAATCTTTCTGGAAAGATAAGCTGACTATCTTCAGAATTATCAAAAAGTGTCTCTTTTTCATATACTTGATCAATAATAGGAAGATTGATTGAAGAAATAGTAATGCACGCTCTGAATCTGACTTTTAATCAGAAATGACCATCAGAATTTCATCTGAAATATCAACATCATGCATATGACATAAGTCTATCTCTATATTAAAATATCCAGCTGGTTGGTTCAGAAAATCCTTGAAAATAACCAATCTTTCATCCAAGAATCTACACTCCAGATTCCTTGAATTATTCAGAATTATGTACACCCAACAGAGTTGGCTTATTAACCTCCATAAGTTTTCAGATATTTCATCATTATCTACTCTGTTCAGAACTTGTGGTCTCCAAATCACAACTTCTCTATGTTAATTTTCTTCTACTTCAACATTTTCCTCCATCTCCACATCATCATCATCATCAAATACAATAACATCTGAGAGATCACCAGGTTCTCCAAGTGCTTCTTCAAAGGCTAAATATTCATTCAGCATTTCTTCATTAGAATCTGGAATAATATCTGTATCTTCTGAACTTTGATTTCTTTCATATTCATGAGACACTTTTTCAGTCTCATATCCTTCTTCATCATTTGCTTCAGAAGTAACATTCTCAACCTCTTGTCTTTCTGTTTCAGCATATAAGATATCATCTATAGCTTCAGAAACCCTGTTAGTATCTTCCTTAACTATATTCTGAACGTCTTCATCTTTAGAAGATTTTTCAGAAGTTTTAACAACATCTTCAGATACTTTTTGTCTCTTCTCCCCCTCTTGATTATCAGGACCCTGATCATCAAGATTTCTATCTAAAGTATCTGTTTGAGGTCTGCATTCCAAGATAGAGAGTCTTTCATTGAGAGATGTCTGAGAATTCTGAATTGTAGACAACTGAGTCAGAATCTGAGAAATATCCTCCTTTGTAGCAAATTGGGAAGAATCTGGCTGAGTAGAGGAAGAAGAAGGCATAGAAGTTTTCAGAGATGCCACTGTAGAAACCACATCAGAAAAGGCATTCAGAATAGCCTGTTTAAAAGATTGAAGATCATTGGAAGTTGACACCTGGAAATCATTCAGCTTATTTACCACTTTTGTCTCCTGCTTATCCAACCTATCCTCCATCACCTTGAAAGATTTATTCGTCAATTCCTTAATGTCCTTCTGAATCTTTGCAAATTCAGAAGTACATAAATCTTTGAATTCTGAGAATTCAGAAGATGAGGGAAAGGTTCCAAGACCAACAGATGGTCTTGTTTGCAGCCCTTCAGAAGAAGGCTGGCCTGTAAATGCCACAGCATCATGAAACACAAAAGATTCTGTAAATGAGGCTTTAGAAATGTTCACCCCACCAGGACTTCCAACCAATCCTTGATATCCAATATTAGGAATATCTATAGTTGTTGTGGGAATGTGACAAACACTCTGCATTGGGACATCTGAAAGATGTGTGCTTGTGTGAAAGAAATCCACATTTAGTGGTTCATTAGGATCAAGATTAAGTGGACTCTCAGACTCAATGTGCTCAAAACAGTGAAGGGGGGACATATGTCCTTCTTTTTCAACAATAGGCTCCTCCAAATGGGGACCTATTGGTAAATGAGCTGCTTGCCCCATAAGTGTTTCTGAAACACCCCTCTGTTGAGAGATGGGTGAGTGGTTGGGGGGTTAACATGAGTTCCCATGGGCTCACTGGCTATTTCAATATTATCCACCAAAGTGTGTGGAGTAATAGATGATGTGGCTGCCTGACTTGTAACATTTGGTTCACAAGTTTGTTTTTCTTTTACTTGTGTTCTCCCCTCTTCAATTCTTTTTCTCACTCTTCTACCCAAGCTCTCATTTACATTTTTCCTCTTCTCGCCATGAGGTTGTTCTCCCCCATGAACAACCTCCCCATTCTTCCTAGGAATTCTAGACTGCTCACAATGCTCACTACTATGGTGGGAATCAGGGGAAGAGAATACTGGTTTTGGTAGTCCCATTGATTCATAATACTCATTCAGAATCCTATTTTTGGGATTTATAAGAGTAAGTAGATAATCAGGTAATGGTAATGCATTGGGAAACTGTAATTTTGCACTTGGTGGCCTTAGATTATCCATAGAAAATAGTGGAACATTTACCTCATGAGCTAAATCTGGAATGGCTGATACTGCTTTCATGGCACCTTTGATGAAAGTTTGAAAAAATCTCTGAAAGGGTATGTAGTTGTAAGTAGATTTCTTCAGAACAACAGACTTGAGTCCTTCAAAGATAGGGTATGCATAATCATAAATGTTTATTAAAAGTAACACCATGAAAAATGATCTTCCCATTTGTAGAAGCTTGATCCAAACTTGAACTTTTTCCAGAAAGACAAGTGTTCAGAATTGTGAATAGACAATACCAGATTGGAGGTATACACTTCCTTCTGAAGGAGCTTAAAGCATGTAATTGTTCAGAATACCCCAACTTCATAAAATCAGAAATCATTTCTGAGGATGATGGAATAGGGTCATATGATATTTTTCCAACAACTGCATCTTCTTTGGGAAGAAGATGAATACTTCGAACATCTTCAACAGAAACACATACCCTGTAGCCATGGATATATGAAGAAATGTCATTTGCTTCTTCATCAACTTCAGCATGAAACCACCATTGTTGTAGATATGAGGCAGGAACCAGAAATTTCCATGATAAGAGAGCACGAAGGGGATGTTTTTTCAAAATTTCAATTAATATCATTTGATCGTCATTGAAATCAGTTGATTTGAAATTCTAATCACAGTTGTTCTTCTTGATATTCAATAATTTTTCTTCAGGAACATACAGTTTGGAAAAATCAGGGCCATCACTGCTTTCAGCACGAGAATGAGAATCACCAACACCAACATTTGATTCAGAAGACACATCCATAAGTTCAATTTGTGTTTCCCCAATTTTTTCAGTACACGGGTTAGGGTTAGGGCTAGGATTAACATTTGAGGCTCCGGCTTCTGTATTACCAGTTGTAGTAGTGTCTTTTAACATTTGATCATCTTCCAGAGTTATTTCCATTGATCCAACCATTATCATCTTAGGAACAATTTTGAATGAAGCATTACTAGATGATTCATTACTGTCACTGAAGCACGATTTGGCAGATTGAACATTTGAGGTCGACATTGTAGGAAATGAGTAAGGATTTGAAGTTGATTGAAGATCAATAAGCACAGAGAGATTTCAGAGGGAAAAATTACTAAAAAGTGAAGACGATGATGACGCCATGGATTATATATGACTGGATAATCGTGGATAGACAAGTGGCCAAAAGTTATGGTGATTAGAGTAGTAATCATCATTTATTTAGATAAATGAACCGTTTAAGAGAAGTGTTTAAGAGATATCCAATGAAATTAAAACACGTGGCACACGCTTAAATGAAGTTTAACGGAAAGTAAATTTCTGAGAACAAGTTCAAAAATTCCAGAATAAGTGCAAAACTTCTGAGAACAAGTTCAGAAGTTTGAATGAAAGAATTCAGAAATTCTTCAGAATTTTCGAATTTAGTTCAGAACTTAACTGTGATTGCCTCATATACACGAAAATCATTTAAAACTACAAACTTCTGAAAAATATAAAACATTTTGATATTTCAGAAGTAGGTTTGAACAATATGAAGAAAAAAAAAATTATCTTCAGAAGTTTGTTCATACATCTTAGATTTGTAATTTTTGAATTTTGATTCATCATTTCAGATCTTGAAAACATAGAGTACCAAAGATTTAGATTTTAGCATCACTCCCTCTTGAATCATGGACAACTATGATCCTCCCCCTTAATCAGTGCAAATCATCAAATTTGTTAGAAAAAAATAGAGAAATGAGTTAAAGAAAACAAATTGAAAGTATTAAGAAACAAACAACTTGGGAATTAAAAATTAATACTTCTGAGAAATGAAATATTAACTTCTGAAAAAATGAACTTCAGAAATTCTGAAGTGAAACAATTTTCAGAATTTTGATAGAATGTAACTCAGATCATAACTTTTAATTCATAGTTGATGTCTAATACTTACATAGACATATTCATCATACCCAATTTACTTACCAAAAAGTTAAATCGTTTTTCATCAAGTGCTTTGGTAAATAAATCAGCCAATTGATAATCAGTCTGAACAAAAAACATTTCAATATTACCTTTTTCAACATGATCTTTGATAAAATGATATCTTACATCAATGTGCTTTGTCTTTGAGTGTTGAACAGGATTTGCAGTGATTGTTATTGCACTTTTTGAGTCACAATACAGAGGTATCTTTTTGAATGTGTAACCATAGTCTTTTAGTTGTATTTGCATCCAGATCACTTGTGAGCAACATATTGCAGCAGCAACATATTCAGCTTCTACAGTAGAAGTTGAAACACAATTTTGTTTCTTTGAAGAGCAACTCACAAGTCTATCACCTAAAAATTGACATGATCCAGATGTGCTTTTCCTGTCCAATTTACAACCACCATGATCTGCATCTGTGAAACCTGTTAGTTCAAAACCAGAATCCTTTGAATACCAAAGTCCCAATGAAGGTGAACCTTTGAGATATCTAAGGATTCTTTTTGCAGCAAGAAGATGAGATTCCTTAGGATTAGCTTGATATCTAGCACAAATACATGTAGCAAACATTATATCAGGTCTACTAGTTGTTAAGTAAAGCAAAGATCCAATAATGCCTCTATACTTTTTCTGATCAACAGATTTTCCATTCAAATCAGGTTCTAATTTTGTTGCAGTGGCCATTGGAGTTTGAATACTAGAACAATCAGACATGTCAAACTTCTTAAGTAAGTCAGAAACATACTTAGATTGATTAATGAATATGCCAGTGGGAAGTTGTTTACTTGAAGACCAAGAAAAAATGTTAACTCTCCCATCATACTCATTTCAAATTCAGTTTGCATGATTTTCTCAAAATTTCTATAAAATTTTGGATTAGTAGAAGCAAATGTAATATCATCTACATATATTTGTATTAATCTCATATCATCACCTTCCTTTTTCAGAAATAAAGTAGTATCAACTGTACCTCTTTTGAATTTGGAATTCAGAAGAAAAGTTGTGAGAGTGTCATACCATGCTCTTGGTGCTCGTTTAAGTCCATATAAGGCTTTGTCTAAGATATAGACATGATTTGGAAATTCTTTACGTACAAAACCTTCTGGTTGCTTAACATACATTTCTTCATGAAAAATTTTATTCAGAAATGCACATTTAACATCTATTTGAAAGACTTTCATGTTTTTATGAGCAGCATATGCAAGAAAAATTCTAATAGCTTCTAGTCTTGAAACAGGAGCAAAGGTTTCATCATAATCAATGCCTTCTTGTTGACAATACCCCTTAGCTACAAGTCTTGCTTTGTTTCTCACAACAGGAGCAAAGGTTTCATCACAACAATCCCATTTTTTTTAGTTCTGAAAACCACTTGGTGCCAATGATTGATTTACATTGTGGTTTTGGAATCAATCTCCAGACTTTATTTCTTTCAAATTGATTTAGCTCATCTGGCATAGCTAAAATCCAGTATGAATCTTGAAGTGCTTCATATGGCTTTTTGGGTTCCATACTACTTAAGAAATTCACATACAGACACTCATTTGTTGTGGCTGGCCTTATTTGTACACCTTTAAATGCATCACCAATAATATGATAAATTGGATGACTTGATGTCCATTTGGTCACATTTGGTAATGGTTGAACAGATGAGACATTGTTGAAGGAGTCATAATCATCAATGATTGCTTGTATTTCAGTATCATGATTGATAACTGAATGGAGATCTGAAGTCTCAAGATTCTGTACTGGTTCAGATATAATAGGCATTGGTTCAGAAATAGGAACAACAGGCTCAGAAATGTCTTGAATTGTTTTTGAAATGACTTGTACAGATTCAGAAGTAGGAAAATCTAAATTTGAGGTTGAGATAGGTGGTCCAGAAAGATTTGACATTGTAGGTTTTGTAGATTCTGGATCTGATATGTTTCTGAGAAGAGAAGGATTATGGTAATCTACAGAAATATTCTCAGAGATGTCAAATAAGTCTTGACATAATGTATCTAAATTTAATTTAAGTACAGTTTTAGATTCAGAAGTGTGATTGGTCTTGCTGTTTTCTGAATCCAAAATTTAAAAAACTGGGTTAAGCTTGAGTTCTGAACTGCCTTGTTCAGAAGTCATCGATGGCTCGTGAAATCTGATATTTGAAGTCTCAATGATCCTTTGAGTTCCTTTGATGAGTACTCTGTACGCCTTGGATCTTTGAGAATAGCCAACAAAGATACCAACTATACCCTTAGGTGCAAATTTATCTAGATGTTGTGTATCATTCAGAAGAAAACACCTACAACCAAAGATTTTAAAGTAATCAATAGAGGGTTTTCTTTGCTTAATAATTTCATAAGGAGTTTTAAGTAGTTTTCTGTTAAGAATAATCCTGTTCTGAGTAAAACATGCATTTGCTATTGCTTCTGCCCAAAGAGATAAAGGGAGTTCAGAATAGGCTAGCATGATCCTTGCAGCTTCTACTAAAGTTCAATTTTTCCTTTCAACTATACCATTCTGTTGGGGAGTTCTGACAATGGAAAAATTGTGTGATATACCAACATATTCCAAAAAGTTCTGAAGTGTAGAATTTGTAAATTCTGTGCCATTATCACTTCTGATCTTTTGGATTGGTAGTTGAAGAAGAACTTGTATTTTCTTCAGAAAAGGGATGAGCCTTTCAGAAGTATCATATTTGAGTCTTAGAAATTCAACAGAAGTACATCTTGAATATTCATTTATAATGACAAGAATATACTTTTTTCCACCCATGCTTTGAGTCTTCATTGGTCCACACAAATCCATATGTAGTATTTCAAGTGGAGCTTTGTATGAAGATAGCATTTTCAGAGGATGGGAGCTTCTTTTGATCTTCCCTAGTTCACATGCAGAACATAATGAATTCTTTTCAAAACTGATCTTTGGTAGTCCTCTAACAGAGTTGTGTCTTTCCAGTTCAGAAATAGCTTTGAAATTCAATTGTGACATTCTTCTGTGCCAAAGCCAACTATCATTTCTCATAGTTGTGGAAATATAACAAACTCCTTGTAATTGTCCATCTGCAGTGAAAGTTGCAGTGTATATATCTCCATCTCTATAAGCAGTTAATTTTTTTTTTGTTTGCTGAACTCAGAACATGACAGTAGTCTATGTCAAAATTTACTTTCCAATATTTGTCACAAAACTGACTTATACTGAAAAGGTTATGTTTTAGACCTTCAACATAGAAAACCTTCATTACTTTTACATCTCCTTTGGAAAAAGTTCCATAAGCTCTCACATAACCTTTTGCATTGTTTCCAAAGCTAACTATTCCTCCATATCTTTAATGATAATCAGTTAGAAGCTCTTTGAAAGGTGTCATGTGTCTTGAACATCCTGAATCTAAGACCCACACATGACATATATGCAAAAATGATTATTGAGATTTAGGTACCCATTTAAAAATGGGTCCTGTGAGATTAGGCAAAAACTTTGAAGTTCTAAACTTTTGACTTAACATTTTGAAATTCAGAATTTTGTTCAGAACTTTTGAATTTGCCTTTTTTAGTATTGTTTTTTTTTTATGTTTATTTGCCAAATTTGCTGAAAAGTTTTGAATTGATTTCTCAAGATTTTTCTTGTTGGTTTTGGAGTTGAGATGAAAGATATGATGACCACAATTAATAAAATGAATATGATTCTTCAGAATATTTAATATATCAATATATGAACAAGAATCAACAACATTTGATTTTCCAATATAAACCTATCTTTTATTTACTTGATTAATGTGTGGTACATCAATTATCTTAGAAATTGAAAAACTATCTAATTTGGCAGTCTTTGATAGTCTTTCACCTTTCTTTCTCCAAACTAAAGTGGATAACTTTGTAAAAGATAAAAAGTGAGGATTAGTATAAGAAGTTCTTTTACCAACTTTAGAATTAAGTTCTGAATTCTGAATTTCAGATTTTGAATTAGAAGACTGTCCTTTTTCAAACAATTTAATTCTGGATACAAAGTTAGATGATGATATTGAAGAATTTTCTGAAGTTAAAGATGTATTTTTAGATATAGGAGTTTTGTATTTGTCTGAAGTCTTAGTGTTTAGAAATTCTGCTTTCAGAAATACAGGATTGAACATTTCTGTAGGCAATTTTGGAGCTTCAGACTTTAAAATTTCTCATTCAGCCAAACAAGATTTTGATTTGTATATAATATAACCATCTTTATCAATGACTTCAACCTTAGGATCATCATCATCTTCTAAATCTGAAGCATTTATTAAATCTGAGAACTTGTTCTGTGTCATGTTTGATGCAAAAAAATTTAGATTTGAAATTTTCTCAAACTCATCATCAGAATTATCAAAAAATATTTCTGAATTCTCATCATTATCTTTTAAAGATTCAATATCTGAGAATTCATCATATTTTTCTTCATGTTCTGATTTATTATCAGAATGATCTTGGACAAACTTCAGAAAATAACTCAGAAATATGTTCAGAAGATAATTCAGAAGTAATCTCAGTTTTAATAATTGGTTCAGATTTTTCTTCAGAAATAATTTTTGATTCAGAAGTGTGTTTAGAAATATTTTCTGAAATGTTTGAAACATCTTTATTTGTTACTTCTGTTTCAGAAATTTTCTCTGTTTCATCAGAATTAAAAGATTTTTCTTTAGAAAATAAAGTCTCTGATTTTTCAAATGGAATTCTTTCAGGTAAAGAGTAATTAACAGGTTTGGATGTGACACCTGTGTTATTTTCATTGAAAGTTTTCATTTTTGAATAGTAATAAAGACTTGCAGGTGCCTTTTTCAAAATTTGACTTTCATTATATCTCAAACCTGCTTTTATATTGTAAAATTTTGAATTCTGAGCCTGATTTGTTAAAATATTCATAGTTTGTTCAGTTTGACCTCTTTTAAAGTTCAGATCTTCTAATTCTTTAATCTTTTTGTAAAGATCAAGTCTTTCTTGATTCAGAAAGTTCATTTTTACATTCAGAACTTCTTTTTTCAGATTTTTCATTTAAAATATCTTTTTGTAAACTATCCATCTTTTCTTTTAATAATGATTTTTCTTCAGAAACTTTTTCAAGAATTTGTTCAGCTTCTTGGCAATTTTGTTTATAAATTTGGCATTCAGCTCTGAATTGATTTACCAAAATTCTTTCCCCTTTGATTCAGTTTCTAAGTGTTTCAACTTCAGAATACAAGTTTTGAATTTGATTTTGCATTTCAGGTTCTCCATAATTTGGTTCAGAATTTTGTTTAGAAGAGGAATTTATCTCAGAATTAAATGCAGAAGATGAAGAAAGTACCTCAGAGTCATGTGCATGTTTATCTTCAGGATCCAGCTGGCACATGTAACATGTTTATCATAGCTTTTGTGCTTCCCTGCATTTGAGCTTCAACCTCATCCTACATGGCCTTAGCAGAGGTTAAACTATCTACCCTATTGAATATTTCATTGGGAATGGCCATTATAAGAAGAGTCGGTGCCCTTTTGTCAATCTTGGCTTGATTTTTCTCAGCAGTACTGTACATACCTGGGCTTTTCTTGATTCGTGATGCAGGGATCTAAGGAGTAGATTCAGTTCTTGGAACTGCAGGAATTTCCACATAGACCTCCAGAGGGCCATTTACGATCGATTGCATTAGAGCTTCATCGATATTGTCCAAGAACTGAATCATTCTGATTCGCCATTGATGATATTCTCCTAGAAACAAGGTTGGTGGTTTTGTTTCAGATCCGATGGAGACGATTTCTTTAGACATCTTGATTTAGAATAGATCGAGAATTCACCTGGATTTGAATCTTGAATTTTATCGATCAAGAATTTCAAGAACTGTCAAATCTGACAAGTTCTTCTCTAAATCGACCAATCAAATGAATTAGATCTGATATCAATTGTTAGATCCAAACTATCAAGAATGTAAAGAAATTAAAGAACAAGAACAAGAATTATGTCACTGAAGTTGTATATCGTATTGATTACTGAAAAGTATTACAAAGTATGTATCTTTACAAGCTCTATGAACGTTAGATTTAACTGCCTAACAAACTATCTATTTATATACAAACAGGAAAGCTAAAGTTACAGTACAAAAATGACAGACACGTTCAGAACTACTTCTGAACTTCTTTCAGAACTTCTTCAGAAGTATCTTCAGAACCATCTTCAGAACTTATTAAGTAGTCACTTCAGAAGTTATGCCTTCGGCTATGCTTTACTCATCTTCTGAGTTTTGAACCTTTTTTCTTCAGAACTAGTTCAAAATGTCTGAACTATGTTGTCTTCAGAACCCAGTCTTCTTTTGAAGCTATCTTCTGATATCTATCATCCATTGTTTGTGAATTTCGTTCGACCATTGACCCTGAAGTCATAGTTAATATTTATGAGTCGTAAAGTAACTTTAGTCGAACCTTTTAGTCAACGGTCGAGAGCTTAGGAGATTTTTACCTAAACAGTTTTCCCCCAAATTCAAATTTAAGCGACAGTCATATTTTTTGAATTTTCATGGGACACGCGTCGCCGATTTAACGAGTATATCCATTGGGTAATTGAATCGTTTTGATTGTAACGAGATCAGTTATGAAACGATCAGGTTTGCTGAGTCATGCCGATGTATCAAAGTCGATCCGTTCGAAAACGATAAGCCACGATGATGTCATGCGTGCGTATAGGCGCGCATGCACTGCTGACAAGTGTCGTCCATCTGAAGGTGGTAAGCCAAAAGACATGGGATAGGTGTCGCCATAGGGAGACGGGGCGAAGATTCTGCTCAGATTCGCAGTTATAAAAGGAAGTGATAGCTTTCCTTTTTCTTCGTCCTGTTTTCTTTCAACTTTTTAGGCAAGAGAATTTTCTCCAAAACCTGCAATTTTTCTTTTCTTTATCTTTCGAGAGGATAACTCAACTTTACGGATTTTTAGCAAAGAAAGATGTCGAATCCCTTTAGTACGATCATTAATGTGGATGATCTTCGGGCATTCAAAGATTTTGCGTGGATTCCGGACGGTGTTTATCTATAAAGTCTGGGGGAATTTGCACCCGATGAATGTCCTGAAGGGTTTTTCGTTCTGTACGAATATCCTTTTAAAGTCGGTCACAAATGGCCATTCCCTCGTTTAGCTAGAGAATTCTTGGGCCGGTTTGGTATATCTATGGGGCAAAAGATGCCTTAGTTATGGAGAATCGTGATGATGATCGATCGATTGTCGTACGATTTAGATTCTCCTTTCACCGTACATGAGCTCTTATTGGTTTATGCGGTGAAGGTCGATGCTAACAATCGATACAGTCCCTATACTCGGGGTCGAGGGGACCAATCTTGGATTTCGGGGACTGCGGTGAATGATCGTGGCTGGAAGAATGGCTACGTGTTTGGTCGGTTGCTGGCTCCTAGTGAGGATGATCAATGGCTTGCTTCTGGTTGTCCCATACGAGGTAAGAGTGTCTTATTTCATTATTTGAAAACCGCTCATCTGATGGTTTAGCTGTTTTTCGTACAGTGGCGATGTGCGAAGTCCAGCCTTTACCTGACTTGGTGGCAAAGATCGAGCTCTTTCGGCAAATCCCTGATCGGACTTTTTATGTCCCTGTAAATGAGGAGGATGAGGGTGAGAATGATATGGACGAGAAGGATGAGGGTATAGAGGAAATCATCTTTATCGGAGCCTCGATGCCTTCTCTCAATCCAAAAGAGGAAGGAGAAGAGAGAGAAGAGGAAAGAACGGGTAAGCCTTTTCAGTCGTCTTGGTATTGCTTCCCTTTAGTTCTATTTTAGGGACAATTGGGGCTTCCCGGCTGGTCGTTGGATTCTCCTCGCTCAACGAGGTCCGGGAAGAAGGAGGTCACTGGGGCCAATCCCGAGGGAACCATCTCCTGGAACCATTTGTTCCAAGAAGGCGAAGATGTCGACGGTAGCTACGCCTTCAAACATGACCGGACTTCCCATCTTGTCGCAAGGCAAAGGAAAAGACCCATGGCAGAGACCTCAACCATAATCAAGGACAATGTTGAGTTTCCTGAGTATCCGTTCAAGGTAGATTTTTGATTCGTCGTTGGTTTTTATGGGATCATTAGTTCCATTTTGTTTCGTGCGACATGCGTCGAGCGTTCGTGTGTTCTTGCGATACTGATGTCATACGGTCTTTGCTTTCAGGCCCTTTCAGGCGCCTCTTGGCCAGGTCGTCACCCTATGGCCTCTGATGCGGAGAAAAAAGCGTGTGAGCGCAAGGATGCCTTGCAGGCGAGGCATCGGCCATGGCCGACGAATTTCACCTCTATCTTGAGGAACCTTGGGACGACTTCGAGTGTAAGAAGGGATGGTGAAAAATATAATCAATATAATAAAAAAAATGATTAGCTAAGCACTGATGGTTCATATAATGCACCGTGGCTCCTGCTGGTTTTTTATGAAGATTTTGTAAGTGAGTTGAGTGTTTGTTTATTTCTCCCACAATTAAGAGTTGTGTGTTGATTGTTGGTTCAAGAAAACAAATTCCACTCTTTCAGGGTATGGTTTCTCTTCCAAGTGTCTTCTCTCCGTCTTTTCACACTATCCATTTAAATTTGTCTGTGTATCTCACATTGCATTTTCCTTTATAATTTGGTTTGTTGTAGGTGTCGTTTGCGGTCCAGTGTGATCATGGGTTAGTCAGTCTGAAGCTTTGGTATTTGATTTATGTCATGTTAATGGTTATTAGGGATTATATTTTTGTTTGTTACATATTAGATATACCAAAAGCAAACGTTTTGTGGACGATGCGAATGCTTGTACGTTTTGGTTCATTAATGTTGGAAACTAACTTCTACATTTCTTTCACAACTTTGGCATGAAAGAAAATTCAAGATAAAATCAAAAGACCCATTGAGAAGTTAAAACAAATATTTTCATTCCAATTACCTCTGTTGTTAGCCATCTCTTTAGCAGAAACTTTGACACATGCTTTTTTAAAAAGTGTTATAGTTTATATTTTTTTGGGTAATTTCTTTGGATCTCTAGATTTGTTTTTTGCTTGCTTTTGAGTTTTGATTTCCAATTTCCAAGTAACTAATAGGTTTTACCTTAGGTTAATCTTAGATGGTGTTTTATTATGTCGGTCCTGATTATCGTTGGTTTCTCTATTTCGCAGTTTTGTGTATTTTATTTTTGCAAGTTGGGGTTGAATATGCAAGATACTGTCGTAAAGAGGCTCTTGAGCATTTATTTCCAGATGGTGCACTCTATTGAACCTTTCTTAGAGGGGTTTTTACATCAAAATAAATTTTGCAGACAATTTGGTAGAACCAAACCAAACAGGCATAAAAAAATTTCTATGATATTGCAAAACAGAAATGTATTTGATTTTACGTATATACATGTTTGATTTTTTGGGATTTCTATGGTTTGCGATGGATAAGTTTATGAGACACAAATGGGTTGTTATTGTTGGTTGAGTAATTTTAAGGATTCCTTGTTATTGTTTTTATCAATTTTAAAAATTGATTGTTGTTGGTTAATCACAACATTAAGGTTGTTAAATTGGCCTTTTTAATTATTAAGACAGTTTATTTAACACAACATACAAACAATAACTTAAGTTTATACAAGGCTTGAATTTAGGGGTGTAATCGAGCTGAGATAGCTCGTGAGATACTCGAGATCGACTCGAAAAGTATTTGAAATTGACTCGTGAATTGTCGAGTCGAGCTCGAGCTACTCGAGTAGATAATCGAGTCGAGTTCGACCTATAAATTACTTGACTCGAGCTAATATAAAAATATAATTATACTCCATATATGTGTATATATTAAATTATCGAGGGAGTCGAGTCGAGCCTTATCGAGCTTCTATAAAATTACTATTAATATTTATGTTTTTATGCGTTTTGATAAGACATGAGCGAGTCGAGTTCGAAAGTGTCGATACCTGTCACGAGCTCAAGCTCGAGCTTGAAAATTTGGGTTCGACCGAGTTTGACTCGAATATCGAGTTGTGAGTTTGAGAGTCGAGTCGAGCTTAAGCTTCAGCTTGGCACTGTGTCGACTCGACTCGGCTCGATTACACCGCTTGATGATAAACCAACCAAACAACCCTTAACTATTATACTTCGACATTTTATATCATTTTTGTTGCTCATGGCTGGTTTGAGATAAAAAAGGATAAAATCTAATTTATGGTTTGAAATAAAAAAGGATAAAATCTAATTTATGGTTTGAGTATAACAACGAAGTTATGTCTCACGTTAGGTGTGGGTAATAGTCGTTTCATCGCTTGAGCAAAAAGGCATGTGTACATCTTATCCACTAAGATTCTAATTTTGAGTGAGATATACCGAGTATGTTTGAGTTTGTTTCTTGATTCACAAAAAAAATTCACATCCCGCCGCATTGCGCGGGCACATAACTAGTTAATTATATAATAAAAATATAAAAATTATCTAGCTCAAGCGCATTATTAATTTTTTGAGTCCGGCTCGATTAACCTACTACTCGGTTCGACTCCTTTACGCCCCTAGTCACAAAGTTTCCCATGGAGGAAATAAACCAAACCAGGAGTAAAGCAGTCGTGCATTATCAAGATTTGTATAACTAGCCATTCATTATTCGCATCTCCATGTAATCAATAACCCAACAATACTTGTTGAAAAAGCTGGTTTTGTTTACTCATTTTTGTACAAAGCAAATGCAAGTTTTTGGTTAGATTCAACTATTTCCATCCTAAATTCATACAAGAATATAAACATGAGCTTCTAATAGGCTAATTACAACGTACGAGACCATTTTTTCTACATGAAGTAAGACTTATAGCCAAAGTCATCTGTCCATCCAACAACAACAATAAGATTCTTTCAGAGTATAAGTCTTATATTTCATCAATGATTGACCCATAGAGTCAACAGGTTCAAACTATCCAGATCAGTCCATCAATAGAGATCAAGAATAAGAAGGATCGCTACTCTTGTAACCATTTATGAGCTCATAACTCCAACATATAAAATTAATGATATAAATAGCAACTCTGCTAAAAATTCTTGCAATTTGGCTTACATACATTTCAAATAATGCCATTTTCTGTCTTTCAACCTTACAAATCCATCTGTTGCCAGTCCCATCAGAAATAGGCCATTTGAAGATCAACATTTCCACAAAGATAAAAACAAAAATACCAACTTGAGAACCCTGGATACAGGGAATGATCCATCTGATTAAAGACACGGGTTGGAATTTAAAAAGAAAAGCTACAACTTGTATCATCCAAGGCTGCACAATTAGAATATCATGATTGAACTGGTAGAGAGCATTATATGACCAATATGAGAAATTTTAGAAATAACCAGAATCTATTTTGACATGCTACCACTGCCATAACTTATTTGGAGCTTTAGAAAGAAAACATATCTGATCAAGATTGAGCAGCATGAAAATTTGGCAAAGTCAAATCATGAATAGACAACAAAGCAAAAACTGATTAGAGACCAACCAAAATACATCTGCATAAACTCTTGTTAAAATAACTATCAATACAGAAAGTTCAAAAACAACATGATTATTTGATGAGTGCAAGCATTTGAGAAAGACCAAAGACCGAAAACACCAAGAGTGATACTTACTCGTCTGTTTTTTAAGACACGTGAAGGTTGATAGGAAATCTTGGGAAGAGAGTTGCCAACAATATCTTCCTTATATTCAGTTGAGTGCTGAGATGGTAACTAAATGTATTCAGTTGAGTGCTGAGATGGTAACTAAATGTATGCCTGATCAAAGAGAAAGAAACAAGAAATTGTGTCTCGTGTCAAATGCTAAACTAATTTTTTATTCAAGTGCTACTGTAAATTCAACAAAAATAGACTTGAAAAGCTTGTGCTAAAAGCAACTGAGTTACTTATGTATTAATCTTCTTTACAATGCTTTATGTGTTGTTTCCATTTAAATGGAACTTTAGAATTTAAATGGATACCTGAAAAAAAAGGGAACAATATATTATTGTCATAACTGCATCCAAGATAATTTTTATAGCAGGAGTCCTGCATAACTGTAGGTAGCTCAACAAATATGTATAGAGGGAAAAAGGATACAAAAGTAAAACTACCTTATACCATCACCTCTGGCATCCGACCCTTCATAAGATGAATGCCCTATAATGCACAAAAGTTAAACCAAAGATCATGGTTGCTTGCCCACGAATCATTGGCTAATGATAATATACCTTCTATTTCATATTATTAAGTAACAACTTGTAGTGCCAGAGTAGCCAACAACCAAAGAAACTTGGTGACTCGAAAATCTATGAAACGTTGGTTGGATTCAAAAGTTTATCCTACACTAAGAATAGAAATTACATTAAACCATAAACCTTACAGGACCTTCTTCTAGGTCACAACACACACGGAGTCCTAGCCCCAGACGCCAGTTGAGGTGACCCCAACTACTTTAACAACTTTTAATAGTGACCCTTAGTATGGTAGATTCTTTCAGCTTATTATCGTATTAGGAGGAATAGGGATGATGGAGATTGAGGCAATATTTTACCTGTAGGTATGAGAAAAAATGTATCAAAATTATGGCTTTAAATCAAAGAACAACCGCTTTAAATCTCTATAGGCTGAAAAAATATAAACAGATCTGCTGAAAAGGAAGAATGATTAAGGGAATGATATTTTAGGGCTTTCGATTCTTACCTTACTTTGACATCAACCAAGAATAACAGAAGATGAGGAAAGTATTGTTTGAAGTTCTTTGAAATCAGAAGACGAAAGAGAGGGAATCGCCCATTTGGAAAGACCACAACCAGATTTTTGCAAACGGGAATAGTATTCAATATACACAAACCTGAAACCAAATTGGGAGATTCGTCCTCTTTTGAGGTTGGAGTCAAACTTCGTGGTCTCGATATCTATCCCAAGCTTTTGAAAAGGAAGAGAGAAGAGAGATGCCTGAGAGATAAATTATAGCCTTGATGAAATATTTTAAAACTTGAAACTAAAACTTTACGAAAGATTTATTTGAATCGGAGCCTGAACAGGAAATAAGGTCTTTGACTTCAAAAAAGTGGTAGTACCTATATATTTGTTTGAAAGTAATCCAGATTAGGAACGAAGAACTTGTACATGTTTCTTTACAAGTTGTAATCCATAGTTTTTTTTTTAAATTCATGCATAAAATGGTTGTATCTTACGTTTTATTACTTGTACTTCAGAGTTTTCAGGTTTTATACTTAAAATAGTTGTACCTTATACATTATGCGTTGTAATTAAGACTTTAGGCCTAAATGCGTATCAATGTTGTAATTAAGACTTTAGACCAATCATGTAATTTACTCAAATTCTAATTATGTATTAATTTAAATAATTAAAATTACCCAAAAAATTAATTTTTTGATTAGTATAACTTTTAGCCATCGCATATTGCTATTAAATTTTATCTCCTTATAAAAAAGTTTGCTGAAATTATTGTTTATATAAAGTTTGTTTGAAAGTTAATTACTTGATTGTTTGAAAATTTGATAGGTTAAAATATATAAATATTTTAATAATAAAGTATCCAAAATAAAAAAAATTGCCTTAAAATTGAAAACGAGAACTTTAACATATTATCGAAAATGAAAATAAAAATCAAAAAGATGATAAAGAAAATAAAAATGAAAATTTTATAGTTTTTATCATTTTCTCAGAACAAATTTTTTAAAATGAATAAACGAGAAAGAGAAGTAAGATCATATTTGACGATCACAAGTTAGCTTATTTTTTTAGTTTATTGTAAAAAGCCCTAATTTATTGAAACACATATTTGTTTCCATAAACTCCGTAAGTATTTTTTTTGTTTACCTTTTTTTCCAATAATATCCTTGATTAACATAAATTATTATTTATTATTACTAATTATTAACTCTTAATAATTAATTCTAATTAATTATAATGTCTATTATTTTATAGTGTTCATATTCATCTTCATATTCATATTCGCATTCATATTCATATTCATATATCAATTAAACTTGAAAATTTTATAATAAGAGTATGTTTAACAAAAATTTTAAAATGGAGAGTTAATTGTTAAATTTTTAATAAAAAATTAATCTACCTTTAACTACTTCTCCATTTTAGTTATTAAAATTTTCAATACAATTAATAAAATATTATTTATTTATTCTTAAACATTTATTTTCAAGATTTTTCATTGGTAAGAAAAAAAATATCTTTTCTACCGAATTATTTTTAAGGAGTTTTTTAAATTTGTAGAATTTCATCTGGTCTCTCCTACTTTATTTATTATGTGCGTAACATATCCAACAATTCTTTAAAATGGAGAAGTAAAATAATCAAAATCTCCACAAAAAAATTACATTCATCTTCACCATATTCTATATTAAAATATTTGATAAAATAAAATAATATTTCTCTCAATTAAACATTTAATTTCAAACAAACAAATTGTAAAATGATTAAAAAATTATCTCTCTCATAAATAATCATTTTTGGTGATATCTTCAAATTTGAAAATTTTCATACCGTTTTATATACTCTTTCCATTTTTAAATAGATTTTGAAAATTTGTTAAAGCAAAAATCCAAAAATCTCCATTTTAGAGAACATGTTAAAAATGCTAAGAACTTTTCTTATCGTCATATTTAAACTAAAATACTTCAACAATATCAAAGAATAATATATATTTATATATACACTAATACACATATATTAAATTGTCGTATTTATAATTAAATATTTTGACGATATCGAAGATTATATATATATATATATTAAATAATGAGAGTCGTTAAATATTAAAAAAGAATTAATTTTTTTATTACTATAACTTTAGTGCATACTATACTAACTAACAAAAATTACCTTTTTTAGAAAATAAAAAATTGTTGAAAATTACTACTTTAAAAAAATTGTTATTGAAAATTACAATTATATATAAAGTTTGTTTGAAAGTTCTATTTAATTGTTTGTAAAAAAAATTGGTTGTAAAATGTATTGAATACTTAAAAATACAATTAGTATTGGAATTTTTAAAAGACTAAACTCCAATTTTGGTCCCTGTGGTTTAATGAAATCTTTGAAAGTGGGACCTAAACTTTAATAACTCTAGCAACCATCCCTATGGTTTTAATTTTGTTCTTAAAGTAGTTCTCCGTCACTAACTTCGTTAATTTTCTCAGTTAGTGATACAGGCATTTTTGTCCATTAGGTTTTCTCTAAAACATTTAACTAGGCCCATTATACTTGATCGATAAACCCATCTGATGCTCACCTTCGATTGCCCATGCCCCGTTCGATCAACAAAATCCTTGGATCGTTTGTGCCCTGTTCGATCAAAAACCCTTCGATCGCCATCACCGTCCAGTTTAGTTTTCGGCTACCTTCATCACTTTTCAGTCATTGTTGAATCGAATAGAAACACATTTGATGCTTAACATATTTAATTACCCATGTTTTAGTAGATACATTAAGTCATCAACGATTAAAATACTTCATTTTAGTAGTATTAGTGGAAAATTGAATTCAATGATGTGTGAGATTGTTGAAAATTGTCTTGATAAACATGAATAGTTCATCAACTAAAACAGAGCATTTGCTGTGAATCGTAAATACGTATATTGGGAAGGTTTGGCGAATGGATGCACAACGAAACCATATGACATATACTCACATTCCTTGGGTAAAATCATTATGGAATATGTTTTTGACATAAATGAGATTGTGTGTTTCTACAGATTGAATCATTTATCATCAATTAACACCAAAGCCATAACCAAAAAAATGATACACACAAATTACAATTAGTTAAGATGAAGATGATGATGATGCTTACTCTCAACATATAAAAAACTTGATATGTGCAAAAACAAACAACATACAAGAGGTGGTTATATGTCATCAATAAACTTGTTATGGGCAGTTTGGAATTGCATTCCTTTCAATCTCTCAAAACGCAATTTTAAACAAACTTATCAGAAGGGTAATGTATGATTCCCAAGTTCCATGGATTCTCCAACTTCTCTTGAAGACAAGTTGTCTGCTTGCCCCTGTAATCATCTAATATTACAACCAAAATTATTTATATCTTTTTCTACTATTATGCTACTACAATACAACCACCACCATTCTTTCTACCTCTCTTACCTGAACTTGATGCAGCAGATACATCATAAAAAGGTGCACAAATACCTTGATGCAGCAGATACATCATAAAAAGGTGCACAAATACCTGCTTTTATATATATATATATATATTTAATTACATATATTTCTTCATTTTTACCATGTAAAAGAGCAGGAGAAGTCAGAGCAACAGGATATCGCCACAAAAACCTTATCTCCTCACTACCCTATAATCTAATATCTTTGCAGCCTTCTGCAGCTGTATGCTTTCCCCAGCCAAATGGCAGTGATTAAAAGGGAGAAGCCTGAAAATTATTACATGTGAAAGACCCAGATTTACATAAAAAAAAATCAAAAGTTACCCTTTAGACCATTAGAAGACAAACGAAATATAATATTTACGAGTTTCAAGTTCGAAATGTCTACTTGGTTTACATGACGTTTCCGTAAGCACCTGTTTTCCAAAATATTCCAAAATGGACAAATCTAAAGTAATAACTTTGCGGAAACGTAAACTATATACAAGACGAAGGACGTTAGCTACCCGTTACTAAATACTTGTAGTTACAACCAAAAGACGACTGATAATTTAGAACCCGAAGTAGTATTCAACTAACTACTTAATATCCAAAAGAGTTGTTCAACCGGAAACACTAAAGGCAAGTATCTCAATCGACTCAAGCTTGTTCTTCGCCTTATCCACACGGCCTATAAAAAATACGAACAACTAAAGGGGTAAGCGCAAAATGCTTAGTGAGTAAAAGGAAATTACTAACCACTAAAGCTTCACAAATGTAATCCATGAAAGTCAATTTGGTGTTGCCAAATTAACTAAGAAAATAGGTCTAGAGCTACATATCACCTTTTCAAAACAGCCTCTCGGGTAAATTTGGTGTTGTCAAATTTACTAAGAAAATAGGTTAAAATCCATATTTTGGATTTAATCTTTATTCCAACAACCAAAATACCATCTAACCATGTTTATATTATTGTTTCAAAGATCAACACCCAAATATTTCACCAACATAGCCATTAATGAAGAAAATCAAAGTAATTAGCAAGGGGGAAGGAAGATCTCCACTCATTTCATTCTTTCAGTGCCTGTAGTGAGGCGCGACCCACACAATTATATTCTTCATTTTCAAAAGTTCTAATTCATCAGTTAAGCATCATAACAACTTAGTTATACTATAACCAAGCTAAATACAACAAACTACGAGTATAATTCAGATTAGGGTTCATAAACCCAAACAATAGTATCACTGATTTGAACTCTAACTTGCTCAAATAAAACAAATTAACCAAGAAATTAGGTATACCTTACTTTGGGGATGATGTTGGTGTAATAATCAAGCCAAAAACTCCTTGTATCAAGCTTGATTCAACCCAAAGAAGCCAAACTCGCCTAAGGAAGAGAGTGTGAGCTTAGAGTCTGTTTTGGGTGCAAAAAGAAGAAAAATCGTGTATATCACGACTTGACGAGTTGGGGCCGATTTGACTCAGCTGAAAGCTCGGTTTGACCCACTAATCACTAAAAATCGCATAACGTTTCGCTCGGACCTCCGTTTTTGACGCGGTTTTCGCTCACATGTTCGTAACAAGATAATCTACAACTTACAACAAACCTATTCCAGAAAATATTTCCCGAAAAATAATCGGTTTTAGACCACGAGCTTTCATTCTATAACCTTTCAATCCTCGACTACCACTTAGTTCAACTTGAACTCTTCAAACAAGTAATGTATCATGTTTTGGTCACGAAAACACGTATAAAGAAAATAATTACAACGTAATTGAGGAAGTGGATGTTACACATGTTAGTCGGCCGTCAGTTCATTACAAAGTCATTTTAACTCTAATTGGGATGTCCAACATCCACTTCCAAATACGAGATATTAAATAAACAAATAATTGAAAAATATTATGAAAAAGAAGGAAAAATGAAACCATATATACTCAGAGAGCTTTCATGTCACTGTCTTATTCCCATGTTGTTGATGTACGACGAGGGACTTTGCTCCTTTCTACTTCTACCTGGTTACCAATACCATGAGAACGAATTAAGCTGACAGAAGATTACACCATCTTTTAAAAAGATGCAACAAGTAGCTAATAATGAACCTTCCCATTCTCAACACAATCTCCAAAGCTGTTCTTTTTCTATTTTTATTTCTGTCGCAATAGAACAAACTAATATACTATTGTTCTTATTTGGTTCTTGATCATGCATGATCAATTATATATAAACATGTTGTTGTTTATTAAAATTTCTAGTTTGGTGTATTTATATATAAATAGAAATGAAGATGAGACGAAAAAGACTTACTTGGTAGTAGTGATTTTAGAATACAAGATGCATTTGTTTGAAACCAATCCACACAAGAGTTGTGAAGATGAGACAACACTACAGCCGGTTAAAACTCCTATAGCGGAAACGCCTATGATGTATGAAAAACCTTATGCAAGATTGGACCCCCTTTCGCCATAAATGCACCAAAAACATCTTCCTTGATCATAGGAACACACCATTTATGTAGAGATTGGTAGTCCATAGAACTAATCACCTAACGAGATTTTGGGTCCATTTTTGTATATAACAAACAAACAAACAATTGTTCATTTATGTTAATTAATTGAGGTTATTGTCTTTGCCTTAATTATATTAAGCAGTTAGCACTTGGTTCTGCAGTTAAATATTTAGTTTAAGGAACCAATTTTGTAGAATTCTTAATTAAGAAGCATTAAGTTCTTTCGAGATATGTGTATTTAGCTAGGAACAAAGTGTAGGCCTTTCTTCCTTCACCCAGTTTTGTCTCAAGCTCTTCATTAGAAAACTTGGTTTTGGGGTTGATTAATTCTTTAGGGAACATTTTCATAAGTCGAGGGTATTAATGGAAAGATAACAATACATCCAACACACACAGACCTTGGGTTTAATTACTTGTCTTTACTACACATTTGAGTATTATTGATATCATCTCTTATTGAAGAATATCCAAATATGGTCATTGTGGGCTTCACAGTACCTAATGTTTTGAATGGTAAATATATAATTTGTGATTCAAAGATGTTGAATTATCTACATTAGCATATTAGTTTATTGTTGCCACTATAATATTAATCTATGCAGATAATGTTGAATTATATTGCAAAAGTAGAGTTCCTTTCGTGATGTGAACCACCGATGGATACAACGACCGTCTATATAAAACTTTTGAAGAGTCGAAGGTTTATGTTGTGATCCCTCCGTAAATGGGAAAATAGAGGAATATTATTTGTTGAATATATTAGTTTCTTTATTTTTCCGGATTTTTATCTCATTTTCACTTGATTTCCTTAAGCTGGGGCATTTCCTTGTGGCCACCGAAATTTATGGTCAAGTAATTGACACTGGAGGTATTTGCCATGGCTTCATCATTAAGTCGTAAACAAACATCTAGATAGGTATTTGTCAGGTGTTGGAACCTCATCAATTTTCAACAATCTCATACATCATTGAATTAAATATTCCACAATTATTATGAAATTGAAGTAATTTAATTCTTAATGAATTCATGTATCTACTAAAACATGGGTAAGTAAGTAGGTTTAGCATCACATGTGTTTCAATTCGATTCAAGAATGACAGAAAAGGCGATGGAGGTAGCCGGAAACTGAAATCGACTGTGATGTCGATCGAAGGGTTTTTGATCGAACAGGGCGGAGGCAATCCAAGGATTTTGTTGAGCGAACAAGGCGTGGGCAATCGAAGGTGTGCATAGGATGGGTTTATCGATGAATATAATGGCCCTGGTTAAAAAGACTGGAGAAAAACTAAATGGACAAAAATGCTCATGTCACTCACGGAGAAGATTAATGGAGTTAGTGACGGGGGACTACTTTCAAAACAAAAAAACCATGGGGATGATTTCTAGAGTTAACAAAGTTTAGGTCCCACTTCCAAATATTTCATTAAACTAGAGGGACCAAAACCAGAGTTTACTCTTCTGAAAATGATGAAATTGTCGATTATCTGATTGCGATCCTTTTTAAAAGTTTTTAACTTTGTTTTTTTATTTTAAAGAAATTATAGCTGGAAATAATAAAAAGCATTTATTATTTCCGTTACATAAGCAAATAGAATCAAACAAAAGGACATATATGGAAGTAAATTTACTTTAAAATAAAAAAATCCATAAAGCATAACAAATTTGGTATTTTTAATGAACCAATACCTGCAACAAAATGCAAGAAGAGCTCTATAAATATCTATCGGATTCTCTTAGAGCAAACCAGGTAACGAAATAATTCATGAGATTTACATTTTTTATCCTACTAGAAGAAAGTGCCTCTGATCCACCAATTATGTCTAAAAAGACCTGAGGTCACCAAAGATTGAGATGATAAAAATAGAAATTTGGCGGTCACTTTTTCTAAACGTCGTTATAGTCTATTCAGAAAGGCAAGCGAGCTTGGCACTATTTGTGGGGCGGAGACTATAATCGTTGTGTTCTCCCCAACTGGAAAGCCATACTCATTTGGTCATTCGGATGTTGAGATGGTTGTAGATCGCTACCTGGTGAGTTCTCAATTTGTGGAGTCTCATCGTAATCCCAACACTGAAAGACTCCCAAGGCAACTCGCTGACATGCTTGGTGACTTGGAAATTGAGAAGAAGGCTGGCAAAAAATTTGATGAGATTAATAAAGAAAGGCAAGGAAGACGTTGGTGGGAAGCTCCAACAAAGACTCTAGGAGTCGATGAACTTGAGAAATTGAAGGTGGCAATATTGGAAATGAAGAAGAATACTGAAAAAGAAGCCGAGAAGCTAATATTGGAGACTACTAACCCTACACCAACAGTTCATGTCTTTGGTTATACTGAGGTAGATGGTGCATGTCCGTTGAACTAATGGGGAATGGATTTAGATATTCCATGACGTCTCATGGGATTAAGTTGGGACTTATGGTCATATTCATTATGATTTTAAATTTGTTAAGCTATATGTTTTATTTTGTATTTTTTTCTTTTCTTTAACCAATAGCAATTAATGTTGTAAATGTGAAATGTCTTTGAACATTTTAATCCGTATGTCTAAATTAATGTTTTTTTTCCTTTCTCTAATTAATCTAATTGTTGTTTCACATTTAAATCTAATTCCCATATAAAACATTAAGGGAATTAGTTGAAATGTCTTTGGACATTTTGAGACGCGTATTAAATGTGTCCCATCATTAAGAAAGAGATTCGATGAACTTTTCCAGGAATGCAGAATTAGAATATTCTCATCCTATAGTTCGAAGGTCCATGAATAAACCATTAAAGCGTTGATGTACCTTAGGCAAAAATTTATTTTTGCCACAAATGAGGCTTTCATATTGTCTAACGAGGTTAATTTTTCTTGACTCTTGTACGTCATTGGTACCTTTATATTGACCACGTAAATTGTCCCACATGGATTTGATTCTCAACTTCATGACAGAGTGATAAACTTCGTTTGGAAACGACATAGCTATGATAGATCTTGTCTAAGTATCAAAAGTTACGTTTTCTTGTATTTCTCACTCCATTTATGTGGAGTCTTTGGAATACGTCTCTCAGGGATAGTCGAGGTTGTGGTAGTCTCAAGAACTGCAGCCATGATAATTGTTGGAATAAATGATTAGTTCTCTAGATAGTAGGGGATCTGAGGATCTGCACCTTCTAGGAACAAAGTCATTCTTTCCTTCCAGAAGGAAATTATCCGTGCTGAAACTAGGAGGTTTGGCAAGAGAGTCATTATCGTTATAGTTTTTATTTTTATTAGCTGTTAATGCCAAAAATTAACTTATCAAAAGTTAACGTAAGGAGTTTGTGGAGCTGATCGATCGCAGACAGTATTCTCATGACAAATACAATGTTGGAAATAAAAACTAAAGACAAGAGATTTGGTGACGTGGAAAAACCCTTTAACGAGGGAAAAAATCGCGACGATAAGACGTATCGTCGTTTATAGGGATGCCGTCGTTTATATCGACGATCCTACGTTTATAGAGAAAAATGTAAAAAGAACAATAATATCTTATGAAATCTAGAGAGTTATTGTATGTTTCTTGATGCTAGAGCACTGTGATTGTTGATCGGGGGTCTCTTTATTGATTCGAGTGTTGTACTTATAGCTGGAGTCGTTGTAACTGTCGTCTGACATTGATGAGCTTCATGAATGTTCTTAATGGTGCTGCCGAATGGTCCTGTACAATACATAACGGTTAGCTTATTAGTTTCAAATAATATACCTGATGCTGAGGTCGTGGACCACATGGGCGATCATTGTTTGCTCGCCATACGTCATTGTCCATTGTTTGTGTATTTTGTTCGACCGTTGACCCTGAAGTCATAGTTAATAGTTATGAGTCGTAAAGTATCTTTAGTCGAACGTTTTAGTCAACGGTCGAGAGCTTAGGAGATTTTTACCCAAACAATTTGCCCCAAAATTCAAATTTAAGCGACAGTCATATTTTTTTAATTTTCATGGGACACGCGTCGCCGATTTAACGGGTATATCCATTGGGTAATTGAATCGTTTTGATTGTAACGATATTAGTTATGAAACGATCAGGTTTGCTGAGTCATGCTGATGTATCAAATTCGATCAGTTCGAAAACGATAAGCCACGACGATGTCATGCTTGCGTATAGGCGCGCGCGGACTGCTGTTATAGACAAGTGTCGTCCATCCGGCGGTGGCAAGCCAAAAGGCATGGGAGAGGTGTCGCCATAGGGAGACGGGGCAACGATTATGCTTAGATTCGCAGATATAAAAGGAAGTGATAGCTTTCCTTTTTCTTCTTCCCAGTTTCTTCCAACTTTTTAGACAAGAGAATTTTCTCAAAAACCTGCAATTTTTCTTTTCTTTATCTTTCGAGAGGATAACTCAACTCTACGGATTTTTAGCAAAGAAAGATGTGGAATCCCTTTAGTACGATCGTTACTGTGGATGATCTTCGGGCATTCAAAGATTCTATAAAGTTTGGGGGAACTTGCACCCGATGAATGTCGTGAAGGGTTTTTCATTCTGTACGAATAGCCTTTCAAAATCGGTCTCAAATTGCCATTCCCTCGTTTAGCTAGAGAATTCTTGGGCCGGTTTGGTATATCTCTGAGGGAAAAGTTGCCCTAGTTCTGGTGAATCGTGATGATGATCGATCGATTGTCGTACGATTGGGATTCTCCTTTCACAATACATGAGCTCTTATTGGCTTATGCGGTGAAGGTCGATGCTAATAATTAATACAGTCCCTATACTCGGGGTCGACGGGACCAATCTTGGATTCCGGGGACTGCGGTGAATGATCGTGGCTGGAAGGAGGGCTACGTGTTTGGTCGGTTGCTGGCTCCTGGTGAGGATGATCAATGGCTTGCTTATTTGAAAATCTCTCATCTGATGGTTTAGCTATTTTTCGTACAGTGGCGAAGTGCGAAGTCCAGCCTTTACCTGACTTGGTGGCAAAGATCGAGCTCTTTCGGCAAATCCCTAATCGAACGTTTTATGTCCATGAAGATGAGGAGGATGAGGGTGTGAATTCTATGGACGAGAAGGATGAGGGTATTGAGGAAGTCATCTTTATCGGAGCCTCGATGCCTTCTCTAAATTCAGAAGAGGAAGGAGAAGAGAGAGAAGAGGAAAGAACGGGTAAGCCTTTTTAGTCGTCTTGGTATTGCTTCCCTTTAGTTCTATTTCAGGGAAACTGGAGACTTCCCGGCTGGTCGTCGGATTCTCCCCGCTCGACGAGGTCCGGGAAGAAGGAGGTCACTGGGCCAATCCCGAGGGAACCATCTCCTGGAACCATTGGTTCCAAGAAGGCGAAAACGTCGACGGTAACTACGCCGTCGAACATCGATGGTAGCTACACCTTCCCCTCTTGTCACAGGGAAAGGGGAAAAGACCCATGGTGGAGACCTCAACCATAATCATGGATCATGCTGAGTTTCCTGAGTATCCGTTCAAGGTAGATTTTTTATTCGTCGTTGGTTTTTATGGGATCATTAGTCCCATTTTGTTTCGTGCGACATACGTCGTGCGTCCGAGCGTTCGTGCATTCTTGCGATACTGACGTCATACGGTCTTTGTTTTCAAGCCCTTCAGGCGTCTCTTGGTCAGGTCGTCACCATGGCCTCTGATGCAGAGAAAAAAGAGTGTGAGAGCGAGGATGCCTTGCGAGCGAAGGAGGAAGAGGCATCGGCCAGGGCCGACGAACTTCACCTCTATCTTGAGGAAGCTCGGGACGACTTCGAGCGTGAGAAGGGTATTAACTCCGACCCAAGGGATCGTTTAGATGAGGACCTGGATAAAATAAAGGCTTTAGAAGCCGAATTAGAGACATCTAAGGTAGCTCTTGCTGAGAAGGAAAATGAGGTCGAGGGTTTGAAATTCCAGCTGAGTGGGGCTCAAGGAGAGACTACCGACCTCAACAGGCGACCGGCAACGACTGACCCTTCTGTGGCTTAGTCCCTTAGTCTATTATTTTTCCTTTCTTAGGGCGACTTCTTACAGTCGTGCCTTTTTTGTGACGCTTCAATTCTAATTAATACATCGTTTTATTATGGTTTGTAGAATGCTTTGATCGATCGCATGTTACTTGTTTGAGAAAACAAATAATACGAGTACGGGCGTATGACATGAATTTAATCACAAGTCATTGTAGACCGAAATTTTAGAATACGAAGGGTTATTTCTGGCGATTGAGCCTTTTAATCGATATATTTTGGTTGACACTTGAAAAAATCAAGCTCGAGGTTACGGACGATTAAGTCTCAATTTGCTTAAGGCAAATTATGCGCTTTAGAAATTCCAAGGAACTTTGGACCGTGCGTTCCTGCGATAAATAGAACGTTAGATCAAATGTACTGCATTCCAGCTAGTAATGGTCCGAAACAAAAAAAAGAAATACATTTGTAAAATAATTTAAAACAAACACTTCTTCAAATGTACTGCATTCCAGCTACGTGGGACGTTTCGACCGTCTAAGGTTTGTAATTGATAAGCACCTTTTTTGACGACTACGATTATTCGATTGGGTCCTTCCCACTTGACTGATAACTTACCTGCATTCCGTTCCTGGGTGTTTTGGAAAACACGTCGTAAGACATAATCTTCTATTTGAAAGACCTTTATCTTGACATTCTTATTGAAATATCGTTCGACGGATTGCTATTGTGACGCCATGCGAATATAAGCGGAATATCTTAGTTCTTCGAGTGCGTCCACATTGTAACTGAGATCTACAAAATTTCATTCGACAGAAGTGTGCCGAGCAGCCGGTAGGTTTGCTTCGACTGGCAAGACGGCTTCACATCCATACACCAAAGAAAATAGCGTCTGCCTTGTTGAGGTGCGAGGAGTCGTGCGATTGGCCCGCAAGATGGAAGGTAATTCCTCGACCCAACGTCCTTTTGCAGCTTTGAGTTTTTTCTTAAGCAAATTGACAATCGTTTTATTGCTCGACTCTGCAAGCCCATTAGACTTAGGATAACGAGGCGTGGATGTTGTAAGTTTAATATTCCAGTCTTTACAGACTCGCTTCGTCTTGTCGCTTATGAACTGAGATCCATTGTCACACACAATCTCGGAATGGATGCTAAATCTACATATAATGTTAGTCCGGATAAAAGATATCACCTCTTTATCTCGTAGTTGAGAAAACGTGGCGGCTTCTATCCATTTCGAGAAATAATCTATAAGAACTAATAAATATACCTTTTGCCCTGGTGCTGCCGGTAACTTGCCGAAAATATCCATGCCCCATCGCATGAAAGGCCATGGAAATAAGGACGAATGTAAAAATTCGGAAGGTTGATGGGTCATACCTGAATGCCGCTGGCAGGCGTCGCAGTTTTGTACATGTGTTATAGCATCGTATCGAAGGTTTGCCCAATAATAGCCCTGTTGTTGGATTCTATTTGCTAGACTTCGTCCTCCGGAATGATTTCCACATTCTCCATCGTGCATTTCCTGTAAGATCTTATGGGTTTTGCTCGCTTGGAATGAGGCATCGTAGGTTTAGCCCAGTGGACGAGCATCGATAGAGTTTTCCTGCGATCAGAGCGTATATGGAGGCTTTGCATCGAATTTGTCGGGCTGTCATTTTATCTTCTGGGATTCGATCGTTTGCTAGGTATTTGCGGATTTCCTTCGTCCAATCGTTCGATTCATCCAAAACTAACATTTGATCGTGCTTTTCATTTTCCGTTGATGGAATCGTTAGATGGATCATTGGTACGACATCGAAGGATGATTATGATAAAGCATATCCCAAGTTGGCAAGAGCGTCTGCTTGGGCGCTTTGATCTCTGGGGATTTGCTGGATGTCAAAGGCTTTTAATTTTTTCACCCGATCTCTAGCGATCTGCCAATATGCTGTCATTTTTGAATCTTTTGTTGCGAATTCCCCGTTCATTTGATTGACGACAAGCAATGAATCGCTTCTGACTTGCATACTTTTTACCCCCATACCGTATGCTAGATCCATGCCTACGATCAATGCTTCGTACTCCGTCTCGTTGTTGGTAGCTTTGAAATCACAGGATATGGAGTAAACTGTTGAGCCCCCTTGTGGCAATTGCAAGACGACGCCTAATCCTGATCCTCGTATGTTAGAAGAACCGTCGAAGTGTAATACCCATGGTCGCTCGTCTTGGGTCGCCATAGTAAGTGTTTCTTCGATTGCCAATTTTTCCAGCTCGGGACTGAAATCTGCAATAAAATCTTCTAAAACTTGCGATTTGATCGCGGTTCGGGGTTTGAAATTGATATCGTAGTTACTGAGATAGATGCTCCATTTTTCTGATCGACCTGTTAGTTCGGGTTTTCTTAACATAGACTTCAGTGGAAAATTAGTAACAACATTGATAACATGCGATTCTCTGAGCATTGAGCGTGCGACTTCAATGATAGTTTGATTTCTTTTTTCAGCAACGCCATTTTGCTGAGGGGTTCTTATGTGATTCCTTTTTCTTCAAAGAAGGTAATCAAAGTACTGTTTTTAAACTCGGTGCCATGATCACTTTTCATGGAGCGAACAGTTAGATTGTCCAGGACTTCAATTTTCTTGATAAAGAAGATAATTTCATCGGGTGTGTCACTCTTAGATCAAAGAAAAAGTACCCATGTATCTCTGGAACATTCATGTACAATCACTAGAGTGTATTTCTTTCCAGATACGGACTGGACGTTGACTGGTCCAAATAGGTCCATATGAAGTAAGTGAAGAGGAGTGGCCACTGAGGAATTTTGCTTGGATCTGAAAGAGGCTTTTGTCAGCTTTCCTTTTTCACACGCTGAACAAAGAGATTCCTTTGTAAAAGAGTGTTTAGGGAGATCTCTGACAAGTTCTTTTTGAGATAGATCATTGATCATCTTAAAGTTCAGATGAGAGAATCTTTTGTGCCAGAGCCAATTAATATCAGAGGAGGGTCTTGAAAGAAAGCAGACATTCTCTGAATGAGTACTATCTATATTGATGACATATACCTTCTCTGATCTTTTTCCATTTAGAGCAAGTTTATCATTGTTATCAGTGACTGCACATTTGGCCTTTGTGAACAAGACTTTAAATTCTTTATCACAGAGTTGACTAATGCTTAAGAGTTATGCTTTAGTCCTTCAACATAAGCAACACGACTAAAAGAGGTTGCTCCATTGATAGAACTCCATAACCCTTGGTGTTTCCTTTGCCATTTCCACCAAAGGTCATTGAGGGACCAGTTTCCTCCTTGTAATCAGAGAGCAGAGATTTTCTGCCAGTCATGTGCCTTGAGCATCCGCTATCGAGATTCAGATACCTTTAACACTCTGCATAAAACAAGAGGATTAATTTTTTATAGGTATCCATACTACTATGGGTCCTGCAGTGTTAGTGGAAATAACAGGTTTGGCAGATATGTTACTCGCTGGGGAATTTTCTTCAGTGGTTACCTTCCCCTTGGATGTTTTACTACCCTTAGTGGATTTCACTTTAGCTGATTTTTCAGCGAGAGCTACTTTCTTACCATGAGCCAGTCTTTCAGCTTTAGTAACACTAGGGCATTTTCTAGCAACGTGGGTAGTCTCGCCACAGTCATAGCACTGCCTGTATTTAATAAAAGGTTTTGAGTAAGAAGCATTCAGAGAGGAGGACAAAACAATTTCAGGACCAGGACCAAGAATTCCTTTATCCATTGTCCTCGGAGAAACTACGGGTTTCTTAGGTTCAGATAGAGTGAGACCAATCTTAATTATGGGGGTTGATCTCTGAATCGATCTTTCCAGACTTAGGATGATTTACTGAAGAAACTAAAGGACTCTTCTTAAGTTTTTGGAAATTCTTGATTGTGGGAACATGGTCATGGAACTTGTCCTTGATCACTTTCCCTGAATCCTTGGTAAAGGGTGTAGAAGGTCTTTTCTTAGAAGCAAGGACATTCTGAGAAGAGGGATCAGGGATAGAAGAAACAAACATTCCAAATATTAACATGGAACAGGCAATGTCTATTTCTTCTTGGTCAGAGGAATATCCTAGACCACTCTTGACCTTTTTAGGGATCTGAGCATTGATGATCTCACTGACTTTGTCAGAAGCCTTACACCATCCTTCAATGGTAGCTTTTTCAGCATTGAGATCAGCGATGGCTTTTTCGCGCTCAGTGATAGCTTGCTCTTTCTCGATGCTAATTGTCTGATTTACAAATATTTGGTCTGTAAAATCTTCTTCGAATTTAGTATGATCTTTTATTTTTAGATGACAATTTTTAAGCTGTTCATAGAGATCTATGTTCAGCTTTATTTTTACTATTAAGAGCGTCGTAAAAATCAACAGTCATAGAATCGAGAGCTAACACGCTATCAGGAACAAGTTTAGAGGAGTTATAAGGAATAGGTACCTGAGTTGATGGAGACTCTGAAGAGGATATTTTTATTCTTCTTTAGATTCTGATATTTTTATTTTTATTTAGAATACTTTTCATTCTTATTTTTATCAGGTGTCTGAGAGGTTGTTGGAGCATCAACTTTCTTTGATCTGCACTCACTAGCAAAGTGACCTTTGCGTTGACAGTTGAAGCAGATCGTTGAAGCTTTATCAGCTGGGACAGACTTTGACTTATCAGAGTCAGTGATGGTGGGAGTCTTTCTGAAATTTCTCTTTCTATCGAATCTCCTGAAATTGTTAGTGAGAAGGGTTAGAGAATTATCAAATTCAGAGATATTGGCATAAGTGATGTCCTCTAAGTTAGATTGATATAACTCAGTGCTAGATGTTATAGAAGAAGCTAAGAGTTTGGAAGGTTCTATCTCTGAAGCCACTAAAGCCAAAGAAGAACTTATGGCTGACTTAGTGTCTTTCATGAGATTTTTTTAAGGCTAAAGATTGTTCATGATTAAGCAATATTCCGTACAAAGCACTTAAAGAAAGAGTTTCAATGTCCTTAGTTAACTTAAGACACAATGTAATGTTTCCCATTGTTCAGGAAGAGCTTCCATGAACTTAGTTAGGATTTCAGAGTTAGAGTACTTACGATTAACAGTTTTCATGTCTATTAAGAGAGAGTTAAACCTTTGGTGTATTTGAGAAAGAGTTTCATTTTTCAGAAACATAAAACTTTCATATTGTCTTACCAAGTTAATACTGCGACTAATCTGAAACTCATTTGTTCCTTCATATTGAACACAAGGAGTGTCCCACATGGACTTAGAAGTCCTCATTTTCATTACTGAGTGATAAACATCATCCGGTAGAGACATCGCAATGATAGATCTAGCTTTTGAATCAACAACTAGCTCTTTCTTATCTTCCTCACCCCATTGTTGTGGGCTTTGGGAATCCTTCTTGCAGGAATAGCAGGGGTTGTAGCAGTGGCAGGTACTGCTGGAACCAGGACTGTTGGAACGAAAGGTCCATTTTCTAGATAGTAAGGGATCTTAGGATCTGATCCTTCTAGGAATAGTATCATTCTTACCTTCCAGACTAAGAAATTATGACGGCTAAATCTTGGAGGTTTAGCTAAAGATCCATTGTCTATATAGTTTGTGTTTGTGTTAGCCATTTCAAAATGAAATCAAGAAATGAGTTTGTTTTAAAGAACAAGAAAGAAAAATAAGGCAACCATACTTTTGGCCAAGATCATGCACAAGAACAAGAAAGAAAAATAATAGAGGCTTAGCATGCATAAAGATGAAGAAGGGTTCTTCATCTATTTATACTCATTGCATTAAATGCAAAGCAAAAGGTATATGCAACGTGTGAAGTTTCTATTTGAGACTTGTCCTTTGTTCATAAGGCAACCATGCTTTTGGCCGATTATGAACAGTACCTAATCAGATTTGATGGGGACATTAGAGACAATCCGTACGTACTTTTCTGACAAGGTATTAACGTTTGACTTTTGTGCATCGAGGATAAGATCAACATTGATGTTGCTGAGTAGGACCCACTTTGATCACTGAACCAGAAGCTTCAAGGATCACTAAGGCTTTTGCAAGACCTCACACTTCAGGTAGATGAACCGTGTTATCACTAAACCGCTTCAGATCACGAGCTATTCATCTCTTTCTTCAGCAATGCCTTCGACAGTCGCTTAATGACTTTGTGGTGTGAGTGTTGTTATTCAGATCTTCAGGGATAGGATGTTGTTCCTGATTATTAGCGATCACTGAACACAGTCACTGTGTGCTATCGTTGGCTTCTGAAGAATACCCTATATATGGAATTTTCACTAGGTATAAGAGGAATCATATTCAAATCACTTAAAAGAGTTTGGATCAACAGTAACAGTGCTCATCTCCAACAATTCTAGTATATAGCCCACTGCACCACGGTCACTACTGACAGAGGTACCAGGCTCCAGCCATCCGCTTCACTATAGGCATGGGAACAGTCTCAATTACTACTTGTGTTGTTAGAGCATCTCTTCATCTCCCTTCAAAGGGAAACGGTCAGCAATGGGTTTCTGAACCCTCCAAGGAAGAGATTCAAGATTTCCTTGAAGTTGTCGGCTACAACTGGCCTCGATCGAAGAAGAACCCATCTGAAGTCAGCAAAGAGATCACCAAGATCGAGAAGAAAAGATTACCAGCAAGGTGGCAATACATCTGCACTCATGTTATTTAGTGCTTAGGCACTAAGACAGGCTCTCAAGATCAAGCGAGCAAATAATTCCTGGAAATGGCTTTCTCTCTATGTCATGGCCGAAAGTTGAAGTATGTTGAATACATCTTCCGTTGCCGCTTCATCAGCACTACCTATTTCAGGGACCTCGGTCGCTGAAAACTTAGGCACCAGCTATGCTGAAGCTGGTATAGGTATTACAATCACTGCCTTCTCTTCTCCTTCTACCTACTCTTCTTTACACATCAACCCATGATTCAGATATGGTTGTCCCCATACCTGAAGAGTTTGAACAGCGTGATGTCCAATTATCAGCGTTGTTTTGAAAATCTGAAACTTCGAAAGCCACGTGCATAGGACCTCAGAATGTTTTTCTTTAACATTCTCAGAGACAGGCTTGTGATCCTCAGGACACAACCGTCGCAAGTACCAACCCTGAGAGTAATCCTTCAGATACTCTCAAGGAACCCTTGCAAACATCTACTACCTCCCAACTTCTTTCTTCTAACCTCGAGCTCTTTTTGGCTCGTTTGTCTGTGTTATCTACAGGTGTCACTAGTGCACCTACCACCATCGTCGCTGCCGCAACTACTACAACGAAAGGTGTCTCTGCTATATCTCTTCCCAAGTCTCCAAATCTCATTGTGGAGCAAATAAAGCAGATAAAGAAAGAGAAAGTTGAGGGAACTTCTCTTCCCAAGCTTCAGGATCTACCTGTCATCTCTCTGCCTCCTCCAACCGCATCCATCCAGATTCCGGCTGTGGATCACCTGGTTCAGGAATCTGCCCAAATCAAGCATGGGGCAGATGTCCTTCAGCTCTCTGTCGAGCACATTTACACCGAGGTGTCAGGGACACCTGCTTTGAAGAATGTTGTGATAGGCGTCCAATCCGAACTTTCCTCTCTGAAGACCATACTGAGCAATGCAATCACTCAGAAATCTTACTCAACGACTCAGTTGAGCAATTGGATTGATAGTGTAGAAAAAGAGGTTGCCACTCAGGAAAGAATACTGCAGAGATCCTCCGTCTCCTTCAGACACCCAACGCCTCCACCTCCTCTCTCTCGGCAAAAGATCGAGAGAACCTGAATAAGTTATCTGCTACTCAGAAGGACCACTCAGGGACACTTGCCACCATTGAGGGCAACAATGCTACTCTGTTGGTGCACGCTCTCCCTCAAGATAACAAAGAAGGGGAGAAAGTATTAAAAGAGCTGGAGGAGCATCTTATAAATGAAATTGACACCATCTTTACCACTGCTGCTCCTACTCATAGAAACATTGATGCTCTGAAGACACTCTTCCCTGATGAGGACGATGAAGAAGAAGAAGAAGAAAAGGAAGAAAAGATGAGGTTCAAAATGAAGGCATCCTTTCCATCTCATAGATGAAGAAGACGATGATGATGATGATGACACGTGAAAATTCTTCAAATCCCATCGTCCAGGGATAGCACAATCGGGGATTGTGTTCAAAGAACCTTTGGGGGACAGGCCCCCTCCTAACTAGGAGCAGTCTGATCCCTCAGGGAGAACAAGCAACCGATGGACTCTGATCCATCTTTCTTAAATAAAGAGGGGGAGCTCAACATCGCTGAGGTATGCCTTCCTCTAGAAATATACACTCCTCTCTCTGAACCCCATCCCTCTGTATCTATGCCTCTTGCTATTCTTAACGGTACTTCATTCATAAGAAGTATTGATGAAATTACTACTGATTAATCTTCCTCTCCAATTCTCAATGAACCTTGTCCCTCGAAGGTGACTCCCCTGAGTGAACCCTCCACTGAACACCGATTCATGTACATATCTGAATCAGAGTTTGAAGAGCAAGAATGCCTTATTCGCAGGAGTGTATATAGACAGCCTATCTCCGAACCAGAAGAAGAAGAGAGAAGGGCTATGTTAATAAAGGAGCTAGAAAGAACCAGAATAAAAATCCCCACTAATATCTCCAATATTGAAGCTCCCACTCAAATAAACGTCTATGAAGAATTCTCATTCCTTACCCCTGAAGAAAGAGCAGAGGCTCTGGAAGCTCAGCGAATAAGAGACCAACAATTGAAAGATGCACAGGCAAGTTTCAAGGTCGGTGAAGCACTAGTCAGGGAAGACAGAATAAAAGGCAGGGTACGCAGAAATGAAGCTGAACAAAGCCTCATGGCCGCTGAAGCCTTAGCAAAGGAGGAACTTGTTGCTGATAACCTAAAGGTCAGTCCTATCAAAGCTCAAGAGACAATTTTACAAGCTTTGAATAGAGAAAATCAGGAAGTCCAAGAACCAAGAAATGAAGAACTGGAATGGTGCAAAAAAAAGCTCAGCTATCGTATATCTCCTGCAACAATTCCCAATGCATCTATCAAAGGACGAAATTCAAAAACTGGTCCAAAGATAAAGGTATTTATGTTTAGAGATTCCATTAAAAACGAGAAAAAGAAGAACCTCAGTTTCTAAAATTCTACGGCTTCTCTAAATGGCTGGAAATCAGAGATGCCATTCGGAAATCTAAATCTCAATTCAAAGACATTCTAGAAAGACACGTCGAACAACTTCTGCAAAGGATATCTCAGTACGTGACGGTTCCTTCTCTTCCCTCAAAATCCAAAAAAAAAGATCAATGTCCGATGCTGAAGAAGGCCCATCGTTCATAAATGAACATGAGACAAAATTTGACGTTGAGAGTCTTTTCGCCCAACTTATACTCCCTGATCTTTCAATGCTCAACACGTCTCTGCCAACTTAGAGAAGATATGAAGAGTTTGAAATAATTAGTACTCCTGAACTAGGGATGACATTTAAAGATATTGATCGGTCATTAAAATTTCTCAAAAATAAGGAAGTAAGTATTGCTCCCACAAAGCTCATCAAGATGCCATATTACAGCTGTTGGGTAAACTATGATCCTCTGTTAATTCAGAAAGGCATCTATGAAAAAGAACTACTGAGAAGAGAATGGTACGCTGAACGCTACACTAAACCAACTCTTAATTTGTTTTCTTAGCAGTTTACTTCAATGTATTGTACTTTATTTAAGTTATTGTAATTTCATTTTCATAATGTAATTCTTCAGATTGATGTGATTAATGAAATTAAATAAACTACTCTACTCCATTTGTGTAATGAAAAGATCCCTAAAAATAGTAAAGATGGACAATGAACATATGAGTTCAAAATTTTTTAAATCTCTAAATACTCACTGACATTACACTTTGTGATCAATCAGTGAATGTACTTTATAGCTTTCACACTTGTAAAAATTGTGATTTCATATCCTCATAAATGAAACTAAATTCACATAGTATATTAGCTGAAAAAGATATCACAGATTAGTACATAGAATTCTTTGCTTTAAAAATTCTACGACCTTACTAATTTCCTCAAGCACTTTTCCTATGTTGCTTAATCATAATCAAATAGGGGGAGATTGTTGATCCAAATGCCTTTCAGTGATTTTTATATGATTCCTTATATACTTAATGAAGATTCCAAGAATAGGATACTGCTCATATTCAGCGATAACCATACACTGATTACACTTAGTGATCGTTGAAGATCAGGAACATTGTCCTATCTCTGAAGATCTGGAGAACAACACTCACACCACAAGACCATTTAGCAACATTCGAAGGCTAAGCTTAAGAAAGAGATGAACAACTAGTGATATGAAATAGTTTAGTGATAGCAACGTCCATCTACCTGAAGTGTGAGATCTTGCAAAGCCTCAGTGATACTCGAAGACTTCATCCTTGATGATTCTGGTTCAATGATCAAGTGGGGCCTACTCAGCAAGATTGAAGTTGATCTTATCGTCGACGCACAAATGTCAAACCCACATGCCTTGTCAGAAAAGGACGTATGGATTGTCTGTTATGTCCCCATCAGATCTGATATGGTTACTATTCATATACGGCCAAAAGCATTGTTGTCTTTTGGGCAAATGACACGTTTCAAATAGAAACTTGACACGTTGTATATACCTTTTGCTTTGCATTAAATGCGACGGGTATAAATAGATGAAGACCCCTTCTTCATCCTCATGCATGCAATATCTCTTCTTTAACCTCTGCTGCTATATCATATCTCTCCTTGTGCATCAAACTTTGTGATTTCTTAAGTTGTAATAGAATAGGTTTAATTACTTGTTCTTATTCCGCTTGCAACTGTAAATCTGTTTATTCAATATAAACTCATTTAAAAACCTAAAAAGTTTGTGTTTGTATTCAACCTCCCCTTCTACAAACTGTTTCTATATCTTTGAACTCTTGTAGACTCCTTTGGGACCAACAACATCTACATTAACTCTCCATCCTCAGACGACGGAGACCAAGTTAATGAGATCAGAACATCCTAAGGGGATACTCTTAAAAGCCCCCAAGGATAGGATGGAAGTCCTCCAACGCTCAACGTACAAATAGGTGCCACAAGAGGCCCCTCTGAATGCGAGGGACAAGCGGCTCTATGTGTTGTTGATACAGCGGTTACCCCCCACCTGACTTTATCACTAATGTTGTGTGTCAAGCATATGCTGAACAAACAAAAGGATCCTTGGAAGATCTAAAAAGCACACGTTTCAACAACCATTTGTAATGTTGACTTTACCCTCAAAGGAATCTTTATCACCCAGAACTCCATTATAGATGAGCTAAAAGCCTTCCATAACACAATCAAAATCTCGGCTGACAGTCATACTGCTCTTGCCAAAGATAATTTTTAGAATTTGAATCGGCTATAAAGAGAAACACAGAAGCCCATCACTAATCTTCCATCTATCGCATCTACCTCTGAATCTTCCCTAAAAATCTTTGTTGATTACTCCAAGAAGTTCACTGAGGACCCACAGAAATTGATTGCCTCTGCAGTGCCCCCAACTGGTTCTGATCCTTCTGCATTGGTTTCTAAGGTGGATCTTGGCAACATTGAAATGGCTCCGGTTGATAAATTTACAAAGATCAACGCAAAGTTTGTTTCAAAGTCCAATGCCACGATCAAAGATTTCAATGCTCATATGGCCAAGCCGATTCCCATATAACTCACGATCAATGAGTCCCCATTACACCAAAAGCTTACAGCCGTTGAAACTTCAGTTAACGATATGAAGGCCACCGTTAAATCAATCAGAGAAAGTCAACAAAAGAAGAGGAAATCCAAGGAAGAATGAACCTGCAAGAAGGCTAAATTAAAACGAAAAAGGTCTGATGACAGGGATCCTGATCCCCTAGTCATTGGAAGAGGGAGAAAACTGATAACAACAACAACAACAACAACAACAACAAGAAGAAGTGGTTGCCTCCTCTCCTCCACCGTTTTCCAAGTTCATTAATCCAGTTGTTGATGTGACAAAGGCGGGAACATACTTTGTTTCTGGAGAAATATTCAGGGTTTGGAAAGCAGAGAACCCCCAAATGGCCAAGCTTATTCTGGATTTGGAAAGCAGACGTAGACCTCCTGCACCAACCAAACCCAGAACTTCAAAGCCAACACCTGCGTCTAATTTCACCATGTTCTCTCAGAAGCCTCTTCAGCTGACTCAAGCTCCTCTTGTTACCATACCTTCTGTCTCATCAACCAAATTGCCAGACGTTAAGTGCTCCAACTGTCCAACTACCCAAAGTTTCTTCTGCTCAAACTTCGAAAGAAGCCTCTATCTCCATAAAGATCATGCCTTCCACTAAAATATCCAAAGTCTCAACTACTTCTGAAACTATCAAGCCTTCATCCGAACCTATCAAAGAAAAACCAACAAATCCAGCAAGGGAGAAATTTCTTCAGAACGCAAGAAAAGCGAGACAAATAAAGGCAACAGACAGAGAGTTAATCTACAAGCAATTTTTGTAGAGAAAGACAAAGAGGTGCTCTTACAGACACCATATTTTAAACCAACGGCAAGTCCACACATCAAAGCTAAATTTGCAAAGATTAGGCAAGAAAGAAAGTATGTCTTTTCAAATTCACCTATAATACGAGTATGTGAGATGAAGACCAAATTCTACAACAAAAGAGAAATCATGTATGCAGAATATATTGTTGTAAGAAATGATGGGTATTCATATACATTCAATGAGAATGATCTCTTGTCACTTAATCAAGTTGATCTGTTACCCCTTGGAGAATATTTCAAGAAGCATCAAGACAAAGGGCAAATGATTACTTTGTAGCCTTCCAGAGGTTAAAAGAAATTATGGAGGCTTTTGTTGAATATCAGACAAAGGTGAATTTTCAAATGGCCATGGAGAGAAACATATTGCATCTGAGTATCACAGCTCCAAATGAAGCCTTAGAAGGTGTGGAGAATATGAGAGTTGATATTGTTTTGTATGAACAAGAGGTGGGGGTTGTGTTGAGAAGACCTCAAGGTAGAAGGTTCTTCAGAATACAAGAAGGCTTTAAATACTAGTCAGAGATTCTGCATGTATTACATGGCTTGGTCGAACAGAAGATGAATGATCCTAACTCTTGAGTTAGGAAAGTTGTGAATGACATGGATTTACACATTAAAGGCATCTTCAATCTCAGAGAACTCACACGCACTTTCTATAGAATCTTTAGTGGTCATCCAGAAGCCACATTTTAGACATTACTTGTATACTTTAACATTGTAATTTTACTTTAAGTAATGTAATAAATTTCAACTGTTTTTTTCTTTGATTACTTGCATTAGTTCTGTATTCATACTTAGAGGGAGATTGTTATAATATTATTCATTGTAAAAGTATGAACAGAACCTCTCTTCAAGACAAAGTAAGATTCTGCAGAAGATCACCATTGACCAGAAGATGACTTTAGAAGATAGTTTTCAGATCCGGAAGATGTAGCATCCTCTAAACACTAGTACAAGGGCCTACATATAACATATGACATGGCACATGGCACGACCTAAGCGTGTAACAAACTCTAACAAATTATGTTAGAGACTTTGCCTACGTGTCTGTCTATGATAGGATAGCGCGTTGACTTTGATTCTTGTAATAGTATAAATAGATAGAGCTTCGATTGTATTTGGTATCGATCGCTTTTTGCATGTCCTCACAAATTTAAAGTATGGCCAAATTCTCCCAATTTATGGCCTACCATACAATATGTTGTATAAATAGGTAAATAATTAGATAAGATAATTCATACCTACTTTAGTGAGGACTTGAAAAGAGAGAATCAGTGAGATATTTTGTTACTGTAATCCTTTGATTTACTGAGTGGAATACAAAATATTTTTCATATCATATGAATTTGTTCATCTATTTTAGTTTATCATTTCTAGTTTGATGGTTGATTATTGTTTTCCTCCGCTTATTGTTCATTATATACTCTGTAATCAATATCATTAGAGTGCAAAATAGGATCTGAAATCCAACAAAGGAAGTCTATACTCAGAACCAAAATGACCTTTATTTCCACAATTAAAACACTTGTCATTTGCTTTGACAGAAGATGATTTATGAGAAGACTTTCTTCCAAATCTAGGTCGATTTAAAAAATATTTCCCATTTTTCAGATTCCCAGCCATCATAGTCATACTAATAGAAATTATGTCTATGACAGATTCTTCACTCTCATCATCGGTTGCATTGTAATAGGCATCCGATAATTGAGGTGATTCATCTTTGGTCTCATTGTGTTCCGAATCAGAAATAGGATAAGTAATTCTAGGAATACACGAAGATTTTCTAGAATCACTTATTAAAGCAATGGAAGAAGTTTTGGTCTTTTATGAGAGATTTTTGTTGGGTCTGCTCATATTTATGCAGAGTGTCGTATAGGGTAGTTAAAGGCATATGATCAAGATCTTTGGTTGTCTTGATGCAAGTACAAATATTCTCCCAAAAATCTGGGAAACATTCCATAAACTTTTATAAGACTTCATCATTGTCATATACTTTATCCAACTGTTTAAGTTCATTGAGAAGACTGTTAAACTGGGTATAATAAGTAGAAAGAGATTCTCTCTTTTCATGAGAGAAAAGTTCATAGTTTCTCACAAAGGAAATTCTTTTGCATTCCTTTAATGGCTTGGTTCTCTCATAGAGGATACACAGAGTATCCCAAATTTTTTTGGCAGTGGAGAGATTAACCCAAAAGTGGAGTAGTTCATCAGGAAGAGAAACAACAATGACAGATTTGACCTTACTATCTAAAGACACTAGACGCTTGTCATCTTCAGTAAATTGTTTTGGATTTTTAGTGATGTATCTGCCATTTGCTTCATATATTTCTTCATCAGAAGATTCGATGGTTTCACCTTCAGCATTTTTCTTAGAGCCGAAAGCGAGCCCAAACTCTAGGAACAATGGGTCCTTCACTCAGAATGGATGGATATCTGCTGTCAATCCCTTCCATAAATAGTATCATTCGACTTTTCCATAAAGCAAAGTTATTCGGATTAAACTTTGGTGGTTTAGGTATAGAGCCAAAGTCATATGAACCAGCGAAAGGATTTTGCAGAGTAGATCTAGGGTTTGAGGAAAATGGGGCAACCATTACAGTTCAAGTTTATTAAGATTATACTAATCCGCTCTGATAGCACTTTTTGATCACATTTAGGGTAGTGACTTGATAAGTAAAGAATTCTAGAAGGGGGGTGGGGGGTTGAATATAATTACACATGATATTTCACTTTTTAAATTCTTTAATATAAAATATCAAGAATTACACTTAGAAAATTGATTATTGCCGAAAATAACAGATAAATCTATTCTAACAATCTAAAACACTTAGTGAAAACAAGAGCACAACAAAACACAAAGTTAGTTAAACACAAGTTTTCAGAGGGGCCGAATCCAAGCTAAGCACTTAGAAGATATCATGTTGAAAGTGTAATTTGCATGGATACACTTCTTCTTCTTTTATAGTGGTCATTCATTAAATGCATGGGGACACTTGTCACAATGTCATTTGTCAGCCGTATATTCTGTGGACAAAAGATGTTGCCACTCCTTATAGTACTGGATAAAGAACAAACCATCCCTTATAGTACTGTAAGAAATGACAAAGCGTTGTTCATCTTTTCTTCACGTCTTCGTAGTCACATCAACTTTATAGAATAAAGACAAACAACCCTTTCTGGAGTTTAAGGAGAATGTTTGAATTTAAAGCTTGATGCACACGTTCTTGTATTTATTGTGGACAGAGGAGTATCTTCATAAATATCCTCTGAATAGAACATTTGTAGCTACTAGCCGATGATATGTTAAGAAGCATTTCAGCTAATGCTACCTATCGGCTACTAGCCGATTTCTGTCTACATTCGACAAATGCTTGGCTTGAGATTCAGCAGTAGTCTGGATAATATCGGCGACCATATCTTTAGTTTCCACAATGTTGATATGTTTCCTTATCAGCTAGGAATATCGGCGACCATATCGGCGACCATATCTGCAGTAGCTTGGATAATATCGGCGACCTTCTCAGCTAGACTTCGATTTGCTGAACTTGTTAAGTTTTGCCCCACTTCCTCAAGAACCTAAAATACAAGATATATGAACTAAGGACAGAGATTGAGGAGTCATCAACAAATCATCGGTGACCCAACATTATTTAATAAATATATTAGACTAATTAAACAAATCTAAATTATTCATAAATATGACAATATGAAGAAATTTTGTAGATAACCATTTATTTCCCTAATATTTAAAAAAAAAAGTTTAAAAATATATTTTTTGAACTGAGAAAATAAGAATTGTTACGTTTTTTTTAAAATAAAATATTTATATTGAAAATAATATATCAATTTGTCTTAAAAATTGATTTGATATATGATTTAATAAATTATTAAATTAATTAGATTATTTCTAAATTATTTATTAAAAAATACAATATTAAAGAGATTTGTAAAACCCATTTTATATCGTTAAATTAAAAAGATACAAAAATATTAATTTTGAGTTAGAAAATTTTAATAATAAGTGTTACTTTTTAAAAATAAAATAGTTATCTTGAAAAAAAACTATCGTATTTGTTAAAAAAATTACTCTAGAATATTTAATTAGCATACAATTATAAAGAGTGGTTTTTTTTAAAGTCTTTAGAAAAAGTGATGACGTGAGGAAATTACTAAAAAATTAGAAAAGTAAGAAAAATAAATAAATTGGGTGGAATATGAATAATCAGAAGATCGAGAAAGTGAGGAAATTTTTTTAAAAAAATTGCAAGAGATTTTTTATTATGTCATATAATCAGAATGACGTGTCATCCATGTCACCTCATTTAAGAAATGTAAGGAAAAAAGAAATTGGGGGTTAACTTGTTTAAAAGGTAACAAATTACTCATTGATCTATTGAATAGATTTTTCAAAGTACAATACCATAATAAAAAAAAATTGAAAGTACATTCTTTTAATAAAAAAACTGAAAGTACAATGTTATAATAAAGAAATTAATGAAAATAAATCATAATTTCATGCATTTAGTCTTTTTTATAATTGTAAATCGTGCCAGATCCAAAAAAATTTTTGAGGGGTGGAAATAATTAAGTTAATATAAAATAAAATAAAATACAATTGTGAAAAGTACACTTTAGTTAGTTGATATAAGTGGTATTTTGCTAGAAAATAATTAAAAGAAATACCCGAAAGGATTTAATGTTAATATGTGGATATATATGTTTTTTGTGTGTGTATATATATGTATGATGTGTATGTGTATTGACAGCTCAAAACCGTTCGTGTACACATAGTGGCACAAAGTCCCCACAGTGGCGCTGCAAGTGCACGCCGACACTATGGTTGCCTTCAAGTAATGAAGTGGTAAAATACCGGTATCGTTCCACAGGACTGGAACTACTAAGAATATGAGATTTTTATGAACTTCATGGTTTTCGGTTTTGTTTTGATTTAAAATGATTTTGAGAGTTGGTGAATAATTGTAAATAACGAGATTAACTAATAAGTTAAATGATAAGTATGGGTACAAGTGTTCCATAAGATAAATAATATTAATATGGTGGGAAACTTATAAGAAACCTAAAGAACTCCCGATCTCTCGAAAGTAAAGTTTTAAAGACGGCTTATAAATTTCCATAAAGTTCTCCTTTTTAGTACTTTAAAGTTTGTTGATTTATATTTAAATTACACTGGGCGTATAGAATATACCCAAATCTCTTTGTGATATAAAGTACGACAATTAAATAAATCCTAGCTAAATACATAGAAAGTCTGCATCTCTGGATGACTATTCAAAGTGCTCTAGAATCTTTGTGCATCACTTAAACCGTATTTCGAATCTGTCCGTCTCTGGATCTAAGCTCTTATATTAACACTTCAAAGTGATCAGCTTATCCGCGTCGAGTTTAAGTTCCAATTTAAGTGACCAAACATTTAAGGCATTAAAAACAAAAACACCCATACATTAAATAATTACTTAAGTTAAAGTTACACCCACACCCATTAAGATAATTAGCTCATAATAGACATGGAAAGCAGTAAATAAATAAAAGAGAACTGAAATGTAACTTGCATTGATATATAAATAAAAGAAATGTAACCACAATGTTTAGGTTGTGGCGACAGGACACAATACAGAAATTTAAAGTGCATAAAATAAAAGACAAGAAATTAAAACTAAACTACAAAAGAAAAATAGAATTCAGCAAGTGCTGAAAGGAGAGGAGAGAAATAGTCTATAACCTTTGGATGGGATGTTTAACAATGAACCCCAAGGCGCCCTTTTATACTACTAAAAAGGCAAGGACATTTGGTTAAAGAATATAAGACAACGAGACCCATTTCACTACTCTACACTAGGCTATAGTCTTCATCATGCCATCTTTCCAGCTGTCTTTTGTCTTCTTATTCTTCATCTATTTAGTCGAAAAATACTGGATTAACCAGCAGCTTAATCATTAAGCACAGCAACTCTCCACAGTGGTAATTTTGGGCTGATTTCTAGCAAAAAGAGTAATAAAAGCTATAAATTTATCTTTTGGTACCAAATTATCGTGTGAAACAAAATTATCATAAAAGAAGGCATAAAAGCCTAAAAAGATGGGAAATAAAAGGAGGAAAATACTACGAAATAACTCTCATATTCGAGAGTTATCATGTATATATGTATATATGTTGTGTGTATATTAGTATACTAGTGGTGTACTCGTGCAATGCTGCGGGCGACGGGATGCATTTCAACTGTGTAGTCAAAAATTTAAACATTTAATTCTACTCTTTACTTTGTTCAACTATCCACCCCTCACACTTTTAGTTATATGGTTTTCTAAGGTTTCAAAAACAAATCGGCTTATATATAATTTAAGGTTAATATGGTTGGATAAACTAATTATTAACGTTCAACATTTTGCAATTATAAACTGAAAGTATTGATCCTTACTAATATGGTTGACGTATATGTTAGTAAGGGGAAATTTTGTTGCAAATCATTTCATCGTTCCCAAGCTTATATGCAGCAGCTAAAATCCGAAAGAAACAATATTAACTTGATTCAATAGATGACATTAAGGTTGTCATTGACCTTATAAATAGATTATGCATCAAGCTTTCAGTTTAAGTTTCAAGCATCAAACTTTGACCGGCCAAATTTCAACGGAAGAGGTCAACATGAGAACCCCTACGAAGACAAAAACATGACATGATTATAGAAAACTGTCATATTTGCATTCTTCTTTTAGAAGTAGTCAATTGACAAATAGTTGACCTATAGGTAATAAGATAGAATAATATTTATCAAAATTATAAAAGTTCATAGATGGTCCATGAAGCAGGATCCTAGATTTCGTGTTCAAAGAAATTAACATATTAGTAACCAAGATGCAATCATCATTAAGGGTCGTCAACCCGCGAAAACCGCCCAACCCAACCCGATTAAACCCAACCCGTCAACTCACGAAACCGCCAACCCGCTAATTATGAGTGTTGAAATTGAGTTAGAAAAACTCAACCCAACTCAAACCGTCAACCCGCCACTAATATATATATTACTTCGATAAAATTATATATATATATATATATAATTTTACAACATTATAATTTACAATCCAACAATATGTATATATTTTATTCCATCGTACATCGATGAATATAAATACATATATTATTAGTTCAATTTAGAGACCAAAGGCAAAACTTAATCCAAGTAAGTGAGAATGTGTTCTTGGATAAACGTTAATTTATGATTATTGATTAGAGTTTAACAATTGAGCTTTAAGTAAGGTTAGTTTTTAAGTTATGGTTTCTATCAACATTTACGAATGAATACGATAAATACATATAAATTTGAAGTCAATTGGTCAGATCAGTGGATGTGAATATGAAATAAATGGTATATATATGTTTCATTCATTTATATGAATACGACTTCTATCGACGTGACAATGTCATTTGAATTAGTCACGTAGCATTAGAATTCAATGTCAATATATTAAAGAAAATTTATTTAATGGTATCATAATAGAACAAAATCACATGTATATAGACACTCACATATAAAGAAATTAGCAATAAGTAAATTATTTCATCTAGTTTTCCGCTAGAATTATTTATAACTTTTTTTTAGAAAATATGAAGAGATCCGACAACAATTGATATATATGACAAAAACATAGAAACCCTTTCACGAAACTCTTTGTATATTTCTAGTAGTATTTATCGAATTTCATTCCTCAATTCTATGTATACTACCAAATCGCTAACCCGCTTAACACGCCACAAACCGCAAGGATTGGGTTGGGTTGGGTTGTACTTTTGAATGGGTTGGGTTGGGTTGGATTGTAAAAATGTCAAAAACCGCCCAATCCGTGTACACCCCTAACCATCATACATATCAATGCAGTTTCATGTGGGAGTATGCATATTACTGAATGTTTCTAGATGTTTAGTATAATTGTTAGGTCTATTATTTAAATTGTGACAAAATAAGGAAAATATATGTTTGATTGTAAAAGGAAGTTTATAATTCCTTAAACTCTTTGTTTCCTTATTTAGTATAGGCCTAGCAATATAAATAGGAGTCTAGGGATTACTTTCAAAGAGTCGTCGATTCATATTAGAGAGAGAGAGAGCCGAAACTGTGATATCATTGTAATCGATCATACATTCAAGAGATATATGACTACGTAAGTTCTTTAAACATCTTTATAGTCGTATTACTTTATTATTAACGTTTATCTGTCATTGTGCTTGTTCATCTGGGATCAACAAGTGGTATCAGAGCCTAAGATCAAGAGTTCTTACGATTTTCTGAGCAAACCACGAAACAGAAGGTATTATTTTCGATTTCTGCAAATTCTGCTGTTCGTTGATTTTTTATCGAGTCACACTGTTTCATGCTTTACCCGATAAAACACCATACTATGTGTTTTTATCGACTGATTATATCTGTGCTTTTCTCGATTTAAAATTTATTCTGCTTATTGAATTTTTCTCGGGTCTACCTTCTGCTGATTAAATTTTTATCGATTCAACTGCTTATTCTGCTTATTTTTTTCTCGACTCTTATATAAAATATTTAAATCTGTTTAGTTAAAATTACTTTAGTTTATTTTCTTTACTTTTGAATATCTTTACATAAGAAAACTTAGGAACTTGTGCCTCCTGCAGCTTTTCTTACTAAAGATTTCATTAGTAAAATCATAAACTCTCGTAATCTTGACATTTTTTTGTAATTGAACAAATAAGAAACTCGAAAACCCAGACAGTCTTGTCCATAAAAAGACTAGTTCTTTTTAGTCAAGAACCCTGTGTTTTTGTTTTCTGGTTATTCAATAACAGAAAACTCAGAATTAAAGTATTTGATTTTTAGTCGAGTCCTATTGAATCGAGAAGAAGTTTGATCGAGTGGTCAGTATTCGATAAAAAAAATTTAATCGAAATCTTTTTCTGATCGAGTTATATAAAGTTATTATCAATCCAATTTCATTCGACAATAATTTATTATCGAGCCTCGTTCACTCGATAACAATTTATATCGAGCCTATTTCATTCGACAACATTTATTATCGAGCCTCGTTCACTCGATAACAATTTATATCGAGCCAATTTCATTCGACAACATTTATTATCGAGCCTCTATCACTCGATAACAATTTTCATCGAGTACTTCACACCCGACAAAAGTCCTTAATCTTTCTGCCATATCGATAATTTTATTATCGATCTCCTTTGTCTCTCAAGAAAAACCTACTGTTTCGCGAGACAACTCAGAATTTTTTAAAAACTCATCGATCGAGGTCCACTAGTAAGTACGATGACTACCCGTGACGCAATGGCAATTGCATCAGACACCAAACCTCCGATTCTCTTCCCGGGCGAATATTATCAATGGAATGATAGATTCCTTGACTTCATTGAACGCAATGATTATGCCGATGAGATCATGCGTTCAATCAAGGAAGGTCCTCCTCCAACTTTTTATCAGGATTTTCCGGCAATGCCAAACAATACTCCTCCTACGCCCGCACGAAGGGAAGCTAAACTCAAAAGTACATGGGATGCAAACGAGAAGAGGATAATGAAAGGTGACCAACTTTCCCGTTCTTATCTACTTATGAGCCTCTAAAATGAAATTTATATGAGCATTGATAGCCACAAGAAAACGGCTAAAGAAATGTGGGAGGTCATAGAAAAGTTCATGCTTGGAACGAAGATTGGCACACAACTCAAAATCACCAACTGCATCTCACAATATGAAGAATTCAAGGCAAAAGATGGAGAAAGTCTTACGAACACGTATACCCGTTTTGTACAACTGGTAAACGAACTAAGCAAGAACGAAATTCGTAAGACCAAGATCGAAATAACGTTAAATTTGTTAGCAATCTTCAACCGGAATGGCGCCGGTTTGCTAATCAAATCAAACACAGCAAATATCTTGCTGATCTTAATATTCATGAAGTCTATGAAACCCTCCAACAAGATGAAGAAAGGTTCTTGAACTGATGGGGTTAAATACAAAGAAGAACCCGGATCCAATAGCCTTGATGGCAAAAGACTCATCTTCAACTCCTCAAGAGATGTTTCCCGAACTGGAGGAAGAAGATTTTGACTATGATCCCGAAATTGTCAAACTTCAACAACAACTGGCCTTCCTTACGAGATCTTTTCAACAAAAGTACTCACGTCGCTCGAATCCCAATCAACAAAGATATGCCACGGGATCTAAAAATCATGAGCGAAAGGCCCTGTTTGAGCCAAAGCCAAGAAGAGAAGAACCACGCTCGAGACCCAAGCCAGAAGACAAGTTCAAGGGTGAGATGAGCCTATGCTATAATTGTGGCAAATCTGGTCACTATGCAAGAGAATGCAAGAAGCCAATTGTGAAGGATTCCAACTACTTCACATACAAGCTGATGTTGGCCAAACAAAAAGAAGCCGGTAAGGTTCTTCTTGTTGAGGATGAACAATGGCTTAATCAAGATGATGAAGACGACATGGAAAGGGATACTCAAGCACATTTCATCTTGATGGCTTACTCCGATGACACTACTTCTCACGCTTCCGACTACACACCCGAGTTAAGCCCTTCTGACTATGACTCTTTTGTATCTCAAATGCATGATTTAATGTGTCAATTAAAAGAATTACAATCTAAATTGAAAACCGAGAAACTCTTGGTTTTCAATTTAGAAGCACGCTTAGAAAATAATCATAATCAATTGGTTCTTATGCAAACTGACCTTGTCAATTCTCAAAGTATAGCGCACAATCTCGAAACGGAGAAAATGGTATTAAAAGAAGAAAATGATCTTTTTAAACAACAAATATCTGATCTCACTCTTCAACTTCACACATCTAGGAATGAGACTGCCGAATTTTCATCAAAGTTTGACTTTGTCAGTTTTCAAAGACAAGATCTATTAGAAAAACTCAAAGATTTAGAATTAAAACTTTACAAGCTTGGTCAAACTGAACACACTATTCACTTAAATGCACCGTAAGATTTAAGTTCTAAAGCCGGGTTAGGTTTTGAAAACCCGAAACACTTAGCAAAGGAAATCTATAATACCCCGACGATTTATAAATTCAAATATCTGAACCTTGGTCCGGATTACCAAATTCAATTTATGAAGTCGGACTCTAGTGTTGAGGAAAGAGAAGATTGGAAGAGACAAAACAAAAACTATTTTCAAATACCTTTCTGCTATCCTCAAATAGTAGAAGACGAATCTTCAAGAGAATCTCTTCCAAACAACTACTTTCCATCATATTCTGCCGAAGAAATTCAAAACAAGATTCCTGAATGTAAACCATACATTCCCACTCTATTTTTAGAAAAGAAAATTATTCAACTCGAACGAGTGTTGGAAACTGAACGTTCTTTGGCGGAAAAGGAAAAGGAATCATTTTTATCTAAAATACAACAACTTGAGAACAAGACTTTACAATTGAACAAAACTCATGAAAATGATACTATTTCAAACATTTCAACTTGTAAAGCTATCACACCCCGCTAAAGCGGAAACACGGGGTAACACAGTTTAAGTTCACAGCAGTAGGAATATAAACACCAACCATACATTCATAAATAAAACATCAACGTTTACAGTTTAAAAGTTTATAATTCGACAATTTTGTCTTAACAAACAAATTACATCGAAATAAAAAGATACATATAAAATCTTGATTGGTGTTCCACAAAATAAGTTACTCTTGATCGGTTACCTCTATTTTCCTGTAAAGCATGATAAAACGGAAGGGTCAACTACAAAGAGTTGGTGAGTTCACGGGTTTTCAAATGAACAAAAATATTTTTATATGCAAGGTATAAACATAACGAAACGGATGTTCGCATCAATATTAAACATTTCAATTTTTATGAGCAAATATGCAAATTACTTTTACACATGATATTTAATTATTGAGCCACAACTAAGCCTAAACGACATTCTACGCCTCACGAACTACCTCAGCGGTGGACCTAAAGTCCACATGTGTAGAGCATTCTTAATTGATAAAATGCACCCTTACTTGCCAGTTAGGTGGGTATGTCAACCAAATAGCGCTATCCACAAATATCATTGGCTCAAATAAAAAGAGTTAAATAGTAGTTTAACACGGGGACTTCACATAACTCAACATATCATTTGTAAATTATCAATTTGCTCATCATAACAATTTATATAATTTTCATTCAATCATATAAATCAATTCACTTTCTTTTAAATCAACATGCTTTACACCCCAAAACGCAATAAACATTTAAAAGAGGGGCCATGAATACTCACTTTTGTGCAAAGCTCCGCTACTCCGAAGCACGATATGATCCCCACCCAAAGGCCTACCGATTCCCTAACAAAAAGAAATGCCCAAAACCATCACTTATGGATCTAAAACTACTTATGGAGGTAAATAAATATTAAGCTTATAAATGTCCACATACATCCAACTTGATTGTCTATAGTCCAATTATACATAATGCACATATGCTCGTTAATATAGTAATTTATACCGTAAGTTGTGTTATAAACCATCAAATGATCAATAATTGTTAAAATCAAGAAATTCCAGAATTTCACTTCTGGACAGAAACTTGTAGTACTCAAGATGATCAAAATGTAGAGACTTCCAAAATGACATAGCTTCCCATATTTTTATATGTGATATAGTACAGGGTTATGGTGATTGTGACCAAATTTGATGCATTTTGGACATGTAAAAATGATTCAAATAATTTATGCAATGCAAAGGGTCACAACTGGCATGGCAGATTACACCATGTTAGTAAATCACTCATTTGAGGAGTTCTACTCAGTATTTTCTAGAATTTCCAGTTGGATTGGAATCATAACTCATGAAGGAAACTTTTGAGATAAGAATCACTGATTTTGAAGAAGTTATGAAGGAGATATGGCACTACAAAGTTGCATGCACAATTCTGTCATTAGCTGACAGATTGCACACTTAACTTTAATAAATTGGTTAATGGCTCAAAACTTCATATTTTTTAATGAAACTGGATTCATATGAATCCTAACTCATAAAAGAAGGTTTTGGAAGAAAAATCATGCATTAAAGACAAATAACAAAGGAGATACTAATACACAAAGTAGAGTTTAGCTGCTGGTGGTTTCACAGATTGCACACCTAAAGTATTTTAAGTGTTTGGAGGGTCAAAACTTCATATTTTTAAGTGATTCTACTTGCAAACTAAATATAACTCATAAAACTAACTCTCAAAAGAAAAATCATCCTTTATCATTGAGTTTTGCAAGAGATATGGCCATTTTAACATGCATGCACAAATCTGTCTTGGTTGACAGTTTGCACACTCATTTTGTTTCAATTAGTTCGAACCTCAAATCACCATATTTTTTAATGAAATCAGTGGAATTTGAAATGTAACTCATTAAATTAACTTCAGGAAGAAAAATCAAGTAATTTGGATGAGTATTGATGCAAGATCTTCAATAATCTTGCTATTTTGATGGGGTTTTGATGCTAATATGGCTGGAAATGGAGAGGGAATGAGAGCTTCTTGAATATGACCCTTGGTTTTAGAGAGAGAGAGCTTGATTCAAATTTTGAATTGCAAAATGAAGTGTTTGGAGAAAAAAAAAGTATATCTGGGGTAGGAGGGGGGGGGGGGGGGGCGGCCATAAGAGGGCCCAACCCAAGTTTTAACTTTTTTTTATTTATATAAATTAAGCCCAAAATAATACAATTATAAGCTCATTTTCTCAATTTTGGCCCCTTTTTCCTTCAAATACAAGCCCAAAAGTGTTTAAACTATATAAAAATAAAAGTTTTATAAATGACATACTAAAAATATATATTTTATCTAAATTGAGTATAAATTATAGCATTTGGCACTGTATTGGACGTTTCAAACAGTCACGGGTCGGAACCGGGCTTTATAAGCATCTACCGGAAATTCTAAAAAAATTCGGTTAATCTAACTTATCTAACTCTTAATTCTTATAACTAATCAATAATAATAATTCTAATAAACTTATTAGAAACTAACCTGGAAGCTTGAATTTGACAAATGTCACAGTCTTCCTCCGTTAGAGAAATTTCGTCCCGAAATTTCAGAAGTGGCTTTCTCCGGGGTGTTTGTGAATAAGCTGGGATACTTTTGCTTTATCAAATCTTCACGTTCCCAGGTATATTCTGGACCATGCTTCGCATTCCAACGGATTTTAATAATAGGGATTTTACTGTGCCTTAACCGTTTAACTTCTAGGTCCAAAACCTCAACTGGTTCTTCAACGAAGTTTAACCGATCGTTAACCTAAACGTCGTCCATGGGTAACACCAATGTTTCATCTGTTAAGCATTTCTTCAAATTCGACACGTGAAACGTGTCGTGGATGGCGCTTAGATTTTGCGTAACTTCAACTTGTACGCCACTGGTCCGATTCTTTCAAATATTTCGAATGGACCAATGTATCTTGGACCCAGCTTGCCTCTCTTCCTGAAGCGTACCAGTCCCTTCCATGGAGACACTTTTAATAGCACTTTATCTCCCACTTGAAACTCCAACGTCTTTCTCCGATTATCCGCATAACTCTTCTAACGGTCTCTTGCTGTCTTGAGTCTTTCTTTGATGGTCGAGATGTTATCAGTGGTTTCCTAAATAATATCGGGCGTTGTCAACTGTCTATCTCTGATTTCTACCCAGCTAAGCGGTGATCTGCACTTACGTCCGTATAGAGCTTCGTATGGTGCACATTGTATGCTGGTGTGATAGCTGTTGCTATAAGAGAATCCAACTAGTGGCAGGTGGGTATCCCAACTACCACCAAAATCTATTGCACATGCATGCAGCATATCCTCTAACGTTTGAATAGTTCTTTCCGATTGACCATCTGTTTGAGGATGATAGGCAATGCTATAATCTAAACGCGTACCCAAAGCCTTTTGAAGAGATTGCCAAAATCGCGATGTAAATCGTGTATCTCTGTCCGAAATAATGGAAATAGGCACACCATGACGTGTAACTATTTCATTAATGTAGATTTATGCACGCCTTTCCATGCTGAAATCTTCGCGAATGGGAATGGAATGAGCCGATTTGGTAAGTCGATCTACTATAACCCACATAGCATCGTGCCCTTTCCAGTTCTAGGTAGCTTAGTCACGAAATCCGTTGTTATTTACTCCCATTTCTATTGTGGTATTTCGGGTTGTTGAAGTAAACCAGATGGTTTTGGATGTTCGGCCTTTACCTTAGCACAAGTCAGGCACATGCTTACGAACACGGCAATATCTTTCTTCATTCCCGGCCACCAATAATACTCCTTCAAATCCTTATACATTTTATCTGCCCCTGGGTGAATCGAATATCTTGATCGATGGGCTTCGTCCAAAATGATTGATCGTAGATCACCAACTTTCGGTACCCATACCTTATTCTTAAAGTAATGTACCCCATCTGTCTGCATTTTAAATTCCTTCTCTAGGTGCTGCAAGGTTTCATTCTTCAAATTCTCTTCTTTCAAAGCTTCTCCTTGTGCTTCCAGTATTTGAGTCTTTAAACTCATCAGAACCATCATTCCCATAGCACGTGCTCTTGTTGGTTTTATTCTTTCCTTTCGGCTTAACGCGTCGGCTACCACATTAGCTTTTCCTGAATGGTACTTTATTTCACAGTCGTAGTCACTAAGTAGTTCAACCCATCTTCTTTGCCTCATGTTTAACATTTTCTGGTCAAGAATATGTTGAAGGCTCTTGTGATCTGTGAATATAGTACACTTAGTACCATAGAGATAATGTCTCCAGATCTTGAGTGCGAATACCACCTCTCCTAGCTCCACATCATGAGTAGTGTAATTCTTCTCGTGAATCTTCAGTTGTCTTGATGCGTATGCAATAACCTTGTCTTTTTGCATTAACATGCAGCCCATTTCCTGATGTGAAGCATCACAGTAGACTACGAAGTTATCTACTCCTTCGGGTAGAGCCAGAATCGGTGTGTTGCATAACTTGTGTTTGAGTGTCTGGAAGGCTTCTTCTTGTTTTTCTCCCCAAATAAACTTTTTATCTTTTTGGGTTAGAGTTGTTAGTGGTTGCGCAATTTTAGAGAAATTCTCGATGAATCGCCTGTAATAACCTGCCATCCCAGAAATTGGCGGATCTCCGTTGGTGTCTTTGGGGCTTCCCATTTCTTAATGGCTTCAATCTTAGCTGGATCAACTTGGATTCCTTTTTCATTCACCACGTGGACAAGAAAGTGCACTTCACGAATCCAAAATTCGCATTTGGATAACTTGGCGTACAACTTTTCGTTTCTGAGCAATTCCAGTATCAGCTTCAAATGTTGTTCATGCTCCTTTTTGTGTCGAGAATAAATAAGTATATCGTCTATAAACACAATCACGAACTTGTCGAGATACGGTCGACATACTCTATTCATCAAATCCATGAAAACTGCTGGTGCGTTTGTTAGACCAAATGGCATGACTAGGAACTCGTAGTGGCCGTATCGAGTCCTAAAGGCCGTCTTGGGGATATCTTCTTCTCGCACTCTCATTTGATGATATCCAGACCTAAGATCGATCTTCGAGAAGTACTTTTCACCTTGAAGTTGGTCAAACAAATCATCAATCCAGGGAAGGGGGTATCGGTTCTTAATAGTCAACTTGTTGGGTTCCCTGTAATCAATGCACATTCGAAAAGATCCATCCTTCTTTTTGACAAATAAAACTGGAGCTCCCCTAGGTGAAGAAATGGGTCTGATGAATCCCCTATCGAGTAGCTCTTGAAGTTGTTCCGATAATTCCTGAATTTCTGACGGCGCTAACCGGTAAGGTGATTTTGCTACAGGTGCGGCTCCTGGAACTAACTCTATGTGAAACTCAACTTGTCTTTGCGGGGGTAACCCGGGCAACTCATCTGGGAATACTTCAGGAAAATCTCGTATTATTGGAAGATTTTGAATGCTCTTCTCTTTGTTCTTTTTATCTACCACATGAGCCAAAAATGCAATGCCGTCCTTTCTCAAATATTTACGCATCTTCATACACGTCACTATTTTAATACCTCTCCTAGGTTTCTCTCCGTGTACTTCGAGTTTTCCCCCTTCGGGTAACGGAATTCATACGATCTTTTCGGAGCAACAAATTTCGGCTTGGTTTTTGGATAACCAATCCATGCCCACAACCACGTCAAAACTTCCTAGTTTAATCGGGATTAGATCTATACGGAAATCCCTACTAGCCAAATTTATAGTGCAGTTCATTATTACATCATTGACCCTACACTCTTGACCGTTGGCATATTCAATTACGTATGATTCTTTCAACTTTTGAGGCGTTAGATTTATCTTTGGTCTAAAATCTAATGACACAAAACTCCTATCTGCTCCAGAATCAAATAGTATAGATGCATCATGATTATTATTCAGGAGAAACGTACCTTTAACGACATCTGGATTCTGCCTTGCTTTTTCAGCTCCAATCTCGAACACTTGACCTCTGGCCGGTCCTCCTTGATTTCCTTGGTTTGTTGGTTGTGCTTGCCTGGTATCTGACATCCAATTCGTTTTTGGACATTTATTCCTGAAGTGATCTGGGCTTCCACTTTCATAACACACCCGCTTATCACCCATTCGACAATCCTTTGCAACATGGCCTTTCCTATTACACCTTAGACAAGTAATGCATCTTCCCTTATGATGATTATTACATTTATCACATTTCGGGTACGACCCTTTTCCTTTCTCCATTGCCGATGCCCGAATATCATAATTTCCTGATGTTCTTTGATCCTTACCCGACCTCTTCCCAAACTGTCTTCTTGCAGGTTCATCCACCTTTCTCTTTCCCAATGCCTTGTTGGTTGCAAACGTCCCTATACGGTTCGCATTGTTGGTGAGTCGTGTTGCTACGTTTACTGCTGCTTGAAGTGTCTTTGGATCAGCTGAAGTAACGTCCCCTCTAATTTCCGGAGACAAACCCCATACGTATCGGTCAACTCTATTCTCCTCGGGTGTTACCAAATGTGGTACTAGCTTGGCCAATTCATGGAAACGGGCAGTATAAGTATCAATGCCGTTTCCTTTCATTTCATGGTTCCATAATTCTGCTTCTAATTTCTGAATTTCACTTCTCGGACAATATTCTTCCTTCAGCATTCTTTTAAAGTCTTCCCATGTAAGATTGTTTGCTGCTTCCCTCCCTCGTGTCTGTACTTGAGTGTTCCACCAAGTTAATGCTCGCCCTTGTAAAAGACAAGCAGCATACTCTACCTTCCTTCCTTCTGTACACTTGCTAATTGGAGAACAGACTCCATGCGCTCTAACCAGGTCAGTAAACCGACGGCTCCTTTAGTTCCGTGGAATTCTTTAGGGTTACAACCCCTGAAAGATTTATATGTACATTCTCTATCTCCCGGTCCACGGTTGTTATTTTGATTAGAATTTAGGCCAGCTGCTACTTGGCTAACAATGTTTGGAAGTGCAGCCATTAGTTGTTCGGATACCAGTCGTGCAACTTCTGGGTTCTCTCTCCTTGGAGGCATTGTTCTAAAACACCATTTCAAATAGAGTCTTGGTCAGATTCTAATACTATGGTCACATATAGTCTACATACTAAGTTATGCGTATCTTATAACATTCACTCAACAATAATCAAATAAACTCATACACGAACAATCATGCGGTAAATAATTATCATGCATAACTCCAAAAATAACCATAACAATTTAACAAAAAAAAATTCAAAATACAATACCAACAAAACAATAAAGTGTTTAAACTTAACATATAGGCTACAAGCCTCAAAATAAAATAACTATTGTTATCCAAAAGATTAATAAAGACACAAATCTCCTAATTCATCAAAACCTAAATCAAGACTCCTAGCATCACCATCAATGCTCCTAATGCCCAAGCCAAATAAGTGTACAACCTCCTAATCGCCCTCCTAGACTCAGAGGTGATCTCCATGATCCTATCTGTAATCTCATCTTGTGAGTACAGGGCTGTAAAAATGTCGTCTATGGACTACTGGAAATGGTCCAACCTCAGCCGATGAGTGTGTACTTCGTTGGCCATACCCGAGACCCAGTAGTTCTCCGCTGCGGTCATTCCTCGAGACTGGGGCACGGGTACTCCAACTGCGGGTGAAGGAGGAGTCACACTTCGCGATGGAGTTCGCGATCTGGATGGCTCGCTCGGAGGTTCAGAGGGAACTGCAATAGTCACCCTCCTAGGAGGGAGAACACGCTTTCGGGCGGTTCTCATTGTCCTAGGTCCTCGTGACGGACCAGCCACATCGACTTGAGGTGGCGCAGGTACAGAAGTTTCCACAGAAGTTTCTCGGGTTGTCGCGTCAGTTTCTTCAGACGGATCGCTCTCATCATGGATGTGTTGGTTTCTCCTAGGGAGGCTAGTAAAATACCCGGATTCGTCGAAGGAGTGCTCGGGAAGTGAGGATGAGTGAGACATTTTTAAACTACGACAGTAACAAATTTAATTACTAAATGTACTTTAGTAAATAATAATTTATAAAATGCTTATGCAAACTCACGCTATTTTTCGATTTGAAATAAGAAGTTTTCCGATCTATGCTAATTTTAGTATAACTTGTCCAAACCCCTTCTTACTCATACCATATTTAAACATAGGTGATCAGGCTTTGCCTAATTATAATATGCTAGAACGATGCTTATTGTAGTTATACTAGTAGTAGGTTTTTAAATTTTTAGGTTCATCTAAGAAAATAAAATTTTCGTTATAGTGCAAGGTTTTTATTAGAAAACCGGTGTTCTCTACAACCTATGGCTCTGATACCAAGTCTATCACACCCCGCTAAAGCGGAAACACCGGGTAAGACAGTTCAAGTTCACAGCAGTAGGAATATAAACATCAACCATACATTCATAAATAAAACATCAACGTTTACAGTTTAAAAGTTTATAATTCGACAACTTTGTCTTAACAAACAAATTACATCGAAATAAAAAGATACATATAAAATCTTGATTGGTGTTCCACAAAATAAGTTACTCTTGATCGGTTACCTCTATTTTCCTGTAAAGCATGATAAAACGGAAGGGTCAACTACAAAGAGTTAGTGAGTTCACGGGTTTTTGAATGCACAAAAATATTTTTATATGCAAGGTTATAAACATAACGAAACGGATGTTCGCATCAATATTAAACATTTCAATTTTTATGAGCAAATATGCAAATTACTTTTACACATGATATTTAATTATTGAGCCACTACTAAGTCTAAACGACATTCTACGCCCCACAAACTACCTCAGCGGTGGACCTAAAGTCCACATGTGTAGAGCATTCTTAATTGATAAAGTGCACCCCTACTTGCCAGTTAGGTGGGTAGGTCAACCAAATAGCGCTATCCACAAATATCATCGGCTCAAATAAACAGAGTTAAATAGTAGTGTAACACGGAGACTTCACATAACTCAACATATCATTTGTAAATTATCAATTTACTCATCATAACAATTTATATAATTTTCATTCAATCATATAAATCAATTCACTTTCTTTTAAATCAACATGCTTTACACCCCAAAACGCAATAAACATTTAAAAGAGAGGCCGTGAATACTCTCACCTTTGTGCAAAGCTCCGCTACTCCGAAGCACGATATGATCCCCATCCAAAGGCCTACCGATTCTCTAACAAAGAGAAATGCCCAAAAACCATCACTTATGGATCTAAAACTACTTATGGAGGTGAATAAATCCTAAGCTTATAAATGTCCACATACATCCAACTTGATTGTCTATAGTCCAATTATACATAATGCACATATGCTCGTTAATGTAGTAATTTATACCGTAAGTTGTGTTATAAACCATCAAATGATCAATAATTGTTAAAATCAAGAAATTCCAAAATTTCACTTCTGGACAGAAACTTGTAGTACTCAAGATGATCAAAATGTAGAGACTTCCAAAATGACATAGCTTCCCATATTTTTATATGTGATATAGTACAGGGTTATGGTGATTGTGACCAAATTTGATTCATTTTGTACATGTAAAAATGATTCAAATAATTTATGCAATGCAAAGGGTCACAACTGGCAAGGCAGATTACACCATGTTTGTAAATCACTCATTTGAGGAGTTCCACTCAGTATTTTCTAGAATTTCCAGTTAGATTGGAATCATAACTCAGAAAGGAAACTTTTGAGATAAGAATCACTGATTTTGAAGAAGTTATGAAGGAGATATGGCACTACAAAGTTGCATGCACAATTCTGTCATTAGTTGACAGATTGCACACTTAACTTTAATAAATTGGTTAATGCCTCAAAACTTAAACTGAATTCATATGAATCCTAACTCATAAAAGAAAGTTTTAGAAGAAGAATCATGCATTAAAGACAAATAACAAAGGAGATACTAACACACAAAGTAGAGTTTAACTGCTGGTGGTTTCACAGATTGCACACCTAAAGTATTTTAAGTGTTTGGAGGGTCAAAACTCCATATTTTTAAGTGATTCCACTTGCAAACTAAATATAACTCATAAAACTAACTCTCAAAAGAAAAATCATCCTTTTTCATTGAGTTTTGCAAGAGATATGGCCATTTGAACATGCATGCACAAATCTGTCATTGGTTGACACTTTGCACACTCATTTTGTTTCAATTATATGGAACCTCAAATCACAATATTTTTTAATGAAATCAGTGGCATTTGAAAGGTAACTCATTAAATTAACTTCCGGAAGAAAAATCAAGTAATTTAGTTGAGTATTCAAAGAGTTATGGTCGTTCAAAGTAGGGATTGCCTACTGTTGAACTTCCAGATGCACATGCATCTTGATATGAGCATTTGGGAGGTCAAAACTCAATGTTTTTTAGTGAGACCACTTGGATTAGAACCCCAACTCACTAAATAAACTCGTAGAAAGAAGATTCATGATTTTTGAGCCTATTATTTGCAAGAAATGGATGATTTATGCACATGTATAGAATCTGTCAGCACCAAAAGTCTCAATTATTGTTCAAAAACACATAAAATCATGATTTTTACCCATTTTCTTGAGTTTTATTGTTTAGGTCATAGATTACCACCATTATATGAATATTTTTACATGTTTTTGGTGTGTAATCTCTCCATAAACTCAGAAAATTCAAAGGTTTAGAAGAAGAATGCTTATAATGCAAGAAATGTGGGTTTTTCACCCAAAAATGATAAGAAACTATGAAGATGATATTGTTACCTTGTTTTGATGATGAAATTGATGCAAGATCTTCAATAATCTTGCTATTTTGATGGGGTTTTGATGCTAATATGGCTGGAAATGGAGAGGGAATGAGAGCTTCTTGAATATGACCCTTGGTTTTAGAGAGAGAGAGCTTGATTCAAATTTTGAATTGCAAAATGAAGTGTTTGGAGAAAAAAAATATATATATGGGGTAGGAGGGGGGGGGGAGGCGGCCATAAGGGGGCCCAACCCAAGTTTTAATTTTTTTTTTATTTATATAAATTAAGCCCAAAATAATACAATTATAAGCTCATTTTCTCAATTTTGGCCCCTTTTTCCTTCAAATAAAAGCCCAAAAGTGTTTAAACTATATAAAAACAAAGGTTTTATAAATGACATACTAAAAATAAATATTTTATCTAAATTGGGTATAAATTATAGCGTTTGGCACAGTATTAGACGTTTCAGACAGTTGCGGGTCGGAACCGGGCTTTATAAGCATCTACCAGAAATTCTAAAATTTTCGGTTAATCTAACCTATCTAACTCTTAATTCTTATAACTAATCTATAATAATACTAATAAACTTATTGGAAACTAACCTGGAAGCTTGAATTTGACAAATGTCACAAAAGCCTTCGTTAGCAATTATTTAGATAATTGCGAAGAATTGTTTAAAATGGACCCAAATTCCAATCCTCCAAAACAAAAATGTTCCTATTCCGACGAACAAATCAATGCTGAATTAGATGTCCTTTCTGACCAATCTACACTTGAATCGGACGAGTATTTAAATGACATGTGTGATGAATTTGACTTTAATCCTGTACTTCCAAATCACACGGAATTTTTAGACAAAGACAAACAACCAATGGAATCAGTTTCATTACCTATGGAACCAACGGAGTGTTCCACGAGTCAAAATCAAACCACTCCTAAACAAACGAAAACTAATCATGTCTTCCAAAATCATACTAACCGTGTTCCTTTCAATGTTTCAGCGGTTCATACTTTAGAAAACAAACAAGTTTGGGTCAAAAATGGCACGCGTTCAACAAAGTCAACACCCAACAAAGAAGACAATTTTTTCCGTTCAAATGTTAAAAGAAACAATTCTCGTTTTAGATTTCCTTATCAAATTCACTCATTTAGACACTTAATTAAATTTTCTCGTAATAAAATATGTTGTTCTAATTGCGGTGTGGATGATTTTGTACGTAAACCTCCAATTGATTATGGTTATGATTATTTTCCTGACATGCATAATTCTTTTAATCGCAAATTTTTTTCCTTCATCACATGTTTCTAAATGGGGTCCGAGAAATCAAATGACTAAAACCTATAAGTCTCACTACAAGTGGGTACCCAAGGGTGCTATGTCAACTAACCATGATGGACCCATTTACAAATGGGTACCTAAATCTGCCTGATTTTGTGCAGATCGGTCATGTGTGGTACTTAGATTCTGGATGCTCCAAACACATGACCGGACAAAAGGAGCTGCTTGCCAATTACACTGAAAAGAAAAGCGGATTCGTCAAATTTGGCAACAATCACTTGGCACCGATTAAAGGATATGGTGATATCATTCAAAACAACATCACCATCTCCGACGTTTCTTATCTTCAAAGCCTGAGTCACAACCTGTTGAGCATTGGCAAATTCTGTGACAAGAAACTCGAAGTAAATATTAGACCCGCATGATTCTGTGTTCGCACATTTGATGGAAAGGAACTACTAACCGGCACGCACAAGTCAAATCTCTACGCGATCGATCTTTCTCAAGTGAACGCACCCTCAAGTGTTTGTCTTCTTTCAAATGTTTCTAGTCTGAAAACATGGTTATGGCATCGACGTTTATCTCACTTAAACTTCAAGAACATCAATCGTCTTTCCATTCAAGGGCTAGTAACTGGTCTTCCAGCTGTTAAATTCGACAAACCGCATCTCTATGACGCATGCGAGATGGGAAAGATGAAGAAGGTCTCTCACAAACCCAAGTTAGTTCACAGCACAACTCGACCTCTTCAACTTATTCATATGGACTTGTGCGGCCCGATGCGGACTCAAAGCATACATGGTAAGAAGTATGTTCTAGTGATGGTGGATGATTTCTCTCGTTTCACATAGGTAAAGTTTCTTCGATCAAAGGATGAAATCCCCGACACCATCATCACGTTTCTCAAAGCCATCCAAGTTAAGCTAAAACTTACTGCCCAAACCATCCGCACCGATAATGGAACTGAATTCAAAAATTGTTCCCTTAACGGTTATCTCGAATCAGTTGGTATAACCCACACGTTCTTTGCGGCTCGCACTCCGCAAAAAAACGGTGTTGTCGAACGCGGAAATCGAACTCTAGTTGAAGCAGCTCGCACAATGCTTACTTACTCAAATCTTCCTCTTCACCTTTGGGACGAAGCTATCAACACTGCATGCTACACTCAAAACCGCTCTATCATCAACAAACGCTTCAACAAGACACCTTATCACTTGGTCTACGATCGCGTTCCTTCCATCGAGCATCTTCGAACGTTTGGGACTCGTTGCTTCGTACTCAATGAAAAAGAAGATCGTGGGAAACTCAAGCCGAAAGCCGATGAAGCTTACTTTCTCAGATACTCACCAAACGCGTCATCCTATCGGGTCTACATAAAACATGCACATTGCGTCACTGAAAGCGTTAATGTTCAATTCGATCCAAACGCCGAAATGGCTCCTGAACACGACAGTTCTGGACCCGCACTGACCGGCATATTAGCTTCCGATCACTTTCGTTCGGAACCTGCTCCCAACCCCGCTGAACCTTCAACGTCCAAAACCGCTATGTCAAATCTGGATGACTTATTCGACTACTTTTACTAGGATTACTTTGGACCATCCACTGATACTTCTCTCCAGATTCCCCCGCCTACCTTGGAGCTTGCCGAGACTACGGATCTTTCCGGACCGCCAATTACAACGAAAACCGTCTCAACTGCTGCATCTCCAAGCACATCTTCAACTGCTCCTCCAAATCAAACCGTTTCAATGGATGCTCCTCTCGTTCCACCTGAACCTCAACCAGCAGTTCAACCAAATCCTGCGGAACCGACATCCTCTCCCCCACCATCAACTTCGGCCCCTAAGGATGTCACAAGTGCTACAAGATCCTCTGCCTTGGCTCCAACCTTGGAATCACTTCAAGATCTCCCTCTAGGCTCATATGAAGATGAAACCCCGGATCCAAATGCATTTCAACCGCTTCCTCATACAACCAAATGGACCCGTTTTCATCCAGCTGATCAGATAATTGGCGATTCAACCAGACCAGTCATTACACGAGCCGCCTCGGCCAACGATTGTATGTTCTCTTCGTTCATAAGCAAGATTGAACCCACATCCATTCACGAGGCAATGAATGATCCTGATTGGATTGTGGCAATGCAAGAGGAACTCGATCAATTTGAAAGCTTGAAAGCTTGTCGCCTTGTTCCCCGTCCTCGAAACAAAACCATTATCGGCACGAAATGGATATTCAAGAACAAGCAAGATGAAGATGGAGTCGTTATACGCAACAAGGCTAGACTTGTCGCAAAAGGATACCGCCAACAAGAAGGTATTGACTACGACGAAACATTTGCATCCGTCGCCCGCATTGAAGCAATCCGGATGTTCTTCGCCTACGCGGCACACAAGAACTTTGTGGTTTTCCAAATGGACGTCAAGACGGCCTTCTTAAACGGTGTTCTGCGTGAAGAAGTCTATGTTTCTCAGCCCGACGGGTTTGTCGACTCCTCCAAACCGTCTCATATCTACATTCTGGACAAGGCTCTGTATGGCTTGAAGCAAGCCCCCCGCGCATGGTACAATAGTTTGTCGACCTATTTAGTGAAGAACGGATACTCCAAAGGTGAGATCGATCCAACTATTTTCAATAAAAAGAAAAAAGGTGACATTATGCTCATACAAGTCTACGTGGACGACATCATCTTCGGTTCGACTAACCCACACATGCAAAGAGTTCTCCGAACTCATGATTGCAAAATTTAACATGAGCATGATGGGAATGATGAACTTTTTCCTTGGTCTTCAAATAAATAAAAATTCTACGGGAATATTCATCAACCAATCAAAATACATCTCGGATATTTTGTGTAAATACAACATGACGTCATGTTCTCCGATTGGTACACCCATGTCCCCGGGCTCAAAACTACACGCTGATCTTTCGGGAAAAGACATAGATTCTAAAAATTACTGAGGCATGGTTGGTTCTCTCATGTATCTTACGGCTAGTCGTCCGGACATAATGTTTGCCACCTGTCTATGCGCGAGATATCAAGCATCTCCCAACGAATCACATCTTAGTGCTATCAAACGGATTTTCCGGTATTTAAAAGGTACACCTAATCTTGGCCTATGGTATCCCAAGGATACGGGTTTCGAGCTAACTGCCTTTTCAGATTCGGATCACGCCGGATGCATGCTCGATCGCAAAAGCACTTCAGGCCACATTCAATTCCTCGAAGACAAATTGGTCAGCTGGTCCTCAAAGAAGCAAGCTTGCGTCTCCACGTCTACCGCGGAGGCTGAATACATAGCTGCCGCAAGCTGTTGTTCTCAAGTACTGTGGATGCGCACTCAACTCAAAGACTGTGGCTTCTGGTTCAACAAGATACCCATCTACTGTGATTCCAAAAGCGCCATAGCCATTTCAAGCAACCCGGTTCAACACACGAAGACTAAGCACATCGACGTTCGATATCATTTCATCAAGGATCACGTCGAAAGAGGTACAAATGAACTCTATTTTGTCAATACGGAACTTCAGCTTGCCGACCTGTTTACCAAGGCACTGGATGAGAAATGATTCCAGTTCCTAGTATCCAAGTTGGGAATGCTCAATCTTTAAACCTGATTATCACAAATCAGTCTGTCTCAAAATCCTCAAAACGTCTATCCAAGGGTTTATGCACATTCACTCTACAAGTCAATCTGCATCACACTTGGGTTCTCATTTTTTGGATTTTGACCTTTATCTTATAGTTTCGTATTTTCAATCTTTCTTTCATTATCTATCTACCCCACTGTGTGTATCACCATGGTTCAACTTCCGAGAGGGAGCAACAAGGTACGCATTTCTTTCCATTCACATTCCTAGGGGGAGCTCACCACTTTATGCACACATTAAGGGGGAGCCTTATTGTTTTTTCTTAAGTTCTTTTAAAAAAAAACCAAGTGAGGTTCTCGACCCCTAAGGGATCGATAAACACGAGGTTGTCGACCTCACTTGGATCGATAACCCCCAACTTGACTTCTCGATTTGAAGAAAATTTTTCACAGCCCAATCCTTCTCTGCCACGTGTCATCACTCGATGACCACTATTTAAACAAATTGGACCCCACTCTGAACGAATCTTTTCTCACAAGCTTTGTTTGAATTTCCCTCTCTCTGAAAAACCCTTGAGTTCTTGGCTGTTCAAAATCAGAACCTCAAATCTTCGAGTTTTTCAGATCCGAAAGCACCACCAGGTTCGTAATTCTTCCCTTATCATCTTTAATTCTTGCACATAACACTTTCTTCCATTGCATGCGTCAGACTCACGGTCTGACTGTTCGAATTTTTTCCCCTTTTTATGTGGTTTTTCCGAGTTAGTCTATTAGACAGCCGATTTAGTGGTTGATTTCTGTGTTTTAGACCTAAGTGCTTTATTAAAGTTGTTCCCTATCACTAATCGCACCTAGACATAGGATTTTGCCTTAGTTTTAGGCCTTTTTCTGAATCTGAGCACTTAGGATAACCACTGCAAACTTATGCTTTTTTATCGAGTCCCACTATGAAATCTTGTGTTTTTATCGACCCATGTTGGACTGCCAAGAACACCTTCGTTCTCACTAAGGGATTTTATCGACCCTTTGGACTCGATAACATTTGTTATCGACTATCACAGGATCGATGAAAATCACTAAATATTTTTATCGAACCCTAAGCACTCGATAACATTTGTTATCGATTATCAAAGGATCGATGAAAATTACTAAGTGTTTTCATCGAGCCCTATAAGACTCGATAACATGTTCTTACATCTTCCAAGTTTTTTTATCGAGTGCTTAAGGCTCGATAACATGCCATTCAAATGTTCAAGTGCTTTTATCGAGTCAATTTGAATCGATAACATGTTTTAAGAATTTTCATCGAGTCTCAAAGGATCGATAACATGTGTTTCTTGATTCCCAATGACTCCTCATCCATCTTACAGATTCACAGGTTTGTTCTTTCAAATTTTTTAACAAGTCTTTTTGTCGCCTAACTTCACTCGACATCTGTTGATTCTCGATCCCATTGCACTCGATAACATTTGTCATCGGCATAATGGGACTCGACAACAAGACTTAGCAATTTTTTTAAGACTCGGTAAACTAACTTTTCACTTGGTTTGCCTAACTGTCTTATTTCAGCAAGCAATGGCAGCCATAAACGACCCAAATCTGTCAGACAATGAACACCTGATGCCATCCGAGCGCTCCACTGAACCGAGCATAAATGCCGTCAACCGAGACGATCTTTTAATGCCTCGAGACAAACTCCGGGAACTCAAACCGAATAATCATCGCCTCGACTTCAGCACCACCATCGAGCATCAAGTGTTACTTGACATCCTACAGCGTCATCCACTACGCTTCGCATTTTCATTGGACCATCGGGTCCCCGTATTCTGCCTTCAACGGTTCTGGTATACGCTCACATACCAACCTGTTGAAGGTGATCACCATTTCACAGCCCAAATCGACGACTACAACACCCGCCTAACACCGGCCCGGATCCGCCGCATCCTTCGTCTCCCGGTGGCCACTGAGGAAAGACCGTTCGACGCCTTCGCCTCCGACGAAGAACTATGTGCCGATATTCGCGCCCTAGGCTACGACCCGGAACAACCATTAAACAGCCCTGGGTAGTTCAAGAGAATGACCTGCCCCAGATATGGTTCTCCTTATTCACCATCGTCAACCGCTGTCTCACCAGCAAACATACAGGAATGGACAAGGCCAGTGCAGCGGCCTTACCGATTTTCCACGGAATCGCCTACAACCGGAACTACGACTACGCGATGCTAATCTGGACAGACTTCGTCGAGCTCGTAGAAGACAAGTCTAACTCACGTAACCGGGCGTTCGTACCCTTCCAAAGATTCCTCCAGCTATTCATCCGTGCAATGATGATCTCCCAACCAGCAATTCCAAGACATGCCGAAACTCCATTGGGCCCGACAAACACTCTCAAGTTCCTACGCCTAAATGATCGGGTCTTCCACAATGTCATACCAATCCCTGAAGCACTTCTTGCTTATGTTGATCAGAATGCACCTAGTGTGATAGCTTATAGGGAGCGACATGGCTTAATGGCCCAACCACCTACGGTTGAGCCTGCCCAAGAGCCGATCCATGAGGAAAATATTGAGGGAGGTGAGAGTCCTAGAGTAGAAGAGCAGGTTTAGGATCATGGGGATCCTGAACAGGGTGATGAGCGGATTGTGAGGGGACATGACGAGGGAGGTGCATCTGATCAGCCTACCCCCATCCCAGCTGCCTCCACCAACCCCCGCACCCGACCAATTATCCCAACTCCCCGATTTAAAACACTCGTCAGCCGTAACCGTGTTCGCCCCCGACCTTCTTCATCTGATGAAGATGAATCTGATTATCAATCCCTATCCTGCCAACAACGAACCGCTATTATCGAAGAACAAGCGCTAAGTCGCATTGGTACACAACCAGCCCTATTCGATTCTACATCGGACACCGATGACCACCCAGATGCAACGACTGATGAACCTGATGAGCCAAATGAGCCATTTGACTTTGAAACTGATCAAGCATCTGCCTCACTGTCCGACATATTCACCGAGCCCTATACTGGAGAGATAAGGAGAGAGGAGGGAGTATTAGTTGAAAAAGAAAGTGTGAGCGTGAGCGATGGGAAGAGAAAAATTATAGAGAGCGCGAGACCAGATTCCCCCATTCAGGTAACCGAGTCAACTAGCCCTACTCATTCGTTGGGTATGACTAGTGGACAAGACGCTGTGGACCTAGCAGCGCAATTGCACGCCCCCCCTAGCCACTCTGAAGGCTCCCAACAGCCAACAGTTTCAAGCATACTTGTGAGTCTAGCACCTTATCTAGTTCCCCTCCACTCGGGAGGCATAGCTATCGAAACAAGAGCTAATAGCTCACCTGCTTCGACTTCTTTTGTATGCACATCGAGTCTAGAGCCCGCTAGGGGACACGAGTTTGTACACACTGAGAGCCTCCGTGGCCCAGCCGGAACTCCCATAGTGATGTCCATTCCGGACATTCCACAAGGATTGGGAGGAAATCCTACCAGCGCTACATCTATGCCAACATTGAACGTAGGTCATACAGTTGATTCAACTGTATTGTCAACGGGTAATCTAAGTGATCCCGGTGTTTCCCTTACAGGTACCGCGACTCCCTCTTTCACCATCCCCCCCGAGTCTGAATCGATCATCGCCACACACTTACAAAAAGCAAAAGACTCCCTCGCTGCTCTGCTGCTCTAATGACAGCCGAGAGGGAAGCCTTCGTACGAGAAATTTGTGAAGTCGCGTGCCTTAAAGATCTAACTCCCCATCAAGTTGGCCCGTCGCATCCAAGCTCAAGCCGTCCAAGCACAAGCCGCTCTCCTCCGCCACCTTCATCCCCCGAAGATCGACCCCATTCACCACATCGATATGAGTACAACACCGATGAACTTATGTCCATGTTGTATGCTAACCTGCTCGCCGAATCCAATGCAACCGGCCAACCGGAGGATTCGCTTGAGGGTCTTCTTCGCCGAAATCTTCAGATCCCCACCGTCACTCGTCATGAGTTTGATGTCTTCCGCGCTCACATCGACCAAGAGCTCACCGATTTGAAGACCGCCCAACAGCGCCAAACAGATGACATCTTGGGTGCTATTACTGCTCTACGCATCGAAATACAAGAGTCCTGTCGTTCGGCCGTTTCTGCGCCTGCTTCCAGACCTCACCAGGATGACCCGGGCTCTGCTCCAACTCGTCTTGAGGGGGAGACACGCCGGACTGCAAGATCACGACCCAGAACTGCTACTTCATCATCTCCAAGACCACCCACTCAAACCACCCAACATTGACAACGTGCTCCAACAACTCGAGAGGACGATACACCAACGGTTGAAAAGCCTGCGGATATCGAATTCGAGAGTACAGCTGAACCTGCCGAACCAACCGACCCAGATCAAAATGAAGAACGAGTCGACGTTCAAGGTCTGCGAACAGCAGTAAGAAACTGGTTCAGAGATCCGTATGAACTAGTACTTCAAGAACAAGACTATGTGAACTTAAAGCATACGGCAAGGAATTATGCTTGAAGGGATCAAAACGAACCAAGACTTCTGCCTCATCAAATTCGGTGGCAAAGGATGCTCACTGAAAGCAAGTCGAAGTGGGTAAATCAGCAAGTTCGTGTGCCATATCTTGAGGAAACAATGGAAAAGATCTTTCGGAAAGAAGCAAAACCTGATGATTTGGCACACATTCATCTCGTGATGGAAATGGATCCTGCTCAGGTTAGAGAGTATCTCCATATCCTGAAGATGAGAGCTTTACCTCCAGCTGAAGTGGTCGAGGCACAGGATTATTGGGATTCTGAAGATTGACACAGACAGGATCTACCAAGTCGAATACCCAGTTTTCAAAGTCCAAAGAGAAGACGGTAAACCGTATTCCTTCTCTGAAGCCGATTTTGCAAACCTTGATATAATGGACTTTGAAACCATCTACAACGAATTGAGAGACAAGCGAAGCCGAAACTAACACGAGCAAAGGGAACTAAAGGCAGTGGTAAGGGATGTTCAGAAAGAGCTACGGTACAGCTATCTACATGATCTTCAACGTGGGATAGAAAGCGAGCAAAAGAAGATACATATTCCTAAGCCTGATCAATCCTTACCTGTACCAAGCAGCACTCCAGTTACTACCATCTTCACTTATCCTGTTCATGGAGTTGTTTGGATGCATGCATCGTGAGAAAAGCGGTTTCTCAGATTTCATGAAGTGGCTGCATATTCTGATGGTACATTGTGGGGAATCCGAAATAGACTTGCGTCAGAATTGGCTACGAATAGGAAGAGTACGACAAGGATGTGCAATGACCGAAGAAACTCTCTCATAGAAGCTATCAAGATAATCGATGAAAGAATTCTCTATCGACAAACCCTCCGAAGATTTGAAGGCATGTTTGAGTTGAAAAGGTGAAGACTGATTTTGCCACAAAGGGGGAGATTGTTAGGTCTATTATTTAAATTGTGACAAAATAAGGAAAAGATATGCTTGATTGTAAAAGGAAGTTTATAATTCCTTAAACTCTTTGTTTCCTTATTTAGTATAGGCCTAGCAATATAAATAGGAGTCTAGGGATTACTTTCAAAGAGTCGTCGATTCATATTAGAGAGAGAGCCGAAACTGTGATATCATTGTAATTGATCATACATTCAAGAGATATATGACTACGTAAGTTCTTTAATTATCTTTATAGTCGTATTACTTTACTATTAACGTTTATCTGCCAGTGTGCTTGTTCATCTGGGATCAACAAGAATAGAGTAGCATTTGTTAACCAAGATAAAATGGCTAAAATTAGGGAAATACAAAAACACAAAGTCAAAAAACAACCCTACAACAAAGTTAAATGGCTAGACGGAGAATCGTTATTGTTGTAAGTTTCTTATGATAACTCTCAACTTACCATTGACCTTAATTATAGTTTAAATTTATGTTTTACAAGGCATGAAATGTCTACAAGAATGTTTCCATAGAACAAGTTGTTCATCAAACAGAACTGGTAAAATTCATTGGAAGCAATAGAAGCTAAACGTAGTTTCATCTTTCTCTCATCATATGTTTCCCGTTTTGTTGAAAAGAATGGGAATAAAGACAAACAAACTTGAGATAACATGCCTTCTTCATTAGTTATCCATCCACCTTATCAAATTTTTGAGTAAAGACTTATATTCATGACAACATCCAAAGCTGTTACCTTTCAAATACCACTGTATCCCCGAATTTTTAACTCTTCTTATTGTAAAACAAGGTTAATTCCAGATTTTTATAATTTTTGGGGAAAAAAAAGGGACAGAACCCCTTGGAAGAACTTATTTAAAAAAACTACCATTAAACGAGCCAAAGTTTATAACACTAATGTTCAACTCGGCACGTTCAAAAACCCGATTCAATTTTTCTAGTCAAGTCGATCCATTCGAGCATACCCTTTTTTCAAGCCAAACATGCTCATATATTTATTAATTATACAATAAAAGTATAAAAATTATCGAGCTCAAGCGCATTATTAATTTTTTGAGTCCGGCACGATTAACCTACTACTCGGCTTGGCTCGTTTACGCCCCTAGTCACAAAATATCCCATGGAAGAAATAGACCAGAGCGGGAGTAAAGTAGTCGTGCATTATCAAGATTTGCATAAGTAGCCATTATTCACATCTCCATATAATCAATAACCCAACAAAACTTGATGAAAAAGCTGGTTTTGTTTACTCATTTTTGTACAAAGCAAATGCAAGGTTTGGTCAGATTCAACTATTTCCATCCTAAATTCATACAAGAATATAAACATGAGATTCTAATAGGCTAATTACAACTTACATAGGCTAATTACAACTTACGAGGCCATTATTTCTACATGAAGTAAGACTTATAGCCAAAGTCATATGTCCTTATCACTACTGCTCAAGACTTGTAACCGTTTTCCAACAACAGCAATAAGATTATTTCAGAGTATAAGTCTTATATTTCATCAATGATCGATCCACAGAGTCAACAGGTTCAAACTATCCTGATTAGTCCATCAATAGAGATAAAGAATAAGAAGATCGCTACTCTTGTGACCATTTCTGAGCTGATAACTCCAAAATCTAAAATTAATGGTATAAATAGCAACTCTACTAAAAATTCTTGCAATTTGGCTTACATCCACTTCAAATAATGCCATTTTCTGTTTTTCAACCTCACAAATCCATCTTCTGCCAGTCCCATCAGAAATAGACCATTTGAAGATCAGCATTTCCACAAAGATAAAAACAAAAATACCAACTTGAGAACCCTGGATACAGAGAATGATCCATCTGATTAAAGACACGGTTTGGGATTTAAAAAAAATACAAGGCTACAACTTGTATCATTCAAGGCTGCACGATTAGAAAATCATGATTGAACTGGCAGAGAGCATTATGTGACCAATATGAGAAATTTCAGAAATAGCCATAATCTTTTTTGACATGTACCACTGCAATAACTGATTTGGAGCTTTAGAAAGAACACATATCTGATCAAGATAGAGCAGCATGAAAATTTGGCAAAGTCCAAGCATGTATAGACAGCAAAGCAAAAACTGATTAAAGACCAACCAAAATCCATCTGCATAAACTCTTGTTAAAATAACTATTAATACAGAAAGTTGAAAAACAACATGATTATTTGATGAGTGCAAGCATTTGAGAAAGACCAAAGACCGAAAATACCAAGAACGATACTTACTCGTCTATTTTTTAAGACATGTGAAGGTTGAATGCAAATCTTGGGAAGAGAGTTGCCAACAATGTCTTCCTTATATTCAGTTAAGTGTTGAGATGGTAATGAAATGTATGCCTAATCAAAGAGAAAGAAACAAGAAATTGTATCTCGTTTCAAATGCTAAACTGATTTTTTATTCAAGTGTTATTTGTAAATTCAACAGAAGTAGACTTGAAAAGCTTGTGCTAAAAGCAACTGAGCTACTTATGTATTAATCTTCTTTACAATGCTTTTTGTATTGTTTCTATTTAAATAGAACTTTAGCATTTAAATGGATACCTGAAAAAATGGGAACAATATATTATTGTATCTAAGATAATTTCTATAGCAGGAGTTCTGCATAACTGTAGGTGGCTCAACAAATATGTATAGAGGGAAAAAGGATACAAAAGTAAAACTACCTTATACCATCAACTCTGGCAGTCCGACCCTTCATAAGATGAATGCCCTATAATGCACAAAAGTTAAACCAAAAATCATGGTTGCTTGCCCACGAATCATTGGCTAATGATAATATACCTTCTGTTTCATATCATTAAATAACAACCTGTAGTGCCAGAGTAGCCAACAATCAAAGAAACTTGGTGACTCGAAAAGCTGTGAAACGCTGCTTGGATTCAAAAGTTTGTCCTGCACCAAGAATAGAAAGTACATAAAACCATAAAGCTAATAAAAGTTGAAAACCATTTATCTCAAACATAATCAAAGAAACTTACATGGACCTTCTTCTAGGTCACAACACACACGAAGTCTTTGCCTTAGACACCAATTGAGGTGACCCCAGCTGCTTTAACAATTTTAAATAGTGATCCTTAGCATGGCAAATTCTTTCAGTTTATTATCGTATTAGGAGGATTAGGGATGATGGAGATTGTGGCAATATTTTCCTTGTAGGTATGAAAAAAATGAATCAAAATTATGGCTTTGAACAATCAAGCATAAATCAAAGAACAACCGCTTCAAATCTCTATAGGCTGGAAAAATATAAACAGATATGCTGAAAAGGAAGAATGATTAAGGGAATGATATTTTAGTGCTTTTGTTGGGTCACCGATGATTTGGTGATGAACCACCTTCCTTTATATGAATGAACTTTTACAGGTTCTTTTGAAGGTCTGAAATATGCTTCAAGTATTGAAGAGTCAAAGACTATTCAATCAAGGGTTGTACATCAAAAAGTGGAATTTTGGATGTATCAACCAACTTCAATATTCAGATCATTTTGCCAAGTCAAGATTGGGTCACCAATATAGTGGGTCACCGATGGTACACTCAAAAGTCATCAAAAGTACTAAGGACATCAAATAAGATGAGGTCATCAAGTTTGATGTCATGGTCACCGACACTAAAATCTTGGTCACCGAAATTGCAGGTATATTTTCTAAGGCTGTGATATCAAGTCACAAGTTCAAGGGTGTACACTTTTGTCATTTAGTGAAAGATGAAGTTTATCAAGCAAAGTGTACACTTATCAATTCCAGCCTTACAAGGTATCCACCGATGTGATACATAGTGTGATGTATCACTTAGCAATTTCAAAGAGATAAGTTCTTGACTCACATCAATTGCAAGACACGTGAGCCAGCAAGAACTTGGGCATCAAGCTTTAAATAAAGACATTCTCTTTTATTCTTATAAAAGGAATATTTGTCTTTTAGCTAAAAGGTTTGATGGGACTTCACAGAGCATGAAGAAAAGAAGATAAAGTTATCTGACATTACGTGCTACAAGGAATGGTTCATCCATTATTCTAGTACAAAGGAAGTGGTCTCTTCCTTTGTCCAACAGATAATCTTCCAGCTAATGAAACCTCGATACCGTCCACTTGCATCCCATGCATGGGCACTATAAAAGGAGATGAAGTCCTTCCCAGAAATCTCACGCTTTCAACAAATCTTCAGAGTGATTATTTGTGTGACTGTGGCAAAGCTGTGTGCTATAACAGTATTGTTTTAACTTCCTTAGTGTATAAGTTAATTACTGTTATCTGTGTGTTTAGTTTGATAGAATAGTCTGCCTGTTCTTTTCCGCATCAAACTATCTGTGTGTAAATTTTTAATATTTATATTAAAAAATTTAAAAAGAGTATATTCTGTGTGTTTTATATTCAACCCCCCCTTCTACAAAACCCTCTCTTAGTTAGCCATCTCTCCATGGGGACTAACAAGTGGTATCGCAGCGATTGGTTTAATTCAATAAACCGTATCCGTGATGGCTACTACCTCAAATGTTGATGGTACCTTGCGTACCTCTTCCAAGAATACATATGATTTAGGATCTTTGGCTAAACTCTCCAAGGTTCAACCCAAATAACTTTGGGTTATGGAAAAATCGCATGTTATTATTCTTGGAAGGGATCGATTGTGTATCCCAACATTCTCAAAGCGAGGGACCCTATTGTTCCTAAAATATGGGCTCGCTTTGGCCCTCAAAAGGACGCCGAAGGAAAGGACATAGAGTCAGATGACGAAAGAAGTGAGAAAACTGGTAGATATATCATCAAACCTTCTAACAAATTTAGTGAAGATGATAAACGCCTAGTTGCTTTAGACACTAAAGTCAAATCTGCTCTTGTTGTATCCCTTCCTGATGAAGTGTATCACTCTCTTCTTAACCTTCCCACTGCTAAAGAAATGTGGGATACTTTGAGTGTCTTATATGAAGGCACCAAAGAAGTAAAGAAATCTAACAGAATCTGTCTTGTTAGAAAGTATGAACTCTTCTCCCATGAAAAAGGAGAATCTCTTTCTACCTACTTTAATCGCTTTAACTGTCTTCTCAATGATCTCAAAGTTCTTAGACGATTTTATGATAATGAAGAAGTTCTCTGCAAGTTCATGGACTGTCTCCCAGACTTCTGGGAAACTATCTGTACTTGCATCAAGCAAACCAAGGACTTAGAAATAATGCCTTTAACTGTTCTCTATGAAACTCTTCTTCACTATGAACAAACTAAGAACCGCAGAAAATCTCTTATAAAGGATATCAAATCCTCTTCTAGTGCTTTGATAGGTGATTCAAAATCTTCTTCTTGTATTCCTAGAATCACCTATCCTTCTTCTGATTCTGAAAAGGATATTAAGGAAGACTCTTCTCATCTGTCAGATGCATACTATAGTGTTGCTGATGATGAAGGAGAAGAATCAGCCATTGACATACTTTCTGATAGTATGGCAATGCTTGCTGGAAACCTTAAGAATAAAAGATTTTCTTCAAACCGCTCCAAATTTAATAGAAAACCTTTTTCTCAAAAATCCTCTTCTGATAAAGCAAATGAAAAATGCTTCAATTGTGGAAAGAAAGGTCATTTTGCTTCGAATGCGTATCAAAAAGCTTCCTCTTCGTCAAACCTTCTTCTTCTTATGGCCATGACTTCTCAAAATCACTTCTAGGAAGCATGAAGAGAGAAATAGCCAATCCTCTAAAGAAAATTCCAATCAAAAGAAACCTCCAGGTATAAGAAGTACAAAGCCAAATACAAGAGAGAAAAAGAGAGAAACCAAAGTAAAAATAAAACTTTGGTTGCTGAGGCTCACTGCTGGGAGGATGAGCAAACCTCTGAGAGTGAGAGTGAGTATGTCACTAAATGCCTCATGGCCAAAATCGATGAGCTGGAAGACATGGAGAAGTCACTCTACACTACTCTTGTATCTGCTGAGGGATCCACTTCACGAACAAAACCTCAGGTACCAAATAAAGATCACATATGGTACATGGACAGTGGGTGTTCAAGACACATGACCGGAAACAAACTTCTTCTCTCTAACTTCTCAAAAGAAAAGGGACCCACTGTTTCCTTTGGAGGAAATGGAAAAGGGGTCACCAAAGGATATGGTACCATTTAAAATGGAACCATCACTTTCTCCAGAGTAGCTCATGTTGAAGGGCTAATGTATAATCTTCTAAGCATCAGCCAAATATGTGATTTGGGCTATAAGGTCATGTTCCAGCTATGTGTGTGCTTGGTCTTTGATGTACAGAACAAGATTGTACTAGCAGGAACCCGACTGAATGACGTGTACATAATCAACATGAAGGAAAGTGCAATAGGAGAAGCTGTGTGTCTCCTCTCTCAAGAACTAGCCAAACAAAGTTGGATGTGGCATAAAAGGTTCTCTCATCTAAACTTTAAAACCTTAAACAAACTCTCCAACAAAGAACTGGGTTGTTGGAATACCAAAAATAGTTTTTGAAAAAAAAAAGCTGTGTGGAGCATGTGAAAAAGGAAAACTCACCAGAACTTCCTTTAAAACAAAACAATGCTCTTCTATCTCTCAACCTCTTCAAATGCTTCACATGGATCTGTGCGGTCCAGTAAGCACACCCAGTCTGAGTGGTAAAAAGTATATGCTAGTAATCGTCGATGAATTCTCTAGATATACTTGGGTGTTCTTTCCGAAACACAAGAGTGATGTCACGAAGAAATCATCAGGTTTACAAGAAAGATTGAAAATTTGAATGGTAAACTGGTAAAGTCCTTCAGAAGTGATAATGGCACAGAATTCAAGAATGCTGCTCTGAAAGATTTCTTTGACCTAAAAGGAATTTCTCAGAACTTTTCTGCCGTACGCACTCCTCAGCAAAATGGTGTTGTTGAAAGAAAGAATAGAACACTATGTGAAGTTGCAAGGTCTATGCTGAGTGAATCCAAGTTGCCAACCTATTTTTGGGCAGAAGCAGTTAACACTGCATGCTTTACTCAAAATAGGTCTATCATAGTCAAAAGGCATGACAAAACTCCTTATGAAGTTTTCCATGGTAGAAAACCTGCAGTTGACTTCTTCCATGTGTTTGGCTGTGCTTGTCACATGCTAAATGACAGGGAACAACTTGGAAAGTTTGATCCGAAGTTTGATGATGGAATTTTCATGGGCTATTCTCTCTCCTCAAGAGCCTTCAGAATTTTCAACCTAAGAAGACAATGCATAGATGAATCCATGCATGTGAAGTTTGATGAGTTTGAAACTTCTTCATTATCTTGTGATGAAGAAGAATTAAACCTATGGATAAATTCATGTGTTGGTGAAATTCCATTCTCCTCTCAAATCAATCCTCCAGATAGCAACCCTTCTCAGCCTCCCATAAACACTACCTTACCTTCAGAACCTTCTCTTTCTTCCCCACCTCCTGAAACTAACCCTATAGAAGATCTTACCCACCAAAATACCATATCTCCCTCAAACCTTTCTTCTCTACCTCCTTCCTTACCTCCTGCTCTAAAGTGGACCATGGATCATCCAATAGATCAAATCATAGGAGATCCACAAGTTGGTGTAAAAACCAGAAGAGGCATAAGCAATCTGTGCTTATATGTCAACTTTGTTTCCATTGTTGAGCCTAAGCTGATAAATGAAACCCTAGCTGATCCTAGCTGGGTAATTGCCATGCAAGAAGAACTCTCACAATTTGAGAGAAACAAAGTCTGGAAGTTAGTTCCTCGTCCATCCAACAAAACTATTATTGGAACAAAATGGGTGTTTCGAAACAAGATGGACGAAGAAGGAACTGTCATAAGGAACAAAGCAAGGCTGGTTGCTCAAGGATATCGGCAAGAGGAAGGAATTGATTATGATGAAACTTTTGCTCCTGTTGCCAGATTGGAAGCTATCCGAATATTTCTTGCCCATGCAAACTTACAAGAATTTTCGGGTATTCCAAATGGATGTCAAAAGTGCCTTCCCGAATGGTGAATTAGTCAAGAAGTGTATGTGAAGCAACCTCCGGGTTTGAAGATCCAGTTCATCCATATCATGTGTATAGGCTGGATAAAGCTCTGTATGGACTGAAGCAAGCTCCTCTTGCCTGGTATGACACTCTCTCAGAATATCTACTTAGAAATAAGTATATACGAGGCAAGATTGACAACACTCTCTTCTTCAAGAAATCACAAGGTAATATCATTCTTGTTCAAATCTATGTTGATGATATTATTTTTGGAGCCACCGATGAATCCTTGTGTGATGAGTTTAGCTCCCTCATGCAAAAAGAGTATGAAATGAGCATGATGGGGAGTTAACTTTCTTTCTTGGTTTGCAAGTAAAACAGTCTTCAGAAGGTATTTTCATAAATCAAAGTAAATACATTAAAGATCTTCTGAAAAAGTTTCAATTTGATACTTGCTCTACCATGAAAACTCCTATGGCTCCTCCTCTTAGACTCTTTTCTGATCCTGATGGCATTTCTGTTAATATTACAAATTATAGAGCCATGATAGGATCCCTTCTTTATCTAACTGCAAGTAGACCTGACATTATGTTTGCTACTTGTCTGTGTGCCCGATACCAAGCAAATCCTAAAGAATCACATTTGGCTGCTGTGAAAAGGATTTTTCGGTATCTGAAAGGTACCATAAATCTGGGTCTTTGGTATCCCAAAGACTCAGGTTTCGATCTCATCGGGTACTCTGATTCTGATTTTGCAAGTTCAAAAATTGACAGAAAAAGTACAACTGGAAGTTGTCAGTTACTTGGTGGAAAGCTTGTGAGCTGGTCAAGTAAGAAACAACATTTGGTGTCTACATCTACTGCTGAAGCAGAGTACGTGGCTGCTGGAAGTTGTTGTGCACAGATATTGTGGATGAAAAATCAATTGTGTGATTATAATCAGATTTTCTCAAAAATCCCAATAATGTGTGACAACTCAAGTGCAATAGCCATTGCCAACAATCCTGTGCTTCATTCAAGATCTAAGCACATTGATATCAGGTATCACTTTATAAGAGATCATGTCTCTAAAGGTGATGTGGAGCTTCACTTCATTCCCACTGATTATCAATTAGCTGATCTGTTCACAAAGCCCCTTGATGAAGCAAGGTTCAAATTCCTCATTGGTGAATTAGGTATGGTAAACATAGACTAATATACTTTATATTTATATATAATGTATGTTTTATATATATATATATTCCATATATATATATACTATATACATTTCTATATTTATAACTTATATATGTTATATGTTTTATATATATATATATTATATATATTTATAAATTATATTATATTTATATATATAAGAAAATAAAATAAAAAGAAAAAGAAATATATATATATATATATACAGTAGTGTCGGTGACTAGGTCACCGACGGTATCTCTCTCTCTTTCTCCTCTCTATATTCTCTCAAACCTTAACCCTATCCACCGCCGCTTCTCTCTCTCCGGCCACCGAGATCCACCGAAAAACTACCATAAACCACCACCACAAGCCACCGTCGCCGACGACACACCTCTAGCCTCCGACGACCACAAACATACCTACCATCGGCACCCCAGCCACCGACGGTGACACCACCAACCACCATTGCCACATCGAACCACCGACGCCGTAGCCACCTACACCCACCGACGGCTCACTTTCCGACGTAGCACCGTCGTTCAAACCACCGTAACACGCCACCAATGAACCACCGAGATCTCAGCCACCGACTCCTCGACACCGACGTCATCCATCATCCTTGCTGACGTCACTTTCCGACAACAACACGTCATCCACCGACGTTGTCTTTTCGAAATTGCAACATCGAGCCAAGCCACCGACGACGATCCACTGTGCATCTCATCCACCGACGCTTGCCCTCTCTTCATCCACTGACGTTGTCTCACCATCAAACCACCGACGTTCATCCACTTTCCGACGAGCTCCCTAAGCAACCGACGCTGACGTCATCTTTCTCCCCACTGACGTCATCCCTTACGTCATCCAACGACGTCTACCTTCTTTTTGAGCCACCGACATCTTTCTCTCATATAAGCCACCGACGTTGTTCCCAAGCCACCGACGTTTACATCTCTCTCTCTCATACATCCACCGACATTGTCCACTCACCGAGGTAACCGTTACAAACCTTTCACCTTTTTAACCTCTTAAAGATAACTCTTGACTTACCACTCTTGATAAGCAAGATTATTTGTTCTTATCCCTAATGACATCATCAATGTCAGTACATGCGCCGAATTCAACCCTAAAACCCTTAGAATTCTGACCTTTCAATCACCAAAAGTAATCATTATTTTTGAAAATTGAAATTTCCCTCTCATATATAACCTCCTTCCTCACTACTTCACCACTTTTCTCGCACCCATCTTCTTATTCACAAAAGCAAAAGCTTCAAACCTGCAACTTCATTTCTTCTTCAATGGCTTCTCCATCAAGAACTTCTGAAGAACAAACCATTACCTTTGGATCTTTATCCTTCCCTGCATGCAACTACTATGGACGTATCGGAACTGATAATACTCATCCTGAGTATAATGATGTATGCTGGTTTCTTCAGAGGTGTCCTCTACAATATGCACTCACTGCAAAACCTAAGATGAGTAAGTTTCTTCTTGGAAACTTTTGGCTTTCTTGTACATTTGATGCTTCCACAGATCAAATCCTTGCATCTGTTCTTACCAATGAAGAACATGATGTGGTTTTTGATGTTGAGGATGTTTGAAGCATCCTAAGGCTTCCTGCTTATGATTCATATGAGACATTTCCTTTGGGAAATGAACACCAAATGGTGGTTGCTGCTTTGAACTACTTGGAAGAAAAGAAGGGATCAAAGTCAAAGGGTCCAGGTACTTTACTGCGCAAGAATATGGGAAACATATGGAACTTCTTTTTTGCTCATCTGATTCTGTGCCTGAGCAAGAAGACAGGTGGCCCGGATCAGTCACCTTCCCAAGTGACAGAATTGGCACATGCTCTAATATTTCAAAGGAGGATAGACTTTGCAAGCTATTTCTTCAATGAAATGATCTCCTCATTCTCTACCATCCGACGTCCTCAGGTACCATTTCAACGACTTTTCTCTCTTATTATTCATGCAAAGTTGGCAGAAAAACTGGAGAAAAGAGATGACATCATATATGATCTCCCTCTTCATCAAGTGGGAAATCAAATTATGAAAAAGGTTGTCTTAGCATCAGACAACCCTCTCCGACAATCTATGATTGAGTTTGCAAGGAATGCAACTCTATCTTGGGGAGAAAATGAGCCCCGTCTGCAAAGGACCTCAGGTATGTCTTCTACTCCTTCTGCACCTAGAGTAACTGATGTGCCCAAATCTCGTAAGAGATCCAAAGCGTCGGGCACATCTACCTCCGCATCCACCGATGCTACGAAGCCAAAAGAACCTTTGGCTTCTACCCAAGCATCTAAGTCCCAAAAGCGGAGACACTCCAAAAGCCCCCCAAAGACTTCTTCAAAGAAGTCTAAGGGTACCCAAAGGGTCTCACCTCACAAGCCACCTACTAACTCCCAAAAGTTAGTAAGTGTTGAAAAGATTCCTACCCGACCCAAGGACCAGTTAACCCAACCTAGCTCCTCCATGCCCTCCCAAAAGGACATGGTTGTAAAAAGGGACATCCCTATTATTGCTTCATCAATTTTCTCTTTAGTTGATGAAGAAGACTTGGACTCTCCCATCCAAGCTGCCTCTTCTCCACCCCCTGAGCTCTCACAGCTCCTTTTCCACATTCCACATGAGAGTGCATCACAACCAGGTGCATTTGATGGAACATCCCATTTCTCTGACCCCACTGTGTCCGACACTGCACCTTTATCAAGTACGTCTCCCGTACATGAAAAGGTTATGGAGGAACCCATTACTGAGGAATCTCCTTGTAGACACTCTTCTCCACGTGTCTCCCCCACATCTCCTAAATCCCCCCCAAGTAAACCTACAGGTTTGGTGGATTATTCTTCCAATGATAATGATGATGATCAACCACCAAAGCCTCAACCTTCAGCTCCCATGACTTCCAAACAGGGAGATGATCTTCTCACAGCTTTTACAAACTTTACCAGTAATACTTTACGCAGGGTGGAAGCTCTAGAAAATCATGCTGCTAAGAAAAAGGAAAGAATGGATTCCCTTTCCTCATCTCTTAGATCTAACATTGAGGAGTTGTCGGTGAGTCACCCAACTCTAATGACATGTTTAGATCTCCTACACTTGGACATCCTTGATCTTCAGCAAGGGTTTTCTTCAAGTCAGGCATCTATGCTTTCTTCTATACAGGAACTTCGGAGTTCATCTTCAAGTCAAGTCACAAATATTTCTTCTCTCATTGCCAATCAACAGGCAATTATGGACTCTCTTCTCAGTCTTCACACCAAAGTTGATAAAGTTCCAACCTCTGCTCCAACGGTTGAACTAGATATTGGTGATTCATTCTTCCAGGACACTGATAGATTTGTCCTTCAAAGAGTTGAGAAGAAAATTGGTGCTCTCTGCTCTGATATAGAAAAGATCAAGACTTTTCTCTCTTCAGTGGGTTTCAAGGGTTCAACCACTGAGGGGGAGAAAAATAAGAAGACCAATGCTACCACCTCCACAGCCGCCGACGCCGCCACTGCCCCTGCCCCTGTAGCCGCCGACGTTGCTCCTGCAGCCGCCGACATCGGTCCATCCACCGATGGTGGTATGGCCACGGTCACCGACGTGACCCATCTGGTCACCGAGGTGACTCCTCACGTGGTCTCCACTATCTCTGTTCCTTTGGTCACCAAGTTACCTGAAGCAGCTGTTGAGGGGGAGAGTGTCAGTGCTCAACCCCTTGAAACTGAAGAAGAAAAGAAGAGAAAAGAAAAAGCCAAAGGAAAGAAGCCTCTTTCCTTTGAAGAACAGAAGGAAGAGAAAAAGAAAAGGAAGAGGATGAGAGATCCTCACGGATACTCCGAGACTTCACCGCCCCAAAGACTCACCGATCCTCTTGGGGTAATTCTCTCCGAGGTCGAAAGAGAAGACGCCATCGTGGCTCGGCCTGAATTTGATCGGACCAATGTACTCAAGCTAGCTCATGATGAAGCTATTCATGCACAGTAGTCGATGCTCTTCAAGCTCGTAAAGATGAGCTTGAGAATATAAAGAAAAAATCTGAAGCTGCAAAGATGCTTGAAGAAGCAAAGAAAACAAAGGAAGTTGAATGGTTTAAAAGAAGGCTGAAGAATAGAAAGGATGACTCAAAAATCATTGGTGCTACCATCCATCCTCCAATAAAGAATTCTCCCAAACTTCTTGTCACAATTAAAAGAGTCGACTCACTCTTAAAAGTTTATGAATTAGAATGGCTTGAAGTTCTTGGGATAACTGAATGGTTGGAAGTTGGAAATTGTGTCTCAGAGAGTAGAGGAAAGTACAAGGAGCATGAATTCTCCCAAACTTCTTGTCACAATTAAAAGAGTCGACTCACTCTTAAAAGTTTATGAATTAGAATGGCTTGAAGTTCTTGGGATAACTGAATGGTTGGAAGTTGGAAATTGTGTCTCAAAGAGTAGAGGAAAGTACAAGGAGCATGTACTAAATACACTTAGAAAATTTTTCATCAAAATGGTGAAAATTCAGAAGGAGCACAATATTTTGGTAACAACTTTTGAAGCACAACAAATGTACTTTATCCAGCGAGGGCTTTCGGGAGAAATGATCAATCCTCCCAAATCTAAAAAGAAGGGACATTTTGTTATGCTTCATGAACGTGGCATCAAGATTGATGCTTCAGGTATAAATATTTCTATTCCCACTCCTATTGCTTATCCAGAGACAAGCATGGTGACTGAGCCTGAACTTGGAGTGTTCTTTGAGGATATCTATGGCAGCATAAGTTTCTTCAGAGCCTCTGACATTCCAAGGCTTCACAACTCCTTTTTGTATGCTATTCTTCCAGTGCCTCCTATTGAAGACTATGGCATCACAAGAATGATCTTGGATGAACTAAAAAGAAGAGAACCCTCCTCAGATCCTTGATCCTACAAGCATAGTATAGTGTGAACTTTATTAATCATGTACTTTGATCAATCTATGTGTTGATTAATAAAAGTTCATACTTTTCTTTCATCTCATCATACTTTTCTTTCATCTCATTTTCTTGTTTATATTTTTACATGTTTTGCACATAGTTAAACTTATACTTATTCTTTCATTCAGTTTATACTCTTATACTGTACATACTCAGTTTAAAAAAAAATCAAAAAAAAAATCAAAAAATAAATAAATAAATAAAAAATCTGAGTCAAAAGAACCCAAAAGAAAAATAGAAAGAATTCTTTTCTAACTTACAGGTATCATCATCAAATAGAGGGAGATTGTTGGGTCACCGATGATTTGGTGATGAACCACCTTCCTTTATATAAATGAACTTTTACAGGTTCTTTTGAAGGTCTGAAATATGCTTCAAGTATTGAAGAGTCAAAGACTATTCAATCAAGGGTTGTACATCAAAAAGTGGAATTTTGGATATATCAACCAACTTCAATATTCAGATCATTTTGCCAAGTCAAGATTGGGTCACCAATATAGTGGTCACCGATGGTACACTCAAAAGTCATCAAAAGTACTAAGAACATCAAATAAGATGAGGTCATCAAGTTTGATGTCATGGTCACCGACACTAAAATCTTGGTCACCGAAATTGCAGGTATATTTTCTAAGGCTGTGATATCAAGTCACAAGTTCAAGGGTGTACACTTTTGTCATTTAGTGAAAGATGAAGTTTATCAAGCAAAGTGTACACTTATCGATTCCAGCCTTACAAGGTATCCACCGATGTGATACATAGTGTGATGTATCACTTAGCAATTTCAAAGAGATAAGTTCTTGACTCACATCAATTGCAAGACACGTGAGCCAGCAAGAACTTGGGCATCAAGCTTTAAATAAAGACATTCTCTTTTATTCTTATAAAAGGAATATTTGTCTTTTAGCTAAAAGGTTTGATGGGACTTCACAGAGCATGAAGAAAAGAAGATAAAGTTATCTGACATTACGTGCTACAAGGAATGGTTCATCCATTATTCTAGTACAAAGGAAGTGGTCTCTTCCTTTGTCCAACAGATAATCTTCCAGCTAATGAAACCTTGACAGCTGTCCACTTGCATCCCATGCATGGGCACTATAAAAGGAGATGAAGTCCTTCCCAGAAATCTCACGCTTTCAACAAATCTTCAGAATGATTATTTGTGTGACTGTGGCAAAGCTGTGTGCTATAACAGTATTGTTTTAACTTCCTTAGTGTATAAGTTAAAGACTGTTATCTGTGTGTTTAGTTTGATAGAATAGTCTGCCTGTTCTTTTCCGCATCAAACTATCTGTGTGTCAATTTTTAATATTTATATTAAAAAATTTAAAAAGAGTATATTCTGTGTGTTTTATATTCAACCCCCCTTCTACAAAACCCTCTCTTAGTTAGCCATCTCTCCTTGGGGACTAACAGCTTTCGATTCTTAGCTTACTTTGACATCAACCAAGAATAATAGAAGACGAAGGAGAGTATTGTTTGAAGTTCTTTGAAATTAGAAGATGAAAGAGAGGGAATCGTCTATTTAAAAAGACCACAACCAGACTTATGCAAACGGGAATAGTATTCAATATACACAAACCTAAAACCAAATTGGGAGGTTTGTCCTCTTTTGAGGTTGGAGTCGAGAAGAGGTTGTAGTCAAACTTCGTGGTCTCGATATCTATCCCAAGATTTAGAAATGGAAGAGAGAAGAGAGATGCCTGAGAGATAAATTATAGCTATGATGAAAGATTTTAAAACTTGAAACTAAAACTTTGCGGGAGATTTATTTGAGCGGGAGCCTGAACAGGAAATAAGGTTTCTGACTTCAAAAAAGTGGTAGTACCTATATATTTGTTTGAACAGAATCCAGATTAGGCATGAAGAACTTGTACATGTTTCTTTACAAGTTGTAATCCATAGTTTTTTTAAATTCATGCATAAAATGGTTGTATATTACGTTTTATTACTTGTACTTAGAGTTTTTCAGTTTTTCTACTTAAAATAATTGTATTATCCATTATGGGTTTTAATTAAGACTTTAGGCATAAATGTTTATCAATGTACTATAGATATATCAAAAGATATGAGAGAGACAAAGAGGTGGGGTCATGCTTCAATAAAACAAATTATTGTGAAATGACTAAAACACTCTCCTAATTAACATATTTAACATGGATATGTTAACGGAGTTAGGACACAAGGACCAAAAACGTGTGAAAATGTAAACCATAAGAACCAAATCCATAATTATTTTGAAAAAATGACACACGGTCTTATTAAGTGTAAACCACAAAGACCAATCATGTAATTTACTCAAATTCTAATTATGTATTAATTTAAATAATTAGAATTACCCAAACAGTTAATTATTTGATTATTACAACTTTAAGCCATTGCATATTTGCTATTAAGTTTTATCTCTTTATAAAAAAGTTTGATGGAAATTATTGTTTATATAAAGTTTGTTTGAAAGTTAATTACTTGATTGTTTGAAAATTTGATAGGTTAAAATATATAAAATATTTTAACAATAAATATCCAAAATAAAGAAAATTGCCTTAAAATTGAAAACGAGAACTTTAACATATTATTGAAAATGAAAATAAAAATGAAAAAGATGATAAAGAAAATAAAAAATGAACATTTTATAGTTTTTATCATTTTCTAAGAATAAATTCTTTAAAATGAATAAACAAGAAAAAGAAATAAGATCATATTTCATAAACATAAATTAACTTATTTTTTGAGTTTATTATAAAAAGCCCTAACTTATTGAAACACATTAGTTTCAATAAACTCCATAAATATTTTTTTTACCCTTTTCTTTTGTTTACCCTTTTCAATCATATCCTTCATTAACATCAATTATTATTTATTATTACTAAGTGTCAACTCTTAATAATTAATTCTAATTAATTATAATGTCTATTATTTTATAATAGACTTGGGATCACGCAAGACCATCCTGTTTCCATGAGACCCGTGGGACCACCTTTTACACTTGAAACATTACAACATTGTTAAGGTAAAAAAATATGAATCTTTAAAGTATTTTTGCTATTAAAGTAACTTACATAGTATTTTTGCTGTGAAGGTTCAGATTTTTTTTACCTTCACAATGTTTTTGCTGCGAAGTTTTCAAGAGTAAAAATGTGGTTTCACGGGTCTCCGACGGGTCTCACGGAAACAGGCTGGTCTCACGTGAACCAATCATATTTTTTTTATCTTCACAATATTTTTGCTGTAAAATTTCAAGTGTAAAGGGTGGTCTCACGGGTCTCATGGAAACAGGGTAGTCTCGAGTGATCCCAACCCTTTTATAGTATTCATATTCATATATATATATATATATATATATATATATACACACACTCACACATATATAGGGTTGGGTTCACGTGAGACAAACATGTTTCCGTGAGACCACCCTTTTTACACTTGAAACTTCACAGCAAAAACACTGTGAAGGTAAAAAAAATATGATGGGTTCACGTGAGACCAGCCTGTTTCCCTGAGACCCATCGGAGACCCGTGAAACCACTTTTGTACTCTTGAAAACTTCACAGCAAAAACCCTGTAAAGGTAAAAAAAAATCTGAACCTTCACAGCAAAAACACTGTGAAGGTTACCTTCACAGCAAAAACACTATGTACGTTACTTTTATAGTAAAAATACTTTAAAAATTAATTTTTTTTTACATTCATAATGTTTTTGCTGTGAAGTTTCAAGTGTAAAAGGGTTGTCTTACGAAAACAAACTGGTCTCACGTGATTCCAAATCCACATATATATATATATATAGATATATATCAATTAAATTTAAAAATTTAATTTATAATAAAAGCATCTTTAACAAAAGAGTAAAATCTAATTTTTGTCCTAAGTTTAGTAAAATCTTTGAAGTGAGACCTAAAGTTTGATAAATCCAAAAATTATCGTTATAATTCTTATTTTGCTCTGTGGTCTCTGATCGTAACTCTCTAGATTGTCCGTTAAAAGAGAGGGGTATTTTGACTTTTCTTTTACTTCCTTAATTCTCTTTCAATATATTAAAATATTAGATATATAAATATATTGTATTATTATATATATGTGTAACGTATAATATGTGTGTGTATAATTTTGACAGAGATGAAAGTTTCGTACCATCGTCAATGCCGTCTAATTCCCTGTCACCGGCAAAAAGCCTCCGTTGTAAACCTTCACTCCCCTTCTCCTCCGGCAAACCCCCCATAAGGATAGTTTTCCTCCACTCCCCATCTGCTTCCCCTTCCCCTTCGGCCTAACCCATCACACCATGGAAGGTTTTCTTCTTCCACTTCGAAAGCTCCAACGAACTCGGTCTCCCCCTTCCTCATGTGTTTCATCTCTGGCAACATTGCCTCCTCCGATGAACCATACCTTCCATCTCCATTTCGATCTTCAACCTAGATCTACACCCACCATAGCAGGTCGACCTTCAACCCAGATCTACACCCACCGTAGCAGGTCAAGCTTCGATCTGTTGCGTCACTCCACCATCATAATGCCCTTATCTTAACCAGCTTCGCCGTCGCCACCGACATTTAACCTCTGAGTCCGGTTTCGGTGACACCCTAGGTCTGATGAATTCTTCTTAGATTGATAGCTGTTATAGTTTAGTAATTATTTAATTTCCTTTTGATGCCTTCCATTGGTTTTGATGATGGAACATTTAAGTTGTTCATCATTTTAATAGTGGAAAATTTTGTTTTGTTTATTTGATGAATTTGATCTTGAATTCTTGTTGAATGGTAAGAAATTTGATGGATCAGAATCCTCGGTCAAAAGGGTCAAAACGATAGTGGATTTCCCCGTGAGATTTTATATACATAGACTATGCATATGAAGATGAATCTTTCCCTAGATTCAAGACCCTTTTTGTTCTAAATATTTCTTGATGAAGAAAAGCACAAGGGAATTTTCTACAGTTTCATAAATATTTGTTTTTTTTTTCGGAAGTAAACATGATTTTATCTTGGCTGCCAGATGTTTGTTGTTTTGTCTTTGTGAAGGATTTGATAAATTTCAGTTTTTGAACGAGTATTGTAGCTTCTACCTTCGCTGATCATTGGTTCTTTAGCTTCGATCGTGGTTTGAGCTTCGATCTGGGTTTGGTTTTGTTTCATTATTTGAATTCTAGATTTTGGAGATGAAACATGGGAAGAAGATGCATATGAAGATGAATGGGTTATGTTTTTTTTTTTTGCTAGCTCAGTTACACAAGGTCCTGATTATGTTTCAGGAACAAGTACTATAATTTTTTTACACTTTGGATCTGGTAATTTTCATTGGTTTCGGCTTTTTGGATATGACTGGGGGAGAAGATGACAATCGGTGTTAGATATGGAAGACGATATATACATAGTCTGAGAGAGAGGGGATATTAATCAAATATAATTTATAATATTACATTTTGTTTTGTTTTTTAAACTTTTTTTAATGAAAATTAGTAAAAAGACTAAAATACCTCTCATTCTAACGAAGATTATTAATGAAGATTATTAATGAAGTTAGTGATCAGGACCACTTTCAGAGAAAAATGTAAACCACAAAAACGGCTTTTAGAGTTATCAAAATTTAGGTCTCATTTTTAGACTTTTCAATAAACCTTGAGGACCAAAATTAAAGTTTACTCTTAACAAAATTTTCAAAATGGAGAATTAATGGTTAAATTTTTAATAAAAAATTAATCTATCTTTAACAACTTCTCCATTTTAGTTATTAAAATATTCAATACAATTAATAAAATATTATTTATTTATTCTTAAACATTTAATTTCAAGATTTTTCATTGGTAAGAAAACAAATATATTTTCTACCGAATTATTTTTAGGGAGTTCTTCATATTTGTAGAATTTTATCTGGTGTCTCCTACTTTCTTCATTGTGTGTGTAACATATTCAACAATTCTTCAAAATAGATAAGTAAAAAGATCAAAATCTCCAAAAAAAAAATTACATTCATCTTCACCATATTCAACATTAAAATATTTGACAAAATAAAATAATATTTCTTTCTGTTAAACATTTAATTTCAAACAAACAAATTGTAGAATGAATAAAAAATTATCTCCCTCGTAAATAATTATTTTTGAAAAAATCTTCAAATTTGTAAAATTTCATCCCTACTTTTATACTTTCTCCATGTTTAAAAAGATTTTGAAAACTTGTTAAAGTAAAAACCCTAAAATCTCCATTTTAGAGAACATGTTAAAGATGCTAAGAACTTTTCTTATCCTCATATTTATATTTAAATACTTCAACAATATCAAAGAATATTATATATATACACTATACACATATATTAAATTGTCGTTGTTAGAAATTAAAGTATGAGTCAAAGAAGAGATGTCTACAAAAGTCAACACACTCTTCTTGTTATAACTAATTGTTGTTAGACGCTCCCTTTAGCATACGACACTTTGTAATTGGCTAGCATTTTGACTTTCTGTTTTTGTATCTGTATAAATAGCATTATATTGTGTTTGTAAAAGTTGTCGATCAATACATTTACATTTTGAAGAATACTGTGCGTAATTCATAACTTTGTCTACTTTGATTCAAAGTTATCATTTCATAATCTTTGTTCTTCATTCTGTTTACTGTTCTATTGATTTAAATTGTTAATTGATCTGCTTCGGCATTTCACTTTGATTCAATACTCTCAATTAACAATCGGTTTAAAGGAATCTGAACCAACAATTGGTATCGTAGCCTTCTAATCAATCTATTGATTATTAGATCTCTTCAATTGAAGAAATTCCTTTCGATCGAACAGTATTTTCTCAGATTCAAAATTTGTTTATTAATCCACTCTGTTTTACGAGATTTTGTTAAATCGTTAACAATCTTCTCTTAAATTGAGTCATTCATTTTGTAATCAAGAAACAAGTGATATTATCGAATTCGTTCTTCTATCAAATTGAGATTTAATTGTTCTAAATTTCTTTCAAATCTTCAAATTTTCTCTTCTATCCTACTCAAATGGCAAATTCGAGCTCGAATGCCGTTTATACGTCCGGGTCCCCGACTAAACCTCCAACTCTTGTACGTGATGAATACTCACAATGGAAGATTCGAATGGTTAACTTCTATGAGGGATCGGATGTCGAGTTATATCCAATTATTCAAAACGGTCCGTTTGTTCCCACAACTACTATTCCCGTAATTCCACGACCGCAAATACAGTAGATGAGGTACCGCAAGACTCGGTTCGAAGTCAAGGAATAACTGGACTGATGAAGAAAAGGCTAAGGTGGAATTAGCTAAGAAAGCTAAGTCTCTCGTTGATAATGGCCATTCCAAATGAGATTTTTCAATCTCTCGGACTCATGTGACACAAAGAAAGATTTATGGGATCAACCTTGGAGAATCTCTTAGAAGGTGGTGCGAAAATGAAAAGCAATGTAAGAGCCCAAGCTCTAAATGAATATAATAGTTTTCAAGCGACCGATGAATCTCTCGGAACAAACATTTCATCGATTCAACAATCCGATTAATCTCTCGTGAAGAGATGTGACATTGTTAGATCAAAGGAAGACAACAATGTTCTATTTCTCAAAAGGTTAAACCTCGAATGGTCAAATCTATCCATGTCACTACAAGCCAATCAGACCTCAACAATGGTCGTTGCATGATGTATTCGGTACATCGCAAGCTCATGAAAAAGAAGTTGTTCGTAAAAGAACAAACATCGGAGGTCCTCTCCGTTTGATCTCGAAACAAAAGGAATCAAGACGAAGTGATGACAGAAGAAATCGAAGGCCTTCATATCGTAGACCGCTCCGAAGATGACTCGAATCGATGATGAAATTAAAGCGTTTGCTGACTCTCTGGCTTTAATAACCAAGCAATTTACTAATCGTTTTGGAAATAGGTCTTTGAAAGGAAATAAACGATTTGATCGTCCCTATGTTCCTAAACAAGAAGTACAGAGTAAGAGAAAATGTAAGAGAAGAAAGAAGAAGAATTAAAAAGGAAGAAAGATGTTCCGTACAGATGTGGCAAGCCCGACATTACTCGAGAGATTGCAGAGGAGCTCTGGAAAAGGATAAGACTTATTACAAAAACAAATATAAGTACAATGTCACTGAAAGAGCACACTTGCGTAAAAAGAAAAGTGCAAGATGAATCCAATATGATGAAGCCATGTTCTGTGGAATGGCAAACACAAACGAATCGCAGGATCAACCCTCTCCGAGTCACCGGTTAGTAATTTCTCTCGGGATCATCCGAGCTTGAACAAATGATTGTGATGTTATCAAACAATTTTGAGGAACTAAAACTGAAACTCACAATCGAAAAGAAATTACGAAAAAGTACTGAGAAAACTCTTTCTACAATCAAAAGGGAAAGAGATATTTTCAAAAGAGAAATGGATTTACTTACAGAAGAAAAACTCGAATTAAATACTGCAAAGGAAACGATTTCCATGAGTTTAAAACTTTCTGAAGAAAAACTTAAAAAGGAAATTTTGAATCTCAATAAACTTCTGGAAGGAAAAGAGAAAGAAATCAGAGACAAAGAGAGTGATAGACTCAACTCTAGCACTTAAAAACTATTTTCGTAAAAGAGAGAGAATTTTTACACATTGAACTTCAAACGTAAAAAAGCTACAGATTATAACATATCCGGATGCGTGTAAGGTTCATGACAAAATTAACACACAAGTAGGAAGATCTCGGACTTGGTTTCGAGGACCTAGATCCCTACACGTGTAAGAAAAGGTCGTATCCGAAATCTCGTTTTTTTGTGTTGGACAAATACAGAAGCCAAAGTTTCCAATTTTGTATGAAAAATCTATTTTTAAAAAATCTAGATATGAAAACCATCATAAAAAAAGCAAACTTAAATTCGAAAATATTGAATATTGTTGTAAAACAAATGTTGATCTAAATAAAGTTCAGAAGAAAGATGATATTTTCAATTTTGGTTCAAATAAACATACAATTTTGAATCCAGAGGCAGATATTTTTGTTCCAAGTCAGGCAGAGGAAGATCTACGACTTATGTTTGAAAACGATATTCTCTCTACTCTGGATAAGTATTTTAGAAATGAAACTCTTTGTGAGAATCATCCGCAGATCTCTCCCTGTTCATTTGAAGATTTACATCTTTCTGAAACTCAAGAAAGCTTGGCTGAGATTACGTATCCATGGGAGAATGACAATAATGATGAAGAATTTTTTGATAACTCTGAAAATTACCTTTCAAATTTAGAAATTAATTCTTTTAAATCATCAAAAGTTATCACAAATAATTCAGAAATTATTGATAAAAAGGATGATTATTTGTATACTGATAAATCTCAAGAAATCAGAGCTTCTAATAGAGATTGTGCTTAACTTTCAAGTGGTATACCTATTCTTCCTGTTTCTCGTTCCGGTAACCGAGAAAATCGCATCTATACATCCGTACTTCTTAGATATGTGTCTCAAAGCCAAAACATGTCTTGAACTTGAGAAAGAGTATGCGTAACTCAAAAACAAAGTGCAAAATCAAACGATTTTAAACTCTACTCTTCCGAAGTTTACTAATATTCAAAAAGGCAAATGGAAATCCTCTAATTCTTATGTTCCTTTTTCAAGAAATAACAGAGCTTCTCCGCAAAAGTAGATCGTAGAAGAACACGTAAAAGAAAAAGCCGTAACTAAAACAAAAGTCTAGTCTAGATAGGTTCTCTAGAACAACCGATACTAGAAAAGACTTTAGAAAGAATAATTGTAATTACCATTCTCGCAATGAAAATTCAATTCAATCTTCTATGTTTCAAACTTTTCCGAATGTTTTTCACCGTTCTTAAAGTTAAAACAATTTTTCTCGCAAACCTCTGATCATTCCAATTCACAGTATGTTTGTCACAAAAAGAATAAAACTCACAAAAACCAAAAACCAAAAATAAAGTCTTTACCTTCTCGTTAAATCAAAAAACAAGCATACTCCAAAAGCTAACATAAAAGGACCCATTACGCGATGGGTACCTAAGAAATTCGATTTTTGATCGTTGCGTAAATGCGCGCATATCCGGTATCTTGACTCGGATGCTCGAGGCACATGATCGGATCCCAAAATTTACTATCCCAATTCAAGGACAAATCATGTGGAGTAGTAACTTTTGGTGATAATGGTAAGGGTCAAATAAAAGGCTACTTTCGTACTCTTACAAGAAGGTAATATCACCTTATCAAAGGTAGCTCATGTTTCGCTTGAAACATAACCTCCTTAGTGTAAGTCAACTTTGTGATTCTAAAATACTAGTAGTATTTGATGAAAAACATTGTTATTTATTCTCTAAGGCAGTGAAGAACTTTGGAGAGCAGATGAAAGGTAACTTGTATATGATGAATTTTATCTCTAAGGATGGTAAGGAAACTTTATGTCTCATCTCCAAAAAGAGCGAAGTTGCGTGGCTCGGCATCATAAAATGTCTCACTTAAATTTTAATAATCTTGAGATGCTTGTTAAAAACAAACTCGGTATCCGGACTTCCCGTATATTCATTTTCAAAAAGATCACCTCTCCGCCCGCATGTGAAATGGGCAAAATTAAACGAGCATCTCATAAAACAAAAAGTGATCATTCTTGTACTAGACCTCTCGCAATTATTACATGTGGATCTCTCGTGGTCCAATTGCAATTCGTAGTCTATCCGGGTAAAAAGTATATTCGGTACTAATTGATGAATTTTCCGTATATACTTGGCTTGCTTTCGTTCGTCAAAAGTCGAAGTCCCTGGTACTACGAATATGATGACCGTAATTCAAGTTCTTCTACATCGAAGATTCACAGCCTTCAAGTGATAATGGTACAGATTCAAGAACGCCAAGCTTGAATCGTATCTTGTTGAACAAGGAATTACTCAAAACTTCTCTGGGCTCGTTCGCACTCCACAACAAAACGGTGTAGCTTCGAACGTCGCAACAACCTTGGTTGAAGCAACCGTAACGATGCTCGCAGCCTTCGGTCTCCCAATTCACTTCGGGCCGAAGTCATACACGCTTGTTGCACTCAAAACCGTTCAATTATTGTCAAGAGGCATCTCAAAACCTCTTATGAGCCGATTAATAAAAGAAACCATCCGTAAAAATTTTTCATATCTTTGGTTGCGTATGTTTTATCTTAAACGACAGAGATAATCTTGGCAAATTTGATCCGAAGTCCGATGAAGCTAAATTTTTAGGCTACTCGTTAAATTCAAGAGCTTTCCGAGTTTTTAACTTACGAACAAAAAACTGTTATGGAAAGCATCAACATTGACTTCGATGATAACACCCAACCGACTTCCGAACACTCTACTTCGTAACTCAAGCTTAATACCGTTACTTCGACTATCTTTCGTGTTCCGCAGAATCCGAGATTGATGCTATTTTTCAAGATTTTCTCGGGCGACGAAGTTGTGTGTCGAAGCTATGTCACCTCCACATTTGCGTATACCGTATATTCTCCAAGCCTCGTGCATTACTCTCCTCGGTCCTCGCTTCTTCGTTTCATCCGTCACGTTTATTTGTCCGTAAGTTCCCACTACTCCTACATCCGCTACCGAAGCTACTTCGTTCCATCATCCGAGGGGGAGACACAAGGACAGTGACAAAACAGATACAAGGACATACGGAGAAGAAAATAAAGAAGATTTTGTGTTTCCGCATGAAATCATTTCGTCAAATAAAACAACCCAATCAATTTCTCAACCTAGAATGACGAAATGGACTAAATCTCACACACCAAACATCTTATAATTGGTAGTCCTTTCCGAGGGGGTCGAACACGATCTGCCTACCGCAAATGAAGCATTCTTTGTTAATTTTCTTAGTATGATCGAACCTAAACGTGTATACATGAAGCCTTAGTTGAACCAAGTCGGGTGGATGCTATGCAGTGAAGAACTACTTCAATTCGAAAGAAATAAAGTTTGGCGTCTTGTTCCTTTACCAAAAGGCAAAGTTGCTATTGGCACAAAATGGGTATTTAGGAACAAAAAGGATGAAGATGGAATTGTTGTCGAAATAAAGCTCGTTTGGTGGCTAAAGGTTACCGCGCAAGAGGAAGGTATCGATTATGATGAAACCTTTGCTCCCGTTGCAAGACTAGAAGCAATAAGATTATTCTTGGCTTTCTCCGCATACAAAAACTTCAAAGTCTACCAAATGGATGTTAAATGTGCATTTCTTAATGGATGTCTAAAAGAAGAAGTGTATGTTGAACAACCTCGATGGTTTCAAAGATGCAAGATATCCGTAATATGTTTATCTTCGACAAAGCTTTGTATGGTCTAAAGCAAGCCCCAAGAGCCCTGGTATGAACGACTATCGAAATTTCCGATCAAAGAACGATATGAAAAAGGTAAAATCGATACAACTCTGTTCATCAAAAGAGGCAAAGGTATGTTAACTATAGTTCAAATTTACGTGGATGACATAATATTTGGTTCTACTCATCAAACAAAATGTTGATTTGTTTTCTAAGTTGATGGAAACTAATTTGAAATGAAAGTATGATGGGAGAATTAACTTTCTTCCTAGGACTTCAAGTTAAACAAAGCACCTCTCGGTATCTTTATAAATCGTGCAAAATATGTTTCTCGACATGCTTAAAAAGTTTCATCTTCAAAACTCATCATCCATGAAAACACCTATCTCTCCCGGTATGAAATTAGGACCCGACTCCTCTAGTAAATCCGTTGATATTACCAAATGCCGAGGAATGATTGGTTCTCTTTTATATTTAACGTTAGTAGACTCGATATTATGTTTGCCACTTGTCTTTGTGCTCGTTATCAAGCCAATCCTAAAGAGTCTCATTTGGTCGTCGTAAAAAGAATTTTTAGGTACTTAAAAGGTTCACCATCGTCGGGCCTTTGGTATCCTAAAAATTTCGGATTTGATTTAATGGCGTATACGTATTCTCGATCATGCAGTTGTAAGCTTGACAGTAAAAGTACATCGTGTAGCCGTCAACTTCTCGGGAAATCGACTTATAAGTTGGACATCCAAGAAACAAAACTCGCGTATCCACATCTGGCAGCCGAATATGTTGCCGTCGCTAGTTGTTGTTCACAAGTTATTTGGATGAAGACCCAACTCGGCAGATTATGGTCCGATATACGATAAGATTCCCATCCTCTCCGTGATTCTCGAAAGTGCTATCGCCATTACGTAAAATCCAAGCCAAAGATTCCAAAACAAAGCATATCGATGTCGTGTATCATTTCATCAAGGATCATGTCGAAAAGGTACAATCGAAATGTATTTTGTTTCTACCGATTATCAACTTGCCGATATTTTCACAAAAGCTCTTGATGAGAGACGTTTTAACTTCTTAATTAGCAAGTTGGGAATGCTTAATATGTAACAATGATTTCTTCGTAAGCATCCGTGCCTCCGAACTATTCTCGACGATACTTCGTAAGTCATCGAAGTCTCGATGCTTTCGAACTCTTCGTAACACTTCGTAAGCCTCCCGAGTTACTTCCGATTTTCTCGTTTCTTAATAATATTTTTCTTTCAAGAGAAATCATAAAGTTGCGTATCGAGAAACGAGGTAAAGAAGCTACTACAAGGGGGGAGTTCACCATTCAAGTGGGGAGTTTACCATTCAAGGGGAGTTTCACAATGCGTAAGATATTCGTCTAAGTCTAACTCGGTTAGTCGTCTTCTCGATTTACTATTTCACTTAAATTTTATTTGAATCTATCTCGCTTCCGAGTTTCTCTTGCCGCCAAGGTCTCTTAGACTTTTGATTCATTTCAAATTTTTTTAAATATAAATCAAGTCGACATGTTTTTCAACTAAATTTTCTATAAATTGATATTTCTTATAATTTCCATTAAAAATATAAATTCAATCAACTCTTGTCTCCAAGGTTGTTTAAATCTATATGTTTAATGCAAATTCTTCTTTATTATTCTTTTATAGAAACTAAACTCTCATGTGATTTTTGTTTTCACTTGATCGATTTTTAAACTTAAATAAATAAAATTAAGATTAAAATCGTGTTTATTCAATTAATTCAAAATTAATTGATTAATTAAACAGATTTTTTTATTACTTTTGTTTATTTCTCGCTTTTAAGAAAAAATGTACTCGCTACTAAATCATCATCATACATGTGTCTCGTCGTACACGTGTCCCCAATCGAAACACTCGTACGTGTATACCCGCGTGCTTACATCACTCAAATGAACCGTTTTTTTCCCCCAAACTTAATAACCCCTTCCCATTCTACAGCTTTCTCACATAAAACCCCCAATTTCAACCTTCATCTTCTTCCTCGCAAAAATTCCCTAAATCGTTGTTCATTCTCTTTGCAAAGACAAAGTTTTCTATTGTCAAGCATTCGAAATTTCAAAATGGCTTCCAACCGTGCCCGTCCTTCCAACAATGATGAAGAAAGAATCATCGATTCAATCGCGGATAGTACTCCCATTGTGAAACCGCCATTGAAGGCGAACAATGTGCAGTGCATCGCTCAACCCTAACACTTATCAACCACGAATTTCACATCATGATCGAGTTTCTACAACAACACCAAATAATCGAGCCCTAACCCTAACCAACCCAAACATCCCCGAAATCTATGTCCAAGAACCGTGGCAAACAATGATCATCGAAACCGATGAAACACTCGCCGTTCTTTCACCCATCCCGAACAAGTGGAAATTGTCGTTCAAATCCCCATCACCAAAAGAAAACTTGCCAAATATTTCCATCTTCCCCTTTCGTGATCGAAGTGCATGGGCAAACCATTCCCAATCCCGCCCTAGAAGAAAACCCTTCCACGTAAGCCCTCCTAGCCTTCATAAATCTTCTTCCGGGTTACAATGAACCTCTTACAAGGCCGTCCGAATTCAAGAGGAAGAAGTTGCCCCCAATGTGGAATCTACTCGTCTCCATTCTCAACAAGAGCCTAACCTCGCAAAATAGGTTCTCCTGATCAAAGCAAGCCGAAACATTCCGACTATAATGTATGGGATGTTCTTCAATCGACCCTTGACTATGCAAGTCTCATCTTCCAAGAGATCAAAGCAAAATTTCGTGCACACTAAGGTGATCCATCAAAGTCGTGGGAAAGCCACTACCAAGCACTCATGTTCCCAAGATTTCTATCTCTCATCACTCATCCCGCAATTGGGGCAATCGAAGCTCCCCGATTCAAACATTCGCAAAATTGCATCAATGAGCTCCCATAGATCAACCATCGACAAGATCGGCTACTCGCACCCGCAGAATTATCCGTACATGCTAAACCTAATCCCATCTAGCTCTTCTAATCTCCAAATCTATGTAAGCTCTATGGTTTTCTCGTAATCGCAGAATTCCTACCCCGCAGCACTTAGAGCCGTGTGTAGGTGGTCGTGGTCTCGGGTGAGCATGAGTTTGAGAAAAATAGGAGCGAACATCCGAGTGCTTCTACCCATGCCGACCTTCTATTAAATGAAGGTACAAGATGTCCTCGTAGACACATAGCGAGTGTTCCTCTCCTATTCCCCAAAGGGCAACCACAACTTCTCGAGGTTGATGTCACCACGTCTCCACTCATTGACTTAGAACAAATGCCTCTTCAAACCACCAAGAAACCGTACGTTCGCAGGATACTTCTTCTTCTCGAATCAAATTCATCCGGGGAAAGCACCTCCACTTCATCATCCTCCCAAAAGGATGATGATGATAATATAAGAGTTCATTCGCCCTAACTCGCCACTTCCTTCACCACATGTTCATGTCTCCGTGATCGACATACCAATACGCATAGAGGATGAGTCCACATCCTCTCCTAGGATAGATGCTAATGAATTCCCATCGCAGGGGTTACACCTTAGGAATGCACCTCTTACCGGAGTGTTTACACTTCACCAAGGGTAAAGATACTGCTTCAAGACCTCATCCCTTCCGATGATGAGGATAATGTTGAAACAAATAACAACCGAAGAGGAGCTCAGTGAATAACAGCCCCTCAAGGATCGGGTTGGAAGTCCTTCTACACTCAACGTCAAAACAGTGTAGAAGGCCCTTCCGAACGCGAGGGTAAAGGGCTCCATGTGTTGGAGATGCACCGGTTACATCTTTTGATTTAGTCACAAATGCAGCGTTCTTGGCATTTGCCGATAAAATTCGGCAGATCCGTGGAAGATCTAAAATTATCCGTGACCACTAACAACTCTCTTCTTCCGAGCCTTCAATTTAAAATTGAAAGTCGAACTCTCTTAAGATCTTCGCCGCCAAATGCGTACCTCTCAAGAAGATCGAAGGCCTATTTTGCCGAACAATTTTTGCTATTGAATAATGGTCTTCAAGCAAATGCGCAGAGGCAATCTCTCAACTTCTAGAATCTCTACGTGCCTCGACTACGCCTCTCCGGTGGCCGATATACGTAAGATTATCAAGACCATCATTCCTTCGATGATCCCTTCCGGGTCTACGCTCGTCAAGAAATCGATCTCGCCTCTTTCCGTAAGATTATTCTTGAGCGAATGTCTTCCATCGCTTCAAAGTACTCTTCCAAGCCCTCCACATCCTCAACAAGACTTAAAATTGTCGCCATCGAATCTACTCTATCTCAACTCGTGCCTCCGGTTTCTTCTATTGCCGAGGCGTTTAATGCCGTTAAGAAAGCCAAGGAAGAAAGGGCTTGCAAAAAGGCGTAGCCGAAAAGAAACATTCGAGGATCGTGATCCCGATTCTCGTAAGGGGGAGAAAGGTCCCGAGCCTAAGCAAGCCAAACAAACACCACCGTAACCAAACACGACCACCGCCGACTCTTCAACTCCAAAACCATCACAAAGAACCTTCTTCTTCAAAACAAGTGCCAATCACCCAACACCTCCGGCTACGCATTCGGGCCTCTACCTGCAGATCCGCATCTAGCTAAGTTCATTCGGGATGTTATGGGAAAGCAGAATCCCGAGCTCTCCTACGAAAGGGCCGAAATAGTCGCAGCTCACGAAGAACGAGAACGAGCTAAAGCCGCAAAGGAAAGAGCTAAAGCCGAAAAAGAAGAAAGGGGCCGAGAGAGGACGAGGAAGTGTTCGTAGCCGAAAAAGAAAAAGAAGAAGAGATAATACGCCGTAGGCTAATTGTTGAAGAACAAATAGAGATAGAGATGGCCAAAGAGAGAATCTGGAAAGAGAGAAGGCTAGACTTGAAGAAGAACTACAAGAGACAAAATTTTGAAGTCAAGAAAGAGCAAGAGTCGAGCAGAGGCCGCTCGTGCGTAAAGAGATCGAAGAGGAGAATTTGAAGAAAAATTAAACAAAGTTGGGAACATTGAACTTCCAACACTTGAAGTTGAGAAAAGGCACATGTATGCTCCAATGTATCGTAAGATTTATCTCATGATGCCTAACTTCGCAAACCAATACAATGTAAGCAATGAAGTTAAAGATAACTTCATGGCTCATAAACAAGACAAAGACGGTTTTCACTACTCGCTCCAATTACAAAGATCACAAACCTATGAAACATAAGCAAGCTTCAAGATACACCCATTTGGTACACAATCTACGAGGTAGTCAGATCAAACAACAAGAGTTATTACATATGTGATAATGATCTCTGTCCATCCATCCAACTCGATCTCATTTTTCCGGGAAGAATTTATGAAGACTCGCTTTCGAACGCAAAGATCCACAAGACCATGTTGCCTACACTAGAATTATTCTATGTATGAAATCATACATTAGATACAAAAGGCGGTGTCGACTTCCGCATTGGCTTAAATTTCAAAAATGGATAATCCGGCTATCTCTCGCACCAAATGAGGAACTTGAAGGGATAAGCAAATTCGCAGTGGGTAGACTTCTTACCGAACCGGTAAGAGGGAATCATCTTCAAAAGACCAAATGGAAAGAGCTTCTTTTCGCATCAAAGAAGCTCACAAATACTCTTCTGAGGTAGTCTACATCATCAAGTGCTATGCTGGCTTAGACACGACAAATCCAGATGTTGCAAAGAAAGTAGAGAAAAGACTTGATGGACTTCAGAAGAACAGAGAGCTTATCGATAATATTTCAAGTATCATTGCTGCTGTTGATCCTCTCTGAAGAAAGTTTTTTTTTGACTTCATACTTAGGGGGAGAATGTTAGAAATTAAAGTATGAGTCAAAGAAGAGATGTCTACAAAAGTCAACACACTCTTCTTGTTATAACTAATTGTTGTTAGACGCTCCCTTTTAGACACATGGCACTTTGTAATTGGCTAGCATTTTGACTTTCTGTTTTTGTATCTGTATAAATAGCATTATATTGTGTTTGTAAAAGTTGTCGATCAATACATTTACATTTTGAAGAATACTGTGCGTAATTCATAACTTTGTCTACTTTGATTCAAAGTTATCATTTCATAATCTTTGTTCTTCATTCTGTTTACTGTTCTATTGATTTAAATTGTTAATTGATCTGCTTCCGCATTTCACTTTGATTCAATACTCTCAATTAACAATCGGTTTAAAGGAATCTGGAACCAACAGTCGTACTTATAGTTAAATACTTTGACGATATCGAAGATTATATATATATATATATTAAATAGTCAGAGTCGTTAAACATTCAAAAAAAATTATTACTATTAACTTTAATCCATAGTATATTAACTAACAAAAATTACTTTTTTTATAAAATACAGAATTGTTAAAATTACTAATTTAAAAAAAAATATTTATTGAAAATTACAATTTTATATAAAGTTTATTTGAAAGTTCTATTTCATTGTTTGTAAAAAAAAATTAGTTGTAAAATGTATTGAAATTCTTAAAAGAGTAAACTCTAGTTTTGGTCCCCATGGTTTAATGAGATCTTTGAAAATGGGACATAAACTTTAATAACTCTAGAAACCATCCCCATGGTTTTTATTTTTCTCTGAAAGTAGTTCTCTGTCACTAACTTCGTTAATTTTCTCAGTTAGTGACAGAGGCATTTTTGTCCATTTAGTTTTCTCTAAATTTTTTAACTAGGCACATTATACTTGATCGATAAACCCATCTATTGCTCACCCTCGATTGCCCATGCCCCTTCGATCAACTAAACCCTTGAATCGTAGGCCTTGTTCGATCAAAAACCCTTCGATCGCCATCACAGTACAGACCAGTTTTCGGCTACCTTCATCATGTTTTCAGTCATTCTTGAATCGAATAGAAACACATCTGATGCTTAACATATTCACTTACCCATGTTTTAATAGATACATCAAGTCATTGACGATTAAATTACTTCATTTTAGTAGTTTTTGTGGGAAATTGAATTCAATGATGTATGATATTGTTGAAAATTGTCATGATAAACATGAATATTTCATCAACTAAAACCGAGTATTTGTTGTGAATGGTAAATAAGTATATTGGGAAGGTTTGGCGAATGGATGCACAACGAAACCATGTGTCATATACTCATATTCATTGGGTACAATCATGTTATTGTGGAATATTTTTTTGACATAAAGGAGATTGTGTGTTTCTACAGATTGAATCATTCATCAATTAACACCAAACCCAAAACCAAAAAAATGATACACATAAATTACAATTAGTTAAGATGAAGATGATGATGATGATGCTTACTCTCCTCATATAGAAAACTTGATAGCTGCAAAAAACAAACAACATACAAGAGGTGGTTATATCATCAATAAACTTGTTATGGCAGTTTGGAATTGCATTCCCTTCAATCTCTCAAACCGCAATTTAAACAAACTTATCAGAAGGGTAATGTATGATTCCCAAGTTCCATGGATTATGCAACTTCTCTTGAAGACAAGTTATCTGCTTGCCCTGTAATCATCCAATATTACAACCAAAATTATGTATATCTTCTTCAACTATTATGCTACTACAATACAACCACCATTCTTTCTACCTCTCTTACCTGAAGTTGATGCAGCAGATACATCATAAAAAGGTGCACAAAATACCTGCCATTTTATATATAATTAATTACATATATTTCTTCATTTTATAGATAGATAACAAAACTTGTTCATTTTTACCATGTAAAAGAGCAGGAAAAGTCAGAGCAACAGGATATCGCCACAAAAACCTTATCTCCTCACTACCCTATAATCTAATATCTTTGCAGCTTTCTGCAGCTGTATGCTTTCCCCAATCAAATGCCAGTGATGAAAGGGGAGAGGCCTGAAAACTATTACATGTTAGTCGACCGTCTTTTAATTACAGAGTCTTTTTAAATCTAATTGGAATGTCCAACATCCACTTGCAAATACCAGATATTAATTAAACAAATAATTGAAAATATTATGAAAAAAGAAGAAAAAATGAAAACATATATAATCAGAAAGCTATCATGTCAGTGTCTTATTTCCATGTTGTTGATGCATGACGAGGAACTCTGCTCCTTTCTACTTCTACCTGGTTACCAAGACCATGAGTATGTATGTATGCACAACTAGAACGAATTAAGTTGACAGAAGATTACGACATCTTTTTAAAAGATGCAACAAGTAGCTAATAATGAACCTTCCCATTCTCAACGGAAACTCCCTAGCTGTTCTTTTCTCTTTTTGTTGCAATCAAACAAACTAATATCCTACTGTTCTTATTTGGTTCTTGATCATGCATGATCAATTATATATGAACATGTTGTTGTTTATTAAAATTTCTAGTTTGGTGTATTTTTATATGTAACACCCCAAAAATGGGGATAACAAATATTTTCGGAAAAAGGGAAATACGATATATAAATGTCAAAATACGAGCTTGATCAAAAAGGGAATTAAAGCACACCAGTTAAATACAGTTTTAAATAAGTTGGTTTGAGGTTAACAAGCTCCTAATCTCATCCTAGAAGAACTATATTACAATCGGGTGTCATCCCAACCAACCAAAAGTTTAGTCAACTGAATAGTGTCCCCAAAGTTTCCCCAAGCTCACTCTACAGGCCGACAAACCTTCTTGGCGGTCACGCTGCTAGCACCTGAGATACATGTCCACCCCAAACAAGTGTTAGGCCAAAAAGCTTAGTGAGCACGAACAAGTAAAATAGATGCAATTCAATAGTGGAAAACATTTAAGAGAGTTATTTTGGATATGGGGAAGACCCGTATAGCCATATGAGATTCCTCCATAAAGGAGCGGTTGACCTTAGTGTCCACAATTGTAGATAGCACCGCAATGCCCAGCTCGCTTAAAGAATACCTCCAAGGCATTACTTCAGGGGCAGATATCCTGGTACGTCATGGAGACATCACTTCCGGACTCAACCTCCTAGTGAGTACTCATAGGTTTACCCAATCATATCATATAACCCATAGGGGGATTTACATGATTAAGTATTAGCATATGCTTACCATAAAATGGTAAAATAAATGGTCCAACCACTAAATAGATCATGTCTCTAGTTAATCCCCAAATATACAATAACCCCAAATATTAGGTCAAAATACCCATAATGTAATTTCCACATTTCTTAAGCAAATCCCATGAATTCTCTTTATAACAAGTATGATCAAGAGTGTACAATAAATGCATAAGTCATAAGAAATAATTTCAAGTTTATGCATGATATTAAGATAAGGTTAAATAATCAAGATATCAATTTACGAACCAATATGTGAAATTAAACTAACTAGATAAATAAAACATAGCATATAAACATGTATCTTCTTTTTACAAAGGGATTTATAATAACCACTAGGTTTTTAGATGAAAACCTAGAAAATATGGCAAGCCCTAGAAATATAATGGATCTTGAAGCTTTGACCACAAAACTTTAACCCTTAATAATAAATGCACCAAAAATCTTGAATCGTCAACGGTCACCACCACAAATGAAGCTCTTCATTGGAATTAATTGAAAGGAGAGATATATATGTAAAAAAAAAGTAGACGAGAGAGATATGAAAGAAAACAAGGGCAAGAGAGAAAGAAAGTATATCTTTATATATATTAAATGAACAACCTTGGGGTATTGAGGTGGCATCATGAGAAGTAAGTATTGTCTAATGGTGGTTTGTGGTTTAGTTTTAGTAGTCCCACATTGATGAAGAGTTAAAAAATTTGAAAAATGTGAAGTATATAAGAAAGGTTGATTGGATGTCTTTGTGTCAATACTTGGAGTTTGCCTCATGGGGTTATCTTATTTTGGATGACCCTCTTTAAAATCTCTAAAGTCTAACCATGATTAGAATCAAAACCAACCAAATGGTAAATTTTATAGTGCAATGTTAAAAGTAAAACTAAGGATAATGACTTGGCAACATAGCGTTTGAGTATTCCTTAAATCTTCAACTAAAGTTGGCTTTCATCATCTCACATTGGTGGAAAAATGATAGTTTGGAAGAAGATGATGGATATATAAAAGAGTGATGGAAGCTTTGAAATCTATAACCAACTATTGAAATCAAAACCAACCAAATCTTTATCTTTATATATATATATATATACATTAAAGGAACAACCTTAATTGGCTTAGTTTTAGCAGTCCCACAGTGGTGAAGAGTTGAAAATTTTGAACAATGTAAAATGTATAAGAAAGGTTGATTGTATGTCTTTGTGTCAATACTTGGAGTTTGCCTCATGGGGTTGTCTCATTTTGGATGACCCTCTTTAAAATCTCTAAAGTTTAACCATGGTTGGAATCAAAACCAACCAAATGGTAAATTTTATAGTGCAATGTTAAAAGTAAAACCAAGGATAATGACTTGGCAACATAGGGTTTGAGTATTCCTTAAATCTTCAACTAAAGTTGGCTTTCATCATCTCATATTGGTGGAAAAATGATAGTTTGGAAGAAGATGATGGATATATAAAAGAGTGATGGAAGCTTTGAAATCTATAATCAACTATTGAAATCAAAACCAACCAAATGGTAAAATTACAATGCAAACATATAGTTATAAATTTATGTAAAACACAAAGTTGAAAACAAGTTGTTTCTTTCAGAAAATATTAATCATCTTGAAACAATGTTGAGTTCCATCATCCCATATTGGTGGAAAGATCATAGTTTGGAAGAAGATGAAGGATATATAAAAGAGTAATGGATGTTTGAAATCTATAATTATGGTTGGAATCAAAGCCAACTATATGGTAATTAAATTTATAGTACAAAACCCAATTTTTAAAATACCATGTAAATTTCATTTTTAAAAACGAATTGAAATACAAAATTAAAAAACCACAACATTGTTGTTACATCCAAATAATTGAGTAGTCCTTTTCTTGAATTGTGGTTGAGTTTTTTTTTCCCATATTGATAGGGAGATGAGATTGATGATGAATGATATGTATATGAAAAGAGGTTGAGATGCATTTGTAGCAACTCATGGAATTGGCTCCCTTTAACCGATTATCTAAATTAATGTTGTTGGCTCATTTTGACTGACCTTTTGAACTAATGGAGTTGGTTCATTTGTCCTGCCTTATCAAAAAGTTAATCTATATAAAAATAACTAAACAAATAAATTTAATGAACTGGAATATATATATATATATATACATACACACACCATTAATACATCAATATATCTCAATGTCAAATAACATCAATATAATAGAAGAAGAACAATGGGTGATTATTTGGTATTCTGAGATTTGAGTATTCATAATTATTCTATTGATAATGGGTTTGGTTGTCCACATTGATGATAATTTGGTCAAGTGAAATGTGAGTCTATGGGTTTGCTATTTTTGACCCATACTCTAAAACGAAATATATTAATTATTTTATTTTGCATTTCATTAAATGTAAATTCATGAATCACGTTTCATCTTAATTTTGTAACATGATTTTAAAGAAACAAAATTTGTCACCGTGCAACGCACGATGCCGAACACTAGTACGGACTAAAATAAACAACCAAATATAATGAAGATAATCTGATGGTTTGGGGTTGACGCAGCAGAGGAAGCAAAAATAAAATAAAAAGTAATATGCAGATGGAGAAAATGCTCGGGCGACTATCACCCGCCCTCCAACCCGCTTTACCTACTGTTGTACTCATCAAAGGAGCTGCTGTTGAAAAATTATAATATGGGATTAGAAAACTATCAAAGATTAAATCCTTTTATGAATAAAAATTTAAACTTGATATATAAAAATAGAAACTTTATATAAATGATGAACCAAGTTATAAACTTTATATGAAAGTAGGTTATAATGAAAGTTCAATTATGGGAAAGTCGTGAAACCAATTGTTATGTACCCACTATTTAAACCTATCCTTCGCGATAGATTTAATTGAAAGAAAGGAGGAGAAGCAGATTGTTCACTCAGTGAACTAATATTAAATACAATGCAGAAAATTAAGAACCAACCTTTTAGTTTCAGATGAAGAAAGCAGCAGAATAAGCAAAGAGACTGTACGGCAAGGCCTGTCCTTTAAGGTTTTGTACGGCACTCCAAAAGCTGTGAGTTGATCAGCCGCAAAGCCCCAGGATTTAATACAGAATCACGGTGCGTATATGACAGCAACGAATACGATACCAAAGCAAGAGCGATGTAGAAAAGATGCTATCGACACAGGAAGCAGTAGCGTGACAATGGCAGTAATCAGCAGTCGCAACAGAGAGCAGAGGAGAATTCAGTGTATTTCTGGGGAGGGATTTAGATCAGTATATATACTGATATAAACCCTAACCGAAACAGCCCCTGCTTCGTCCCCAAGTCTCGCCCAGGTTGTTGAGACTCAGTCTCCAACCATTATCCCACGTTTTTAATATAATAAATAATAAATTAAATTAGTTTTGATATTATCACCAAATAACTCGGTCAAAACTGATAATTTAAAATAAATAAAACGTGGTTATTATTTTCCCGAAATTTCTATAAAAAATACTCGGGCGGCGTGCGAAGTGCAAAGTGTGCCTTCTCGCGCCACTCCGCGAATTCCTGTGCCCGCACCCGCGTCCTCGGCCTCGGCCACGGCAACGGCCACGCGCGCGCGTGTGCGTTGGTCCTACCATCCACAACCCCCACCATGAGCCCATCAACTTGTTCAAGGCCCAATGGTGGGTTAAGCCTTATAAGGCACTCTCACTTTCACCTCCCTTCCTATGTGGGATAGATGAAAGTTTGCAACCTTACAATTTCCAATAATCCCCCACCAGGTTGGAAACTTTTCTGACATTCGTAGTAAATGATGTCACAATGGTGTCACTAAGATTAAACCATGTTTATATAAGTAAGCAAGGAGAGATCAATTCAATGGTATCCTTAGGATTTAAACCTTGAACCTTAAGATCACTTCGGCTTATTTACACACATCATCTAGCATTCTTGCTTTCTCACTGAGCGCGAATTATGGCCATGCGCTAAACCCTGTTTCATGACCTTTTAGAAGAAGAACCACTATTCTTCATTTGAGGCGGCACCACCTCTTAGTCATATAGGCAAAGTTCTATAACATCTTCGTTGCTAAGATGCCTCTAAACGTTTTTAAGAGTTTTAACTCAACCTTATTCTCGGCAACGCCGTACTATCTACTACCTTACGTGGATCTATCATTTGATAGTACCTTCTATCAATTAGTGACTTGTTGTTACCCTTTGAACTTGATAGATAGGAGCACTAAATTCAAGTTGGGTTCCCATCACTAATTGATTCTACGTGGTTTCAGACCCATGTCTCTAGTAGTTGATCCTACTAAGTCTCTCGTCAGAGGCTTGGTTAGTGGATCAGCCAAGTTCCCACAAGACTTGACATACACAATACTTATGGTACCATCATCAATTAATTGTCTCACGAAATTGTGTCTGAGACCTATGTGTCGCGACTTCCCATTATACACGGCATTGTATACTTTTGACAGTGTGGCCTCACTGTCACAATACATGGGAATATAAGGGGTTGGTCGAGGCCACAGATGAATATCTGTTAATAGATCTCTAATCCATTCAGCCTCTTTGCACGCGGCAACTAGTGCAATAAGTTCGGCTTCCATAGTCGAATGGGCTATACACGATTGTTTCTTGCTTGCCCAAGAAATTGCCCCACCAGCAAGAGTATAAATCCACCCACTAGTGGATTTTGAATCAATTGAGTGATCTATCCAGCTGGCGTCATAATACCCTTCCAAAATTCCTAGATGTGTCGTGTACGTTAACTCTAGATCACTGGTTCTTTTTAAGTAACCTAATACTCTTCCAATAGCTTTCCAGTGATCTGGACTAGGATTGCTAGTGTATTGACTCAGTCTACTTACCGCAAAAGCAATATCCGGTCTAGTGCAATGCATTGCATACATCATGCAGCCTATTGCACTCACATACTCTAGTTGAGCCACTGCTCTACCAGAGTTTTTATCAAGTTTCACACTTTAATCAAAAGGAGTGTTATACTCTTTGATATTCAGATGTTGAAACTTTGTCAGTATCTTCTCTATGTAGTGGGATTGACAGAGAGAGATTTGAGATGCTGACTTTTTAACCTTTATTCCAAGAATAGTATCTACCTCTCCAAGATCTTTCATCTTAAAGTTTGCGGATAGGTAGTTTTTGGTTTCAAGAATTCCTTCCAGATCGGTTCCGATGATCAACATTTCATCTACATATAGACAGATAATCACAGTGGATCCTTTTGTGCATTTTGACTAAATGCATCTGTCGGCCCCATTGTGTTGGAACCCGAAAGAGGTGATAGTCGTATCAAATCTTTCATGCCACTGTTTGGGGGCTTGTTTTAAACCGTATAGAGATTTAACAAGTCTACACACTTTGTTCTCTTGTCCGGTTGCTCCATATAAACCTCCTCGTTTAGATAGTCATTCAAAAAGGCTGTCTTCACATCCATTTGATGAACGTACAGACCTTTTATGGCTGAAATTGCTATAAGAGTTCGAATTGAACTAATTCTAGCAACTGGAGCGTAGGTGTCAAAATAATCGACTCCCTCTCTCTGTCTATATCCTTTTGCTACTAATCTAGCTTTGAAGGCTGAAATCGATCCATCTGGATGTCTCTTTCTTTTGAATATCCATTTGGAGCCAATGGGTTTTGCTCCCTTTGGTAAGTCAGATAATTCCCAAGTACCATTTCCCATGATAGAGTCCATTTCATCTTTTATTGCCTCTTTCAACAATGGAGCATCCCTTGAAGACATGGCTTCTTTAAAAGTCTTAGGATCATCATCAATATTGATGGAGAAGATGACCTCTCTCGTCACATTCTTTTGAGTTCCTTCTACTAGGTATGAGTAGAAGTCATCTCCTAGACTTTTCTCCTTTCTTGCTCTTGTACTTCTACGTGGTTCGTCAACCTTTCTTGGGGCTTCCGAACTATCACGAGATGTGCAAGGAAGATGGGGAGCCAGTGTTGGTTCCGAATTTTCAGCATCGCCTGAAAACTTATCTTCAAAGAATTCCACGTCTCTGGATTCTACTATAACACCTGATTCTTTATCCAATAATCTGTAAGCATTGCTATTTCTAGCATATCCAACGAATGTGCTTTTAATAGCACGAGCTCCCAGTTTGGATCTTTTAGGATCAGGGGTTCGATAGTAGGCAATACACCCCCAGACTCTAAGATGGTCAAGATTTGGTTTCCTTCCTTTCCATAATTCATAAGAACTGGTTGGAATCACACGACTAGTGATTCGGTTGTGGATATGACAAGCAGTGAGTAGGGCTTCTCCCCATAAATTATTTGGCAGACCCGACTGGTTCAACATACAGTTGACCATCTCAACAAGGGTTCTATTCTTTCTTTCTGCCAAACCATTTTGTTGTGGGGTGAATGGTGAGGTGCGTTCATGTTTGATTCCATTCTCTTTGCAGAATGCATCAAACTCTCGATTAAAATATTCGCCACCTCTATCTGATCGTAGTATTTTGATTCGTTTCTCGAGTTGATTTTCCACTTCAACTTTATAAATTTTAAATGTCTCAAAAGCTTCGTCTTTTGAGTGTAAAAGGTAAACATATAAAAATCGACTGAAGTCATCGCAGAATGTAATGAAATATCTTTTGCCTCCACGGGTAAGCATTCCATTTAATTCGCAGATGTCGGAATGAAGTAACTCTAAAATTGATGTATTTCTTTTAACACTTGGAAAAGGTTTCTTAGTAAATTTTGATTTTACACAAGTTTCACATTTTCCAAAGTCTTTGTTGTTTATCTTAAATAAACCTTTGTTTTGCATCTTTTCAATATTTTTCACGTTTGTGTGAGCTAAACGTTTATGCCATAAAGAAATAGAACAAACAATATAATTTAAAGACTTGATTTTATTAGAATCATCAACTAGAATTACATCAACATTTGAAATCGAATCAAAAACAGAAACATCATCAACAATAGCTAACACATTGCTACCCACAGAGCTACTAGGACCGGCTTCCAATGCATTCACGGACCACACGACATTCACATCTTCATTCTCTTTCAGATTAAGGCGATACAAACCATAGATGTTGTATCCCTTACCAATATACGACCGCCTCTTATAAATAATGAGTTTCCCTGATTCGATATTCAAGCCAAACCCGTTGTTGTCGAGTTTGTTTGCCGAAACAAGGCTCTTATTTAAAGAGGGGACATGAAGAACACCTTGGAGAGTGATAGTCTTCCCCGATGTGAATTTTAGTGGCACTTTTCCAATCCCAACGACGTCAGCACGGCCGTTGTTTGCCACCGCCACTTGTCTTCCTTCTCTCGCTGGTCCGTACTCAATGAACTGGGATCTGTCCGTACAAACATGAACAGTAGCCCAGGTATCCATAAACCAACCTCCTCGTTCCACTATTACTCTAGTGGCAGCCTCAGACACCATATCAATCTCTTCCATGTGAAGAGTTGCCACATGGTGTCGAATTTCTTCAACACAGTTGGCAATAGAAGGACCGAACTTCCTTTGCTTACATTCACGCGCATAGTGCCCCGTCTCTCCGCAGACATGGCACTTTTCCGATCCTCTTGATATGTTGACTAGAACTGGATTGTCCCGGTTTTTTAAAACTTTTCTTTTGTGGGCCGTTCCACTTCTGTTTTGGGCCACCACACTTGCCCTTCCCTTTAGCAGCCTGCACGCTGTTAGCACTCGGAATGAACTTTGCTTTCTTATCCCGATTACGTGCCTCCTCCTCAATTCTCAAATGCTTGCATAAATCTTCCATAGAGTAGTCTTCAGATTTATGCATCATTCTCTTAGAGAAGTCTTTCCAGGATGGTGGCAATTTATCTATAATTGCTCCAACTTGGAAAATTTCAGGAATGACTATGGAAAGCATCTTGAGTTTATTAACTAAAACTTGAATTTCATGAACTTGTTCCAAAATGGGTTTGTCATCTACCATTTGAAAACGTAAGTATTAAGACACAAGAAACTTGTTTGTTCCGTTTTCTTGTGACTTATACTTGTACTCAAGTGCTTTCCATAGTTCACGAGGGCACGTGATGGGAGTGTAAAGGTCGTATAGCCGATCGTTCAGTGTGTTCTTAATATGACCACACGCTAAAGATTCAGCCTCCTTGCGGAGGAACCTTTGTTTTTCAAGATCGGTTATTGCCTTTCTATCCGGTTTTTTCCCCGGCTCGGGAACCGGGTTTTCGGGAATGGTTCAAGAGTTGGGTCCAAAACTCAATAGAGATTGAGTACCATTAGCATAAACTTGACCTTGTCGGCCCAGCGAGTATACGAGGTTCCATCAAATTTCTCAAGTTTCATGAGATCATGGTTCAACAGACGATAGTTTCCGGAGTCCATCTCTTACAAAACCTTAAAGATTGTTGAAAAATTATAATATGGGATTAGAAAACTATCAAAGATTAAATCCTTTTATGAATAAAGATTTAAACTTGATATATAAAATTAGAAACTTTATATAAATGATGAACCAAGTCATAACCTTTATATGAAAGTTCAATTATGGGAAAGTCGTGAAACCAATTGTTATGTACCCACTATTTAAACCTATCCTTCGCGACAGATTTAATTGAAAGAAAGGAGGAGAAGCAGATCGTTCACTCAGTGAACTAATATTAAATACAATGCAGAAAATTAAGAACCAACCTTTTAGTTTCAGATGAAGAAAGCAGCAGAATAAGCAAAGAGACTGTACGGCAAGGCCTGTCCTTTAAGGTTTTGTACGGCACTCCAAAAGCTGTGAGTTGATCAGCCGCAAAGCCCCAGGATTTAATACAGAATCACGGTGCGTATATGCCAGCAACGAATACGATACCAAAGCAAGAGCGATGTAGAAAAGATGCTATCGACACAGGAAGCAGTAGCGTGACAATGGCAGTAATCAGCAGTCGAAACAGAGAGCAGAGGAGAATTCAGTGTATTTCTGGGGAGGGATTTAGATCAGTATATATATACTGATATAAACCCTAACCGAAACAGCCCCTGCTTCGTCCCCAAGTCTCGCCCAGGTTGTTGAGACTCAGTCTCCAACCATTATCCCACGTTTTTAATATAATAAATAATAAATTAAATTAGTTTTGATATTATCACCAAATAACTCGGTCAAAACTGATAATTTAAAATAAATAAAACGTGGTTATTATTTTCCCGAAATTTCTATAAAAAATACTCGGGAGCTCGGGACGAGGCTCCTCTTGCTCCGATGCGAAGTGCGCCTTCTCGCGCCACTCCGCGAATTCCCGCGTCATCGGCCTCGGCCACGCACGCGCGCGTGTGCGTTGGTCCTACCATCCACAACCCCCACCATGAGCCCATCAACTTGTTCAAGGCCCAATGGTGGGTTAAGCCTTATAAGGCACTCTCACTTTCACCTCCCTTCCTATGTGGGATAGATGAAAGTTTGCAACCTTACAATTTCCAACAGCTGCTAGTCAAACAAATCCAAGACCAATATGGCCACATTTCACTCCCACTAAGTATATGCTTCACACCAATTATTACCCCTCATTCTTGCACTTAATTATAATATAACCCTCAACTCAAAACAACCTATTTAATCCACTAACACTTATATATTTGATTTTTAAACTTTCCAATATGTGTATACATGTAAACGTAGACATTATATATATATATATATACCTATTTTACTTATATATATATAACAATTATTCATTGTACATATGATATATATTTATGTATATAATTATATATAATTTTATTATATATATATATATATTCCTATAACGAAATATAAGTATTCGTAACTAACAAGGCTTAAGCTAAATATATTTTCCGTACTGAATTTCGAGTGTTACAATATATAAATAGAAATGAAGATGAGACGGAAAAGGCTTACTTGGTAGTTGTGATTTTAGAATACTAGATGCATTTGTTTGAAACCAATCCACACAAGAATTGTGAAGATGAGATAATACTACAGCTGGTTAAAATTCTTATAGCGGAAACATATCTGATGTATCAAAAACCTTATGCAAGATTGGACCCCCTTTCGCCATAAATACCCCAAAAACATCTTCCTTGATCATAGGAACACACCATTTATGTGGAGATTGGTAGTCTATAGAACTAATCACCCTAACAAGATTTTTGGTCCATTTCTATATATAACAAACAAACAAACAATCGTTTATTTATGTTGATTAATTCAGGTTATTGTTTTGCCTTGATTATATTAAGCAGTTAGCACTTGGTTCTGCATTTAAAGATTTAGTTTAAGGAACCAATTTTGTAGAATTCCTAATTAAGAAGCATTAAGTTCTTTCGAGATATATGTAATTAGCTAAGAACAAAGTGTAGTCCTTTCTTCCTTCACCAAGTTTTGTCTCAAGCTCTTCATTAGAAAACATGGTTTTGGGGCTAATTAATTCTTTAAATAACATTTTCGTAAGTCGAGGGTATTCGTGAAAAGATAACAATACATCCAAAACACACAGACCTTGGGTTTAATTACTTGTCTTTAATACACATTTGAGTATTATTGATATCATTTTTTATTGAAGAATATCCAAGTATGATGATTGTGGGCTTCACAGTACCTAATGTTTTGAATGATTAATATAAAATTTTGTGATATAAAGATGTTGAACTATCTACATTAGCATATTAGTTTATTGTTGCCACCATAATATTAATCTATGCAGATAATGTTGAATTATATTGTAAAACTAGAGTTCCTTTCGTGATGTGAACCAGCGGTGGAGACAAGGACCGTCTATATAAAACTTTTGAAGACTCGAAGGTTTATGTTGTGATCCCTCCTTAAATGGGAAAATAGGTGAATATTATTTGTTGAATATATTAGTTTCTTTATTTTTCAGGATTTTTTGTCTCATTTTCACTTGATTTCCTTAAGTTGGGGCATTTCCTTGTGGCCACCGAAATTTATGGTCAAGTAATTGACAATAGAGGTATTTGCCATGGCTTCATCATTAAGTCGTAAACAAACATCTAGATAGGTATTTGTCAGGTGTTGCAACCTCATCAATTTTCAACAATCTCATACATCATTGAATTCAATTTTCCACAAATATTACGAAAATGAAGTAATTTAATTCTTAATGAATTCATGTATCTACTAAAACATGGGTAAGTAGGTAGCTGGAAACTTAATGAATTCTTAATGAATTCATGTGTTTCTATTCGATTAAAGAATGACAGAAAAAGCGATGGAGGTAGCTGGAAACTTAACTGGACTGTGATGTCGATCGAAGGGTTTTTGATCGAACAGGGCAGAGGCAATCCAAGGATTTTGTTGAGCGAACAGGGCATGGGCAATCGAAGGTGAGCATAGGACGGGTTTAACGATGAATATAATGGCCATGGTTAAAAAGATTGGAGAAAAACTAAATGGACAAAAATGCTCATGGCACTCACGGAGAAGATTAACGGAGTTAGTGATGGGGGACTACTTTCAAAACAAAATGAAAACCATGGGGATGATTTCTAGAGTTAACAAAGTTTAGGTCTCACTATCAAAGATTTCATTAAACCAGAGGGACCAAAACTAGAGTTTACTCTTCTTAAAATGAAGAAATTGTCGATTATCTGATTGCGATCCTTTTTAAAAGTTTTTAACTTTGTTTTTTTATTTTAAAGAAATTATAGCTGGAAATAATAAAAAGCATTTATTATTTCCGTTACATAAAAAGCATTTACCTTAAAATAAAAAAAATCCATAAAGCATAAGAAATTTAGTATTGTTAATGCACCAATACCTGCAACAAAGACTCTAGGAGTCGATGAACTTGAGAAAATTGAAGGTGGCGATGTTGGAAATGAAGAAGAATGCTGAAATACAAGTCAAGAAGCTAATGTTGGAGGCTACTAACCATACACCAACAGTTCATGTCTTTGGTTCTACTAAGGTAGATGGTGCTGTCCGTTGGACTAATGGGGAATGGATTTAGATATTCCATGGCTTTTCATGGGATTAAGTTGGGACATATGGTCATATTAATTATGATTTTAAATTTGTTAAACCAATACGTTTTATTTTGTATTTGTATTTTTTTCCTTTCTTTATTCAATAGCAATTAATGTTGTAAATGTGAAATGTATTTGAACATTTTAAGTCGTATGTTTAAATTAATGTTTTTTTTTCCTTTCTTTAATTAATCCAATTCCTATTTCACATTTACAACTAATTCCCATATAAAACAATAAGGTAAATAGTTGAAATATCTTTGGACACTTTGAGACACGTAGTAAATGTGTCCCGATATTCAGAAAGAGATTCGATAAACTTTGCCAGGACTTCAGAATTAGAATATTCTCATCCTATAGTTCGAAGGTCCATGAATAAACCATTAAAGCGTTGATGTACCTTAGGCAAAGATTTATTTTTGCCACAAATGAAGCTTTCATATTGTCTAACGAGGTTAATTTTTCTTGACTCTTGTACCTCATTGGTACCTTCATATTGAACACATAAATTGTCCCACATGGATTTGGTTCTCAGCTTCATGACAGAGTGATAAACTTCATCAGGAAAAGGACATAGCTATGATAGATCTTGTCTAAGTATCAATACCTGCGTTTTTCTTGTCTTTCTCACTCCATTAATGTGGAGCTTTTGGAATACGTCTCTCAGGGATAGCAGGGGTCGTGGTAGTCTCAAGAACTGCAACCACGATAGTTGTAGTAATAAATGGTCTGTTCTCTATATAGTAGGGGATCTGAGGATCGACACCTTCTAGGAACAAAGTCATTATTTCCTTCTAGACAAGGAAGTTATCCATGCTGAAATGAGGAGGTTTGGCAAGATAGTCATTATCATTATAGTTTTTATTTTTATTAGCCATTTCAAGAATAGATAGATATTAATATTTTTGAAGATTAAAAGCAAATAACACTACTCTGATACCACTTGTTGGTCCTAAGGGGTCTACAAGAGTGTATAGATATCACACAGTTTGTAGAAGGGGGGTGAATACATACACCTATTGATAATAAACAAATTTAAAGATTGTTGCAGAAATAAGAACAAGTAATAAAACCTATTATAAACAATCTAAGAAGCACTAAGTTGATGCACAAGAAGGTAGAGAATAGAAAGAGAAAAGTTTAAGAAAAGATATGGATGTATACTGATGAAGAAAGATTTCTTCATCTATTTATACCCAATGCATTAAATGCAAGTGTTGGAACCCAGATCCCATAAACACTCACAGAATGTTGATCACGGATGATATATGAATAAACAGTAAGCGGAAGCAAATAAGATTAACAATCAAACTAGAAAAGGTAGACTGGAATATATGAACATATTCATATCGATCAATAATAATTTGTATTTCACTCAGAGTGCCAAAGATTACAATACAGGAAATACAAATTAATCTCTCATATCCTGATTTGCTTGTAAAGACATTGACAAATTCGACCATTCTGCATTTAGCCTCTTTAGAAATAAGACATTGTTGTCTTCTTGTGACCTTATGATATCACATCTTCTGCATTGATTTATCAAGGTATTGAACCTGTGATAGGTTTATTCTAAAGTCTCTTCTGGTAAAGCTTGAAAACTGTTATATGCATTTAGAGCCTGTGCTCTTCTGTTCTTTTTCATCTTCGCTCCACCTTCTAGCTAATTTGCCAACTGGTCCCACAATTCTTTTGTAGAATCGCATTGATCCAGATATTGGAAAATATCATTTGGAATAACCATGTTGAGAAGTCGTTTGGCCTTTTGATCAACTTCGTTTTTCTTCTTGTCTTCTTCATTTCAGTCTTTTCTATCATTTGGGAATTGTCTTGCTGGAATTTCTTCAGTAGTTGTTGTAGTAGGTACCTATGGAATAGAGGTCATTGGAACATAACCATTGAGCACGAAAGAATATAGATCGAGATCTAGTCCTTCATAGAAATTTATCATTCGAATTTTCCATTGGAGATATTCGTCCCTGAGTAGAGTAGGAGGTTTTGTCAAGGAACCAAAGCTGTACATGGCGTTTAAGTTTGGATTTGCCATTTTTGCAGAAAAACAGAGTATGGAAATTTGACAAGAAATTTGAGAATTAGATGTGATTGAATTCGCTGAACTTGAAATAATTAACGATGGTTAACAATTCTCATATTTGAACTTGAATTACCACTGAATTAGAGAAAATTTCTATGAAAATAACAAAAACTTGTAAACAGGGTAGAATGAAAAACAGTAGTTTAAAAAACTGGGAGAATTCTAGCTGAGCGGGGATTTCTCCAAACTGGATTAGATCGAATGAAAAACAGTAGTCTAAAAAACTGGGAGTATCCCAGACACCTCCACTCCCTCCAAAAGAAAGGAACCAACCAATGGTCATAAAAAGACCACCGCTCACAAGCCGGCGGCAAAGAAACCAAAGAAGGGAGTCTCTTAAAAGACTTCCCTTCCTGATTCAGGCGTAATACCAACGTCCTCTGTAGCCACAGCCACGACAACGGTCTCTACATTCATTGCCATTTCTTCAGCACTACCCATTTTCAGCGACTCCGGTCACTGAAAGTGTTATAACCAGCTCCGCAGAAGCTGGATCGGGTACTACATTCACAGCCCTCTCTTCTTCTTCCACTATTTCTTTGGTCCTCACACCAACATATGGTTTAGAGATAGTTGTCCCTATCTCTGATGATGTTGAATCGCACGCTGTCCAAACTTTAGTGTTGTTTTGACAATCTGAACTTTAAAAAGCCATTTCAACATGACCTCAGCATGTCTCTCACAGACATACTAAGACACATGCTAGTGATCCACATGACACTACCGTCGTACACATTGTCCCTGAAAGCAATCCTCTTGATACTCTCAAGGTAAATAACATGTCTTGTCACCCTTCATCTAACCCAGAGCTCTTTTTGGCTGCTCTGTCTATGTTATCATCAGGTATCGCACCTCCATTCTCCACCTCAGCGACCACCACTACTACAACCAGGGTTGCTGCTACTACTGCTGCTGCTGCTGCTCCTTCCAGCGGTAGCAAAGGAAAATCACCTCAGCAACCAAAGACTGCTGCAAACCTGCGCCGGATCAAGCAGGAGAAGTTTGCCTCCAACCTTCCTCCCTTCGCTGTCGAGATTCCAAAGGTTGTTCTTCCCACCCCCACATTCCCTGCCATTGACTTTTTGGTCAATGAATGTGCATTCACAAGGGCCAGGGTAGACAACCTTCAGACGTCTGCTAAGTTCATATTTCAGACGGTCGTTGGTACTCCAGGGATGAAGGCCACTGTTAATAATGTCTACACTGACATTCAGACGATCAAGACGGACAATCTGGCTCATGATCAAGCAATTGCCAAGCTGGAAAAACAGATGCAAGCACAAAACCTTGTGCTCGAGTCTATTCAAAAGACTCGGTCCGATATGATGCAGATGCTAACTAAGCTCTCTGAAGCTGGCTCATCCTTCACTGCTGTTGATCGGACCTCACTGAATTAGGTCATCCAAACCCAGACCGCGCACAGCGACTCGCTGAAGGCCAGTGGGTCCAATGTGCGAACAATGATGGTGCATGTTCTCCCCGCTGACAACATCGAGGGGGAGAGATGCGCCAAAGAAATCGCTGACGAGATAATCAGACAGGTTAATGCAGCAATTCCTGGCTCTCCGATATCTCCCTACATACAGCGAGCTTTCATCCACCGTCGCTGAAAAAGAAATTGACGAAGAAGATGATGAGGAGGAAGTAGACGATGATGAAGATAATGATGAAATCCCTCATTATGGGGGAAATGATGAAGATGATGATGATGATGACATCCCTCCTGGTGCTCTTGAGCACTTTAAGAATAGTAGATCAGGCAACTTCATGCCTGAGGTAGTCTACAGGGAGCCCTTGGGGGACGGACCACCTCCTTCTCAGGATCCGTCCAACCAATCAGGCAAAGGAAAGGAAGTGGTAGACCTTGATGCCACTATCCCACTATTTGAGGGGGAGACCGCTGCAGAGGTAACTCTTTCCCTTATCTCTTATACTACTCCCATCTCTGAACCCCCAACCTATCCATCTTTCTCCCCTCCAAATTGTGGTTCTGACCAACCTCTCTCTCCATCTCCCATTCTTAGTGAGTCTAGTCCCCCAAAGGACTCCACTTTTTGGAAGGAACCTTCATCAAAGGAGCAGTTTGTGTATATATCTGATTCTGACTCTGAAGATGAAGAAGGCTTTATTCCCAGACGCCGCGCACAAAGACCTCTAATAAGCGAGCTTGAAGAAGAAGAAAGGCGAATAAATTTCCTAAAGGAACTTGAAGCCAAAAGAATAAAGATGCCCACTGAACCAGAACTCCCTATGCCTATCAACGTGGTGGATGATTTCTACTTCCTATCTAAAGAGAAGAGAGCACAAGCAGTAGAAGCCCAGAGAATCATGGATGAAAAGATGAAGCAAACAGAGAATGATCTTGAGCTTGCAAGAAAGATACTCAGGGAGGATGCTGCAAGAGATAAAGCGACTAAAGAGATGAATGAGAAAAGTCAAAGAGTAGCTGAAGCTCTGGCACAAAAAGAACTGAATGAAGAAAATCTAAACGTGAATCCCATCCTCGCTCAAGAAAAGATCCTAAATGCACTAACAAATGAAGAGCCAAGCCACAGAGAAAAGAAACTACGTTGGTGCATTGAACGATTCAATTTTCGACGGTCTGACTCAAAAATCATTCGAGAAACTATCGAAGGACGTCCTTCCAAGAGGTATGGTCTGAAGGTATTTGTACCAATGTACAGGCATGCGAACTTTGAAAAAGAAGAAGCCAAGTTCTTGAAATTCTATGGATACTCTGAATGGCTAGAAATCAGAGATGCCATTCAGGGTTCCAAATCAAAATTTAAAGATGTGGTGGAAAAAGCATTGGATCAGCTACTTCAGAGGATGTCACAACATGTGCAAGTTCCGCCTCTCTCTGAGCCTACAAGAAGAAGAAGATCAAATGCTGAAGGAGGTTCATCTTCTAAAGCGAACATGAAACCAAATTCAACTATGAAAGCATTCTTGGCCATCTTGAAATCCCTAACATTTCAATGTTGAACTCCTCTCTCCCTCAAGATCGAAGATATGAATAAAATGAAATCATCACCTTCCTGAACCTGGTATGGTTTTCCTGGATAATGATGGATTCCTAGGACTCTTCAGGAACCAAGAAGTCAACAAGGCTCCATCAACTTTCATAAAGATCATGCATCATTACTGCTGGTCAGATGATCCTCTGATGAATCGATAAAAGAAGATCTATGAAAATGAACTACGAAGAAGACATGAAAGACTCTCTGATTGATCTACAGTCTTCTTTTCCTTTGTAGTATTCTTCAGCGTATTGTACTTTTATCTTACAAATTTGTAATTTCATTTTCTATGTAATTTTTTCAGATTATTCTTAATGAAATTTCAAATGAAGTACTCTACTCCAATTGTGTACTGAAAAGATCCCTGAAAACAGTAAATGGGACAATGAACATAAGAGTTCTAATTTTTTTACCAATCTCTTTACTCACTCATATTTCTCTCTGAAATTTAAATCAGTTAATGTACTTAAAGCCTCTATACTTGTAAAAATTGTTCTTTCATATCCTTATAAATGAAACTCAATGGATATAATAGATTAGCTGAAAAAGATCTCACAGATTAGTACTTAGAAATATTTACTTTAACATTTCTTAAGTCCCTACTAATTATTTCAAGCAATTTTCCTATGTTGCTTAATCATAATCAAATAGGGGGAGATTGTTGATCATAACTCCTCTCAGTAACTTGAATATGATTCCTCTATATACTTAGTGAAATTCCATTGGTAAACTTATGTTTAAATTCAGCGATAGCATACGTTGATTGTTATCAGCGATCGCTGAAAATCAGAAACCTCAAGTCTACATCTGAAGATCAACCAACACACCAAAAGAACATTCAGCGAAAGTCGAAGACCAATTTAAAGAAAGAGATAATCAGCTAGTGATCTGAAGCGGTTCAGTGATAGCAAGGATTATCTAAACCAAAGTGTGAAGTCTTGTCAAGCCTCAGCGATACTCTGAAAGTTCATCCTTGAAGTTTCAAGTTCAGCGATCAAGTGAAGCTTCTCAAACAAAATTAACGTTGATCTTATCCTCGATGCACAAAAGTCAAACCTTATACTATGTCAGAGAATGACGTACGGATTGTCTCATATGTCCCCATCATATATGATATGGTACTGTTCACAAGCGTCCAAAAGCATGGTTGCTTTTTGAACAAAGGACAACCTTCCTATGAATGCTTGAGAATGCTTGACACGTGGCATATACCTTTTGTCTTGCATTAAATGCAAACGGGTATAAATAAGATGAAGATATCTTCTTCATCTTCATGCATGCTACTTTTCTATAACCTCTGTCTCTTTTCTTTCTTACTTCCTTGTACATCAAATGTGTGATTTCTTAAGTTACAATGGAATAGGTTTATTTACTTGTTCTAATTCCGCTTGTAACTGTAAATTTGTTTCTTCAATATAAACTAATTTAAAAACTAAAAATTTGTGTGTTTATATTCAACCCCCCCCCCCTTCTACAAACTGTTTCTATATCCTTGAACTCGTGTAGACTCTTTTGGGACCAACATAAAAACATTTTGTCGATTCAGGCTTTGAAAACTTGAATCGATAAGTTTTTGAACAGTGACAGAATCGAGAATTTTTACCTTGATTTTCGAACTCGATCAGAATTAACTTAGATCGTGTAGCTCTGATACCAATTGTGGATCCCAGAATATGATCAAGTACGTATGATTTAATGAAAACACACGAAGAACACACCAATATAATAAAGATCCGAAGTCGGATATCTCACTTGTGTATTTAATATTGATTACAATAATAAAGATGTCGGTTCTCTCTCTCTCTGATTAGCTCTGAATATTGGGCACTCACAAATACAATGACCCTAAGACTCCTATTTATATGAAATGGTTAACCGATATAAGGAAATAAAGAGAATGACATTATACACTTGTCATATTTACAATAAAGCATATTTTCCTTATTTTGACACAATTAAAATAAACCCTAACAATTCTCCTAATTCTAAACACAAGGCGATTTGGCGATTCAAACAAAAACTCACTACTACAAAAAAGGGCATTTCCGACGGATTTTACCGACGGAAAAAATCCGTCGGAAATTTCCGACGGATATTTGACGAATTTCCGACGGATCCGATTAAAAAAAATTAAAAATTAAAAATTAAAATTTCCGTCGAAAATCCCTCGGAAATTTCCGACGGATTGAAATCCGTCGGAAATTTCCGACGGATTTTTTAAATTAAACAAATTAAAAATTAAAATAAAAAAATCCGTCGGAAATCCCTCGGAAATTTCCGACGGATTGAAATCCCTCGGAAATTTTCAATGAAAATTTTTAATTAAAAAAATTTAAAATTTAAAATTTAAAAAATCCGTCGGAAATCCGTCGGAACTTTCCGAGGGATTTCAATCCGTCGGAAATTCCGACGGATTTCCGACGGATTTTTTAATTTTAATTTTTTTTATAAAAATTCGTCGGGTTGTATTTTTTTCAAGTTTTTCTTATTTGTATGACCTTTAACTTGATTATTTTGTATAATTCGTTATACGTACATTTATTACGTATACGTATATATATATATATATGTATATGTTGGAAGTAGTATGTATATGTGTATACATATATGTATACTATGTATGTCTATATATGTATGTATGTGTCTGTATGTATGTATGTATGTATGTATCTATATGTACGTATATGTGTACTATACCACCCATCAATGCCCAATTAGGTTCGTTAAGTCTCATCAAGTTCCATTTTAATTCATTAAGAGTCATTAAGTCCCATCAAAGCCCATTTTAGTTCATTAAGAGTTGTTAAAGCCCATTAAGACTCATTATAGTTCATTAAGAGTCGTTAAGTCTTATCAAGCCCATTGTAGTTCCTTAAGAGTCGCTAAAGCCCATCAAAGTCCATTGTAGTTGATTAAGAGTCGTTAAAGCCCATCAAGCCCATTGTAGTTCATTAAGTTGTTAAAGGCCACGAAGTCCCATTGTAGTTCACTAGGAGTCGTTAAAGCCCTAATGCTCCATCAGAAGTTCATTAAGAGTCGTTAAAGTCCATCTAGCCCCATTGTAGTTCACTAGGAGTCGTTAAAGCCCATCAAAGTCCATTATAGTTGATTAAGAGTCGTTAAAGTTCATCAAGCCCCATTGTAGTTCACTAGGAGTCGTTAAAGCTCATTAAGGCCCATTGTAGTCCATTAAGAGTATGTAAAGACCAGCAAGACCCATTGTTGTTTACTAGGAGTCGTTAAAGCTCATTGTTGTTTACTAGGAGTCGTTAAAGTCCATTAAGACCCATTGTAGTTCATTAAGAGTATGTAAAGCCCATCAAGGCCCATTATAGTTCATTAAAACACGTCAAGGTCCATTGTAGTTCCTTTGGGTTCGTTAAAACCCGTCAAGGCCTATTGTAGTTCATTAGGAGTTAAAGCCCGCCAAGACCTATTGTAGTTCATTAGGAGTTAAAGCCCGTCAATTAATTAATTATTAAAATTGTAAAATAATATTTAATATTAAAATTGTAAAATAAGATTTAACGGTTCAATTAGGTTTCAACAGTTCTTAATGAGTAAGATACGACCCACTAAAGTCAATTACAGTTTATTAAGAGCCACTGAAGCTTGATGATTAGTTGAATGTGTTTGTACAACTTGTAAGAAGATGTTGGTTCATTTATCAAAGTTTCTATAGTTTCTACCATTTGTTTAGTTTCTAACGAACCAAGTATACTATATAAGAATTGATTAGTTTGTAACGGAAATCAAACCTATATATAAGTTTTCATTTGAATTTCTTTTACATGTCTAAAAATAATATATGAAATTCACCTTTATACTCGTATTGGAAATAAAAAATAAGTTTTTACTTGAATTTATTCTATATATTTTAAATCTATTATTATTATTGTTATTATTATTATTATTATTATTATTATAAAAAACTAAAAGATAATGTTTATCTCGATTGCTTCTATAAATCGACATTGGTATCTCGATTGCTTCTATCGATTTCCTCTCGACATTCTGCTCTTGATTTCTCCATCGACCTTCTGCTCGTTGCTTCATCGTTTGATTTACTTGGTTCGTTTCCCTGCATCTCGGTGAGTAAGTCAAGAACTATAAACTATTTTGGAAGATTACATGGTTAAATTTCAGTTTGGATGCTAGTTATTTATTACAAGTTTTCCATTATAGTAACCTGCTGCTTGTTGCTTCATGTATCTTGGCCGAGGTTTCATTCAGGCTTTTATCGGAGGAACATATTTATTATTTTGGCTCTTATGAATCTAACCAGGTGAGTATTTTCTTCAATTTTTGCTTTGCTTTCTTTATATTTTTGGTTTTGGTTGTCAAATGTGGAGAATCTATCATGAAGAATTTATTAAGGTTTTGTGTTAATCGATTGAATAGTTCGTGTATATTTTTTGTTTTAATATGTTTATGATTGCTAGATTGTGGTTCGATAGTTTTTTGGTTTTGTGCAGTGGCAATTTCATACGAACACAACCTTTTCTGTTTTATGTTTGTTCGATAGTTTTCTGATTGCTAGCTGGTGGTTCCATTAGGGCTGTTCAGTTCTTATTTTCGATTTAAAACACATCTACTAAAAAGTAAAAACCCATCTAAAGAATGGATATTGTGTGAAATCATGAAATAAAGATGCTTATTACTTGCTTTTAGTGGAATTGAACTTAGTAAAGCTTAATAAATAGAAAGCTCATTTGAGATGTGATCAAGCCTGCAAATGATTTTAAGGTACACTTAAGAGCAATATTGGCATGATTGTAAGGTAAAAATAATTGAAAAAGAGAAGTGGATAGAAAGATTCCAGTTCATAAGCTAAGTGCCACATGCATAGAGACGAGATTAAAAGATGATAAATAACAAATGGATTGAGCTTAATGATCTAAAAGTGATTAAAAGATGATAAATAACAAATGGATTTTTTTTTTGAATCTTGCCCAGTAAGAGCGATAACAAGGACCGAGAGTCTTACCCGAAGAATTTCTGAATAATTTTTTTGGAGTTTCTGAATGGGTGTTGTGCATTCTTAATAATTTCTTGAGAATGGATTTTGCTCTTCTGTGGATTTCTAACATTTTGGGCTGATTAAGATTTGTTTTTCCATTCGTTTTCTGGATGTAGCGGTTTTTAAGTTGGGTTTAGACATGGACATACACTTCGTGGTTTCCCTTTTTCCATATTTAAACTGAAATTTGTGTATTATATTTGTAGAGTTCTTTCTGTATTGCCTATGAGATGATATGTGGAGCAGACTTGGGATCATGTGAGACCAAATATAGGACTTTGTATATAATTATAATTTTGGTTTTAGGTGACGTTTGTTCCTGAGGTCACTTCAAAGGCTAAATGTAATGAAGTCATGAAATTTTTTATCAAGTCATACGCTTTACACTTGGGAAATTTGTTGCTGCCATATGATGGAAAGTGCATTTTCTGCAGGGGATTTCCCTTTTGAATCCAAAGAGTTCGTCGTTAAAATTGCTGGGAACAAGGGTATACTTTATTTTCCAATACCTTGTCGTTAATTTTGGCTTTTTCACAAAACACTGTCTTATGTGATTGTTGTTTCATAATTTAGTCAGGAGCGTGAATTTAAAGTCACAATAAAATTTGCTTCCAGAAAACATCTTCACCATCTGAAACAGTTCTTAAATGAACCAATTTTCATGCAACACACTTCAAAATGTACAAAACAGTCCTGAACGTTTCACATATGAAACAACACTGCATTTTCACACGCAACACACGAAAACTGGTTTGTACGAATAGGACCGTATGTTATAACATACTGCAATAATTAATTATGTCATTGTCCCTATATATGCATGTATATAGGCATAGGTGTGTAATCATCTCATTTCATATATATATATATATGTGTGTGTAATCATGATATAACATACTTCAATAATTAATTTCATAAGTTTGTACATGTTATATCATGATTAATTTCGTATATAAAAATGTGAAACATACTTCAATAATTAATTTCATATGTAAATGTTAGTACAAAACTTGACTGTGTTGTACCCAGTTGTCTCAATTTTCAGTTATATAGTGATATTAAGTTATAAAAAGAGGACTACTTGAATTTTCATTTTTATTGGTGCATTAATTTTCTATTATTCGGTTACGGGAAAAGTTCATCTCGCTGCATTGCAGCGGGTACACTACTAGTGTATATATATATATATATATATATATATATATCTCGTAAGGGAAAGCAGCTATGAAGATTCGAGCTTTAGAGATGGTTGAAGAACTCATAACACAAAGAGAGCAGACAAACAGGTATATGTGCTCTACTAGACATCCTTATATAGTTGTGATTATATTCAAATGTGGTAGATAACTATAATGTTTACTTGCTCTGTGCTATATAAAGGGGAAGTGAGAACAATTTGGTTCTAGACTTCTGGTTTGCTGGTTTGCTAACTGCATTCACAGATTTACTTGAAAGTTCTATAATTAAATATGATAACAATGTGCTTTCAGGGTATAATAAACTTATTGCTTGATTAAATGGGCTTTATTGAAGTTGATACACCAGTTCTATAGGTTTGTAGATTAATCATCTTTTTAAACCTGAAAGATGTTTGTTGCAATCTCCTAGATTTCTAAAATAGAGTAATTCTTGTATAAGCTCTTGAACCAAATACTCATCGGGTTGAACTTTTGTTTCTTAAAACTTGCAAGGACTCCATTCAAGATCTGTAGTGTTCCAACTACATTTTAGTTGCTGATAATTGGAAGACAACCGGCTGGTGGAACTTTTGGCATACCAATAGCAGATGATAAAGGTTTGGTTCGTCTTACATCATAGGTGATCTTTCTGCGAAAAGATAACCCAATTTTGATGTTATAGTTTTTGTTAGTGTAGGGGATATGATTCTTTCTTTCTTGTAATATTGGTAAACCAAAGGTAATGAGTCTGTGTCAAATATCGAGTTGTGGTTTATACAGATTATCAGCTTGATGTCAATATGAAGCTTTTTGCTCATGTTTGTATTGTATTGCAATGGCAATAAGCCAAATTACAATTTCTAATTTGGATCGATGCTAACAATTATTTGTATAGTTTTTTTTATCGAATACAATTTTAGAAATTTGATATATTTGATAATTGTAGTAATGAACAGGATAATTTAGTAAAAAACAATAATTCTTTTTCGGAAAAAACCCTATTTCCGACGGATGATCCGTCGGAAACTAATTTAATATTTTATTAAAATCTGTCAGAAATCCGTCGGTAAAGAAATCCGTTGGAAAAGGCACCCGTCGGAAATCCGTCGGAAGGCCTTTACTGACGGAAAGGCAATTCCGTCGGAAATCCGTCGGAAATGGGATCCGTCGGAAATCCGTCGGAAAAAGCCGTCGGAAATCCGTCGGAATAGGCTTTTCCGACAAGGGTTTTCCGACGAATTTTTTCCGACGGATTTTTGATCTTTTCCGACTGAATTGACCTTTTCCGACGGATTTCCGACGGAAATATCCTTCGGAAAAGGGCCCTTTTTTTGTAGTGACTAAAGGCATTTGGTGATTCAGTTCAACAAGAATGAAGTAGGATTTTGTTGGACTTGGACGATTCATGTTGGACTTGGAGTTGGACGATTTGGCAACTGTGGTTCGACTGAGTTAACCAAAATAAAGTTTAAATTTGTTATATTTTTTCAAAATTTGAAGATTTACAACAATGATTTTGTTATTGGGTTTTTATGTTAGAAGTTTGTGTTTTAATGTTCGATCGAACTCTTCAAACTAATGTTTTAATGTGATTTGCTTGTTATTGGGTTTTTATAGACTACTTAATACATGTGTGAGGCTGAGTTTGGTATAAATTGATACAATAATCACCCTTAAGCGTAGCTTTGAGGTTTCAAACCTAATTTAAGGAACGGGGCAGATGAAATATTTAAAGTTTATATAAGCAGACTTTACAAGTGCTAAGGAATAGTGGAAACTGTTACATTAATATTATATAACTTATGTTCAGGGGAACCTAGTCAGAATCCTGCATGTATCATCTTTCCTAGCTACTGGTTACTCACTTTATATAAATGTATCAAAAACTTTCATGTATAATTAACATAGGTGTTCATTACGATTCATAAAATATGTATCTATCATTCTTTGCCTTATTTACGAGTTGGCAACTATATTTTGTTCTCGTTAACATAGCCACTCCTTATTCACTTGTTTAACAAAGTTTCAACCCAACTTGCATGGTTTGGGTTAGTTGAACTTTACTTTTGATTTTTCAAACTGTAAAGATTAGATTAAATTGTTTAAATACTTTTAAACCGACCAACTTAATCCATGTTCAGTCCTAACTAGTCTATATTCAAATTTTCTCCTCACTTTTTATAGGATAATGCTTGCCCTTTTGTCATCCAAAGACATCTCCTTTTAATAATGTAAAAAAGTTGACACAACTTTTTTTTTATTTCATATCCCACACTCTTTTCAAACTGTTTTCAAAACAGTGTCTAGCAACTAGGGTTGTGGTTTAGTGGTTGAGGTTCTAAAAAATATGATGTAATATTTCATCTTTTCGGGGTTTGATTTGATTTCAGATCTACACAACAATTGTGGCCACTAAATTTACTAGCACTGGTTTTTACAGTTATAAATTATCGAAACTAGTTCAAATATAACCTGAAATTCGGTTAGAAAATAAGCTTCTCAAAAGCAACACATTCATACTTTAACGAGGCAATGCATGGAACACGTCAAAACCATTATCCATCTCATGGTTGACCGTGTCCGCGTCCACAACCCCATGGTCAACCGCGGCATTATTCATGTCAGTTTTCTTTTCACATAAAAATAAAGTGGTTAAATAATAGCTATGTAATTATTGTTTGACAAATAATTTTCAAATAAATTCTTTTGACTATTAATGGCTCATCCATTTTACATGATCGTCGAGAAACTTTTAGGGGCCGTTTATCAAACGCTTACCCGGGTAAGTGCTTATCAAGCCATATTGTCTTACCGGAGAATATAACGAGTACCAAAAATCTTATCCGGTAAGAGCGAAGACGAGGAAAACAATGACCAAGAGTCTTACCTGGGTAAGTGATTGCGACTTATCTTACCACAGTAAGTGCTTACCGGGTAAATTGTTACATATGATGCCGTTTTTGTGGACTAAAATCTTACGCGGTAAGTAAGTGATAGTGTTGAATTTTGTCGGTAAGCACTTAACCGGGTAAGATTTGGTAAACGGCCCCTTAGTTTCTTGATACGAACCCTTGGGTAGTTTCTTTCTCTTTTTTGGATAATTTTAGGTTTTGGAGTCCATTCGTATACACCAACTAATCTCCCGAATGAACAAGAATGATCCTTTTTCAACGGTGGCAGATTTTTTTTATTAATTGAAGTTACAAAATACATACAAAACATTAAGAAATAAAATCCCATTTCAACAATTTACACTTAGGGGTTGTTTGGTTCATAAAATCTGGTGGAATTGGAAAGAATTGAAATGGCCAAATCCATTGACCAAATTTCTTTGCCACGTTTGTTCACATAATTAAATAGATGGAATAGTTTCGATCCGATGGATTCCTTACGAAGAATTCAATTCCATCTCTTTCCATCGAACCAAACGTGTGGTCAAATTTCATCAAATTTTATTCCAGTTCCTTTAAAGTCAAACTCCTTTGATGGATTTCAATTCCACCAAATTCCATTATATGAACCGAACACTCCCTTAGGGGGCGTTTGGTTCGCAGAATGTAATTAGATGGAATGGAATCTGTCAAAGGAATTTGACTTTGAAGGAATTGGAATTGGAATGTTGTCAGGTTTGACCAGCTGTTTGGTTGGCAGAATTGGAATGGAATCAGTTGAAAGAATTGGAATCTGTCTGTTTGGTTCACAGAATGTAGCTTTGGAATTGGAATGAAATTCCAGTAAATGACTAAAATAATTATTAATTACTTCAATTTTTTAACACTAAAAATAATTTGAGCTTTTCTACAGCTAAAAACTGCATAAAACAGTTAAAAAACAGCCAAAAACTACAGAAAATGCTAAAACAGCAAAAATCATAATTTTTTTACAGCAAAAATAGCTAAAAACTGCAGAAAAAAGCAAAAAACTACAGCAAGACAACATCTGTTATGGCAAGACATATTTTAGTTGTTGCAGGAGACGATGGAGAACCTAACTGCTAGGAGTGAGGAAAAACCGAACCGAAACTGAAAAAAACCGAGAAACCGAAAACCGAAAACTAAAAAACCCCCCGAAATACAGAACCGAAATCAAAAACCCGAAAATTGAAAAAAAAAATCCCGAAAAAACTGAACCGAATCAAAATCGAAAAACCGAAAACTGAAAAAAAACCCCGAAAAAACCAAACCTAAAATCCAAGTGAAGAGGTGTCGACTTTTTTTGTTTGAGATTAGGGTTTAATTGTTTTTCAGGAGGAGGGTATTTTAGCTATTAAAGAAAAACCAACTCAATTCCTATGAATTCCCACCACTAAGGTAAGGAATCTCAAATTGCTTAATTATGGAATTCTTTGGAATTTATCAAATTCAAATTCTTGAAAATACTGAACCAAACAAAGGAATTGGAATCTGGTCAAAGATTCCAATTCCACCAGATTCCATTCCTTTCCGGCGAACCAAAAACGCCCCCTTAGTGTTTTTGTGTTCAACAATTGTTAACCATTGATATGCTATCGTAGTCTCTCAGTTTTCTGCAATGATCAATGATGCCCTATGATGGCACGTATCAAGTTACAGTTACAAGGTTCTGTTTTCAACGTTGGCAAAAAAATTACAGTTACAATATACATACGAGAAATTAAGAAATAATATCCAATTTCAACAATTTGCGTTTAGTATTTTTGTGTTCAAAGATTGTTAACTATCGATATACTGTCGTAGTCTTTCAGTTTTCTTGCAATTATGCCCAATGGTGGCACGTATCAAATTGAAAGAATAACACCTTTAAGAATCATAAATTGTTTTCCACAACATTCGGACTATGGACGGCCAAACACGGTGTGACACGACCTAGGACCGATGGGATTGGGGCCTAAAGGACTTGTCAAGATCCACAGGTCTAATTACTCAAGTAAATGTCATATTTGAATATTTATATAGATTGTAATACAAGTCTTTTCAAGTAAATGTAACATTAAAAGTGTATTTTAATAATCAATTTCAAAAAATTATAAATATAAAAACATGTATTAATATTTGTGTAAAAAAGATTTAAAAGTTTTTATAGAAAAACAAAGGGTCGGACCTGGGACTTGTTGACGGGTATATGATCGGTCTTGTTCTTTGCCTCGATGTCTATTATAAGGACAGGGACCAGGAGCTAATAGTTCCATTAAGAGGCAGCCTATGAATCTTGTTTGGCAAAAAAAAGTTTGCCTCTTAGACCATCTCCAACAGTTTCTCTATAATTTCTCTGTATTAGAGAACTAAAAGTAAAAATCTCTAAAATGAATTGCAATCAACTTCAACAGATTTTCTATTTTAAAGATTTAATCAATTATTATATTATTTGAATATTCTATAATTTTATAATCCCAATACACTTTAGAGAAAAATATAAATAAAATGATGATTATTTAATTCTAATTGGTGGAATGAATAAAAAATTCATTTCTCTCCTCTATTTGGAGATTTAGAAAAATCTTTATATTTGAAGATTTTCCCATGAATCTCTGATTTAGAGAATGAGATAGAGAAGCTGTTGGAGAGGTTTAGAGAACAAAAATGTAATTTTTTCTATTTTAGAGATGGTGTTGGAGATGCTTTTAATGGTTTTAAAATTCTCTGGATGATTTTATAACTTGGACCTTCCATAACCATTCGGCACCTTAATTTCATTCTAAACAATTACCAAACAATTATATTTCTTTTTCCTCCATATATTAAAAGCCTCTTAATCAGACCACTTAATCATTTTGCACCAAACCATCCAACAACTACCAAACAGGCTCTTACTTTTTTGCCATGGGATGGGAGACCCGTTTACACTCCAACCACTTGAGATCGGGATCAATACCAATCAGAATTGATTTTTGATTATCTCTAGTTAGGGACGGTTGTGCGTAAGGGCCAGGACCACCCCTGGCCTGTACACAAATCCGCCCTTGCTACTACGAGAATCCAACGAGATCAATAAATAAAAAAAACACAATTAACAGTTTCATTAGTGTACCTAAGATCAAGAGTTAATGTCATACAAGAAACACAATGAACATCTTTCAATAATTAACACAGTTTCTTCAGAGAATCTAAAATATCGAACCCAACCCAGATCACGATCGCTTACCTCCAAGCTGAAGCAACGATCAACACTTTATCTTCCCACCCGAAATGGATCGCATTCATCTCCACCTTCATCTTATACCGCTCGCTATACTCTTTTATCAGCTTCCGAATCGTATCATCGACGTTTCGACTAATCGGGCACGGCCGAAATCCAGCCATCATCATTCTCGCCTTCCACTTTCCCGAAACTTCATACCGTTCTATCCTTTCTTCACCTTCACACGCGATTATGTTAACTATATCCCGAGCCAAACACTGCTTCTCGACGTTAACTCGTTCTTGGCTCTCTCGTGGAAGCGTAGCGTCGAGTGAATCAAACATCGCTGAGTAATAACTGTACGCTTCGTGGAACCGATGCAAGAACGGAGCCGTGTTCGTGTTCATATCTTGTTCGACAACGGTCACTAGTTTCGGGTTCAGGCTCTTCACCATTCGAAGGAGTTGGTCTCTTTGATTTACGGTCGAAACACTCTCATCCGGCATGTGGTGGAGCTGAAACGCAAAGTTAACGATCACCGCCTCTCCCTGGCGGCAATTTAGCGTTTCCGGTTGGATCACCGCCGTATCTGCCGCCACGGCGTTGAATTCGAAGTCTAAATGGAGGGATTTCGCCAGTTCCGTGAGCCTGAGCCCGATATGGTTCAGCCCACCAATGGGACGTTGAACCGACTCCGGATCATCGACACCAGTTAACCGTAAACGAGGCTTTAAATTTTGGTCAGCCAGTGTTTGCAATAAGGTTATGTATTGGCTTCCTTGATTAATATCGAAATCGATTATATGCACCCTTTTTTCACCTACAAATGCCTCAAGAATGGCACCGTTTGCCGCCATGAATCCGAACCGAAAACATGGACAGACCTCGAAGAGGACTTGCATGGCGGAAAGCCGGTCTGTTGAAGGCGGTTCTTTGCATTTAAGAGCTTTATACAGACCATTGCCAGAGGTGGCCATACGAGCTGCAAGAGCTTCAACCATATAAGCTAAAATCCTCTGTGACGGTTCTCCATCGATTGAAACCGTTTGCCGGAGCTCGTTTATCATGTTCGATGCCTCCTCTATATTTCCTTCGGAGACTGCAATTGCACACTCGAAAAGCAACTCTTTAGGAGTAGTTGCATGTGCCTTTTGGGTAATCAAAGAGACTTCTTTGCTACTACTACTAATACTACTAACATAAGAATCATAAGAAGACGATTCTTTCGGCGATTCATGGAGGGTATCATTGACAGAATAACCCCATTCCCCTTCGATTTCCATGCTCCGACTAGGGTCAGAATCGTCATTTTCATTACCGTTGTTGTTGTTGTTGTCATCATCAAGAAGCGCTCTTTCAAGTTCTTGAAGCTTTAATCTCATCTTATCTTCATCATAGCTTAATCCTTCGAAATTTTCACTTAACAAGTACTCGGGTTCAAGATTCGATTGAAAGGCGTTAAATGTGTCTTCTTGGGCAGGTAATAACTCGTAAGAGGATGTCAAACGGTTTCCGGAAATGTGTTCTTCGGTTGGGGAATCAAGAAAATACTTAGCAGGATCGTAGCTATCGTTACTGTAAGATTGTGTTGAAGAATAAACAATTTGATGCTCGTTGAATAAGGACGTTGGCATGCTCGTGCCTTCTTTGGTGCCATTCAACAAATAGAGCTTACGGTTCCCAAACGGTGAGACCGATCGAATCATGGTTGACTTTCTCTGGAGTCTGGGTTTGTTGACGACCGTTGATTGCGTTGTGATCTGTGGTAAGAGATAGCAAGAAACAACATATTAACATAAAAGCAAATTGAACAAATCTTTTAAACAACTTACCCGGTCAAAAATGATCGAGTTTATTAACAATTACATGATTGTTTGGTAGTGGCTTAATGATATAAAAAGTGACTTATTCAGTAAGAGCTTTTAAGCGAAGCTTTAGGTAGAAAGCCAAGATTTTTCCAAACCTGCCCCCTCCCAATTAAAGAGCATGCTACTTCCATCTACGAAAAAACCTTCCCGATCAATACTGATAGATTAATCTACACAGACAACTTTATCCATACAGGACTTAATGTAAAACCAACCAAACAGCCCCTTGGTCAGAAATGATGGTGTTTACCAACAATCTTTCCCAATAAGCGCTTACCCAATAAGTGTTAAATGGCCCCCAAATAGCCTAATAATCATATGCTCACAAATTACTATTAGAGTGGATTCAGCCTTTCTACCCCTTTGAGGTATAGGCAATATCTATGTAACTCTTACCCCCAAAACCTCTTCTGAATCCGTTTGGTTTGGTTTGGTTTTGTTTTATAAGAGTAATATAAACAATCTCTTTTCTTTTCTTTGCATAGAAAGAGGTTGTTTCCGTTACTCTGATGAACCCAAGCCAAACCAAACCAGCATTGTATATCCACCGGAGGTAGGTTTTGGAGGATAAGATGTAAACAAACCTAACCCACCTATACTTGTAAAAAGCAGAATGATCGGTTTCGTGAAGACTCCAAGAAAATGACAAGTGTTGGACTGTTGCTGAATGGTTTGGTACAGGATGATTAAGTGGTTAGAATGATTAACAGACTCTGCAAAATGAAATATAATTGTTTGGTAATTGTTCAAAATGAAATTAGGTAAGGCCCAAGATACAAAACCATTCGGAGGGTTTTAGAATCATTAAGATGCATACTCTGTTTTTACCAAACTAGATTCACCTCTTAGCGATTCATTTGCTGAATTTTCTTAACTCGTAAGAAATCACAAGCAACTTTATGAAGAAAGATTAATCAAAAAATATAGAAACGAAGATGAAAACCCCAAGTCATATGCATGTAATATAACTAAGAAAAAAAACCAAAACTAAACTGGATCTTGAATCCAAAACAACAATTCAAGAAACTCAACCTTTAAAATTGGATTTAGAGACTGATATTTAGTTCATAAACTAACATGAACCGATGCTAAAATGGGTCTTGGATCCAAGACAACAATTCAACAAACTCAAGAATTAGAATTGGAATTAAGAGACGGATTTAGTTCTAAAAAAAGAAAATTTAAACATCAAAACAGGATCTTGAATTTAAGACAACAATTCAAGAAACTCACGTTTTGAAATTGGATTTAAGGACTGATTTTAACACAAAAACCAAGTTGAATTTTTGGTCGAATTTCCAATTTGAATACGAACAATAATACATCAAGATCAAAATACCTGAATCAAACTTGACGAAGAAGAAGAAGATAAATAATAAATCAAGAAAACCCCAAATTAGATTTGATCATGAATTCCTGTTTGGATTTGAAAGAAGAGAAATAGATTTTAGGGTTTGACCACTATCTTAAAAGCAGATAAGTCCTCCCCCACTAAAATTTACATACCGATTGTTAAGTTTCGCAACTCAACAACAAACATCCATTAAAAAATAAAAGCAAAACTTAATAAACAAATCAAAGATAAACACGAATTTTATCATTCTTTAAACCAAAAATTCTCAGAAACCCAATTGCAAAACTTTAATACAAATTTACCTGCAAACGATTTCGTTGTTGGCTGAGAAAAGGGTTTCACTTTGCTCAGGTGATTCTTTTATTTCCTTTTATCTTCTAATTTTTTTTATTTACTATTTGAAGAACAGAATAAAAGCTGAGAATGGTTGTTGCTACACGTTTGCCACCAACTTGTGTGTCTCACTTAAGTCTTCGATAGTATGATTTCTTGGTCATTTCTTTCAATTGGGTTGACCATTTCTAAAGAGGGTTGGTTTAATTTCACTTGGGCCCCTCATGTTCCACCCAACTAATATTTACATCCTTTTATTGCTGAAAATAGAGAATGTATACCCATAACAATTCTAGGGGTGTGCAAAAACCTGAATCGTGCGAAATTCAAATCTGAATCCAAACCGAAAATAGAATGTTTGTACAAAATTTGAATATTCTGAAATCCAAAAATCTAAAATCCGAATTTTGGTGGGATATTTGGGTTTGATTTTTGGCCACCCAATCCATCCGGAAATTCAAGGTATATTTACATACATATATATATATATATATATACAATTTACAAGAATGCGAAGAGGATTCTCAGGCAATCATTTTGTACATGAAACTTTTCATGTACAAAATCACATATGATTCATGTACAAAATCACATATGATTCATGTACAAAATCATATATGATTCACGTACAAAATCATATATGATTAGCCACGACTTTTCCCGCGACTTGCCCACGAAAAAGTCGCGCATGTCCTTTTTGATGCTTACAAAATCACATATGATTTTGTACATGAAATCATATATGATTTTGTACATGAAAAAATTTCATGTACAAAATGATTGACCGAGGATTGTTCTCGTATTTTCGTAAATTGGTACCGTCCTCGTATGAACCCGTCTCTCTCTCTCTCTCTCTCTCTATATATATATATATATGTATGTATTAACTAGTAGTGTACCCGCGCAATGCGGCGGGATGTGAAATTTTATCGTAAATTAAAATTGGAAAATTTTTGACCAAACAAATTTAAAAACCTCATGACAAGAAGATAATTTCTGATGACTCTAAGTATTCGGTGCTCAAAATGCTTAATTTACTCGAGGCATGTGAAAACAAAAAAATAATAATGAAAAAGTAAAATCATCTCTTGCTAAACGGGTGTGATTTAGGATCCAATATAAGTTTTGTACATCGACCATCAATATCAAGTTGGCAACCAAATAATGTTTCTTTACATAAAGAACCTAATTGCTAATCTAATCTTCACCTGTAAACAATCGTCTTTATAATTGATGCAATCTCAACTACCGATAACGCCTCTTTCCTGGATCCTTATAAAGCCATTAAAGAAAGAACTTCAATCAGAAATCCTTCAAATGCATTTTTGAACTCCAACCTAAAATATGTAAAAGACAATATGAAATCTAGTGTGATGGAAGGAAAGACCATATCATGGTTGTTCATTGCTATGAAGAAATGAAAATCCTACACCCAAGAAATATACAACAATTAAAAAGACGATGAAAGGTCTACTATTGTATGTCTTGGATTGCTTACATATACACTTAGAGCATCTCCAATAGGTGCAGTACACAAAATGTAAATGGGAATCGAGATCTTGGAAACATCGAGAGTTGGGATTTCACTTGAGTACACAAGAAGACTGAAACGTCATTTTAGTAAATAATAGATGTAATACTAACTTGTAAACCATGCTTAACAAAGTGTAATTAAGAGATTTTCAAATTTCATGCTTTAGTCAACAGTACATTACACATGAAATGTTGTTTTTAATAGATTTGAAGACTTAATGCATAAATTAGTTTAGGATCAACTTTTTTTTAAATGGAACCACACTTAAACACTTTTATTACCAACCGAAAGAATTTACACCCAACGATCACAACACTGTACGACTCAAGTATACAATTTACGATGTCCCGATCACACTTGACAAACAAAAATAGACTCAAACATTGCACTGCAGAGCAGACTTAGATCAGCACTGCTTTGTATACAATTGTGACTAACCAGGTTCATTCATGACAGACAAAACAGGCTCAGATTTGCACAACAACACAGCCCTGGCCACGATCCACCAGAACTGCAATAACATTACAGCCACACCGCAACAGTTGTCCCTCATTGAACCCTCATTGAACCGAAGCCACATTTGTTCCCTAAGCTCATCAATAAGCCCTAGCAGTGCAATTGACTGTTCCTTAAGCCACAACATCCACATTAGTTCATTATGATCATCAATAAGAACCAACAGCCCAATAGGCTGCTCATTAAGCCACAACAGTTTATTTAGCTCATTAATAAGCCCCATCAGTCCAATAGGCTGTTTATTAAGACATAACAGCCACATCAGTTCATTAAGCTCATCAATAAGCACCAATAGTTGTTCGTTTAGACACAACAACCACATCAGTTCATTAAGCTAATCAATAAGCACCAATAGTTGTTCGTTTAGACACAACAGCCACATCAGTTCATTAAGCTCATCAATAAGCACCAGCAGTCCAATAGGCTTTTCGTTAAGCCACAATAGCCACAACAGTTTATTAAGCTCATCAATAAGCCCCAACAGTCCAATAGGATGTTCATTAAGCCACAACAGCCACAACAGTTCATTAAGCTCAACCACCAAGTTGTAGTCCTTAAAATAGACCAAGGAGGAGGGAGATCAAAACACACAATCATCAAACCTGTGAAATGATCCATTCTTTCCTTTTTTATGCCTCCAAATTCTTTAGTAACATGAGTAAATTCAAAGAGCCTATAACAAAACATATGAACAAATTTAAAGAGTCTTATAATAAAATGCAAAAAACATATCCAATTGAAGTAAATAAGTTCATATAAATAATTAACACATTTTGACTATGTATATTCAACATATAGGGGTTGAACTCACCACCTAAGGGTTGTTGGTTGCTTGTCCCACACCTGAACTTTGATACAAAAATCAGGGAAATAGCCTCCTTAAACAAAATGTGACTTATGGGGGAAAACAGATGCAATTAATGAAGATTAATCATATCAAACCAGGTACAATGTTCTCTTCTTGTGCAACCTACAAAAAATACACGTGTAAGCTTAAATTAGGGTCGTTTACTAACCACTTTGGAAAGCGCTTACCATTTCAATTACCTTATCGTGTGAAAATAACAAGGATCGATAAACTTACCTGGTTAGAGGGAAGACAAGGATCGAGAGTCTTACCCAATGAGTGGTGACAAACATGTGGTAAAGAGCCCCTTAGATGTCTTTATTATGACCACTTCTAAACGATAGTGGTAGCTACAGACTTTCTATGTGTACAAAAAATGAACCTTAAGTCTTCAAATTCAACAGATTCTTGAAGAGCCAAAAGAACAAAATAATATAGGATGAACTGTCAAATTTCCAGACTCAAGTGGGATCCATTTGCCAACCAATCCTTTGGTATTACATTGAATTGTTCTATAACAAATTTTTGCCCAAAGGTTCAGTAATCAATCATATGGATATAATCCGGGGTTGCTTCATCCCCATTTCTGCCCATCTAACAATGCGGGGTTGCAACATCCCCACTTTTGCCCAACAAAACAAATTACTCATAAATGAGATAGCGTCAGGCTCATTATATTCTTTTATGATGTTTGTTGGTGTTTCAAGAACTTCAGCCTGATACATAGCAATGTATATCGAACTGATCAAATTCATAAACCATTTTCAAGTAAACCTTTAAGTTGAAATTATAATAGAAACACATACCTTTTACCGGACTGTCTGTCACATATTTTCAATTCAGATTCAAACTACAGAAGTGGTGATTCCATAGCTAGCTGCTCCTTACAACATTGACGATACAACTCCATTGTATACGGATATGAGATGACTATTTTCTTTGTTTTTTTCTCATAAGCATAAACCATAAGCATGCAAAGAAAACTTAATAAATTGAAATTTTCTTAGTTGTCACATATGACCTAGAACAATTAAATGAAACCAAAAATAATAAGGATAAGAACCCAACACTGGAATTTAGATTAGAATTGCAACATGGTCATGTTGAATAAAAACACAAAATGCAACAACCAATGTTCTTTTAAGTGAGATCTGTTCAGCATAAGAGCCTGACCAAAAGTGTGATTATCCAATACCCATGTCAAGTAGTTTCTTTCATATAAACGTGTTGCAGCAAATAAATCAAGTTATAAAAATTTGTAAAAAAAAGGAGACCAAACACACAAACACATAGATTTACTTGGTTCAATCAAATGGTATAGACCAAACTATTCATAAGAAGAAAAACATGACAAAATCAATAGTTTCAACAAAAAGACTTACAATAATACTGAAAAATAAAGTAAATATATCCACAAACTAAGAAACAAACCACAATCACTGTTATCGTAAGCATTTAGCCTCCATCAAAAGCAAAATTTGATTTTAATAGCATAATGACTGCTTTGGTTTGAGTCCCACCTTGTAGCTGCAAAAGTGGAGTCAACACTTCTCAAATACACAGATTTACAAACCAAAAACTTAAACCGAAAGAAGCCTTGCCTGTAGAGATGAGAAATGCCTTCAAGTAAAAGAAAACAACAAATTGATTGGTAAATTCTAGGGTTATCAATATAAATCAATGGGAAAGTTATAGGGTTGTCGATATGTAGGGAGAAAACAATCCTTACCTGCATCATGGGCTGTGGATCGACGTCTGGGGGAGGAGAAAACCGAGTGGTTAGAAACGGAGAGATGAAGCATCGATTGAATTTGAATTTAAATCTTTAGGAAGTGATATTTGGGGAGGAGAATGAGCGGGAGTGTCCTGGCCCCAAAATTGAATTTTGAATTTTGAATCCAAGGGAATCATTATGAAGAAGGAAAACTATACTGCAGAAGTGGAAGGAAAGTACTGTATGTACCAAATTCGGTAGGAGTGGCAGGGGTTAAAAGGAGGCAGTTATGACTTGTACATTAGGCATAAAAAAACATTAATTAAGAGATTTTTCAACTTTATGTTTTAATACGTTGTACCTTGTGCTTTATATGTTATAATTAAGACATTTGGTGTAAATGAATATTAAGGTAGTATAGATTTACATATTATATATTTAGAGTAGATTTACATATTATAGATTTTCATGGGATAGTCATTATTTCCATTATTTTCTTTTCATTAATAGTTTCATGTTGATGAAAACGGAAACTAGTGTTTTTCCGGCGATACCTCCATTTCTTCCGACGAAAAATGTGCGATTTCATCGTTGAAATTAAGTTGTATGATTCACGACGACGTTAATGAAACTGGGTTGCACGATTCAGGATGGCGTTCATGAAACTAGGTTGCACGATTCAGGATGGGGTTCATGAAAGTGGGTTGCATTATTCACGAAGGCGTTCATGAAAGTGGGTTGCATGATTTACGATGGTGTTCATCGACGACGTTTGTCGACAGCGTCTATACATCCATTCACGTTTAATTGTTTTACCATCGACGACTATGTACATCATTGATGACGTTGATGAAACTGGGGTGCATGATTCATGATGGGGTTCGTCGATGACGTTCATCGACAACGTTTGTGCATCCATTCACACTTAACCGGTTTATCATCGACGACTATGTACATCATCGACGACGTTCATCGACATCCATTCACGCTTAACCGCTTTACCATCAATGGCTTCATACATCATCGACGACGTCTGTACATATACGTCACAATTTTGGAAACGATTAAGAGTGATTTGAATGTATCGCCAGGAAAAGTGGAAGTATCATCGAAAAAATGTGTATCTTCTTTATTCTTCAGATTGATTTCCTCTAATCTAAAACTACTTCAATGTAATTTCGAGTTTAAATCAAAAAAATTAACGTTGGATAACATGGGAGAAATTAGGAGCAAAACTACAAGTTGTATACCGGAACTACCTTACACATGATTACAATCAATTGAAATAAATAACAATTTGAAACTATTTACCATAATGCCACCAAAATTTTGTATGGTTTAGATTAGTTTGTATAGTTTGTTTAAATGGGTTGGTTTGTAATTGAAACCATCCATGTGTGTGTGTGTGTGTGTGTGTGTGTGTGTGTGTGTGTATATATATATATAATTCTAGTTATCTTTTAAAAATCCTAAATCTTAGTCGGGTATACTCTTTTCTAATTTCTAAACCTACGATCGGTTTCATCGATACTCTCAATCAATAGAATTCTTCGTCAAAGTTGATTGAATATATATATATATATACACACACATATATAGTGAAATATTAATTTAAGAAGTGGTAAATATTTGGGAAGTAAAGAAGTGATCATAGCCCTTCATCGTGTCAACATTTGCGGCTTTGACTGTTAAGCACCGGATGATTCATCACATTGGTATGCGAAATATAGAGAGTGGTTTCATATGTTAAGCCGTGTGATTCACATATGAACTATATGTTCATATGTGAACCCGTTAATTACTTCATATGTGCGTCACGAGGGTTCATATGTGAATCAGTTAATTAGTTCATATGTGAGTCACACAGATTCATATTAGAATCAGTTAAAACAGTTCATATATGAATTACATGGGTTCGGATATGAACATATAGTTCGTATGTGAATTACACAGGTTCACATATGAACCCGTTTGTCGCTTATTTGTAAATGCTACAAAACTACCCTCTCTATTTTTTGCATAGCCACAAATTTTGATTGGTCAAAGACGCAATTCTTGACCAGTCAAATTCGATCTTGACTATATGAAGGGTTATGATCACCTATTTACTTCTCAAAATAACTTATGACTATATATATTATTATAATTATACCTGAACCCCACCGACCTTAACCTAAAACCCGCCCAACCAAAACTCGAAGCAACCGAAAATTCGAAACCTAAAATTGGAGGGTTGGTTTATATATCCGAAATCCAATTGGATTTTTGGGTCAATCTGAACCCGCCTGACCCGCCTAATGCACATCCCTACATAACATCACTGATGAATAAGGATGCTAACGGATTAATCGAACATTTAACCAACTACTCAAACTCAAGTTTGGTAATACTGTGTTCGAGTCAGTCTCGAATGATAAAGCTCGTTTTAACTTGATGTGTCGAACTTCATACAACCAATGTTTTATACCACTTATTTGAAAGCTAGATTAAATTTTTTGTGTTGAGCTTAGCCAGCTATATGAGTGTAAACTTTCTGAGTTGAATATGTTAACATACATGATCATAAATCAGATAATTAAAATACAAATGAGTATATCGAAGCTTGAAATTTTTAAGTAGGTTAATCAATCTTGGGTTTTAGCCCAAAATAAGCTAATAAAGCTTGAACTTAAAGCTATAATTTGTAACTCAAAATTGTTTAAAGACATCAAACTCAAATATTAATTTGAAAAATTATTTTGGTTTGATTCGAACTTGAGTTTGATATTATTTTTTTTAACCGAGTCTAAACAACATGTTACTCCACTTGATGACACTCCTAATCATGAGTCCTACACACCACGTTTATATGAGCTAGAATGTAATTTATATGAAAGAAATATAATAAATAATAGCAGATTCATACTTTAATTCTAATTTGAGTGCTAGATTTTAAAACTCATTAAGTTTATCGAACTTTCAAAAATCATTAAAATTGTCCACCAGGGATAATATTGCTAAAAGGGGAATTGAGGTTCTTTCCAAAGATTGAGCAAAAAGAGGAGATCATACGAAGTCATATTCACATGGCAAAAAATAAATGTATTCCAAAGATCTTGGGCAAATCCAAAGAAGGTTTTCCTGTATGTTCATCACAAAATATTTCTAGATCCCAATACACCCAATGCCAGATAGCTACTGATAGAGATATAAAGATAGCTTCAAAAGAGACTGGGTTCTGAAGAAGTTCTGAAGAAGTTCTGAAGACACTTCTGAAGAAGATCTGAAGGAGTTCAGAACCTGTTCTGAACTTGTCTGTCACATTTTGTACTGTTACTTTAGTCTTTCTATTGTATGTATAAATAGATAGGTTGTTAGATAGTTAGAACCAACGTTTTCGATTAGCATTGTAAAGACATATTCTGTAATACTTTACATTCAATCAATACATATTACATTTGGCTATCACATTCCTGTCTACAATCTTTCCATATATTGATATCTTGATTGTTTGGGTCCTAACAATTGGTATCAGAGCCAATTCATCTGTTCTTGAAGATTTGTGAAAGAACTTGTCAGATCTGACAGTTCTTGGTGTTCTTGATCACAAAATTCAAGTTCAACACAGGTGAATTCTCGATCTTCTTACAGTCAAAGATGTCTAAAGAAATAGTCTCAATCGGATCTGAAACGAAACCACCAACTCTCTTCTTGGGAGAATATCATCAATGGAGAATCAGGATGATTCAATTCTTGGATAACATAGATGAAGCCTTAATGCAATCAATCACAAATGGCTCACTAGAGGTATTTGTTGAGATTCCAGCTGTTCCCAGAACTGAATCCACCCTTGAAATCCCTGCATCAGGAATCAAGAAGAGTCCTGGAATGTACAAATCCAGCTGAAAAGGCTCAAATGAAAGTTGATAGAAGAGCATTGACTCTACTCACCATGGCAATTCCTAATGAGATATTCAATAGGGTTGATAGTTTAACTTCAACAAAAGCAATGTGGGATGAAGTAGAAGCTCAGATGCAAGGAAGCACAAAGGCTCAAGCACAGAGATTAAATATTTGTGTAGAAACATATGAAAATTTCAGATACAAAGAAAATGAATCTATCACTGATACATATCATAGATTCAATAACATTCTGAATGATCTAAGAAGAAATGGTGTTCAGAAATCAAATTCTGAGATAAACAACAAATTTCTGAACAATCTGGGAAATGAATGGTCAAGTTTTTCAGATAATATGGTAACAAGGAACTTATCCAGAAAAACATTTCATGATGTTTATGGTATCTTGTTCCAACAAGAAGACAAAATCAAAGTTAGGCAACATGAACAAAAGAAGACACATGAAACAGTTGCCCTTCTGAGCAAGAACTACAATAATTCTTTGACCATTGCTGCCAAGAAAGTTTGTGAGATCCCAGAGACAACTGTTTGTGATGGGGATGAATCAGATGAGGAGCTTAAAAGGATTTCTGATAATATTGCTTTCATGACAAGGCAATTCAAACAAAGATACAATCAAAAATATCAGAATAAACCTAGATCTGATGTAGGACCTAAGAAAAGTCAAGAGGCTTGTCAATCTGAAACATCTGAACCAACAAGGTGCTTCAACTGTGGAAAGCCTGGACATTATGCAAGACAATGCAAGATGCCAAAAGTCAATAATTCAGGCTATTATGAGAAGAAGCATCTGTTAGCAAAGAAAAATGAGCTTAATCCTGCTCTAGTGACCAAGTATAAAGAGGATTGGTTAAACTAGAGTGATGGAGATGATGATGAAGAAGTTGCTCACTATGCAACCAATTACTACATGTGTCAAATGGATCCAGAAAAGGACAAACAAGACACTGAGGTATCTTCTTCATCTTCTGAATTAAATACTGAAATAAATCTCTCTTCTGAACAAAATTCTGAACATAATTCTGAAATTAATACTAAAGATTCAGAAATGAAAAATCAATTTCAAAACATGTTTTCTGAATTTGAAACACTCAGAAACAGAATTAAAGGTGAAGGAATTTTGGTCAATCAATTCAGAGCTGAAAGTCAAATATATAAAGAGAATTGTCAAGCAGCTGAACAGATTCTTGAAAAAGTTTCTGAAGAAAAAATAGTTTTAAAAGAAAAAATGGATAGTTTACAAAAAGAAGTTATTAATGAAAAATCTGAAAAGGAAATTCTAAATGTTAAGATGAATTTTCTAAATCAAGAGAGACTTGATCTTTATAAAAAGATTAAGGAATTAGAAGATTTAAATTTTAAAAGAGGACAAACTGAACAAACTCTGAATATTTTAACAAGTCAGGCTCAAAACTCAAAATTTTACAATATAAAAGCAGGTTTAGGATATAATGACAGTCAAATATTAAAAAAGGCACCTGCAAACTTGTATGATTATTCTAAAATGAAAATTTTCAATGAATCAAATACAGGTATCATTTCCAAACCTGTAAACTATTCTTTGCCTGAAAGAATTCCTTTTGTAAAATCAGAGACTTTGTTTTCAGAAGAAACACCTCTTAAAACTGGTGAACCGGAAATAATCTCTGAAACAGAAGAAATGAATAAAATTACAAATATTTGTAAATCTTCTGAAACAAATAATATTTCTGAAGAAAAATCAGAAGTAATTGTTAAGTCTGAAAGTGTTTCTGAAGTTACTTCTGTAATAACTTCTGAATTCAATTCTGAAGTCATTTCAGAAGATACTTCTGATAATAAATCAGAAATGAAGAAAAATATGATGAATTCTCAGATATTGAATCTTTTGAAGATGTTGATGAGAATCCCAATATATTTTTTGATAATTCCGATAATGAGTCTACAACAACAAAAAATTCAAATACTTTTGCAAAAAGTATGACTCAAAATAAATTTTCAGATCTAATAAATGCTTCTGATTCAGAAGATGATGATGATCATATGGTGCAAATCATTGATAAAAATGGCTATTTGGTTTATAAATCTCAATCATGTATGACTGAAAGAGAAAAATTAAAATCTGAAGTTTCAAGATACCTTCAGAAATGTTTGGTACTGTATTTTTAAAACCAGAATATCAGAATTCAGATTTTTCTCCTGCTAATACAAACAATTCATTGATTACTACACCAACATCAGTAACATCTTCTGACTTTAACACCAGAGTTAAAAATTTTGAACAAGGACAATCTTCAAATTCTCTCTCTGAAGTTAAGAAAGTTAACTCAAATTCTGAGGATAAACCTAAAGAAAACAAAAGATTTTCTTATACTAATCCTCATTTCTTATCTTTTACAGAGCTATCCACTTTAGTATGGAGAAAGAAAGATGAAAGACTGTCAAAGAATGACAAATTAGATAGTTTTTCATTTTCAAAAAGGAATGATGTACCTAAATCAAAAATAGTGAATAAAAGAATTTCTGTTGAAAAATCAAATGTTATTGATTCTTATATGTCTACTGCTTTTGTAAATTCTTTAAAGAATCATATTCACTGTATTACTTGTGGTCATCATAATTTCAATCTTAACTCCAAAGCAAACAAGAAAAATTTGATGAAATCTATTCAGAAATGTTCAGCTATATTGACAAATTCAATTCAAAGACAAATAAAAAAGTCTGAACAAACTTCTGAATTAAAAATTCTGAAGAAAAAGTTCAGAAATTCAAATTTTATTACTAATCTCAAATGACCCATTCTGAAATGGGTACCTAAAACTCAATAATCTCTTTTGCAGATATGTCATGTGTGGGTCTTAGATTCTGGATGTTCAAGACACATGACACCTTTCAAATAACTACTAACTGATTATCATGAAAGATATGGAGGAACAGTTAGTTTTGGAAACAATGCAAAGGGATATGTAAGAGGATATGGAACTTTCATAAAAGGAGATGTAAAAGTAATGAAAGTTTTATATGTTGAGGGATTAAGACATAATCTTTTCAGTATTAGTCAATTCTGTGACAAATACCGGAAGGTTAATTTTGACATAGATTACTGTCATGTTCTGAGTACAGCAAACAAAAATGAATTAACTGCTTATAGAGATGGAGATATCTACACAGCAACATTCACTGCAACAGGTCAACTACAAGGTGTATGTTATATGTCTACAACAATGAGAAATGACAGTTGGCTTTGGCACAGAAGAATGTCACATCTGAACTTCAAAGCCATTTCTGAACTAGGCAAACATCAATCTGTAAGAGGACTACCAAAGATCAGATTTGAAAAGAACTCTCTTTGTTCTGCATGTGAACTAGGGAAGATCAAAAGAAGTTCTCATCCTCTGAAAATGCTATCTTCATGCAAAGCTCCACTTGAAATGCCACATATGGATTTATGTGGCCCAATGAAAACTCAAAGCATGGGGGGAAAGAAATACATTCTTGTCATAGTAGATGAATATACACGATATACATGGATTGAATTTCTGAGACTCAAGTCTGATACTTCTGGAAGACTGATACCCTTTCTGAAGAAAATTCAAGTTCTTCTTCAACTCCCAATACAAAAGATCAGAAGTGACAATGGAACAGAATTTACCAATTCTACACTTCAGAATTTTTTGGAATCTGTTGGTATTTCACATAATTTTTCCGCTGCAAGAACTCCTCAACAAAATGGGGTAGTTGAAAGAAAGAATAGAACTTTGGTAGAGGCTGCAAGAACCATGCTTGCATATTCAGAACTTCCTCTTTCTCTTTGGGCAGAAGCAATTGCTACTGCATGTTTTACTCAGAATAGAACAATTCTAAACAGAAAATTTCTTAAAAATCCATATGAAATGTTAAAACAAAGAAAACCCTCTATTGATTATTTTAAAATCTTTGGTTGCAGGTGTTTTCTAAAGAATGATACTCAACATCTTGACAAATTTGCACCAAAAGGTGTAGCTGGTATTTTTGTTGGCTATTCCCAAAGATCCAAAGCTCTCATTAAAGGAACTCAAAGGATCATTGAGACTACAAATGTCAGATTTCATGAACCAACATTGACTTCTGAACAAGATAGTTCAGAACTCGCACATAAACTAACTTCTGAAAGTTTGGACTCAGAACATAATCAGACAAACTCTACTTCTGAATCTCAAACTTTACTTAAAACAAATTTAGACAATTTATGTCAAGACTTATTTGATATTTCTGTAAATGTTTCTGCAGATTATCAAAATCCTTCTCTTCTCATAAACACAAATGATCAAGACATTTCAGAAATACAAATTTCAAGTACGTCAGCACCACAAATCTCTACCTCAAATTCAGAACTTACAACTTCTGTAAATGTACATCCAACTTTTGAACCAGTTCAAGTTGTTTCTGAACCAATTCAAGTTGTTTCTGAACCGATTTAAGATATTTCTGAACATGTACATCAAAGTTCTGAACCAATTCAGAATTTTCCATTTGAGGGGGAGTCTTCAGATTTACATTCAACTATCAATCATGATACTGAAACTCAAGCAATTATTGATGATCATGATTCTCTGAATAATGTTTCATCTGTTCAACCATTGCCAAATGTGAACAAATGGACATCCTGTCATCCAGTGCATCAAATAATTGGAGATGCATCAAAAGGTGTTCAAACAAGATCTGCAACATCAAATGAGTGTCTGTATGTAAATTTCTTAAGTAGCATGGAACCCAAAAAGCCATATGAAGCACTTCAAGATCCAGATTGGATTTTAGCCATGCAGGATGAGTTAAATCAATTTGAAAGAAACAAGTTCTGGAGATTGATACCAAAGCCAAAAGGTAAATCTGTCATCGGCACAAAATGGGTGTTCAGAAATAAAAAGGATGAAAATGGAATTGTTGTAAGAAACAAGGCAAGGCTTGTAGCTAAGGGGTACTGTCAACAAGAAGGAATTGATTATGATGAAACATTTGCCCCTGTTGCTAGATTAGAAGCTATTAGAATATTTCTTGCATATGCTGCTCACAAAATCATGAAGGTATTTCAAATGGATGTCAAATGTGCATTTCTGAATGGCATTTTACATGAAGAAGTGTATGTTGAACAACCAGAAGGTTTTGTAAGCAAAGAGTTTCCATATCATGTTTATATTTTGGACAAAGCCTTATATGGACTTAAACAAGCACCAAGAGCATGGTATGACACTCTTACAACTTTTCTTCTGAATTCTAAATTCAAAAGAGGTACTATTGATACCACTTTATTTCTGAAAAAGGAAGGTGATGATATGATATTGATACAAATATATGTAGATGACATTATTTTTGCCTCTACTAATCCAAAGTTTTGTGGAAATTTTGAGAAAATCATGCAAACTGAATTTGAAATGAGTATGATGGGAGAGTTGACATTTTTCCTTGGTCTTCAAGTTAAACAACTTCCCACTGGCATATTCATTAATCAATCTAAGTATGTTTCAGATTTACTTAAGAAGTTTGACATGACAGATTGTTAAAGTATTCAAACTCTAATGGCCACTGCAACTAAGTTAGAACCTGATCTGAATGGAAAATCTGTTGATCAGAAAAAGTATAGAGGCATAATTGGATATTTGCTTTACTTAACTGCTAGTAGACCAGATATAATGTTTGCTACATGTATTTGTGCCAGATATCAAGCTAATCCTAAGGAATCACACCTTCTAGCTGCAAAAAGAATACTTAGATACCTAAAAGGTTCTCCTTCATTGGGACTTTGGTATTCTAAGGATTCTAGTTTTGAACTAACAGCATTTACAGATGCAGATCATGGTGGTTGCAAATTAGACAGGAAAAGCACTTTTGGATCATGTCAGTTTCTGGGTGATAGACTGGTTAGCTGGTCTTCAAAGAAACAAAATTGTGTTTCTACTTCTACAGCAGAAGCTGAGTATGTAGCAGCTGCAATATGTTGCTCACAAGTGATCTGTATGCAAATTCAATTAAAAGACTATGGTTACACTTTCAAAAAGATTCCTTTGTATTGTGATTCAAAGAGTGCCATAGCCATCACTGCCAATCCTGTTCAGCATTCAAAAACCAAGCACATTGATGTCCGATATCATTTTATCAAAGATCATGTGGAAAAATGTAATATTGAAATGTTTTTTGTTCAGACAGATTATCAGTTAGCTGATTTATTTACCAAAGCTCTTGATGAAAAACGTTTTAACTTCTTGGTAAGTAAATTGGGCATGATGAATATGTCTATGTAAATATTAAGCATCAATCAAAACTTAGAAGTTATATTCTGAGGTTTCTTATTTCACATTCTGAATAATTTGTTCTTCAGAAATTTTCTGAAGTTCTATATTCAGAATGTTATTTTTTTTAACAAACTCAACAATATAATCCTTCTTGATTTAGCTTGATTGTCTTTCAATACTTTTCAATTTTTTTTTCATTTCTTTAATATTCCCTTATTTCTTTGAAAAATATTGCATTTTTTAAGGGGGAGAATCATAGTTGCTAATGATTCAAGGGGGAGTGATATTAATGTCATATTTTTCAACTACTCTTTCCTTCTAAACATATCTGAATTACTGATTTCAAGTCTTATAATTCATATCTAAGAAGAATGAACAAACTTCCTTAGATAAAATATTTTTTCAATTGTTCAAACCTACTTCTGAACCATCAAAATGATTTATATTTTTCAGAGGTTTGTATTTTTAAATGATTTTTAATGTTCTAACGTAATCCATGTTTAGTTCTGAACTAAACTTAAAGGTTCTGAAGTTCATCTGAAGTCTTTCTTTCAAACTTCTGAACTTCTTCTCAGAAGTTCTGAACTGTTTCTGAAGTTTTTGAACTTGTTCTCAGAACTTAACTTCCCGTTGATATTTCACTTAAGCGTGTGCCACGTGTTTTAATTTCATTGGATCTCTCTTAAACACGACCATTAAACGGTTCATTTATCCTAATAAATGATGATTACTACTCTAATCACATTTACTTTTTGGCCATGTGTCCTTCAGCGATTATCCAGTCATATAAATCAAATGGATTCTTCATCATCTTCATTTTTTAGCAACTTTTCTCTGAGAAATCTTTCTGTGTTTATTGATCTTCTTTCTATTACCAATCCGTGTTCTTCCAACATTCATGTCTACTTCAAATGCCATGGTTTCTGCTTCCTCGAGTTTCAATGATAACAATGGATCATCAAGTGATGGTTCATTCAAGATCGTGCCTCAAAAATTAATGGTTGGAACACTGGAAATCCCACTAAATGATGATCAAATGCTTCAAGACACAGCCACAACTGCACCTCATCAAGCCGAACCTTCAAACCCTATCATTAACCCTAACCCTAACCCGACAACTGCTAAAATTGGGGAAACACAAGTTACACCAATTGATGTTGTTTCTGGATCAAATGTTGCTGAAAGTGAATCCCAGACTCGTGATGAAAGTAGTGATATGTCCAAACTCTATGTCCCTGCTGAGAAATTACTAGAGATCAAAAGAAATAACTGTGCTCTAAACTTCAAATCAAAAGACTTTCATTGATGACCAAGTAATGTTGATTAATATTCTGAAGAAACATCCCTTGCGCACTCTACTTTCTAGGAAATTCTCTGTTCCTGCTTCTTATCTTCAACAATTCTGGTATTATGCTGAGGTTGATGAATCTGAAGATGAAATTGTCTCCTATGTCCATGCTTACAAGGTATGCATCTCTGTAGATGATATTAGGAGCCTTCACTATTTGTCCAAACCAGATGAGGTTCTTGGGAAAACCTGTTATGATTCAATTCCATCTTCATCAGAAACGATATCAGATTTCATGAGTTTGGGATACTCTGAAAATCTTAGTGCTTTGAGCTCTTTTAGAAGAAAATGTTTACCTCCAATTTGGTATTGCTTATTTTCCATTCTAAATACCTGCTTATCTGGAAAAAGCTCAAGTTTGGATCAAGCTTCAGCAAATGGGAGGATTATCTTTCATGGAGTTGCCTTCAACAAACACTATGATTATGCTAGTCTCATTTTTGATGAACTCAAATCTGCAATTTTGAAGAAGTCCACATTCAACTACATACCATTTCAGAGATTTTTTCAAACACTCATCAAAGGAGCAATGAAGGCTGTCTCAAAAATTCCTGTTCTAGCCCATGAGGTACATGTTCCTATCTTTACTATGGACAGTTTAAGACCACCAAATGCAAAACTTCAATTTCCAAATGCACTTCCACTTCCTTCTCATTTACTTGATCTTGTAAGTTCATCAACTAGGATTGGGAGTGAGCATTTAGAATCTATGGGATTACCTCAACCAGTAGTCCCTTCCCCTAATTCAAACCAGAGTGGTGATCATGCAAGAAAGTCTAGAATTACTAGAAAGAGAGGGGAGGATGTTCATGGGGGAGAACAACCTCAACAAGTGAAGAGAAAAAATGAAACTGAGAGACTGGGTAGAAGGGTAAGACAAAGAATTGATGAGGGGAGAACACAGGTAAAAGAAAAACAAACACATGAACCACTGCTTACCGTAGGGCACCCACATCTACTATTATTTTACATTCTTTGGTGGATAATATTGAAACAGCCAGTGTGCCCATGGCAACCTTGGTTAACCCCCCCAGCCACTCACCCATCTCTCAACAGAAGGGTGTTTCATCAACACAAATGGGGCAAGCAGCTTATAATCCATTAAGACCCCAATTGGAGGTTCCTTTTGTTGAAAATGAAGGATATATGTCCCCACTTCATAGTTTTGAGCACATTGAGTCTGAGTGTCCACTCAACTTTGAGCCTCTGAACCACTTAATGTGGCATACATTCACACTAGCACACATCTTTCAGATGTTCCAAAGCAAAGTGTTTGTCACATTGCATCAACAACTATAGATATTCCTATCTCTGGATATCAAGGATTAGTTGGAAGACCTGGTGGGGTGAACATCACAAAAGCCCCATTAACAGAATCAAATGTGGTTCATGATGCCTTTGTGGCTCATACAGGCCAGCCTTCTTCTGAAGGTCTAAAAACAAGTTCATCTGTTGATCTTGGCATCTTACCCACATCTTCTGAATTCACAGAATTCAAAGATTTATGTACTTCTGAATTTGCAAAGATTCAGAAGGATATCAAGGAATTGACGGATAAAACCAAAAAGGTGTTGGAGGATAGGTTGGAACAACATGGGGAAAATATGGTGAACAGGCTGAATGATTTTCAATTCCAGTCTTCTAATGATCTGAATATTTTTAAACAAGCACTTCTGACAGCTTTTTCTGAAGTGGTTTCATCAGTTTCTTCTCTGAAAGATTCTCAGACTTCTTCTTCTTCTGCTCAACCAGTTTATGCAACAAAAGATGATATTTCTCAGATTCTACATCAGCTATCATCCATTCAGAGTTCTCAGTCAGAGTTAAGCACAAGATTATCTGCTCTAGAATGCAGATCTCAATCAGATACTTTTAAAAGGAGTCTTGATGATCAGGATCCTGATAATCAAGAGGGGGAGAAAAGACAGAGAGTATCTGAACCAGAAACTAATGTAAATGATCAAGTTCAAAATTCTGAGAAGACCTCTGAAGATACTCAGAATGTTGGTGAAGAATCAAATAAAGTCTCAGAAGCTATAGAAGATATTTTATCTGCAGAACATGAGGCATAAGAGACAAATGATCATTCTTCTGAAGAAATGATAGAAGAAGGGTATGAAACAGAAAAGTTATCTCTTGATTCTGAAGGTAACTTGGGCTCAGATAACATAGATATAATTTCAGACTCTAATGAAGAAATGCTAAGGGAATACCTTGCTTTTGAAGATGTCATTGGAGAACCAAGTGATCTTTCTGATGTGATCATGTTTGAAGAGGATATGATTGGTGTAAATATGGGAGAAAGGTCAGAAGAAATAAAATCTTTAGTAATTTGGAAGCGTCAACAACTTCTGAGTGAAGAGTTCAGAAGTGCTTCTGAAAGATTATGGAATATTCTGAATCAATTCTGTTGGGTGCATGTCTTTCTGAACTATCCAAGAAGTCTGGAGTGTAGACTTTTGGACAACAGATTTTCTATCTTCAGAAAATTTCTTGAACAACCAGATGAAAGAGTTGAATTGGAATTTGATTTAGCTCATATGGAAGGAGTTGAAATTGTTGATGAAATTCTAATTGCTTTCTCAGGAAAACTTGAAGTTAGGATCAGACCTTGTATTATCATTCCTAAAATAGACCTTCCAGTACTTGAAGAACCTGTATTGGATAAACTGTTTGAAAAGGAAAATGTGTTTATTTCTGGAGAAAGCATCCTGATATTTCCTGAAGATACTTATTGCTTCATGTACAAAAGAAGTATGAAGTTTGCAAAGTTGGAAGACTTTCTGAATGATGAATGGTCTGAAGATCATATTGTTCAAGTGAAGAACTTTATTCAGAATCATGGTGTTCAGAATTTTCATGATTCAACTTTAATAAAGAAGATCAGATGCATATCAAAATCAATTCAGAATGATTTGACTATATTCATATTTGGAGCAGAAAAAAGAGATGGTACTTTGTGTGAATTCACTCAGTTTGATGTTTACAAGCTAAGAATACAAGATAAGTTGGCAATCTTGTCTTTTTGTGTTAACTCAGGTCAATCTGAGTTAGTCTCAGAGATTAGAAGAATCTTGGGAATATATATAAGGAATCTCATATAGCATGATTTTCAACTGGCTTTGGAATACAGACTTAACACAGTAAATCTATTGGAATCTGTATATATTGAAAGGTTTGGGCTGAAAAGATTGTTCACTAATCCAGATATTGGGTTCATGTATCTTGTTGAAGGAATCTCTAAGATATTTGTTGTATCTGATATTCCAAAGTATTCTACATCCTCCCTCAAATGGCTTCTGAACTACATGACAGATTTTATTGAAGAATCTGACATCAAAGAAGAAATTATCTATTTGATCAAAGAAAGAATAAATTTTAGAGAGTTTGTGAGAAAGAGTTATCTAGCTGGTCACAAGAAAGTAAACAAGATAAGAGGAGCAGATTATTTACTAAGTGATGCTTATGACTTCAAGATCCATACAAAGAGGCAAGACATGGAAGAAATTAAGAAGTACACTCTGAATCTTGAAAGTTCAGAAGTAAATCAAAAAGAAAAAGAAAAAGAAAAAGAAAAAGAAAAGGAAGAAGTTTTTGAAAATATTTCTGAAAAGTTGGTTCCTGAAGAGCAAATATCTGAAGAGGAACAACTACAAGTGCAAAGAATAGAAGAAAGTGCTTTCACCATGTTCCTTGAATATTTCCATCCAGAAATGTTCATGGAATATGAACAAAAATTCAACTATATAGATTGTTGGATTCAAAAGCCTTTTGGTTGGAAACAATGGTACTCAGATATCATCAGAAAGATAAGGATTCCAATCAATGAAGCAAGGAAAGATAGTCCTGTGATCAAAGTGATTAATGCTGATTTAAAGACAAGACATAATTACAAATATGCATTCTTTACTGTTGAACGACAAAATGGTGAGATTTCTACCTTTTCTGAAGCTGATTTTCAGAATGTTTACCTTAGAGATCTTCTCAGAGTTTACAGAAGCCTTTATCCCTTTCATGATTCAATCACCAAGTTCAGAAAATCATTTCCAATTCTCAGAGATGGCTTGTACAGAGAGTTTATATGGGCTGCAAAGAATGATTTTCAGGTTGCATATGTTCTGAACAAGAAACAAGTACACTTGAGCAAACCAAATCTAAGCCTGCCAGACATTCAGAATATGAAGAAAAGTACTTTAGTAATTCAACCTCCAGGCTTTGTTTGCAAATGCTTCCAAGAACTTTTATTTGTGAGATTTGAAGAATTTCATAAGTGTTGCAATGGAACTCTCATGGCTATCAGAGATCGTTTGGTAAAAAGGCAAAATAAAAAACCAAAGAATCTAAGCAATGAAGATTGGGAGAAGCACAAGAAACTTGCTAAAGAGATGATCAGAATTGCTGAATACTTGCTTGAATATAGAAACTTGATTCTGAAAGATGTTAGAGAAATTCTGAATTTTTGGAAGTATGATTTAAATTTTTGAAGCTAAGGGGGAGATTGATAGAGATATAAAGATAGCTTCAAAAGAGACTGGGTTCTGAAGAAGTTCTGAAGACACTTCTGAAGAAGACAGGTTCTGAACTTGTCTGTCACATTTTGTACTGTTACTTTAGTCTTTCTATTGTATGTATAAATAGATAGGTTGTTAGATAGTTAGAACCAACGTTTTCGATTAGCATTGTAAAGACATATTCTGTAATAATGTACATTCAATCAATACATATTACATTTGGCTATCACATTCCTGTCTACAATCTTTCCATATATTGATATCTTGATTGTTTGGGTCCTAACAGCTACCAAAAAGCACAATTTAGAAAACACAATATACGCTCCAGTCACACCTTCGTAACTCCAGATACCCAGATTCATTAATAGTCCAGAACTTGAATTCATGTCATGTCATTAAATTTCTCCTAATTTATTAGAACTAAAAGAATTCCATTTAGAAAAATCACAAGATTTTTGAATTTCTTTTCATGATTACTAACACTACTTTGGGTAAAAACAATTATAGATCGAATGAGGTGTATTTATAGATTTTTTTGGGTGGATTGCTTGTCAAATGATAGAATTTGTTTAGGCAACTAATCATTTGTTGATTTTATACGTATTTTAGCAATGAATCATTGTTTTATTAGAAGGAAAGTTCATCATAAAATTTATTATTGCTCTTTTAAAATAGCGTATTCACCCTCCACTATTAGTCTATCAGCATGTTGCCATTTGAGACCAATATAAATTATATTAAAATGAAATGTACTATATTTTAGTTCCTATTACGTGTTATATTTTCAACCATTTTGGCAAACATACTATATATTTTATGCATTTAAGATAACATACTATATCTTGATGCAATTAGAAGAATATATTATAACTTTATGAACAAAAAATTGAATGTATTATAAATTTGTAAAAAAAATTCATATTTATTTTGGTAAACTTTCATTTTTAAGATGTCTTGTCGTAGACACATAAATTGTTTTTGTAATTGTACTCCCCGATATAAAAACCAAATAAAACTAACACCATGGTGCGCCTCAAGACGCCATGGCACGCTTCATGCCTTTACATAATCGTCACAGGGGTTAACTTGCCGTTTGAGACACGCCTTACGCGTAGTGATGGAAATTTTACCCGTTGGGGCGGGTACCCGCGACTAACAGCGCGGGATTCCCCGGTCTAACGGGTAACGGGGTGGGGACGGAGATTTATTTTCATACCCGAAACGGGGTCGGGGCGGGCTAGGGGATGGTTTTACCCGTCCCTAATATACCCGATTAATTTTTTAATATATGTATATAGTGTGCGTATAAATAAATAAACATATATATATATATATGTATTTACATATTATTAAATAGCAAATACATTTGTTTTTCAATATTGTTGATTAATGCAGTAACGATTTCTTTTTTATAATTTTAATTTTAAAGTACGTCGTTATTTACTAAACAGGTACCCAACAGCTTCCCCAAACCCGTCGGGGATTCCTTCCCCCCGAACCCATCGTGGATTAGTCAGGGCGGGGTCGGGGACGGAGGTGCTAAACGGTGGTCGGGACGTCAGATGTGGGATGCATTACCCGTCCCGTTTCCATCCCTACTTACGTGTCTTTTAGAACCATGACTGAAATAATAGAAGGGTGGATCTTGGCATGCTTTTGTATATAAGGGTCTAGGTAAGACAGCACAATAAGAGGAGGGGCCTAAGTGTAATTATATGTAATTTATGTTACATCTAGAACAATGAAATGTCAAACGTATGATATTAGGTCAGCCTGCCCAATTTTCTTTCCACTCTACTTGTTACATTGGATAACAATTACTTGTTTTTGTTTTGGAGAAGTTAAGAAAAAACATATAACTTTTTTTTGAACGAGCAAGTTTTAATTTTTTTTGATAAATAAATTATTCCCCTTTTCTATTTTTATGAATAAATACTTGATTTTTTAAAATAAATAAATAATTAAACTTTTAAAAATTATTTATCCACATCTTTTAATCAACGACAATTGTTTTAAAGTAAAAGAAACTTAAATCAATTTTATCGTTTCAAAATCTATGTCATTTAAACCCCTCCCATCGAACGACATCACCCCCCTTGTCATCCCAACGTTGTCGACTCTCCATCACCGACATCGTCTTCTGTAATCGTTCTCCCTTTTTTGACATGTTTTTTTTGTTTTTCAAAAATAGGGAGATTGATGACAGGACCAACGATATTGTTGGACAGTAACAAAGAGCGGGCCACGATGGAGCGACGAGGGTCACGAGAGGGAGCGATGCTGTTGGATGTCAAAGGGTTTGAATGACGTATGTTTGAGAATGCTAAAACTAATTTATTTTTTTTACTTTGAAACCTTTATAGTTAGTCCTAGATAGCTTTGTTGTGTTAAAAAATGTATGTAACAATATTACTAAAGTTTGATGACTTATTTATTTAGAAAACTATCCGCAGTCATGTAGGTTGGGGTTGGAGGAAGATCCTGGGTATGCGGGATAAGATAAGAGACTTTGTTTTCTCCCAGATTGGCAACAACTCTTCCACCTCTGCCTTGTTTGATAATTGGCACCCTGCTGGCCCTCTTTGCCGGCTTATTATCCCTCGCGATATCTTTAATGCGAACATTTCCCTTGCTCAGGTGAAGGACATCTTCTCTAATGGTAGGCAGCTGAACTTGTCCCCAAATGTGGTATAGTCCCAATAGACATGCTTTCGTTCTTTTGGTTGCCATGAAGCAGCGTCTTAAGACACATGATAAACTTCGGTTTTGGGAAGCCTATCCAAATCTGTCTTGTGGGTTTTGTTATAACGGGACTGATTCTTATTAGCACCTTTTCTTTGAGTATCCATTCCCCAAGCAGTTTGGAATGAGATTAAGCTCAAGTTGAACCTTCCTGTTGTCCCAGACAACTGGGAGGACATCATCAGAGTTTTCCATACCAAAGGAAAGACCATCCAGTCTATTTTTCGTAGATTAGTGCTTGCTGGAACCGTCTACCATCTTTGGTCTGAATAGAATGATCGCATCTTCAAGGATAAGAGAAGATCGTTTGATATGGTGATAAGACAATCTCTGATGATGTCCAATCCAGACTTCTTAGCCTGAACCTTAAGCTTTGTCCGAACGTTGTTCGGGCCAGCCTTGTCTGGAACCTTCCCTAGGGGACGTTCCTTCTCTTTCCCTCTCCTTTCTTCCCTTCTTTTCTATCCTATTCATTCTTTGTGTGCTTGGTTCTTGGTTAAAAAACAACAAAATACAAAAAACGAAAAACAAAAAAATCTTGATTTTCGTAAAATCCTTACAAAACAATTTTTTTTTATCTTTAATGATTTTTTTTCTTGATTGGAGGGTCGCCCCTTTATATCAATAAAGAAACTATTTGTGACTTAATTAACATTTAAAATGTAAAAGTTGGATGACTTTTTTATTTAATTTTTTTTTGGAAACTTGTTTCATTTAAAATGAAAAGAAATCATTAAAGCTTAACTGAACTTTTCCTTTTTCTTTTTTGTTTTTCATATTTCTTTTTGTTAGTTATCATGACACATATTATCTATTTATTCAGTATATAATGAAGCTATTATTATTTTTCAGAAGAAAATGTTAAAATTAATATGTACAGTATAGTCATGTGACAGTTTGTCAAAATAATTGTTGGGATAAGAGAAGGCATGAAAATAGGCATACATGATTCTTTATTTTTTGGGTATAAATTTAGATTTTATATGATTTACGGGCCGTTTACCAAACGCTTATCCGGATAAGTGCTTACCAAGCTATATTATCATCCCAGAGGAATATAACAAGTACCAAAAATCTTACCCGGTAAGAGCGAAAGACAAGGAAAACAATGACCAAGAGTCTTACCCGGGTAAATGATTGCGACGGATCTTACCACGGTAAGCGCTTACCGGGTAAATTGTTGCATACGATGCCCTTTTTGTGGACTAAAATCTTACCCGGTAAGTAAATGATAGTGTTGAATTTTGCCGGTAAGCACTTACCCGGATAAGATTTGGTAAACAGCCCCTTAGAAAAAATGATAAAGAAAAATTAATAAACAAGTATAACTGTATAAACATCACTATATTTTTACTTGCCCACTTATTAACTAATCAATGACATGCTTTATTTTCTTAAAATAATAAGTTGATAAAAAGTAACTCTGTTGAAATTCCATTGAGGCTTTACTTATTTTTTCTTTCATTTTTTAATACAATAACGTAATTTTTTATATAAGTTGCCATCATAGTTTAAAGTGTGCAAGTGGCATATTTTTAAAATGTTAAATATTACTATGATATGATTAATTTGTTTATTAAATATTAAAACATAATAATTTTTTTTTACAAAATTTCAAAATTTAATGTTGATGATAAATTTTACAAATTTGATGAATCTTTAGCAAAATTTTTAAAACATTATCATTTTTATAATATTATATATAATTTTTAGTATAACTGATTTATTTTTAAAGATACATGTTAGAACATTAGTCGCTATTTTGTCATCAATTTATATAACACATATAGGTTTGTTACCACACACATGCAATTTGTTAGTTTTTGATCTATTTTCTTTAATAATTTGATATATTAGTGTTAAACGTGTTATTTTAGTGTTATTACTTTTAGATTAAAAGATCTAGAATTAGAGATATTTACAACTCGTACATAAATTAAAAGCTTATATGACAGACTCTCGGAAGCATGAAAAATAACAAGATCTTAAAAACTTCCTGTTGATTTTTTTAGGATCACTTTGGTTGTGCTTAGTTAGTGAAAAATTTCTCGTTTTCTAGAAACTTTTCTAAAGAAATTGAAAATTTGGAAAACATGTTTACTTCGTTCAGTTTTTAAAACTTAATTTTTCTAGAAAACAAAAAATTTCATTTTCTAAATTTACATTGGATTTAGAAAACAAATTTTATCAGTTTTCAAAATTTTCATTTTCTAAAAACTTTTCCACATTTACATACACACTTTCACACACACTCACAGTAACACTTTCATTTTCACACACACAAGCACATTTTCATAGACACAAACCCACATTCACACACACAGACACTCTTGCACACACACACACACATAGATACGCACAATTTCACATACACACACACACTTTCATTTTCACACACACACATTCATCCAAACACACACACACACACACTTCCATTTTCACACACACACATTCGCACAAACACACACACACATATTGACACACACTTCCATTTTCACACGTACACATTCGCACAATCGCACAAACACACACACATTCACACTTTCACACACACACACACACACACTCTCTCTCTCTCTCTCTCTCTCTCTCCCTCTCCCTCTCTCTCACAGACATGCACACATTCGGACAAACACACACTTTCATTTTCACACACACACATTCACATACACACTTTCATTTTCACCCACACACATTCACACACAACACACACACTTTCATTTTCACACACACACACACACACATACACACTTTCATTTTCGCACACATACATACACACACACTTTCATTTTCACACACACACACACACACATTCACACAAAAAACACACTTTCACACCCACACACATACATTCACACACATACTGACACTTTCATTTTCACATACACACATTTTCACAGATACAAACACACATTCACATACACACAGACACTTTCACACACACACACACAGACACACACAATGTGTATGTGTGTGTGAATGTGTGTGTGTGAATATGTATGTATGTGTGTGTGTGCGTGTATGTATGTGTGAATGTGTGTGTGTGTGTGAAAGTGAATGTGTTTGCGTGTGTGTAAGTGAAAGTGTGTGTGTGTGTGTGTGAAAGTGTGTGTGTGTGTGAAAGTGTGTGTGTGTGAAAGTGTGTGTGTGTGTGAATGTACGTTTATGTTTATGAAAATGTGTGTGTCTGTGTGTGTATGAGAAAGAGTGTATGTGTATGAATGTGTGTGCAGGTCTATGAAAGTGTGTGTGTGTGTGTGTGTGAAAGTGTGTGTGTGTGTGTGAATGTACGTTTATGTTTGTGAAAGTGTGTGTGTCTGTGTGTGTATGAGAAAGAGTGTGTGTGTGTGAATGTGTGTGCGAGTCTGTGAAAGTGTGTGTGTGTGTGTGTGAATTTGTGTGCGGGTCTGTGAAAGTGTGTGTGTATGTGAATGTGTGTGCAGGTCTGTGAAAGTGTGTGTGTGTGTGCGTGTGTGTGTGTGAAAGAGCGTGTGTGTGCTAATGTGTGTGCATGTCTGTGAAAGTGTGTGTTTGTGCATGTGTGTGTGTGCATGTGTATGTGTGAATGTGTGTGCGTGTCTGTGATAGTGTGTGTGTGTGTACGCAAGAAAGTGCGTGTGTGTGTGTGTGAATATGTGTGCGTGTCTGTGACAATGTGTGTGTGCGAAAGTGTGTATGCGAATGTATATGTGAAAGTGTGTGTATGCGAAAGTGTGTATGCGAATGTATATGTGAAAGTGTGTGTGTGTGTGAATGTGTGAATGTGTGTATGTCTGTGTGAAAGTGAAAGTGAAAGTGAAAGTGAAAGTGAAAGTGTGTGTATGAGTGTGTGTTCGTGTGAAAGTGTGTGTGTGTGTATGTCTATGTGAAAGTAAAAGTGTGTGTGTGAATGTGTGTGCATGTGAAAGTCTGTGTGTAAGAGTGTATGTGTGTGTGAATGTGTGTGCGTGTGAAAGTGTGTGTGTGTGTGTGAAAATGTGTGTGTGAAAGAGCGTGTGTGTGTGTGTGAAAGAGCGTGTGTGTGTATGTGTGAAAGTGTGTGTCTGTAAAAGTGTGTATGTGTAAAATATGTCTAATATTGTAATATTTGTAAAAATGGAAAATGAAAAATGAAAATTGGTAGAAAATGCACAACTAAACGCGTTTTCTAATTTTCTAGAAATGAAAAATGAAAACTCCACCATTTCAACAAAAACGTTTTTTAAAATTTTCATAGAAAACTGAGAATGAAAACTCAACTCCATTTTCTAAAATCGTTTTCTTGGAAAATGAAAACATTTTTCGCTAACTAAACGCACCATTTGTGTATCAAGTAAACAAAAACGCCAAAGTAATTTCGTGATCCAAACAAATAAGTGTGAAATTGTTATGTAACACCTCAAATTCTAAAACCAACAATAGATATAAATCAAAGTTTAACCATCCAGACGATTAACCAAATAAAGATTAATTCAATGCAAATCTCAACCGAATAAAAATATGCAGCGGAAAGTCTAAAAAAGTCAACAGCTGAAACAAATCAACTAAACTAAACTCATTTCTAAGCTTCATATCCTCCCCTTGCCCTTATTACCTCTCTACCATGTACATGCCTGCAAATATTTCTTTTGAAAAGTGAGAGTTAAACCAAAAGGTCTAGTGAATTCCTATACAAGCAGTTAACATTTTCAGCAGTTCATAATTCAGTAAAAGAACACGCAATCATTTACCAAATAAATCGACCCATTCCCTTATTGGGAACCAATTACCTTTTGGAGGAATATGGCGAAGGTGAAACACCATCTCAAACCCTTAGCGACACACCAGTGTATAAAGACCAAACCTATATGCCCACAAACCCTCAGTGGTAATAGGATTTAGATACACCCAAGACTTTGCCACATACCTCCAATAAACAGATAGTGCACAAATCAAACCCCAAAAGCTTGTAAAAGTGATCATGGTGAGTTTTTGTATTTAAGAAAGACAATTTAGATACCATAATCAACATATGAGCATTTGAAAGATATCACATTGAATTTTTAAGGGATAGGGAACTCACCTGGATTGGACACACCTTGTCCGAAGCTCAACCTGATTAAAACCTCCAAACGGAAAGCCTAGATTCACCAACATAAAACGGGTGTTAACCCAATGCAATACCCACAAAAGTTTTCTATTATAGACTTAAGGTAAACCCCTAACTCAAAGGTTCAAGCCTTGACTCGAAATGAAAAACGGAACGGACGAACTCACGGCACAACAGTGAGTTGTGCGGCTTGGGCTGCGACTTCTACCCGCGAGACTCACTGTTTCGCCTGCTTCGTCCCTGCAACATAGAAACATCCTCAAAACGTCAATAATACTCAAATATAAAGGTTTCGACCTTCCTAAATCATGTATATTGAAGAAATAAATCTTTAATTCAATCCCAAACTAATTATTGTTGATGCCAAAAATTAACTTAACAAAACTCAACTTAAGGTGCTTGTGGACCTGATCGATCAAAGGGAGGATTCTCCCGACGAATGTAAATAAAACGAAGAAAAATACACAAAGACAATAGATTTGGTGATGCGGAAAAACCCTTGATCGATGGGAAAAAACCGCGGACGATATGTTACTATCGTCGATGCACTATGGAAAAATGACGTCAAGAAGGGGCGTCGTCCTTTAGAGGTATGGTCGTACGAGTACAAGTGAAAAATGTATGTAAAAGCTAAACTAGCGAATAAAATCTAGAAGGCTGTAGTGTGTCTTTTTGTTCGAGAGTGTCGATGTGGTTGGTTTGGGGGTTGCTTGACAGCTCGAGTGTTGCTTTTATATTCGTAGTGATTTGTAACGATTGATCGATATTGATCTCCTGCATAAATGCTCTTGATGACGTTGTTTATAATCGTCCAACGGTCCTGCAAAATAGATAACAGTTTAGATAGTAATGATCCGACCGTTAAAGGACGGGTTTAAGACACTTCGCGGGTCCATCGTACGTCGGAATTTTTCTTGAGGCTTTCGTTCGACTGTTGATTCATGATGTTCGTGATTCGTGAAATATTCTTGGTCGAACGTCTTTATCTGTCGTCGAGCATTTTATTCGACCGTTGTTCCTCGGAGCCTTGGTTAATATCCGGGGGTCATAGAGAGTCTTTGGCCGAACGTTTTGGTCAATAGTCGAGGGTTTGAGATTTTTGCCAAAACAGTTTACCCCCAAATTCAAACTTTAGGCGGTAGCTTTATTTTTGAATTTTGTCGGGACACGTATCGCTGGTTTGCGGAGTGTGCTGGGGAGAAACGGAGCCATTTGGTTTTGGACGGGAATGGTTAGGATCTAACTCATTCAATTAGTCTAGGCTTACGAGGTGAAGATATGCGTTTAGATGATGATGGGTCTCGGTGATGTCATGCGTACGCACGAGCACGCGTGGGTAGCTGTCATGGACATGTTTCGCCCATCCGTCGATGAAATGTAGAGAGGCGTGGACAGGTGTCACCACGGGGAGATGGAAGGACGATTCCGAGCAGACATAAAAGGAAATGATTGCTTTTTCCCTTTTTCGTCTTCCTGACTCCGCAGATATTTCTTTCAAAAACCTACAACTTCTTTCTTCTTCTAAAGAATGTCGAACCTTAAGAGCACCATTTCTTCCAGCGATATGCTTGCTTTCCACGACCTTGGTTGCCTATGTCAGTTTAGAATGCCCCCGGGATCATACGGTCGAGGAATGCCCCGAGGATCGCTTCGTTTTGTACGAGTATCCTTTCAAGATAGGGTTTACATGGCGCTTTTCTGCATTGGTTAGGGATCTTTTGGGCTGGTTCGGCATTCCTCCTGGGCAAATGACGCCTCAGTTCTGGAGAGTCACGATGATGATTCACTGGTTAACCCGTGGCTGGGATTCCCCTTTTACCGTCCATGAGTTCTTGCTGGCTTATGCAGTGAAGGCGGATGCCAATAACCGGTATTGCCCCTACGTACGAGGGCGTCGAGATCAGGCGTTGATCTCGGGTACTGGGGTGAACATCACGACTGGAAGGAGTGCTTTGTCTTCTGCCGGCTGTCGGATTACGCCGAGAAAGAGGAATGGATCGTTCACGGCTGGCCTAAGCAGGATAATGCCGTCACCCTATCTTTTTTCTTTAGGGTGCCATTTGTTTCTTTAGGGTAATGCCGTCAACCTAAGCAGCGAAATTCCTCCTCTTCCTGACTCGTCGATCAAGGTCGAGCTGTTTTGTCAGATCCCAAATCGGGTGTTCTCTGTTTTTAGCCCTGGGTCAAGGGATGAGGGAGATGATGATACTGGGGTGAGAAAGGCGATGACGTCTCCCTCGTTGGAGCTTCTGATTTTTCTCTTGTTTCGAGGGAGAGGGGTGAGTGTTCTCTTTGGTCTTTCGTATTGACTTTCATCTTTCCCTCCTGACTCTCTCTTGCGTCTGGTTTCAGAAGGAACTGCGGCTTTGTCCGCCGGTCGTAGGATCCTCCCTGCTCGGTTTTCCGCCCCTCTAGTTTTTGTCTTTATTAATTTTTTTTTGCTTATTAGGGCGACGCTCGGGATCGCGCCTTATTTTTGTAACTAAGCTTTACTTAATCGAAGATTCATTTCGTAACGATTGATTACCTATTCAAAGAACAAAATAAAATAAGCACGACCATATAGCACAAACTTTGCGAGAAAGGGGGTTTTATCCCTGGCAATCGAGCCTTTTTTAGAATGACTTGTTTTGAGACTTGGAAGGCCAAGTTCGAAACTCCCAGACGATTGAGTCTTTGATCAGTAAGTCATGCACTTTAGTGATGTTTTTGGTCGTGCGTTCCTGTGATAGAATTCATTAGGGGTGGTCGTTGGTTCGACCAACGACTGTCCGACGTTTAAGTCAGTAAGGTAAAAATAATGGATATAACGTGCGTTGTAATAACTTAAAAGAAATATTTCTTCAAATGAGTTGCGTTCCAGCTATGTGGGATGTTTTGGTAGGCGCCCTTTCCGACGACTGAAGTGATTTGATAAGGCCCTTCCCACTTGACTGATAACTTACCTGGGTTTCGTTCTTGAGTGTTCTGGAAGACACGTCGTAAGACGTAATCTCCTAGTCTGAAGGTCTTCACCTTGACGTTTTTGTTGAAATATTGTGTGACGGACTGTTGTTGAGATGCCAATCGAACGTAAACTAAGTCTCTTAATTCTTCGAGAGCGTCCACATCGTAGCTAAGGTCTACCAAATTTTGCTCGACAGAGGCATGTCACGTGGTTGGTAGTGTTGCTTCGATTAGTAGGACTGCTTCACATCCATAAAGTTGTAAAAATGGTGTTTGTCCTGTTGAGGTACGAGGAGTCGTACGATTAACCCATAAAACGGAGGATAATTCCTCGACCCAACGTCCATTGGCGGCCCCGAGTCTTTTCTTGAATGAATTGATAATTGTCTTGTTGCTCGATTCGGCGAGGCCGTTGGACTGTGGATAGCGAGGTGTGGAGGTCGTGAGTTTTATCCCCCACTCTTCATAGAATCGCCTTGTTCTATCACTTATGAATTGTGATCCATTATCGCACATGATCTCGGAGGGGATGCCAAATCTGCAGATAATGTTAGTCCGGATGAAAGATATTACCTCTTTATCTCGTATTTGAGAAAAAGCGGTGGCCTCTATCCATTTCGAGGAGTAATCTGTGAGGACTAATATATATACCTTTTGCCCGGGTGCCTGTGGCAATTTACCGACGATATCCATACCCCATCGCATAAAAGGCCATGGGACCAGGGATGAATGTAAGAATTCAGAAGGCTGGTGAGGCATACCTGAGTGGCGCTGACAAGCGTCGCATTTTTGTACGTATGTTATGGGGTCCTGGCGAAGAGTAGGCCAGTAGTAGCCTTGTCGCGAGATTCGGTTTGCTAGACTTCGTCCTCCGTAGTGATTCCCACATTCTCCGTCGTGCATTTCTCGTAGTATTTTTTGGGTTTCGCTGGAATGAGGCATCGTAAGTTCAACCCGGTAGACGATCGTCTATAGAGTCTTCCCGCAATCATGACATATCTGGAGGCTTTGAATCGGATTTGTCGGGCCTTCGTTTTGTCTTCTGGCAGGCGGTCGTTTGATAAGTAATAAGGAATTTCCTTCGTCCAATCGTTCGACTCATCCAGTACTATCACCTAATCATGTTGACTATTTTCTGTTGACGGACTTGTCTGGTGGATCATTGGTATCATATCGAATGATGATTTTGCCAAGGCGGACCCTAGATTGGCAAGCGCGTCGGCTTGAGGATTTTGTTCTCTGGGGATTTGTTGAATGCTAAATTTTTCGAATTTTTTTGCTCAATTTAGGGCGATTTTCCAATATGCTGCCATTCTCGAATCTTTTGTTGCGAATTCTCCTCTAATTTGATTGACGAAGAGTAGAGAGTCGCACATGACTTGAAGACTTCTTTCCCCAAAATCATACGCTATATCCATGCCTATGATTAGGGCCTCGTATTCGGTTTTATTGTTGGTGGCCTTGAAATCACAAGATATGGAATAGACCATCGTGCCTCCTTGCGGGGATCTCAAGACGATGCCTAATCCTGACCCTCGCGCATTGGAGGACCCATCAACGTGCATCATCCATGGCTGGTCGTCTTGGATCGCCCCAACGTTGATTTCGCCAGTCGCTAACCTCTCCAATTCGGGGCTAAAGTCTACGATAAAGTCAGCTAGAACCTGCGACTTAATCGCGGTCTTGGGTTTGAAGTTTTTTTCATAGTTGCCGAGGTAAATACTCCATTTTTTCCAATCACCCCGTTAGCTCAGGATTTCCTTAGAACGGATTTCAGCGGGAAGTTGGTGACGACGTTGATAACATGCGACTCGAAATAATGTCGGAGTTTTTTAGCCGCGGTGACCAACGACAGAAGCAATTTTTCCATTGAAGTGTACCTTTTTTCTGCGTCGAGTAAGGATTTACTAACATAGTAGATTGGGAACTGTTGCCTGTCTTCTTCTCGGACCAGAACAACACTGACTGAGTTCTCGATTACGGCGAGATACAACTGAAATTCTTCCTCATCTTTGGGTTTTGACAACAGGGGCGGCGATGCCATATAGTCTTTTAAATCCTGAAGTGCTTTCTCATGGTCGCTTGTCCAATCAAAGCCTTTGTTTTTTCTAAGGACATTGTAGAATAAATGACATTTATCGGACAATCGGGAAATGAACCTGTTGAGTGCGGCTACACGGCCCGTGAGTTTTTGGACCTCTTTAAAATTTCGGGGTGATTTTATTTCGCGAATTGCTATGATCTGATCAGGGCTGGCTTCGATTCCTCGATGGGTCACCATATTTCCTAAAAATCTTCCTACTCGTACTCCAAAGGAACATTTCGCCGGTTTCAGCTTCATCTGGTACTCCTGTAGTATTTCGAATGTTTGGCGCAAGTGTTCTACGTGATCCACCGCTTGTTAAGATTTGACTAGCATGTCGTCGATGTATACCTCCATCGTATCCCCTAGATATGGTTTAAACATTCTGTTAACGAGCCGTTGATAGGTGGAGCCTGCATTTTTAAGGCCGAAGGGCATCACCTTATAGCAATAAATCCCCCTGTCGGTCATAAAGGCCGTGTTTTCTTCATCGTCCGGGTGCATGAGAATCTGTTTGTATCCTGAGTATGCATCCATGAAAGTCAATAATTCATGGCCGGCTATCGCGTCAACCATAGCGTCAATGTGGGGCAATGGGAATGCATCTTTTGGACAAGATTTATTGAGATCGGTGAAGTCTATACAGACCTGCCATTTTCCATTTTTCTTCTTGACGACCACGACGTTTGCCAGCTATTCCGAGTATTTCACCTCTCGAATTTTGCCAGATTTCAACAGGTTATCGACTTCGTCATTGATAACCTTGTTCTTTTCCGGAGCGAACTTCCGGCGCTTCTGTTTCACGGGTTTGAATGACGGATCAACGATTAATTACTGCAATAGGATTTTCAGGTTGATCCTGATCACGTCTTCGTGTGACTAGGTGAAGCAATCGGCGTTCGTTCGAAGAAAGTCGACCAACTTTTGCTTGATGTCGGGCTCGAGTAACGCTCCTACGTGGATCTTGCGTTCGGGGTAAGTTGAATCAAGCACGACCTCTGCTAGCTGTAGATCGTCGATTGAGTCTTCTTGGCCCTGCAGTTGGTTGACGTGCTTTCTTCGGGGCTTCATGGTCGTTTTGTAACACTCTCGCGCCACCTTCGACTCGCTTTTTATCTCTTGCATTCCCCCACGACATTGGGAATTTTAGCACCTGATGATAAGTCGAAGGAACGACTTTCATTTCGTGGATCCACGGTCACCCGAGAATAACGTTGTATACAGAGGAACAACCAACAACGTCGAATCTGGTCAACTAGCTGACTCCCTTGGCGTAGGTAGGGAGGCTGATTTCCCCGGAGGTGTAGGTAGCATTTCTGCTAAGTCCCACTAAGATCGCCGTTCGCCATGTGATCTCGGTTTTGTTTACTCCCATCGCTTTCAGGGTGCTGAGAAAGATCACCTTGACCGAGCTGCCTCCATCCATGAGTACTCTTTTCGTCGAGCAATCCCCAATTGTCAGCTGGGTTACTAGACTGTCGTGATCTTTTGGTCGTAATTCTCCCAGGTTGCGATCATCGAACGTGACGTGAGCGTTCCCAGAGTCGGCCCCCGCCCCCGGTTTGCGTTCCCCGGGAGGCGATAGGACTATCAGGTCAGTGTAGTGCTTGTTTCCTGGCGGTTGAGTGGGTGGGTCCGCAGACGTCTGCTCCACCTGTGATACAGTTCACCGTCTTAGTGACGTTCGGAGGTGGGGGCTTAGGGATCATACCTGGGCTGTCGTTAACTTGGAGTTCTCGTAGGTGTTCCTTGGACATCGTTTCTTCGAAGTCATAGGATGGATTCTCAGGTGTCGAAAGTTGTGGGTCTGCGACCGGAGCCTGGCGCATTGGGCCCATATCTGCCTTGGCGCGGACGGTGGGGGCGGAGGTGTCTGACTCGGATTCTTGTGACTAAATCTTTGGGTTTCCAGTTGCTGAATTCACATGTTCGCCGCGTTCAGTTCGGCTCTCAGGTTTGAGAAATGAATGAGAATTGATGGAAAAACCCTTTCTCTTTACCAATATATACCATGAGCCAAGTCTCTCAAGCCCTAGCCCAAGAAACAATTTATTTAAAGCCCAATATTAACAAGATAAATTGTGGGTTATTACAACACCTCTCCTTTAACAGAATTCCGTCCCCGGAATTCCTTCATCAAAGAGATACGGGTACAACTCTTCATCTTTGACTCTAACTCCCAAGTAGCTTCTTGCCCATTATGGAATCGCCATTGCACTTTCACAAGTGGAATCTTTTTGTTCCTCAAACTCTTGATCTTTCAGTCAATAATTGCCTTAGGTTCTTCCACGAAGTTCAACCTCTCATCAATCTGTACTTCTTGTAACGGTACGGTCATCTCCGCTTCCGCTAAGCATTTCCTCAAATTTGAAATGTGGAAGGTATTAGGAATACCTTGTAGCTTTTCCGGTAACTCCAATTGATATGCAACTTCCCAATTCGCTCAAGTATAGGAAATGGTCCTATATAACGTGGACTCAATTTCCCTTTCTTCCTAAAACGCATTACTCCCTTCCATGGTGATACCTTAAGCATCACAAGATCACCCACTTGAAACTCAAGTGCCTTTCTTCTCTTGTCAGCGTAGATCTTTTGTCGATCTTGACCCGCCTTCAATCCTTCTCGAATCGGATCAATCTTATCGCCCGTCACTTGAAGAATTTCCGGCCCCATCAACTGCTTTTCCCCAACTTCATTCCAGCACAATGGAATTCTACATTCCCTTCCATACAAAACTTCATAAGGTGCTGCCTGAATACTCGCGTGGTAGCTATTGTTGTAAGCGAATTCTATTAGAGTTAGATGACTCTCCCATGATCCGCTGAAATCAATAGTGCATGCTCTCAACATATCCTCTAGCGTATGAATCGTCCGCTCACTTTGCCCATTCGTTTGAGGATGCTACGCGGTACTGAGCTTCATTTGAGACCCCAACTCTTTCTGAAAACTCGTCCAACACATGGACATAAGGATTGTGTCGCGGTCCGACACAATAGACAAAGGTACTCCGTGCCTTGTCGCTATTTCATCAATGTAGAGTTTTGCCAACCTTTCCATGGAATATGTTTTTCGCATTGGTAGAAAGTGTGCCGACTTGGTGAGTAGATTCACAATCACCCAAATAGCATCAAACCCTTTTGGAGATCTAGGTAATCCCATCACGAAGTCCATAGTAATATGATCTCACTTACAAACCGGTATCTCTAACGGTTGGATTTTTACATAGGGTCTTTGGTGCTCCACTTTCACTTGTAAACAAGTCAAACATCTTTCCACGAGGTACGCCACATCCTTCTTCATACCCGACCACCAATAAATTTGTCGAAGATCTTTATACATCTTAATTGTGCCTGGATGAATAGAATATCTCGATTTATGCACCTTATTCAATAACTTCTTACGAATGTCACCAAGTTTCGGAACCCAAACACGCTTGTTGTAACATTTCAATCCCCGCTCATCTTCTTGCAAAGTGGTTATTACTCCCATCATTCGTTCCTTCCTAAGATTCCGATTGCGATGCCTCAAACTGACATTTCTTGATCTCATCAAGCAAGTTGAAATTGACTACGGTTTTCATAGCAAAAACCTTTGAAGTCTCACCTCTTTGGCCTTTCCCGGATGATATTCAATATCACAATCATAATATGTTAGTAGCTCCATCCATCTTCTTTGCCTCATATTGAGCTCTTTCTAGTCGAACAAATGATGAAGAATCTTATAATCTGTGAAAATATGACACTTAGTCCCATACAAGTTGTGTCTCCAAATCTTCAAAGCAAACTCCACGACGGCTAATTTGAGATCGGATGTAGGATAACGTCTTTCATGTTTCTTCAGTTGTCCTGATGCATAGGCAATCACCTTCCCACGTTGCATTAAAACGCACCTAGTCCTGATTTAGACGCATCAGTATACACCACGAAATCATCATTGCCGTTGGATAATGTAAATATTGGTGCACTACTCAATCTCTCCTTTAGGACTCAGAATGCTTCTCCTTGCTTTTCCGTCTAAGAAAACTTGAGATTTTTATTAGTCAATGAGGTCAGTGGGGTAGCTATCCATGAGAAGTCTTTAATGAACTTCAGGTAGTATCCCGCCAACCCCAAGAAACTTCTTACCTCCGAAAGAGTCCTAGGCGGCTCCCAATTCTTTCTAGCCTCGATCTTTGACGGATGGAGTTTTATTCCTTCACCCGACACGACATGCCCAAAAAATTGCACTTCCCGAAGCCAAAACTCGCATTTGGAAAATTTCGTGCAGAGTTTCTCTTGTTTCAACAATTCCAACATCAAACGGAGATGCTTCCCATGATCTTCTTCCGACTGAGAGTAGATAAGAATATCGTCAATAAACACAATGACGAACTTATCTAAGAATGGTGTTGACAAACCCGATTCATCAAGTTCATGAATGCCGCTGGGGCATTAGTCAAATCGAAAGGCATAACCAAAAACTCGTAATGTCCATAATGAGTTCGGAATGCGGTCTTCGAAACATCCTCTCCCTGTACCTTGACTTGATGGTACCCCGAACGTAAATCAATCTTTGAGAAATAGCTTGCCCCTTGAAGTTGATCAAACAAATCGTCTATCCTCGAAAGTGGATATTTGTTCTTGACCATAACCTTATTAAGCTCACGATAATCTATGAACATATGCATAGTCCCATCCTTTTTCTTTACAAAAAGAGCCGACGCTCCCACGGTGAAGTACTTGGTCGAATAAAGCCTTTATCCAGCAATTCTTGCAATTGAGACATCATCTCTTTCATTTCTGACAGTGCCAAGCGATATGGGGCTCTAGCTATAGGTGCAGCTCGCGGTACCAAATCTATTTGAAACTCTATCTGACGATCTGGAGGTAGTCCCGACAAATCCTATGGAAACACCTCGGGATAGTCACACACGACTGGGACATCAATCACACTTCCCTTCTCCTTCTTGGCATCCATTACATAGGCTAGGAAACCTCGGCACCCTTTCCGTAAACACCTTTTGGCTTTGACCAAAGAAATCAAACTAGTCTTCCGATCCCTACGATTCCCATAGATCACCATTGTCCCCTTATCCGGTACATGCACATAAACCAATTTCTTATTGCACACTATATAAGCATTGTTCCTGGCTAACCAATCCATTCCCACTATGATATCAAACTCTCCCAGACGCATGGTATAGAGTCGCAACGACAATCGGTTCCCCTCTATCTTTATGGTGCATCCCTCAAAAACTTCTTTGACAAAGACCTATTCATCATTGGCTGTTTCCACCTTTATAGCATGATCTAGCCTCTTGGCTTTCACTCCCAAACATTTCGCAAATAAAGGTGACACAAAAGAATAAGTAGCACCCGAATCAAACAACACCTTGGCAAATAAAGAGTTTTGTCACCACATCGGGAGTCTCCTCTACCTCAGCTATAGTCATCTGGAATGCTCTCCCCTTTGCTCTAGCTAGCTCAATCCTCTTTTCCGCCCCTTTATCCCCTTGACGATACCCGGTGTAGTTGGATCCTCCTTTCTTCAATTGTGGGCAATCCGACTGGATATGACACGGCGATCCACATATGTAACATTTCCTCGAAGCTGTGCAATCTCTAGAAATATGATTAGTGGATCCACAATGATAACAAGCTCTCGCCTCGGTAACACACTCACCACGATGTACCCGGTGACATTTCCTGCAAGGTCTTCCACTCCACCCTTGACCCCCCTTTTGATTCGCTTTGACGTATTTGGACTTCTTAGAGTCCGTCCCCGGCCCTTCCTGTTTCTGTTTCTCCCCCACTTTCTCATCAACTTGACGAAATTTTTCTTTCTCGGTCTTTATTGCCGCATCCACGGCCGCTTGATAAGTAGGATGGTGAAGGGTAGTCACCAACTCATAGCATTCAAGCCCCAAATGAACCGATCAATTCGTCAAGCCTCATCCGGAACATACACAAAAAAAAAACGTGCTTTTTGATTGAACTTTCTTGCATTTGAACCGACATACTCCCTCGCTCTACATTCAAGAATTCCTCCTCTAGTTGCCTCACCGAAGTCAAAGGACAAAATTGCAACTTAAACCTCTCTACAAATTTCTCCCAAGTCATATCTCTAGCAGCCCTTGAACCCCTTAGTACCCGCCTCAATATCTCACCAATTAATTGCTTCTCCCTTCAACATGGAAATGGCATAAGTCACTTTATCCCCATCGGCACATTTGCAAGTTTCAAAAGCTAATTCCCTCTCTCGCACACAATGCAATGCTAACATCGGATCATACGCACCATCATAAGTCGGTGGTTTACAAGTAGCAAAAGTCTTGTAGCTACAACCCTTGGTTGTTTTGAAAGAAGTAGGTGCCACCGGTGTCTCCAGGGAATGACCACCCTCAATGGTCTTAGGTAAACTAGAGCGCTCAGAGTGCTCTTTATCCTCACTCTTGCTTTGACTCTCGGAACCGACCTAGCTTGTTGAGTCAACAAAGTCTGAAGTATGTATTGGATCTTTCCCAATTCAATCATGAACCCCTCTTGCGTCACAAAAGCCGGTGTGGAGCCTTGACCTCGACCTCTACCACGACCTCGACCTCTTACACTCACCGAGCTTTCTTGCACCGACATTTCTGGTGCACTTGCCTGCCTACCCTTTCCGTTGCCACGTCCCCGACCACGACCTCTAGTCACCAAATCAGTAGCGATGGGTTCTTGGCCCACACTTCCTCCCCGTCCTCTAGTTCGACCCCTTTCTCTAGTTGGTGCACTTACCGCACCTCCAAAATCCACCGGTTCATTTTCCCGGTGTTCAGATGAGTCCGACCATGAAATAGGTACGGATTGGCTCCTCGTAACTCAAGCTAACATAATTCCTTTCTGCGAACAACAAAGTCTAACTTACATGACAGTTCAACGATAATAAGATAATACAAGCACATACATGCACCAATAAATTCGCAATTACAGTAGCCAAGTGTAATTGCCAATTTACTGCACATGAGGGTCCTCTACCTACCACATTATCACTATCCTTGTCGAGGTTAACTTATTAGTTTACTAATTCAGTTGCGACTCCTAGCCTACAGTCTAAGACTAGGTGTCACAAGGCTACCTAATTCACTTAAACTAAGGGTATGGTACCAATTTGTAACACCCCAAATTCTAAAACCAACAATAGATATAAATCAAAGTGTAACCGTCCAGACGATTAACCAAGTAAGGATTAATTCGATGCAAATCTCAACCGAATAAAAGTATGCAGCAGAAAGTCTAAAGGTCAACAAGTGAATTACTTAAACAAATCAACTAAGCCAAACTAATCTCTAAGCTTCACATCCTCCCCTTGCCATTATCACTCTTCTCTGCCATGTACCTGCCTGATAATATTTGTTTTGAAAAGCGAGGGTTAGACCAAAAGGTCTAGTGAATTCCCTTAGAAGTAGTTAACATTTTCAGAAGTTCATAATTCAGTAAAAAACATCCAATGGTTTACCAAATAAATCGGCCCATTCTCTTATTTGGAATCAATTACGTATTGGAGGAATATGGCGAAGGTGAAACACCATCGCAATCCCTTAGCGTCACATCAGTCTAAAAAGACCAAACCTATATACCCACAAACCTTTAGTGGTAATAGGATTTAAATACACCCAAGACCTTGCCACATATCTCTGATACCAATTTGTAACACCCCAAATTCTAAAACCAACAATAGATATAAATCAAAGTTTAACCATCCAGACGATTAACCAATTAAGGATTAATTCGATGCAAATCTCAACCGAATAAAATTATGCAGTAGAAAGTCTAAAAGTCAATAGTTGAATCACTTTAACAAATCAACTAAACTAAACTAAACTCATCTCTAAGCTTCACATCCTCCCCTTGCCCTTATCACCCTTCTCTGCCATGTTCCTTCTTGAAAATATTTGTTTTAAAAAGTGAGGGTTAGACCAAAAAGTTTAATGAATTCTTATACAAGTAGTTAACATTTTTAGCAGTTCATAATTTAGTAAAAAAAACATGCAATGGTTTGCAAAATAAATCGACCCATTCCCTTATTGGGAACCAATTACCTTTTGGAGGAATATGGTGAAGGTGAAACACCTTCACAAACCCTTAGCCACATATCAGTCTATAAAGACCAAACCTATATGCCCACAAACCCTTTGTGGTAATAGGATTTAAATACACCCTAGACCTTGCCACATACCTCCAATAAACAGATAGTGCATAAATCAAACCCCAAAAGCTTGTAAAAGTGATCATGGTAAGTTTTTGCATTTAAGAAAGACAATTTAGATACCATAATCAACATATAAGCATTTAAACATACCACATTGCATTTTTAAGGGATAGGGAACTCACCTGGATTGGACACACCTTGTCCGAAGCTCAACCATGTAAAACCTCCAAATCGAAAGCCTAAATTCACCAACATAAAATGGGTATTAACCCAATGCAATAACCCCAAAATTATTCTATTATAGACTTGGCTCGAAATGGAAAATGAAACGGGCGAACTCACGACACAATAGTGAGTTGCACGGCTTGGGCCGTGGCTTCTACCTGCAGGACTCACTGTTTCGTCTGGTTCGTCCCTGCAATATAGAAACAGCCCCAAGACCTCAACAATGCTCAAATATACAGGTTCCAACCTTCCCAAATCATGTAAATTGAAGAAATAAATCTCTAATTCAATCCCAAACTAATTATCATCAATGCACGAAGATTCACCCAACCCATTTATAACTAATTGTGGTTCAAGGCTGTCCGATTGTTCAATTTTTATGGTTCTAATTCCAAAACAGGGTGTGTCTTCTGTTGTTGGAATAAAACAAGAAAGAGAATGTTTGTAGTACTAAAATGGAGCTGTTGATTTGGTTAAGCATGTGGGTGTCTAGTATGTGGTTGATGGACAGGAGGCTTATCAGACATTTTAGAGGTTTATTGAAAGTGTGCACGTATTTGTGAAAAAAAAATGTCAAGATGGACGTTTTTCTTGTGTTATATCAGTATCTACAGCTGATGTAAATAAAGAAGCTAGTGAACCCTTAAAAACGTGTTGTGAATGTTTAGGAGTGGATACATTTGCAAATACAATTGTTAGAGTTGGTTAAATCGGCAAAGATTTATAAAATGATGGTGCTGTCCAGAAATCATTTAGAACTAAAACGCACATCAGAGAACGTACAGAGCATGGATCTGAACTAAACCAGATTACCAGAGAGTTTTGTAGGCAAATTAGAAATCTCTGTGTATAAACCAGAGATATGTTCATAAAAGATTAATGCGTAAGAGACTACATTCTGATCCGTATCCTTCGCTGCACAACAGACCTATGATGATTCTGCTGGTGCGTCACTCACAACAACATCTGATGTCAAATAATGGCTTTCATGTTCCGGATCAAAAGCTGCTTGGTTTAAGTTTTATCACTCAAGCAATACTAGGGCTGAAGGATCTATCAAAAATGAAGATACTATTGACAGATGCATTTAACTGGTGTGCAAAACAGTTGACAGATTAAGGAAACCGAAGTTTATCAGTCCGATCAATGCTACTGCGTTGAGTAAGTCACTTCTTCTCAAGGTTTTTGTTCTTCAGAAGATAGAAGAGATTCCAGAAAATCTTGAACCATTTTCTGGTTCAGGCGATGAATTCAGAACAAGCTACGAAGAACTTCAAAATAAGTTCTATGGGTTGGGTGTTCAATAAACCTGTTGATGTTGTCGCACTGAAAATTCCAGATTATTTCAATGTTATCAAGAAACCCATGAATTTAGGGACACTGAAACAAAAACTTGGCTCAGGCAATTATTCAAGTCCATTTCACTTTCTTGCTGATGTCCAAAAGCTCTATTTTTATTTCTCGATCAGAAGCCTTAATCAGAATTTACAATCTGATAAGAAGAATTTTCAAAAGAAGTCGATCAGAAGCTTTGTTCAGATCAGAATGTGCAAAGCCTTAGCTGTTCAGAAGCATTTTTGTATTCAGAAGTTCTGTTTTTGATCAGAAGCAATCAGAAGGTATTATACTTCAAAGCCGTGTACATAGAAGAATTTTTTTAAGCTTTCAGAAGCTAATTTTTAAAATTAGAAGTTGCTATAAGAAGCTATCAAAAGCTGTTCAGAAGCTCATATCAGAAGCCGTGCAGAGCTTTTGAAAGTTGTCAAGAAGTCATGAAATGGCTGATTCAGAAGTCATCCAGAAGCTACCTTCTTAAAGCATTCAAAACCAATGTGCAAGGCTGTCCAGAAGTTGTGATCAGAATTTGTACAGAGCTTAATCAGAAGTTGAAATCAGCTTATTCAGAAGCTTCGGTCAGAAGCATATTTCCAGAAGAAGCAAGCTCAATCAGAAGCCTCTTTGATCAATTTTTTTTATCAGAAGTTGATTTCAGAAGAAGCTTAATCAGAAGCTTCTGCAGAGCTTAATGAAACAGCTTAATCGTAGAGCTTAATTAGAAAGCATCCAGAAGTATCAGCAAAGCTTATTCAGACCTTAATCAAAACTCATTCAGCTCAGAAGCTTAATCAGATGCTTCATTAGAACTTATCCAATAGCTTATTCAGATCTTAATGAGAAAGCTTAATAAGAGCTTATACAGAAGTGCCCTCATGCAGAGCTTTGCATAGACAATCCAGAAGGCTCTATATGACCTGAAGTTACAAAGAAAGACCAGAAGTTGATGTCCAGAAGCTCTGCATCCACTACTAAGAAGCTCTGAAGATGACTTTTATGGTGTTCTGTGAAATCAAAACACGCGAATCAGAGCTCACGAAGACCAGACCTTGTGATAAATCTGAAGTGGATCAAAGGTAGTCTAGAGCATCAAAATCAAAGTATGTTGGTCCAAAACTTACAACGAGCCAAAGCCCGTAAACCGATTATTTTTCGGTTTTCTGACAGCATTGCGCTGTTTTAGAAACACACGCACATCTTTTCACTCGAAGCTCCAATCTACATGAATCCAGTTTCTTTGGAAAGATAACACACAGATGCACAACTTTAAAATTTTGAGTTTTCTCAAATTCAGTGAGCTGATACGTCTTATTCACTGTCAAAGTTTGCTGACCGATGCTAGAACGAAAGCAATGATTTTCACTCATACTCCTTCCGATTTCAGATGGGTGTTCGCATGTCCGTTCTTCATGGATTCAAGATACATGTGTGACATATTTATTGTCACTATCTTCTCTATTTTTCAATCTAAGGCTCGGAGCTGAATTCAACTCAGCGAGGTCTAAGGCGTCACATTCTTTGTTTTAATGACTGTTTTGCGCAACAGAGGGAAAACTTGCACAACTCACTCAATTTTTATCCAAATTGGTTGAATCAAAGCATGTTGATAAGCTAAGAGGCTGAAGTTCAATGTGCATGTTTTATGTTTTCTCTCAATAAGTCTCCTTAATGGTCAAAAACAACAAGAAAGTTGAGTAATGAAAGCTGGACAAAATGTGTAAAATGTCTCAGTTTTTCAAGAAATGAGCCTACATTTGAGGGGGAGCTTTGTAACGCCTTGAAGACTTGAAGAATGGCACCTTAGAGCTTCTAATGTTGAAAAACATTCGAGTGGAATACCAATACTCTCAGTTCCTCCAAAAGGACAGAGAAAGGCGGTTTCTATTCACCCAGACTTTCTTGGGATGTGTCTTAAAGCTAAAACTTGTCTTGAACTCGAAAAGGAGGAGAGTCTAAAAAAGAAAGCCAATACTCAGCAACAATCTCAGAAATCAAAACCCTTAGAAGTTTGCTTATGAACAAAAAGGAAAATGGAAATCTAATTCTTCTACTCCTGTTTCAGTAAAATCCAAGGATCCTGAGAAGTCTCATCAGAGGAAGCCTCCACAGAAGAACACATTTACTTCTGATAAGAAGTTCGATAGAACTACTGATGCTAGAATAGACAGAAATAAGAAAAATTGTGATTATCATTCTAGTAATGAAAATTTCAAGCAATTTTTTATGTTTCAGAATTCTGAATGTTTCTCCTTGTTCATTAAAACTTAAGCATTTTTTCTCAAGGCCCTCTGATTATTTCTCTAAACATCAAAAGTATTCCAACTTTAGGAATCAAACCAAAAGGAACAATGAAAATAAAAAGGGAAAACCAATAAACTCTGCAAATTCTAATCAAGGTTATGTTAAACAGGATCAACCATTCAAACCTAACATTAAAGGACCCATTATGAAATGGGTACCTAAATCCCTCTGATTCTGATTGCAGAAACAACGTGTGTATATCTGGTATCTTGACTCTGGATGCTCGAGGCACATGACTGGAACGAAAAACTTACTCTCTAAATCAAGGATAAAAGTGGAGGAGCAATAACGTTTGGTGATAATGGTAAGGGTCAAATAAAAGGCTTCGGTACTCTACAAGAAGGTAATATTACCTTATCCGAAGTAGCTCATGTTTCTGGTTTGAAACATAACCTGTTAAGTGTCAGTCAACTATGTGATTCTAAGATACTAGTTGTATTTGATGAAAAACACTGTTACTTATTCTCAAAGGCATGTGAAGAACTATGGAGAGCAGACAGAAAAGGTAATCTGTACATGATGAATTTTACGTCTAAGGATGGTAAGGAAACTCTCTGTCTAATATCCAAAAAGAGTGAGGTTGCTTGGTTATGGCATCATAAAATGTCTCACTTGAACTCTGACAATCTTGAGATGATGGTAAAATATAATTTTGTGACGGGCCTCCCAGATGTACACTTCCAGAAGGATCACCTCTGCCCTACATGTGAAATGGGAAAAATAAAAAGAGCATCTCATAAAACCAAAAGTGATCATTCGTGCACTAGATCTCTACAACTGCTACATGTTGATCTATGTGGTCCCATTGCAATTCAGAGCTTGTCTGGTAAAAAGTATATCTTGGTGCTAATAGATTAATTTTCCAGGTATACATGGCTTGCTTTTGTGCGTCAAAAATCAGAGGTGGCAATTGTATTAAAGAATATGACGACTAGAATACAAGTTCTTCTACACCAGAAAATACAGCAGCTGCAAAGTGATAATGGTACAGAATTCAAGAATGCCAAGCTTGACGAATACCTTGTCGAAAATGGAATTACCCAAAACTTCTCTGTTGTACGTACTCCTCAGTAGAACGGTGTAGTAAAAAGAAGAAACAGAACATTAGTGGAAGCAGCCGAACAATGCTTGCAGCTTCTGGACTTCCTATCCATATTTGGGCAGAAGCTGCAGCCATAACATGTTTCACCCAGAATCGTTCCATCATAATCAAGAGGCACTCAAAACCTCTTATGAGCTAATAAATAAGAGAAAACCCTCTGTCAAAATTTTCCACATTTTTGGCTGCAGGTGTTTCATTCTGAATGATAGAAAAAAACTTGGCAAGTTTGACAAGAAATCTGATGAAGCCAAATTCTTGGGATACTCGTTAAATTCAAGAGCTTTTAGAGTTTTTAATTTATGAACTAAGACTGTTATGGAAAGCGTAAACATCGATTTTGATGATCAAACTCAATTGACTTCTGAATATTCCAATTCAGAACTCAAACATAATACTGTTACCTCTGATTATCTTTCAGGTTCCAGAGAATCCAAGATTGATGCTCTACTTGATGACTTTCTGGGCGAAGAAATATCTTCAGAGCTAATACCCAATAACCCAACCTTGAATATTACTGACGTACTTCGAGCTTCTGGAATCACTCTCTCTGGTCCTGTAAATGAGAGTCCAACGGTAACCTCTGCACCTCCAATATCATCAAATGAATGTCCAGAGATACCCTATGAGCCTTCATTTGAGGGGGAGATTTTAGGTGCTTCTCTAGATCCAGAACCTATTCAAATATCAGATCAATCTTCGGATACAGAAGTTCAAGCTCAACAGATACCTCAAACAAGGATGAAAAGATGCACAAAGTCTCATAGTCCAGATCTAATAATTGGAAGTCCATCTGAAGGGGTTAAAACTAGATCTGTAACTACCAATGAAACCTTCTTTGTAAATTTTCTGAGCATGATCGAGCCAAAGAAGGTTCATGAAGCTTTACAAGAACCAAGCTGGGTGGAAGCTATGCAAGAAGAACTGCTTCAGTTTGACAGTAACAAAGTATAGAACTTAGTACCTCTGCCTAAAGACAAAATTGCTATAGGTACTAAGTGGGTATTCAAGAACAAGAAGGACGAAGATGATATTGTGATTAGAAACAAGGCAAGATTGGTGGCTAAGGGGTATTGTCAAGAAGAAGGGATAGACTACCATGAGACATTTGCCCCTGTTGCAAGACTTGAAGCTATAATACTTTTTCTAGCTTTCTCAGCATACAAAAACTTTTAAGTATATCAGATGGTTGTTAATTGTGCATTTCTGAATGGAAATCTCAAAGAAGAAGTGTATGTTGAACAACCTTCTGGTTTTGAAGATGCTAGACACCCAAAATATGTCTATCTTTTGGATAAAGCTCTATACAGGTTAAAGCAAGCACCAAGAGCCTGGTACGAACGATTATCCACATATCTAATCAGTCATTCTTATGAGAAAGGTAAGATTGATACCACGTTATTCATCAAAAGAGGCAAAGATATGTTAACCATAGTTCAAATATATGTGGACGACATCATATTTGGCTCTACTTATCAGTCAGAAGTTGATCTGTTTTCAAAACTGATGGAAAAAGAATTTGAAATGAGCATGTTGGGAGAATTAACGTTCTTCCTAGGACTCCAATTCAAGCAAACTACTTCTGGCATTTTTATAAATCAAGCCAAAGTATATTTCAAATATGTTAAAGAAATTCAAACTTCAAAATTCCACCCCAATCAAAATTTCTATCTCTCCTAGCATGAAACTTGATCCTGATCCCTCAGGGAAATCAGTTGATGTTACAAGCTATAGAGGTATGATCGGATCACTTCTATACTTAACTGCAAGTAGGCCAGACATCATGTTTGCCACTTGTCTCTGTGCGAGATTTCAAGAAAATCCAAAAGAATCTCATTTGGCTGCTGTAAAAAGAATTTTTAGATACCTAAAACGAAGTCCATCACTGGGTCTCTGGTATCCTAAGAATTCTAGATTTGATTTAATTGCGTACACTGACTCTGATCATGCAGTATGTAAGTTAGATAGAAAAGTACCTCGGGTAGCTGTCAACTTTTGGGAAACAAACTAATATGTTGGACATCCAAGAAACAAAACTGCGTGTCAACATCTACAGCAGAAGCCGAATATGTTGCTGCTGCTAGTTGTTGTTCACAAGTCATCTGGATGAAAACTCAACTTAGAGACTATGGTCTGGTGTACGACAAGATACCCATCCTATGTTACTTAGAAAATGCTATTGCCATTACTGAAAATCCAGTTCAGCACTCAAAGACCAAGCACATTGATGTAAGGTATCATTTCATTAAGGATCATGTGGAGAAGGGGACAATTGAAATGTATTTTTTTCTCCACTGATTATCAACTTGCTGATATCTTTACAAAAGCTCTGGATGAAAAACGATTCAATTTTCTGATCAGCAAGTTGGGTATGCTAAACATGTAATCACCTTAATTTCTATGGCCTTCATAGGATTAAGTCAATTCACTTGTTCTGAATATCTCGAATTTATTTGCTAAATTCTTTGTAAACTATACATCAGAACCGCCTAGAAGCCTGTTATTGAAATTGAAGGCCAGAGAATACCAAATCCAGATCTTGAACAGAATCCTACAGCTGAAGCTTTGCTGGCATTCATAAAGTTCTTGGGATACAATGAAACACTCACCAAGCTGTCTGAATTCAAAAGGAAGCACCTTCCTCCCATGTGGAATGTACTAGTTTCTATTTTCAACAAGAGTATCACTTGCAAAATCGGCTCTCAAGACCAAGCCAGCATGGAAGAATTTAAGAAATGTCGCGTTGCAACTATCCATTCCGGAGGATTTTCCCGAGATACACCGATTGATGATGGAAAATAGTGTGTACCAAACCGGTGGTAGATGCTTTCTTTTGAATACGGACGGTTTAGGCAATGTGTTATTGTATCCTAAACTTTGAATATCTAGACACATTTGATCTTCAGAAATGTCTTCCTCAAACTAATCTCTACCCTGATAATGATTTCTCTTTGGTAGCCCCAGTAAGTAACGGATTTTAGGAAATGTCAGTCTGGTTTGATAGTGATTAATCATTGCAATAAAGTGTGGATCAACTTCAATTGGATGGAACCACAATGTATTCCAGAAATGTTGTAAGTATATTAGTGGAACTGTTGCATCTTTTGTTAAAGCAGTGGAAATGGGGTGTCTTTTTAGAATTTCCATAACGACTTGAAACGGACACACTATGTAGAAATCTAATCTGAAATTACAGTTTTGAAGTACCTTTTTATCTGAGTCTGCAATCAGTTCAGCATCCCGTTTTGCAGCATTCACAGATGGAACTGATGATCTGTGAGATGCTAGAGGTTGTTCATCATCAGAAAAAATTTCTTAGTTTGCCGTAAAGAACCTGTAATTAAAAAGGTTAGTTTTTTTTAGCACAATTTTTTAAAAAAAAAACCCTATGTTTGGAAGCCTTCAGATGACACTAAAAGAGCCTCCGCATGTCATTATTCAAGAGAAGACTCGGATGAAACTTATCCGAGGGTAGGAGGGCTCGGATGAAACTTATCCGAATGAAGAAGACTTGGAATGATATTCAAGTATATGAGCCTTCGGATGATGCTGTCTGAGACTTATGAACACTTTGAAGATTAGTTTCATGTGAAGGTTATGAGCAATTGAAGGCCTATATCATCCGAAGGTTATGAACACGAGTTCAAATTGTCCAAGTTCCAGATTTTAAAATTTTAAGACTTATTTAAATGGATTTTTATGTAACCCCATTTTACATGAGACCCATTTTAGACCAAAACCAATAACCCATATAACTTTCAAAAACCAATACTATATCAGAAGGATTCCAAAGCAGTTCATATGAAGATCTAAAGATTAAAGATTGTTCGAGGTAGTCAAACTCTTATGAACACAAAATGAAACCATCAAAAACATAATCGAACACAAACCTTAAGAAAGAAAGTGAGTGAAATCGATGAACTCTTGAAGAAGATGAACAGAATAGGTCGAGAGGGAAATGTAAGATTTTGAAATTTGAAGTGTAAAAATGAAATGAAACCGGTGAAAAGAATTTATACTCTGAAAAGATAAGAACGGTTTGACTTCTGACAATGACACGTGTCACGATTTGATTGGGTAAGAAGACACGTGTCATGATATGAGTGGGTGCGAAGGCAGTCTGTGAGATGAACAGTCACCTTCGCACAACACATATGCGAGGGTGACATCATCCTTCGGATGCAACACATGCGATTGTGAAAAAATCACAGTGTCATCCGAGACCATGCGAAGCTCGGATAAGCTTATCCGATGCTAGGCTAGGCTCGAATGAAGGTCATGCGAGGGATACTGTTCACCCTAGCCCTCGGATAAGACTTATACGAGGCCATGAAAGGCTCGGATGACCTATCCGAAGGTGCATGCCTTGAATTTTTTTTGAAATTTTGATATTTTTTTTAAATTCTTTTAAAATTTTTTGAAATTCTGAAAAATATTTTGACATTTTAAACTTTTGACAGTTTAGATCAAAAATATATGAACTTAAAAGATGTCCAACTTTTAATTGATGTAAGTGCAAAAAAAAATTGCTCCCTTTAACCAATGTAGTTAAAATTTTATCAAAAAAATTTATCAGTTAGGGTAGCTAATGAGATTTAAAGAATCTTACCTGCTCCCCCTTGAATATTAATCTATAAAAATTGAGAAGTCCCAGAGAAATTTGTCAGATGATAACAATGAGTTCCTAACACAAAAATTTGATCAACTTGCTCCCCCTCAAAATATAAATACACATCAATATCAGATAAAAGTAAAATTAAAATAAAGACCCAAGACAAAGACAGGTTTTCAAGTTCAACATGCCAAGTTTGGATACTAAGAATTGGAATCATTTTTCATCCAATGCCAAGTTGAAACTTAGTATTTACAAAATACAATTCAACTGTACTTATTTCTACATGGTCCTTAATGGAATGATACCTGATATCAATATGTTTTGTCTTTTTATGCTGAATCGAATTTGCAGTTATTGCAATAGCACTCTTGGAATCACAGTAAATTGGTATTTGATTGTAGTAGAACCCGTATTCCCACAACTGTGTACGCATCCACAGTACTTGAGAGCAGCAACTGGCAGCTACACACTCCGCTTCAGCAGTGGATGTAGAAACACAAGTTTTGTTTCTTCGAAGCTCAACTTACTAGTTTGTCACCAAGAAACTGTACATGCCTAGGCGTGCTTTTTCTAACTAGCATGCATCCGGCAGGATCTGCATCTGAATAAGCTATTAGTCCAAAACCTATATCTTTAGGATACCACTGACCAAGATCAAGTGTACCTCTTAGATAACCTAAAATGCGTTTTACCGCAGAAAGATGAGATTCCTTAGGCGAAGCCTGGCATCTTGCACATTCACACGTAGCAAACATTATATCTGATCGACTTGATGTTAAGTACATTAATGAACCAATTATAGCACGATAATTTTCCAGAAGGATCAACTCCAATCATAGAACCAGTTGCCATTGGAGTACCAATCGGAGTACATTTGTCCATATTAAATTTCTTCAATATGTCAAAAATATATTTCGACTGATTTATGAAAATTCCCGTAGACAACTGTTTGACTTGTAATTCGAGGAAAAGGTTCATTTCCCCATCATAGTCATCCTAAATTTAGTTGACATTAAACTTGAAAAGTTTTTACAAAACTGAGGATTTGTTGAACCAAATATAATATCATCCACGTATATTTGAGTAAGAATTATATCCTCACCTTGACGTTTAATGAATAAAGTTGGATCAATTATACCTCGTGAGAATTTTGACGCGATTAGAAATTCAGTAACATGATCATACCATGCACGAGGAGCTTGTTTTAAACCATATAGCGCTTTGTCCAAAATATAAACATGATTCGGATGATCAGGATCAACAAGCCTTCTGGTTGTGAGACATAAACTTCTTCTTTCAGAGGTCCATATAAAAATGTTGCTTTCACATCCATTTGAAAGACCCTGAAATTCTTGTGGGCTGGATAGGCTATAAACATCCAGATAGCTTCTATCCTTGCCACCGGAGCATACGTTTCATCATAATCAATGCCCTCTTGCTGGCAATAGCCTTTTTCTATAGGTCATGCCTTATTGCGTACAATGACTCCCGCTTAATCTTTTTGTTTTTGAAAATCCACTTTGTACCAATAATTGACTTGTCTTCTGGTCATCGAACATAACGTTAAACTGTTAAAGCTTTGAATTGGTTGAGTTCCTCTTGCAAAGCTAATATCCAATCTGGATCAGCTAATGCTTCTAAAACTTTAGATGGCTCAACAGTGCTTAAGAATGATGCAAACATGCACTCATTCGTTGCAGCAAATCTGGTTTGAACTGGCTATGACGGATCGCCAATAATTTGATTTAACAGATGTTGAATTGTCCATTTCTTCGAATGAGGTAATGGATTTTACAGAAATTGTGAATTAGGGGAAACAATAGGATTATCTATTTGAGGAGCTAGTGGATTAGGCGTTGAAGTTGAAGCCTCATCTGTTTTAGTCACTAGAGTAGAAGTTATCGGAGGAACCGAAGTAGAAGTTACCGGAGGAACCGGAGTTAAAATAGGTTGATAATCTTGTCTAATAGGACCAGAATTAGCATTATCCACTGTTGTAAGGGTATTAGCTTTCGGTTGAACAGGTGTTACAGATTCTAAACCACCAGATATCCTGGTAGGAGTTGGAAGCACAACTTCTGAATTTGATTGTATTTGCATAGCTTTAGATGGAGTTGGTGGAACTGAATCTGAAGTTGGAGTAGAGAAATCAGATGGACTTGAAATTGATATTGTATCTCTTTGTTGATCAACTTCAGAGCTGTTAGGTATAAAAGAAGGACCAGGATTAGTACTATTTTAATCATCATAGAAATGTTCAAATAACAAATCCAAATCAGTAAGATGAGAAGTCGATGTAGAAGTATGATTCGGATCGACAGACGTTCATGTAGGATGAATAGTCATATGTTCTGAAGCTCTAGCACCAGTTAAAACAGGTTCTAAACTGATATGATCAGAAATCCAGTCAACTTTTTCATCAAAATCAACATTCACACTCTCATTTACGGATCTTGTACTATTATTGTAGATTATGTATGCAGCAGACGAAGCAGAATATCCAATGAAGACAGCATCATCAACTTTAGGATCAAGTATGCCATGGTCGTCTCTGTCATTCATAATAATACAAGGACATGCAAAAACATGTAGATAGTTAACATTAGGAATACGCGTGTTAATCAATTCATATGGTGTTTTTCCAAACCGGTGATTGACGAGTGAGCGATTCTGAGTGAATCAAGCAGTAGATACAACATCAGCCCACAGAAACAGAGGTAACTTTGAATGAACCAGCATTGTTCTGGCTGCTTCGACTAAAGTGCGGTTACGACGTTCAACAACTCTATTCTGTTGTGGAGTTCTGGCTATTGAGAAAGTCTGAGTAATTCCTATGGATGTCAGAAAATCTCCTAGCTTCTTGTTTTTTAATTCTGTACTATTATCAGTTTGAAGAGTTTGAACTGATAGCTCCAAGCTGTTCTGAATACTTTTGATAAAATCAATGATCACTCCCGGAGCCTCATCCTTGGTTCGTAAAAACTTGACCCATGTGTATCTTGAGTGGTCATCAACAATGACCAAAATATATTTCCGGCCATTTATTGTCTGCACCCGCATTAGCCCACATAGATCCATATGAAAAAGTTGTAGAGGACGACCCGTATTGAATTCAACAATGACTTGCTTTCTTCATCTTTCGTTTCTCACAAGCTGCACGCAGATGTTCCTTTTCATATTTCAGATCTGGTAAACCTGAGACTAAGCCTCCCTTTACTAGCGCATTGATAGCATCAAAATTTAAATGAGAGAATCTTCTATGCCAAAGCCAATTTTGATCTCTAGATGCTTTTTCTAATAAACAAACGACTTCTTCTACTTTGATGTCATTCAGATTAATTGTATAAAGATTTGAGTTCCCAAATCCGGCTAACAATTAAGTACCATTATACTCACGAAACAGCATCTCGTAGATCTGAAATTGACTTCTAATTCTTTATCATAGAACTAACCAATACTAAACAAGTTGAGACCTAGCCCTAGTACATAAGAAACCCGTTTGATCGAAACAATGTCTTTGACTAGATTGTCGTATCCTAAAATCGGAGAGAAATGATCGTTTCCAAATCTTACTTTCCCGCAGTCTTTTGCAATATAATTATCTAGAATCTGCTTTTGTCCAGTCATGTGTTTTGAGCATCCAGAATCCATAATTCACACAAGACCGGTCTGCAAAATTGAACTAAGCCGTTTAAGGTACCCATATGAATATGGGTCCTTTTGGGATAGTGGAAGATTTAGGAACCCATTTTACCTTTGGCTCCTTTGAATTTGTCAAAACTGAATCAGTTTTAGACAAATTTGTTGATTTAGGTACCCAAATAAATTTCGGTTCCTTCGTTTACTTTGAAAGCTTAGGTTTTGGAACTCATTTGAAATTGGCCCCTCTGTTTTTCAAATATTGATTTTTAAAATTCTTGGATTGAGACATGTATGAAGCGTTGTTATAAAGCAAATGAGAAGCAACAAAATCATTCATCCCACATGTAGAACAACACATATTATCATGAGCAAAGGAAAGTAATTGTTGTACTGAATATGTCACTTTCGGAAAAACAGAAGAGTAGTGTTTGTCAGTACATTTATGCTTAACACCATGACTAATATTGTTTTTCTTATCATTTGGAATATAAACAAATGATTTTTCCTTTTCTACTTTAGCAATAGATTGCTTTTATTCTCCATTCCTCATTAGCACCAAATCTGGTTGGTACTAGTTTTGTATCTGATTATCCTCCCGTTTCGAAATTTCAGGCATGCAATCTTCCTGGTGCAAGCGGGCAGCTAATAAAAGGGTTTCACCATGCATGATGATCGTGAGGAGTCAAAAGAAAATCGAGAAAAATTACAGAGGTTAACCATAGAGGATGTAACCACATAACAGGTAAATATAAAGGTAGTGTGTGCAGAGCTTCTTAAGGTAGTTGTGCAGAAGCAACGCAGAGCTCAATCAGAAGATCGTTATTCTTATGTTGTTGAGCACACAAGCATGTGCAGAACCTTTTTACACGTGAAGAAGTTCAAACGTGCATATCAATACAAACACGGACTCTCTCCATCAAAAGTGAGGTTATTTTGGACCAGCTGATCAACTGAATTATTAAACAGCCCATTCTATTTATATATCAGATTCATCCAAAGAAGATGTCGGCTCGTTTTTCTCGATACTAATGCAGTAGGGAAGTTTCTTAATGATTTTGACTATCAAATTAGAAGCAGCAACCTCTTTAATCGTCTGGTGCAACATGCAAATTTGAGGCTTCAATAGTCTAATAGCACCTTCTGCCTAAATACTCTCATCAATATCCAGCAACAGCTCTGAGTATTCTATGGTTATGTTTATAATGTGAAGAGGAAAAACTAACTGACTAGAAATAACACTAATACAGAGCTATTTATGTAAATCAGAAAACTTTGTATGCAAATCGAATGATGTTACCAGATCAAGTTCCAAGTAAATGGTGTTGTTGTGTTGACAACACTTGCGGCTGTGATTGAATTTTTTAAACATAATGGAAAGATCCGTCCATTCAAAAAGCTAAACCAGATCAGAAGGTATAACAGTCCTGAAGTTTTTGTGTGTTTGTTTGTGTTCAGATGCTTCGATCAGAAGCCGTACAAAACTTCTGAAAGCTGTCCAGAAGTCATTAAGCCACAGAAGGCAGCTGCAGTTGCTAAGCAAAACAGTGACTTAGAAGTTTTTGAAGACATCAAACCAGGAAGCTTTGTAGAACTTAATCAGAAGAAATAAACTTCTGAAGGTAGTCATCTAGGAGCTTAATTAGAGCTTCATCAGAAGCTTAATCAAAGCTTAATCAAAGCTTAATCAGAAGCTTAATTAGAGCTTGATCAAAAGCTTAATTAGAAGTCTTGATCAGAAGGGCCAGAAGTGCAGAGCTTTGTACAGACAAACTAGAAGGCTCTGTATAAGTGGTAGTTACTTAGAACAACCAGAAGCTCTTAATGGTGTTTTTCATGGTGTTTGGTACGATAAAAAGTCACAAACTAGAGCTCGTAAAGACCAAACTTCACGATGTATCAGAGACGGACCAGGGGTAGTCCAAGGGTGAATAATCAAAGTTCGTTGGTTCAGAATTCACATCGAACAGAAGCCCGTAAATCCATTTTTCTTCAGCTTTCTGAAAGCATTGCGCTGTTTTAGAGACACGCGCACATCTTTTTACTCGAAGCTCTAAATTACATGAACCAGTTGCGTTGGAACGATAAAATACAGATGCACGACTTTGAAGTTTTGAGTTTTCTCAAATTCAGTGAGCTGATATGGCTTATTCACTGTCAAAGTCTGTTAACCGATGCTGGAACGAATGCATTGATTTTCATTCATACTCCTTCTGATTTCAGATTGGTGTTCCCATGTCCGTTCTTCATGGATTCAAAATACATGTGTGATTTCAGATTGGTGTTCCCATCTCCTCTGTTTTTCAATCTAAAGCTCAGAGCTGAACTCAAGTCAACAAGGTCTAAAGAGTCAAATTTTGTGTTTTGACGACTATTTTGCGCAGCTGAGGGAAAACTTGCACACCTCACTCAATTTTCATCCAAATTGGTTGAATCAAAGTTTGTTGATAAGCTAAGAGGCTGAAGTTCAATGTGAATGTTTTATGTTTTCTCTCAATCAGGCTCCTTGATGGTAAAAAAACAACGATAAAGTTGAGTCATGAAAGCTGGACAGAATGTGCTAAATGTCTCGGTTTTTCAAGAATATGAGCCTACATTTGAGGGGGAGCATGTAATGTCTTGAAAGACTTGAAGAATGGAACATAAAAGCTTCTAAAAAAAGCAAGGGGGAGTTTAGTTGATGATGCTTTCTTTATAAAATTTTAGGGGGAAATTGTTAGATCTAATTAGTCCCAATTAGATAGAAAGTTTTATAAAGAATTGTAGTATGGACTTTTTATAGATTTATGGGCTTGGGCATATCACATGTAATGGACACACCTATATAAATGGTGTCTTGATCATTTTATCATTTGAGACTTGGGAGAGAATACACCTTACACACACATAGACTAATGAGAGTCGTTAAATTCCAATGTGTGGTATTCTTCACAATTCACCTCCATATTAATCAATACATGAATATGAGTTGATGATTTGATGATTATTGTTCTTTAATTCTCTATCTCTTCTCTACAATTTATGGAGTTTTCTCAATTGTTGTCTATTTGGGATCTAACACTTTGTACAGTAGTTCAGAATAATCCAAGTGTCTATTGAAGAACATCCCATACATGATTGTTAAGATGTTGGTGTTTGCTTGATCCAAGGAGCTTGTCTTGCAAGTGAGTCCCTTGTTTAGTATTGAGACCAGAACGTTCCACACAGAAGGTAGGATTGATGTTTGAACTCAGAAACCCTATTAACGGGTTGGTTGTACCCCAATTTTTTTAGAAATTCGTCTATAATGTCAGTAGTGGGACGTGTGTCCAACTGTTCAGTGTTTGAGAGATTAAATAATGACGCGTATGTACGTGTCAGGAAAAAAAACCGTCATCGAAGAGATAGGATTGAGAGACATTACAATCACTTTGCTGAGTCACCCGCGGATAAGGACGAAGGAAAAACACACAAGTGTAAGACCTTTTAAGAAGGGATGTGCTTATGGAGGTTCTGGAACTTATAGTTCAGAAGGTATCATAAAAACTATAAAAAGCATTAAAACTGGTCATTTGAAAATATTTAGGGACCAGAAGAAAATTTTAATGTTGTAAATCAGAGAATCATGTAAGCATGTCATAAGCTTTGTATACTCTTTGAGAAAAGAGTATAGTCAGAAGTAGTGATTGACTGATATTTTCAAAAAAGATTTACAGAAGATTTGATAGACATTCCAAAACCTTCTTTATAGTCATTAAAAAAGAAGTATAACCAGAAGCTCTGAATGATTATCTGAAATTTTTGAAATTGGTTCGTAGAGGAATTGACAAACATACCAAAAGCTTTTGTATTGTCTTTGAAAAATTATTTTGTAGAGAAGCAACTGGCGACTATCTGAACTTTGACATATTTCTTCTGCTTGACTTATACCTTTCCATTTCTTCTTAAGATAGCAAGACATTTCTCCCCCTTCAATTGTGCATTAGTTCTTGCTCCCCCTCAAACTGTGCTTGTCTCATAAAAACGTATGTGTTGTAGAGTTTGAGGTGCAAATGCTTTTAGAGTATATACAGAAGCTTCTGCATCCCTTAGGATTTAAGCGTTAGTACAGAAGAAGTAATTGGAGTAGAGATTAGTAAAGATATGCTTAAGAATAGACTACAGATGTTCTACTTTTGTAGAAAGTCTATATTCTCATTACATATTGAGCATGCCCAAATTGCTGATTAAGAAGGAGAATCTCTTCTCATCTAAAGCTTGTGTGAATAAGTCAGCAAGTTGATAATCAATCGAAACAAAGTACATTTCAATGTACCTTTTTCAACATGATCCTTAATGGAATGATACATGACATCAATATGCTTGGTTTTGGAGTCTTGGACTGGATTTGCAGTGATTGTGATTGCACTTTCTGAATCACAGAGGATGGGAATTTTGTCATACAGAAGACCATAGTCTTTGAGTTAGGTTTTCATCCAGATGACTTGTGAGCAGCAACTAGCAGCAGCAACATATTCTGCTTCTGCTGTAGAGGTGGACACACAGTTCTGCTTCTTGGATGTCCAACTAACTAATTTGTTACGAAGTACTTGACAACTTCCAGAAGTGCTTTTTCTGTTGAATTTACAATCTGCATGATCAGAGTTACTATATGCAATTAAATCAAAACCAGAATGCTTTGGATATCAGAGACCCAAAAATTGAGTTCCTTTTAGATTTCTAAAGATTCTTATAACAATAGCCAGATGAGATTCCTTAGGATTAGCTTGATATCTAGCACAGAGACATGTAGCAAACATTATATCTGGTCTATTGGCAGTTAAATACAGAAGAGACCTAATCATACCTCTATAATTTTTGACATCAACTGATTTCCCAGATAGATCAGAGTCAAGTTTGGTACTGGTAGAGATTAGCGTTTTCATAGTTAGAGTTTTGAAGTTTATATTTTTTGAGAATATCAGTAACATACTTGGTGATTTATAAAAATGCAGAGGTAGTTGTTTAATTTGGAGCCCAAGGAAGAAATTTAATTCTCCCATCATACTCATTTCAAACTCACTTGTCATCAACTTAGAAAAGATTTCAACTTCTTGTGAATTTGTAGAGCCATATATAATATCATCCACATATTTATAACAACTAGAGTTAGCTCACTTTTGCTTCTTTTGATAAACAGAGTCGTATTAATTTTACCTTTCTCATAGTGATGTTTAATCAAAAACTTTGAGAGTTTGTCATACCATGGCTGTGGAGCTTGTATCAACCCATACAGAGCTTTATCTAGAAAATAGACATAGTCTGGATGAGCCGAACTCTCAAAACCAGGAGGTTGTTGGACATCCATCTGATATACTTTGAAATCTTTGTATGCAAAGAAGGCCAGAACAAACGAATTGTTTCTAGTCTTGCTACTAGAGCAAAGGTTTCATCGTAATCAATGCTTTCTTCTTGACAATATCCCTTTGAAACTAATCTGGCCTTGTTTGTGACCATTATTCCATCATCGTCCTTCTTATTCCTGAAAACCCACTTAGTACAAATTGTAGTTTTTCTTTAGGTAAGGGAACGAGTTTCCAAACCTTGTTACATTCAAATTGAAGAAGTTCTTCCTGCATGGCATCTATCTAACTTGGATCTTGGAGGGCTTCATGAACTCTTTTTGGTTCTACCATGCTAAGAAAATTCACGAAGAATGCTTCATTAGCAGTGGCAAATCTGGTGTTTATTCCATCAGAGGGATCACCAATTAGTTGGTTTGAATGATGGTCTTTTGTCCACATTTTCAAGAGAGGTTGGGCTACCAGAGGGGGTTCTGTTTCTATATCTTGATTCTCATCTTCTGATTCATTTCGAATTGGAGAAGAACCAAGTTTCTCCCTCTCAAATGAAGGAACATAGGAGTAAGGGTCTATTATAGAGTTTTCTGCTTCTGGAGCATGATTTTGTTTCTCTGGACTTGCATTTGAGTTTGTTGGTTCTGATATGATAGCTTTTGGATCTTCATCATCTGTATCTGCAGGTTCATCAGAAATAGTAGGGGAGCTAGAAGGACCATAAATTTTAATACCTGAAGTTCGTAGTTCTTCTGCCGTTTTGACCAGAACTTCTCTATTTGCACTATCAGAGACTGGTTCATCTCCAAAGATGTCCTTAAAAAGTGAATTTAGTTCTGACTCTCTGGACTTAGAGAGATAGTCAACTTAAGTTCTAAGTTGGAATACTCATAACTTAATTGAGCTTAATCGTCAAAGCTGACATTTATACTCTCCATGACCGTTTTGGTTCGAAGGTTGAATACTCTATATGCCTTTGAATTGATTGAATACCCAAGAAATTGGGCTTCGTTTAATTTTTTATCGAACTTACCAAGTTTTTCACGATCATTGAGAATAAAACATCTTCTACCAAAGACATGTAAGAACTTTATATTAGGTTTTCTTTTGTTTATCTGTTCATAAGCAGTTTTTAGATGTCCTTTGACCAATATAGATCTGTTATGTGTAAAGCATGTGGTTGCAATAGCTTCAGCCCAGAAGTGAGTGGAATGTCCAAAGCAGCAAGTATTGTTCTTGCAGCTTCAACTAGAGTTTTGTTTCTTCTTTCCACTACACCATTTCGTTGATAGGTCAGTGCAACAAAGAAGTTTTGTGAAATTCTTTCTTTGTTCAAGTACTCTTCAAGTTTAGCATTCTGAAATTCTATGCCATTATCACTTCTCAGCTTCTGGATCTTGCTTTGTAGAAGCACTTGGATCGTCCTCATCATTGTGATAAGTACTTCTTGTACCTCTGATTTATTTCTTACAAAAGCAAGCCATGTATATCTAGAGTATTCATTAGTACCATAATATACTTTTTGCTAGATAGACTCTATACAGCAATGGGACCACAGAGGTCTAGGACAAGCCAGATCACTCTTTGTCTTGTGGGAGGCTCTTTTGAGCTTTTCCATTTCGCATGTGGGACAAAGATGATCTTTCTAGAAGTGAACCTCTGGAAGGCCCTCAACCAGATTATGTTTTACAAGTAACTCTAGATTTGAAAATTTTAGATGAGATAGCTTGTGATGCCAGAGCCAAGCTACTTCACTCTTCTTAGAAATGAGACAGAGAGTTTCTGTTCCATTCTTAGAAGTAAAGTTCATCATGTAAAGATTACCTTTTCTGTTGACTCTTAGCAGCTCCTACCCGACTCTGAGAAGTAAGTTGCAGTGCTTTTTGTTGAGGAAAACGCCCATGTCAGCATCGCAAAGTTAACTTAGGCTGAGTAAGTTATGCTTTAGTCAAGAGACATAAGCCACCTTTGATAGAGTTACGTTTCCGTCTTGTAGAGTACTATAGCCTTTTATCTACCCCTTGCCATCATCACCAAAAGTTACAACTCTGTTGAGTTTATCTTTGAATGCAGAGAGTAAGTTTTTGGTTCCAGTCATGTGCTTAGAGCATCCAGAGTCAAGATACCATATGTGCACACGCTACAGATTAAATATTTTAGGTACCCATCTCATAATGGGTCCTCTTATGTTAGGCTTGTGGTTCATGGTTGATTGATCTTTAATCTTACTCTTTTTCTCAGGTTTTCCAGAGGTTTCTGGTTTGCCTGAGTTGGTCTTAGGTTTTTGCTTCTTCTAACTTTTAGAATTTTTTGCTTTTCTTGAAGTCAGAGGAGAAACAATGTAGACTAGAGAAGAGTTGTATTAATTTCAATAATAGGGAAAGATATTCAGAATTTTGAGAAAGTAATAATTTCATTGAAATTTCATTTCTGGAATGAGAATTACAAGATTTCTTATTGGTATATATTCTAACATCAGTAGTTCTAATGAACTTCTTGTCTAGTCTAGATTTATTTTCTCTGAAATTTGAAGTCTTCTCTTGAGTTCTCTTCTGTGTAGTCCACTCCCTTTGATCTTTAGGAGATTTCACTGAAACAGAAGAATATAGATTGTTTTTGATAACCTATTTTTCTTTCTATTCCATAGTGAATTTAACTGGCTTTTGAAATTTAGATGTAGAGACAGAAGAATTTTGAGTTTGAGTTTGAATTCTTTTCCTAACTACAATCTCTTTTTCTAATTCAAAACAGGATTTTGCTTTTAAGCACATATTCTAAAAAAGTCAGGATGAATAGGAACTCTAGACTTCTGTTCTTTCAAAGGAACATAGATCATCCATTTGAAAGTTTACTAACTTCTAGGACAGATGGTTTTCTTTATGTTATGTCAACTTCTGTATTCATTGTTGGCTCATTTATGAATATATATTCACCATGTTCAGGATAAGGATAGTATGTTGGAAAATATACATAAGGTAATCTATTCTCAAAAGAGGTTAGAATTTGATCTGAATATTGAAAGAATTCATCATCATGTTCTGTTTCCCATGGATAGGTTCCAAAATCATCATCCTTATCTTGGCAGTCATTTTAGTCAATTAAGGTACAGAGAATTATTTCTGGATCATTGGAAATTTTTTGTTTTCTAGCTCATCCAGAGTTGCAAGTAAATCCTTTTCAAAGTTAGATTTGATTTCTTCTTCTGCATATATGGGGATGAACTCATCTGCTTTTAGATTTAAAGTGATATGTGTAAATGAACCAAAATTGAAAACCTCATCCTTCTTCTGTACTAGTTTTAAATCTACTTGATTTATTTTGCTAATTTTTCGATCAGAAGAGTATTTGATGTTTTTATACTTCAGTTTTCGAACTTTATTTCAATTTTCATATTTTGATCTTTTGAAAACAGATTGTTCATATAGAACTAGAAAAGCAAGTTTTTGTTCATTTCCCACATGGAATAAAGATTCCAAGGTAGATCTCTTTTTGCATGTATAGGGATCAAGGTCATCAAAACCAAGACCAGCCTTATCTATTTTCATATTTATCTTTTCATGCACATCTTGAGCATCTTGATATTTTTTGATCAAGATCTCTTTCTTCTGATGGTTTATATGCAGAAACTCCCTTTCCTTTTGAAAATAATTCTTGATTGCTACAGATTTCAATATGTCACTTTCTTTTTCTTCTATTTCTTTATCCTTTTGTTTCAGAAGTTGTTTAAGCTCATCAATCTCCTTTTTGTAGATACTCTTTGTAGAACCTTTATGTTTTAAAAGCTTTTAATTTTCCACAGAGAGTTCTAATTTTTCTTTAGTCAGAAGCTCTACTTCTCTTTTGAAAATATTTCTTTGTTTTTCCATAAGCTCAAAAGATTTTTCAAGAGCTTTTCTCTTATGTTTTCCAGATGAGAGCTTCTGTCTAAGAATTTCAAATTCTTATGTAAGATTAAAAGCAGTTTTTTCATGTTCATTGTCTAGAAGTAGAACAAACAAACCAGTGTTTTAGAGATTGGTTCCTCTGCATCATTATCCATGGCCATGCCGTAGAACATGGCTTCGACATCGTTTGATTGGTCAGAACACCAGTTCTCTATATCAGCCATCTTTGCTCTTTCATTTATGTTGTACTTATATTTGTTCTTATAGTACATGTTATCCTTGACCAGAGCTCCTTTGCAATCCTTGGAGTAATGACCAGGTTTGCCACATCTGTAACAAACACCCTTCTTCTGACTCAACTTCTCCTTATTCTCTTCCTCCTTGTTCTTAACCAGAGGGGCCTCTTGTCTAGGCACATAGATTTGACTTGGTCGTTCACCTCTGTAATCAGATCTTCCTTTGGTCTGATAAGATCTATTTCCAAACTTCCTGGTGAATTGTTTGGTGATCAGAGCCAGAGATTCAGCAAAGGCACTGATTTCATCATCTTCTGTACCCGAAAGTCCAGCTTCTGTATCGGCTTCTGACACCAGAGCCTTGCTTTTTCCTTTCTTCTTTGCTTCTCTAGTTCTTCTGCTAGATCCCTTTGATTCAGAGAAAAGGGCAAGAGGACCACCAACATTCACTTTCTGCTGCTGAACATCCTTCTCGTGGGCTTGAAGAGTTACAAATATGTCGTGCAGCGACCATTGCTCCAAATCCTGATTAGCTTGAAGAGACATTGACAGATTTGACCATTCTTCATTCAGATGCTTAAGGAATAAGACATTGTTGTCTTCTTGCGACTTGACAATGTCACATCTTTTGCATAGATTAATCAGAGTATTAAATCTGTGAAATCTTTGTTCCAGCGTCTCTTCTAGAAGAGCATTAAAACTATTATACTCATTCAAAGCTTGTGCTCTTATGTTTTTCTCCACCTTCTAGTTGGTTAGCCAGTTGATCCCATAATCAGAAGTCTTTTTGCTTTGAGACCGATCTCAACCATTTTCTTGTCTTCTTCATCCGATTCCTTCCTCTCTTTTGGGATTGGCTGAACAGGAAATTCAGCAGTGGTAGCAGTGGGCAGTGGCAAGAATTCTAGTAACCGTCACAGTTGGAACTAATGGCCCAGTTAGCACAGAGGAGTATAGATCTAAATCTAGAACTTCATATAAATTTATCATACGTATTTTCCATTAAGGGTACTCTTCCCTGATGAGAGTTGAAGGTTTGGTTAGAAAACCAAAACTGTACATTGCGTTCCAGTTTGGATTTGAATTAGCCATTTTCAGAAAACAGGACATTGTAGAAAGAGAATAAAGGACATTGGAGATTTGAAATTGAAGTTAATCAATCGAAAACTTGAAAACGGTGGGGGAAATAATGACTATTTTCATAATTAATTGCGAAGAACCACTGATTTTCAATTTTTTTGAAAAACAGGGTAGAATGAGAAAAGACAATTAAACACTAAAAAAAAAGTTCTAGTTAAGTAGGGGATTTAATCGGCTAATCATAGATTGATTAGGAGGCTCTGATACCAATTGTTGAACCCAGATCCCAATTATCATTTAGCAGATGTGGATTACAGTTTATATATAATGAACAGTAAGCAGAAGCAATTAGTAATCAATAATCAAATTAGAGTTGGTTAATTGAAATAGAAGAACAAATTCACATCACTTGAGAGATATTTGTATTTCATTCAATAAATCGAGCACAAGATAATCTCTCAGGTTCTCTCCAAATCAATCGACATTTAATACAAGGGATGCTTTATCTATTTATATTATTACATAGATCAAAGTCAATGAGCTATCCTATCAAACACTGACACTTAAGAAAGAATCTATAACAAACTTTGTTAGAGTTTGTTACACGGTTATGCAACGTCATGAGTCACATGTTGATATCTTGTAAGAATATCCAGAAGAGGCTCTGTCTTCTGGATCGGAAGACTGTCTTCTGGAATGATCTTCTGGACAAGAGCAGTCTTCTGGAGGGAACTTCTGGAGAAGCATGCCTTTTCTTAGAAAAAGTTATGTTCATACTTTTACATAGAATTATATTCTAACAAAAGGTGAGACTCCTTTGGATTAGCTTGATATTTGCCATAGAGACATGTTGCTAACGTTATATCTGACCTACTTGTAGTTAGATACATAAGTGAGCCAATCATGCCACGATAGTTCTTTGTATCAACTGATTTCCCAAAGAGATCAAAGTCAAGCATTGCGTCGGTGACAATTGGTGTTCTCATGGTTGCTGAATTGTGAAACTTCTATTTCTTCAAGATGTCAGAGACATACTTTGCTTGATTTATGAAAATCCCATTGTGGGATTATTTCCCTTAGATCCCAAGGAAGAAGGTTAATTCTCCCATCATGCTCATTTTAAAGTTACTTTGCATTAACTCGAAGAACTCATCACACTGAGTCGGGTTGGTAAAACTGAATATAATGTCGTCAACATAGATTTGTACGAGTAGAATATCACCTTGGCACCTATCGATGAATAGAGATGTATCGATTTTACCTTTTTAGAACTTGTTATCAATCTGAAATGTAAAGAGTCGATCATACCATGCTTTGGCATTTATTTGATTCCATACAGAGCCTTGTCTAAATAATAGACATAGTCTGGATGACCAGACTCTCGAAGTCGGGTGGCTGTTACACATAGACTTTCTCTTTTAGCTTACCATTGAGAAATGAGGATTTGACATCCATTTAGTAGACTTTGAATCCTTTCTATGCAGGGATGCTAAGAACAATCTAATTGCTTCAAGCCTTGCTACTGGTGCAAAAGTTTCATCATAATCTATCTATTCTTCTTGTCAATAGCCTTTTGCAACCAGTTTGGCTTTGTGTTTTACTACAATTTCATCCTCATCCTTCTTGTTCCTGAAAACCCACTTAGTACCAATATCAACTTTATCCTTAGCTAAAGGAACTAGAGTCCATACCTTGTTTCTTTCAAATTGGATGAGTTCTTCTTGCATGACATCAATCCAACATGGATCTTGGAGGGCTTCTGGAACTTTCTTAGGTTCTATCATGCTTTGAAAGTTTACAAAGAAATATTCGTTCGCAGTAGCAGACCTAGTTTTGACACCATTAGAATGATTACCAATTATTTTGTTTGATGGATGGTCTTTAGTCCATCTGGTCAAGGGAGGTTGAGAGATTGGAGGAGGTTGAATCTTTGTATCACTTGGAACGTTCATTGTGAAACTCTGTGTTGGTAAAGTATTTACATGCTCCCCCTCAGATGAAGGTTCAGAGGGACTATGATCTGACACAAAGATGTCGTTCTCTGATACAGAAGCACTAGTGTCTGGTACAAAATCAACTTGTTCTGTATCTATATTATAAGAAGAGTTAGTAGTATTAGACGGGTAAGATATGGGTTCATCACCAAAGTTGTTATTAAATAGTTAAGATCGAGTTCTGATTCTCTTGACTTGGAGAGGAATTAGAAGTCACTTGGTTTAGCTTGACTTCTCAGCTTGAGTACTCAGAATTCATTCGGCCTTTGTCATCAAATGACACTTTAATGTTGTCCATGACCATTTTGGTTTTGAGATTGAAATACTCTTTAGGCTTTAGAGGTCAAAGAATATCCAACGAACTTTCCCTCATTTGCCTTTTGATCAAAATTTCCAAGATTGTCTCGGTCATTGAGTATGTAGCATTTGCAACCAAAGACATGATGAAATTTAATTTTTGGTTTTCTTTGGTTGATGAGTTCATTAGAAGTCTTCAAGTGCCTCTTATGTGTTGGGAAACATCTCATTCTACTCATCAACCTTCTCAACCAAATCAAGAAGATAACAACTCCTCTCAACCTCCCATCAACACCACATTATCTCCAGAACCTACTCCTTCTCCACTTCCTGAAACTGACTCTTCAGGAGAACATACCCATCTGAAAACCATATCTTCCACTAACCTACCCTCACCATCTCAAATTCCTACTCCATCCTCTTCTATACGTCTTCCCTTGCCTCCTGCATTAAAATGGACCGTGGATCACCCAATAGAACAAATCATCGGTGATCCTCAAGTTGGTGTAAAAACAAGAAGAGGCATCAGCAACCTGTGCTTATATGTCAACTTTGTTTCTATTGTTGAGCCTACGCTGATTAATGAAGCCCTAGCTGATCCTAGCTGGGTAATTGCCATGCAAGAAGAACTCTCACAATTTGAGAGAAACAAAGTCTGGAAGTTAGTTCCTCGTCCATCTAACAAAACTATTATTGGAACAACGTGGGTGTCCCAAAACAAAATGGATGAAGAAGGAACTGTCATAAGAAATAAAGCAAGGTTGGTTGCTCAAGGATATCGGCAAGAGGAAGAAATTGACTATGATGAAACTTTTGCTCCTGTTGCCAGATTGGAAGCTATCCGAATATTTCTTGCCCATGCAGCTTACAAGAATTTTCGGGTATTCCAAATGGATGTCAAAAGTGCCTTCCTAAATGGTGAGCTAGCTGAAGAAGTGTATGTGAAGCAAACACCTGGGTTTGAAGATCCAGTCCATCCATATCATGTGTATCGGCTAGATAAAGCTCTGTATGGACTGAAGCAAGGTCCTCGTGCCTGCTATGATACTCTCTTAGACTATCTTCTTAAAAATGAGTATATACGAGGAAAAGTTGACAACACTCTTTTCTTCAAGAAATCGAAAGGTAATATCATTCTTGTTCAAATCTATGTTGATGATATTATTTTTGGAGCCACCGATGAATCCCTGTGTGATGAATTTAGCTCCCTCGTGCAAAAAGAGTATGAAATGAGCATGATGGGGGAGTTAACCTTCTTTCTTGGTTTGCAAGTAAAACAATCTCTAGAAGGTATTTTCATTAATCAAAGTAAATACATTAAAGACATTCTGAAAAAGTTTCAACTTGATACTTGCTCTACCATGAAAACTCCTATGGCTCCTCCTCTTAGACTTTATTCTGATCATGATGGTGTGTCTGTTAATATTACAAATTATAGAGGCATGATAGGATCTCTTCTTTATCTTACTGCAAGTAGACCTGATATAATGTTTGCTATTTGTCTGTGTGCTATATATCAAGTAAATCCTAAGGAATCACATCTAGCTGCTGTGAAAAGGAGTTTTCGGTATCTGAAAGGTACCATAAATCTGGGTCTTTGGTCTCCCAAAGACTAAGGTTTCAATCTCATCGGGTACTCTGATTCTGACTTTGCAGGTTCAAAAATAATCAGAAAAAGTACAACTGGAAGTTGTCAATTGATTGGTGGAAAGCTTGTGAGCTGGTCAAGTAATAAACAACATTCGGTGTCTACTTCTACGGCTGAAGCTGAATATGTGGCAGCTGAAAGTTGTTGTGCACAAATATTGTGGATGAAAAATCAGTTGTGTGATTACAATCAGATTTTCTCAAAGATCCCAATACTGTGTGACAACTCAAGTGCAATATCCATTGCCAACAATCCGGTGCTTCATTCAAGATCCAAGCATATTGATATCAGGTATCACTTTATAAGAGATCATGTCTCTAAAGGTGATGTGGAACTACACTTTATTCTCACTGATTATCAATTAGCTGATCTGTTCACAAAGCCCTTTGATGAAGCAAGGTTCAAATTCCTCATAGGTGAATTAGGTATGATTAATATAAAATAATATATATATATATAAGTAAATAAATAAATATATAAATTATTTTTTAAATATATATAAAGTCGGTGACCCACTCACCGACGTCTTCCCTCTCTCTATAACCCTAATCCATACACTCACCTACGTTCCTCCCCACTCACCGACGATCAACTCCAAAAACCACCACTCACCGACGTCACAGTCACCGACGTCACTCTCACCGACGTTGCTCAAAACCTGAGTCACCGAAGATACTCACTCACCGACGTCACTCTCTCACCTCACTCACCGAAGTCTCTCTCTCTCTCTCTCCATACACACTCACCGACGTCATCCCACTCATCGACGTTTCCACCTACACCCACATATATTGTCTCTAAAACCCTTCGCATTCCTTATCCCTTAAAAGATAACCCTTAGGTTACCAATCTTGGTTACTAAGTTTCGTTGAACCTATCCATAATGACATCATCAACGTCATTAATGTCAGAAGCATGCGCTGATTTGAGCCTAAAACCCTTAGAATTCTGACCTTTCAACCACATCAAGTCATCATTGATTTTGAAAATTGAACCTTTCCCTCCTCTCATATAAATAACCGTTCCCCACCTCCTTCTCCTTCTTTATCGCATCCGTCTTCTCCACTCTCTCTAAATCTCGATTAAGAAAACAAACCTGCAACTCTCAAAGATCATCCATGGCGTCTTCCACCAACAGTCATCGAAATCATCCAAGGTCTCTGAGGAACAAACCCTAACTCTTGATTCACTCACCTTCCCTGCATGCAACTATTTCGGTCGCATTGGCATTGAGGAAGCTCACCCAGAATATAATGACATTTGTTTGTTTCTTCAAAGGTGCCCTCTACAATACACTCTTACTGCTAAACCCAAAATGAGTAAGTTTCTTCTGGGTAACTTCTGGCTTACCTGCACATTTGATGCTTCTTCGGATCAAATACTAGCTTCTGTCCTCAATGAAGATGAACCTGATGTAATCTTCGATGTTGAAGATGTACGCACCATTCTCCACCTTCCCTCATATGATACATATGAAACCTTTCCCCTTGGAAATGAGCACCAACAGGTGGTGTCAACTCTGAACTACATTGAAGAGAAAAGAGGTCCAAAATCCAAGGGTCCGGGTACCTTGGTAAGGAAAAATATGGGCAATGTCTGGAATTTCTTCTCTGTTCATCTTATCTTGTGTCTGAGCAAGAAAACTGGTGGTCCGGATCAAGCACCATCTCAGGTCACTGAGCTGGCTCATGCATTGATGTTTCAAAGAAGAATAGACTTTGCAGACTATTTATTTAATGAAATGATTTCATCTTTCTCTACGTATCGGCGACCTCAGATACCTTTCCAACGCCTCTTCTCCCTTATTATTAATGCCAAGCTTGAAATGAAGCTTGAAAAGAGGGATGATATCAAATATGATCTCCCTCTCCATCAAGTTGACAGACAACTCATGCAAAAGGGAGTCTTGGCCATTGATAACCCTCTTAGACCTAATATGATTGAGTTTGCAAGAAATGCAACTCTTGCCTGGGGAGAAAATGAACCCAGACTTCGGGCACCTTCAGTCACCGATTCCCCTCCCTCTGAACCATGAGTCACCGATGTGCCTAAATCTCGAAAGAGATCCAAGGCATCGGGCACATCCACCTCCGCACCCACCAATGCCACGAAGCCAAAAGAGCCTTTGGCTTCTACCCAGGCACCGAAAACCCAAAAGCGGAGACACTCGAAAACCCCCCCATGGACTTCCTCAAAGAAGTCCAAGGGAACTAAAAGGGTCCTAGGTGAGTGTTGAAAATACCCTTACTAGACCCGAGGAACACTCAACCCATCCTAGCTCCTCCATGCCCTCCCAAAAGGACATGGTTGTAAAAAGGGTTACCCAATTACTGCCTTCATCAACTTTTTCATTAGTTGATGAAGATGACTTGGACTCTCCCATCCAAGGCGCCTCTTCACCACCTCCTGAGCTCTCACAGCTCCTTTTCCATATTCCAAATGAGAGTGCACCACAACCAGGTGCACCTGATGAAGCATCCCACTTTACCGACTTTCTATTCTCCGACACTACACCTTAGCCACGTACGTCTCCCGTACATGACAAGGTTGTTGAGGAACCCATTATTGAGGACTCCCCTCATCGACACTCTCCTAAACGTGTCTCCCCCACATCTCCTCACTCTCCGAGATCCCCCCCAAATAAACCTACAGGTTTGGTGGATTACTCCTCTTCAAGTGATGATGATGATCAGCCACCAAAGCCTCAACCAACCGTCCCTATGACTTCTCAACAGGGGGATGCTCTCCTCACAGCTTCCAATAATTTCTCTAGTAACACTATTCCTCGGGTGGAAATTTTGGAAGATCATGCTAATAAAGAGATTGAAAGGATGGCTTCCCTTGTAAATACAACAACCAATCTCTCTACTACTCTAAGGTCCAGTATTGAAGAGTTGTCGGTGACTCACCCAACTCTAATGGCATGTTTGGATCTCCTTCATCTGGATATCTTTGGTCTTCAACAAGGGTTACTTGCAAGTCAAGAATCGGTAACTTCCTTAATCAAGGAACTTCAAGATGATTCTAAGAAGCAAGCCTCCGACATTGTTTCTATCCTTAAAAATCAGGAAGCAATTTTGGAGTCACTTGCTTCCCTTCTCACTAAAGTTGACAAGGTACCCACTTCTCCTCCAACCATTGAACTCGATATCGGTAATGCAATTTTCACGAATGAAGACACATTCGTGGTTCAACGAATTGAAAAGAAGTTGGGTGGATTGGGCTCAGATGTTGATCAGATAAAGAGGTTTCTCACTTCATTTGGTTTCGAGGGATCAACCACTGAGGGGGAGAAAAACAAGAAGGCAGCAGCAACACCACCACCAGTCACCGACGTGGTCACCGAGACCACGGTCACCGAGGTGACTCTTCTAGTCACCGACGTGGTCACCGAGACCATGGTCACCGAGGTGACTCCTTCTTTGGTCACCGAGACCAAGATAACCGAGGTGACTCCTCCCTTGGTCACCGATGAACAGATTGTCACCGACCCCCAGGTCACCGAGGTAACTGGAGCAACAATTGAGGGGGAGGGTGTGAGTGCTCGATCCCATGAAGAAAATGAAGAGGAGAAAGAAAAAGCTAAAGAAAAGAAGCCTATTTCTGATGAAGAGCAGCGTGAAGCAGAAAAGAAGAAGAAAAAGGCCAGATGTTCAGAAGCTGATTTTCTCTGACTACAACCTGACTCCAGGCTCACCGATCCCCTCGGGGTCATTCTTACTGAAGCTGAAAGAGAGGAAGCAATAAGGGCTCAACTTGAGTTTGATCAGACGAATGTACTCAAGTTGGCTCAAGATGAGGCTACCCGAGCCAAATCCGTCGATGCTCTTCAAGCTCAAAAAGACGAGCTTGAAAATTAAAGAAAAATTCAGAAGCCATGAAAGCGGTTGCCGATGCCAAAAAGACCAAAGAAGTTGAATGGTTCAAAATAAGACTGAAAAATCGAAAAGATGAATCAAAGATCATCGGTGCCACTATTCATCCTCCAACCAAAAATTCCCCTAAGTGACTTATCACCATCAAGAGAGTCGACACTCTTTTCAAAACTTATGAAATTGAGTGGTTGGAAGTTCTTGGTGTAACAGAATGGTTGGAGGTCGGTAATTTTGTTTCAAAGAGTAGGAGTAAGTACAAAGAGTTTGTACTAAACATACTCCGAAAGTTCTTCCTTAAAATGGTCAAAATTCAGATGGGCATAATATAGTAGTTTCAAGTATAGAAGGGCAACAAATGTACCTTATTTAACAAGGCCTTTCGGGAGAGGTCATCACAGCTCCAAGGAATAAAAAGAATGGACATTTTGCCTTGCTTCATGAAAGGAATATCAAGATAGACGCTTCGGGTATTAATCTCACCATTCCGACTCTAGTTGCCTACCCGGAGCAAACCATGCTTACTAAACCCGAACTAGGAGTGTTCTTTGAAGACATCGTTGGAAACATAGGTTTCTTCAGAGGTTCCGACATTCCAAGGGCTCAAAATTCTTTTCTCCCTGCTATTTTGGAGTGCCTCCTATTGAAGACCATGGAATGACAAGACTCATCTTAGATGAAATGAAAAGGAGAGAACCTACCGACTCTTAGTCATTCACTCTTAATATGAACTTTCTTAATCATGTACTCTGTGTGATGTACTATCCTGTGTGTTGATTAATAAAAGTTCATATTTGTTGATCCCAGATGAACAAGCACAATGACAAGTAAACGTTAATATTAATTTAATACGACAATAAAGATTTTATGGAACTTACATAGTCATATATCTCTTGAATGTATGATAATCGATTACAATGTAAATCAGATTCAACTCTCTCTCTCTATGTAATATGAATCGACAAGCATAAAGGAAAACCCTAATGTCCTATTTATATTGCTAGGTCTAAGCTAATTAAGGAAACAAAGAGTTTAAGGAATTATAAACTTTCTTTTACAATCAAGCATATATTTTCCTTATTTTGTCACAATAAAATAATAATAGACCTAACAATCTCCCCCTTTGTGGCAAAATGAGTCTTCATCTCTTTAGCTCGAACATGCCTTCAAATCTTCGGAGGGTTTGTCGATAGATAATCCTTTCATCGATTATCTTGATAGCTTCTATGAGAGTTTCTTTTGTCGTTGCTCATCCTTGTCGCGCTCTTTCTATCCGTTGCAAGTTCTGAGGCAAGTCTGTTTCGGATTCCTCACAAATTATCATCAGAATATGCAGCCACTTCGTGAAACCTGTGAAACCGTTTTTCTCTAGAGGCATGCATCCAAACGACTCCATGAACAGGACGAGTGATGACGGTGGTAACTAGAGTACTGTTTGGTACAGGTAATGATTGATCAGGCTTAGTAATATGTATCTTCTTTTGCTCGCTTTCTATCCCACGTTGAAGATCATGCAGATAGCTGTACCGAAGCTCTTTCTGAACATGCCTTACCACTGCCCTTAATGCCCTTTGCTCGTGTTCGTTTCGGTTGCGCTTGTCTCTCAAGTCGTTGTAGATGATTTCAAAGTCCATTATATCAAGGTTTTCAAAATCAGCTTCAGAGAAGGAATACGTTTTACCATCTTCTCTTTGGACAGTGAAAACCGGGTTCTTGGCTTGATAGATCCTTGCAGTGTCAATTTTCAGAATCCCGATAACCCTGTGTCTTGAGACCACTTCAGCTGTAGGTAAAGCTCTCATCTTCAGGATATGGAGATACTCTCTAACCTGAGCAGGGTCCATTTCCATCACGAGATGAATGTGTGCCAGATCGTCAGGTTTTGCTTCCTTGCAGAAGATCTTCTCCATAGTTTCCTCAAGATACGGCACACGAATCTGCTGATTTACCCATTTTGATTTGCTTTCCGTCAACATTCTTTGCCACCGAATCTGATGGGGTAGCAGTCTTGGTTCGTTCTGTTCCCTTAAAGCATAGTTCCTTGCTGTATGCCTCAAGTTCACATAGTCTTGCTCTTGGAGTACTAGTTCGTACGGATCTCGGAACCAGTTTCGTAGTGAGTTTCGCAGACCTTGAACATCGACTCGTTCTTCATTTTGTTCGGGTTCGAGTTCGACAGATTTGGCTGGTTCGGTTGTACTCTCGAGTTCGATATCCGCAGGATTTTCAACCGTTGGTGTATCGTCCTCTTGAGTCGTTGTAATGCGTTGCATTTGTTAGGTAGTTTGAGCGGGTGGTCTTGAAGCTGATGCAGTAGCTGCTCTTGGTCGTGATCTTGCAGTTTGGCGTGTCTCCCCCTCAGGACGAGTTGGAGCGGAGCCCGGGTCGTCCTGGTGAGGTCTGGATGCAGATGCACGAACGGCCGGACGGCAAGACTCTTGTATTTCGGTGCGTAGAGCAGTAATAGCACCCAAGATGTCATCCGTTTGGTGCTGTTGGGCGGTCTTCAAGTCGGTGAGCTCTTGGTCGATGTGGGCGCGGAAGACATCAAACTCACTTCATCTATTTTGAAATGAGTGATTTCCAAAATTTCTTGTGAACTGTTTGGTAATAAGAGCGAGAGATTCAGCAAATGCACTAATCTCATTATCTTCTGAACCCGAAAGTCCAGCTTTTGCATCAACTTCTGACATACGAGCCTTGCTCTTTCATTTCTTTTCTGCTACTCTAGTCCTTTTTCTTGACCCTCTAGATTCAGGAATGAGAGTCAAGAGACCACCAAGATTCACTTTCTTTTGTTGAACTTCCTTTTCATTAGCTTGTAATGTTCCAAAAACATCATGCAAAGACCACTGCTTAAGAATTGATTGGCTTGTAGAGACATTGACAACTTTGACCATTCAGTATTGAGTCGCTTTAGAAATAAGACATTGTTGTCTTCTTGTGACCTTATGATATCACATCTTCTACGTTGATTTATGAAGGTGTTGAACCTGTGATAGGTTTGTTCTACAGTCTCTTCTCGCAAAGCTTGAAAACTATTATAAGCGTTTAGAACCTGTTCTCTTTTGTTCTTTTTCATCTTTGCTCCTCCTTCTAGCTGTTTTGCCAATTGATCCCATAATTCTTTTGCGGAATCGCATTGATCCAGAGATTGGGAAATATCATTCGGAATTTTCATGATAAGAAGTCGTTTGGCCTTTTGATCAACTCCGTTTTTCTTCTTACTTCTTCATTCCAGTCTTTTCTATCCTTTGGAATTGGTCATGCTGGAATTTCTTCAGTAGTGGTAGTGGCAGGTACTCGAGAAATAGTACTTACTATAACATAGGGACCGTTAAGCACGGACGAATATAGATCCATATCTAGTCCTTCATAGAAGTTGATCATGCGAATTTTCCATTGGGGATATTCATCCCTGAGTAGAGTAGGAGGTTTTGCATGGCGTTTAAGTTTGAATTTGCCATTTTTGCAGAAAAACAGAGTATGAAAATTTGAGAAGAAATTGAGAATTAGATGTGATTGATTTCACTGAACTTGAAACAAAGAACAATGACTAATCAAATCTCAGATTTAAACTTGAATTACCACTGTGTTAGAGAAATTTGTATACGAATAACAAAAACTCGTAAAACAGGGTAGAATGAAAAGCAGTAGTTTAAAACTGATAAATTTCTAGCTGAGTGGGGATTTCTCCAAATTGGATAAGATCGATTAATCAATAGATTGAGGGTAGAATGAAAACAGTAGTTTAAAACTAAGAAAAATATAGCTGAGTGGGGATTTCTCCAAACTGGATAAGATCGATTAATCAATAGATTTTATCAGTCTCTGATACCAATTATTGGAACCTAGATCCCATAAACACTGACAAAATGTTGATCACAGATATAAAATAAACAGTAAGCGGAAGCGAATAAGATCAACATTCAAACTAGAAAATGTAAACTGTAATGGAAGAACATATTCATAACGATCAAAGATAATTTGTATTTTACTCAGAGTGCCAATGCTTACAATGCAGGAAATACAAATTAATCTTTCGCAATCACTCCAAAACAATTGACACCCAATTACAAGGATAGCTCACTCTATTTATACCATTACAAAGGTAAAAGTCAATGAGCTAACCTATCACGAATTGACACCTAGGCAAAGTTACTAATAGAATCAGTTACGCATGAAAAGTGTGACTTGCCACGTCAGATAACACGCGTGAAGGTCCTTGAACTTTATCCAAAAGAAACTCCATCTTCTGGACTATCTGATTGTCATCTGAACTAGGCTTCTGGAGATGTCAGCTTCTGGATATGTTATCTTCCGGAGAAATCTACTTTGTTCTTTAAAGGAAGTTCCGATTTTATTTTTACACAGAAATAAGTTCTAACAATAATTAATCTACATATTTCATTTGGAGTTAATGGGAACTTTTATGTATTATAATGAATAATGACTAAGCTTGTTTTAGATTATGCTTCGATCCGGAAAGAAACAATACGAAGAGTGGATAAGATGTTTTAGAATTACCGAAGCATCATATTCATATGTTTTAGATGTTGCTTGATGTTGCTCTTTGTTGCTTAAAGTTGGAAGAGTTGCCAAATGCCAATTCATGGGTATGCTTTTGTGTTTCGACAACGGTGCAAGGATCAAATGGCATGGAATATTATGGAAGTTGAATTTGTTGTATTTGGTGTTGATAAAGATTTTATTTGCTATGAAACTTTGTTATATTTTTCATTGTGTTTGGATCAAGTGATGTATTTTAATAGGATTTACATATGTTAAATATTGTCAATAACATATTTTGGTTCAAATGAATGCTAATTTCACAATTTAGATGTAAATTTCGTATGGATGATGAATAAATGTGTGAAATTGCGTAAATTTATATACAATTTCAACATTATAATATTTGAGTAGTAAAATAGACAATTGAACAAATTCAGACATTTATAGTTTACAAAAACAAACAGTCTTATCGATTTTGATTTCAGAGCTCTTATAAATAAAAAATAAAATAAAACATCACATTTCAACATCTTTTATAAAATAAACAGAACCATCGATTATATTTACCTAGTCCTCTTTTGTTGATCAAGATTATCATAATACTTTGAACATCAACTCACGTGTCATCTAAGATGTGTTTAATATTTTTTTTTCAACTTATATAATATTTATATATACCACAAAACTCTTACAGTAAAATTTTGATGAGTTCCGGTACATCAGGGTTTGTACGATCGCACCCAAGTGAAGTTCAATATGGATGTCGTGCATATAACTTATTTCGTTAGCCTATGAAACATTTATATTGGGAAATAGTGATGTCAAGCTATATATATAAGTCACAATAAAACACATAAAGAATGAGCAAAACTAAAAAACTAAAAAACTAAAAATTTCCTATTCATGTTTATAATAGTTCTAAATAACGTTTATTTAGGAAGCAAGATATTTACTTTAGTAACTCGGAATGTCATTGCTTGATCGAAAGGTTGATAGTAGGTTAGCGTATTTTCAACCTTTCAATCTTTCTCAAGATAAACTTAATATTATGATTAATGCTTATCAAGATATAACTAGACTCCAGATCTCTATCTTCAGATATATACTGAATGCCTATCTGTCAAACAAAAACATTTGGGCATAGGTTTATGCCTCAAGATTAGGTGAAACTAATTAAGCAAACAAGCAAATAATAGCAATAAAATAAATTGTTTCAAAGGTTATATGGTTTAAACCTATTGACTTTTGCGTTGAACTCCAAATATCTCAGAATAGCATGTTCTGTTGAACTTTCAGCATCATGGTAATGACAGTTTGTTTTCCTTATTAAACAATAAGTAATTCTCACATTGTTCAGAGTGACGTCCACTTCAATGCAGTTACATTTTGCTAACCATATATAATGATATCTAATCAATATTGTATGGTAACTGGTAAGAAGCTATAAATTGACATTTGGCTAATTGTATTAGCTAATCTTTATTCTTTACAGATACATCAATGTATGAGTTTGTTGATTTCTTACAACTAACGATGTTTGGATTACCTTTTAGTTATGAAATCTTTTAATTGGATAAGTCTAGTGTGCACGATATGCATATTATATATGGAACACACGGAAGGAAAACCATGGTTTAAGTTAAAAGATAGTTCTAACATACCTATATATACACACATATATTTATGGTGCACATATACAAGAAACCCTAAATATTAAATATATATAATGGGTGTAATCAAGAAGAAATTCCCACACCAAGAAAATCTATGAAAGGTACTTCATCCTTGTGTTTGATTGCTTCGTCTTCTTCTTTATCTTGCTCGAAAATTGCTGTCGACCTAACTGGCATTGGCAGGTTGTTCTCAATATCGTTACTATTTTCGATTGGGTTTGAAAAATTAACCCTATTGTGAAACTGATGCGGGTATGAGCTAGTGTCCCTATATCCTCCATTAGAACTTAAATGGTTTCGGAAAGTGAAATGGTCTGATAAGCTATGGTGATGCATTCTAGAGCTGATCAAGCAATCTGTAGATGGAGGTCTATGGGCCGCTAGCATGGTGGTAGGACTTGTAAAACTCCACGAAGAAATCTGGTCTTTGTTTAAATTCTGGAATTGCATAAACTGGCTATAGCTAGTAGCAAAAGATATGGAGGTAGAATACTTTTTCGAGTTTGACCCTCTTTCGAGTAATTCTTGATGATTAATATTCAGATTTCGACTATGTAAATCATCATGGTACCTTCTTTTATCGCAAAGTTTGGATTTTTCCCTTTGCTTTCTTGCCATGATAACATGCCAATGATTCTTGACGGCGTTATCAGTTCGACCTGGAAATAACCTTGATATGAGAGCCCACCGATTTCCGTGGACCCGATGAGCTGCCAAGAGTCTTTCTTCTTCTTCTTCAGTGAATGGCCTTCTATTTATTCTGGGATCAAGTTGATTAAACCATCTCAGTCTGCAACTCTTCCCTACAAAGTATCAATAAACAAAATTAATTCACATATCCAAATCAAGTATAACTGAAAACCATTTATTGTTAGTTATAATATAACCCTTTTTTTAGTATTTAATTTAAATAGATATAACAGTTTATGATATTCATAAGAATGACTTTTTCCAGAAAATCTTTTGAGTTTGATCTGAGATGGATCTTAGATCATTTATTTTATGTTTTAGGAAAGAATAAATCAGTTTATATAAGGGTATCAATTTTTCTGCAATCAAAAATAAAAGAAATCTATAAATTCATCCTTTTTTTTGAGGATATACAACCTAGTAATTGTTCAGGAAATGACAAATATAACTTAGGCTTTGTAAATATTAAGTAAAAGAAAATCTTGCTTAGTAATTAACAAGACCTAGAATAAAATAAGTAGAAAATAATTTGAAACTAAACAAACTAAAATTTTAATCACAAAACTTTTTCTAAACACCCCCAAGATAATACAACTCTTGAAATATTATTAATTTGTTCAATAAACTAGTTGAGTTTCAAATACCCTAATTAACTGATCAGAAATTCTAATAGAATTAATTAAATAACAGATCTCGGGTGATCGATCGATACACATGGTAAAGAAAGAACAAGTTGATCCCACAAACGTATATACGACACCTGATCTTCCTTGAAGCTTCTCAGCGATCGAGTTCCAGTTCTGAGGACCATATCGTTCAACGAGCTGCCTGAGTTTCTCATCCTCAGCAGGTCTCCAGTGTCCTCTTGGACACGTCCTAGTATCATCGCTAGAGCCACCACCTCCGCTTTCTTCCATAAATAAACCGTAAACTATATGATTGAAAAATCTTTAATCGAAAAAACTGTCGTTTGATGATACGGATTGAAGTGGTAGTTTTACTTGTTGGATAATAATCAGCATGAACAATAATTACGCAAACTGAAAGAAGATGAAGATGAAGATTTTATAGAAGGAAAAATGAGGAGAAGTGTTGAGATGAAAATAAAGTAGTTGGTTTAGGGTTGTGGATGGGCAGTCACTTTTGTTGGTTTTGCACGACACTGTCTCTCAGCTCATTTTGGGTCTCATAGAAAGAATTGCGTATGTGTGTATACACTAACCCCTTTTTTCTTGTTTCCTTTTGGGCTTTTCTTTCTAATTCGTCAATCAATTCAATTCCCAACTATTTCTTCATTCACTTTCTCAACGATAATTTTTAAGGTTCTTTTTGACCATTATGGGGACGAAAACCATAAAAAATTAAAGAACCGAGAAACACCCCACTACAAAACAAATGACTTTCGTCCATAAAAGTTCACAGAGTGGAATTTCCTTGGGTGATTACCACGGATCACCCAGGAAATACTAATGGTTCGGTAAAATCCGATGTTTTCAAAAAAAATACCAATGGATTACCCAGGAATTTCTTGGGTAATCTGTCACAGATTTGATTTACCCACCAACAAATTAATCACCAATTTCTGTGACGGTTTTGTGACGAATCATCTTTTAGCTACGGATTTCCAAGGGAAATGGTCGTAGGTGAAAGTCTTTCATTTTAGTAGTGCCTAATAAGTAACCTTAGTAATAGTTTATCTGAACGGTATGCACATCTACATATAAGTAATTTCTAACATGCACGTGTGTATAACATGCATCCGTGCTTATGCACATGCCTAAAAAACAAAAAATAGCTTCTATTACTACTATGTTTAAGTGCATATCGTCCAGATGAACGGTTGTCAGGATGTTACTTAATTTTTCAAAAAAATTCGGGTTTCCACTAAACGTCCTCTATTGTACGTATATGGATATGAAAATAATATACCGTTCCGTGATACTATTACAAATAAAATAATTTTTTTCTCTTTTCAAAATTCTAAAAAGCGTTAGTAACATTTTTGGGATATAAATGATGCTTGGTTTTCTAGGTCTATGTGTGTATAAACATATTATCTCTTTTTAACATGTTCTTATAAAAGATGTAGATAGAAACTGATATTGAGAACCCTAATTAGACGTTGTTAGTTAATATCTCGGTTGCTTCTTTTTACTTTTTTAGAAATGACACCATATAAAAACTATGAGATTTAGCTAACTATATAGTATAATAAAAAATATTTGAATGGTAGTAAAATATTGAAAATACTAATATTTTGTATATCAAATCAATATTGTAATTAATATATTATAATAAACGATGGAATAAGTAGAATTATTTTCGTTGGAATTGCCAAAAAAGATATACAACCTAACAATGTCACGCCTATAAATTGTTGAGGATGTCTCAATAGATGGGCATCGAAATTGAACATCCCTTTTCGGTTTGATTTCACACAAAAGTCTTGGATAAATCGATATAATTTAATAATCATCTAATAGATTTCGTTTCATCAATGTGTTCAAGCTACTTTAACTTCCTTTAATTCTTTTAGCCTTTTTTCGGTCTTTAATTAAAGTACAAACATTTTTTTAAATCATTTAGGGAAAGGATATTAAGTAGGTATAATCGTTTAGGGTACTTTATTATACACAACCACAACACATAAAGTGAATTAGAAGTGCCCGTAGGTAGAAAGGAGATAGAAGTGAGCGTATTTATATACACCACGCGTATATGTGTATGCGTATGTGTATACATGTACTAGGCTTTCACCTACGGACATTTCCCTGGTAAATCCGTCGTTAAAGGGGTGATTCGTCACAAAAACGTTACAAAAGTTGGTGTCTAAATTGTTGGTGAGTAAATCAAATCATTGACAGATTACCCAGAAAATTCTTGGGTAATCCGTTGGTATTTTCTTGAAAATATTGGATTTCGCCAGAACCATTAATATTTCTTGGGTGATCCGTGGTAATCAACCAGGGAAATTTTCCTGGTTATTTTTTTGTGGGTGAAAGTCATTTTTTTTTGTAGTAATGTAGATGTATATATATATGTATATATTAGGTTTAGGAGAAAACCTCAAAAAAAATGAAAAACACTCTGGAAGCACTTCATTTAGACGGTATGCATAAATGCATACCAGTAATTTGTATCATGCACACGTGCATATGCACTTGTGCATAAAAAACAGCTCCAATCGCTTGTACATATTTGTACATACCGTCTATGTACAAATGCATACTGTCTAGATGAAAAGCTCTCAAGATGTTTTTCAGTTTTTTTTAAGGATTTCCACTAAACCTCTTCTATACACATATTATACATGTATATACACTGTACACATATATTTATGTTCATATGCCAAGAAGGTCCTCTATGATTCCCAGGAAAAATATCAAAGGTCTTAGCTTAGGGGTAGAATTGTTTTTTCTTAATTTTCTTTTAATGTTTTATTTATGCTCGGACTCTTTCTTTTATCAAGAGGTACTTTAGTCCTGGTTTATCGAAAGGGCATTCTATGAAGGAGTATTATAGAAAGAAAGAGGTTTTCAATAAATTTATAATAACTTGTGGTTATATTTCACCAAAAGAAAGTTAAAATCTGGAAGTCTCGTTGTAATGAGAGGGACCGACATTAGGCAACAATGTCTCCCAACAAAGAACGTTGCAAAATGTGTGGGCGAGAGGTAGGATTTTTATACATTAAGGTGCAATGCCTTGGGCTGGATATGCATGATCGTTTTCAACAAATTGGAGGAGACCTTAAAGGCTCTGTTGAACGTTGTTCCTCCCCAAGGACGACATCATCTCCAACCTTAGTGAAACGGTGACATCAACATATGCTGGCGGGAAAAGTGGTGGTCCAAGGCTGAAGTTTCAAATCATCCCAATAAGATACACTTTTAAGTATATTATTATTTCTTTTTTCTTTCCTTCTCTTGATTTAGAAAGTTAAAAGGTTTGAATTAAATTTTTGAGAGTGTGGATGTAATTAGAAAGACTTGACAAATTAGAACCGTGTGATTGTAACAATTTTTCACACGGTGGATTTTCTCTCTAGACTGTTATTTTTCTCCATGGGGCTGTTGTTTTTCTCTATTTCTTGGAGTTTTCCATGTAAATTTTTGTGTTCTATTTTTTCTATTATTGTGGCTTGTTGGGAAATGTTAAGGATAGTTTTCTAAACAGGTGGTATAAGAGGTTTAGGTTGGAGGAGGTTTCAGTTAAATGATTCTTATTATGCTCTGTGGTTGCAACTCTGTCAGATATTTGCACCAGTAAAAAACTATCTCATGGTCATATAGGAGGAGGTGTCAAGTTAGAGGGTCGTTAGTATGCTCTATGTTTGAAGTTTTGTCTACTATTCCACATAGGCAAAGAATTTATCTTGGTTATTTTATGTAGGACATAATAGTGGTTGGTAGGAGTACATGCACATGTAGGAACTCTCCCAGGTGTACTACACATAATGTATGAACACCTCTCTAGCATACAATATTTGTTTTAGATGCAAATATGATGTCAAAGGACTATGAGGTTTGGAAAGTAACATAGATAAGTCTTTGATGTTCCTTCTTCATGATTTCGCCTTGCAAAAGTTCAAACTCTCATCCATCGAGACAACAACCTTGCTCTCTGTTATGTACTCTCGCCTCCAATCAACAATTGTGCTCTCTCGATCTTCTATGTGATTTGTTGAAAGTGTTGACGTGTACCAAATCAATAGTCTTGAAACCAATGACCTATGTTTTGAAAATGCTAATGTAGACCCAAATTGAATGTCTTGACCTAAGATTTTGAAAGTGTTGATGGAGACCGAATCGAAATTCTTGAAACCAATGACCCAGATCGAAATTCTAGAACTAGATGCTACAAAGGTGGAGATAGATTCAAAAACCCACTAGAGTTAGGAGTCATGACTAAATTGAGGTGGAGGAGTCCTACCAGATTGTGTAGATTCAAAATGTTGAATGGAGACATGGAGAGGCATCGGAACAGAGGCCTTAGAGAGGAGCTAGGGCGAGGAGAGACAGGAGACTGATCGGAGGATAAAGGAGGATAACCAGAAGATTTTTGAAGGTTGTTGGAAGCGGGTTTTAGAGAAGGGCATGTGGTTAAAAATTTAGGTTGAGTCTAAGCACCACACCTCTTTTAGCCGATCAAATAAGTCTTTGGTTGACCGATTAAGCCATAGCCGAACAGGTTTTGTATGGCTAACCCAATAAGCTATATAGCTTATACAACTCATTAAGCTGCAACCGAACAACTCCTAAGTTTTTTTTGACGATATTATTTCAGAAATGGAGGATATATAAGTTAAGCTTGAACATGAAGATCAATCATTGAGGCTTATATCAGCTTTGTCATCTTCCTATGAGCATAAAAAATTTATTATGATATATAGGAAAGAGTCCTTAAGGTTTGTGGTTGTTACTAGCGAACTCCTATTGAGAAGAAAATACTAGAAGATAGTGGTAGCATCTCATTAGAAAGTAGTGGCTAGACAAAGAAATAGGAACTCCAAGAAGAATCTAATGAGGCGTTTAGTTCGTTAAGTGGAATGTGGTAGAAATGAAAATCATTAAAGGAATTAGAGTTTGAAGGAATGAGAATGGATTCAATGAAACTTGACAACGTGTTTGCTTGGCAAATATTTGAATGGATTCCCTCAAAGGAATTATAATATGCATGTTTGGCTGATAGAATATAGTTTCGGAAGTTGAATGAAATATAATAATTAACCACAATACTATTTGACATTGTTTGGCAAACATTAGCTAGCTCACTTTTTGAGTATGTGTTTGTATGGACATAAATTAGCTTATAAATTAGCTTACTGAGAATCTAGTTGGAGTACCTTATTAGGAGTTTATTGTCATTTTTTTCTAGTCATAACTCTGATTAATATAATTATTAATTATTAACTATTTTTTGGACCAAAATCTTCGACTAACGACAATCGAGCGAAATCACACGACCACAGTACCAAAAGGTAAGGAACTAACGACTTATGGTTTTGAGTATAGATGTCGAACCTAAAGATGATTATGTCATATGACCAAACTCCTATCATACGAAAGAAGACACAAAGGATCGACCAATGTCATAATCGAGCGTCGTCGCACTTACCTTGTGATCGTTGAATGAATCATTAGAAATTTATTTTACTAACAGCATAACTTGCGTTTCGATTTTGTTTTTTTAACACAGGACCGTTATCATTTAACCCAACGATTATAACGAACGAAATTAAAGGCTCAATCATTGCCTCAACCATTACAATCTTAATCAGTATAAATACAAAGAGGAGAAACATCCAAAAGGACGAATCAAAGAACATTCAAAGCAATACTTACGACATAGAGCGCATTCCATGTTTTTCATTCGTTTTATTGTGACTTGAATACGACCGTTGTAATATAAGGACGACGTCCCTTATTGACTATTTTCATTAGTGCATCGACGACAGTATCCATCGTCCCCGGTTTTTTTCCCTCGACCAAGAATTTTTCCGTGTCATCAAATCTCTTTGTCAATTGTTTAATTTACGTTTGTATATTGTTTGTCGTTGAATTCTTCCTTTATTCGGATAAGCTCCACACTTACCTTAAGTTGATTTCATTAAACCAATTTTTGGCATAAACAGTTTGGCGCCATCCATGGGACCCCGCCTAAAGAAAAATCTTCGACAAACCTCCCTGTTACTAATATTTGCTATTGAGAATTGTAGGGATGTCGAATCAACAATCGATTGAACAACTATTAGTTGAACTCGAAAACGCTCGTCAACGCATTACTCAATTGGAAAACCTGCAAGGACCTCCAGGATTTGAACGACCCTACATTCCTTTCAATAATACAATATCTAGGAGTCAAAAGGGATCTGTTACCGTACCAAGACAACCACCATTTATTCCACAACAAAATTCCGTTCATCCCAATGCCCCCACCATTCGTTCTAAATCCTCCACCTCTACCACCGTGAACTGGAGTACAAACGTCTTAACCAGGAAGTTTCAACCAACATTTGGAGTTCCAGTGTCGAACGTAAACACTAACGGTGCAGAACCTAGCCACACGAATGCATCCAGTTTCCAATTTCAAAATACATCCAACGGCCAAAGCTCGCATATGTCCTCTCAGAATCACCAATTTCAGAACGCATTTGCAAGGAACCATGCCCAAAATCTGAACTTTCATGACCATCATTTTCAAAATAATTACAATAATGGTAATCCTGGATCAATGCTTTACAATAATCTTTTTACAGGACAAGGAACTGGGAACATGTCGCATGACCCAGTCGCACGACGATTGAAACTGTTGGAGGAACAAAATGAGAAGGTCTTATCTCTATTGTCGAAACTCCCAAGCGCAGCCATGCCTATCGACGTCGAGCCACCAACATGATATCAAGCGTCACCAGTATCAGACACTATAGCTTTGGTCGATATAACAAAAGAATACATCACTGCGACGATGACCCCTAAATACGCTGGGTTATCAGATCCTAACGAACATGTCGCGCAACATAAGCAATTGATGTGGACAATCTCAATTCCACAACATTACCAAGAAGTATGTATGTGCAAGAGCATTGGTGCGACATTGACAGGAGCCATGTTACAATGATTGATAAACTTGAAACCCAAGTCAATCAACTATTTTGCTGAACTCGTTAACTAGTTCTTCCAATAATTCGCCAGCAGCCGCAAAATGGATAAAGCAAATGGGAGATTTATATTATATTATTCAAAAGTCTGGTGAATTCATCATAAACTAATTTAACCGTTTCAATTCTGAAATGATAGGTGTACGAACCTGCAACATATGAACAACAATTAAAGCTTATAAACAAGGGCTCGATACTACGTCCTAATAATACCTCGACCTGAAACGAGCGAGAACCTTGGCGTACATGCGCGTAGAAGATGATGTCGTCTTCAGACGCAAGCAAACCAACGATAAACGCATATTAAGTGTAATAAAGCCTGAGCTCAAAGCCAAAACGACGTCCAAAGTAGAATCAACGAAACAAATCTCGAACGTCAGGTTCGACAAAGATAAGGAAAAGAAAAAATCGTCGCGATTCCCAACTCATCCGAAAATATCTTCATACGTCTTCAAACGGACAATGAAAGATCTGATAGAGGCGTTGAAAAGTGTTCAGTTCACCATCCGATGGCCGAAGAAGAGTGATTATAAACCCGCTGGCGAAAAAGACAAATCCAAGTGGTGCGACTTTCACGATGATTATGGCCACCAGACCGATGATTGCCTCGCCCTGAGGAAAGAGGCCGCATGGTTAATCCCTAAAGGACACCTAAAAGACATGTCGTCCAATGACCCAGGTAAACTTCCTAAACCCCCATCTCCGACAACTACTAAAGTTGTGAGTTTTATTACAAGTGGATCCAACGTCTGTGGACTCATTTATTCGGCGGTTAAAAGACATACATCCCAGCAAACATTCGATCCTCAACTTCCTTGTCGAACAAAGGAAGATGGAGAACTAGAAGCGATGCCCATCATCTTTGATGACCAGGATATTCACGACGAACGACAAAAACATCATGATGGCTTGATCATGGAATTAACCATCGGGAATTGTTCGACCAAGAGGGTTCTCATCGACGGTGGGAGTGCAGCAAACATCATTTACATAAATACCCTAAAGGTCATGGGAATTGATCAAGCAGAAATCGTTCGACGTTCGACCATCCTGGTCGGTTTCAATAGCGACGCAACAAATACGATCGGGGAAATCATAATACCAATCTACACCAAGGGGATCAACAAACAAATACGATTCAATGTCATCAATTGCTCGCCCGCTTACAACATTATCTAATGACGCCCATGGATCCACGACATGAAGGTCGTGTCTTCAACTTATCATCAAAAGCGAGTAAAAAGTGGCAAGGGAGTGTTATAAGACAGCGATGAAACCCAGAAAGGAGTAAATATAGCAATTACAGAGCCAGGAAGACCCCATCGACGATCTACAACTTGAAGAGGTTGCGTTGGACGAGAGTCGACCTGATCGCACAATCTTCCTGGGGGCATCGCTTAACCCCGTTATCAAGAAGGAAATTCTAAATTTTCTAACAAATAACGCCGATTGTTTTTCCTGGTCGCACGAAGATATGCTTGGCATAGACCCTGAAATCATATCACATAAACTCAACATCGATCCAATGTTCAAACCCATTAAGCAAAAGCGCCGTAAATTTGCTCTTGAACGGAATAAAGTGATCAACGACAAGGCCGACAATTTGCTAAAGACATGCAAAATACGAGAAGTGAAATATCCAGACTGGCTTGAAAACGTCATAGTCGTGAAGAAAAAGAACGGAAAATGGCGAGTATGTATTGAATTTACAGACCTCAATAAAGCTTGTCCAAAGGATCCATTTCTTCTACCCCATATCGACGACAAGTCACGAGTTGATGACATTCATGGACGCATACTCGGGCCATAATCAAATCTTGATGCATTTCCACGACCAAGAGAAAACGACCTCCATGAGCGACAAAGGTATTTACTATTATAAAGTCATGCCTTTTGGTTTAAAAAATGCAGTTTCGACATATCAATGAGTAGTCAATCGAACGTTCAAAGAACATTTGGGAGACACAATGGAAGTTTATATCGACGACATGCTTGTCAAGTCTATGGATCCCAGTAAGTCAGGTAACGATGTATTTGATCATGAACAATATGAAGAAAACCTTATGTGATATATCTAACTTGTATAATATCAAGATTACAATGATATCTCTAATAAGCTCTCTCTAGAATGATATGAATTAAAGTCCTAATTCTAATGCATACCCTAACCCTTAATTTATATGTAGAACATTTATCGTAATAAGGAAACTAGAAGATAAGGCATTATACACTTGCCTTATTTACATTTAAATCGTTTCCTTATAATTTAACATACAATCTTTCCTAATTAAAAACTTTGTTGACTTTTGCATTTTGGCCCTTCATGTCTTCAATGGTTGTCATCTCGGATACAACATTTTCAAACCTAACAATGTCCCACTTTGTATTCGAGATTACACTTCATCAAATCAGCACTTTATCAATCTTTTGAAGACTATGAAACTTTTGTCAACAAATCTTCTTCTTGAAAACTTTTGCTCCCCCTACGAATATGAACACTTTATAAGATCCGTAGCTCCCCCTTAACTTTAGCATATTGTTCAGTAACAGAACCTCGAAGGAGCCGTGATGTCGTAGGGTAAAATATTTCTTTCTTCAAATAGAACTGGTCAGGTCAAGATGAATGTCGGGTCGAACATGTTGGGACATCTTGATATTATCGTTTGGAAGATCCGAGAATGATGTCGTGCAAAGTGTATTGAATGTCGGGCTACACGGAGTCGATAAAAGCCAAAGAAATCCTAGAAATTCTAAGTATGAACCGATAAATTGAGTTGTCTTTGAAGTTTGATAACAAAGTTTATCGGGTCATAACTTTCTTGTTCCTTTCTTTTCTTGTTTCTTCCTTTTAATATATTTGCACATGTCTTTGATACACTATTTCTCCCCCTCATAATGATAAGGAGAATCCGAATCATTATGAACATTATCAAAGACAATAAGTGAAAGAGAGAATGTGGAATAGTGGGTAAGAGGCTAACATAAAAGCACAAGAAGCAACTATTATCACTAAATAAAAAATAAATTCAATTAAGTGGCTTATATTCATTGTTGGCAACGGGTTAGCATTGATAGGACTTCCCAGTTATCACAGAAGTAAGTTAGAAATATAACTTCTCAAACCGTTCCGGCATAAACACAGAGATATGCTTGTGGAATCACAAACTCGTGTATGTGTCAAAGAAATATTAGTATATCTTTTGGCTCAAAAAATAGACTCGATGTGCACTTGAATGTGAAGTTTGGAGACCGGAGGTGTGTCATCCTTTTTCAATATCTTAATCTTCCGAGTGAAGAAAAGATAGCAGATATGCTCATTCTCCGTGATATATGAAAGAAATATCTTATGTGAGATACTTGAGTAGTTGGGTCGGGTGACACGAGTTATCGACAGTGGGTCCATGACTGTTTCAATATTCATCTCCGAAGAATCGAGAATGAATAGATTGTGTGGCTACCTGGATAGTTGTTTAGGTTTGGTTAAGACCAAATATATTCTTTTAAGTCTTTGTCACACTCTCAGAATTTTATTTTATCTCACAAGCACTCAATTTTAAACATACTAATTCAATACATATCTAACCTAGAGGTGGGTTTCATTAGTAGGTCCTTCCGGCTCTGGATTGACCATTGAAACTTCTAATTCCTATACAAAGAGTTTGAAACATTGAAGTTCGAGTTCTGAACTGATGTATTCAGAAGTCATTAGGAGCAGGTCCATAGCTGAGATACTATGAAGCTAAACAATAAAATTAAAAATATGGTACTCTCCCTTAAAAACAACATAACATTTTGAAAGAATATCATGTGATGTGAATATTCAGAATTTAGAACACACACGACGTACCTACAAAATAGATTAAAAAGATTTTGGTACCTAAGCTTTGTTGCGTCCTCGGAGGTTAGTTTTAGATGTAACAAATGGGGAAGTGGGGATACTGTAAGTACCATACTATTTATGAACGTACCTTTCATCGACAAAATCATTTGTTCCACAAGTAGAACAACAAAGATTTGTGGCGCTTAGACTGATTTCCCGATTGATTGATTTGACAAAATAAGGTAAATCAGTCTTCGAAACAAATGATTTTGCAACAACTACAGGAGATGTATGTGACATGTTTCCAACACTATCACCTGTAGTTGAATTCTTTTTCCAAACCATTTTAAACTTTTTGAAATTCCCGGTTTTAGCAACAAAATCATTGTGAGAGAAAGTAAAATTATGTGTCCGAGAAGTTGGAGAACTATATGATTTGGAGCTGTTAGAATAACTGTTTGATTTGACAATTAAATACGAGTTATTCTTACAGACGTTTATTGTAGAAAGATTATTTATCTTATGAATTGAACTTGAAATAGTTGTATAACCTTCAAGTTCTCTAATTTTGTACGAGAGATGATTTCTTTCTTCTATAATCAAATCATATTTTGTTTGAAATTCAGATCTCATTTTCTTTTCATTCACAAGATTTGTTTCTAAAACAGATAATTTATTTGAAAGTTTATCAATTTGTTCTTTAAAAACTTTCTTCTCTTTTTCAAAATCTTTTTCCACATTTTTGCTTTTAGTTATGATCAAATTACCTTTCTTGATGAAATTCGTTTTATTAGTCTAAGACACTTTTCTTTCATCTTTTAAACATTTCTGAAGTTCGGAAATTTATTTTGAAAGTTCCAAACATTTTTTTTCAGAATACTTTCTTTCTAAAATCACAACTTGTTCAAAATCTGACACTTGTTTAGAATGGTTTTTGATCGTTAATTCACAAGTTTTAAACTTGTGTTTGTCATCCAAAGTTAATATCCTTTCTTTTTTAAATTCCAGAAATTCAGATAATTTTCTTGAAAGAACAACACTATAAGTCTCAGAATCTCTAAGTTTTTCTAACTCAGAAATTTTGTTTTTCAGATCAAAAATTATTTTTATTAACTCAAGATTTTTCTTTTTGCAAAAATCTTCATAAAAGGTATGATTGGTATTCCTAGAATACGCAGTGAGTTGTTCTTGCTTGTTCTGAGTTATGAAACTTAGATTTGAGATAAACGTGTTCACTTAAAAGTTCATTAAGCAATTTCATGTTATTCATGTGTCTTGATTCAAGTTTTTCAATTTCAGCATTGAGATCAGAAACTTGATTTTGAGAACTCGTCTTGAAGTATAAAAATAAATAAAGTACTGGTTACCTGATGAAGCGATCTCGATCGGTGAGTTTTGAAAAAATTCTAAGAGTTCATTTTAAAAATAAAATAAAATATTGATTGCGAAAAAAAACATTTATCGATAAAGGATGCGATAAGAATTTATATTGGGTAAAGCTAACTCGACAAAAATACTTATCGGGTAAAGGAATATCGATAAAATTTTATATCGGGTAAAAAGGAATCGATAAGATTTTATCTTGGGTCTTTAGGAGCCGACAAGATTTTATATCGGATCTTTAAGATGCGACAAGTATGTTTGTCGGGTCTAAAGGATGCGATAAAAATTCAGAACAAAATGTCGAAATTCCGTTTTATCTTTATTTTGAAATATTGAAGAGTAGGTACGAAGCCTTCATCGACAAAAAAAAGAACAAGTCTTTTTATGGAAGAGAAGATGTAAGTCCCGAGTCTCCAAAAATATCAAAATAAAAGGGAATTACTATAGTTTAAGGTGTGTACTTGAGAACCCTTAAACCAGAAAAGCTGCAGAAGTCAGCGTTTCTGACTTTTCTAATAAAAGAGAAGCAAAAGTACTACAAATTAAACTAAAGTAATTAAGAGGATGATAAACACAAGAATTTCGAGAAATTTTTTTTGTCGATATGAATGATGCAATAAAAATATTGTCGATATAAACAGATGCGAGAAAAAAAACAAACTTTATCGATTAATGAACGATGCGATAAAAATTCTTATCGATTAAAGAGGGTACGATAAAAATTCTTGTCGATCCAGGCTATGAAAGCTTGGATCGATAAGTTTTTGGACAGAAGAGTAAATCGAGATTTGTACCTTTTAATTTCCGAATTCGATTAGAATTAGATTAAAACTCAGATCGTGAGGCTCTGATACCAATTATGGATCCTAGTAAATCAGGTAACGATGTATTTGATCATGAACAATATGAAGAAAACCTTGTGTCATATATCTAATGATATCTCTAATAAGCTCTCTCTAGAATGATATGAATTAAAGTTCTAATTCTAATGCATACCCTAACCCTTAATTTATATGTAGAACCTTTATCGTAATAAGGAAACTCTGAGATAAGGCATTATACACTTGCCTTATTTACAATTAAATCGTTTCCTTATAATTAAACATACAATCTTTTCTAATTAAATACTTTGTTGACTTTTGCATTTTGGCCCTTCATGTCTTCAATGGTATATGTAGAACCTTTATCGTAATAAGGAAACTATGAGATAAGCCATTATACACTTGCCTTATTTACAATTAAATCGTTTCCTTATAATTAAACATACAATCTTTTCTAATTAAATACTTTGTTGACTTTTGCATTTTGGCCCTTCATGTCTTCAATGGTTGTCATCTCGGATACAACATTTTCAGACCTAACAAAGTCCAAAAAGGCGGAAGACCATATCAATCACTTGAAGCAGTCATTCAATATTCTCCGGAAATATGGGATGAAATTACACAACAAAATGCTCTTTTGGAGTATATGCTGGAAAATTCCTAGGCTATATGGTCGCACGACGAGGCATCGAGGCGAGCCCAAATCAGATAAAGGCGATCATAAACATATAGTCGCCTTGAAATTTAAAAGAAGTCCAACGATTGACAGGCCGAGTTGCCGCGTTAAACAAGTTTATTTCTCGTTCCCCCGACAAATGTCATTTATTTTACAATGTCTTACGAAAAAACAAAGGGTTCGATTGGACAAACGATCATGAGCAAGCATTGCAAAATCTTAAAAATTACACACGTTGTCATTGCTTTAGTCATCGCTGCTAAAAAGTTTCGACATTATATTGAATCTCACCCTATCATTGTCGTTACTAATTATCCATTGAAGTATGTTCTACGAAAACCAGAATTAACAGGTCGACTAGCGAAATGGAGTATTTACCTTAGCAGCTACGACATCACATACAAACCCAGGACAACCATCAAATCGCAAGTCCTAGCATAATTCATCGCAGATTTCAGTCCAGAACTTGAAACGATGGCTTTGGAAGAAACTCTCTCTTTGGAAGAAACTCTCGTTGTGGTGACTCAAGACGAACTAACTTAGACATTATTTGTGGACGGTTCCTCTAACATAAGGGGCGCTGGACTTGGTGTCGTCTTAAAGTCGCCCCAAGGGGGGATAATGGTGTATTCCGTATCATGCGACTGCAAGGCAACAAACAACGAAGCAGAAAACGAAGCTTTGGTCACAGGGATGAAATTGGCGCACGATTTAATAATCAAGCACCTGAATGCTAATAGCGATTCTCTCTTGGTTGTCAAATAAATAAGCAGAGAATTCACGTAAAGGATTCCAAACTGACAGCCTATCTTCATAAAGCCAAAGACGAAATCGAACGATTCCGATCGTTCGACATCAAACAGATTCTCAGAGATCAAAATTCTCAAGCCGACGCGTTAGCAAATATGGGATCAGCATTAAGAAAATCGTCTTTCGATACAATTCCTATAATCCATCTGATGGCCCCGTCTATTGAAAATAACGAGTCAGTCTTGACTATTGAAAGAAGCAACGATGAAAACGACTGGATGTAAGAAATCAAAGATTACCTGATAAATAATCAGTTACTCGATGATAAATTAAAAGCTCGACGAGTCGGATTTAAATCCTCTAGATACGTTGTCATCTCGGGACAAATTTATAGACACTCGTCGGTATGCTTGAATCTAGGATATGCAGCTAAGCATGACGTGACGAAAATATTACAAAAGAGATGCACGATGGAGAATGCGGAAACCATTCTGGTGGACGCAATTTCGCCAATCGTATCTCACGACAAGGCTATTATTGGTTGTTGTGTTTTAAATTTCGATATTTTTGTTTTTATTAAAACATGCTAAAAATAATGACAAGACGTAAAAATAAAAGCTAACGATGACCGGGTAAAGTTAGTCTTGAATTTTAATAATGGTGAGCATTTGTTAATTAAAATACTTTAACCCTCTATCGAGGTGGAAAAGTCTTTCTAAAACATACCTGTACCTACTTTCGTAGGATACAAATATTGAAAAAGAAACATTTGGTTAAAACAAATATTTTGTGTCCTACGTCCCTAACTATTTGCATTTAGGACCGTAGTAATTAACCAATTCGGTCTAAATTGAAAATCAAACTTCCGTCAATATTTCCGATTAAATGAATTAACCAAACATTAGAATAAAAACCGATTAATATTTGAACAACTTTTGTCTGTTGAAACTCAATTGATTAAAATCTAATATTCATTTTAAAATCAATTGGTCAATCCCAATATTTTAATCCAAAACAACAAACCCAATCAAATGAAAACTACATTACGCTACGAAACAAAAAACATATAACTAATGAAAGCAATAAAATTAATCTAAGAAAAATATAAAAATGATCCAGGAGTGTCACTCTCCAATAATCGTTTTTAACCAATGAAAGCAATAAAGATAAATTAAAGAATATTACAAGAAATTAAAACGCATACGAAAGAAAAATAAGGAGAGATTTAACAATAGATAGAAATATAAAAATGGAGTATGAAGAAACTGAAATGTTACAACGGATGTCAAATATTAGACGAGAATCTGTCACATTCTGTCTTCATTTTTGTTCCATCTATATCATCACATCTTAATCGCATCTTCATTGGATCAAAGAATGAGAAGAAAATACAAATCTAAAACCTAAACCTACATTTAAAATTAAACTAAAATAACAAATGAAAAATAAATAATAAGAAATAGAAAAAGAACACCGTGTTGCCGTGGGAGGAAGAAGAAGAGAGAAACATAAAAACCTACACTTTCATATTTATAAATTGGAAGTTTCAAATGAGCCCCTCTAACTTTGATGCTTTTTTAAAAGACTACCCTCTTTGTTTCATTTATTCCATTTAAACATTTGATGGATTTTTTTCTTTCAAATATGCTCCAACTTTTTGCCATCATTCTTGAATTTTTCCATCATATTAAAGATTGATCAAATACTCCAAAACTCCACCATCGCCCATGTTTATATTTCAAAGCAATTACCTGTCAAAACCCGATAAAACCACAAAAAAATGTCATATCCTGATAGAAACCCGATTCGAGATGGGTGGTCTCCAAAGAAATAAACAAGAGGGAAGAAGAAGACTTTGCCAATTTTTTGCTATCCTTCAAAAAAGAATTACAATACATAATATAGGAAGAGATATAACCGATAATAGACGGTGGTGTGAACCACTACTCCTAATCCTAAGGGATTGAACCTCCACTAATATAAAACATATTTGACCAAGCATTAATAAATGTGAAAATAAACACTTAATAATACTAATTATCTAAACTAACTAGCTGGAAATGTAAATCGTAGGAAGTCAATGGGAGACAGAATTGGCTTAATATCAATACCCAACCCTCATAAAAGGGCCTTGTCCTCAAGGCTGTTAACCAAAACGCCAGGGTCCGGTGCAAAGGGAATGGATGTGGGTATCTCCTCCGTGGACTCAAGAAGTAGGAATTGAGGTAGATTACAATGGTGTCTAGGGTGATACTTTTCCGAGCAACGAATGTAGAGGCCTTGAGAGCGGCGTCCGCGAACTTCTTCTGGTGTCAATCGACGACGAGGAAGAGCGGTTGGTGGTTACGGTGGTGTATGGAGGATCTTCGGGGTGGTTGATGGGGACGGTGGTGGAGATGGGGATGCCGAGAACGAGGTGAGATAAGAGCCGCTCGAGTTGTGGGGAGAAATGGTGGCTAATTTATCTTCGATTAATTTGGATAATCCGTAGGCCTTGTGAATGAAGGAAGGGTTGTGAAGTGATAACTCTTATTGGATGTCGATACAAAGGCCAGAAACAAAGGAGTTGAGAAGGGCTTCCGGAGAAAGACCAATGACGCAATTGCTAACACGTTCGAATTCGGTTTGATAGTGGGAAACCGAACCAGTTTGGCGAAGCTTGAATAAGGCGGCTTGATGATTTTTGAAGGATGAGAAACCAAAGAGGAGCTCCAAAGCTCGAGTAAAGGCTGGCCAATCGGTGAGTAAATGGTTATTGTGAAGGTATTTGTACCAACTGAGTGTGTCACCTTTGAGATGAAACGCAATAATTGAAATGCGTTGGTCGGGGGGAATTTTGTAAAACTGAAAGTACTGGTCGGCTTGGATTAACCAATCAAGAGGTGCAGAACCCTCAAAGATGGGTAGTAGAATCTTGGGCGACTTAGGCAAGGCGGTATTTTGTTTTGGTGGAGGAGGAGTTGGGTTTTCGAACCCGTCGGTGGTCCGTTTTTCGAGTTTGGTCACGACAGCAGATAAGGAGGTGGTGAGGTGATCGAGTTTGGTAATGGAACCAGGTCGGCTAGCAATGAGTTTGGTCAATTCATTTTGGCCGGAAAGTAACTTGGAGAGGTAGTCCGCGATGGCAACCATGAATTCCTCGAGAGAGGGTGGATCACGTTTGGGAGGCATGGTAAGCAATGAAAGCACCAATGATGGAAACACGATTCGAGATGGGTGGTCTCCAAAGAAATAAACAAGAGAGAAGAAGAAGACTTTGCCAATTTTCTGCTATCCTTCAAAAGAGAATTACAATACATAATATAGGAAAAGAAATAACTAATAATAGTTGGTGGTGTGAACCACTACTCGTAATCCTAAGGGATTGAACCTCCACTAATATAAAACATATTTGACCAATCATTAATAAATGTGAAAATAAACACTTAATAATATACTAATTATCTAAACTAACTAGCTGGAAATGTAAATCGTAGGAAGTCAATGGGAGACAAATTTGGCTTCATATCATATCCCCAACGGAAATTAACCAAAAATTAAATAAAAACTATGTGCAAACGATTAAACTAAATGCAAAATGCAATTATAAACTAAAATAAATGCATATAAAAATGCACTTAGCAAATCACCCACAAGCTAAACCTTTCTTGTCCCTAAGAAAGAAATTAGAATTTATTATGGAGCGGGTAAAAAGAAGAAAATGAAAAATAAAATAAAATAACGAACTCCACAAACATAAAGCGAGTAATACACGACCTCACTAGATACAATCTAATACTTAGGTTTCCCCATGTACAATGAAACTGGCTACCACGTGCTTGGATTGAAAGAAGTAGTAGAAACATGCATTTCATCGAAATTTCAAACCGACACACACCAAACCAAGCATATCGCAAAAAATCACACCTAATAGAATTTTACAAACATTACCATAGCCGCTAAGGGAAGGGAGAGATGATCTACATGGATGGAATCTCACGGTTTCGCTCAAATCACTCTAGTGTGTTTAGGGATGTGTATATGCTCAATGCCTACGCAATCGAGAAATAAGAAATGCATTCTTGTTATGGTTCAATTATAAGGTCACCAACCTTCTTTGTTTTTATTCCCTCTAACTCTTCATTTGGCACATTATAGATAAGCGTTCCACAGGTCTTTCGAAGCCAATATGGAAATCTACCTTGGTTCTGTAATCAACGAAGGCTTCCATACAAGTCAGAACCTTTAGATAGGCAACATTATCATCTAGACTTATGTTTTTTATTTGCTTCATGTGTCTCCCATGGGGTATTAGATCAGAAGGGTTTAGGGACAAAAGATCATTATCACAGAAGGTGTATATTTGCCCATTAGCTCTTCCGACTCTGTAAGTTGTGTACATAATAGTTGTATCTTCAAAGTACTTGGTTCTCAACGCAATTATTCTTCTGATAGGAGAAGAGGCAAAAACATTTCTTCTGGGTTGTCTAAATCTTGCAAATCTTCCCTTGGTTTGCTCATCTGCGCCTTCAGCGAAATCAGGCACCACTATTAATGCCCTTTCTTCTTTCTCTGCATATAAGTGAATGAAGTGTATCTTTCTACCTCCAGAATTTCGAGCACTGACCACTCATTCACGTTGTTCTGGTTCCATAGCACTCCATTGCAGATCAACCCTTCTTTTGTTGGTTTGTTCAACGATGGTTTGATCATCAGATTGATCAACCATTGTAGCTTTCATCCCTTGATCAGTAGAAGTTTGAGTTGGTTGACTAGTTGAGGCATTAGTAATAGGCACGCTTGTTGCTACTTCTGTATCATTATCTTGTTGTGCTTCTTGAGTTTCAGGAATACAAACTTCAGAAATAAGAACTTCTTGATTTTCAGAGGTTGGAACTTCTGGTATGTTAACTTCAGGAACATGAGTGGTTTCTGGAATTGCAGAGGTTGGGACTTCTGATGTATTCACCTCTGGAGCATGAGCTCTTGGTTATGTGGTTGTATTTCTTGGTCTTCTGGGAATAGAAAGAATTGGTTGTCTTCTGGTTCCTCAAGGCTTAGAATAAAATTTGTAACTTCTGGATCGGGAGGTAAAGGACGCATTGCTAGTGGAGTCACAGTTATTGGGCTGCTGTAGTGGATGGAGCGGACGGATTCTCTTATTGTTGTTCTGAAGGTTGTGGCGGTTGAGATGAGGACGGTTGAGCTTGTGCTTCTTCAGAAGAAGATTTCATCTTCTTTCTTTTCTCCCCCTTCTGAGGATCGGAAGCATCTGGATCCTAGTCCTCAGATCTTTTTCTCTTAAGCTCAACTTTCTTCCAAGCTCTGGCCTCCTTTGCATTCTTCCTTGATGTGTGGTACTCAGAAATGGATTGGACGGTAGTCTTTATAGCATTCACAAAAGTATCCAAGGCAGAGACTTTCTGGGTAAACTCAGATGCTGATGCAATGTTGATTTTTAAGACAAAATTGGCGTTAACATCATTAAATTTGTCTAGCATAGCTTTCTAAAAACCTACAAAGTGAGCTTTAGATACAAGACCAGAGGAGGTAGAACCTTCTGGAGGAACAACTATATCTAACAGCTTCTTTTTATCAGCAGCAAAGGAACGAAGCTCTTTAGAGGAAATTGTAGCAGATGAGGTAGATGGGATTTCTAAAGGAAGTTTGGGGATTGCTTCAGTGTTGGCTTTCAAATTACTCTCCAACTTTTGAAATTGCTCTGTGGCAAGATCTCTTTGAGCATCATGTACAGAGATTATAAATCTCAGAAACTGAGCAAGCTTATCTGTGTGCTCTTTCTGTGTGGCTCGTATTTTACAAAGAGAAAAATTCACTGTTGTGAGCTCACCATTTAGATTTGCCTCAATATTTTGAATTGTAAGTTTGAGATCATTCAAGGATCCTTTTATTTGATCAGCGAATGCTTGAAACACAGCATTTGTGACAAATTCAGGAGGGTGGTAATTGTTGTATCCCCAACACATGGGGCCGCTTGTCTCTTACGTTCAGAGAGGCCCTCACTTCTACCTGTTTTGTCTTTGAATATGGAGGGACTTCCATCCTGACATCGAGGGCTTCTAGGAGCTTCCTCTTCAGATGTTCTGATCACATTGACTTGCTCTCCAATGTCAGATATTGGAGAGTCAATGTAGATGTGGGTACCTCGATGCATTTTATGTACAGAGGTCCTTGGTGCGTCCTATTGCAATAACCCCTCTGACGGGATTTCATTGGCGTTTGGATTGGGAGTTGCCATGGACGTAACAACCTCCATCCAATCTACTTCATTGGTCATAGAGACAGCAATGTTTTGTGTGGATGGTAACGAGTTCTGGGGCAACCGAACTCTTATATCATAGTCTTCTTCCTGTTGTGAGGAAGAAGATGAACTGGTTTCCCCGGTTGTGCTTGATTTAGAAGCATTTGAGATGGCTTCTGATCCGTTGGTTTCTGGGTTTGGGTTCGGCCCGAGCACACGTCCTGTTTCAATAGGTCATAATGCTTGAACATCAATCCTAGGAGATGTGGCAGCTCGGGGTGGACTCAGCTGGTGTTAAGTATATACAGATTGCTTCAAAAGATATTGGTTATGTAGTTAACAGTTCATATCTTCTGAACTAGTGCAGAACAGACATAAAGACTAAGTAAAGTTCAGAAGTCTAAGACAGAAGTCTAAGACAGAAGTCTGAAGAACAATTCTCATAAAGAAAGCTTGGAAGAAAAACCTAAGGCATAACTTCTGAAGTGGCAACTTCAGAAGTTTTGAAGATTTCTGAATACTTCTAAAGAAGTTCTGAAGAGGTTCTGAAGACAACATCTGAAGAAGTTCTGAAGAGAAGATTATACGTGTATAGATACTATAGGTCTGTGATGTACCTACATGTTAGAATAGTATCTCTCTTTGTGTATAAATAATGTGTCAGTTAGCTTCTGTTGGTTAATATACTTGTACTTTCATGATATATAGTTTGTAATCTTGTCAATATCAATACTACAGCCGACTTAATTCCAAATCTTATATCTTTATTATACATCTTGATCTACGGGAACATACAGTTGGGATCTCACATTTGTGTCCATTTGAACATCTTCTGTACTCTCTCTTAATAAACGCTCGGCATGGTTAGAAACACTCTGTTGGTCACACTAACTGTTTTCATGCTCAGGCTCACTTGACTCCTCACTCTCTATTCTGGATCTGAAATACTCTAGGGTTGGTGATCTTTGTGCTAAGAACACCTCAGAGCTTTTATAGAGATCAAGAGAAGGAGTTGGATTAGTTAAGAGTCCTAGCATGTACCTTGAAAGTGGTCTGGCCTTCGGATATCCAACATCAAGAATAGTTGGTCGATGAGTTTTCATTATGTGGAATTTGCAGAAAGGGGGTGAGCATGGAAGTTGCTTGTAGTTGATCGCACTTCGAAGAAACAGAGGAATGAACCGTGGAAACATCAAGGAGGGTAGTTTGTTAGCTTTTTCTTTAGATGCAACCTTATTGTATACAGCCCCTTTGATTTCACGAAATATGAGTTCAAAATAGTCTATTGGGCAATTGAAGTAGATTCCATACATCAATGTTAGAATATTGGTGCTTGTTTGATCTATAGAGCGTAGTTTGCAAGTAAGACCTTTATTCAAGATCGAGACCAAAAAATTCCAAATTGGGGGTAGATATTGACGTTTAAATTCAGAGACTCTGTGGATTTCAGTATTGTACCCTAGATGATTCAGAAAGTCCACAAGACATTGAATGTTGGGTATGGTTCAAATGCATCAATTTGAAGTGGAGCTAGGTTTGGTAGTTGGAAAACTCTTTCAATCTTTGCTCTCGTGATATTCACTTCACATGGATATTCGAAGTCTGGCGTGTTAAAATCACCCTTCAATGACTCTTCATTGTCATACACATTCAAAGAATACCAGAATTCTTGAAAAAAAATCCTCAGGAACAAACGGGTCAGTTGCGGTTAGAGATCGATTGAGGAAATGAGTTTGAAGAAACTCAATCAGAAATTCCTCTGGTTTCATAAATGAGAACCAAGGGACCACCAACGTTCACTTTCTTCAGAAGCACCTCCTTCTCGTGGTCCTGAAGAGTTCCAAACACATCATGCAGAGACCACTGCTCCAGATTCGATTTTCTTGTAGTGACATTGACAAATTAGACCATTCAGGATTCAGACGTTTGAGAAATAGATCATTGTTATATTCCTTTGATCTGATGTTGTCAACGTTATCTCTGTTTTTGACCATTAAAAAGCTTGATTAAGAGAAAACATAAAACATGCTCATTGAACTTCAGCCTCTTAGCTTTTCAACAAGCTTTGATTCAACCACTTTGGATGAAAATTGAGTGAGTTGTGCAAGTTTCCCCTCAGCTCGCAAAATAGTCGTCAAAACAAAATTTTGACTCTTTAGACTTCGTTGAGTTGATTTCCCCTCCGAGCTTTAGATAGAAAAATAGAGGAGATAGTGACATGAAATATATCACACATGTATCTAGAATCCATGAAGAACGGACATGTGAACACTCATCTGAAATGTAAAGGAGTAGGAGTGAAAATCAATGTTTTTGTTCCAACATCGGTCAGCAGACTTTGACAGTGAATAAGCATATCAACTCACAGAATTTGAGAAAACTCAAAAATTCAAAGTCGTGCATCTTGTTTTAGCGTTCCAACGCAACTACATTCATGTAATTTGGAGATTCGAGTAAAAAGATGTGCACGTGTTTTTGAAACAGGTCAATGTTGTCAGAAAATCTAAAAACAATAGGGTCACGACCTTCAGTTCGATGTGAGTTCTGGACCAACGCACTTTGATTTTGATTCACTGGACTACCTCTGGTCCATCGTGGAGTTTGGTCTTCACGAGCTCTGGGTTTTGAGTTTTGATCCTACCGAACACCTTGAAAAGCACCATTTAGGCATCTGCATAATGTACGCAAAGCTTCAGGTTCGTCTTAGTTACCTCCACTTATACATAGCCTTCTGGTTTGTGTGTACAAAGCTGTGCACTTCTGGCCTTTCTGATCAAAACTTCTGATTAAGCTCTACGAAGCTTCCTGGTTTGCTGTCTTCAGAAACTTTCAAGTCACTGTTTTTCTTAGCAACTACAGCTGCCTTCTGTGGCTTAATGACTTCAGCTGCAACTGCCTTCTATGGCTTAATGACTTTAGCTGCAGCTTTCAGAAGCTCTACACTTCTGAGCTTATGCATGTCTGCCTTCAGAAGCTAATACCTTCTGATTAAGCTTATACCTTCTGGATTAAGCACTGAGTGCACTTCTGATTAAGCTTCTGAACATTAAGCTCTGATTAGGGTTCTAATTAAGCTTCCATTAAGCTGTCTTATTAAGCTCTGCAAAACTTTTTGATTAAGCTCTATAGCTTCTGGATGACTTCTGGACAACTTCTAAACTTCTTTTTAATTAGTAGCCTGTTGTACCATCACCTCCATATAGAAGCCCTTTATCATGAGAGAGAGAAAGGAAAATTGATCGTATATTTTTACACGAAAGCCGGCCGTACCCGTTCCATGAATAAGACCTTCTGGACAACTTTCAGAAGCTGTGTGCGGTTTCTGATCGAATACAAGAGAGAAAACTTCTGGACAGCTATACCTTCGGATCTGGTTTAACCAACCGTGTTAAGCTTCTAAATAAGCTCTCATTTAGCCTTCTGGTTAGCATCTTCTGATTGCATCGAAGCTTCTGATTCATCGAACTGATCAGAAACATTTCTGGTGTATCGTAACCTCTGGTTCATAATGAGTAGAACTCTGGCTCGCCAAGTAGACAACTCCTTGATTGTTCAATCATGCTTCCTTCAGTACCTTATACACACTGCTTCAGTTCTATATTTTTCAATAGTCTGCACAGAATTCAACGGCTGTTTGGAGAGCTTTGGAACATGATTATGTCTCAATGGACTGTGCTTTTTGTGACAGGATACATTGATGGTGATAACACTTTAGACATTATAAAAATAGAGTATATTGTGATGTTGCTCTGTTCATACAGATCTGTGGGTTTGAGTTTAGCTCGAGTGTTTCTTCTGGAAGGGCCTGAAAACTGTTGTACTGATTTAGTGCTTGAGGCTTCTGTTTTTTCTTCATCTTGGCACCACCTTCAAGTTGATTAGCTAACTGTTCCCACAATTCTTTTGCAGAATCACATTGATCCAGAGATTGGAACATATAATTGGGAAGTGCCATTATAAGAAGTCTTTTTTCTTTTTGATCAACTTCGTTTTTCTTTTAGTCTTCATCATTCTAGTACTTTCTATCCTTTGGAACTTGCCTTGCTGGAATTTCTTCAGTAGTGGCAGAAGCAGGTATACGAGGAATAGTAGTTACTGGAACATAGGGACCATTTAGGACAGAAGAGTATATATCGAGATCTAGACCATCATAGAAGTTGATCATATGAATTTTCCACTGGGGATATTCATCCCTGAGTAGAGTGGGAGGTTTAGTCAGTGAACCTGAACTATATATGGCATTTAAATTTGGATTTGCCATTTTGAATGAAAACAGAGTATGAAAATTTCGAGAAGAAATTTAGAACAAGATGTGATTTTGTTACACATTGAAAGTATGAATCATAAGATGAAGAACATGACGTGGCACATACATCCAGCATGTCTACCCTTTTACAACTGATTAGTTTGTTACACGCTCCCATCTCATACGTGTCAGTTTGTAATAGGTTAGGATATTGACTTTTACATTCTGTTATTTGTATAAATAGATCTTTTCACTAATGTAAAAGTTGTCGATCTGAGTACTTTAAATTTAAGAACATATTGTGCATCATTGGAAGTATTTTGTAATCATGATTCAGGTTATACTACAAAGATAATCTGTTCTTCATTCTTTTACTGTTCTTATTACTGTTGATTGATCAATATCAATTGCTTCCGCTTACATTCTGATATATGAATTCATCGATTAATCATTGAAGAAGAAATCTGGAACCAACAATTGGTATCAGAGCTATCTAATCAATCTATTGATTATTAGATCTCCTTAATTTGGAAATTTCTCTCTTCATTCATTCAGTAATTTCCTGTTTTAACTACTGTGCATAATTCCACCCTGTTCTACGAGATTTTATTAATTCATAGTAATTTTCTCCAAAAACAGTGGTAATTGTAGCTAAAATTTTGAAGAATTAGTAAGACGATCATTCTGTTATTCAAATCAATTGAAGTTTAATTGTTCTAAATTTCAAATTAATTTTTCTTTACATTCTTCTCGATTCTTTGTTTTCTACAAACAAAATGGAAAATTCAAATCTGAATTCTGTTTATACCTCTGGATCACTGACGAAACCTCCTACTCTCATACGTGATGAATATCCTCAATGGAAAATACGAATGGTAAATTTCTACGAGGGACTGGATGCTGGTCTATTTCCAATCATTCAAAATGGTCCTTTGGTTCCCATGACTACTATTTCGCGAATTCCAGCAACAACCAATACTGATGAGATTCCTGCTAGGCAAGCTCCAAAGCTAAAGGGAAACTGGTCTGATGAAGAAAAAACCAAAGTTGAACTAGCCAAAAAGGCTAAAACTCTTCTTATCATGGCTATTCCAAATGAGATTTTTCAATCTCTGGATTCCTGTGATACTGCCAAGGAATTATGGGATCAATTAGAAAATCTTCTGGAAGGTGGTGCTAAAATGAAGAAAAACCGAAGAGCTCAAGCTCTGAACGAAGACAACAACTTCTAGGCCATTGCGGATGAGTCTCTGGAACAGACTTTTCATAGATTTAATAATATGGTAAATCTATGCAAAAGATGTGATATTGTTCGATCAAAGGAAGACAATAATGTCTTATTTCTAAAGAGATTAAATCCAGAGTGGTCAAACCTCTCCATGTCTTTACAAGCCAATAAAGATCTTGAGCAATGGTCTCTACATGATGTATTTGGAACTCTTCAAGCCCATGAGAAGGAGGTTGTACAAAACAAAACAACTATAGGTGGACCTCTGGCTTTGATTTCTGAATCAAAGGGAACGACCAGAAGAAGAAGTGAAGATAGAAGAGTGAAAAGCAAGGCTTTCATGTCAGAAGTTGCTCCAGAAGAAGATTCTGATTCTGATGATGATATAAAGGCATTTGCTGATTCCTTGGCTTTTATAACCAAACAGTTTACAAACCGTTTTGGAAATAGGGTGTTTCAAGGAAATAAAAGGATTGATCGTTCTTCTGTCTATACTCCTAAGCAAGAGGTTCAAAGATCTGAAAAGACTGAAACAGAAAAGAAGGAAGAGGAAATGAAGAAAAAGAAAGATGTATGTTACAGATGTGGCAAGCCGGGACATTACTCGAAAGATTGCAGAGGGGCTCTGGATAAAGACAAAACATATTACAAAAATAAATACAAGTATAATGTCACTGAAAGAGCCCATTATGCTGAGAAAGAGAATTGGCTCGGAGATGAGTCCAGCGGTGATGAGGCCATGTTCTGTGGGATGGCAAATACAAATGAATCAGAAGAACAGCCTTCTGAATCACCGGTTAGTACTCTTTCTGAATCATCTGAACTTGAGAATACAATTGTGCTTTTGTCAAATAATTTTGAGGAACTTAAACAAAAGCTTACAATTGAAAACAAGTTACGAAAAGACATTGAGAAAACTCTTTCCACAATACAAAGGGAAAGAGATATTTACAAAAGAGAGATGGATATCTTAACAGAGGAGAAACTGGAACTTGACACTGAAAAAGAAAAGATTTCTAAAACCTTGAAAGACACAGAAGTTTTGTTAAAAAAGGAGCACTTAAGTTTTAAGAAACTTCTGGAAGAAAAGGATAAGGAAATTCAAGTTAAGGAAAATGACAGATTAAATTCTATAACACTTAAAAACTACTTTAAAAAAGAAAGAGAATTTCTATATATTGAACTTCAAAACAAAACGCACCAGATCAAAACATATCTGGATGCTCAAAAAGTTCATGAGAAAATAAGTACACAAGTAGGAAGATCTGGAATCGGTTTTGAAGATTTAGATCCCTATACGTGTGAAAAGAAGTCTTGTTTAAACTCTGTTTTTCGTATGGGACAACAACAGAAGCCTGTGTTTCCAATTATTCATGAACAATCATGCTTTAAACGATCTAAATTTGAAAATGTTCATCATCAACGAAAACTCAAGTTTAAAAATATTATATATTCTTCTGAAAAGACTAACATTGATCTAAATAAAATTCAGAAGAAGGATGATATTTTCAACTTCGGTTCAAGTGTTCTTATAAAGTTGAATCCAAAGGCTGATGCGTTTATTCCTACTCAAGCAGAGGAAGAATTAAGACTTAGTTTTGAAAATGATCTTCTCTTGACTCTGGACAATTGTTTTAAACTTGAAAATGACAGTAAACAAAAAGAGTTAGAAAACAATCCAGAGATTTTTCCTTGTTCATTTGTTGATTTAAATCTTTCTGAAGTTCAAGAGGATTTAGAAGAAATCACATATCCCTAGGAAAATGATGATCAAAGTGAGGATTTCTTTGATAATTCAGAAACATATCTTTCTCACTTTGCACATCAATCTCCTATATATGCTAAAACTCCAGAGGTTATTAATAATAAAGACGCCCCATTTCTATTTACTAATGAATCTCTGGAGATAAGAGCTTCTGGAATGAATGTTCAGAAACATTCAAGTGCAATTCCGATTTTCTATGTTCCTCCTAAACAACAAAAACCTGTTTTCATACATCCAGATTTTATAGGAATGTGTCTGAAAGCTAAATCTTGTCTTGAACTTGAAAAAGAAGAAAAACTTAAAAAGAAAATCCTTATCCAAACTCCTAAATCTTATCCTCCAAAACTTTCTTATGTCCAGAAAGATAAATGGAAATCTAATCTCTCTGTTCCTGTTTCAGTAAATCCAAAAGCTTCTGAGAAGGTAAATCCGAAGAAATCTCAGCTGAAGAATATCTCAGATTCTAAACATATGTCTAGTCTAGATAGGAAGTTCTTTAGAACAACTGATACTAGAAAAGACAGTCTTAAGAATAATTGTAATTATCATTATCGCAATGAAAATTCAAAAAAAATCTTCTATGTTTCAGAATTCTGAATGTTTTTCCTTATTCTTAAAATTAAAACAATTTTTTTCACGAACTTCAAATCCATCAACTGCAAATCATTCGTACTTCCATAAAAAAAACAAAGAAAAACAAAAAAACAAAAAATACAAACTATCAGCCTTTGTCTTCTGTTAAAACAAATCAAGAGCAAATAAAAAAAGCTGATAAAACAAAAACTAACATTAAAGGACCCATAATGATATGGGTACCTAAGAAACTCTGATGTTGATTGCAGAAACAGCGTGTGCATATCTGGTATCTTGACTCTGGATGCTCGAGGCACATGACTGGTTCACGAAACTTACTTTCCCAATTCAAAGACAAACATGGTGGAGCTGTAACGTTTGGTGATAATGGTAAGGGTCAGATCAAAGGCTACGGTACTTTACAGGAAGGTAACATTACCTTATCTAAAGTAGCTCATGTTTCTGGATTGAAACATAACCTCCTAAGTGTAAGTCAACTCTGTGATTCTAAGATCCTTGTCGTATTTGATGAAAAACATTGTTACTTATTTTCTAAGGCAGGTAAGGAACTTTGGAGAGCAGACAGAAAAGGTAACCTCTACATGATGAATTTTACCTCTAAGGATGGTAAAGAAACCCTATGTCTTATTTCCAAAAAGAGTGAAGTTGCATGGCTCTGGCATCATAAAATGTCTCACGTAAACTTTGATAATCTTGAGATGCTTGTAAAACATAATTTGGTATCTGGACTTCCAGAAGTTCATTTTCAAAAAGATCACCTCTGCCCTGCATGTGAAATGGGAAAGATAAAACGAGCATCTCATAAAACAAAAAGTGATCACTCATGCATAAGACCTCTACATTTGCTACATGTCGATCTCTGTGGTCCCATTGGAATTCAGAGTCTTTCTGGTAAAAAGTATATACTGGTACTTATTGATGAATTTTCCAGGTATAATTGGCTTGCTTTTGTTCGGCAGAAGTCAGATGTACCAATCGTACTCCAGAATATGATGACCAGAATCCAAGTTCTTTTACACTAAAAGATTCAACAACTAAGAAGCGACAATGGTACTGAATTCAAGAATGCCAAACTTGAAGCTTACTTTACTGAAAATGGAATTACTCAGAACTTCTCTGCTGTACGCACTCCCCAACAGAATGGTGTCGTTGAACGTCACAACAGAACTTTGGTTGAAGCAGCCAGAACGATGCTTGCGGCCACGGACTTCCCATTTACTTACGGCGTGTCGTAGCCACTGCTTGTTTTACTCAGAATCGTTCCATAATCGTCAAGAGGCATCTCAAAACCTCTTATCAGCTTATTAACAAACGAAAACCATCTATCAAATTCTTTCATATTTTTGGATGCAGGTGTTTTATCTTAAATGACAGAGACAAACTTGGCAAGTTTGATCCAAAATCAGATGAAGCTAAATTCTTAGGATATTTTTTAAATTCCCGAGCTTTTGGTGTTTTCAACTTACGAACTAAAACAGTTACGGAAAGCATTAACATTGATTTTGATGATCAAACACAACTGACTTCTGAATATTCCTCTTCAGAACTCAAACTTAATACTGTCACTTTTGACTATCTTTCAGGATCCATAGAATCCGAGATTGATGCTATTTTTCAAGATTTTCTGGGCGAAGAAATATTGTCAGAACCAACTCCATCCTTAAATATACCTGAAGTTCTTCATACCTCTGGCATAACTCTTTCTGGTCCTACTTCTTCTGAACCAAACTCCTTCTTTCCTTCTGTTCCATCTGATTGTCCAGAAGTTTCTTCTGGTCCATCATCTGAGGGGGAGACAAAAGCAAGAGACTCAGAATTAGTATCTCCAGAAGAAGTTATTTCATCTTCTAACATAGAAGTTCAGGCTCAACCAATACCACAAACAAGGATGAAGAAATGGACTAAATCACACTACAGATCTTATCATTGGTAGTCCTTCTGAGGGTATCAAAACACGTTCTGCTATAGCAAACGAAGCTTTCTATGTCAACTTTCTTAGTATGATCGAACCCAAGCAAGTTCATGAAGCCTTAGTTGAACCTAGTTGGGTAGAAGCAATGCAAGAGGAGTTACTTCAATTTGAACGTAACAAAGTTTGAAACTTAGTACCAATAACAAAAGTCAAGGTTGCTATTGGTACTAAGTGAGTCTTCAGAAATAAAAAGGATGAAGAAGGAATTGTTGATCAGAAACAAGGCTCGTCTGGTGGCAACAGGTTATTGTCAAGAAGAAGACATTGATTACGATGAAACCTTTGCCCCTGTTGCAAGACTGGAGGCGATATGACTTTTTCTGGCATTCTCTGCTTACAAAAACTTTAAAGTCTATCAAATGGATGTTAAATGTGCATTTCTAAATGGAAATCTCAAAGCGGAAGAGTATGTTGAACAACCTGCTGGCTTTAAAGATACAAGACATCCAGAATACGTCTATCTCCTTGACAAAGCTCTGTATGGCTTAAAGCAAGCACCCAGAGCCTGGTATGAACGTTTATCTAAGTTTCTAATCAGCAAAGGGTATGAAAATGGTAAAACCGATACCACACTTTTCATAAAAAGAGGCAAAGGTATGTTAACTATTGTTCAAATTTATGTGGATGACATAATTTTTGGTTCTACTCATCAAACAGTAGTTGATTTGTTTTCTAAATTGATGGAAACTGAATTTGAAATGAGTATGATGGGAGAACTAACATTCTTTCTAGGACTCCAGGTTAAGCAAAGTACCTCTGGTATTTTTATTAATCAAGCAAAATATGTCTCGGACATGTTAAAGAAATTTCATTTTCAGAATTCATCATCTATGAAAACACCTATCTCTCCTAGTATGAAACTAGGTCCTGATCCTTCTGGGAAACCAGTAGATGTCACGGGATACAGAGGTATGATAGGGTCTCTTCTGTATTTTACTGCTAGTAGGCCTGATATTATGTTTGTCACCTGTCTTTGTGCTCGTTATCAAGCCAATCCAAAAGAATCTCATTTGGCCGCTGTTAAAATAATTTTTCGATACTTAAAGGGAACTCCCTCATTGGGTCTCTGGTATCCTAAAAATTATGGGTTTGATTTAATGGCATATACAGATTCTAATCATGCAGGTTGTAAGCTGGACAGAAAAAGTACTTCTGGTAGCTGTCAACTTCTGGGTAATCGACTTATCAGCTGGACATCTAAGAAACAAAATTGTGTCTCAACATCTACCGCAGAAGCTGAATATGTTGCTGCTGCTAGCTGTTGTTCTCAAGTTATTTGGATGAAGACCCAACTCAAAGACTACGGTCTGATCTATGATAAGATTCCCATACTCTGTGATTCTGAGAGTGCAATTGCCATTACTGAAAACCCAGTTCATCATTCAAAAACGAAGCATATTGATGTCAGGTATCATTTTATCAAAGATCACGTAGAGAAGGGCACAATAGAAATGTACTTTGTCTCTTCTGATTACCAATTGACTGATATTTTTACAAAAGCTCTGAATGAGAAGCGTTTTAATTTTTTAATCAGCAAGTTGGGGATGATAAATATGTAAATCTTATTTTTCAGAGTTGATCAGAGACCTCTGATCATTTCTGGGTTTTATCCAGAAGCACTCAGAGACCTCTGATCGCCTCTGATGTAAGGTTTATTCTATTTCTTGCGCTCTTTACTCCTTTACATCCAAGTAATACCAGAAAGGAGGCAATTCTTGAAAAGCAAAAAAAAGGGAGTTTAAGTTTATTATTCAAGGGGGACCTCATCTCTTAATGGGGAGTTTATCATTCAAGAGGGAGTTCACTTCTCAAGGGGGAGTTTACCATTCCAGGTGGAGTTTACGTATTAAAGGGGTTTTTCAAAGTCTAACGCTGGTTAGCTGTCTTCTGAATTTTTCATCTCCTTAAGTTTCTTCTGAATCTTCTTATTCTGTGTTTCTCTTGCCGTCAAGGTCTCTCAGAATTTTTATGATTCATTTCAAACTCACCTTAGATGATGATTCTAAGTTGACATGGTTTTCAAAATACTTTTCTATGAATCAATATATTCTAAAATTTCTATTGAATATGTATATTTTATTAACTCTTGCCGTCAAGGTTATTCAAAATCTATATATTCAATTTTAATTTTTTTATTATTCTTTTCATGAAAAATTAAACTTTCATTCCGTATGAAAACATTTTCCTATTTACCGAATGACTGATTTTAAATTTCAATAAACAGATTTATAACTTTCAACTTGTTTTAATCAACTAAAATGATTTTTTTTTTGATTAATTAACAATTTGTTTTATAATTCTTTTTATTTACTTAAGGGATAATCAACCGATTTTAAGCCGATAACCCTTCAGTTTTTATCTCAAATATCGTGCTTTAATCATCACTAGCTCATCTTTCTACTTTCCACGTGTCACCCAATGTGTGACTGCATGTATCCACGCTTGTGTGCTTACATCATTCCTCCTGAACCGTTTTCTCCTACTCCCAAAACTTAAACCTCTTCCCATTCTTAATCGGTCACATTCTCTCATATAAAACCCCCAAATTTCAGAAACTCATCTTCTTCTTCACAACTGTTACTGCTCAAACTCTCCTACTCACGAATTTACTCATCAGCTTACCCAACTCTCATCAATGGCTTCTCGTCTTGCAAATCCAATTCTCAACGATGACGAAGGACTTCTCGTTGATTCCACTGCAGATAGTGCTCCATTTGTCAAACTGCCATTAAAAGCAAACAATGTGCAGGTTCTTCTTGATCCTAACACCTACCAGGCCAAGTTCAGAATCATGGTCAAATTTCTCCAAAAGCATCCACTAAACCGAGCCCTAACTTTGATAAACCCAAATGTTCCTGAAATTTATGTTCAAGAAGTTTGGGAATCGATGTACATTCGTGATGAAGAAACTTTGCTTGGAAATTTCAGCCATCCAGATCAACCTGAAAATGCTGTGGAGATACCCATCACCAAGAAGAAATTTGCCAGGTATTTTCATTTATCCCCATCACAGGTGCAAATTGATGGTGATTTTGTGCCAAATCCATCCCTAGAATCGAATCCATCTGCTGAAGCTTTGCTATCCTTCATTCATTTCTTTGGATACAATGAACCCCTAACTAAACTATCTGAATTTTAGAGAAAGCAGTTACCCCCAATGTGGAATCTCCTTGTTTCCATTCTGAACAAGAGTCTCACATGTAACATCGGGTCCCTCGATCAAGCTAGCAGAAACATTCTGACCATCATGTATGGTATGTATTTCAACCGCCCTTTGGACTATGCAAGCCTCATTTTCCAAGAAATCAAAGTTGCCGTGCACACTAAGGTAACTCATCAAACCCAAGGAAAACCTCTCCCAGCCTTAATGTTTCCTCGATTTTTATCCCTGGTTACCTACCTTGCAATTGGTGCACTCAAGGCTCCATTAATTCAACCTTTCTGCAAAATCGCTTCAACGAGCTCTCATCGACCAACCATCGACCGCAACGGCTATCCCTCTGCTAGGGAGCTTTCCAGGTACATGCTAAACCTAATTCCATCTAGCTCTTCCTATCTCCAATCTTATAGAAGCTCTATGATTTTCTCAGAACAGAGAATTTCTACCCCAGAGCATTTAGAGCTAGTTTTAGGAAGTGAGGGGTCAAGTGAGGCTGAGACTGAAAATAATATGAGTGACCATCTGAGTGGTACTACCCATGTCGACCTCTTACTAAAAGAGGGTACTGAAGATGTCCATCGAGACACAATTGAGCGAAGCTCTCCTACATCCCAAAGGGTAACCTCATTTGCTGAGGTAGATGCTAACATCTACACTCATTGACCAAGGACGACCCAGTCCAAACCACCCAGAAACCGTCCATTCAGAGGAAACTTCTCAATCCTCTGAATCAAGCACTGTCCGGGAAAGCACCTCCTGTTAGGTCTATTATTATTTAGTTGTGACAAAATAAGGAAAAAATATGCTTAATTGTAAAAGGAAGTTTATAATTCCTTAAACTCTTTGTTTCCTTAATTAGATTAGACCTAGCAATATAAATAGAACGTTAGGGTTTTCCTTTTAAAGTTAGTCGATTCATAATACATAGAGAGAGTGCTGAATTTGATTGTAATCGACAAACATACAATCAAGAGATATATGACTACGTAAGTTCTTTAAATCATTGTTCGTGTCATATTACTTTGCTATTAACTGTTTATTGTCATTGTGCTTATTATAATGGGATCAACAAGTGGTATCAGAGCCTGAGATCAGGAGTTTTTACGATTTTCTGAGCTAACCACGAAACAGAAGGTACTTTTTTCGATTTCTGCAAATTCTGTTGTTCATTGAATTTTTTGTTGAGTCCTACTGTTTCATGCTTTACCCGATAAAACACCATTGTGATTATTGTCGACTACCTCATATCTGATCATTGAATTTTTCTCGAATCTCTCTTCTGTTGATTGAATTTTTATCGATTCAACTGCTTAAAATCTTGAATTTTTATCGACCCCTACATAAAAAATTTAAATATGTTTAATTAAAATTACTTTAGTTTATTTTTTTTACTTTTGAATATCTTTACATAAGAAAACTCAGGAACTTGTGACTCCTGCAGCTTTTCTTACTAAAGATTTCCTTAGTAAAATCATAAATTCTCGTAATCTTGATAATTTCCGTAATTGAACAAATAAGAAACTCGAAAACCCAGACAGTCTTGTCCATAAAAAGACTAGTTCTTTTTAGTCAACAACACTGTGTTTTTGTTTTCTGGTTTATCAATCACAGAAAACTCAAAATTAAAGTATTTTTTTTGTCGAGTCCTATTGAATCGAGAAAAAGTTTGATCGAGTGGTCAGTATTCGATAAAATTCTTTAATCAAAATTTATCGAGCAAATTTCATTCGACAACAATTTTTATCGAGTCTTGTTCACTCGATAACAATTTATATCGAGTTTATTTAATTCGACAACAATTTTTATCGAGCCTTGTTCACTCGATAACATTTATTATCGATCCCTTGTCACCCGATAACAATTTTCATCGAGCACCTCACACCCGATAAAAATCCTAAATCGATAATTTTATCGCCCTCCTTTGTCTCTCGACAAAAACCTACTGTTTCGCGAGACAACTCAGAAATTTTTAAAAAAACTCATTGATCGAGGTCCACCTAAAAAGTACAGTGACCACCCGTGAAGCAATGGCTATTGGATCAGACACCAAATCTCCAATTCTCTTCCCGGGAGAATATTCTCAATGGAAGGATAGATTCCTTGATTTCGTTGAACGTCATGACTATGCGGATGAGATCATGTATTCAATCAAAGAAGGTCCTCCTCCAATTTTTTATCAGGAGTTTCCGGCTATGCCAAACAATACTCCTCCTACGCTCGCATGAAGGGAAATTAAACCAAAAAAATACATGGGATTCAAACGAGAAGACAGCTAAAGAAATGTGGGAGGTCATAGAGAAGTTCATGCTTGGAACGAAGATTGGCACACAACTCAAAATCACCAACTGCATCTCTCAATATGAAGAATTCAAGGCAAAAGATGGAGAAAGTCTTACGAACACATATACCCGTTTTGTACAACTGGTGAACGAACTAAGCAAGAACGAAATTCGTAAGACCAAGATCGAAAACAACGTTAAATTTGTTAGCAATCTTCAACCGGAATGGCGCCGGTTTGCTAATCAAATCCAACACAGCAAATATCTTGCTGACCTTGATCTTCATGAAGTCTATGAAACCCTTCAACAAGACGAAGAGGAGGTTCTCGAACTAATGGGGTTAAATTCAAAGAAAAACCCGGATCCAATCGCATTGATGGCAAAAGATTCCTCTTCCACTCCTCAAGAGATGTTTCCCGAACTAGAAGACGAAGATTTTGACTATGATCCCGAAATTGCCAAACTTCAACAACAACTGGCCTTCTTTACGAGATCTTTTCAACAAAAGTTCTCACGTCGCTCGAATCCCAACCAACAAAGGTATGCCTCGGGATCTAATAATCATGAGCGAAAGGCCCTGTTTGAACCAAAACTAAGAAGAGAAAAACCACGCCCGACACCCAAGCCAAAAGACAAGTTCAAGGGTGAGAGAAGCCTATGCTACAACTGCGGCAAATCTGGTCAATATGCATGGGAATGCAAGAAGCCAATAGTGAAGGACTCCAACTACTTCACTTACAAACTGATGTTGTCTAAACAAAAAGAAGCCGGTAAAGTTCTTCTAGCTGAAGATGAAAAATGTCTTAATCAAGATGATGAAGATGACATGGAAGGCGATACTCAAGCACATTTCAGCTTGATGGCTTACTCTGATGACACTCCTTCTCACGCTTCCGACTACACACCCGAGGTAAGCCCTTCTGACTATGACTCTTTTGTATCTCAAATGCATGATTTAATGTGTCAATTAAAGGAATTACACTCCAAACTGAAAACCGAGAAACTCTTGGTTTCCAATTTAGAAGCAAGCCTAGAAAATAATCATAAACAATTGCTTCTTATGCAAACCGACCTTGTCAATTCTCAAAGTATAGCACACAATCTCGAAACGGAGAAAATGGTTTTAAAAGAAGAAAATGATCTTTTTCAACAACAAATATCTGATCTCACACTTCAACTTCAATCATCTAGGAATGACACTGCCAAATTTTCATCAAAGTTTGACTTTGTCAGTTTTCAAAGACAAGATCTATTAGAAAAACTCGAAAAGTTGGAATTAAAACTTTACAAGCTTGGTCAAACTGAACACACTATTCACTTAAATGCACCGAAAGATTTAAGCTCTAAAGCTAGATTAGGTTTTGAAAACCCGAAACACTTAGCAAAGGCTATCTATAATACTCCGACGATTTATAAATTCGAATATTTGAACCTTGGTCCAGATTACCAAATTCAATTGATGAAGCCGGACCCTAGTGTTGAGGAAAGAGAAGATTGGAAGAGACAAAACAAAAACTATTTTCAAATATCTTTCTGCTATCCTCAAATAGTAGAAGAGGAATCTTCAAGTGAATCTCTTCCAAACAACTACTTTCCATCATATTCAGCCGAAGAACTTCAAAACAAGATTCCTGAATGTAAACCGTACATTCCCACTCTATTTTTAGAAAAGAAAATTATTCAACTCGAACGAGTGTTGGAATCTGAACGTTCTTGGGCGGAAAAGGAAAAGGAATCATTTTTATTTAAAATACAACAACTTGAGAACGAGACTTTACAATTGAACAAAACTCGTGAGAATGATACTATTTCAAACATTTCAACTTGTAAAACCTTCGTTAGCAATTATTTAGATAATTGCGAAGAGTTGTTTAAAATGGACCCAAATTCCAATCTTCCAAAACAAAATTGTTCCTATTCCGAAGAACAAATCAATGCTGGATTAGATGCCCTTTCACTTGAATCGGACGAGTATTTAAATGACATGTGTGATGAGTTTGATTTCAATCCTGTACTTCCTACTCACACTGAATTTTTAGACAAAGGCAACCAACCTATGGAATCAGTTTCATTGCCTACTGAACCAACGGAGTGTTCCACGAGTCAAAATCAAACCACTCCTAAACAAACGAAAACCAATCATGTCTTCAAAAACCATACTAACCGTGTTCCTTTCAATGTTTCAGCGCTTCATACTTTATAAACCAAGTCGGTTTGGGTCAAAAAGGGCACGCATACTACAAAGCAAACACCCCACAAAGAAGACAAGTTTTTACATTCTAATGTCAAAAGAAACAATTCTAGATTTTGTTTTCCTTATCAAATTCATTCCTTTAGACATTTAATCAAATTTTCTCGTAATAAAATTTGTTGTTCTAATTGCGGTGTGGATGAGTTTGTTCGTAAACCTCCTATTGATTATGGTTATGGTTATTTTCCGGACATGCATAATTCATATAATCACAAATTTTATCATTCATCATCCATTTCTAAATCGGGAATTCAAATGACTAACGCCCATAAGTCTCACCACAAGTGTGTACTCATGGGTGCAATGTCAACTAACCATGATGGACCCATTTACAAATGGGTACCTAAATCTGCCTGATTTTGTGCAGATCGGTCATGTGTGGTACTTAGATTCCGGATGCTCCAAACACATGATCGGACAAAAGGAGCTCCTTGCCAACTACACTGAAAAGAAAGGCGGATTCGTCAAATTTGGTAACAATCACTTGGCACCAATTAAAGGATATGGTGATATCACACAAAACAACATCACCATTTCCAACGTCTCTTATGTACAAGGGCTAAGCCACAACCTGTTGAGCATTGGATAATTCTGTGACAAGCAACTCGAAGTAAATTTCAGACCCGATAGATGCTGTGTTCGCACGTTTGATGGAAAGGAGCTTCTAACCGGCACACGCAAGTCTAACCTCTACACGATCGATCTTTCCCAAGTAAACGCATCCTCAAGTGTTAGTCTACTATCAAACGTTTCTAGTCCGAAGACCTGGTTATGGCATCGTCGCTTATCTCACTTGAACTTCAAGAACATCAATCGCCTCTCCATTCAAGATTTGATCACCGGCCTCCCAACTGTTAAATTCGACAAACCGCATCTCTGTGACGCATGCGAGATGGGAAAGATGAAGAAGGTCTCTCACAAACCCAAGTTAGTTCACAGCACAACTCGACCTCTTCAACTCATTCATATGGACTTGTGCGGCCCAATGCAGACTCAAAGCATACATGGTAAAAAGTATGTTCTAGTAATGGTGGACGATTTCTCTCGATTCACATGGGTAAAGTTCCTTCGATCAAAGGATGAAACCCCCGATACCATCATCACATTTCTCAAAGCCATCCAAGTTAAGCTAGAACTTACAACACATATCATTTGCACCGATAATGGAACTGAATTCAAAAATCGTACCCTTGATGGTTACCTCGAATCGGTTGGTATAACCCACACGTTCTCTGCAGCTTGCTCTTCGCAACAAAACGGTGTGGTTGAACGCCGAAATCGAACTCTAGTTGAAGCCGCTCGCACTATGCTACACTCAAAACCGCTCCATCATCAACAAACGCTTCTAAAAGACACCTTATCACTTGATCTACGATCGCGTTCCTTCCATCGAGCATCTTCGAACGTTTGGCACTCATTGCTTCGTACTAAATGAAAAAGAAGACCGTGGGAAACTCAAGTCGAAAGCCGATGAAGCTTACTTTCTCGGATACTCACCAAACGCATCATCTTATCGGGTCTACATAAAACACGCACGTTGCGTCGCTGAAAGCGTTAATGTACAATTCGATCCAAACGCCGAAATGGCTCCTGAACACGACAGTTCTGGACCCGCATTCACCAGCATATTAGCTTCCTATCACATTCGTTCACACTGGCATGGACAAGGCCAGCACTGCAGTTCTTCGAATTTTTCACGGCATCGCGTTCAACCGTCATTATGACTACGCGATGCTCATCTGGACGGATTTTGTGGAACTAGTGGAAGACAAATCCAACAATCGCGATCGTGCCTTCATAACTTTTCAACGGTTTCTTCAACTTTTTATCCATGCCATGATAACTTCCCGACCTGCCATCCCTAGACGAGCCGGATCACCCTTAGCCCCGACCAGTGCCCTTAAATTTCTACGCCTAAATGATCGGGTCTTCAATTATACCATGCCTATCCCTGAAGCGATCCTCGCTTATGCTGATCAGAATGCACCTAGTGTGATAGCCTATAGGGAGCGACATGGCTTAATGGCCCAACCACCTCCGGTTGCGCCTGCCCAAGAGCCGATCCATGAGGAAAATATTGAGGGAGGTGAGGGTCCTAGAGTAGAAGAGCAGGTTCAAGATCATGGGGATCCTGACCAGGGTGATGAGCGTAATGCGAGGGGACATGACGAGGGAGGTGCATCTGATAGCCCCCCCCCCAACCCAACTGCTTCCAACAACCCCCGCACCCGACCCATTATCCCAACTCCCCGATTCAAAACACTGGTCAGCCGACAACGTGTCCGCCCCCCCAACCCAACTGCTTCCAACCGCTCCGTCGTCGCCATAGAACTGCAGAAATAGAAGAGCAGGCCGTAAGTCGCATCGGCCCACAACCCTCTATCACCGATTCCAGTTCCGGGAATGAAGAGTCTTCAACTGAACCAAACCCCGAACCAATCATCCGTACACCCACCTCCGCACCAATCATACCTTCTGATGAGGAACCTCAACTTGACTTTGACTTTGAAACTAATCAATCCTCCCCATCTATGTCTGACATATTCCCTGAAACCTCAATTGGAGAGAGGTGGGAGTACAAGTTGAAAAAGAAATAGTGAGCATGAGCGAAGAGGAGATAAAAACGATAGAGAGTGAAAGTCCAATATCCTCAACCAGGTAACCGAGTCAACTAGCCATACTCATTCGTTGGGTATGACTAGTGGAGAAGTCGCTGTGGACCTAGCAGCGCAATTGCACGCCCCTAGCCACTCTGAAGGCTCCCAACAGCCAACAGTTTCAAAGATACTTGTGAGTCTAGCACCTTATCTAGCTCCCCTCCACTCGGGAGGCATAGCTATTGAAACAAGAGGTAGTAGCTCACCTGCTTCGACTTCGTTTGTATGCACATCGAGTCTAGAGCCAGCTAGGGGACACGAGTCTACACACACTGCGAGCCTCCGCGGCCCAGTCGGAACACCCATAGTGATGTCCATTCCGGACATTCAACGAGGATTGGGATGAAATCCTACCAGCGCTACACCTATGCCAATGCTGAACGTAGGTCATACAGTTGAATCAACTGTTATGTCAACGGGCAATCTAAGTGATCCCGGTGTTACCTATACAACAACCCCATCTCCGTCGTTCTCTATACCCCCGGAAGGCGAATCAATCATTGCCGCTCACTTACAAAGGGCAAGAGACACCCTTGCTGAACATGTTGCCTTAATGACAGCCTAAAGGGAAGCCTTTGTGCGCCAAATTCGTGAAGCCGTGCGCCTTAAAGAACCGACTCCTGTTCAAGCGGACCCTTCACAGCTAAGCTCAAGCCGTCCAAGCACCAGCCGCTCTCCTCCGCCACCATCACCCCTCGAAGATCGACCCCATTCCCTACATCGATATGAGTCCAACACCGATGAACTCATGTCGATGTTGTATGCTAATCTGCTAGCCGAATCCAATGCAACCGGCCAACCGGAGGATTCGCTTGAGGGTCTTCTTCGCCGCAATCTTCAGATCCCCACTGTCACTCGTCATGAGTTCGATGTATTCCGCGCCCATATTGACCAAGAGCTCGCCGACTTGAAGACCGCCCAACAGCGCCAAATGGATGACATCTTGGGTGCTATTAGTGCTCTTCGCACCGAAATCCAAGAGTCTTGCCGTCCGGCCGTTCGTGCATCTACATCCAGACTTCACCAGGACGACCCGGGCTCCGCTCCAACTCGTCCTGAGGGGGAGACCGGCCAAACGGCAAGATCACGACCAAGAGCAGCTGCTGCATCAGCTTCAAGACCACCCGCTCAATCTACCCAACAAAGGCAACGCATTACAACGACTCAAGAGGACGATACACCAACGGTTGAAAAGCCTGCGGATATCGAACTCGAGAGTACAACCGAACCAGCCGAATCTGCCGAACCCGAACCCGAACAAAATGAAGAACGAGTTGATGTTCAAGGTTTGCGCAACTCACTACGAAACTGGTTCCGAGATCCATACGAACCAGTACTCCAAGAGCAAAACTATGTGAACTTGAGGCATACAGCAAGGAACTATGCTTTAAGGGAACAGAACGAACCAAGACTCCTACCCCATCAGATTCGGTGGCAAAGAATGTTGACGGAAAGCAAATCCAAATGGGTAAATCAGTAGATTCGTGTGCCATATCTTGAGGAAACTATGGAGAAGATCTTCCGCAAGGAAGCAAAATCTGACGATTTGGCACACATTCATCTCGTGATGGAAATGGACCCTGCTCAGGTTAGAGAGTATCTCCATATCCTGAGGATGAGAGCTTTACCTCAAGCTGAAGTGGTCTCAAGGCACAGGGTTGTCGGGATTCTGAAAATTGAAACTGCAAGGATCTTTCAAGTCGAGTACCCGGTTTTCACTGTCCAAAGAGAAGATGGTAAAGCATATTCCTTCTCTGAAGCTGATTTTGCAAACCTTGATATAATGGACTTTGAAATCATCTACAACGATTTGAGAGACAAGCGCAACCGAAACGTACACGAGCAAAGGGCATTAAGGGCAGTGGTAAGGCATGTTCAGAAAGAGCTTCGGTACAGCTATCTTCATGATCTTCAACGTGGGATAGAAAGCGAGCAAAAGAAGATACATATTACTAAGCCTGATCAATCATTACCTGTACCTGACAGTACTCTAGTTGCCACCGTCATCACTCGTCCTGTACATGGAGTAGTTTGGATGCATGCTTCTAGAGAAAAACGGTTTCTCAGGTTTCATGAAGTGGCTGCATATTCTGACGGTACATTATGGGGAATCCGGAACAGACTTGCGTCAGAACTTGCAACGGATAGAAAGAGCAGAACAAGGATGAGCAACGACAAAAGAAACTCTCTGATAGAAGCTATGAAGATAATTGATGACAGAATTATCTATCGACAAACCCTACGAAGATTTGAAGGCATGTTCGAGCTAAGAAGATGAAGACTCATTTTGCCACAAAGGGGGAGATTGTTAGGTCTATTATTATTTAATTGTGACAAAATAAGGAAAAGATATGCTTAATTGTAAAAGGAAGTTTATAATTCCTTAAACTCTTTGTTTCCTTAATTAGATTAGACCTAGCAATATAAATAGAACGCTAGAGTTTTCCTTTTAAAGTTAGTCGATTCATAATACATAGAGAGAGTGTTGAATCTGATTCTAATCGACAAACATACATTCAAGAGATATATGACTACGTAAGTTCTTTAAATCATTGTTCGTGTCATATTACTTTGCTATTAACTGTTTATTGTCATTGTGCTTATTATAATGGGATCAACACCTCCTCTTCATCATTCTCTCAAAAGGATGATGAGGAAAATATAAGAGTTCCATTGCCCCAGAACTCGCCTCTCTCCACACAAAATGTCGCTATCTTTGTGACCGACACTGTCTTAGGACACTCAGAAGATAAGTCCATATCTTCTGATAGTTTAGAAGCTGAGGAAATCCCATCAGAGGGGTTACAGCCACAGGACGCACCACTTACCGGAGTGTTTACACTTCATCAAGGTAAGCACATTGTCTTCAGCACCTCATGCTCTGATGATGAGGATTATGTTGAGACAACCAGAACAACCGAAGAGGTGCCTGTTAATCACAGCCCTCGAAGACCGGTTGGAAGTCCCTCTACACTCAACGTCAAAACAGGTGTGAATGAGGGCCTCTCTGAACGCGAGAGTGAAGGGGCTCCATGTGTTGGAGAAACACCGGTTACACATTCTGAATATGTCACCAATGCAGCGTTTCAGGCATTTAGTGATAAAATTCAGAGATCTGTGGAGGATCCTAAAACTTTCCTTGGATTCTCAAAATGCCATTCTTCTGGCCATTCAGAACGAACAAAGAAAGCATACACAAACTCTAGAGGCGCTCAGAGAGCTTATTTCTACAACTGCAGAAGCTCATCAAAGCCAAGCTTCTGATCATTTCTCTTCTCTGCATAAAGGCATCCAGGCTAACTCTAAGGCTATCTTTTTTATACCTGATGCAATCCCAATTCCAGAGGTCACTATCTCGGTTGATGAATATAGTTCATTAGTGGCAGATCTCAACAAAATTATTAAAGTTGTTCATCCCTCTGAAGACACTTCTGAGTCCTCTCTGGTAAAGAAATCAGACATGGCTGTTTTCCAGAAGGCCATGCTTGACAGAATCAATTCTCTCTCCTCTAAATATGTCTCCAAAACAACTGCAAGCACTTTAAATGTGGATTTGAAGCTATCATCTATGGAAACCTCTCTCTCTCAACTTACAAGTCTTATAAGTTCTCTTTCTGATACATTTAACGCCAGGAAAAAGGCTAAGGAGGAGCGTGCTTGCAGAAAAGCAGAGCTTAAACGAAAAAGGTCTAAGGATCAGGACCCTGATTCTCAGAAGGGGGAGAAAGCACAAGAAGCCAAGAAAGCCAAACCCACTACCAATGCTGAAAGCTCCAATCCAACGAAGTCTCCATCTAATTATGACAAACCCCAATCATCTTCCAAGCAGCAAACTCATTTTGCTCAACCTTCGTATACACAAACTCCTCTAACTCCAACCCCATTAGCCACTCACTCTGGGCCTCTTCCAAAAGACCCAGAAATAGCCAAATTTCTTCTAGAAGTTATTGGCAATACAAGGACAGCGCCATACTCATCATCTACTCAAGCAGCAATAGCCAAAGAAAAGGATGCTAAGGCAAGAGCTGATGCATCAAAAGCTAGAGTCGAAGCCCTATATAAAGAGAGGAGAGAGGCCGAGTTAAAAGCTAAAGCAGAAGAAGACCGAGCTAATTCTGAAGCAGAAGAAGCCAGAAGACAAGCTGATCTAGAAAAAGAAAGGATTGAAAAAGAAAAGGCAAGAGCAGAAGAATAGAGAGAGAGAGAGAGAGAAAAGGAAGCCAGAGAGAAGTCAAAACAAGAAAAAGCACAGAGAAGGGCTATCCGTGAAGAAGCAGCCCAGAGATTGGGAAATCTTGATCTTCCAAAACTTGAAATTATCAGAAACAGCATGCATGCTTCAAACGATCAAAAGATTTATTTAATGTTGCCCAACTTCTCTAATGCCTATAACGTATGGGATGCTGTAAAAGACAAATTCATGGCACACAGACAAGCAAGAAAGGATGTCTACACTTCTGTACCTATCAAACGGATCTCTGCCATAAAGCACTCACAATTTGAAGATACAGAGATTTGGTACACGATCTATGAAGTAATCAGAGACGACAATCAAACCAGGTACTTCTGTGATAATGATTTATTATCTGTTCATCCTTCTGATCTTCTGTTTCTGGAAATCTTTATGAAAGCCCAAGTGGCCAGAGGTATTGATAGCCAAGACAAAGTTGCCTATTCAAGAATCATTGAATGCGTGAAGTCTTTGTTAAAATACAAGAGGCAAGTTGACTTCCAGATAGGCTAAACTTCAACGTTGATAATCTTGCCATCTCTGCACCAAATGAAGAATTAGAAAATATAAATTTGTTTAGAGTTGGTAAGTTCTTACTACAACCAGAAGAAGGGTCATCTTTAGAAAACCAGACAGAAGAAGCTTTTTCAGAATAAAGGATGCACATCAATACTCTTCAGAAGTTGTATACATTGCAAAATGTTACATATCTACCAGTGCAAATGAACACGATCCAGAAGTACTCGAAAAGATAATCAAAAGACTTGACAGCCTATTATCAATCAGAGAGGTCATCAACAAAATTGCAAAGGTTGTATCTGAAGTTGCTCCTTTCTGAACAAACTTCATCCTTCTAATTCCATACTTAGGGGGAGATTGTTACACATTGAAAGTATGAATCATAAGATGAAGAACATGACGTGGCACATACATCCAGCATGTCTACCCTTTTACAACTGATTAGTTTGTTACACGCTCCCATCTCATACGTGTCAGTTTGTAATAGGTTAGGATATTGACTTTTACATTCTGTTATTTGTATAAATAGATCTTTTCATTAATGTAAAAGTTGTCGATCTGAGTACTTTAAATTGAAGAACATATTGTGCGTCATTGGAAGTATTTTGTAATCATGATTCAGGTTATACTATAAAGCTAATCTGTTCTTCATTCTTTTACTGTTCTTATTACTGTTGATTGATCAATATCAATTACTTCCGCTTACATTCTGATATATGAATTCATCGATTAATCATTGAAGAAGAAATCTGGAACCAACAGATTTACTCACTGAACTTGAAACAGTTGATCGATGAATAACAAAACTCAGATTTAAACTAAAAATACCATTGAATTTGAAAAAAATTCTATGGAAACAATAAAAAATCGTAAACAGGGTAGAATGAAAAAACAGTAGTTTAAAAGACTGAGAAATTCTAGCTGAGTGGGGATTTCTCCACACTGGATTAGATCGAATAATCAATAGATTGATTATCAAGCTCTGATACCAAATATTAGATCCCAAACTAGCAAAAATTGAGAAAACTCCATAAATTGTAGAGAAGAGATAGAGATTTAAACAACATTAATCATCAAATCATCAACTCATATTCATATATTGATCAATATGGAGGGGAAATGAAGAGAACACCAAACATTGGAATTAATCGACTCCCATAAGTCTATGTGTGTGAAAGGTGTATTTTTCTTCCAAGACTCACATTATAAAGGAAGCTAAGACATCATATTTACAGGTGCTCATTATTATTGCAAAGCCCAAGCCCATAACACCCAAAAAGCCCAAGCTCATTATTATTAGATCTAACAGTATGTATTGATATTAATATTCTCTTACTTCATTTCCGCACCTACTTGTTAGATTATCGTTTATTTTTATTTTATAATCCGTTCACTGGGCAAAGTTGCTTAGCCGTGTGTTTTGTTGACGTGGCAGGTACATAGGTGATTAGACAGGGGATGTGACTGTACATAGAGTAGTGAAGACAACTACGTTTAGACCTCCTTTTGAATATCTTCGGATAATCAACTTGGTTCTTTTGTTTATATTGCTATGTATATGTAAATATTAGCCACAATTATAGTTGTCTTCAAACGAAGGTTTGTGATTTCACTTTTATGTTAGTATGTCAAGCTCTGACCTTTATAAATCTACTCAGTAGATATATTATTGTTTTGAATGTCCCTGAGGTGTGACATCACCCCGTTCTTGGCCATGTGGGACAGGGGGTGTTACAGATATTTTTTGCTGATCAAACCTTAAAATCTCTAGTAGCTACAACTCCAAGTGCTCCAACGGTTCAAATACCCAGAGTTCTTTCTACCCAGACATCCAAAGAATCCTCTGTCTCTGCAACCATCAAGCCACCCTCTAAATGTACTACGAAAAAAATCCAAGATTCGGAGAGAGTCAAAATGCTTGAAAAAGCTAAAATGGCAAAACAGAAGCCTCCTACCAGGGAATTGATTTACAAACTGATGTATGCGGATAAAGATGAAAAAGTGGTCTTGCAGACACCAGACTTTGAACCAGAGGCTAACCCACAAGTCAAGGACAGATTTGCAAAGATCATGAAAGAAAGGAGATATGTCTTTTCAACTTCTGCCATAAGTAAAATATGTGAAGTGATGACCAAGTTCTATGCCAACAGAGAAATTATATATGCAGAGTATAATGCCGAAAGTGAAGATGGCTATGCTTACACTATCAGTGAGAATGATCTTTTGTTACTAAATCTAGTTAACCTTCTACCTCTTGGAAATATCTTAAGGAGCGGCAAGACAGAGGTCAAGACTATTTTGTTGCCTTCCAGAGATTGAAGAGACTCATGGAAGCATTTGTGGAGTATCGGGCAAAGGTAGATTTCCAAACTGCCATGGAACGAAACCAAACGCGTCTAAGTGTTACAGCTCTAAATGAAAATTTGGAAGGAGTGGATGGATTAAGAGTTGGCACGATAATAACTGAACAAGAGGTGGGGATTGTGTTTAGAAGACCTCAAGGCAGACGGTTCTTTAGAATAAAAGAGGGTTTCAAATACTCGTCAGAGATTCTAAGAGTGTTGCATGGATTGGTGGTGTAGAAGATGGAAGACCTAAATTCTAAAGTCAGAAAAGCTGCTTGTGATATGGATTTTTGCAGCAAAGGGATCGTAAGCCTCAGGGAACTCACAACCACTTTCTTCCAAATCATTAGCGGTCATCTAGAAGCTCCATTTTGAGCATTACTTGTAATCTTAAACCTTGTAATTTCATCTTTTGTAATGTAATGAATTTTCTACTTTGTCTTTTTCAATTACTACTTGTATTAGTTCTATACTCAAACTTAGGGGGAGATTGTTAGAATATAGTTCTATGTAAAAGTATGAAGAGAACATCTTTCCAGAAGATTGCCTCTCCAGAAGACTACTCTTTAGTAGAGGATGACTCCAGAAGACAGTCTACAGATCCAGAAGACAAAGATTCTTCTGGATACTTACACAAGGGCCTACACGTGACATCTGACGTGGCACAAGGCATGGCCTTAGCATGTGACAAACTCTAACAAAATCAGTTAGATACTTTGCCTACGTGTCAGTCCGTGATAGGATAGCTCATAGACTTTGATCTATGTTATAGTATAAATAGATAAAGTGTCCCTTTTATTAAGAGTCAATTGTCTTGGATAGAACGAGAGAGATGAATTTGTATTTTCAATACTGTAACCATTCGGCATCTTGAGTGAAATACAAATACACTTTGATCGATATGAATCTGTTCATCCAATTCAATTTATCCATTCTAGTTTGATTGTTAATTATAAATTGCTTTCGATTACTATTTCATTATATAAACTGTAATCAACTTTCTTTGAGTGTAAATTGGGCTATGGATTCCTACATCTATATTTACACAGTGATTCAGCAGAAACAACTTATCTTCAAGCCTTAAAATATACAAATCAAAATTGTTGAAACCAATATGTGTGCCATCTTCTCTTTCAGCACCAATATTAATGAAATTAATTCTGTCTATACACCTTCTATTCACATAATCAATTTTCTTTATTACAGATGAATCATGCATATTTCTGAGCCTGTATCTCTAATAACTGACTTCAATTGAATAACCTTTGGGCCAGCTCCCATCAAAGAAATGCTCTAAGTAGCAACCATTCAGATTCCTTATGTACATATTTACAAGGTTATCTTCTGGAAACACTGTTCTTTCTTCTTCATCATCATGAAAAAAAAAATTCTTTAACAAAAATCTGGTCTACCACTGGAATCTCAATTCTTGATATAAGAATTGGATCTCTATATTAAAAGGTATGAACTGGAAACTTTTCATCTAGAACTTCACTGTTGTACATCACATCTGATAAGTGCATGAATGACATAGTTAAGTGTACCTCCTTAACTTCTTGATTATAGAACCTTTTCAGAACAGAAAGATCTCCAACAATAAATCTGACATTCTTATTCCATGATGGATTAAGAAAACCTGAAAAGAATCACCATCTCCCTCATCAACTCAAAAACATTTAGAAGATCTTCATCTACTCTTCTATTTTTAAAAACAACTTCTGGTCTCCATAGAACTATGTCTCTTATATCTCTGACCTATTCTTCATCATCAAACATTATTACATCACCCATATCTCCTGGCTCACCAAATTCTTCTTCGTTAGCCATATATTCATTGATCATATCTTCATTTGAATCAGGCAAGACATGTGTATCATAAGAGAGTTTTGAACCATTTAAATCATTCAAATCTACCTTCTCTGTTTCATAACTTTCTTTAACAACTTCAAGAACTAATTCAGGTACTTCAGACATTTCTCAGTAACCTCAGCCTCAATGGATTCAGAAACTTTATCTGGACCAGAAACATTCTGAACATAAATTGTATGCAAAACTGGTGCACATAAATTGTTTATCAAATATGAAGAACTTCATAAGTGCTGCTCTGGAACTGTAAGAGCTATCAGAGATAGGCTGGTAAAAAGGTTGAAAAGAAGACCAAAGAGTGTTACTCTTGAACTTTTGAAGCAAACGGGGAGATTGTTAAGTTCTGAAGAATTGCTTCAAAAGATACCTTCTAAAGATGCAGAGTTCAGATCTTCTAATCTAAAGATGCAGAGTTCAGATCTTCTGAACTGGATAATGAAGATAAAGCTAAGGAATTCTCAGAAGAAGACATCAAAAGAGAAGACTTCAGATGAAAAGATAAAGAAGCAAAGCATAACTTCTGAAGTGCTGAATTCAAAAGTTCTGAAGAACACTCTAAAGACCAACTTACATGTGTATAGAAGTCATTGGTCTGACATTTACCTAGCTGTTAGTTTAGACTTTCTCTACTTGTATAAATACAGATTCAGTTTGTACATTTACAGTTGCCCATTCTAGAGAGAGAATACTTATACTTTCCACATTTGTTCATACTGCAAGCTTGTGAATATCAATACAACAGCCGACATCTTTCCTACAAATTCTTTATTTCTTATATCTTTTTTGACATTCTGATCTATGGGAAATATCAATTGGTATCATAGACGTTCAACTGTTCTTGATCTAGGTTTCTTGATTCTTGATCAGATTCTGTCAGATCTGACAATTTCTTGAATTTTTTTCTATTATATTTGTTCTTATAGTACATGTCATCCTTGACTAGAGTGCCTTTGCACTCAGCAGAAAAGTGCCCAGGCTTACCACATCTGTACAATCTATCAATTTTCTTCCTTGATGTTTCCTTCTTCTCTTCATCCTTCTTCACAACCAGAGGTGCTTCTTGCCTTGGTTGATGGTTAGCTAGACCTTTCACCTATGTCTTGTCTACCTCTGTTCTAAAATGACCTATTTCCAAACTTTCGAGTGAATTGTTTAGTGACCAAGGGCAGAGATTTGGCAAATGCACCAATTTCATCGTCCTCTGAGTCAGAGTGTCTTGACTCTGTATCTCCTCCAGACATGTGGGCCTTGCTTTTTCCTCGTTTGTCTTCTTTTGTATCAACTCTACTTCTTCTGCTTGATTGTCCATGGGCAGCTCCTTTTGATGTAGAGATCAAAGCTAGCGGACCACCAACACTCATTTTCTTCTTCTGTTACCTCCTTCTCATATGCTTCCAGATCATGGTTTGCTTGCATAGAAATAGACAGATTTGACCACTCTTCATTCAAACGTTTGAGAAATAAGTCATTGTTGTCTTCCTGTGATTTCACTATATCACATCTTCTGCATAGATTAATAAGAGTATTAAATCTATTATAGGCAAAGCTTGGAATATGTTATAGTCATTCAAAGCTTTTGCTCTTTTGTTCTTCCTCATTTTGGCATCACCCTCGAGTTGATTGGCTAATTGATCCTACAGTTCTTTGGCCGTATTACAGGAATCCAAAGATTGAAAGATTTCATTGGGAATAGCCATGATGAGAAGCCTTTACGCTTATAGATCAACTTCAACTTTATTTTTATCCTCATCATCCCAAATCATTTATATCTTTTGGGATTCGTTGAGTCGGGATTTCTTCCGTGTTCACAGTAGCTGGAACTCGTGGAATATTGGTCATCGGTATATAAATTCCACTCAAAACAGATGAGTATAAATCTAGATCAAGGCTTTCATAGAAATTAATCATACGAATTTTCCATTTGGGGATATTCATCCCTTAGAAGAGTAGGAGGTTTAGTCAATGATCCTGAACTATACATGGCGTTCCAGTTTGGGTTAGCCATTTTTCAGAAAACAGGGTTTTAGAAATTTGGAAGGAAATCGAGAATTCGAAGATGAAAACTGGAATTTGAACAAACAAAACTCAACACGAAAGAGAGCAATACACAATTCTCAGATGTAACAGTAAATGACCACTAAGTTAAGCGAAATTGACGATGAACAGTCAAAAGTTTGTAAAACAGTGTATGAGTTAAAAACAACAGTTAGAATCGAGAAAATCTAGTTTGAGCGAGGATTTATCCATTAGGATTTGATCTGCCAATCAATAAATTGATTAGAAGGCTCTGATACCTGTTATTGGAACCTAGATCCTCTATAACATAAGTATTTGGTGAATATGAAAGAGTAGAAAGCGGAAGCACAATTAAATCACCAAATTAACTAGATTAGATGAATGTAAACAGTAAATAGAGTAACCAAACAAACTCAGGAACTGATCAGCAAGTCATCATGTGTATTGATGAGTAATTTGAGGAATTACAATGAAGAACACCAAGAATACACAAAGTAGCGTGTGAGAAAAACTCTCAAATTGCACATTCTATCTCTCTCTCTCTCTCTCTCTAAAACAAATTTTGAAGATATTCTGGTAAAAAGCACACCTATTACATTGAGCAAATTTCTATTTATACTATGGAAATAGGAAAGTCAACACATTAGCCAATGAGAAGATTCCAAGTTGTAAATTTAAATAACCGATTTTGCACACGTGGCATCCTGTAATAGGTCCATCTATATTAGAGAGTGTCACTGGAGAAAACACTTGTTAATATCCGAGAAGACTTAGGAGTCAGAGACTCTACGTCAGGGACTTAAATTCTGCACAATTTTGACTTGTATTGCCGCGCATGTATCTTCTGCTTCCGAGCTCTGTATCCGAGCTCTTGGTCTTCAGTGAGTTAGTCTTCTGACCAAAAGACTTCAAATACTTTACTTACATTTTCAAACATAGTGAATTTCTACCAGAACAAAAACCTGATTTTCCAATTCTATACGAACAATCTGTCTTTAAAAGGTCAAAATATGAAAATCGACACAGAGCAAGAAAACTTTGATACAAAAACATTTCATACACTTCTGCAAGAAATTTAAGTAAGATCAAGCAAATTGATCTGAAATCTATACAGAAAGGTAATGAAGTTTTCAGCTTTGGAACATTTAATCATATGTCTCTAAATATTAATGCAGAAGAGTTCATTCCTAAACATACTAAAGAAAGCGTGAGACTATCTTATGCAAAAGACTTGAGTGAAACTCTGGATGAGTACATGCTAAAAGAACATATAGATCAAGTGAGAAAAATATTTGAGCAAGATCTGATTTTCAAATACTTCAAATACTTTACTTACATTTTCAAACATAGTGAATTTCTACCAGAACAAAAACCTGATTTTCCAATTCTATACGAACAATCTGTCTTTAAAAGGTCAAAATATGAAGATCGACACAGAGCAAGAAAACTTTGATACAAAAACATTTCATACACTTCTGCAAGAAATTTAAGTAAGATCAAGCAAATTGATCTTAAATCTATACAGAAAGGTAATGAAGTTTTCAGCTTTGGAACATTTAATCATATGTCTCTAAATATTAATGCAGAAGAGTTCATTCCTAAACATACTAAAGAAAGCGTGAGACTATATTATGCAAAAGACTTGAGTGAAACTCTGGATGAGTACATGCTAAAAGAACATATAGAGCAAGTGAGAAAAATATTTGAGCAAGATCTGCTTGATATATTGAATAAGAGCTTTATATCATTTCAAAAACACCCAGAGATAATCCCTTATACTTTCATTTACTCGAACAATTGTCTAGAAAAACACGATGATGACTTTGACATATAGGAATCTCAAAATGTTTTAAACGAAGAGTGTGATGACTTCTTTGAATATTCATAGAAATTCCGTAGTTCTTTTGAAAATAGATTGTCCCCAGTATATGTTTCTACTAGAGCTAAAAATCCCATAGAGGATAAAGCACTCACTATCTCTAACTCAAAGTGTGATTCAGATACATAGGTGGCTGATACTGAGATAAGGGCATCAGGACCAGAAGTCAAAAGGCTTCCAAATGGGATACCAATGAAATTTGTTCCCTTAATGGTGCACAAGTCCTCTATCTAGATGTGTCTTCACTTCCTAGATATGTATCTCAAAGCTAAATCTTGTCAAGAGCTAGAAAGGGAAGCAGAAGTATAAAAACTCATGCTCTCTTGGGCTACAGGTGAAAAAAAACCCAGAATCGGATTTTCATAAACCAAGCCAAGTATGTCACTTACATCTTGAAGAAATACAAACTTCACAACTTTACAACCATGAGAACATCAATTTCTACATGCACTAATATTGACCCTAATCCTTCTAGGAAATTAGTGGATGTCAAGAACTATAGAGGCATGATTGGCTCACTTTTGTATCTGACTGCAAATAGACCAGATATAATGTTTGCAACATGTATCTGTGCTAAATATCAGGCCAATCCAAAAGAATCCCATTTGGCTATATTTAAGAGGATCTTTAGATACCTAAAAGGGACATAATATTTTGGTCTTTGATATCCAGCGAACTCTGGATTTGATCTAATTGATTATACAGATTCTGATCATGCAAGATGCAAATTAGACAGGAAAAGCATATCTAGTAGTTGTCAACAACTTGAAACAAGTTAGTGAGTTGGACATCAAAAAAGAAGAACTGTGTGTCCACATCTACAATAGAGGCAGAATATGTAGTTGCTGCAAGTTGTTGTTCACTAGTCATCCGGATGAAGACCCAACTTAGGGACTACGACCTTGTTTTTGACAAGATACCCATTCTACGTGACTCAGAAAGCACCATAGCCATCACTGCTAATCCTGCCAGCACTAAAAAACAAAGCATATTGATGTCAGGTATCATTTTATCAGGATCATGTGGAATAAAGGTACTATTGAAATGTACTTTGTTTCTAAAGATTTCCAACTTGCTGACCTTTTTACAAAGGCTCTGGATGAGAAAATATTTAATTTCTTAATTATCAAGTTGGGTATGCTAAACATGCAATAGTGACACAGAGCTTTCTATGTACTATACAGAGTCTTTGGATCCATTTCTTAGCATATATATGTTTTCTTTACTATGTTTCATATAGAGCCTCTGTATCTAAATAAGAGACTTCCACATTTTATAAGTGTCAAGCATGCAGAGCCTCTCCATCTCAAACTTTGCACAGGCATTTCTTATCTTTTATTCATCCAAGCATAGTTTGAGGGGGATCCAGAAAACCAATGTATACCTCAAGGGGGAGCATATTTATGATCATCCAGATATTCTGGTCATACTAATACAGAGTTTCTATATCAATGTCTTGATACACCAATCGTTTAAAAAACCATGAACCTCTGTCCTTCATAAGGTATGTCTCTTATTCCCAAAATGTTTTTAAAATGTCTCATAAAACTTGTTCTGATTCAAAAACCCTTTTGAACGACAAGTGTCTATCTATTTCTTGATACAGAGCCTTTGTTCCTTAGAAGTCTTGTCACTTGTATATTTCGGAGTTAGAACTTGCATTTTAAACATTTAGGTATATAAAAGGTGCAAGCTAATGGGCAGAGAAACCCCCTTGCTTTGTACAAGTGCTTCTCTTTACCATTAACAATTGTGTGTTTTTGGGTTCTAATAGAAAGTGCGTTGATATTTAAAGTGACAACCCTGTTATTTATAAAAATCTTTCAAACGTGCCGCGTGACGTTGCTTCACACTCATTTTTCTGAGTATGTCAAAGCCATGTATCATTTACTAATAGGACCTATACAAAACCATTTCATTCACCATGTCCCTTCAGCCGTTTGGGATACTTTTAACACTCGAGTACACTCCAAATTACAATATAAATTCCGGATTTGAGCTCTAATTTCAGTTTAAGCTTTCATCTTCTTCCCAAGAACTCTCCAAGGCAAAAGATGCAACTATTCTCTATTTCTTGAACCTGCAACTATGTCTCAACAATCCGAATCCAACAAATCTCACAACGAGACCTCTTAGATGCTTTATGAAGAAACAAGATCCTTAGTTGTCTTTCTCCCAATCAAATCAAACAACCACAAAGTCGATCTAAACTTTGAAAACTTCTCTTCTGATTTTCACCCTGACATAGGACTATTATCGAAACATCCCTTAAGTCATGCCCTTACCAATACTGGAGATACAATTCCTGAGAAGGTTGTTCAAGAATTTTGACAACCTTGTCAATTCGTATAACGAAGATATGGAGTGATTGGACACTTCCATGTCCCTTAACTCAAAAAGAAATGTTACATTACGGTTTCAAGATCCTTATTCTCATCAGTGTTCCAGAGCCCTACTAAGATGGACACAAGAATTAAGACATACCTTCCTCTCCCAACTTGAGATGGACTTGGAGTTCATCAGGATGCTAGGAACAACAGAACAATCACCTACCCTTCCCAGTTCGTCGTCAATTCCTACCCTCTATCTGGAATATGTTCTTTACTATTGTTAACAGATCCCTGCCCGGATAGATAGGGAGTATGGACATGGTCTGTACATACATGCTCCAATTCTTATATGGAATGTACTTTGACCTACCCTTGAACTATGCCTTAATACGCTTCACGGTATTCAAAGTTGTTGTCATGAAGAAGGAATTAGAGCAAGCAAAGGGCAAACCCCTACCATCCCTACTATCCCCAAGATTTTTACCCCTCCTCATGAAACAAGCAATCGATGTCGAAGAAATACCTTATGATGTAGAGCCAAAGGAAGGATATGCAAATGCAAGGCCCCTATCAAAAAGACTTCAGACAAACATTAGGCCTAAGACTCTAAGAAGAACCTACAAACGTGACGTTCAAACTCTAGAAGGAGAGCTGAAACCCTCCCCCCACCCCCTACCCTCGCTTAGGAAATGCTAGTAAGAAAAATAGAATTTTAAGTGAATCAGAGACAGAACAGGAGACAAGTGAGCATAGGGAAGAGAGATTAAGAAAGGACCGAGTTAGACAAGAGAGAGAAGGATAGCATAGAGGGAACATGTAGAGAGAGAAAAAAAGGAAAGATGATTGCCTGAGAGAAGAAAAAGAAGAATAGTGTACCATTTTTTATTGCACCTAGAGGAGGAATAAGAATCAGAGAGCCAGAGGGGCGAGCAGAGCAAACCATAAGCTTAGAGTCAGAGGGAGTTGAAGGTGAGCTTGTGCGACAAGATGCCCCTAGAGGCACACATATCTATTTCCATCACCCTCCCCCTCTCGTGCAAACAAATTATCTATCTCGGATAATCGAGCATCAAGAGATATTGAAATTGAGGTGCACACCTTGATCCCTAACCAGCCAGACCGTTCAGAGGACAATGATTCTTGTGGTCAAAACATCCAAAGGGAAACCTCCAATCTGGATATACCCTATCAATAGGGTATAGGCATTGAACCTTTTAGTGCCATGTCTCCCCATGGCATGACAGAAATCCCCATAGAAGAATTCTTTCCTTCTGCACTAGCAATTCCAAATCTTCATCTAGGGAGACATCTTAGAGCACTTGGCTCTGTGGATCTTGATAGGCCACAGAGTTCACTTTGACTCTGGAACAGAGGGCCAGTGGAATGCCAACAAAAGATTTGTAGTAGATTCTAACCAAGAGGATGAAGTAGGAGGATCATATAGAAGTCCTTACGAGCCTAACATTCAAACAAGCTCAAAAGAAGGCGGCATAGGAACAACGCCTCACTCTGTCCCATGTGTTGAGACAAAGGTTAGCCCTTCTGTACATGTCACAAAGGATGGTGAGTTCCATATCTTTGTCACCTCTATACAAAACTCCTTGCATGAGTAAAAGATGCAAAGTCTGGTGTAGAGACATCAAATTCTGCATCCGTGTTTAGGGAAATTCGAGACTTTATCACGAGAATCAAGGCTAAGAATTTTTCAAATGCCTGTAACCCGATAACTCTAAGATCTTGACAGATGCTCATTAGTAAACCTTGGAGGAGATGGAGAAAAGAATCAACTCCTCCGAACTAGCCAAATAGAGGATTGAGAAACTTATTACAGACCAGCTGGCACGGGAAACCTAACAGACTCCGCCATTTTTTCCTGTGGCCGAGTTCGAAAACTTCAAGGATGAAATAATGGAGATGATACAGAGCTCCATGATTTCTGGTCCTTCTGTACCAGCCGACTACATAAGCAGATTAGAGATGGTTGCTCTGGGCGATAAACTTCTACAAAGAGTCTCCTCCTTCACTTCTGACCTCAACAATAAAGCCACCACTGCAGCTAAAAACATCAAGAATTCCAATGCTCGGCTCAAAATCAAGACAGACATTGATATGAACAAGTTGACCATGGTTGCACAGGATATTGTAGATCTGTTCGAAGAAAAGGTCAAGATGATGCGTCCTTCAGACCTTCCAATCAAGAAAAGGAAAAAAGAGGTCCTATGCATCTGCATGCAAGGAGCCCAAATCAAATAGGGTTCGATTGGAAGATCAAGAAGACCCAGTGTAGGATCTTATGTGTCCACATCATATGAAAACACTGCTAACGTCACATGAACCTATGAAGGTCACACGCATAGAGTGTGTACATCACAATTTAACCAAATTGGTTATAACCCGCCAGAGTTACAAGTTGTAAAGTGTGAAATTATTATTCTAGTAGAATAATAAATAAAGTGTGTGAAATATAATTATGATTAATTATATGATTTAATTATTAAGTTAATAATTAAATTGGAATAATTATTAAGTTAATAATTATGGATTAGAATAGAAGACTTAAGTAAAGTTTACTTAGGCCCATATGGTTGATTAATTATTATGTTAATAATTAATTAATTAATTAAGAAATACTATAATTAATTCAACTAATCCCATGAGGCTTAATTGAGTCTGGTCCAAGATTAGAGGAGAAACTATATAAAGGCAAGTTGCCTCATTTAGTTCATGACACAATTGAGAAATCTGAAAACTTTCTCTCCTCCCTCTCCTCTCCTCTCTAATCAACAAACACACACACAAGGAGAAATCGATTTCTCCTTGGTGTTCTTCGGGTATCCGGGCTAACAACCATTCGTGATCGGATTCGCACTCGCGTGGATACCGCTAGAGGAGATATGTTTTGATCTCTAACACTCGTTGTTGATCAACCAATCGAAACCATTAAATTATTATTCTAAACCCCATTTGGTTGCGTTTTAATCCTTAAAGTTGTTAGTAACAGATCCGGACTATCTAGGGTTTTGTCGGTTATTGGTTATTTCCGGAGCATGTTCTTGAGATCCCGGTGAAACCCTAAAGTGGTATCAGAGCCCCGTGACAATGACTTTAGGGATTGAATCAATATAAAATTGGTTAAAAACATGAAACATTTGGTCGTGCGCCACCATCGCCGCCGTCGTGCACGTCAATCCGTGTCGCTGTCGTGCACCACCAGCATCGATAGCCACCCCTTCGGGTGGAGTGTTTCCGGTTAGTTTGGTGGTTTCCCCCTTTTCCGTGAATTGGGCTTTTAGGATTTCTCGGTTTGGGCCCGTTTAGGCCTAATAGGGTTTTAACCTATTTTGATTGATTTGTTGAGCTTGATATTTATATTTAAATGGACCCAAGCCCATTATGTTTTTGGTTGATTTCCATGGTGGATTCGATTTAGGCCAAGACCCGTGGTTGTTTTATTTTTCCTGTTGGTTAAATTAAAATGTATTTAATTCATGAGTTGTAGTTTTTGCGATATGTGTATCGTTTTTTTATTTCGATTTCATATGTAATGTAATAGTTAGGTTATGTTAGCCTAGTATATTTTATGTAATTGGAAAACCGAAGGAATCGAAGACGGCGTCCCGGAGTCCACCTCGGTTGGCGGAGCTAGTGGGAATCGACATGCGATGTCCTTAGGTTTGGACCAGGGTTTTAGTGTGGACTGACCAAAATCACATAGTTAGGCCTAATCGAATACATATTATGTTTGCGTTTGTGGTTGTTTATTTTTTCATCTTTTAATTGCTTTTAATTATATGTTATAATTATTGCGATGATTTTAAAAAGGGAAAAATTTGTCACGACCACTAATTTCGGTAAATTGTAAATGTTTTTACAAATCAATTTGATAAGCTATCAAACCAACACCGAATTATAAACTTTTAAATGTGTTTATCAAATAATTTAAAATGGTAAATTTAATGAAGTCGGTAAAACCCTTTGTAATTAAAATTTAAGTTTTTCACCACCCCTTTAAAACGATTATCGAACGCACAACTAGTCGGTTTCGGGTGAGCATTGGTGAAGCTGGGTCAGAAAAGTGTGTGGTAAGATAAGGCGCCGACTCACAAGATCATAACATGTTGTGTATGTTCCGCCTGTTATGATAGTCGTGACAGGGACAATTAATTTTTGAGTTGTTACTCAAACGGAAATTGTGACATTTTAGTATGGTTAAACTCATTTGAGGTATTTGTACATTGTGTATTACCCGTCTACAAATGATCTCAAGGTGAAGATGTGAGCTTAAACGTGTTTTTATTTTTAAAGAATCTCACGAAGGATCTAAGAGTTGTGATGATCACAATTGAAATTTGCCTACCTAAATAATTAGTTTTCACCATTTGCGAATTGCCAATTGTGAAAATTAATGAAATACGGATCTTAGCTAGTTTTTTGAATTTTAAGGGTTATTCAAAAATTTTAAAACAAATACTAAAATCGAACTTTATTTCTATAGATGTCTGCTAATCAAGAAAACAAAAAGACCAACCTCTCCCAGTTCATTTTCAACCCATCCTCAACATTGGAATTCTGAATGGATAAAACTTCTTGGAATGGTTCCAATTATTAATTGTCGTACTCAGATTCGAAAAGAAATTCTATGTAATCGAGAATCCTCCTCCTAATCTCCCAACAAGGAACACCCCTGAAAGTGCTCACGTTGCTTGTGATAAGTACCAAAGAGACTCTCTAAGTGTGTCCTATCTTATGCTAGTCTCCATGAATCCTGAACTTCGGAAGGAGCATGAGGAGTGGTCATCCTTAGAAATTATGAACAACCTGAAGGTCATGTTTGGACTACATGTAAGACTTGAAAATTTTAGAACTTTACGATCACTACATGCTTGTGTGATGAAGAAGGGGACATCAATCAGTACCCCATGTCTCAAGGATAAAAGGGTACATTGACCGATTGTCTCGATTAGGATGCCAAAAGTTAGGGGTTAATTTTGTCCTCAAATCTTTGGCTAAATCATATGATAGTTTTGTGCTCAAATATCACATGAATGGCTTGAACGTATCACTTCCTAAACTGCATAGTATGATGAAAACCTTTGAAAAGGAGAATTGCTCCAAGTTGGAGAAAGCCAAAAGTGTCTTGATGATCAAAGCACAAATAGGGATAAGAAAGAAAAGGGGTGGAAAAGTTGTAACTAGAAAAGGGAAGGCAAAGACTGGAAGCTCCAGTCGAACCAAGGAGAATGAGGGAATGATTCCCATGGACTCAGTTTCATCCGAAAGGAACTATCCAGTTCTTTAAGTAAGAAAGATGAAAGCTATGATAGTCGGATCTTTAGGTGTGTTTACTATCAATTTATTCACTTCTGATTATGATTCCTAGGTATTGGATATCGAATGTGCAGCTCACATATGTGCTTCTTCTCCATAGAGACTAAGAAGTGATAGGCAACTGCGACCAGGCCAGTTGGAGCTCAATATGGGCAATGGGACAACAGTTGATGATGTGTCTCAAAGGAAATATGATATGACCCTTTCAAATGGTCTAGTTATGAAACTTAATGATTGTCTTTACGTTCCTAGTATCGTTAGAAACGTTGTTTCAGTTGCATGTTTGAGACAAGATGGATTTACGTTTAAATTCCTTGAAGATGGATCTATGTCTGCATGTTTGCATGGTGTGCTATATTTTATTGTAACACCCTAAAATTTAGAGCGAATTTAAACCAAAATAAAATGCGGAATAATATAAAATTCACCCAATTATTGGGGAAGAGTATATGGGAGTTTACAACATGAGTTAAATTCTACAACAACAACCTAAAAATCTATATTGAACAAAACATAGATTAAACTCGGGTGTTGCTAATATCTTCAAAAGAATGTTCTAATAGTCCAAATATATATACTCTAAGGTGCATATCTCAAAAAGATGCCCTCTCTCTCTCTCGGCACATCATCCCGCTCTTCTCTAAAGAGCCCCATTAAACTGCTTCCCTGTTAAACCATATTTAAATCAAGGTTAGGATTACGCCTAGTGAGAACAAACAGTTAAATGGATAAAGCAGTAAAACATTTGAAATCAAGAATGATACAATTATCCCATTTAACTTCACTTGACAACTGACTCGGTCCTCTATGCCTATGGATTCCATTACATATTAATCTCTAGGCCAACTACATCATTTATTACATAATCATAGTTTCCAATCTACTATATTATTTGTAACATAATCATAGTTACAGTCTACTATATTATTTGTAACATAATCATAGTTTCCAATCTACTATATTATTTGTAACATAATCATAGTTTCCAATCCACTATATTATTTATAACATAATCATAGTTATCCCAACAACTATATTATTTGTAACATAATCATAGTGTTCCAATCAACTATATTATTTCTAACATAATCGTAGTTTCTCAAATCCTCAAGCCTTATAGACCATTTTGCTTTCAAATCTAAGTTTTACCAAAAAGGTAGGTCAAAACATTTTGAGTTCCAAAACCAAATATTATTTCATTTTATAATCTTTCTAAGTGTTTTATGTAAGGGTCGGTCGCAGTTACGAGATCGTATTACAAAGTGATTTACGGTCCCAAAAATTGATAACAATAAATCATTGTGCAAACTGACCCGATACAACGAATGCGGATTATCGAGATCTAAATATTGTATATTACTGTCTTAATAATTCGTACCGATCCACAAACGTAAATTAGCAGTTAAAAGAATTTTATGATCAAATAACGAAAGCGGCACGTAAACGAGACAACACGATTTAACGTGGTTCCACTATCGAGGTGATAGTGTACATCCACAGGGAGAGAGAGATCAATTTATTACTAACCGGGAACGATTACAATGTGTTTACGAGATCCTTGGATCAACAAATCAGCTACCCTATATTTCCTCGTAACAAAGTTTCCTAAGCTGGAAACTAAAACTAAAAACTATATATATATAGTTATATATATATATATATATGAGTTTGACGAGAGAAACAAATAGAAAAGAAATTCTTTTGTTAGGGGTTAATCATTCAAGATGCATAAACATGCATATTTATAGGAAAATTGCTACAGAGTCATCAATTTGTCATATGGACAAATTTATGCATGGTGTTGTCATGCATGTACATGTATATGGATAACATATGGTTTGTAGCAATTGCTTGGGCGCCAAGTTGAAACATATATGCATCATACATCAAATTGATTCAAGTTTGCAACGTGGTGAATTTGTAAGCCACATAATATATGTGGCTACTATTAAACCATAGATTTATGCTTCATCGACTTGTACCGTGTGCTTGGTGAATTGTACGACATCCTAAAAACTTACCAAAAATTAGGTTTTTCAACATTTTAAACCATCTATGATGTTCATTACATCATCTACAATAACTTACTCAAAATCCTTATTTTGACCTAAAAACTCCAAACCTATCCAAATGTATAAATACTTGTAAACATAAGCTTAAATTGGTAAAATACAACAATTTATAACAATATTTGAGGTTATAAAGTTTGGATTTGATCTCACCAGCTAGAGTTTGAAGAAACCCTAGAATTATCTCCTAAAATGTGGAAGAAGATGAAGAGAATGGAAACTTGAAGAAGAACGCAAACCCTTGATGTTTGATCCTCAAATCCTCGACTTCAATGAGGAGTAATTACTTCGGTGAAGTAGATTCCCGGAAATAAATGATCAAGGTTCGATTTTAATGAAGACGATGAGAGAAAATCGTGAATAATAAAGTGTGTTGGTGAAAAGTGAGCTAAAAATTGACTTAAATGCATCTACCAGCGTCAAACATAGACTAGGGCGAGTCTCAAGCGAGTCTTCAGCGAGTCTGAAATCTGGGTGAGTCTCAAGCGAGTCTTCGGCGAGTCTGGACTGGCCTAGCCTTCGGTTTTCGTCTCCAATAGTGAATAATGCGAGTCTCAAGCGGGTCTGAGCCGCCCAGGACTCGCCCAACCCTTTAAACCACTCCAAAACTCTCTTATTTTGAGTTTAGATGCATACCTTCAAACCCTCTTCATTCAAAAACTAATTAAGCATGAAAATTTACCTTAGGACATCATAATCGACTATATCAAATGGATTTAAACCTGCATAAACGTTCAATTTATAAATTGATTCGTTCTCAATGGTTTGGGTTTTTGGTAGAATTTTCCGGGTGTTACAATCCTCCCACCCTTGAAATTAATTTCGCCCTCGAAATTTTACACGCTAAACAATAATTTAAGATATCTTCTCTTCATGTTGTCTTCCGCCTGCCATGTCACGTTCGATCCTCGGTGATGCTTCCATTGAACTTTAACCATGACGATTTCTTTATGACGAAGTTCCTTTGATCTTCTTTCCAAAATGGTTTCCGGCTCTTCCACACAATGACTATTGTCCACTCGAATTTTCGAGAGTGGTATTACACTATCTTCTTCCGCCAAATATTTCCTTAAATAACAAATGTGGAACGTGGGGTGTATACCGGCCATTTCGGGTGGCAATTCCAACTTATACGCTTGTCGTCCCACCTTCTCCAAAATTTTAAACGGTCCAAGGAAACGAGGACTAAGCTCCCCCGATTCCCGAACCTTATGATACCCTTCCAAGGAGATACCTTAAGCATTACTCGCTCCCCACTTGGAATTCCATGGGTCTACTCTTCTTATCGGCATAACTCTTTTGACGATCTTGAGCCGCCTTAAGTCGTTCACGAATAAACTTCACTTTATCGGCCGTCTCTTGTACAATTTCAGGACTGGCAAATTTATTTCACCCGCTTCCAACCAACACACTGGTGTTCTACATTTCCGTCCGTACAAGGCTTCAAACGGTGCCATTCCGATGCTAGAATGGTAACTATTATTGTAGGCAAACTCCACGAGTGGTAGGTGCGAGTCCCAACTCCCACCAAAGTTGATGACGCACGATCTAAGCATATCTTCGAGTGTTTGAATGGTCCTTTCACTTTGACCATCGGTTTGGGGATGGTATGCGGTACTCAAATGAATTTTGGTTCCTAATCCTTTTTGCAAGCCATCCAAAAAATTTGAAGTGAACCGACTATCACGGTCTGAAACGATAGTCAAAGGTACACCGTGTCTTGAGACGATCTCGTTCACATAAAACTTAATAAGTTTGTCAACCGGCCCGGCTTCCCTCATGGCTTGGAAATGAGCACTTTTTGTCAACCGGTCTACCACTACCCAAATGGTATCGTGACCGTTCGAGGTCCTTGGTAATTTTGTTACAAAATCCATGGTAAGGTGATCCCATTTTCATTCCGTCAAAAGTAAGTGTTGCTTTACCATCACCTCATCCAAAAGTGCCTTTGCTTGAGATACTTTGATTCGGTCGATCAAGCTAGACATTATGTCAATCCTTTTAAGTATGGCACTTCCACTACCATATCCTTTCATCTAAGAGCATCCGCTACCACATTTGCTTTACCCGGGTGGTATAGAAACTCACAATCATAATCCTTGAGCAACTCTAACCAACGTCGTTGCCTCATGTTTAGCTCTTTTGATCAAAAACATATTTCAAGCTTTTGTGGTCGGTATAAAGATTACACTTGGTACCATAAAGATAATGCCGGCATAACTTCAATGGAAAAACCACTGCGGCTAATTCCAAATCATAGGTAGGATAATTCGTCTCGTGATCCTTGAGTTGTCTTGATGCATAGGCAATCACCTTGCTTCTTTGCATCAACACACATCCTCAACCCATTTTGATGCATCGCTATACACCACAAAATCTTCTGATCCTTCGGGTAAAGAAAGGATCGGCGCTTCGCATAATTTCTTTTGGAGAGTCCGAAAAGATTTTTCTTGCTTTTCGGTCCACACAAACTTCATATTCTTCTTGTTCAACGCTGTTAGTGAAGATGAGATCTTGGAAAAATCTTGAATGAATCTTCGATAATAACCCGCCAACCCTAAGAAGCTTCGAATCTCCGACGGAATCTTGGGCGATTCCCAATTAATCATTGCCTCGATCTTTGACGGATCCATTTTTACTCCTTCATGAGTGACCACATGAGCCAAGAACTGGACTTCCTTCAACCAAAAATCACACTTGGAGAATTTGGCATATAACTTCTCTTTTCGCAACACTTCTAAGACTTCTCGAAGGTGTTGCTCATGGTCTACCTCATTTTTTTTTAATAAACGAGTATTTTATCAATGAACACGATCACTGACTTGTCAAGGAAGGGTCGGCATACTCGGTTCATTAAGTCCATGAACACCGTCGGTGCATTTGTTAAACCAAATGGCATTACAAGGAATTCGTAATGGCCATACCTCGTCCTAAACGCCGTCTTTGCCACGTCTTCTTCCCTCACCTTTACTTGATGATAACCCGAACGAAGATCAATCTTCGAGAAGCACCCCGGCCCTTAAAGCTGATCAAAGAGATCATCTATTCTTGGGAGTGGGTACTTATTCTTCACGGTAGCCTTGTTGAGTTCTCGATAATCGATGCATATCCTCATTGTGCTATCCTTCTTCTTCACGAATAAGACCGGAGCTCCCCAAGGTGACGAACTAGGTCTCACAAATCCCTTCTCTGAAAGCTCTTGTAATTGGGACATCATCTCTTGCATTTCGGATGGTGCCAAACGATACGGCACTCGAGCAATTGGAGCGGCCCCCGGCACAAGGTCGATCCGAAACTCTACTTATCGGTTGGGTGGTAAACTGGTCAAGTCTTCGGGAAACACATCGGGAAAATCACTGATGACCCGAACATCTTCAATCCTTTTCTTCTCCACACTCGCATCCATAACGTTCGCCAAGAATGAGGGGCATCCTTTGGCTAGGCACTTACATGCTTTTGCCAAAATCAATAATGCAACCTCGCCACTTCTCCATTCCCCGTAGATTATCACCATGCCGCCATCCGGTAACGGAATTCGGATCAATTTCTTGGAGCAAATAATCTCGGCTTGGTTCTCGGCCAACCAGTTTATCCCAATCACCACATCGAAACTCCCTATCTCCATAGGTATGAGGTTTACCGAAAATTGTTTCTCTTCAATCTTTAACGTACAACCTCTAAGAACTTTCCGAGCTAACACTGTCTTACCATTGGCTATTTCTACTATTTGCACATCCTCTAGGGTACTAATAGGAACAAGAAGTTTCGGGTAGAAAGTAGTAGACACATAAGAGAAAGTAGCACCGGAATCAAAAAGAATACGAGCGGGTACGGAGTTAAGAAGGAACATACCCGTCACCACGTCTGTCGCCGCCTTTGCCTCCTCTGCGGTCATCTTGAACGCCCATCTCGTAGTTTTGGGGACATTCTCTTTCCTCAACTGACTTCCTCCCGTCGTCAACTTCGGGCAATCCCTACGAACGTGCCCCGACTCCCTACATTCATAGCACAGAGGCCCTTTGATTGGGCAATCCCGACTAACGTGGTCAGGTTTCCCACACTTGTAGAAACCATTAGGAGTGGGGTTACACGGCCCAAGTGTTTGCTTCGACATTTAGAGCACCAACTAGGCTCCCTCCTATCATCAACCCTTCGATTGCTGTTGTTGTTGGTCGGCTTCTTGGAAGGCATAGAATTGACCTCCCACCTCCTTTTCTCCCCCACAACCTTCTTCTCTTCCTTTCCTAACTCGTAGGTATCCTCCACTATTTGTGCTTGATCGATGGCCTCTCTTAGAGTAGAGGTCCTTGCCATCTGAAACATTGCCATCATGTCAGATGGCAATCCCTTAATATACGCCTTCATTTTATCCTTCTCAGTCGGAGCTACGTGCTCCACCATATCCAACTTCTCCATAAATAGTTCTGTATACTCACTTATTGTCTGATCCCCTTTCTTGGGGTCTCGAAACTCATCCATGATGCGATCGATGGCCCTTTCATTGCAATACTTTTCCTAGACTTTCGCCTTGAACATCCCCCAAGTTAACATCGAAACAATCACTGGGCCAAAAGTTTTAGTGGTGACATTCCACCATCTTAAGGTCACGCCCCTAAGCATCTGAGAGGCAAACTTCACTTTCTGGTTCTCTTCACATTCACTCGGGTGGCTTGGAGCATAAGAAGGTTTTGTATGAACAACCCCTTCCCACTCTTCTTACCTCCGTCACCGGGGTATCCTCAGTAACCGGAGCGACTCCATCCCCTTCGGAACCTCCTATAGCGTTCTCGGCAGTTTCTTCATGCCTTCGGTAACTGGCATCCCTTTCCTCAAACATCTTGAGCATATTCTCATGTTGTTGTTCAATCATCATGTTCATTGCCTGCAATAAACGAATCTGAAATTCATCTTGTGAACCCGCCTCTGTCATTATAGCACCTCCCGTATTAAGATTGATCGGTGGAATAGCATTCAATCTGGACACGGGAATACTCGTACGTGGACGAACGAGTGGAGGTGGTTGAGGAATAACCGGAGGTGGTCGAGTAACTGGGGTGGTTGAGTGACTTCTGCTGCTGCTGTCACGTCCTGATTCATGACACTGTTGTTTTCCCCAATCAATTTCATTACGCGATCGGGTTCGCGTATTCACCATCTTAGTCTGTCAAGATGGTAGAGCATGAGTAAGACAAAGCTAACATAAATACGTATAACACATTCGTCAATCATCGTAACAATAAGAAAACAAGCACACTCACATAACAATATACCCAAAATAGCATTAGCTACGTGATATCTTGAATATATCATATCAGTAAGAATTCTCATTACCAAATTTACATTTCATGATCAGTGCATTTTCGTCGACTCTAAAGCTCTCCTATCTCAAGAGTGTCTATCCATACTCACAAATCAACACTTAAAGTCTCAGCTTAAGTCTAGGCATCTTAGCTTCATACCTAGTTCACTTAAACTAGAGCTCTGATACCAACTTGTAACACCCTAAAATTTAGAGCGAATTTAAACCAAAGTAAAATATGGAATAATATAAAATTCACCCAATTAATGGGGAAGAGCATATGGGAGTTTATAACATGAGTTAGATACTACAACGACAACCTAACAATCTATATTGAACAAAACATAGATTATACTCGGGTGTTGCTAATATCTCCAAAAGAATGTTCTAATACTCCAAATATATACACTCTAAGGGGCATATCTAAAAAAGATGCCCTCTCTCTCGGCACATCATCCCGCTCTTCTCTAAAGAGCCCCATCAAACTGCTTCCCTGCTAAACCACATTTTAAATCAAGTGTTAGGCTTACGCCTAGTGAGAACAAATAGTTAAATGGATAAAGCAGTAAAACATTTGAAATCAAGAATGATACAATTATCCCATTTAACTTCACTTGACAACAGACTCGGTCCTCTATGCATATGGATTCCATTACGTATTAATCTCTAGGCCAACAACATCATTTATAACATAATCATAATTTTCATTCTACTATATTATTTAAAACATAATCATAGTTTCCAATCTACTATATTATTTGTAACTTAATCATAGTTCTAATCTACTATATTATTTGTAACATAATCATAGTTTCCAATCCACTATATTATTTATAACATAATCATAGTTATCCCAACAACTATATTATTTGTAACATAATCATAGTGTTCCAATCACTATATTATTTCACATAATCATAGTTTCTCAAATCCTCAAGCATTTCCACAGACCATTTCCTTTCAAATCCAAGTTTTACCAAAAAGGTAGGTCAAAACATTTTGAGTTCCAAAACCAAAGATTATTTCAATTTATAATCTTTCTAAGTGTTTTAAACCATCTATGATGTTCATTACATCATCTGCAACAACTTACTCATAATCCTCATTTTGACCTAAAAACTCCAAACCTATGCAAATGTATAAATACTTGTAAACCTAAGCTTAAATCAGTATAATACAACAATTTATAAAAATATTTGAGGTTATAAAGTTTGGATTTGAACTCATCAGCTAGAGTTTGAAGAAACCCTAGAAATATCTCCTAAAATGGGGAAGAAGATGAAGAGAATGGAAACATGAAGAAGAACGCAAACCCTTGACGTTTGATCCTCAAATCCTCGACTTCAATGAGGAGTAATTACTTTGGTGAAGTAGATTCCTGGAGATAAATGGTCAAGGATCGATTTTAATGAAGATGATGAGAGAAAATCGTGTATAATAAAGTGTGTTGGTAAAATGTGAGCTGAAAATTGACTTAAATGCATCTACCAGCGTCAAACAGAGACTAGGGCGAGTCTCAAGCGAGTCTTCGGCGAGTTTGTAATCTGGGCGAGTCTCAAGCGATTATTCGGTGAGTTTGGACTCGCCTACCCTTCTGTTTTCGTCTCGAACAGTGAATAATGCGAGTCTCAAGCGGGTCTGAGCCGCCCAGGACTCGCCCAACCCTTTAAACCACTCCAAAACTCTCTTGTTTTGAGTTTAGATGCATACCTTCAACCCTCTTCATTCAAAAACTAATTAAGCAAGAAAATTTACCTTAGGACATCATAATCGACTATATAAAAAATGGATTTAAACCCGCATAAACGTTCAATCTATAAATTGATTCGTTCTCAATGGTTTGGGTTTTTGGCAGAATTTTCCGGGTGTTACATTTATAGCCAAGCCAGTTAATGGAATTTATGAAATAGATATTCATGGTGATCTCAATCCTAAATCAATATACAATGTGAATGCTAAACGACTTAAGCAAGACTTAAATCAAACATGTTTGTAGCATTGTCATCTTGGCCATATAAACAAAGAACGCGTTGCCAAGCTCCAAGTGGATTACCCATATGCAATCCTTTGTATAGACGCTGGGGCGGGCGGACACTAAGATGGAATAGGCCTGCTTCATTTTTAATAAAGTTACCAAACGAAAGTTTTTGTTACTTTTTTTCGACCCTTCTTTACCCTATAGAGATACTGAATAGAAAGGGGTACGGGATCTTGGAATCAACAGATGATTCTTTTGATAAATGTGAATCTTGTTTATTAGGGAAGATGACTAAGACACCTTTCAAAAGAAAGCCTGAAAGAGCAAATGAGTTGTTGGGAGTGATACATACTGATGTATGTGGGCCCTTCAACCCAGCCACAAGAAATGGTTGCTATTACTTCATTACACTTACTGATGATTACAGGAGATTTAGATATGTTTATCTAATGAAGCACAAGTCTGAAAGCTTTGAAATTTTCAAAGAGTTTCATAATGAGGTAGAACACCAACTTGGCAAGAAGATAAAAGCCATTCGATCTGATCGAGGTGGTGAATATCTGAGCCATTAATTCACAGAGCATCTTAGCAAGTGTGGGATTATATCCCAACTTACTCCACTAAGAACACCACGACATAATGGTGTGTCTTAAAGGAGAAATCGTACCTTGTTAGATATGGTTAGGTCTATGATGAGTCATACCAAGTTGCCTATGAGTTTTTAGGGATATGCTTTGGAAGCAGCCGCCAAATTACTAAACAATGTACCAACCAAGAAGGTAGACAAGACTCCATATGAGATGTGGAGTGGGAAAATCCCAAATCTATCTTACATGAGAGTCTGGGGCTGTGATGCTTATGTTAAGCGAGAAGCTTCTACGAAGCTAGAGCCTAGATCTGAAATGTCCATTTTTGTAGGATATTCTAAGAAGACTATTGGATATTATTTTTAAAACCCCAGTGAGAACAAGGAGTTCATTTCACGCAAGGCTGAGTTCCTAGAAAATGATTTTCTAACTAAGCCAAGGAACGGGGATAGAATCGAACTTGAAGAAGTTCATGAAACACTTACAAATGCACAGGTTGACACTAGCACTCAACAAGATGTTGAGGATACTAATGAGAGACAAACGATCCGAAGGTCGGGGAGAATTCGTCAAGAGTCGGATAGATACCTAGGGTTTCTAATTGGCTATGACGATACAGTTGATGATGAACCGTCAAACTACCGGCATGGTGTGTCAGGTGAAGAACTTGACAAATGGCATGATGCCATGAAGGCTGAGCTTCAATCCATGGAGGACAACCAGGTCTAGGATCTGGTGGATGCCCCGATGGATGTAAAGTTGTAGGGAGCAAATGGATTTTCAAGAAGAAAACTGACATGGATGGGATCGTGCACACATACAAGGCTAGATTCGTAGCAAAGGGTTTCACTCAAACTCATGGTGTAGACTATGATGAAACCTTCCCTCTTGATGCAGCGAATACCGTGGACAACCTCTTCTAAGATTCGTTGATTCGTTCGACGAATTCCGAATCGTAGGCTTCAAATATCGAATTCAACAAAGAACTCAAGATTTGGGAAAAATCAAAAGTCTCTAAAATTCAGTTGTGTCCATCCAAATTACATCAGAAATGTTTAAATATGAAGACAAAAATAAAACGGACGTAAAAAAGATAACGGGCCAAACGTAAAAGCCCAACAAAACAAGCCCAAAATGACAAAAAAAAAACACTAAAACGTCCATAAGGTCCACTTAAACAGATTTCTTGGGGTTCAAAAGTCCATTACCACTGCGTGCTCCTCTGAAGTAACTTCGATTCGCTTGGTCGACGTCCCGAAACGGACGCTCGGATTCAAAGTTATGGCCATTTAAGTGTGACCCTGTTTGGTGGCTCGATCATAAGCCTCCAAGAACATCAAGGCCCGATCCTCCACGTCCAAGCCCACATCATTCTCCCTTGGGTAGACAAAGTTTGACCTCGAATCTCCAACTGGTTCATCGTCAGAAGGATCTCCATGATAAGGCAACAAATGTTTCACATTGAAAACATCGGCACAACGAATATAACTTGGCAGTTTCAAACGATAAGCATTAGGATTGATCTTCTCCATAATCTCCACTGGTCCAATCATCTTTGCCTACAATTTGTTATACTCCCCAACTGAAAACCGATCTTTAGTTAAAACTGCTCAAACAAAGTCACCAACCTCGAAATCCACTTGCCTGCGTGTCTGATCAACATGTTTCTTGTACTTGGAATTAGCACGAACCAAATTGTCATGCAGAGTTTTATGAACTTCGTGTAACCCGTCCACAAAATCTTGCACCTTCTTTGGAACAGAACCAGCGATAAGAATTGACATCAGATCAAGTGGCCCTCGTGCTTGAGCAGAATAGACCACCTGAAATGGACTAAAACCAGTACTTCTGTTGACAGCATGATTATGAGCAAACTCAGCTTGACAAAGTTTTTGATCCCATGCTTTAACATGATCACCCACCAGACGCCGTAAAAGATTACCAAGAGACCTATTAACAACCTCCGTCTGTCCATCCGTTTGAGGATGGTGCTTACTACTAAAGTTAAGCTTAGTGTTTACCATTTTCCACAAACTGCGCCAAAAATGACTCAGGAAGTGAGTGTCTCTATCAGAAACAATGGAAGAAGGTAAACCATGCAAACGTTAAACAATCCAGAAGAACAACTGGGCCACATTAATCGCATCTGTCGTCTACTTGCAAGGAATAAAGTGGACCATCTTAGAAAAACGGTCAACAACCACAAAAATAGAATCATTACCTCATTGAGTACGTGGCAATCCCAATACAAAATCCATGCTAATATCCACCCAAGGTTCTATAGGAACTGGTAAAGGCAGATAGAGCCCAGCATTGGTGGATGTGCCCTTAGAAACTTGGCAGATTTTGCACCGGTTAACAAACCGCTCCACCTCCTTTCTCGTAGTAGGTCAGAAATATGAAGATTGCACCAATTGTAAAGTGTGATCTCTCCCGACATGCCCTTCACCATGTAACTCCTTGATGATTTGAAGACGAAGGCTTGAGTCCAGGACACATAACCGATTTCCCTTGAAAAGAAAACCATCATGTATATTAAAACCTGATTTCTGCCCACTTTGCACATCTTGTAAAATGACAGAAAAGTAAGGGTCAACAATGAGCTGATTGATGAGAGTGTCAAGGCCTGGCACAGCGACCCTCATAGAGACTAGCATATTACTCTACCTGCTCAATGCATCCGCCACCCGATTACAAGCCCCTGACTTGTGCTTCACAACAAAAGTGAATTTCTCCAAGAAAGCAATCCATCTCCCATGCTTATGCGACACCTTGTCTTGGCTGCGGATATGTCTCAAAGGGTTATGATCAGTAAACAAGACAAACTTCTTATGGAAAAGATAACGACGCCAATGCTTCACAGCTTGAACCACCGCATAGAACTCAACACCATAAGTACTGTACCGTAATTTTGGCCCCGTCAGCTTTTCACTGAAATAAGCAATGGGCCGCCCCCTTGACTTAAAACTTCCCCAATACCAACCTTTGAAGCATCAGTGTGTAATTCAAAAGCTTGAGAGTAATCAGGCAATACCAGAATAGGTGTGGTTGTGAGCTTTTCCTTGATCAACTGAAAAGCCGACTCTGCCGCCTTTGTCCAAAAAAGGTCATCCCTTTCATACAATCTGTCACCGGTGCCATAATAGTGTTGAAGTGTGGAATGAACCTCTTGTAAAATCAAGCAAGGCCATGGAAGCTACGAACTTCAGTTATGGTCATCGGTGTAGGCCACTGTTTGACTGTTGCCACTTTAGACTCATCCACCTGTATCCCTTCTCCAGAAACCACATATCCCAAAAAAAGTACTTTGGGGACAATAAAAACACATTTTTTAATAGCTGCATAAAACTGTCCCTGCGCAGCAAAGCCAAAACTTCCCGTACGTGGTTCACATGCTCATCAAAAGTAGAACTGTAAATAAGAATGTCGTCAAAGTAGACAACCACAAATTTACCAATAAAAGGCCTAAACAATTGGGTCATCACACGCATAAAGGTACTAGGCGCATTTGATAAATCGAAGGGCATTACCAACCACTCATACAACCCTTCACGAGTCTTAAAGTCAGTCTTCCACTCATCCCCAGGCCTAAGGCGAATCTGATAGTACCCACTTTTTGGATCCAATTTTGTGAAAACAGTAGCACCATTGATTTGGTCAAGTAAATCATCCAACCGAGGAATAGGAAATTTGTAACTCACAGTGATTTTGTTGATGGCACGGCTATCAACACACATACGCCATGATCCATCCTTCTTTGGAGTCAGTAGCGCAGGAACGACACATGGACTCATGCTCTCTCGGACGTGCCCCTTAGAAACCAAGTCCTCAACCTGTCGACGCAATTCCTCATGCTCCTTTGGACTCATTCTATAGTGTGGCCTATTAGGCAACTGGGCTCCAGGCTCCAAATCAACATGGTGTTGGATGTCACGTAAAGGAGGCAAACTATCTGGCAATTCTTCTGGGAAAACATCATCAAATTCCTCAAGTAGAGGAACCATAGAATCTGGAATGTCAACCTCCTCAGCCACTTCCTTTCCTATCAATTCAAAGACATTTTCTGCATCCCCAAGCTCCTCATCAAATTGAGCTAGGGTCAAAAGAGTACTCGAAGGTTTGACAACTAACTCTTTTGGCTTGCTAGGCACAAGAGTTATCTTAACACCATCAAATAAGAAACTATAAATACCGATCCGCCCGTTATGATCTATGTTGCGATCATACTTCTAAAGCCTACCCAACAACAAGTGACAAGCATCCATAGAAACTACATCACACCATACATCATCCTTATACTTAGTAGCAACAGAGAAAGAAACGAGAGCTCGTTTAGAGACTGTTACCTCACCGCCCTTCTTAAGCCACTGGAGTTTGTATGGCTTGGGATGATTCTTTGTCTTTAACGATAGCTTTCGAACGGCCTCCTCAGAGATCAAGTTATCACAACTACATTAATCAATAACGAAAGTACAAACCTTACCCAAGACTGTGCACGTAGACTGAAAAATGTTGTGCTTAAGCCAATCATCAACAGTGACCTTTGCTGTAAAACAAGAGCGCCTCACCACCAAATTCACCCCTACATCTCCATCCACGAATTCTTCTTTGTATTCAGGATCTTCGTCATATAAAGGATTGTCTTAATAATCCTTATCACCATCACCATCATGCCAATCTTCATTCTCTGCAAACAAATTCCTCTTCCCCGCCTTCTTACATTCTATGGCCCGTCTCCCCGCAATTGAAACACTTAAGCCCACTGCTACTTGCCCCTTTTGGATTTGGCCCTGCACTGCTACTTCCAGGATTCCTCCGATTAGGGCCACCACGTGGTGTAAGATTGCTTGGGCCAGAACTTCCCCCAGTATTGGCAGATGTGTAAGAACCCACCCAACGGTTCTGTTTCTCAAAATCCAAGGCCCTTTGATGCGCCTCAGACACGGTTGCGGATCAAACAGATTCACAGACTCCATTATCTGAACCCTTAAACCTCCAACATATCGAGAAACAAGTTGTTCCTCCGTCTCTTGGATATCATTACGGGCTACCAACTTGTAAAACTCAGTTGTGTAATCATCAACTGATTTGGCCCCCTGTTTCAAGTTCTGCAACCGTTGGTACATCAAACGTTGAAAATTATGGGGCAAAAAACTGGACCTTAATTGTTCTTTCATCTTTTCCCACGTTACGATCTTTGGCTTTCCAAGCCTTCTTCGGGTTTGCTTCAATTGTTGCCACCAAGCAGATGCTCTCCACGAAGCCTAGTAGCAATCAAAACTACCCGCTTATCTTGAGGACCCCCTTTGAATTCAAAAACTTCATCCACCGTAGCCAACCAGTGTATGAACCCTTCCGGATTCAAACTTTCCCCATCAAATTTCGGGATATCAATTCTAATCCCCGTCTCCCAACGCCTATTATCACTTTCTGGAACTCGTCTGTCCCGCCTTCTCGGATTCCCTTCAGAAGACGAATCATCAAAAAACACGTTTTCGAAATCTTCATCATCCGTATGTGGGGGGGGGGTTCGACCTTGCCGGTTCATCATATCTGCCACCTGGTCGGTTAATTGGTCAACCACTTGATCCAGTCGTGTCTCCATCCTTGACATAAAATGTTGTTCCAATTCTCGTTCATAAGCCTCATCGAGTCTCTGAACGAGTGGGGGTCTCCTGGGAGGCATTAGAACCAAGAATTTGGCTCTGATACCAAACTGATGCAGCGAATAAACGGAAAACTAGATTACCACATTGACTCTTTGAATACCGTGGACAACCTCTTCTAAGATTCATTGATTCGTTCGACGAATTCCGAATCGTAGGCTTCAAATATCGAATTCAACAAAGAACTCAAGATTTGGGAAGAAAATCAAAACTCTCTAAAATTCAGTTGTGTCCATCCAAATTACATTAGAAGTGTTTAAATATGAAGACAAAAATAAAACGGACTTAAAAAAGATAATGGGCCAAACATAAAAGCCCAACAAAACAAGCCCAAAATGACAAAAAAAAAAACAATAAAACGTCCATAAGGTCTTCTTAAACAGCTGAAGTAGCTTCGATTCGCCTGGTCGACGGCCCGAAACGAACGCCCGGATCCAAAGGTATGGCCATTTAAGTGCGTCCCTGTTTGGTGGCCCGATCATTAGCCTCCAAGAACATCAAGGTCTGATCCTCCACGTCCAAGCCACCATCATTCCCCCTGGGTAGACAAAATTCAACCTCGAATCTCCAACAGCTTCATTGTCAGATGGATCTCCATGATAAGGCAACAAATGTTTCACATTGAAAACATCGGCACAACGAATATGACTTGGCAGTTTCAAACGATAAGTATTAGGATTGATCTTCTCCACAATCTCCACTGGTCCAATCTTCTTTGCCGACAATTTGTTATACTCCCCAACTGAAAACCGATCTTTAGTTAAAACTGCCCAAACAAAGTCACTAACCTCGAAATCCACTTGCCTGCGTGTCTGATCAACATGTTTCTTGTACTTGGAATTAGCACGAACTAAATTGTCATGCATAGTTTTATGAACTTCGTGTAACCCGTCCACAAAATCTTGCACCTTCTTTGGAACAGAACCAGCGATAGGAATTGACATCAGATCAAGTGGCCTCGTGGCTGAGCAGAATAGACCACCTGAAATGGACTAAAACCAGTACTTCTGTTGACAGCATGATTATGAGCAAACTCAGCTTGACAAAGTTTTTGATCCGATGCTTTAACATGATCACCCACCAGACACCGTAAAAGATTACCAAGAGACCTATTACCAACCTCCGTCTGTCCATCCATTTGAGGATGATAAGCACTACTATAGTTAAGCTTAGAGTTTACCATTTTCCACAAACTGCGCTAAAAATGACTTAGGAAGCGAGTGTCTCTATCAGAAACAATGGAAGAAGGTAAACCATGCAAACGGTAAACATCCCGGAAGAACAACTGGGCCACATTAACTGCATCTGTCGTCTTCTTGCAAGGAATAAAGTGGACCATCTTAGAAAAACGGTCAACAACCACAAAAATAGAAACATTACCTCGTTGAGTACGTGGCGATCCCAATAAAAAATCCACGCTAATATCCATCCAAGGTTGTATAGGAACAGGTAAAGTCAAATAGAGCCCAACATTGGTGGTTGTGCCCTTAGAAACTAGGCAGATTTTGCACTGCTTAACAAACTGCTCCACCTCCTTTCTCATAGTAGGCCAGAAATATGAATATTGCACCAATTGTAAAGTGCGATCTCTCCCGACATGCCCTTCTCCATGTAACTCCTTGATGATTTGAAGACGAAGGCTTGAGTCCGGGATACATAACTGATTTCCCTTGAAAAGAAAACCGTCATGTATATTAAAATCTGATTTCTGCCCAATTTGCACATCCTGTAAAATGACAGAAAAGTAAGGGTCAACAATGAGCTGATCGATGAGAGTGTCATGGCCTGGCTTCAATCCATGGAGGAAAACTAGGTCTGGGATCTGGTGGATGCGCCCGATTGATGTAAAGTCCTAGGGAGCAAATGGATTTTCAAGAAGAAAACTGACATGGATGGGATCGTGCACACATACAAGGCTAGATTCGTAGCAAAGGGTTTCACTCAAACTCATGGTGTAGACTATGATGAAACCTTCCCTCTTGATGCAGCGAATAAACGGAAAACTAGATAACCACGTTGATTCTACGAATACTGTGGACAACCTCTTCTATGATTCGTTGATTCGTTCGACAAATTCCGAATTGTAGGCTTCAAATATCGAATTCAACAAAGAACTCAAGATTTGGGAAGAAAATCAATAGTCTCTAAAATTCAGTTGTGTCCATCCAAATTACATCAGAAATGTTTAAATATGAAGACAAAAATAAAACGGACCTAAAAAAGATAACGGGCCGAACATAAAAGCCCAACAAAACAAGCCCAAAATGATAAAAAAAACACTAAAACGTCCATAAGGTCCACTTAAATAGCTTTTTTGGGGTTCAAAAGTCCTTTAGGGCCTAACCACAGCGTGCTCCTCTGAAGTAGCTTCGATTCGCCTGGTCGACGGCTCGAAACGGACGCCCGGATCAAAAGTTATGGCCATTTAAGTGCGACCCTGTTTGGTGGCTCGATCATAAGCCTCCAAGAACATCAAGGCCCGATCCTCCACGTCCAAGACCACATCACCTCCAGTAGCCATGATTAAATCTATTAGGATTTTGCTTGCCGTAGCTACATATCATGATTATGAGATATGGCAGATGGATGTCAAAACCGTGTTTCTTAACGAAACGCTAAGCGAGGGCGTGTACATGGAATAACCAGAAGGTTTTGAAGATCCAAAGCATCCTAATAGAGTGTACAAGTTGCTTAGATCCATTATGGACTAAAGCAAGCGTCTAGGAGTTGGAATCTTCGTTTGGACGAGAAAATCAAAGAATTTGGTTTTATAAAAAATAAGGATGAACCTTGTGTATACAAGAAAGCTAGTGGGAGCATTGTTGTCTTCCTAGTTCTGTATGTTGATGACATACTAATCATTGGAAACGACATCCTAAAAGCCTGGCTACGGAAGTGTTTCTCAATGAAAGATCTTGGAGAAGTCGCCTTTATCCTTGGAATAAAGATATATCGAGACAGATCAAGGCGCTTAATCGGACTAATCCATAGTACATATATTGACAAGGTCTTGAAACGCTTCAAGATGGAGAGTTTCAAGAGGGGAAACTTTCCAATGGTACATGGTGTACAACTGAGTAAATCTCAATGTCCTTCATCGAAGGAAGATATAGATCGCATGAAGGGTGTTCCCTATGCTTCAGCCATTAGTTCTATAATGTACGCCATGATATGTACTAGACCTGAAGTAGCTTATGCTTTGAGCATGACTAGTAAAGAATATCCTCAAGTACTTAAGAAGTACTAACGATATGTTCCTGCTATATAGTGGTAAAGAAGGAGATCTGTGTATTCGAGGATACTCAGATGCTAGCTTTCAAACCGACTGTGACGACATCAGATCACAATCGGGTTTTGTGTTTACACTCAATGGAAGTGTTGTGAGTTAGAAGAGCTTCAAGCAAAGCACAATAGCAGACTCGACTACAGAGTCAGAATACCTGACAGCTTCGGACACCGGAAAGGAGGTCGTATGGATGAAGAACTTCATCACAGACCTAGGAGTAGTTCCTAGCATAGATAGGCCTATTGAGATCTTTTGTGATAACGAAGGAGCCATAGCACAAGCAAATGAACCTAGATCTCACCAACAGTGTAAGCACATTCTGAGGAAATATCACATCATCCGAGAGATGATCAATTGGGAAGATGTGAGGATTTGCCAAGTTCGGCCGGAAGATAATCCGACATATCCATTCACTAAACCTATGAGTCAGAGCAAGCATGATTGCCACACTAGCTCTATAGATTTAAGATTTCTAAGTGTTTGAATAGATCTGTGAATTTAGTATAACCTTTTTGGAACATTAAACAATGAAATTCTATATGTTATTGGCATACTAGGTATAAGTAATTACATTAATTCCATTGTGTTCTATATTAACATGTTTAAATCCAAAACTATATGATATGGTTTAAAACTGTCCATGGTCACTTATTACTGGGGGACTGGTGATAAACTAAGATCATATTGAAGTTTGGTTAAGGTCAAGTTGGGCCAGCATGATGCGACTAAAGTCACTTGCACTTGTAGGTTCCAGTGTTGGAAGACCCGCTTTCAAGATCACTTCATAGATCGGCGTCATAAAGTGAATCTTGAAGATGATAGTTATTCATTTATCCTTTGATCTGAGATGCATATTGGGACCTCAAGCATAAGGAGTGTTGTACTTTGATATATGTCTAACGTCGCCTTTAACCGGGTGATTATAAAGACTATGTTGGGTGCAATACGATCTATGTAAGAGTCGTGTGCATGCAATATGAAATTATCTCCTCTCAAGATGAGAGAGAAATCTCTGGTCCCCTCGATGATATTAAATGAGAAATTTATGGTTGTACACAAGTAGGTTGACTGAATCAATAATACTTATTCTCTAATTAAATGTCGGGATCGAGAAACACAATAATTGAACAACCAAGGATGAGCCAAATCTATGCCTCGAGTTCTATTGAGATATCGTGTTGCAAAGAGATATAGAGTCCATTGATAATCACATTCACTGTTGGCAATTGAAGCTGAAGAGCGTTCATTCATTTGACTTTGGGGGTAGTGGCACGTTGCTAGACACATAACCATTGTCTGTGTTTTATGTGGCATGTGCAAGTAGGAGATTGTAGGATCTTATGTGCTCACGTCATATGAAACACACTGCTGACGTCACATTAACCTATGAGGGTCACACGCATAGGGTGTGTAGATCATGAATTAACCAAGTTATTTATAACCTGACAAAGTTACAAGCTGTAAATTGTGAAATTATTATTCTAGTGGAATAATAAATAAAGTGTGTGAAATATAATTATGATTAATTATATGATTTAATTATTAAGTTAATAATTATGGATTAGAATAAAAACCCAAAGCCTTAAGTAAAGTTTACTTAAGCCCATATGGTTAATTAATTATTATGAAATATTCTAATTAATTTAACTAAGCCTTGAGTCCGGTCCGAGATTAGAGGAGAAACTATATAAAGGCAAGTTGCCTCATTTAATTTATAATACAATTAAGAAACCTGAAAACTTTCTCTCCTCCCTCTACTCACCTTTGTAACCGACAAACACACACACACACACACAAGGAGAAATCGATTTCTCCTTGGTGTTCTTCGGGTATCCGGGCTAGCAACCATTCATGATCGGATTCGCACTCGCGTGGATACCACTACAGGAGATCTATTTTGGTCTTTAATGCTCATTGTTGATCAACCAATCCAAACCATTGAGGTATTATTCTAAACCCCCTATGGTTGCGTTTTAATCCATAAAGTTGTTAGTAATCGATCCGGGCTACTAGGGTTTTGCCGGTAATTGTTTATTTCCGCTGCATGCTCTTGAGATCCCTGTGAAACCCTACACCCAGACCAGGCTGGCCCTCGAGATCGCCAAATGGGGCAGACTCAACCTTCTACATCTACACCAACCATTCCTGTTGTACCTTTACCAGCCGTGCCACTTGCTCCATCCACCTCCTTTTCATCAAGACAACAAGTTAATGCCTTTGAATCGAATGAATCAAAGCCAAACTCGACTGTTGATCAACCACAACCACAAATTTTGACAACTCAGAGAGAACCAGAGCCAACAATTTTGGCTTCTGATGGACCAGAGCCAATTTTTGGCCAAGACTCCCCTCTACAAGAAGCAGACAAGAGAAAAAGACCCCTACAAGTTCATCACAACATTGACTCACAGTTTTCTTCTGGCTCAAAGGAGCCCAAGTAGACTCATTTAACAGTCAATGTACTTGAGAATGCAGAACTACCTATTGAAGAATAAGTCACTCTCAGCAGAAGATCCCGAGCAACCAATAGACCAAAAACTATGACATCTATACCCATTTCTTCATCCCCCCAACCTCAACCTCAAGCCTCTAGTCTAAGCCCAATATACAGACTAGAAGACACAATGCTAACAATAAGAGACCAACTCGATGCCATGAGAAGACCTTTACCCAAGAACATTCCTCAAACTACAAATGCGCAGAGATACCAGTATATATACCCAGAGCAAGATTTCCCTGTGAGAAGAACCTTCAATCTTCATCCTGCGATCCAAGAGCACATCAGGTTTAGATTCATCAAGCAACACACCAGCAACCCTCTGCATGTTTACTCTAAGGACGGCACTAGAGATGTACATAACATCAAAAAGATAACTTTCACATACGACCAGATTATTTATCATGAGTTATATAGTAGAAAGAAGCAGCTAGGTTTGATACAATCACATATTCTGATTTGATCAACCTCAACCTATATGATTTGATTCCCTTGTACTGCCACACAGATCAGAATAAGGACAGCGGGATACTCTGTTATAAGGCAAGCAATAAAGGAGTGAGTGGTCTTTTCAAGCAATACGGATTTCCAAGTGGGATTCGAGAATGGGGTCGACAACCTCTGTGTTACTGCACCAAAGGAGTATGTGGATAATTTGAAGAACTATCCTTCTGGCACAATATTGGTGGCACCAAAATAAGGATTTGTGTACAGGATAAAGACAAACAATAGAAGGTTTTACAGAAGAAGTGAGATAAGCAAGTATTAATCAGCTATAATCAGACACCAATTGGTGAAGGTGAATCCTATGGCTGAGGATCAGAAGGCTGTTGGAATAAAGCTTATATTAGACGTTGCCTTAATGATAAGTTTAGAAAGCTCATCAAAAAAATTAAGAGACTCTGTATAGTTTGATGTCGATGTAATTTGTATCTGTTCCAAAAAACAATTTAAGTGAAAATCATTTCAGAGGACCATGTTGGCATCTTGCTTTCTAGTTAATTTTTAACTTTTCTATAAATCTTTTTTTACACTTAGGGGGAGATTGTTAGAATTAACTTTGTATATAAGTGTAAGTAAAAAAGTAGTCAAATCTTCAAGTCAGAAGACTTGGTCGATGGGGAATCAGAGCTCAAGTACAGAGCATGGAAGTAGAAGAACGAATGCATGCAAGACTAAATTAGAATGATCAGAGCTCGGATCTCCGATGCAGAGCCTCTATACCATACATACAGAGCCTCTGCAGATACTATGCAAAGCCTCTGGTCCAAAAACTTCTCGAATTTAATGCAAGTGTTTTCCCAGTGACACACTCGAGTATAGATGGCCCTATTATAGCATGTCACGTGTGCAGAAGTGGTTATTCACCCTCAAAACATGGGGTTCTCTCATTGCTGGAGAGTTGACTTTCCTATTTTGTATTATAAATAGGAAAGTTGTTTAGGGTTACAAGTGTGCTTTAGCAAATCACTTTTATGATTGTACTTGAGAAATCTGTGAGAAGTTTGAGATCCTTTATACACACACATATTGTATGTTCTTGGTGTAATTTTGAATTCTCATTGTTCTAATCAGTACACATGACGACTACGTTGATCCAGTAAATTGGTTTGTTATTCATGTTCATTACTTTCTTGTATATCATCATATCTAGTTTATTTGGTGAATCATAAATTGCTTCCACTCATAACTCTCATTATGACTATCTTCGACAAATTATTTAGTTAAACGAGGATCTGGACTCCTACAACTACAAACGATTTAACCTAATTTTGTCATAATCCCACCTCTCAAATAAAACCCTAATATCCACAATAAAACCAATAGGGAATGAAAAACACAAAGATGAATATGTCCATACCTGAGATTAAGCTTTCCACTTGATTTCCTTCCAAATCCTTCCTTGCCTCCTTCTCTTCTTATCCCCGTCTCAAAATCACACCTCAAAAACACGAGCACACACACAACATTTTATTTGGTTTCTTTTTAAAATGAGAGTGAAATGAAGACCCAACTCTCTTTTATTGACTAATGACCCCTTAGTACCTGAAATTAAATGCATTGGTCAGAGTTTACCCTCAACATTGACTGCCTTAATAATTAGAAAACTTGGGTTATTACATATCAATGTTAGGAGGTGGGTGGTTAGAAGTGAAATCTCTAAAAGGGGATGTATGTTCAACAAACTTAACATGATGTGAGACATATATTTTGTGGGTTTTTAGAACAAAACGGTAGTATGCCCATTGGGTGGAAGAGTATCCAACAAAGACACATGGTGTTGAGTGTTGATCGAGTTTATGGGAGGTATAAGGTTGTAGCCATGTGTAACATAGGCTACGTTTTCATCTAGTTTGGAGTAAGGCCGAAAAATTGTGAGAAAGAGAATGGTGCGCAACTGTTGGAGTAGGTAATCCATTGACAAGGTAAACGGCAGTTGAGAATGCTAAAGACCAACATTTGAGGGGCATGGAGGCATGATGAAGAAGAGATAGCCCTGTTTCGACAATATGTCTTTGTCTACGCTCTGAATAGCCATTTTGTTGAGGTGTGTGGGAAGCGGAGGTGAGGTGAGTGATGCCATTTATATCAAGAAAAGGGTTCAATTTTCATATTCTCCCCTGTTGTCTAAATGGAGAATGATGATAGGATTACTGAAATATTTTTCAACTAGTGCTTTAAAACGAATGAAAATATCTTTTGTGTTAGATTTTTGTTTGAGGGGATAAAGCCATATATACTTAGAATATTGATCAACAATATTTGTGATATTTGTGACCATCAAAGGAGTAAATAGGAGATGTCCATACATCATTCTAAATAACATCAAATGGCCCATTGGAGCTAATTGCAGAATAAGAGAACGGAAGTTTATGGCATTTATTGCAATGGCATTTATTGCAATCACATGTATTGCAATTCGAATGAGAACTTGGAATAGAAAGGTTAAACATAGTACTAATTTTCTTGAGAAGAAAGAAGGGCAGGTGTCCTAATTGTGATGCCAGTTTAAGGTTGTAGATAGTGTTTGTATGTCCTTCACAAGAAAACAGTTGGGTAAGCAGGGCATCAAAACAGTATTATCAAGACAAAATTGTGAGGCGGAGATTATGTTTCTAAACACGAAAGGAACATGAAGAACATTATTTAAGCGAAAAGAGTGAGAGGGTGTGAGAAGAGATATGAAACCAGTGTTTGATATGGGAAGTGTGGAGCCATCACCAGTGACTAGTTCGTCACCGCCATCATAAGATCATGTAGGGATCTCTAGATTGTTGGTAACATGGTGGGAACCACCGCCATCAAGTAACCACACAGAGGTTGAAAATGGAACTCGCAGTATAGGATCTAGGGTTGTTGGATTCTGTAGTATTCAAGGATGAAGGATTGATCACTAGAGGCCATTGAGATAAGATGAAGAAGGGTTATATGATGAGAAGAAGGGGATTACGAGAATTGATCGATTAAAGCTCTGATACCATATAGAAACTGATGGAAAAGAGCTTATCTATTACAACATTGTTAACATGTATTTATACTTATAAAGAAATGAAAACAAATATATATTCTAGATGATCACAAAAGTAATTACGAGAATCAAATCGAGAGATATTGAGGCAGAGATCAAAGGATGTGATATGGAGGCATAGATAAAGGGATATGATATGGGGACATAGATCAAGTGATATGATATGGTGTATCATGATCACAATCTTTTATCTTCATCATGTATATATACGTATATCAACGAAATCTCATTCTTACAACTTTATTATAAATAATATGCGGCTTTTAATGAGTTAATGAATATGCTGAAAGTTTTCAAGGTAACTTAATAATCGTAATACAAAAAAATCATCTAATTCCAATATAAGGTTTAAGAAAATAGGATGCACGTAGTTCACATCTATTTATTAACAATAGGCGGTCTAATTAATTGGTAATGATGCTTTAATAGATAATGACATAATTTTTTCCTCTTGATTAGCCACCTTAAAATAAGTTTTATTGTATCATCTATAGGTTTGGTAGCATAATCACATTGTCGATTTCAAGATTGTTTAGATAAAACCATGCTTGGTTAAATAACTTGCTATCAAGCATATTAAAATTTTATGCAAAATATATACAACAAAGTTTGATTTAGTACTTTTTGTTTAATGTAACAAAAACAAAATTCTCAATTGATGTAATAAAATTTTAAAATGTATTATTTTGTACCTACTTTGAGTAATGACATGTTGATCTAGTAAGATTTATTGATTTAGATACTCCTTTATGAAAGATTTATGAAAATTTTAAGAAAGTGTATGATGAAGTTGTCATACACGTCATCAAATATTATAAAATTAGCAGGCTACTGGTCAAAGTAGTCAGTAAAAGATAAAAAAAACATTAAAACTTTGTTACATTGATTGAATAAAAGAAAGTGTTATACTATATTAAAAACTAAACTAAAAATCATTGGATTAGGATACATAAAAGTCGGTAATTTTACTTGATAGTCATATATGTGTTTGTAATCAAACACATATATGTGCTTTATGAAGAAAAATTTAAGAGGTGTGACAATTTAAATGAACAATACGGATTTTTTTTCAATCCTATGGTATGGTTTTTGTTATGCACTGACTAACATTTCGTGGACGGTGACTTTTCGATGGAAAATAGGTTTTCAAATGGATTTGCCACAGAATATGCATGTCGTCATTGAAAGTCCAATTTTTAGTAGTGGACTTAAGTTGTGAAAAAAATTAGTAGTGGATAATGGACGGATATCATGGCAAATTTTTAGAACATTTTGGTATCGAAGAGTGAACAATGCACTAAATAACACAATAGAAGAAATGAATACGATGTTTCCAAAGTTTCATAATCATTATGATTATTCTTTTAATCCTAACAAAATAATATTATTGCAGAACATATACTAAAAACCAATTAGTGGTAACGACCTAAAACAGTCTTTGTCCACCGACAAGCTATCTCCCAAAACACACAACAGAGATCCTCAAACAACCTATTTGATATTCTACCCAAAGCTTATATCATTCGTGAAGACTCAAATGATCAGTTGGCACTACACGATTCTGTTCTCTTAAGATTTAGTTTTTGTTCACTTGATATTTAAAATCTTCACTTATTAGTACTCGAAATCCTCAAAAGGATGTACGTTTTGAAAAGTGACAAAATGCTTAGGAAGTATTCATAAGATATAACCTTAAAGATATTTTTACCATCTACAGCAGTAAAACTTTGCACATGTTTTCCAATGAGTTTAAGCAGCCCCAAAGTCCATCAAAAGACAACCGAGTTGTAATAATGATAGCAACTCTTCATTAAATGCTCCGAGAAAAATAATAAGCGGGATTGACATTTCAGAAGAGCATGTACGAACAACATGTATGGATTTTCTTGAGAGGAACTAGAACATGATAGAGTTCCTTTTGACTTTTCTCAATTATGAGAAATAGACAAAGGAGTCGTTAGTTGATCATTGTCAGTGCTTGGAGAAACGACTTACCAAGTAAGAACCGTTGAGTTATAAGCAGTAAAAGTTAGATCATTTGGAAGGTTTCCGACTGATATATTCATTAGTGTTTCAACACATTTCACTGATCATTAGTTAAGATATTAACTGCTATTACATCAAGTCTGGATGATGTATCCACTGATTACTTCTTCATATGTTCTTTAGTATAAGCGGCTAACCTTCATCCATGGTTAAGTCATCAGCGACAATGTCAACAAACGACTTTAAATTAACTAATCCGAATAATAACCAAGTGTTTGTCGATCATCAAATCTCCATTCTAAGTGAGGCTCAATAGAATGTGAGTTTGATTCAAAGCATAAGCAAAAAATAATTCATACATATTTGTATATTCATAACATAAATTTGTATATTCAATGCATATATATATATATATATATTATATATATATATAGAGACGGAGAGGTTAGTTCAACTACAAACCAGTTGAAGGGTACAAACTATACAAAATAGTTCAAATCAAAATAAAAATAATTTTCTTCATGATTTTTTTTCATCAAATGCTGTGATTTAATATATTATTGCACATATGTTTGTTTTACCTTGTGAAAAAAATTGCATGTGACACTTCTACATTATGAAACAAATACATGTGAAACTTTTTAATAAAAAATATATAAAAAACTTTCAACTTATGAAAACAAATACACGTGAAACTTTTATATTATGAAACAAACATATGTGTAATAATATCTTAAATCATAGCATTTGATGAAAAAAAAGTCATAAAAAATTTATTTTTATATTGATTTGAACTAGTTTGTATCCTTCAATTGCTTTGTATTTGAACTTCCCTCTATATATATATTTGTATTTTTCTTGTGATCATATTTAATTTTATCTTTCAATATTGAAAACATATTGTAGCAGAGCAAATTACATTAAAATAGAATGTATTTTGCTTCAAATTTTATTTTGTAAAACATACTTTTTAAGTACTCTATTTTTAGTATCTATATATGACTAAACATCTAAAATTAGTTTCTCTTAAGAATATTTTTGTTTAAAAAGATATATTACATTACCTTTTTCTTACAAAGTTATTTTATGTTTTCTTAATTGCATTAAAGGAATATTACGAATATTACTTTCTCTTAATTGTATCAGAGACTAAATACAACCCTCAATATTGAGTTTTTAAACGTAGTTTCCGAAAATAGTAACAAGAAATAAGTACTTTATATACTGATCCAATTTATTTTTATACAAATGAACGAGAATGAGGGTGGGTATGAGATGTGCCTAGATATGCAAATGAACAAGCATAAGGGTAACTTGAAAACAGGGATGAACCAAATATAAATAAGAGTAACAAGGGGATATCTAGACCTAACGTACAAAGTTAAAATTTATTAGGGTTTATCCATTAACATCGTCAATCAATCAAGAAAATAAGGGTTGGTATATAATCGTTGTCTAAACCATAACCAATGGATGATGGTTGTTCTTCTTGGATTAAAACATCTAATCAACCTCGTTAGAGTTCAAATAAATACAAAAAGATAGTATATTTTTCAAAGTTTTCTATAAAAACTCATTATTAAATAGTTTGACCATAAATTAATCAATGATAACTTTTTTACATGTAGGAAGTTTTGAAAAATGTTTTTAAAACGAATGGGTAATGTTATACCTTCTTAAAGAAAACTTAGCATAAATGGGATAAAAAATTCTAGTATCATATGAATCGAACCATATTGGCAACTCGTTGATATGAACTAGGATTGGTTAGTTTGTATGCCAATTTTAGTGCAATAGAGGTAGTGACAATCAATCCCAGATGAAGATGAATATAGAATGAGATTTGTGAACTTCTTATGAATAAAAAATTATGGACTATAAATTGAGGAGTATTGGGTCATTTGATTGTTTGGGACATGCTATGTTACAAATTAGTATCAGGATTGATATTCATTGTGTCGACATTGATTTGAAGGAGAAAAAGTTATCGAGAATGATAAGTCTGCATCTCCGATGCATGTCATGAAAAGACTTTTGGTTTTTGCCGCATCAGCTTTTCGCTAATGTTTTTTAACAAAAAAAAAACTATTTTTACAATCTTCTCCAATATAAAAATCTTTTTAATCAATTACATTATGAGCTACCCTCGTCTATTTAAAATGTTTTATAAAAGCCTCTCATTTAATTTGTCATTTTAATGTTCACATCAAATTTTGCGAAAACAAAAATTACTTAACATTAAAATTCAAATATTTAAAAACATTAGAATAAGCGATATTGAAAAACTACTTGACATTTTCTTTTCTTTCGAAATGATGTTTGTATTTTATTAAGAAGATTAAGCAATAAAACTCATTGATAAAAAAATATAAGGACAAGAACACACAAAAATCAATTCGTTAAAAAATAAAAGACGATGAAAAGTATATGTTTTTATATTTTTTAGGTATTCGATATTGGTGTCATTTGCTCTTGACGAGATATTTTTAATAATGTATTTTGTTGTAAAATATATTTGGTTTCATCATATGTATATATTTAATAAATTAAAGAGTAAACTACATACTTGGTCCCTAGGGTTTATTGGTTTTAACAGTCCGGGTCCCTAAAATGAAATATCTATGACTTGCATCCTTGTGGTTTCCATTTCATAACGTATTGGGTCCCTAAAACTAACTTTGTTAGACTTTTCTGTTAAGTAGGTTAAGTAAAAGGGTCATTTTGGTCATTTTAAGTTTAGGGACCAAACATGTAATAAAAACCACAGGGACCAAACATGTAACTTACTCTATATATTATATATATATATATATATAATTATTAATTAATAATATATATATATTTATATATTATATATAATTTATCACCATAATTTTCACAATTTTTTTTATAACATTGTTTTTTTTATTACAACAATATATTTTTAATTTTGTATTTTTATTATGGCATGATAGTTATATTTTTCTTTATTATAGCAACGTATATTCAAATTATTTTTTTATTATGGCATTATAGTTACATTTTTCTTTATTATAACAATATATTTTTAAATTATTTTTTATTATAGTATTATAGTTACATTTTTCTTAATTATAGAAATATGTATTCAAACTATTTTTTTTATTATGTCGTTATAGTTACATATTTTTCTTTATTATACCAATATACTTTCAAATTGTTTTGTATTTAGCCATTGTACTTTTAATTTTTTTAATTAAATTGTAAGAAAATTATATATTTTAATGTAACATATATTTTAAACATATATGATTGTTTTTTTTTCCTTTAAAACATATATTTTTTTAAATAAATTACGTGGCGTAGATAAAATGAATGATCAATTTTTTAGATAGTTTCCTCACTTTATCTTCCGATTATTCATACATTTTTAAAGGAATTCTTAAAAAATAGATGAAAAACATAATATAGGTGGTATATGAATAATCGGGAGAGAAAGCGATGAAGTTATTTAAAACGTGTTTTACAATTTTTTTGAATAAACTTCATCGCTTTCTCTCGATTATTTATATACCACCTATATTATGTTTTTCATCTATTTTTTAAGAATTCCTTTAAAAATGTATGAATTATCGGAAGGTAAAGCGAAACTATCTAAAAAATTGATGGTTCATTTTATCTATGCCACGTAATTTATTTAAAAATATATATATGTTTTTTAAGGAAAAAAAAAACAATTGTATATGTTTAAAATATATGTTTCATTAAAATATGTAACTTTCATACAATTTAATAAAAAAATTAAAAGTACAATGGCTAAATACAAAACAATTTGAAAGTATATTGATATAATAAAGAAAAATATGTAACTATAATGACATAATAAAAAAATAGTTTGAATACATATTATATAGTTAAGAAAAATATAACTATAATACCATAATTAAAAAATAATTTAAAAATATATAGCTATAATAAACAAAAATGTAACTATAATGCCATAATAAAAATAATAATTTGAATATATTTTGCTATAATAAAGAAAAATATAACTATCATGCCATAATAAAAATACAGAATTAAAAATATATTGTTGTAATAAAAAAAACAATGTTATAAAAAATTGTGAAAATTATGGTGATAAATTATATACAATATATATGTTATTAATTATTAATTATTAAGTATTAAGTATATATAAAATATATAGAGAGTAAGTTACATGTTTGGTCCCTATGGTTTTTATTACATGTTTGGTCCCTAAACTTAAAATGACCAAAATGTCCTTCTTACTTAACATACTTAACAGAAAAAGTCTAACAAAGTTAGTTTTAGGGACCCAATACGTTATAAAATGGAAACCACGAGGATGCAAGCCATAGATATTTCATTTTAGGGACCTAGACTGTTAAAACCAATAAACCTTAGGGACCAAGTATGTAGTTTACTCTAAATTAAATTAATTAATCAAAATGTATTAAGGTTTAAAGCGAAAATTATATTGAAATAAGGCATAAAATGATAACTTAAGGGAGTAAAATGAAAACACTTAGGGGGCGTTTGGTTCGCCGGAATGGAATGGAATCTGGTGGAATTGGAATCTGAATTCCGTTGACCAGATTCCAATTCCCTTGTTTGGTTCATTGTTTTCAAGAATTGGAATTTGGCAAATTCCAAAGAATTCCAAAAGAAGGCAATTTGAGATTCGTTGGGTTACCCTTGGGATTTTATTGGAATTGAATTTACCCCTTTTTTAATTTCTCAAATATCCTTACCACATTACCCAACAATACCAAAACCGAACCGTTTGGATTTTCGATTCGGTTTTTTCAGGGGGGTTTTTTTCAGTTTTCAGTTTTTCGATTTCGGTTCGGTTTTTTCGGGGGGTTTTTCAGTTTTTGGTTTTCGTTTTCGGTTTCGGTTTCTCGGCTTTTTTCGGTTTTGTTTCGGTTTTTGCTCACCCCTAGCAGTTAGGTTCTCCATCGTCTCTTGCAACAACTAAACTATGTCTTGCCCTTAACAGATATTGTTTTGCACTTTTTTTGCAGTTTTTTTGCTATTTTTGTTGTTGTTCTGCTGCTTTTAGCCGTTTTTGCTGTAAAAAAATTATGATTTTTGCTGTTTTATGCAGTTTTTAGTTTTAAAAAAACTCATTATTTTTAGTATTAAAAAACTGAAGTAATTAATAATTATTTTGTTTTATTAACTTTAGTTTTAAAAAGTTAAATTTAATAAAAAGGTTATTTTAGTCCTTTACTGAAATTTTATTCCAATTCCAAAGCTACATTCTGTTAACCAAACAGACAGATTCCAATTCTTTCAACAGATTCTATTCTAATTTTGCCAACCAAACAGCTGGTCAAACCTGACAACATTCAATTTCAATTCCTTCAAAGTCAAATTACTTTGACAGATTCCATTCCATTCAATTCCATTCTGCGAACCAAACGCCCCCTTACTATTCCAATATTAGATTGGTGTAAAGATGACCATTTGGGCCCGGCCCGGCCCAGCCCGGGACCGGTTATGGAACCGGTTAAGGCCCTGTTCGATTTTTACAAAAACATATATATTTTTATATGTATTTCTAACTTTTTAAGTGTATTTGATTAAAAATCAGTTATAAATTTATTATAAAATGTATTTTTAAGTGTATTTGATTGAAAATTAATTATAAAATCATAATAAGTATATTTTTTAAGTTTTTTTGATTGAAAACCAATTATAAAACTATAATAAAACGTAATTTTAAGGTGTATTTAAGTGATCCATTTATATATGTTAAAGTAATGTTAAAAATTTATTAAAAATAAAAGTTTTTAAAGAAAAAACTATAGGACCGATTTAGGCCCGCCCCGGGACCGGACCAGGAACGGTTCTCATAACGGGGCCTCATTAAGCTTAACTGGGCCGAGGTATTTTAGTCGGGACTGGGACCGGTTACGTCGAAACCGGTCCGGCTTGACGCTATTTAGGCCCGGGACCGGTTTTGGGCATTTCTAGGTTGGTGTGGAATAACCTTTTGTATAATTAACTTTTTTAAAAACCTTTAGCTCCAATGCAAATAGTCTTTTGACCTCTTCAAATAATAAAAAGATCAAACTACGATTTCCGTCCCTGTGGTTTGTCGTTTATAATTATTTCCGTCTCTGGTCTTTAAAAATTACTTTTTTCGTCCTCATGGTTTATATTTGGTTTCTTTTTTTCGTCCTTATGACTAACTCTATTAAAATAATTTTGTTAAGTCAAAATTATCTTCATCTCTTTTTTTTCTTTCTGATTTCCTATTTGAATAAAATAAAAATAATCCAATAAGAACTTTCCATATGTTTTAATTTCTATGTTATGTATGGCCGTGCCTAAGGGCATATCGGTTGAAGTAGATTCTTCTTTGTCACACCCTTTTCGTGTGTCGAAATAATAATGATTCGTGATACTGCTCGTCAAAGATTCCTAGTGTTAGTTTCGATTTTTTTTCTTAACAGAATTATTCCTTGACTTAACAGAATTATTTTAACAGAGTTAGTCATAAGTATTAAAAAAGAAACCAAATGTAAAGCATGAGGACGGAAAAAACAATTTTTAAAGACCAAGAACGAAAATAGTTATAACCGACAAACCACAGGGAAGAAAATCGTAGTTTACTCTAATAAAAAAACTTTATAATAAGCTTAAATTGGAGATGCTTATGCGAATCTCATATCACCAACGAATGAAAAGAATGCTAAAAAATTAAGTGCAGAACTTTTTTACAACATCCCACATTGTTAAGAACTGAAACTTTGGGGGCGTGTGACTAAATTTAAGTCCGGAATCAATGTGACAATCAGTCCATATGAATATAACAAAGACGTGAGCTTTTCATAACTCCATACATGTGATCTATCAGTAACTTTTATTATAATTTTAAGTCAATTAAAAGAAATTATGTTGCTATAATATTTTAATTGAGCTTGGAAACGTTGCACAAATATATATATATATATATATATATATTTAAAATGATTTTACCGGTTAGGGATCCATCGCCTCTATCTCTATGAGACTGAAAAAACATTATTATTTCTGGAGTAAAATACAAATTTGGTTCCTGTGGTTTGGTGGTTATAACACTTTTGGTTTCCACAGTTTCAGAATTCCAAATTCGTCATTGTGGCATGCAAAAACGATCAGATTTGATCCCTGCCTCTAACAACTTTTTTAGAAAATTTGTTAAATGAATGGCATTTTATTTTTTTAGATTTTTGTTCATTTTCTACGAAAAATAAAAAATATTTTTATATCGTCCTGTGCCACGTTTCCCACATTATTTTTTCAATAACCACATTGTTCATTCACCTCTTTATGAAACATTTCCCATCGGCCAGTGAAGCTCCAATTATAGTCTCCACCCATTAACAATCACCCATCACCACCATGTACATAAAAGAAATTCAAATACAAATTATTCCAAAAATTTGAACAAGAGCATTCCAAATATTTAGATGCATTGAACAAAAACCAACCACCTTCTTGACCAACCACCTTCCAAAAAGCTGAACAAGAACATCTAACTTAAACCCTAAATCAACATACTAATCAAACTGTAAATCAAGATACAACTCATACCCTAAATCAACATAAAAATCAAACTGTAAATTAAGACACAACTCATACCATAAATCAACATACAAATCAAACTGTAAATGAAGACACAACTCATACCCTAAATCAACATAGAAATCAAATTGTATATCAAGATACAACTCATACCCTAAACTCCAAACTTAATTATCTAAAGAAACCCTAAAAAAAACTAAAACAAACCCCAAACAAATAAAACAAACCCTCGGTTCTGAAGATTAGTGAGCGAGGTGTGACGGATCGGCATCTAGGGATATGCATCCTGTGTCATGGGGGTAGTTGGAGCTCGAGATTCATTGTTTTCATTATGGATTTCATTAGAGATAGAGAAGGGAGGGATTGGTTGGATGGGAGCTCAAGATTTGTGGCATGTGCAGCAGCTAGTGGGTTCGCCGGTGATGGAAGAGGGAGGGAACGAGGGTAGGTTGCCCATGATCTGGGGTTGTTATAGGAAAAGTCACACTCTCCACCGTGTTATGACATAACCGAGAGGGGGAGTGAACAGAGCTTAGGAAGAGAGAATGGATAATAACCAATGATTGCCGGAGAAGAGGGAGTCGACGATAACCTATGATCACGGGAGAAAAGGGAGACAATGATGACCTTAAAAGTTGTTGGATTTTGAGATGGTCGCTGGTTTGGAGGGAGGGGGTTCGTCTAAGGAGATGCACCAGAGAAGGGGATCGGGAAAGAGGCGGGAGGGTGGGGGTAAAAGGTGTCAGGTATTTATATTTATTAAGTTGCAATTTTGGTCCCTCTAATTTACATATTTATTTATCTTTTTTTTTAAATGTCACTAAAAGTAGAAATAGACTAAACTACCTTTTACTTAAAGAGTTTTTCTAATGGTCCTTATAAAGAGGGACCAATAGTCACTTTTGCATATCACAATAGCGAGTTTATAATTTCAAAATTATAGGGACCAAAAGCGTTATAGCCACCAAAACCACAGGAACCGTATTTGTAGTTTACTCTTAATTCTTTCATAAAATAATGTAATCTATAATATGATCAATGTATAACTTAACTTTATTACAAGGTTTGACTGATAATTAAATATTCAACCACTTTTGCAAAGACACAGTAAAACAAAACCAATTAAATAAGAAGAAAATTTTATTTTTCTCTAAAATAATATTTATTCATTTTAGAGCAAATTACAATTTTGGTTTATGGGGTTATCACCTAATATCAAGAGTATTCCCTATTTCAATCTAATTATAATTTTGGTTATTGTTGTTGCACTTGGTTTTATTCTGGTCATTGTGGTTGCCACTTTGTTTCAATTTTGGTCTCTCAGACTAACTTCTGTTAAAAAGGTTTTTTAACTCCAAGGATATTTTAGTCTTTTTATTGTTTCCTTAACTTTTAATAAAAATTACACATGTCTGTCATTATACATACACATATAAGCAATAAAATCCAGGACCCCTGATGGATACACATATATACACATACTGTTATTAAGCGCCGATTCCGCCTACTTCAGCAATCTCCTTTACCTCCGGCCACTGATGCCTCTCTCTCTCTCTCTCTCTCTCTATTCTCTCCTCTCTTGCCATCTCCCTTCATTGTGATGGGTTTTGGTTAAGAGTTGGGTTTAATTTAAGCTTCGACTCATTACAGGTCCCATTGCCCTTCCCTATTATCTTCTTAGCCTTTCTCTTTCTGACCTTTGAGAAGTAGGAGTGTTGACTGGATTTTTGTACTACCTTGATGGAGAAGACAAAAGGTGGAGGAAGTGGGTTTCTTGCCGGTGTGCTCGGGATGTGGGAAGGGTGGGAACCCAGAACTAGTTGAAGAACCCATATCTGGTTTTGAAGATGTAGATAAGATTTGATTTGTGTTTTTTATTTTGGTTTGATTGAGTATTTTGGTTGGGATTTTGAGTTAGATCTTGATTCTGATTTTTGTTTTGATTGACTATTATGTTAATGACTATGATTGTGATTTGTGGTCTTGATTTAGGCTTAAGTTTTCTAAGTTAATTATTTTGTTTTGCACCACTCTTACAAACACAGATCCACAATCATTTTTCTAGAGTTGTGTTTTTTTAAGAAAAAAATTGTCTTGATTTAGGGGTTTTTAAGGGCTCTCTTTGTTTCTTTGTTTGGGTTCCGGAGAGTTCATCGTAGAAAACGAACGGAGAGTTCATTGCAAAAGACGATCGAAGAGTTCACCCACAGGACTGATAACCATGGACTGATAAATTTATTATCGTTTTCAAGGAGTAGATCAGCTAGGAATGACGAAAGTAGGCTGGATATGATTGTCGAAAACCGGAAAGTAAGTAGTGCGTCGGTTTGGCAAGTCAATTGTTTTGGTAAAAGTAGGAGCCTTCATCACCATTTAGTTCAGAGCACCAATGTGAAAAGTTCCCTGCCGGCAAAAAATTCTGGCGCTGCTGAATATATGTATATAAATATAAATAAATGGGCAAAATCAAATAAAAACCACAAAAAAATTACAAACTTGTGAAAGCCGATAAAAAAATAAATTTTTTCATCATTTATTTTCATCAAAAGATAGAATTTGAGACATTAATTCATATATATTTGTTTCATAATGTGAAAGTTTTCATATGTATTTGTTTCATCATATGAATATTTTTTACGCGTACTTTTCGTTTCACTAGATGAATCAAAAATAAAATTTCACATGTAATAATTTCATGAGGTGAACACAAATATATGTGAAACACTATCTTAAATTATAACTTTTGATGAAAAAGATTTACGTAAAAAAATATTTTTAATCCAGTTTGCGCTAGTTTATAACTTTTTGTGTTTTTAATTTGATTATCAACCTATAATATAAATATATATATATATGTATGTATGTATGTATATATATATATATATAGGGTTGATTTCAATTACAAACTCTCCAATTCCAACAAATTGTACAAACCAATCCACACCACACGATATTTTGATCAATGGCCATTGATAATGGGTGGCATTTTGGGTAAATATTAAGAAATTGAGATTTAATTTCATCACATCTTGAACATGTGGAGGGTATTCCAGGAATTTCAATTTTCAATATGATATCACTCTAATAGCCTAATTTTACGATTTAGTCTCTCATTATTTTTCGAATTAATTTCCGACTAGTTTTACGATTTAGTCTACTAATTATTTTTCGATTTAGTCTAATTTTACGATTTAGTCTAATTTCGAATTAAGTGGTTATCGATTACACAAATCATCGTCAAGATAAAGAAGATACAGTTTTTCCGACGACACCCACATTTTTTCCGACGATACCTCTATTTTTTCCGGCAATATATTCAACTCACTCTTAATGGATGTACAGACGCTGTCGATGAATGTCGTTGATGATGTACAAAGTTGTCGATGGTAAAGTAGTTAAATGTGAATGTATGTACAAACGTTGTCGATGAACGTCGTCGATGAACGCCATAATGAATAATGCAACCCAGTTTCACGAATGTCGTCAATAAACGCAATCGTTAATCATGCAACCCAGTTTCATGAACAACGTCATGTGAATCATGCAACCCGATTTCACAAACGTCGTCGTGAATTCATCCAACTCGGTTTCATGAACATCGTCGTGAATTCATGCAACCCGGTTTGTCGTGAATGATGCAACCCGATTTCATGAACGCCGTCGTGAATGATGCAACCCGGTTTCATGAACATCGTCGTGAATTCATGCAACCCGGTTTGTCGTGAATGATGCAACCCGATTTCATGAACGCCGTCGTGAATGATGCAACCCGGTTTCATGAACGCCGTCGTGAATCATGAAACCCGGTTTCATGAACTCCGTCGTGAATAATGCAACCCGGATTCATGAAAGTCGTCGTGAATCATGCAACCGAGTTTCACGAAGAAACGATTGAAAAAAAAACAATCAAACACAACTACCTTCCTCGTAGTAATTGTTTGAAAACTGACAAAATCCTCATTCGTTGCTCGAGCATCATCAACAGGATCTCCATTAGAAACATGTTGACGTAATTCTTCTTGCCGACTCAAACACCGTTTCATTACCGAACCACCGTTCTCCGCAAATTCGAAATTACCAAAAACGTCATATTCATTCATGATCGGAAAAATCGATTTAAAAGAGAAAAACAAAATGAAGAAGAAAACATGTAGTTATTAGAAAAGAAAAAAAAAGAATAAAGTAATTGGAATTCTTAAATCACGCCTACTGCATTAAATTGGAAAAAAAAAGTTCTAAACAATAAAATGTCAACATTACCCTTCCAGGTTTATTTAATTTAAAAAATAATGATATACACATGGCATGTTCTAATTGGAAAAAAGTAGTTTGTATAGTTTGTTAGAATTTAAGAGTTTGTATTTGAAATCCACCCTATATATATATATATGTTATTTTAAACGAAAATTAAAAGAAATGATAGAAAGACCAAAAATACCCTTGAGTTAACAAAATTTTTTAACAGAAGTTAGTGAGGGGGACCAAAATTGAAACCAAGTAGCAACCATAATGACTAAAATTGTAATTAGTTTGAAATATGGATTACTCTTGATAGTATATGGCAACCACGGGGACTAAAAGTGTAATTTACTCTTTGTTTTATATGGATGAGATCCATGGAGAACCCTGAAAAAAGAAGGAACCCAAGAACCAATTAAAGCGATTAGATTGAAATGATTCAACGGATTTGATTAAAAAGACGGTTATAAATATTTCCCCTTCCTTTTTAAATTAAAAATCAACGAAACACAACAAAAGTTGGAGTCGAAACAAATTACACAAATAAATGATCACTTACCCTTACCCTTACTGTAACACCCGAAATTTTCGTTGCTATCTTTCATCGTGGGTCCGTCTTTAAATATTAGTTCTTTAAGGTTTAAATTGAGCTCCTTTGAATGCTCTGAAGTCTTGTAGTATTTGTGTTTCAAAACTCAAGGTAAAGTTTGGTTAAGGAGGAAAAAAATGAGTCAAGCTGGTTACGAAGTGGGTTAGGAACCGAAACTAGCTTGATAACTAGCCTAAGGGACTTTACACTCAACAAAGGCTAGCGTGGGTTGCAATGCCAGTTACGAAAACGCAACCAACTTCATAACTAGCCCTAAGCTTTTATGCTTCGCGTGGGTTGCAATGCCAGATACGAAAACGTAACCAACTTCATAACTAGCTCTAAGCTATTTTTGCTCCGCGTGGGTTGCAACGCCAGTTACGAAAATGTAACCAACTTCATAACTGGCGTCAACATCTGTTCAGCGTTTTTAAAGACCAAAAATCGGGATCTTTCTCATTTGAACCATATCTCTCTCAATAATGCTCCGATTTGGGTGATTCAAGTTGCTATGGATTCGTCTCTTGAAGCTCTACAACATGGAAACAAGTATGGCTAGAGGCTATTGGTTGATTTTTGGAGTTTATAGAAGTGAAGGTAAGATCTTAATCCTTGAATCTTGAATCTAGGGTTTGGATTCTTCCACCAACAACTCTCATTCTCTCTTGCGTTCGTTCTTGTGTATGTTTTGGAGGTTATGTAGGTGATCTTGAAAGATTTACACCATGGATCTAGAGGTGTAGATCGAGGATATAAATTCTTCACAGAATGGAACTCGGTATTGGGGTAAAACCTAGATTTAGCCTAAATCTAGCAATGTGAGTTCAAGATACTTTGTGAAAACTTTGTACATGCCAAAAATGTTCTTTTTGAAGTATTAACATGTTTTACTCGGTATTTATCAAATGTGTGAGTATTTGGGTAAGTTTGCATATTTGGTATAAAAGAGTTTATAAATCATATAAAAGACTTATTCTTGAGTTTTGGGGATTTTGGTAAATGAAGTATACATGTAAGTTATTTGGATGCATTATCTTTTAAATGAAAACCATTGGGTTGTATTTGCATCTTTAAAGTAATTGATTTATAAATCGTTGGAAAATACATGTTGTCGCATTATGAGACATTTGGAAGTATATGAATATGATTTCATTTGGAAAATGGTGTGTCTCAACTAATGTTTTAAGTAATTACATAAGTGTTGAGTTATAGAGCATTTGCTCGGTTTTGACTAAAAAGAGTCTCATGGACATTTGTCCGAGTTGAATAATATTTTACACGTTTTAGGTGCGTTGGTCATTCATTTAGTGTCGTGTAATTTTATCTCTTCCCAACTTGAGAAATAATTGATTATTGGAAAATGGCTTTTGAGCAAAGAGTTGGTGTTGGGAAATTACCAATATGTCTTGCTTGATGTATTTGATTTATAAGCTTTCTACTAACGATATTTTAGTCTACAGCTTTTATTATGAAAACGTTGAATTTTGGGAAAGATGTTGATTTTATAATGAAGTCATTTCATTTGAGAATTATCTTTTATTAAACAAATCTTTTGATTTCAATCAATTATAAATATGTTATAAACTCTTGAGTTCACTAGGCGTTAAGCCTAACCCTTTTTCTTTGTCGGCATGTGCATCAGGTTATCGTTGGGGTTGGTACTAGCGACACGTGTAGAATTGAGTGCTAGGAATTGGCACAACAAAGATCTAGATGATGGATGACATTTTCCGCATTCGGAGATAGCGACTCCTTGGGTTTAGTAACACCCAACTGTATTTTTGTCTTCGTATAAGGCTTGATATATCTTTTGTAGAGGTTTATACTTGTTTGTTGCTTGAGAAAATTCAAGTATTAATTTATAGGAAGTGATTTACCCTTCAATTGATGTAATATTAAAAATTTTAAATTAGTCGCTTTTTCCAAATTTGAATATAAATGATCACTTACCCTTACACCAAAACCAATTACACCAAATTTGATATATTTTTTCAACGTTTTTATGATTTTCTGGTTCTTTTTTTTAGAGTTCTATCTGGATCTTTACCCTTACTTTATATACTATTCTAATTTGTTAATTTTTAAAATGATTATTGAATTCAATTCGTTCGAAAAAAGGTTAATTGAAATAAATAACGTATAACTAGACATATCGGGTTATTGGCAAATGATCGTGTGAGAAAAAGAGTTAAGGTGAAAACAGTAAGAAGAGATTTGAATCTTTGATCACTTTTAATCTCATGCCCACACGTTAATTGTGTTTTAGAAGAGAAGTGATATGGTGCATCTTGGTGCACCTCATTAGTGTTGATATTCAATTAGGATTGATCTAAGGGTAGAAATCTTTTTTTACGTTTTTCACCATAGCTTCAGTTCTCACTGGAACTCAGCCGTCGGATTATCTTACTCTAATAAATAACACTTTTAAATTAATAATTACTATTCAGAGTAAACTCTAATTTTGGCCCCTGTGGTTCAGTGAAATCTTTGAAAGTGGGACCTAAACTTTGTTAACTCTAGAAATCGTCCCCGTGGTTTTCATTTTGCTCTGAAATTGGTCCCTCGTCACTAACTCCGTTTATTTTCTCTGTTAGTGGAAGGGTAAATTTTGTCTTTTCATTACTGCCCTAGTTCTCTTTAAATAAATTAAATATATATATTCTGGGACCATCTCCTTTCCTGTTCTGTGTTCTCTCCCTTCTGCTATGCAAAATAAGGAAGTTCCAGCCTCCAAGTCAAAGATCTACAAAAATCTACACCACATCTCTCACCCAAACCATCTGCATTTTGTTTCTTGTTGTTTCTGCATCTCCAAAAAATGCATACATACATTCATGACTTCCCTTTTCATCATCTCCTCCAATTACATTCATTAATCTACAAAGGGTTTTTCTTAATTTTCTATAAAAAAATAACTAGATATATACACACACCAGTCTACCCATCGGAGAAAACCCTCTATTTTGAAACCCCTTGCAACTAATTTGTTCCGGTGATTTGTTCGTCGAATCATCGATGGGGAGGATTTGTCCTTTTGATTGTGACTTGTAGGTCAATTTGTAGGTCGAGTTTGTGAGAGGGATGAAAACAGTTTCATACCCTAACCCAAAGGCCAAATATAGCAGCATTGACGGGGACAAAATCATCAACGGGGAGCAAATCATAGCAACATCATCAACTACAAAACGTCGGCAACAACAATTACGGGGACCAAATCACAGCAGCAACCCACCGGGAAATCATCCTCCCTCACCATAAAATCGACCTACAAATTGACCACTCCGGTCGTGCCATCAATGCTACTATGATTTGGCCTATGGGTTAGGGTATGAAAAATAAAACTAGATCTGGGTTCCCACCCTTCCCACATCCCGAGCACAAATTGACCTACAAGTGGTTCTTCTAATGGTCGTTATAAAGAGGGACCAATAGTCACTTTTGCATATCACAATGGCGAGTTTATAATTTCAAAATTATAGGGACCAAAAGCGTTATAGCCACCAAAACCACAGGAACCGTATTTGTAGTTTACTCTTAATTCTTTCATAAAATAATGTAATCTATAATATGATCAATGTATAACTTAACTTTATTACAAGGTTTGACTGATAATTAAACATTCAACCACTTTTGCAAAGACACAGTAAAACAAAACCAATTAAATAAAAAGAAAAATTTATTTTTCTCTAAAATAATATTTATTCATTTTAGAGCAAATTACAATTTTGGTTTATGGGGTTATCACCTAATATCAAGAGTAGTCCCTATTTCAATCTAATTATAATTTTGGTCATTGTTGTTGCACTTGGTTTTATTCTGGTCATTGTGGTTGCCACTTTGTTTCAATTTTGGTCTCTCAGACTAACTTCTGTTAAAAAGGTTTTTTAACTCCAAGGATATTTTAGTCTTTTTACTGTTTCCTTAACTTTTAATAAAAACTAAACATGTCTGTCATTATACATACACATATAAGCAATAAAATCCAGGACCCCTGATGGATACACATATATACACATATTGTTATTAAGCGCTGATTCCGCCTACTTCAGCAATCTCCTTTACCTCCGGCCACTGATACCTCTCTTTCTCTCTCTCTATTCTCTCCTCTCTTGCCATCTCCCTTCATTGTGATGGGTTTTGGTTAAGAGTTGGGTTTGATTTAAGCTTCGACTCATTACAGGTCCCATTGACCTTCCCCGTTATCTTCTTAGCCTTTCTCTTTCTGACCTTTGAGAAGTAGAAGTGTTGACTGGATTTTTGTACTACCTTGTTGGAGAAGACAAAAGGTGGAGGAAGTGGGTTTCTTGCCGGTGTGCTCGGGATGTGGGAAGGGTGGGAACCCAGATCTACTGTTACCCTCCTTTAATTTGTAATATTTAACGGAGTTAGTGATTAAGGACCACTTTTAAAGCAAAATGAAAACCACGCAGACGATTTCTAAAGTTAACAAAATTTAGGTCCCAATTTCAAAGATTTCACTAAACCACGGGGAACAAAATTAGAGTTTTCTCTTTTTTTTTTTTTCACTTTATAGTATATAAAGTAAACTACAAATTTGGTCCTTGTGGTTTGTAAAAAATAACACTTTTCATTCCTGAAGCTTTGAAATTAAAATGTGACAATCATGGTTTGCAAAAATGTTCATATTTGTAAAAAAGTTTTATTCTTTAATATATATGTATATATACTAATACTAAGGTGTCTTCTTTTGTAAACCACCAAAAAGATATATGCCCTAATAAGCAAATAATTAAGGTAATTGTGGAAAAAATGAAGATTTATTTATTATTATTTGAATATGTAAGAAATATGATTAGTGTTTATCAAGTTATGGTTAACATTTTATATTAAAAAACAATCGATGTATTTATAGAATCAGATATTTGTTAGACTTGATGGACGATTAATATTGGCTCTCTCTCTCTCTCTCACACACATTCATATATTGAGCCTTTGTGATAACTCATAACTCATAAGACCATGCAATATGTAAGATTGGGGAGTTGATGATGAAAGATGAAGCTATGATATGTAAACCTCCATAAGTTAGAGGATTGGTTATTTATAAAGATGGTGAAATTTTTGAAAACTTGGAACAAAAATGGGTGATAGGTATATTTTAATCGGCTGAAATATCTATTTATGTCATTGTTCCTTACAGATTATCAACCTATAAAGAATTGACGATTTGAATCCTACATTTAACATTTGTTTATGGGTTTTATGTATAAATGATGACAAATAATCAAAAACACATTATTAAAAATAACGTATTTAATTGAACACTCAATACATACATATATATATATAGAGGAAGGTTCAAATAAGAACTTTGTATTTCTATAGAAACAAAGGGACAATTGTGGACCATATATGATGTGGGTTCCACATACTATTAAATCATTTCTGATTTAATATTAAATCAGAAATGATTTAATATTATGTGGGACCCACACCATATGTGGTCCACAAATTGTTCATTTAAAGATGGGTTATTCTCGTATAGGGGAGGGATCATACGAGAATAACCCATCTTTAAAGGAACAAATGAACAATTTGTGGACCACATATGGTGTGGGTCCCACATAATATTAAATCATTTCTGATTTAATATTACGTGGGACACACATCATATGTGGTCCACAAGTGTCCCTTTATTCCTTTAAATTTACAAAGTTCTCATTTGAACCTTCCTCACTCTCTCTCTCTCTCTATATATATATATAGATATATACACAGTCAAGTTTAGGGGAAAACTTCAAAAAAACTGAAGAACACCCTGGGAAACCCTCCATCTGGACGATATGCACAAATACATATTGGTAATCTATAACATGCATTAGTGCATATGCACTGTTGCATAACATGCACTAATGCGTTGAAAAAAAAAACAGTTTTAATCGTTTGTATGCATTTGTGTATACCGTTCAGATGGAGGGCTCTCATCTTGTTCTTCAGTTTTTTTTAACGTTTCCCTTAAAGCGCGCTCTCTCTCTCTCTCTATATATATATAATATATATATATATATATATGTTGGTTCATTTACAAACCAAATCAAACCTACAAACTATGCAAACTCGAACAAATCAATATCAAAATATATTTTTTTCATGATTTTTTTTTCGTCAAATGCTATGATTTATGATATTATTACACATATGTTTGTTTTATAATGTAAAATTTTCACATGTATTTGTTTTAATACGTTAAAAGTTTCTCATATATTTTTGTATGCAAAAGTTTCACATGTATTTATTTCATAATGTAAAAGTTGCACATGTAATTATTTCACAAGGTGAAACCAACATATGTGTAATAATATATTAAATCATAACATTTGATGGAAAAAAAACATGAAAAATATTATATTTATATTGATTCAGAGGCGGAACACAATAGGGGCCTAGGGGGGCCATGGCCCCTGTGGTTTATCCCTTAAATACTAGATATTATAAATATTATCAATGAATTGTGCTTAGCTCATGTGGTTATGTATATATAGCCCCTATATATATCGTGACACATTAGTGATTAGGTTGGAAAAAAAAATTATTATATATTTTTAAGATGCATTTGTTAGGTTCGCCCCCCTTAGTTAAAAGACTTGTATTCCGCCCCTGTATTGATTTGTACGAGTTTGCATAGTTTATAGGATTGATTTTGTTTGTAAATGAACCAGCCCCCCCTCTCTCTCTCTCTCTATATATATATATATATATATATATAGACTTGGGATCACGTGAGACCAGCCTGTTTTCGTGAAACACGTGAGACAATCTTTTTACACTTGAAACTTCATAGGAAAAACACTATGAAGGTAAAAAAAATATGAATCTTTATAGTGTTTTTGCTATGAAGGTAACCTACATCGTGTTTTTGCTGTGAAGATAACCTTCACAGTATTTTTGCTATGAAGGTTCAGATTTTTTTTACCTTCACAGTCTTTTTGCTGTGAAGTTTCAAGAGCAAAAAGGTGGTCTCACGGGTCTCCGACAGGTCTCACGGAAACAGGTTGGTCTCATGTGAACCCATCAGATTTTTTTACCTTCACAATGTTTTTGCTGTGACGTTTCAAGAGTAAAAAAATAGTCTCACAGTCTCACGGAAACAGACTTGTCTCACGTGAACCCAACCATATATATATATATATTACTACATTAATAAGTATTTGGATCAAATGTCTTAAATACAAGTTTTTATGCATAAAGTACTGCTATTTAAAGCATGAAAACCGAAATCTCTTTAATTACTGTTTTTTGTGCATAATGTACAAGTTCTTACTGCCTCCTTTTAACCTCTGTCACTCCAACCAATTTTGGTACGTAGAGTATTTTCTTTTTACTTCTGCAGTAGAGTTTTCCTTCTTGGTGATGATTCCCATGGATTCAAAATTCAAAATTCAATTTTTGCTTCTTCTTGACAAGACACTCCCGCTGATTCTCCTCTCTAAAAATCACTTTCAAAATATTCAAATTCAGAATTTCATATTCAATCCATGCTTCATCTCTCCGTTTCCAACCACTCGGTTTTCTCCTCCCCAAACGTCGATTCGCAGCGCATGATGCAGGTAAGAATTGTTTTCTCATACATATAAATAACCCTATAATTATCCCATCGATTTGTTGTTTTATCGCACTTGAAGGCACTCTCCTACATATTTATAACCCTAGAATTTACCAATCAATTTGTTGTTTTCTTTTTCTTAAAGGCATTTTCCATCTCTACAGGTAAGTTTATTTTCAATTATAGTTTTTGGTTTATAAATTTGTGTATTTGAGCAGTGTGACTCCATTTTTGCAGCTACAATTTGAGACTCAAACCAAAGTTGGCACTCAGACGTTAGTAGTGATTATGCTATTAAATGCTTACGATATCAGTGATTGTGGTTTGTTTCTTAGTTTGTGCATATATTTACTTAATTTTTTCAGTTTTATTTTAACTCTTTTTGTTGAAACTCTTGATTTTGTCATGTTGCTCTTCTTCTGAATCGTCTGGTCTATATCATACCGATTGAACCAAGTAAATCTATGTGTTCATGTGTCTGATCTTCTTTATTTTTTATTCTTACGAATTTTTATTACTTGATTTATTTGCTGCAACAATATTTTTAACACGTTTATGTGAAAGAAACAACTTGACATGGGTATTGGATAATCACACTTTTGGTCAGGCTCTTAGGCTTAACAAAACTCACTTAAAAGATCATTGGTGGTTGTGTTTTGTGTTTTTATTCAACATGACCATGTTGCAATTCTAATCCAAATTCCGGTGTTGGGTTCTTCGTCATTGTTTTTGGTTTCATTTGATTGTTCTAGGCCATATGCAGCAACCAAGGAAATTTCAATTTATTAAATTTTCTTTGCATTGCTTATGGTTGATGTTTATGAGAAAAAAAACAAAGAAAATAGTCGTCTCATATCCATATACTATAGAGTTGTATAGTTAATGTGGTAAGGGGCAGCTAGCTACGGAATCACCACTTCTGTGGTCTGAATCTGAATTGAAAATACGTGACAGACAGTCCAAGCGACCCGTTTGATAATTTGGTTTCAGTTGTGAAGCAACGGCTTTTGAGATTCCTGTCGCGCTGGGGTTGCTTTCATAGATACATGTACCATTTTCGAGTTTTAAGCCTTTGGTGTTGAAATCTAAAAGAGGAACATGTGCTTCTTTATTATATTTAGAGTTTGATATACAAATAATGGGAAATTTCATCTCCATTTTCTCCTTATTCTATTCTATATTGCTCATATAGGTTTCATCGATTTCTCGTCTCAATTTTGATCATCTTTATCATTTCGAGTTTCTTTGCATAATTTTGAGATTGTTCCTCGAATCCTTTCTAGGTTTTATATTAAGTTTTATAGATTGTTGCCTCTTGTAAATTATTAAGCTGCAATCTTTTTGTGTTACTTTGTTTAATCATGATTTAATCTTCTTTCTTCATGTTTTCTGAAAGATTTCAGGTTGTTGTTTCCATGCTGCTATAGAATATAGTTGTCTCTTTAAATTTCCAAGGTGCTTTTCAGATCTTATCGGTTTCCCAGCCTCTCTTCCCGGCTAAAGGTAGTGGTCGTCTGTTACTTCAAGACTCTATAATTTTCTCTCTTGATTGTCCCTTTTGCAGGTATAATAGCAACCATGGATCATCAAATACAAGGTATCAAGAAACACAACGTCTTCTTAAAGTTTCTCCTCTAGGAGAACCGTAAGATTTTCTATTTCTCTTAATTGCTTGATTTTGTTGGTATGTATTTGTTTGTGGTGGCTAATTTTTCAGAATGTATTATTTGTGGGTTGTGAGGATTTGGGGTAGCTGATTTTTTTCCCCGCAAATATGGTTTAATCGCTCTATCATTTGACTTAGAATTTGCTTGAACCAAATGTGGATTTATTGTCGGTGACTATATAATATGTTTTCTGCAATTTTTAGAGCATAATGGTACTATTGGAAAATTTGTTGCTAACTACCGGGGGCCGCTCCGATTGCTAGAGCACCCTACCGGTTAGCACCATCCGAGATGCAAGAAATGATGACACAATTGCAAGATCTCCTTGAGAAGGGTTTCGTGAGACCAAGCTCGTCACCGTGGGGAGCTCCGGTCTTATTTGTGAAGAAGAAGGATGGCACTATGAGAATGTTCATTGACTATCATGAACTAAACAAGGTAACCGTGAAGAACAAGTATTCACTTCCGAGAATCGACGACCTCTTTGATCAACTACAAGGAGAGGAATGCTTCTCAAAGATCGACTTACGTTCGGGTTACCACCAAGTGAAAGTGAAGGAGGATGATGTAGCAAAGACGGCGTTTAGAACGTGATACGGGTATTATGAATTCCTAGTAATGCCGTTTGGGTTGACAAACGCGCCGGCAGTGTTTATGGATTTGATAAATCGTGTATGTCGACCATTTCTAGATCAATCGGTAATAGTATTTAATGATGATATCCTTGTCTACTCTAGGAACGAGTTAGACCATGATCAACACCTTCGAGAGGTTCTCGAAGTGTTAAGGAAGGAGCAGCTTTACGCCAAATTCTTGAAATGCGACTTTTGGCTAAAGAAGTTCAGTTTTTGGGGCATGTAGTCACACAAGATGGAGTGAAGGTGGATCCATCAAAGATAGAAGCAATGATGAATTGGGAACCGCCTAAGAGCCCATCCGAGATCCGAAGCTTTCTAGGATTGGCAGGGTATTATCGGAGGTTTATTCAAGACTTCTCCAAGATTGCATCATCTTTGACGGCTTTGACACGGAAGAATGTGAAGTTTATTTGGACCGACAAGCAGGAAGAAGCTTTCCAAACTCTTCAAAGGAAATTATGTGAGGCACCAATCTTATCCTTGCCGGAAGGATCTGAAGACTTTGTGGTTTACAGTGATGCTTCGAAGATGGGATTGGGGTGTGTGTTAATGCAAAGAGGCAAGGTAATTGCTTATGCATCAAGGCAACTCAAGGAACATGAAAAGAATTACCCAACCCATGACTTGGAATTGGCGGCGGTGGTGTTTGCATTGAAATTATGGCGACATTATCTTTACGGAGCTAAGTGTACGCTCTACACCGATCACAAGAGCTTGAAGCATATTTTTGATCAGAAGGAACTAAACATGAGGCAACGCCGTTGGCTAGAGTTGCTTAAAGATTATGATTGTGAGTTACTATACCATCCGGGTAAAGCAAATGTGGTGGCAGATGCTTTGAGCAGGAAGGAGTATGGTAGCGGGACGTAGGCCGTGCTCACAAGAATTGACATTGTGTCAAGTCTGATCGATCGAATCAAAACTTCTCAAGCAGAGGCATTACTTGAGGGGAACTTAAAGGATGAAGTTATGGTGAAACAACACTTGATGTTAACCGAAAATAGTCATGGTCTGAAGCTATTCCGAGGACGTGTTTGGGTGCCTAAGATTGGGGGAAACTGAGAACTACTATTGGAGGATGCTCATAAGTCTAAGTACTCTATACATCCGGGTAGTACCAAGATGTATAGAGATTTAAAGTTAACTTATTGGTGGCCCGTCATGAAGTTGGATGTTTCTAGCTATGTGGAGAGGCGTGTGACTTATTTGCAAGTCAAGGCGGAACACCAACGGCCGTATGGGAGCCTTCAGTCATTGGAAATTCCGGAATGGAAATGGGAACATCTCACTATGTACTTTGTAACGAAACAACCGAAGACCTTGAGAGGTCACGACACCATATGGGTAGTGGTGGATAGACAAACGAAGAGTGCTCACTTCTTAGCAATGAGTGAAGCCGGCCTAGTTGACAAATTGGCCAAGTTGTATGTGGATAAGATAGTTGCAAGGCACGGCGTGCCTTTAACTATTGTGTCTGACCGGGATAGTCGGTTCACTTCTAACTTTTGGAATGGGTTACAAGAAGGGTTGGGCACCAAGATAAACTTAGTACAACATTTCACCCGCAGACAGATGGTCAAATTGAAAGGACCATTCAGACTCTTGAAGACATGCTTATTATTGACTTTGGTGGGAATTGGGATTCGCATCTACCGTTGGTGGAATTTGCCTACAACAACAGTTACCATTCTAGTATTGGAATGGCACCTTTCGAGGCACTTTATGGACGGAAATGTAGGACACCAGTGTGTTGGTTGGAAGCGGGCGAGAAACAATTCTTCGGACCCGAAATTGTGCAAGAGACGGCTGACAAGGTAAAGATTATCCGAGAACGGCTTAAGGAGGCCCAAGACCGTCAAAAGAGCTATGCCGATAAAAAGAGAAGACCCATGGAATTCCAAGTGGGGGAACGAGTTATGCTTAAATTTTCCCCTTGGAAGGGTGTTATAAGGTTTGGGAAGCGTGGGAAGCTTAGTCCTCATTTCCTCGGGCCGTTTAAAATCTTGGAAAGAGTGGGACGGCAAGCGTATAAATTGGAATTGCCAGCCGAATTGGACGGCATACACCCTACATTCCACATATGTTATTTGAGGAAGTGTTTAGCGGAAGAAGAGAATGTGATACCTCTCTCAAAGATTCGTGTCAACAATAGTCGTTGTGTGGAAGAACCGGAGGCGATCTTAGAAAGCAAGTCTAAGAACTTACGTCACAAAGAAATCGTCATGGTTAAGGTGCAATGGAAGCACCATCGTGGTTCAAACGTGACGTGGGAAGCGGAAGAGGATATGAAGAGGAGACATCCGAGTTTGTTTGGTTCATCTGTAAATTTCGAGGACGAAATTAATTTCAAGGGTGGGAGGATTGTAACACCCAGAAATTTAGCGAAAGGTTATGTAAATTAGCATTGTAATATTATTATTTTTGGGCAAATGGAAGGATTCAAGTGTATAATGTTGGGTTACATTGATCTGGAAGAAAGGAGCGAAAACCGGAACCGAATTGAGTTTCGGTACCAAGTTTGCGATCATGACATGCTATCTTGACATGTCATGAACGCGGGGCAAGATCGCAGGAAAACCAGATAGCCAAAAAAATCAATTTTTAAGCACGAAACTTGCGGTACGGGTTGTGCGATCATGACAGGCGATCATGCCTTGTCATTTATCAGATATCAAAACTCAGTAATGGGAGAAAAGCATTGAAGGCGATTTTAGGGTTTCATTTTCTTCCACCTACCTCATCCAAGCTCATTGATTACTCCTTTCAAGTTGAAGATTTAAGAGTGGTTCAAGCATTTAAAGCTTCAAGTAGTGATGTTCTTGTTTCCTTTCAGATTTCTTGATCACCTCCATCCTCGTAGGAGCTTTTCTAGGGTTCTCCTAACTCTAGCCTTGTGAGTTCACTCCTACCTTTAAAACTTTATACATGTCAAAATGAAGTATTTTACCTTAATGCGATGTTTAAATGAGTATTTCTATACTTGGAAGATTTTGGTAAAACTAGGTCAAAATGTATGATTTAGGGTTTTCCTTGAAGTGATGAAATGGAAGTCAAGAACGGTTTTGGAACACTCATATGAGTTTTTAAACGCAAGAAAAATGATGTATTAACCTAAATGATTATTTGACCTAATTTTTGGAAAGAAGGTTTTAGAAGCATGATGTTATACTTCGCAGAAAATTGTGGAGAGAAGCTAATACATTGGAAACAATTGTATTAAGATGTTAGACAAGTGTAATGGATCCATAGGCACATATAGTCAGAAGTACTTGGGGAGGGCACTTGTAATAAATCCCGGTTTGGGGTTGAACTCGTGAGGTTGAGTAATCGATGTGATGATAGGTCATTCCCGTAGAAGTTTCCCCCAAGAGAAGTAAAGCGTATCTTTCAGGTGTAAATCACAGAAGTAAAGAAAAGAGGTGTTTTGAGAAAAGCTTCCGGTTATATGTTTATTTACCGCTTTCGACATTACATGGCTTTTCTATATTTTTTAACTGTTTGTTCTCACTAGGCTTTAAGCCTAACACTTTTTCTTAAAATGACATGTATAACAGGTGATCAAGCGGATGGGGCTTGATGAGATGAGAGAAGCTAGGTGCCGGTACTGCATTCTTTTTGAAGTGCACCTCGTGTGTATAGATGGAGTTACATAGAAGTTTATTTTGAGGATTTTAGTGACCCCCGTACTTAATCTGTATTTTGGGTTATATAGATTACTAGGTTGTCATTTAACTTTCCTATAGATGTTGTAAACTCGCCCTAACTTTCTTGCCATCTTTATGGGTGATGTTTTATGAAGTAGAAGTTGTTCCACATTTTCTTTGGTTTAAATTAACTCCCATTTTTAGGGGTGTTACATAGGATTTAATGGAATACCAACCAAACAACTCTTAACATGGATTACAAAGTACAAAGAACATGGATTAATCATAACACCCCAAATATCTTCTCTAAGAAAAAATCCCAAAGGCTTCGTTGTTTCAATGTGGAGTTGTATTAGTTTTTTCATTTTGGAATTATAATAAAATTCTACATCCCGCCGCATTGCGCGGGTATATAACTAGTATATATATATATACTAGTTATATATATATATATATATAGAGAGAGAGAGAGAGAGAGAGAGGAAAGTTCAAATGAGAACTCAAATTTGGTTGTGGACGTGAGGACAAATGAGAGTGCGACACGTGTCTGAATATAGATTATTCAAACTGAATATATAAAGAAATATTCAGACTAAATAAACATTATTCAGACCGAATAAATACTATATTCAGTCTGAATATTTCTTTGTATATTCATACTTAATAAACACTAAATTCAGTCCGAATATTTCTTTGAATGGGAAATGTGTTGCACTCTCATTTGTCCTCACGTTCACAACCAAATTTGAGTTCTCATTTGAACCCGCCCTATATATATATATATATATATTTATATATATATATATATAGAGAGAGAGAGAGAGAGAGAAAGAGGTTCATGCGAGGACGGTAACAATTTACGAGAATGCGAGGACAATCCTCAGCCAATCATTTTGTACATGAAACTTTTCATGTACAAAATCGCATATGATTCATGTACAAAATCACATATGATTCACATACAAAATCATATATGATTAGCCGCGACTTTTCCCGCGATTTCCCACGAAAAAAGTCGCGCGTGTCCTTTTTGATGCTTACAAAATCACATATGATTTTGTACATGAAATCATATATGATTTTGTACATGAAAAATTTCATGTACAAAATGATTGGTCGAGGATTGTCCTTTCATTCTCGTAAATTAGTACCGTTCTCGTATGAACCCGCTTCTCTCTCTCTCTCTCTCTATATATATATATATATATATATATATATATTATGCGTGAGATAGAAAAACCATTGAACGCGACAATATACCATTTTTATTTACACACGACATCTATTTTATGCCTAAACTAGCAGGCAAACTTTAATAGTATATATTACTAATCTTACCTAAACTTAGATTTCCTGTTAAACATCGAACCCTTGCTAGAATAGCCGTCACCCTCAAGTTATTTAAAGCAAACCGTAATATAACCACCATTGACTTTAAACCATATTTTTATCATATTCTTGTTCGTATGACTTGGGGGTCTATTTGATTTGTGGGATTTGGTATGATTTTACGGATTTGAAATTTCATTAAAATTCTGCATTTAATTTAAAGGAAAGTTTATAATTGAAATCTTAATATTCAGATAAAATCATATAAACATTGGATTTAAAAATTTAAAGTTGGTATTTCATTTGATTTATTTATGAAAATGTTTTATAACATGTTAAAACCATTTGTTTTGTAGTAATTAATTAATAAAATATATTTAATTATATATAATTTGATTATTTATAAGAGCAAATTGCATTAAAAGGTAACGTACTTTGCCTTGATTCCTATTTTGGATAACATACTTTCAAAACTTTCGTTTTGGTGCCTAAGATGTAAAGTTTCAAACATTTAAGTACCCGGGTGATGCAACGTATAAAATTGAAAACTAAGACTATCACGTTGATTCTGCAAATGCCCGTGAGTAATCTGTTCTAGGAATCGTTGATTCAACTAATACAGTCCCTAGGCTTCAGACAACAAATTCTCAAGAACTCAAAAATCTGGAGAAAATCAAAAGTCTCTAGATTCATCAAGTGTCCATCCATATTACATTAGAAGCGCTTAAATATGAAGACTAAATTAAAACGGGCCTGAAAAAGTTAATGGGCCAAACAGAAAAAGCCCAATAAAAGAAGCCCAAAATAAGGAAAAAACAGTAAAACATCAAAAAAGCCCACTTAAACAGCCTTTTCGGGGATCAAAAAGTCGGTTAGTCGCGCGTGCTCCTTTGAAGTAGCTTCGAATCGACTGGTCGACGGTACGAAACGGACACCCGGAGCAAAAGTTATGGATGTTTAAGTGCGGCCCTGTTTGGTGGCCCGATCATAAACCTCCAAGAATATTAAGATCCGATCCTCCACGCCCAGGCCCGCATCACCGGGTAATCCGTTCAAACATTAACCGGTTACAATGATGATGTGGCAACTGATGTGGCAACTGATGTGGCAGTCCAACTCAGTTTTCTTTTGCTGACGTGGCATCCAACTAAGTATAATGTGGATTTTTCTAATCTAAAATTACTTTTTATATTGTTATTACTTAATATTATTATATATGTATATATATGTATATAATAGATACAATAACCGGTTACAATGATGATGTGGCAACTGATGTGGCAGTCCAACTCAGTTTTCTTTTGCTGACGTGGCATCGAACTAAGTATTATGTGGATTTTTCTAATCTAAAATTACTTTTTATATTGTTATTACTTAATATTTATTATATATGTATATATATGTATATAATAGATACAGTAGATGGATTCCACTACCCAGCCCTAAAAAAGACGTTGCACCTTGGCCCCATTTCTTCTGGCGTCCAACCTCCATCTCCGGCAACCAACTAAATACAACACATAGTTAATCTGCTCATCTTTGCTGATAGAGGTGAGTTGGAAGAACAACCAGATAAAAAAACTTCACAACTAACCATATCTGATGCCACCACTATCACCGACGCCACTTCCATCACCGGCGCCACCTTGATGGCTCCATCATTGACGCCACCTGCAGTACCGATGCCACACTTCACGTTGGTTCCCTGTTCGTCCTCACATCCAAAGACGAAAACCCCAATTTCATCCCATTTTCAGATCCCAAATCTCAATCTCGTCCCATTTAAAGATCTCAAAATCATGTCAATATTCCAGATCCAAGGATCTTAAGTTTTACGATTGTCTACATATGAGGCGACGATTTTGCACCATAGGATGAATCCCCCTTTTCTCTCCCTCTCAACCCATGGAACCTTCCTCCCCCTAGCCTAAGTTGGTTCATCAAAACTCCATCATTATTCCTTGAAGATTTTGTCACAGATTTGTTTTTTTTTTATAAATTGTGTTTGATTTTAGATTTTGCACCGTTTGTGTGTTTGTTGTGTTTGATTTAGATTGTGAGTGATGGAGGTAAATGGTGATAGTTCTTGAGTGATGGTGGTAAACGGTGAAAGTTCTTGAGTGATGGTGGTAAACGGTGACAGTGCGTTAAACATATAACATGGAACCAAAGATATATATAGAAGATATATAATAAAAAACATAAAAACTAATTTTAGATTAAAAAAATTCATGTCAACCTGTCAAGTAAGCACATAACATTGAGTTGGACTCTCACGTCAGTTGCCACAATATCATTGTAACCGGTTACCCAGGTACTTAAATGTTTGAAACTTTACATCTTAGGTACCGAAACAAAAGTTTTAAGAGTACGTTACCTAAAATAGAAATCAAAACAAAGTATGTTACCTTTTAATGCAATTTACCCTATTTATAATTTGATTTTTGTATAAAATAATAAAAATTTAGAAAATTTAATTTTATTTCAAATCTTACAACTCAAACACTCAAATTAATTCAAAATATTTACATAAAACCCAAATGGTTCAAAAGGATTACTGAAGACCAAACAATCCCATTCGTGAAATTAGTCCATAGTGGAATTTGATGTGTACAAAATAAGTTCCATTATATATATAATAATTTAAGATATAAATTGATTATAATTATCAAAAACAATATAAAAACTAAATTTTGCTTATGTTTTATTATTGTCAGCCATTAAAATTTTGAATTTAAAATGTGATAAAGTTACCTTTGCATCTTATGTTTTGTGCAAAGATGTCTTATAATTATTACACATAAAACAAATCAAAATTGTAACTCCCTTAAGATCATAATATTATTTTATTTATACACTTTTATAAAGAAGGGTTACAATTGATTTTTTATTTTTAAAAAGTACAACTAATTAAACATAATTAATGTGCAAGTTTTTAATTAATAACACTTGCCATATTTTGAATATAAGGAAGTGTTTAGCTGAAACGGAGGATGTTCAAAATTGATGAAAAGCTAAATTTCGTCAAAGAACCCGAGGCAGTCGTTGATCTCAAGGTTAGGAAATTGCGAAATAATGAAATTGATCTCGTTAAAGTTCATTGGCATTATCACAACGGACAAGAAGCTACATGGGAATTAGAGTCGGACATGAGGTCCAAGTACCCGTTTTTGTTTGAAGATGGAATCCGGGGACATAATTCATTTAAAAGGGAGGTATTATAATAACCCTCATCCTATTAGAATTATTAACATTTAAAAGTTAGGGGCTAAAATTATAAATTCTCTCTTGCTTCAGGTACTATTTTGCAAATATGAGGATATAGGGAGCAAACCCTTGTATCCTTCTCAAATTTCATCTGATAGGTTTTGAGACAGGTTTTGGAAAGAGAGGCAACTTGGAGAAGAAGAAGCCTAGCAACAAGGGTTTTTGGTGGAGATTGGGGGAGGACTTGAAGGGGTTGTATTCTCAAGGTATGAATCTTCTTCCTCTTAGCTTAAGGTCTCCTCCAACGGAGTTTTTAGGTGATTTAAGAATGTGGGTTTCTTCAATGGATTATTAGAAATGAAATGTTGGTTGGGGTTTGATAATAAGAGATTTCTAAATGACTTCAACTAATGATTCTCATTTAGAAATCTTCCTATAGTAGCATTTTAAATTTTTAATCAAGGGTTTTAGTATTGATTCATCATTTTTAGTATTCTTGGTTTAAAATATGGTAGATTCATCCATTTTGTTTGGATTTTGAGGTTTGTATCAATTTGGATTGGTTTTAGTGTAGTAGTATTTCGTTTGGTTGGTTTATAGACATTTAGAATGATGTTTTAGATCATGGAATTGAGTTTTGGGGGGTTTTCGGAGTTGTGCAGGTTTGGGGACGAACCAGTGCCAAATAGAGAGTTGCTTGGGTAACCCCGCAGCCTGGATATGGTACTTTGAACTCAAAAGCATGTTATGTTCCTCTACAATCTTGGAGATTATCATGATATATTTGGCTTACTGAATATGCACAACAGTAAGTAAGGTACCTTGAGATAGTGTTGAAAGTATGTTCCTCTACAATCTTGTCCCTAATATGTATTCACCTCTAACTTGAGTTGTATTTGTTTCAGAGTTGATTGTGTCATTTGTTGATTCTGGAGGACTAATGTTGAAGTTAGAGATTCTTGAAGGGGCTGTTTGAAACTTCAATAAATATAAAAGGATTTCATTTTTTTCTTTGTAATCAAGTTTTCATCTTTTCCTATTCTCAAATATACACAATGGCTTACGAGATGATTTTAGTTGTTAAATTTGATATTTTGTGAAGTTTTCTTTGAATCAATAAAAGAGAAAGTGTTTTAAGATGGTATCAGAGCAGAAATCGGTTTTGCTGTATGAAGTTCTTGATTAAAACCCTAGATCTGGTGATTCCGTTTTTTAATCCATCATCATCAGCGGCTGTGTTATTTTTTCGACTCTTTCAGACCGTTCGGTCGTTTTTTGATCCGTTGTCACCAGCAGATCCTTCGTCATCGGCGGTTGTCTTCGATCTTATTCAGGTCATTCTGTCGTCTCCAGGTATCTACTGGTTCGCCTTTTCTCATTCGCTGGAGGTACAGGTATCTTGTTTTTTTGTTGGTACTCTTTTGAGTTTTTGTTCACAGAGATTCCGACCTCCTTCTTGTGGAGTGTAGGTCAGATCTTGTTGTAAGTTAGGGTTAAGCTTCTATCTCTATAGTTAGTTGTCTTTTGCCCCTTTTTTTGTTCTTGGTCCATTAGTATCCTCTTAGATTTGATTTCCTTCTTGTAAGGTGTAAATCTAACTAAGTTGAACATTAGGGACTTGTTTTTTTGTTTTTCTTGCTATAAGAATCAAATTCGGATAACTTCAACATCAACTATTGGTGCGATTTTTTGGTGTTCTAAATCACGTTGTTTACTTGGATTCTTCTGATCTATGTAGATCTCTGACTTGTTTTTGAAGAATCATGTTCGTGAGACTAGTTCTAATACCAGTACTCTCGTTTCTGTTGTTGGTTCTTCTCTAGATGGTTCATTTTTTTTACTTCTATGGATCCAAATATGCCTTTGTTGGTTTCATATCTGTATGTTTTGGTTATTTGCTTTAGGAACTAGATCTCTTTGCCGTATTTATATATATATATAAAATAATAATTCTGAATCATATTATTTGGTTTGAGTTTTGAGCTTTGTAGGTCCGAACATAACCAGTTGATTACATATCTAGTTGACTCTTGTTAATAGCATAAGAATCTTGTTTCCTTCTTGCTTTCTTTGTTGTGGTATTTTGACCTTTGTAGGTCGGAAGTGCAATTGAATATGAGGCCTTTAGATGATTAGATCTACCCTTGTTATAGTAGATCATTTGGTTGGAGTTTGACATGTGTAGGTCTAAATCTAATTTTTTTTTCTCTTCTTGAATCTAGTTTTTTTTTCAACATGTTTCCTTGTTATCACTAGTTTAGTTTGTTCTTGATTGTATCAAGATTCATACTTGCTCTCTTTTTGTGAATCCGTGTGGGTTTTGTCTACTATTGGTGTGGATCATTGTATACCATTGTATCAAATCTTTCACCAGTGATCGTGTTTCATTGTCCTTGTCCTCCCATGTGGGTTGACAGTGGTTTCTTTTATTCAGGTACTTTTTCCTTTGAAAGCCTGTGGGTCTTCTTGATTGCATGTTTTGCTGGCTTATTGTGATTAGATTACTGTTTGTTCTTTATTAATTGATGTTGTTATGTCTAACCCCCTGTTGAGGATTATTGTGTTTGTCTTGATGCCCTTTTCTCTGTTCCGTTGCTTTCGTATCTGTTGGCTGACGTGGATCTACTGTAAGTTTTTTTCTCTTCTACCCTGTGCCAGTAGCAAGCGCTGTCCCAACGAGCACCTGTGGGCGTCATAGGTGTTCACGCCATGTTGTGTGACATCTTGGCCTATAGCCAGGGACCTTTTCTTTTGTGTGTTTTTTTGTTAATGACAACTAGCTTAATCCTTATCGTGACTTGAGTGTTATAGGAATCTTGTGGTGGCTAGAAGTTGTGTCAATTCTTACTTGTTTGTAGCGCTTGTGTCTCTCTTTGTGTTCTTTTAGTTCTCTGTGTGGTATTTCTTGTGTCCCTTGTCGTCATGATTGAGGAGGTTTTTTCTAGCTCCGACAGGTCCCAAAATAGCCAAACTAGAATTTGGCGACCCTTTGTATCTACACCCTAGTGATACTAATGGCGTGTCTATTCTCAATTTCAAATTAAGTGGCATTGATAATTACAAAGTCTGGAATCGTGCTATGATCTTGGCCTTGGAAACTAAGAACAAAGTTGGTTTTGTTGATGGTTCTTGTTGTCATCCTACCAATGACCCTATATTGCGCATGCAATGGGATAGGTGTAATTTTGTAGTACTATACTGGATTCTTAGTTATGTTACAAACGAGTTATTTGTGGGTCATGTTTATTCAAAAATAGCCTATGATGTTTGGCAAGAGTTAAAAGAGACGTATGACAAGGTAGATGTGTCTGTTACTTTCAATTTGCATCAACAAATAAATTCTTTTTCTCAAAATGGGTCTTCTGTTTCTGAATATTACCACAAGTTAAACTCTATGTGGAAACAATTTGACTTGTTATTAGAACTCCCAATATGCACTTGTAATGCGTCTCAGAAGCTTTATGAATATAGCCAAAATTTGAAATTAATGCAACTTTTAATGGGGTTAGATGAGGTCTATCTACCTATTCGGAGCAATATTTTGACAAGGGATCCGCTCCCGTCTGTCAAAACTGCTTTTTTCCTTGTGTCTATAGAGGAGTCCCATAAGGGTGTTCTCCTAGTTGGTTCCAAGAATAACGGCCAAGATTCTATTTTTGTTGCCACTAAACCCATTGAAAATAGAAAAAGAAGTGGAAGAATCTCTAATTTGATGTGTAAATATTGCGGTTTGACCGGACATACGATTGAAAGGTGCTTCAAACTTATTGGTTTTCCAAAAGTTTTTCAGAAAGGACAAGTTATTGGTTTTCCAAAAGTTTTTCAGAAAAGACAAGGACCTCTAAGTTCTAGGTCTACATCAACTATTAATTGTATTTTGGAAAAAGGTGATGAGAAGCCTATTGTTTCTTCTCATTTCCCTTTTACTGAGAACCAAATTGCTAAGTTGCTTGTACTTGTGAGTTCCGAGTCATGTACCAATGTGGCAGGTATTAATTGTAATTCTACTTCTATTGGTTCTGATTGGATCAATGACTCCGGGGCAAATCATCATATCACTTCTTCTCGTTTGTTTGAAAATATAATTGATGTGTCTACTTTGAGGATGAAAGTTGACCACCTAAATGGGATTAATGCAAAAGTTAAGAAAATGAATTTTGGTTTTGACGTTTATGGTAAGTGGGTGGTTTCTAACAATGACTTAGTCAATAGGTTGGGTCGTCCTAGTGATCAGGTGTTGGTTAGTTTAAAGGAGGATCTCAAGTTAGGAAGTGAACCGATTGTTCCATGTGACTTTTGCCTTAAGGCCAAACAAACTTGTAAGCGATTTAAATCGACTAATCATAAGTCCGAGTCTTTGGGGGATTTAGTACACTAGGATCTTTGGGGCCCTTGTAGGATTTTAAGTAAAGAAGGATATGCTTATTTTCTTACGGTTGTTGATGATTTTACAAGGTCTGTGTGGGTTTTCTTATTGAAGTCCAAAGATGAAGTTTTTGATAATGTGATTATCTTTTATAATTTGTTGTTTACTCAGTTTAAAAGACATGTCAAAGTGTTTAAAAGTGATAATGGAACCGAGATTCTCAATGGTAAGCTTGATGATTTTTTTTAAAAACAAAGGCATTGTTCATCAAACACCATGCCTTTACAATCCATATTGTGTTGAACGTAAACATCGACATGTACTTAGTGTTGCTAAAGCTCTAATGTTTCATTCCGGAGTGCCTTTAAAAATGTGGACCGAGTGTGTTCTCACAGCTACATACTTGCTTAATAAGACCCCGATCCTAGTGTTGGGGGGAAGTCTCCTTTTGAGTTAGTTTACGGTTTTGAACCTAGTGTTAGTCACCTGAGGATTTTTGGTTGCCTATGTTTTACTGAAAAGTCTAATGTGCTAGAAAAGGTTTCTGCTAGGTCTGAGAAGTGTGTTTTGTTGGGTTATTCAAGCTCTCAAAAGTGTTATCGTGATTCATAACACATTGTTTTTTCTAGAAATGTCAAGTTCTATGAAAATGTTTTTCCTTTCAAAGTGATTTTTGATAACAAAGTTAGTTCCAGTTCTGTGTTATCTGTTAATAATTTGAATTTGATGGACTCTCTTTCTTTTGAAAATAATAATATTAATATTTTGTTGCCTAATGATAAGGCAAGAAGTGTTACTCCTAGCGACCTGTTAGGCAATTTTTTGGTAGGTGATAGTAGTAGTTTACTAAGTGGCCCAGAGAGAGTTACCAACAACCAGTTTATTGTTGTTGGTGGAGATCCTACATCTGTTGTTGGTGTTAGAAGGTCTAGTAAAGCTTCTAGAATTTCCAAAAGGTTTATTCAAAGTAAAAGCGATCATTCGCTGGTAGTACTTCGGTTCTTTTTGGGAGTAGAAGAACTAGATTCAAGTGTTGGTATTTGTTTGTCTCAAATAAAGTGTTATTTGAAATTGCTCTATGAGTTTGGATATATTGGCGGTAAATTGTTGGACGCTTCCATGGTGTTTAATTTGGTTGTTTATAATTCTAATGATCTTAATGGTTCCATGTTAATTGGGTTTACCAAATTTCAACCATTGGTAGGTAAGTTGAGTTATTTTCTTGAAACCAAATATGATATTTTGTGTGTTGTTAATATTTTGAGCAAGTTTATGTGTTCTCCTATTCAGTTTCACCTTATACTAGTGTTGAGGGTGATGCAGCATCAAAAATTTCATCCAGGTAAGAGTATTATTTTTAGTTGTTCCGATGATTTTTTATTGACCGGTTATGTTGGTTCTGATCGCTGTAAGTTTTTCTCTTCTCGTCGTCTCATATATGTGTATTGTTTGTTTTTGAGAAATTATTTGATTTTTTGGATAAGTAAGGAACAAACAACTGTGTCTTGGTCTTTTGTTGAAGTTCAGTATCAAGGCATGAAGTCTGTTGCTTGCAAAATATTATCGGTTATTAATATTCTTCATGGTCTGAAAGTTGCTTGTTTATTTGATGTAACTCTGTTTTGCAATCATAGATCTGTTTTTCAGATTGCCTTGGAAAATAAAATTGATGTACTTTTGGTGCATGATGAAGTTGTTTTTAATATTGTAAAACCATCAAGATTAGTTTTTCTAATCAAATTGCTTGCTCACGTTTTACAAGGATTTTAGGTTTCTCATATTATTTCTTGTGTTCAAAGTTAAACGTGATTCTTTTGTTTAGCTCCAAGATTGAGGGAGGGTGTTGAAAGTATGTTCCTCTACAATCTTTTCCCTAATATGTATTCACCTTTAACTTGAGTTGTATTTGTTTCAAAGTTGATTGTGTCATTTGTTGATTCTGGAAGACTAATGTTGAAGTTAGAGATTCTTGAAGGGGCTGTTTGAAACTTCAATAAATATAAAAGGATTTCATTTTTTTCTTTGTAATCAAGTTTTCATCTTTTCCTATTCTCAAATATACACAGTGGCTTACGAGATGATTTTAGTTGTTAAATTTGATATTTTGTGAAGTTTTCTTTGAATCAATAAAAGAGAAAGTGTTTTAAGAGATAGTGCAAATCTCTTGGGAGTTATATTCCGTGTACCTCGAATATGTTTCGTGTGTACATTGGACGGACACCATTTTGGGCCATCTATTAGTTTCACATGTGGAATTGTGCAAAATACAAAGCTTTAGGTTGCATGGGGAATTGTGCGACAAATGTCAGTTTCTATGAATATTGTGCATGATCCATTGTTGGTTTACTTGCCTTCCGTTTAAATTAACTTTTATATTACTTGGTTCAAGTTTGATAACTGTTATTTTGTTGGGAATTCACTAAACCTTATGGTCTAACCCTCGCTTGTTTTCAAAGCTTAAACCATTTTCAGGTAAGGCTTATGTTAAGAGCTTTTCTAAGGGCAAAGGAAAGCTTTAAGTCGTTAGCTAGAGTGGTTCTAAAGACCCTCGCTTCTTTTCAAAACTTAAACCATTTTCACGTAAGGCTTATGTTAAGAGCTTTTCTAAGGGCAAAGGAAAGCTTTGAGTCGTTAGCTAGAGTGGTTCTAAAGACCTAGCATCTTGGTTTAGTTGGATAATTCTTAGTTGTGGATGTTTTATTTACCACTACAAGACAATGAGATATAATAGATAATAGACTTATAATTTGGTACTGGTTGTTATTTAAGTATATTTGTCTTTGGTGATGTTGGGTCTTTACAGGAACCCAACCCATTTAACACTTGGGTTATATATGAATGGTTCTAAGGTTCAGTTCTGGGAGTAAGTATGTGTTTTGGCGCTACAAAATACAGATATATATATATATATACACACACACACATACATAATGTTGGCTTCCAGTGAGAAGGAGAGTTAAGGTGAGAAGCTAATTAAGAAGGGATATCCACCCTTGGATGCATATTAGGATGAGATGAACCGAGACGCACTGAATCAAAACCTGTATCAAGCTGATTCATATGTGGGTTTGAGATTAAAGGTGATCAAGGGTAGAGATCCTTTCTCACGTTTCTCACCTTAACTCTCCTCCTCACACGATCCGTCACACACACACACACATATATATATGTATATATGATGTTGGTTCAAATACAAACCAAGTGAAGGGTACAAACTCGTACAAACCAATATATAAATAATTTTTTTCATGATTTTTTTCATCAAATGCTATGATATAAGATATTATTACACATATGTTTGTTTCACCTTCTGAAAAAAATACAAGTGAAACTTTTACATTATGAAACAAATATATGTGAAACTTTCACCTTATGAAAACAAATGCATGTGAAACTTTTACATTATGAAACAAACATATGTTATATAACATCTTAAAACATAGCATTTGATGAAAAAAATCATGAAAAAAATCATTTTTATATTGGTTTGTACGAGTTTGTACCATTCGCTAGCTTTGTATTTGAACCAGCCTCTCTCTCTCTCTCTCTCTCTATATATATATATATATATATATATATATATGGAGGGAGGATCTTCTACACCCCTCTTAAAAGTTACACCCCGTGCGTCCTAATCTCAACCGTCCATTTCATAATCCAAGGGTTAATCTGATGCGATGGCATGGTGGTAATTAAATAGAAATCTTGGGTCATGATCGGTATGCAAAGTCATACATAAGAGCAAGGAGGTAAATCAGAAAATATAAAATGTTAGGAAATGTTACAGTGAAATGTTATGAAATATAAAATATTATGAAGCATTCTTGTTTCACAACTTTGTATCCATTTTTTGCATAACGAGCATGTTCCATTTGATCCGAAATGTTATGAAATGTATTATGAAATGGACGGTTGAGATTGGGACGCACGGGATGTAACTTTTAGGCGGGTGTATAGAAGATCCAACCTCTATATATATGTATATGTATATATAGAAAGCGTTTAAATTACAAACCCAACAATTCCATCAAACCAATATTAGTTGTCCATCTAGCTTAACAAATATTTTATTTTATTCTATTTCCTAATTCAAAGTCATGATCATAATTAATGAGACTATTATGTTCCATATATATCTCAACCATAATTAACAAATCATGATAATTGTCTATAAAAATCTCAATAGTTTCATAATATAATGGTTCACAAAGTTTGTTATATTTGTTGGGTTTGAAATTGAAAACCCCCCTCTCTCTCTATCTCTCTCTCTCTCTCTCTATCTCTCTCTCTGTATATATATATATATATAGCCTCTATATAGAGGGAGGATCTTCTACACCCGCCTAAAAGTTACACCCCTTGCGTCCCAATCTATATATATATATATAGCCTCTATATAGAGGGAGGATCTTCTACATCCCGCCTAAAAGTTACACCCCGTGCGTCACAATCTCAACCGTCCATTTCATAATCCAAGGGTGAATCTGATGCGGTGGCATGATGGTAATTAAATAAAATCTTGGGTCATGATCGGTATGCAAAGTCATACATAAGGGCAAAAGGTAAATCAGAAAATATAAAATGTTATGAAATGTTATAATGAAATGTTATGAAACATTCTTGTTTCACAACTTTTTATCCATTTTTTGCATAACGAGCATGTTCCATTTGATCCGAAATGTTATGAAATGTATTATTAATTGGAGAAATGCTATGAAATGTATTATGAAATGGACGGTTGAGATTGGAACGCACGGGATGTAAGCGGGGTGTAGAAAATCCAGCCTCTCTCTCTCTCTCTCTCTCTCTCTCTCTATATATATATATATATAGGGGAGGGTTTAAATGAGAACACCCCCAATTTAAACGAATAAAGTGATTCATTTGAGACCACATATATATGATGTGGGTCCCATCAATAAAAAATCATATCTGATTCAATAGGGCCCGCCATTGAAAATTAGATATATTTTTTTATTGGTGGTACCACATCATATGTGGTCCCAAATTAGACCCTTTGTTTCTTTAAATTTACAAAGTTCTCATTTGAACCTCTTCCTACATATATATATATATATATGGGAATGTTCATACGAGAACACCCCCATTTAAAGAAACAAAAGAACCACTTTTTAGCCACATAATTTGTAAAAACAATTGATATTATATTGGGTGACATTCTCGTAATTAATGGATGTTGATAGTTGCTTTCCATCAAGGGTTATTTCTTTTAGGGGTAAAATTGGTATAGCACAATAGTAATAATATAGTATTCTAATATATTATTATTTTATAATTATACAAATTTTGTAAAATCAATTGATAATATATTAAAATATTGTATTATATTATATTATAATTATATCATATATGATCTTACATTTACCTTTATACAAAATCACATATGATTTTATATTAACATTTGTACAAAATCATATATGATACTGAAATCATATGTGATTTTGTTGACATACTTGACATTGTAATCATGTGTGAATATCATTTGTACAAAATCATATATGATTTTACATTTACCTTTATACAAAATCACATATATTTTATATTAACATTTGTACAAAATCGTATATGATACTGAAATCATATGTGATTTTGTTGACATACTTGACATTGTAATCATGTGTGAATATCATTTGTACAAAATCATACATGATTTTACATTTACATTTGTACAAAATCACATATGATTTTATATTAACATTTGTACAAAATCATATATGATACTAAAATAATGTGATTTTGGTAATATAATTGGCATCGTAATAAACTTTTTAAAGACATTACTTTTAGTTTTTAAAGATATTTTAAAAGTAATAAACTTTTTCAATATTTATAGTTTTAAAAATAATAAACTTTTTCTTTAAAGATTTTCCATATTTCAATTTTAAACAATAATAAACTTTCAATTTTTTAAAATCTATATGATACCGAGTTTGGTTTCTTATATTTTTCTTGATCTTATATTTATTTAAAAATGTTTGATATTTATCTTGATCTTATATTTATTTAAATATATTTAATATTTAAATTGTTTAGAATTAATCACGATTGTACATTTTAAATAATTCATAAAGTAATAATACAAATCAAGATTGTACAAATCTGATGAAAATCATGAATAGTAAAATTCATAAAGTAATATTTTGACCATAATACCCTTAAAGTAATTAGATTACTATTAATTAATTTTTAATTCCTTAAAATATATATGTGGATAGAATTGTTCATTTGTTTCTTTAAACACAAAAAGTTCTTATTTGAACCTCCCTCTCTCTCTATATGTATATAGGTTGGATTCCGATGAGAAAGAGAGTTAATGTGAGAAGCGTAAGAAGGGATCTCTACCTTTGTATACACATTATAATGAGATGCATCAAATCAATCCCCGTATTAAAAGCGATTCATGGGTGAGTTTGAGATTCATGTTGATCGAGGGTCCAAATCCCTTCCTACATTTCTCACTTGAACTCTCCTTATCACCCAATACTTCGCCTATCTATATCAAGGCATTGTTTGGCAAAAATAAGCTAGCTTATTTTCAGTGTACATCTTTGGATGCACATAAGCTGACTTATAAGCTAACTTATAAGCTAGCTTATGAGGAGCTTTTTGTCATCTTTTCCGATTATACCCTCATTAATATTAATTATTATTTTTTCAAGATGTCCTTTTTAGTCATTTAAATTATTATCAGCTAGTTTTTGTCAAACATAATTTGTTCATCAGCTAGCTTATCAGCTACGAGCTAGCTTATAAGTCATCAGTCAGCTTATAAACTAAAACTATCAGCTAGCTTATCAGTCATCAGCTAGCTTATCAACTAGTTTGTCAAACTTAGCCCAAATCTTAAGATAGGATATGTGTTCTCTTGAACCTTTTTGGTTTGGGTCAAGGAGCATATGTATATATCCCTTTCTTCTAATTAAGACGTAAAATCTCTCAAATTTTCTAGTTTGTTGATCATATTCTCTACAATTACATCACCAAAGCATCATTTAATTAGCAATATTCAAGTGTTACTTAAATAGACTTTTGCATTCTCTAGGTGGGGCAATTATATGGACAAATTTTTGTCTAAAAACATAGCATTTGTACAGACCTTCATATGATTTTGAGTTTTAAAAAATACGCAAATCAAGTAAGTTTTACATAATACAAGTAATTTTGTTGTTTGTATGCTTATACTTAGATTTTGTATAACGAATTATATTTCAAGGAGTTTATTTACTTATATATATACATATTTTATTTGGTGATTTATTACTCCAAACAAATTTATGACATATGTTGACGAAAGATACGAGATCAAATGAAACTCCACTCGAAAAACCAAAAGCTAAATATTGAATGATACGTATGCATCATGAGCGGAACACAATTTCGCTTGAACAACGCCTTAATTTCGATTACGATAACGACATTTCACCAACAAATAATATTGTTTTAGGGTGTGTCATTTCTTACCAACTAAATTGGTCAAATAGCGATGGATCGGATAATATCTACATCCTTAAAACCATCGAGCCTGTAGGATGATTAATTGTGCTTCATCAATAAAATCATGAGAATTTTCTATTTTAAACTCTAAAAAATACGAAGATGTTTTGAGATCTTTTTGGAGTTGTGGATTATTTATGCGAAAAGAAATACAAAAAAGGAGTAATTTTTTTACCAATTCATCGTAAAATTAGAGTAAAATATACATAAAAACGCAACAATTAAATATACGTTATTGTTTTATTATTATATGAAATAATTTTTTTTAAAAAAAGAAATATTCAGATGGAATGTAGTTTTATTCAGTCTGAATACTGTATGAACTTCACATTCATTATTCAGTCTCAATATGACATGCGCTCTCATTTATCTTCATGTTCACAATTAAATTTGACTATATATATATATATATATTATAACTTAAAAAAAATTAAACTCTCTCATTTTTATATCGATATATACATTTAGACAAGTTTTTCGGAAGCATAGAAAAGCAAAACAAATACTTTGACAATATGTTCTTTTAAAAACGAGAAATCAATTAAAATAGTTATTCTGATCACATGGTTCCACTTCTTAAATTTTTCTCCCCAAGAATAATGAAAATAACCATATGTAAGAAGATGAAGTTTTTAAATCAATTCCGTAATTATAGAGACCAAATATGTAAATTTGGTCTAGCTCCCCAAAACTATGCATGTAAATTGGATGTGTGTTTTTTATTGATATATTTGGTCCCTGTAATTATAGACTTGGTTTAAAAAAAAATTACACTTTAAACTCTTCATAAATCATAAATCTGTCACTTAGGAACCTATTACTATTTTGATGATTCCAAAAAATAAATGATTAAAAGATGGAACTACAAGACAAAAATCACTATTTTAATTTATTTTTTTAAAAAAAATCATATAATAAAACATTCCCGTTGACATATGTATATTCGCACATGCACCCTTCGCATTTTTAATATTTAATTAAAAAATACAAACAAAAGGTATATGATTTTCCGTTGGAAGAAAGAACGAAGTGGAGGAAGAAAATAACGATTTAACTACCGCAATACTTTGACCCCTTTTTGTCTAGAACCATCATCATTATACCCCCTCTTAAAATATCATTTTTTATTAGTGTTGGGCCCGTAGGTTTCACGGTATAATGATATTTTTTATTGTAGTAATAAACCGAGTTAAAATAAAGAATCATTGCTCAGTTAATAACTAATGAAATATAATGTGAAAAATGAACATATTTTCATAAGTCATTAACTTGTATATATTCTTATTCTTTTGTTATTACGATGAATTTGATATATACCAGTAATAATTTTGTATTGTATTATTTAAAACTCAAATGATATGTCCCACAACCATATTACTATTACTGAAATTAATATAATGCAAATTAGTTGATCAACATTAGATAGAATTGAAAAATCAGGATAGCAAGCTATTATAATAATTATTTTCTAAAAATATAAGATTAATATCAAATCTATAATTTGTCATAAATGCATCACTCATCTTAAAAACATCCACAGTCATGAATCTATTAAGAGGTTCATGACTCTCCACATCGGTTTTCCATTTTTTACACATTTTATAAACCTTTCGTTCTCAATCTTGGATCGGTCCATGATTTATATAATAAAAATTATAATAACAAAATTTATAATAATTAAAAAATATTTACTTATATAAATTACGACAATTAAATTTTACAAATTTTTCTTACAATAAATTGAAATAATAATAAAATTTTAATAGCTATAATAATTTTTGATAAAAATAAAAATTTAGACGAAGATATTACGTTTATTAAGAATAATTGTTAACAGTTAAATAAACTTCATTTTTAATGTACTTTTTAAAAAGAATGGTCATTGTAAGTAAGTATAATTTTATTATTTTAAACTAAGTAACTTTTTTATTGGTTTGATAAAGGAAATTTTTTTTTTAAAATTGTAATATTTTATTACTTATTATTACTGGACCCACCATTGTTTGAGGATGAATCAAACCAATTCATCATAGGTGTCAAAAACCCTCCAACTCCCATTGGTAAACAAAATTAAGAATTGGTCCTTAAAGTTTGATGAACCTCCCACTACAGACGCTCTAAGTTATTATAGTAACTTTACCGCATAAAAATAGGATTACCATCAATTTTATAATTTGTCAAAAATGCATCATATCCTCTTACATATCAATATATTCACGTCCTTCTTTCAATTTAACATCTTTTTGCTAACGTGGGATAACCAAAACCATGTCACATCATCCAATCCACATATTTTATACACACTTTTTTATTTCAATATTTCATTCTTCACCAATATGGATAACTAAAACTCAACCACAATACATCATTTGAGAATACTTAATCCTCATGGTCTTACCATTGTGTCGTCTACACCAATTTATGATTGTAATAAGTTTTTTTAAGTTTATATAATATTTAAGTTACATTTTTCGCATATATATATGTGTGTGTGTGTGTGTGTGAAGGGAGAGAACGTTATTTTTACTTAAATTAAGAAATAAAATAAAATGATTTATACACACACAATCAAGTACATATATATGTATATATATTAATGATTGTTTGAAATATTTAAACTTATACTATATGAAGATTTAAATATATTATTTTTTAATTTAAAAATGAAAATGTTTAACGCTTTAGGGTAAAATAAAAATAAAAATAAAAAGAAAAGTTAAATACGATAGATGGTTTTACATTTAACTTTGATTTTACCTTTTTAAAGATATAAGTACATAAAATAAAAAAGAAAATATTGGAGGTTTTGCGATGACACATCACAAATTGTAATACTTCAAGATTTCATCAACGCAATGGTTGTTATCAAAACTCTTAAATAAGTCTAAAAACAAATCGTTGGTTATACTCATGGTTCTAAAAAAACGCGTTATGGCGCGCCATAACGTCGAGGCGTGGCCTCCCCGCCACGTTAAAGCCCGTGGCGCTACTACTCTGAGGCGTGACTTGCAGTAAGGCGCGTTATGGCGTGTTATGGCGGGTTATAAGGCGTGTTATGGCGGTTATAACGCGTGATTTTGGTTTTTTTTCTTTTTTTTGTAAACCTTGTGTATTTGATACAAAAATATGAATGCATGTTTCTTCCTTTGTTTGTAGTTTTATATGAATTTAATTTGTTTAATCATTATTGTTCATTACATTGGCTCACATAGACATATGTATATATAATATATATATAAAGATTTGCCGCCTTAAGTCGCGCCTTAAAAAACGTCATGGCCTCGCCGTAACTCGTAATGCTTGAGGCTTGACCTCACCGCCACGCCACGCCTCACGCCATTTAGAACCTTGGTTATATTGGAAAAAACATAGAAAAAAAATTAGAAAACGTTAGTTAAAAAAACTCTAAAATCCCAACAAAATTAAGAAGAAATGCATACCTAAATTACTCTTTTGAACTGAAAAAAAATAATCATTAAAAAAGGGACACGTTGAAGTTTAAAGAGGATTAATCAAAGAGAGTAACACTTTTAAATTCAATCATTAATTGTCGTCGTCAAAACTCTAAAACCACTACAAAAAATAATTCCCCTGTTCCATCATTGAAAAAAAACTTTAGAAAAATTAATATTAGATAAATAAGTAAACAAAAAAAAAATCTCAACAGAAGTAAAAACAATTCATACCCGGATTAGTTTTCACCAATTGTACTTGAAAATATAACCATTAAAAATGAAAATAAGGAATTTGTTGAGGCTACATCAAAAGAAGAACAACTTCTTCTATGATGACATCTAAAGCGGATTCAATGGCATGCTTTCCGGTTTTGTAGTACTTTCAAGATTCCATAATTGAATCGTCATTGCTATCAAAACTCTACAAGCGTTGTCAAGAACAAACTCTCGGTTTCATTGTGAAAGAATTACAAAAAATATATAAGATAAAAGCTAAATAACTCTAAAATTCGAACAAAAAATCAGAAATAATATTGCATACCTGGATAATTTTATTGAAGTAACTTGAGAATCGATTTGTTGAGAAACAACGGTTTATGAAACGAAGAACATATAAGTGATGAAAATGGTGAAGAAAGAGATTGAACTGGAAAACTTATTAGAAAGGTAAAGAGACATATTAAATATATAGTAGATGAGAATGGGCTTGGAGGTTTATTCTTTGAAGAATGTAAAACAAAACAATTAATAGATGAAAAAGAGTTAGGGAATATCAAGGGATGGTGTTGAATGCAAACTTAAATAAATAATCAATGATAATAGAAAGTTAATTGAAAAATTTGGGAAAAAAAGATTAAGGAGAGGATGAATGAGAAAAAAGATGAGTAAATTTCTAGACTTGAGGAGATGCCAAGTCATACCTCCAACATCTTCCTTTTATATATATAGATTATAGTGTAATTAGGGGTGAGCAAAGCCCACCAAACCTGAATACCTACCCGATTAGGGAGCCAAATCGAAAACCCGAATACCTGAACCGGAAATACAAATCAAACATAGTAAGTTTGGTTTGGGTTTGTCTTATGCAACCCGAATATCCGAATACGATATATATATATATAGAGTGAGAGAGAGAGATAGAGAGACAGAGAGAGAGAGAGAGAGAGGAAAGTTCAAATGAGAACTCAAATTTGGTTGTGAACATGAAGACAAATGAGAGCGCGACACGTGTCTGAAAATTTCATTGATTATTCAGTCTGAATAATGCTTATCCAGTCTGAATATTTCTTTGATTATTCACTCTGATAGTATATATTCAGTCTGAATATTTATTTGATTATTCCCTCTGAATATGTCGCGCTCTCATTTGTCCTCACGTTCACAACCAAATTTGAGTTCTCATTTGAACCCGCTCATATATATATATATATATATATATATATATAGATGTAGAGGCGGGTTTATACGAGAACGATACAAATTTACGAGAATACGAGGACAATCCTCGGCCAGTCATTTTGTATATGAAAATTTTCATGTACAAAATCATATATGATTTTATGTACAAAATCACATGTGATTTTGTAAGCATCAAAAATGACACGCGTGATTTTTTTCATGGGCAAGTCGTGGGAAAAGTCACGGCTAATCATATATGATTTTGTAGGTGAATCACATGTGATTTTTGTACATGAAAAGTTTCATGTACAAAATGATTGGCTGAGAATTGTCCTCGCATTCTCGTAAATAGTTACCGTCCTTGCATGAACCTCTTTCTATATATATATATATATATAGAGAGAGAGAGAGAGAGAGGGAGAGAGGTTGGTTCATTTATAAATCCAATGTCACAAACTATGCAAACCCGTACAAATCAATATAAAAATAAGAGTGAATTACATTTTTGGTCCCTCATGAATACTTGCTTTTTGGTTTTGGTCCCTCCAAACGTAAAAGTACATTTTTGGTCCCCCCAAACAAGTTTTGATAACAAACTTGGTCCCTCCCACTGATGCCATCCAAAATATGGCCGTTAGCCATCCCATATGCCCCTCATGTGAGGGGCATTTTCGTCTTTTTACTTGTGTTTTTTATTTTTCCTTTAAAAATAAATATGTGATTTTAACATTTAAAAAAAATAAAAATAAATTCATTTACCTTCTCTTTGGACGTGCATCTTTAAAACCCTAAGCCAACTCCCCTATTTTTCCATCACTAACAAATCAACCCACGTTATTCATTTCTCCATCACCAACAAATTAATACCACCCACTGCCTTCTCCATCATTAACAAATCAACACCACCAGATGGATTTCGTTTCCGACACGAAAACCCATCGTTAGAAATGTGAATCCCAGATTATCAAGCAACGGTGTAATAATTAACAAGAACACGATGATTATGTTGAATAACTTCACTATGTCATATATCTCACTTGTATGAATATGTGTTTACAAAGATATCTCTCTTAGGCTCTCTCTAGAATGATATGAATTAATGACCTCTATTAAAGCTCTTTAATTAATGTGTTACCTCTAATGTTATCCTAAGACTCCTATTTATATTGCTAGGAATAATGAGATAAGTAAACTAATAAGATAGGCATTATACACTTGTCTTATTTACAATAAGATTGGTTCTTTATATTTAAACAATAAATATTTCCTAATCGTTAAACCTTTCTAATTAATGACTTTGTTGACTTTACACTTTAGCCCTTCACGTCTTCAATAGTTGTCATCTCGGATACAATATTTTCAGACCTAACAATCTCCCCCTTTGTATTCGAGATTACAATTTATCAAATCAGCACTTTTGAAGACGATGAAATTTTGTCAACAAATCACTATCTTGAATTCTTTTGCTCGCCCTACGAATATGATCACTTAATAAGCTTTGTAGCTCCCCCTTAACATTAGCATAAAGTTCACGAAAAGAAAGTTGAAGGAGCCGTGATGTCATAGGGTAAAATCTTTCTTCAAGTAGAACTTGTCGTATGATGAAAGAGACAAAAGAATGTCGAATGAAAATGTCGCGATATCTTTGAGGTTATCGGGTTAGGCAGATCAAGTCAACTTCACAGATGGAACAGATGGAATGAAGCTCGCGGACCTTCGATATCCGAGAAAAATACTATGCTTAAATAATGTCAATCGATAACCTGGGTGCTTGGGTTTTAATCAATCGATAACCCTGATCGTCGGGTCTTTGAAGTCGAATAAAGGTTCGAGATGTTGACTTTCTTGTTTCTTGAATGTGTCTTTGATACACTATTTCTCCCCTTCAGAATGAGAAGGAGAATCTGAATCATTATGAACAATCAAAGACATTAAATGGAAGTAATGAAGCGTGAATGTGAAATAATGGGTAAGAGGCTAGCATAGAAGCACGAAAAACAATAATAAGGTGTTATTCAATAAATAGAAAAAAAAATTGTGGATCCCAGTTTATATCAGGTAACGATGTAATTAACCAGAATAATATGATCAAAGAATATCGTATGTCATATATCTCACTTGTATGAACGAGCTACAATGATGTAGAACCTAATATGACTTCGTCTATAAGCTCTTTCTATTATGATCTCTCTCTCTATTTAGACTTCTTCCTTTAATACATACCCTAACCCTCTATTTATATGTAGCAAATAATCACAATAAGGAAACTAAGAGATAAGACAATATTCACTTGCCTTATTTACAATAAAATCGTTTCCTAATTGTGTTTTGAAGACTTTGCACTTTAGCCCTTCACGTCTTCAATAATTGTATTCTCGGATACAATATTTTCAGACCTAACAATCTCCCCCTTTGTATTCGAGATTACAATTTATCAAATCAACACTTTTGAAGACGATGAAATTTTGTCAACAAACCTTCATCTTGAATCTTTATCACCCCTTACGAAAATGATCACTAGATAAGCTCCGTAGCTCCCCCTTAACATTAGCATGGAGTTCAGTCAACTTGTCAAAGGAGCCGTGATGTCATAGGGTAAACTCTTTCTTCAAGTAGAACTTGTCGTATGATGCGATAACTTGAGTTTGTCGGGTTAGGCGATGCGATGAATTGAACTTTGTCGGATGAGGCATGATGCGATGCGATAACTTCAAAGTGTCACTTTTCTTGTTTCTTCCTTCACATGTGCCTTTGATACACTTTTTCTCCCCTTCATAATAGGCATTTGTCTTTGATATAATTTTTCTCTCCTTTATAATGATAAGGAGAATCTGAAGCATTATGAACGAACAAAGACAATAATCGAACATGTATGTGTAAAAATTGGTTAAAAGGTAACATAGAAGCACGAAAAGCAACTATTATCACTTAAATCAAAAATAAATTCAATTAAGTAGCATATATTCAGTGTTGGCAGTGGGTTGGCACTGATAGGACTTCCAGTTATCACAGAAGTAAGTTATAAAACTAATTTCTCAAACTGTTCCAGCATAAACACAAAGATATGCAATTTGAATCACAAAGAATCGTGCAAGTGTGGAAAAGATATTTGTTTATATCTAGGCTCAAGAGACTCAATGTGCACAAAATTTGAAGTTCGAAGACCGGAGGTGTGTCTCCTTGTTTCAATATCTAAATCTTCCGAGAGAAGAATAGATAGATGATATGGAAATATCGTGATATATGAAACAAGAATCTTTTGTGAGATACTTGAGTAGCTAGGTGGGGTGACACGAGTCATCGACATTGGGTCCATGTCTATTTCAATATTCATCTTCAAAGAATTGAGAATGAATAGTTTGTATGGCTACCCGGATAACTGTTTAGGTTTGGTAAATACCAAATATTTTCTTTTAAGTCTTGTCGCACTCACAATTTAATTTATCTCACAAGCACTTAATGTTATTTTAATCATACCCTTTCAAGATATGTAACCTAGGGATTTGTTTCATGGATAGGTTCTTCCGGCTTTGGATTGACCATTGAAACTTCTAATTCCTAACACACAAAGAGTTGAAACAGTTGAAGTCTGAGTTCTGAATTGAAGTATTCAGAAGTCACAATGCAAATTAAAACGGGTTCTGAACTGAGATATTCAGAAGCCAACATTAAGAGCAGGTGCATAGCTGATGTACTATGAAGCTAATAATGAAGTATGTGAAATATGGTACTCCCCCTCAAAAGCAGCATAACCTACAAAACAGATTAAAAAGATTTTGGTACCCAACCTTTGTTGGGTCCTTGGAGGTTAGCTTAAGAAACAACAAATCGGGAAGTGGGGATACTATAAATACCATACCATTTATGAACGAACCTTTGATCAACAAATTCATTTGTTCTGCAAGTGGAATAACAAACCTTTGTGGTTGATGGATTGACTTGAAAAAATAAGGAAAATTTGTCTTGGAAACAAAGGATCTTATATCAACTATAGGAGATGTATATGGCATCTTTCCAACGGTATCATCTGTATTTGATTTCTTTCTCCAAACCATTTTAAACTTCTTAAAATTACCGGAATTGGCAACAAAATCATTGTGAAATCGATGAGTCCGAGAATTTGAAGAACCATATGATTTGGAGCTGTTAGAATAACTATGTGATTGAATACTTGAAGAACAATTATTCTTACAAACACTAACAGGAGAAATATGAGTCATCTTTGAACTTGAAGCAGAATCAGAATCATGAGGAAAAATCATTTTTTCAAGATCATCTAGCTCTGCATTTAATTGTTCGGATTGAGTTGTTTGAATGATTCAGAATTCTCTTTATGCATTTGTTTTTACTTTGAAATCTTGTGTTGATCCCATTATAACAAGCACAAAGACAATAAACAGTTAATATGAAAGTAATATGACACGAACAATGATTTAAAGAACTTACGTAGTCATATATCTCTTGAAAGTGTATATGTAGATTACAATATGATTCACGGTTTCTGCTCTCTCTCTAAAATAATATCTGAATCGACTTTTCTAAAGTAAAACCCTAAGCTTGTATTTATATTGCTAGGTCTAGTCTAATTAAGGAAACAAGAGTTTAAGGAATTATAAACTTCCTTTTACAATAAAGCATATCCTTTCCTTATTTTGTCACAATTAAAATAATAATAGACCTAACAATCTCCCCCTTTGTGGCAAAATGAGTTTTCATCTTCTAAGCTCGAACATGCCTTCAAATCTTCGTAGGGTTTGTCGATAAATAATTCTGTCGTCGATTATCTTGATCGCTTCTAAGAGAGAGTTTCTTTTGTCATTGCTCATCCGTGTTGCGCTCTTTCTATCTGTAGCAAGTTCTGACGCAAGCCTGTTCCGAATTCCCCATAATGTACCATCAGAATATGCAGCCACTTCATGAAATCTGAGAAACCGCTTTTCTCTAGAAGGATGCATCCAAACAACACCATGTACATGGCGACCAAAGTACTGTCAGGTACAGGCAAAGATTGATCAGGCTTAGTAATGTGTATCTTCTTTTGCTCGCTTTCGATTCCTCGTTGAAGATCATGAAGATAACTGTACCTAAGCTCTTTCTGAACATGTCTAACCACTGCCCTTAAAGCCCTTTGCTCGTGTATGTTTCGGTTGCCCTTATCTCTCAGATCATTGTAGATGAGATCCAAGTCCATAATATCAAGATTAGCAAAATCGGCTTCAGAGAAGGAATACGTTTTACCGTCTTCTCTTTGAACAGTGAAAATTGGATATTCGACTTGGAAAATCCTTGCAGTGTCTATCTTCAAAATCCCGACAACCCTGTGCCTAGAGACTACTTCAGCTTGAGGTAAAGCTCTCATCCTCAGGATATGGAGATACTCTCTAACTTGAGCAGGATCCATTTCCATCACTAGATGAATGTGTGCCAGATCATCAGGTTTTGCTTCTTTACGGAAGATCTTCTCCATGGTTTCCTTAAGATATGGCACACGGATCTGCTGATTCACCCATTTGGACTTACTATCCATTAACATTCGTTGCCACCGAATTTGATGAGGTAGGAGTCTTGGTTCGTTTTGATCCCTTAAGGCATAGTTTCTTGCTGTGTGCCTCAAGTTCACATAGTCTTGTTCTTGAAGTACCGGTTCATATCGATCTCGGAACCAGTTTCGAAGTGAGTTGCGCAGACTTGAACATCGACTCGTTCTTTATTTTGTTCTGGTTCGGTAGGTTCGGTTGGTTCAGCAGGTTCGGCTGGTTCGGCTGCTGTACTCTCGAATTCGATATCCGCAGGCTTTTCAACCGTTGGTGTATCGTCCTCTTGAGTCGTTGAAGTGCATTGCCGTTGTTGGGTGGATTGAGCATGTGGTCTTGAAGCTGAGGCAGCAGATGCTCTAGATCGTGATCTTGCCGTTTGGTGTGTCTCCCCCTCAGGACGAGTTGGAGTGGAGCCCGGGTCGTCCTGATGAGGTCTGGAAGTAGAAGTACGAACTGCCGGACGGCAAGACTCTTGGATTTCCGTTCGAAGAGCAGTAATAGCACCCAGGATGTCTTCCGTTTGGGGCCGTTGGGCATTTTTCATGTCGGCGAGCTCTTGGTCTATGTGTGAGCGGAATACATCGAACTCGTGACGAGTTACAGTGGGGATTTGAAGATTGCGGCGAAGAAGACCTTCAAGTGAATCCTCCGGTTGTCCGGTGGCAGTGGATTCAACGAGCAGATTAGCATACAACATCGACATGAGTTCATCGGTGTTATACTCATATCGATGCGGGGAATGTGGTCGATCTTCGGGAGGTGATGGTGGCGGTGGGGAGTGGCTGGTGCTTGGACAGCTGGAGCTTGCATGAGAAGATTCGGTGTGAACAGGAGTCGGCTCTTTAAGATGCGCAGCTTCACGAATCTGGCGCACAAAGGCTTCTCTTTCGGCTGTCATAAGGACCAGATGTTCAGCAAGGGTGTCTCGTGCCCTTTGTAAGTGAGCCGCAATGAGTGCTTCGCCTTCCGGGGGAATAGAGAAGGACGAAGAGGTGGTAGCTGTGGGGGTAACTCCGGGATCACTTAGATTGCCCGTTGACATAACAGTTGATTCAACTGTATGACCTACGATCAGCATTGGCGAAGATGTAGCGCTGGTAGGATTTCCTCCCAATCCTCGTTGAATGTCCGGGATGGACATCACTATGGGAGTTCCGACTGGGCCACGGAGGCTCGCAGTGTGTAAAGACTCGTGTCCCCTAGCAGGCTCTAGACTCGATGTGCACACAACCGAAGTCGAAGCAGGTGAGCTACTGCCTCTTGTTTCAATAGCTATACCTCCCGAGTGGAGGGGAGCTAGATAAGGTGCTAGACTCACAAGTATTGTTGAAACTGTTGGCTGTTGTGAGCCTTCAGAGTGGCTGGGGGGGCGTGCAATTGCGCTGCTAGGTCCACAGCGACTTGTCCACTAGTCACACCCAACGAATGAGTAGGGCTAGTGGACGCGGTTACCTGGTCGGGGGATTTTGAACTCTCACTCTCTATCGTTTTTGCCTTCCCTTCGCTCATCCTCACTGATTCTTTTTCAACTTGTACTCCCTCCGTTCTCCTTATCTCTCCAATAGAGGTTTCAGGGAATATGTCTGACATAGATGGGGAGGACGGATTTGCTTCAAAGTCGAAGTTGAATTGAGGTTCCTCATCAGATGGTAGGGTAGGAGCGGATGTGGGTGAACGGATGATTGGATCAGGATTCGGTTCAGTTGATGATGCATCATTTTCAGAGCTGGATTCGGTTATAGAGGGTTGAGGGCCGATGCGGGACTGCTTGCACCTCTATTTCTGCAGTGCGTTGGCGACGACGGAGCGGTTGGTTGTCGGATGCATCTTCATCCTATGATGAAGAGCGGGGGCGGATACGTTATCGGCTGACTAAAGTTTTGAAACGGGGTGTGGGGATAATGGGTCGAGTGCGGTGGTGGTTGGTAGTAGGTTGGTTGGGGGGGGGCTGATCAGATGCACCTCCCTCGTCATGTCCCCTCACAATGCGCTCATCTCCCTGGTCGGGATCCCCTTGATCCTGACCCTGCTCTTCTATTCTAGGACCCTCACCTCCCTCAATATTTTCCTCTTGGATCGGCTCTTGGGCAAGCACAACCGGAGGTGGTTTGGCCATTAAGCCATGTCGCTCCCTATAGGCTATTACACTAGGTGCATTCTGATCAGCATAAGCGAGGAGCGCTTTAGGGATAGGCATGGTATTGTGGAAGACCCGATCATTTAGGCGTAGAAATTTAAGAGCACAAGTCGGGCCTAAGGGTGTTCCGGCTCTTCTAGGAATGGCAGGTCGAGAAGTCATCATTGCATGGATGAATAGTTGAAGAAACCTCTGGAATGGAACGAATGCACGATCGCGAAAGTTGGATTTGTCTTCCACTAGTTCTACAAAGTCCGTCCAGATGAGCATCGCGTAGTCGTAGTGGCGGTTGAATGCGATGCCGTGAAAGATCCGAAGGACCGCCGTACTGGCCTTGTCCATGCCCAGTATGTTTCTTTGGTCGATCATCGATTAACGATGGTGAATAGCGTGAACCAAATCTGAGGCAAGTACATCCTCTTGAACTGGTCGGGACTTGTGAGTGGTTCAGGGGATTCGTACCCGAGGGCTAGTATGTCGGCAACCAGTTGTTGGTCGGTTGCAAAAGCTTCGTATGGGTGTTCGGCGGTAGCTAGCGGTAGGCGGAGAATGCGGCGAATCCTGGCTGGAGTTATGCGGGTGATAAAGTCATCGATCTGAGCAGTGAAATGATGGTCACCTTCGTCCGGATGATAAGTCAGTGTATACCAGAATTGTTGGAGGTAGAACATGGGTACTCGGTGGTCTAGTGCAAAGGCAAAGCGAAGTGGATGTTGCTGAAGAATGTCAAGAATGATCTGGTGTTCGAGAGTGATGCCGAAGTGTAGTCGGTGGTTATTTGGTTTGATTTGGCGAAAGTGAGCTTGTGGCATCAAGAGGTCATCTCGGTTTGCTGCGTTGATGCTTGGTTCGGTCGAGCGTTCGGATGGCATCGGGTTTTCATCATCGGACATGTTTGGGTCATTCATGGCTGCCATTGGTTTCTGAAATAAGACAGTTAGGCTAACCAAGTGTAAAGATTAGTGTTGTGAGTTTCAAAAAGAAATGCTAAGTATTTTTATCGAGTCCCATTGGGTCGATAACAATTGTTATCGAGTGCAATGGGATCGATAAAAAATGTTTGTCGATTGAAACAGGATCGACAACAAGACTTGAGAAAATTTAGATCAAACTTGTGGAGGGGTTGTCGAGTCAAAGAGAATCGAGAAGAACAGAAGAACAGGTTATCGATTGCCTAAGGGTCGAGGAAAGTACTTGAAAACTTTTTAGAAAAAATATCGATCTATGTAGCATGTTGTCGATTCTATGAGGCTCGATGAAAATACAAGGACAAAGTAAGGGCAGGTTATCAATCCAAAATGACTCGATGAGAGCACTTAGTAATTTTCATCGATCGATTGATAGTCGATAGCAAATGTTATCGAGTCATAAAGGGTCGATAAAAACACTTGGTGTTTTCATCGAGTTTATGAAGTTCGATAACAAAAGTTATCGAGTCATAAAGGCTCGATAAAAACACTTGGTGTTTTTCATCGAGTTTATGAGATTCGATAACAAAGGTTGTCGAGTCATAAAGGCTCGATAAAAAAACTTGGTGTTTATCATCGAGTTTATGATAATCGACAAGGAAGGTTATCGAGTCATAAAGGCTCGATAAAAAAACTTTGGCAAAAAGGTGTTCTTGATCACAGTATCGAGACTCGATAAAAATTCAAGTGCTCATGAAGGACTCGATAAAACCTCATAACCCAGATATAGAACTTCTAAGTGCCCAGAATTCAAACAGGGCCTAAAACTAAAGCAAAATCCTATTGCTAGGTGCGATTAGTGATAGGGAACACTTTTGGTAAAGGACTTAAGGCCAAAACACTAACTCTACCCACGATTTTGACTGTTGAACAGTCAAAATCGGAAACCCATATAAACCCAAAAAAAAAAAGAACAGTCATTCATTAAAAACATCAACATGCAACAGTTTTAGGAACAAAGTGCAAGAATTAAAGATGATAAGGGGAGAATTACGAACCTGGTGTTGCTTTCGGATCTGAAAAACTCAAAGTTTGGAGATTTTGATCTTGGATAGCCAAGAACTTGAAGGGTTTTTCAGAGAGAAAGAGGGAAATTCAAACTTGTGAAGAAAGGTTCTTTGAGAGAGGGGCCCGATTTCTTTAAATAGTGGTCATCGGGTGATGACACGTGACAGAAAGTGATTGGGCCGATGAAAAATTTCCCGTTAACAAAAGTCGTTTGGGGAGGTTATCGAGCCAGAGGGGGTCGATAATCCCATTTTTTTCGAGCCCTTAAGGGCCGAGAACTACACTTAAATTTATTTATTTTTAAAACAGAAAAATCACACATAAATTTTTTTTTGGCTCCCCCTTAATGTGTGCATACAGAGGTGTGCTCCCCCTATGAATGTGAATGAATAGGAAAACGTACCTTGTTGCTCCCCCTTGAATGATGAACCATGGTGATAAACACAACGAGGTACAAATAAAAATGAAAGAAAACATTGAAAATACGGAATTTGTAAGATATAAGTCAAAATCTAAAAAATGAGAATCCAAGTGTTATGCAGATTTACTTAATGAGTAAATGTGCAAAAACCCCTGGTTGAACAGGCGGTTGAGGTTCAGGAGGAACAAGAGGAGCATCCGATGGACTAGTTTGATTTGGACGAGCAGTCGTAGAGGTGCTTGGAGATGCAGCAGGTGAGATGGTTTCCGTTGTAATTGGTGGTCCGGAAAGATCCGAGGTCTCGGCATTCTCCAAGGTAGGCGGGGGAATCTGGAGAGAATTATCAGTGGACGGTCCAAAGTAATCCGAGTAGAAGTACTCGAATAGGTCATCCAGATTTGACTTGGCAGTATTGGACGTTGAAGGTTCATCGGGGTTGGGAGCAGGTTCCGAACGAATGTGATCGGAAGCTAGTATACCGGTGAGTGCGGGTCCGGAACTGTCGTGTTCAGGAGCCATTTCGGCGTTTGGATCGAATTGTACATTAACGCTTTCAGTGACGCAACGTGCGTGTGTTACGTAGACCCGATAAGATGATGCATTTGGTGAGTATCCAATAAAGTAGGCTTCATCGGCTTTTGGCTTGAGTTTCCCACGATCTTCTTTTTCATTTAGTACGAAGCAACGTGTGCCAAACGTTCGAAGATGCTCCATTGAAGGAACGCGATGGTAGACTAAGTGATATGGTGTCTTGTTGAAGCGCTTGTTGATGATGGATCGGTTTTGAGTATAGCAGGCTGTGTTGATAGCTTCGGCCCAAAGGTGGAGAGGAAGCTTTGAAAAAGTAAGCATAGTGCGAGTGGCTTCAACAAGAGTTCGATTTCGGTGTTCGACCACACCGTTTTGTTATGGAGTACGAGCTGCAGAGAACGTGTGGGTTATACCAACCGATTCGAGGTAACCGTCAAGGATACGGTTTTTGAATTCAGTTCCATTGTCGGTGCGGATGGTTTGTGCAGTAAGTTCTAGATTGACTTGAACGGCTTTGAGAAACATGATGATGGTGTCGGGGGTTTCATCCGTTGATCGAAGGAACTTGCTTGACCCATGTGAAGCGAGAGAAATCGTCCACCATCACGAGAACATACTTTTTACCATGTATGCTTTGAGTCCGCATTGGGCCGCACAAGTCCATATGAATGAGTTGAAGAGGTCGAGTCGAGCTGTGAATTATCTTGGGTTTGTGAGAGACCTTCTTCATCTTTCCCATTTCGCATGCATCACAAAGATGTGGTTTGTCGAATTTAACAGATGGGAGCCCGGTGACCAATCCGTTGATGGAGAGGCGATTGATGTTCTTGAAGTTCAAGTGAGATAGGAGACGATGCCATAACCAGGTCTTTGGACTAGAGACGTTTGATAGAAGGCAAACTTGAGGGGGCGTTTGCTTGGGAAAGATCGATCGTGTAGAGGTTGGACTTACGAGTGCCGGTTAGAAGCTCCTTTCCATCAAACGTGCGAACACAGCATCTATCGGGTCGGAAATTGACTTCGAGTTGCTTATCACAAAATTTTCCAATGCTTAATAGGTTGTGGCTTAGCCCTAGTACATAAGAAACATTTGAAATGGTGATGTTGTTTTGAATGATATCACCATATCCTTTTATCGGTGCCAAGAACACGAAGAACACTTCTAATATTTATGAAGATCCGATGTCGGATATCTCACTTGTATTGAATATTGGTTACAATGATATTATCTAATATGCTCTCTCTAGAATGATATGAATTAACATTCTATTTAATTGCTAGCCCTAACCCTCTATTTATATGTATAGGAAATACGATATAAGGAAACTAGGAGATTAAGGCATTATATACTTGCCTTATTTACAAAAAAGAATGTTTCCTTATATTTAAACATTAAACATTTCCTAAATAATGACTTTGATGACTTTGCACTTTGACCCTTCATGTCTTCAATATTTGTGATCTCGGATACAATCTTTTCAGACCTAACAATCTCCCCCTTTGTATTCGAGATTACAATTCAGCAAATCAGCCCTCTTTTGAAGACGATGAAATTTTGTCAACAAATCACTATTTTGATTCTTTTGCTCCCCCTACGAATATGATCACTTGATAAGCTCCTTAGCTCCCCCTTAACATTAGCATGAAAAGAAAATCGAAGGAGCCGCGATGTCGTAGGGTATAAAGCTTGTCGGGTCAAAAAGCATGTCGGGTTAGGTGATGTCGATAAAAAAGATCTCGGGCCAAGTAGATTCGACAAGAATTGATGTCGGGTCAAGTTGAATCGATGAAAATTTATGTCGAGTCTTAAGCACAAGGAAACTCGACAAAATCATTATTCAACAAATCAGCATTTGTCATCTTCCTTTTCTCATGTCGTGTCTTTGATATACAATCTCTCCCCCTCAGAATGATAAGGAGAATCCGAAGAATTATGAACGATCAAAGACAATAAGTGGAAGTGAAAAAATGGGTAAAAAGTCTAACATAGAAGCACAAATAGCAACTATTATCACTTAATCAAAAATTAAATTTAATTGAGTGGCCTATATTCAGTGTTGGCAGCGGATTGGCGCTGATAGGACTTCCAGTTATCACAGAAGTAAGTTATAAAACTAACTTCTCAAACTGTTCCGGCATACACACAAAGATATGCTTTTGGAATCACAAAGACTCGTGCAAAAAAAAAAAAATATATATATATATATATAGGCTCAAGAATAGACTCGACTGTGCACAGAATTTGAAGTTCGGAGACCGGAGGTGTGTCTTCCTTTTTCAATATCTTAATCTTCCGAGTGAAGAAAAGATAACAGATATGCTCATTATCCGTGAATTATGAAACAAATATCTTTCGTGAGATACTTGAGTAGTTGGGTGGGGTGACACGAGTTATCGACATTGGTCCATGTCTAGTTCAATATTCATCTCCAAGGAATCGAGAATGAATAGATTATGTGGCTACCCGGATAACTGTTTAGGTTTGGTGAAGACCAAATATTTTCTTTTAAGTCTTGTCACACTCTCACATGTACTCAATTTTATCTCGCAAGCACTTCACTTTATTCACACCGGCTGATGTAGGGTGGGATAAAGTTGCCAATGCGAGTCACACGCAGAGTTGGACACTTTTTTTTGAAGCGTGATGCTGATAAGTCCACTCGATACCTTTCAAAACATCTATCCTAAGGGTGTGTTTCATGGGTAGGTCCTTCCGGCTTTGGATTGACCATAGAAACTTCTAATTCCTATCACACACAAGGAGTCGAAACATGGAAGTACGAGTTCTGAACTGAAGTATTCAGAAGTCATAATGCAATGTAAAACGGGTTAAGAGCAGGTCCATAGTTGAGATACTATGAAGCTAACTAAATGGTAAAAATATGGTACTCCCCCTCAAATGTTGCAAACCTTTTGAAACATCGTCATGTGATGTGAGCATTCGGAATTTTGACCATATATGACATACCTACAAAACAGATTAACAAGATTTTGGTACCCAAGCTTTGTTGGGTCCTCGGAGGTTAGCTTTAGATGCAATAAGTGGGGAAGTGGGGATACTGTAAGTACCATACCATTTATGATTGAAATTTTGATTGACAAAATCATTTGTTCCACATGTAGAACAACAAATCTTTGTGGCACTTAGACTAATTAGCTGATTGATAGATTTGACAAAATAAGGCAAATTAGTCTTGGAAACAAATGATCTTGTATCAACTACAGGAGATGTATGTGACATGTTTCCAACACTATCATCTGTAGTTGATTTCTTCCTCCAAACCATTTTAAACTTCTTGAAATTACCGGTTTTAGCAACAAAATCATTTTGAAACTAATTAGAGTTATGAGTTCGAGAATTTGAAAATCTATATGATTTGGAGTTGTTAGAATAACTATTTGAATTAATACTTGAAGAACAGTTATTCTTACAGATAGGAGAAAGAGCAGTTTGCTTTGAACTTGAAGTAGAATCAGAATCATGAGGAAAAATCAGTTTTTCAAGATCATCTAACTCCGCATTTAAATGTTCGGGAGTAAGTTGTTTGACTGATTCTGAATTCATTTGTTTTTGTCTTGAAAGCTCGTTTTCAAGTTCTTTGATTTTGCAGGATAAATCATCTCTTTCTTTTGTGACCAAATCATACTTATTTTTAAATTCAGATCTCAAATTCTTTTTAGTTACAAGAGTTGTTTCTAAAACAGATAATTTGTTTGAAAGTTTGTCAAGTTTATTTTCAAAAACTTGCTTCTCTTTGTCAAAATCTTTTTCCAGATTTTTGCTTTTAGCAATGATCAAACTACATTTCTTGATTAAATTTGTTTTCTCAGTTTTAAACGCATTTCTTTCATCTTTCAAAAGTTTTTCAAGATTAGAAATTTGTTTTGAAAACTCCTGACTTTTTGTTTCAGATGATTTTCTTTCTAAAATCACAATTTGCTCAAAATCAGACACTTGTTTAGAAAGTTTTTGAATGGTCAGTTCACAAGTTCTAATTTTTCTTTCAAAGGCTTTTCTCTCAATCTCAAACTTGTGTTTTTCATCAGAAGTTAATATCCTTTCTTTCTCACATTCCAGAAATTCAGTTAATTTTCTTTTAAGAACCACACTATATGTCTCATGATCTATAAATTTTTCTAACTCAGAAATTTGGTTTTTCAGATCAAAATTTATTTTTATCAGATTTGTCTTTTTGCAAAACTCTTCATATGTATAATATTTAGTTTTAGAATACTCGGTGAGTTGTTGCTCCAAAAATTCATTTTGATTTTGCAAAAAATTTCTTGATTCTTCTGAGTTATTAAATCTAGATTTGAGATTGACATGTTCTCTTAAAAGTTCATCCAACACTTGCATGTTGTTTGTGTGTCTGGTTTCAAGTTGAGAGATTTTTGCATTTAGCTCAGAGATTTGGTTTTGAGAACTCATCGTGAAAGCACTGGTTACCTGATAAAGTGATCTCGATCGGTGAGTTTTTGGCAATTTTCTGAGATTTCTTTGGAAAACAGAAGGTGTTCTTGATAGATGAAGGTTTTTTTCTCGGGTGATGAAGGGCCGAGAAGAATTTTTCTCGGGTGATGAAGGGCCGATAAGAATTTTTCTCGGGTGACGAAGGATCGACAAAAATAAATTGTCGAGTGGTATGGTCTCGAAAAGAAGATTTCTCGGATGTATGAGACTCGATAACAATTATTGTCGGGTAAAGGAGACTCGATAAAACTTCTAATAAATTTTGAATCGATAAGAAGAGTTTTATCGATCACAAGGGTCTCGATAACTTCAAGTTTCTCGATTAATCAAGATTCGACAAAAATAATCTGACTCGATAAAACAATGAATCGATAAAAATATATATCGATTCCTGTTGACTCGATTAAAAAATTTGTCGATTTAAAAGAACAAAGGGTTCTTGACTAAAAAGAACAAGTCTTTTTTTATGGACAAGAATGTCTCAGTTCTCGAGTTTCTTATTTGTTCAATAAAAAAAAAATTAAAATTACTAGAGTTTATGATTTTTACTAGAGAATTCTTTAGTAAGAAAAGCTGCAAGAGTCACTAGTTCCTGAGTTTTCTTATGTAAAGAATATCAAAAGTAATTAAAATAAACTAGAATAACTTTAATTAAAACAGATTAAATAATTTTGACTAAAATCAAGAATAACTCAATATGGATCGACAAAAGTTTAAGCGCATGAAGAATGAACCGAGAAAAAAAAATCAAATTTATCAAAATAAGACTTTTTATCGGGTAAAGATAATGAAGTATGGATCGAGAAAAATAGATAAAAAATATTATGAGTTTTTATCGGGTAAAGCTAAAACAGTTTGAATTGATAAAAACTCAAAAACTCAGAAATTGAAAATTTACCTTCTATTTCGTGACTAACTTCAGAAAATTGAAAAGGAACTCTGATCGTCTGCTCTGATACCAATTGTTGATCCCAGATAATCAGGTAATCGTATGAATGTATGCAAGAACACGAAGAACACTTCTAATATTTATGAAGATCCGATGTCGGATATCTCACTTGTATTGAATATTGGTTACAATGATATTATCTAATATGCTCTCTCTAGAATGATATGAATTACCGTTCTATTTAATTGCTAGCCCTAACCCTCTATTTATATGTATAGGAAATACGGTATAAGGAAACTAGGAGATTAAGGCATTATATACTTGCCTTATTTACAAAAAGGAATGTTTTCTTATATTTAAACATTAAACATTTCCTAAATAATGACTTTGATGACTTTGCACTTTGACCCTTCATGTCTTCAATATTTGTGATCTTGGATACAATCTTTTCAGACCTAACATCTTGTTTTCAAGTTCTTTAACCTTGCTTGAGAGATGATCTCTTTCTTTATCAGACAAACTAAAATTCAAAATCGTTTTAGCTTCAAGAACTTTTTCAAGTTTCTTGAGTTTGTCAGATAAATAATCTCTTTCTTCCGTAAGTAAATCATATTTACTTTCTAATTTAGATCTCAAGTCCTTCTCGGTTACAAGATTTGATCGTAATTCAGGCATTTTATTTGAAAGTTTAAACATTTCTTCTTTAAAAACTTTCCTTTCATGCTCAACTTCTTTCTCTAAACGTTTATTTTTATCGGAAATTAAAACACTTTTCTTCAAAATGTGATTGTTATCACTTTCAAACATTTTTCTTTCTTCATCCAAAAGGTTCTGAAGCTCAGAAATTTGCTTTGATAGCTTCAAACCTTTTGTTTCGGAAGATTTTCGTTCTAAAATCACAAACTGCTCAAAATCTAACACTTGTTTAGAAAGGTTTCTAATTGTCAATTCACAAGTTTTAATTTTTCTGTCAAATGATTTTCGCTCAATATCAAACTTGTGTTTTTCACCAAAACTTACTTTCCTTTCTTTCTCAAATTTCATGAATTCAAATATTTTACTTGAAAGAGCAACACTGTAAGTCTCAGAATCTTTGAATTTTTCTAACTCAGAGTTTTTGTTTTTCAAATCAAAATTTATTTTTATTAACTCAAAATTTTTCATTTCACAGAATTCTTCATACCTTATATGATTTGTATTCCTAGAATGCTCGTTAAGTTGTTCTTCTAAAAACTTATTTTTGTTTTTCAAAAATTTTCTTGTTTGTTTTGAGTTATGAAACTTAGATTTGAGGTCAACGTGTTCTCTTAAAAGGTCATCAAGCACTTTCATGTTATTTGTATGTCTAGCTTCGAGTTTAGTTATCGTAGCTTTTAGCTCAGAAATTTGGCTTTGAGAACTCATCTTGAACTAAACCTGTACAACTTAAATACACAGTTAGTTCGTGTAAAAAATATAAGCACCGGTTACCTGATAAAGTGATCTCGATCGGTGAGTTTTGAAAAATTTCTAAGACTATGTTGGAAAAAGGTACTTTCATCTCGAGTGGACTGGAATTTGAGAATTAATGATGTCGAACCTAATGGAGTCGAGGAAAAAGGATGTCGGATCAAGAAGCTCCAAGAACTAAACTTGTGGGGTCAAGTAGGTCCAAGCAAAATTTATGTCTATTAAAAAAGACTTGACAAGAAAGAATGACGGATCTTGAGGACTCGAGAAGAAATTAATGTCGACTCAATGGGACTTGATATCTTATCTTGTAGGGTCAAAGAGGGTCGAGGAAAATTTATATCGAGCCAAGGGGACTCGAGGAACTAAGATGTCGACTTGATAAGAGTCGAGAAAGATCACAACAAAGATATCGAATCTTTACAATTTTCTTAATTGGTAAATTAGAAAGAAAAACAAAGAATTATTGACTAAAAAGATCTAGAATAACAAAGTCATCTAGTCTTTTTGTGGACAAGAAAGGCTAAGTTTTCGAGTTTCCAATTTTCTCAATAAGAAAAAAAATATTACTAAGGTTTATAAGGTTTACTTAAGGGTTCTTGACCAGAAAAGCCGCAAGAGACAAAAGTTGTTGAGTTTTCTATTGTCAAGAAAATCAAAAGTACCCAAGATAGGCGAAAGTAAATAAATTTGAGTTTTAAAATTTGAGAATCGATAACTTCTAGATCAAAGTTCTCGGGTAATATGGTCCGAGAAGATTTCGATGAGCTTGGTTTGAAAAGTATGAATGTGATAAATAAAACCCAATTTTTTTTTCAGATAAAAGACAGACTCGATCGCAAACCCAGACAAACTAAAACATATATAAATATAATCGATAAAAGCAAAGAAAAAAAAATGAAAACTGGATTTTTCTAAAATTTTGGAGCGATAACTAATCAGAAAGCTTGATTTTCTGGATAAAAATCGATTAATCCAACGAGTACGATTTAAAGAACAGATATTAATGAAGATTTGATTAAGAAACTTCAGAAAAACTTATCAAGAATTCAAGCTTGAAAGTTTATCGGATGAAGAAGTCTAAGTATGATCCGAGAAAAAAGAGGTTTACCTTGAATTCCAAGAAGTCGATTAGAAAAATCTCAAAACTCTGATCGATCGGCTCTGATACCAATTATGGATCCCAGAATATCAGGTAACAATGTAATATTTAACACAAACAATATGCAGAACACGTTAAATATATCGATAAGAAAACTTTATGTCGTATATCTCATTTGTAGAATACTTGAATACTAAGAGCATCCACAATGGAGGTTATTCTACAGGTTCTTGTTGAGGTTCTTGCAAAAACCTCCACTGTGGGACACAGGTTCTTGTCCAGTCACAGGTTCCTATAGGCACCTAGGTACTTGAACAAGAACCCGGGTTCTTGAAAACATTCCTTTTTTGTTATTTATTATTTTTATTGTTTTATTAATCTTTTTATTTTATTTTAATAAAGTTATAAAACATATAAATAAATATTGATTAAAAAATATATAAACTAAATATTATAAAATATATTTTTTCTTTTTTCTTTTGTCTAAACGTTTATACAAAAAATTTTGGTTATCTCATTGTATTATTATATCTAGATTATATATATAACTAATTTATAAATGTAAATAAATAGATGTAAAATATCTTTTCTATTTTCAAAAAATACATCAAACTGTTATATATATAGACGTCACCATATGATAAATCACTACTACAGAAATACCTTTTTTACACGCCCATTTTTACACGGTTTAAAAAAACCGTGTGAAAAGGTACCCGTATTTTTTTAAAGAGTTTTTTTACACAGTTTGTTGGTAAGGAAACCGTGTAAAAAGTTTGAAGTACTTTTTTACACTGTTGTTTCCAAAACCGTGTAAAAACGTGTATGTATTTTACACGGTTTATCAAGAAGAAACCGTTTGAAAAGGTTGGAGACATTTTTACACGCTTTTTAAAAATAATTGTGTAAAAAACATATAAGATTTTACACGGTTGTAAGACAAGCCGTGTAAAAATGTTGAAAGTCCTTTTACACCGTTTTTGAAACCGTAAAAAAAAACTGTGAGTTTTTTTACACGGCTATTTTTAAGAACCACGTAAAAATCATTATTTTAGTAGTTATATACTTTATATATAGTTTTGAACCCTTTTATACTTATTTAAATGTATGTTCTTAAAAAACCGTGTGAAAAAAAAAATAAATAAATAAATATATATAATTAATTACGTATTAGATAAAAGTTTGTCTGATGGTTTTTGAATTATAATGTATATATGGGGTTTGAATTATAGTAATTTTTAAAGAGTATATATGGTTATCTTTTTTTAAGGAGTATATACCGATTATTTTTTGAAACAGTATTATACGATTATCTTTTATATAAAAAGTATGTATGATTATCCTTAAGATGATTTAAAAATAAATACAATAAGATATATATATATATATATAGGGTTAGGTTCAAATGTGAACTCAATTTTGGCTGTGAACGTGAGGACGAATCTCAGTCACACATCTTCGGTTATGGTGGACGCGATCACGGAGGATTGACACGATTCATGGGAGGGTTGAGATTATTAAAGGAGGGGAACCAGGTCAAAGCCGCCTTTATTGACCGGATAAGTGGCTGAGATTCGTTCTCACGTTCACAATCAAAAATGAGTTCATATTTAAACTTTCCTATATATATATATATAATATGGTGTAAAAAGGAAAAAAAGATGATTTCCATTCCAATATATATATGGTATGGATTTAAATCATTATCTAATTGTATGTGAATATGTATATCCATATATATACACAAGAATATATATATATATATATATATGTATATATACACATAATTGGGTCAAAATAATGTTAATCATAATTGGTTTATCTTTTTAATAGAGAACGTATACTTTGATCAAGCAAAAAGTGTACATAAAGACGTACAATTACCTTGAATTTTTCATTGTTTTTTCGATTTGTAGAATATTTTTATAACGTACGTATGTTAAAACATCTAAGTTACGTTGAATTTTTCATTGGTTGATCCATTTGCGGAATATTTTTATAAGGTACGTTATATTTTTATAAGGTACGTACGTTATTTTGACTTTTTTAGTTTTTGGTTGTAATTAATTTAGAAGATGTACTTTTCGGTCATGGTAATTAGGGTGCGTTTAGTTAGCGAAAACTGTTTTCATTTTCTAAGAAAACGTTTTCAGAAAATGGAGTTGACTTTTCATTCTCAGTTTTCTATGAAAAATTTTCAAAACGCGTTTAGTTGAAATGGTGGAGTTTTCATTTTTCATTTTCATATTTTTAGAAAACGCGTTTAGTTGTGCATTTTTTAACAATTTTCATTTTCCATTTTTTTTCAAATTAGAAAGTGTGTGTACACATACACTTTTGCGCACACACAAGCACACTCACTTTCACACACACACACACACACACACACACACACACACACACACACTCACATACACACTTTCACATACACGCACGCACACACACACTTTCACATACACGCACACACACACACACATACACGCACACACACACACACACTTTCACATACACGCACACACACACATTCACAGACACGCGCGCGCGCACACACACACACACACACACTTTCACATACATAAACACAGATTCACACACACATATATTCATACACACACACACTTTCACTTTCACACATACATACATACACACACACTTTCATTTTCACTTTCACACACACACACACATTCACACACACACTTTCGCACACACACACACACAAACGCACTTTCACTTTCACACAGACATACACACGGACACTTTCACTTTCACACATACACACACATTCACACACACACGCTTTCACTTTCACACAGACATACACACACACACGCTTTCGCGCGCGCACACACACACACACACTTTCACTTTCACATAGACACAGACACACAATTTCACTTTCACACAGATGTACTTTCACACTTTCACTTTCACACACACACATACTTTCACACACACACATTTACACACAAATACACTTTCACATACACACACACACACACTTTCACATACACGCACACACACACACACACACATCTTCACGGACACGCACACACACATACTCACACACACTTTCACATACATAAACACAGGTTCACACACACACACACTTTCACTTTCACACAGACATACACACACTTTCACTTTCACAGATATACTAAAACGCGTTTAGTTGTGCATTTCCAGTTTTCATTTTCCATTTTTTTTTCAAATTAGAAAATGTGTGTATACACACACTTTTGCGCACACACACACACTTTCACACACACACACACACACACACTCTCACACTTTCACATACTCACACACTTTCACATACACACACACACACTTTTGTAGGCAAGCACACACACACACACACACACACTTTCACATACACGCACACACACACGCACACACACACACACACACTTTCACATACACGTACACACACACACACACACACTTTCACTTTCACACACACACTTTCACTTTCACGCAGACATACACACATACGCACACACACTTTCACACACACATACATTTTCACTTTCACACAAACATTCACACACACTTTCACTTTCACACACACACACACACACACACTTTTACTTTCACACAAACATAGACACACACACTTTCATTTTCACATATACACACACATTCACACACACACGCTTTCACTTTCACACAGACATACACACACACTTTCGCGCGCATACACACACACTTTCGCGCACACACACACCCACACTTTCACTTTCATATAGACACACATAAACAATTTCACTTTCACACAGATATACACACACACTTTCATTTTCACACACATACATACTTTCACACGCACACATTTACACACACACACACACACTTTCACATACACGCATACACACACACACACACACACTTTCACATACACGCACGTACACATCTTCACAGACACGCACACACACACACACTCACACACACTTTCACATAAATAAACACAGGTTCACACACACACACACGTGATAATTTAGATGAAATGTTAAACGATGTGGAAGATGGTATTGCTGATAAACATTATGAAAAGTTCGAACAACTGTTTATTCACTCTGAAAAACCATTATATGTTGGGTGTGCAAATTTTACCAAGCTTTCAGCTGTGTTAAGACTATTTAATTTAAAAGCAAGCAACAATTGGAGTGATAAAAGTTTCACAAGCTTATTAGAGATATTGCATGAAATGCTTCGAGAAGATAATGAGTTACCAATTTCATTATATAAAGCAGAAAAGATGATGTGTCCAATGGGATTAGAAATAGAAAGAATACATGCATGCCCAAATGATTGTATGTTGTATAGAAATGAAAAGACAATGAGAAAATGGAAAAAGACAATGAGAATCAAGAAGGCTCTCAAATGCCCTCAAACTCTCCGTATCCCCGACCTTCTCCAAGACCTACAAACTTTCCAAGATTTTCCTACAATCCACCATATCCTCAAAATTTTCCAAATGTTGCTCAATCTTCAGTTTTTAATCCTCATCCTCGATATTGGAGTGCTTCAGTCTTGTTGAGCGATAATTAAAGGACCATCGCGATTGTGGTATAAGGAAGCATTAACGGATATTATGCACACATGCATAACTTTGCATAATATGATTGTTGATGAATAATGTGACATGTTGATCAATTTGATCGATGAAGATGTAGATAATTCAACACAAATATTTCAAGGTTCCACCTATGAATTCCAAGAATATCGTCAACGAAATTCTAAGATGCGATCAAATAAAGTTCATCAGCAACTCCGCTTTGACTTGGTTGAACATATTTGATCGAATCGAGATTACGGTTGATCTATATTACTATTTATTATTTCGTGTTATTTTTTATAATTTTTGTAACATCGGAGTTACACTAAGCTCATTACTATAAACCCAAAACATTTAAAAAAAAAATATAATCTTCAAAACAAATACGGGATATAAGTTCTATATTTTCACCAAAAAGTGAAGTTCGGTTCAACCGAACAAAATAAACATGTCAATCCAAAAGTTTAACAAAACTTAGAACCAACGATTTTTGTACTAAAAGTCGGGACAAAATATTTATAACTATCCGACTTCAAAAACTACATAATTACAACCCATGACGAAATATTTACATGACAAGTACCAAAATGTCGTCCGGGATCTTGAAACCTTCTACTGAATCTACACCGCTTTATCTTTACCTTTCCCCATTACCATTCTTCCTGAAAAAAAAAATTGTTCTAATAGAATAAGCGACAAAGCTTAGTGAGGTTATATCGAAGCGTATAAATATGATGTAAAATACATATATTAACCGGAACAAAACAGAAAGAGTAGTTTAACTACAAACCGAACAATCAATATATCATGCCAGCATCAACTAAAGGATAACAAACATATCAAAACAGAAATATCATTATCTCGAATAGGGTATACATGTGCACCACACCCTCTCTTCGTCTACAGGGCCCGTGCAAAGTACTCACACCCGGCTCCTTACCAATCGGGATACGTGAGTACGAAAAACCAATATGCCACACCCAACCACCCTCTCCTTGGGATACGTGGTCAAACTCCATGCTACAACATATCACCCGAAGTGATACCCGTAGATCATGGTTTACCAAAAGGCCAAATAAAACAGTCTCGGATCCGGACTCAAATGATAACACGAAATGAACAACGAATACCAATACTAGGCCAGAGGACTCAACATACTCAGTAAAATATGAAAATTAAACTAACTTACAGTAAGAAAGCATATACATATATTACACATAAGTGTACGTTCGATATAAACTCACAGTGCTTCAATGTAAACAACCGAACGCGTGAATATCCAATTTTAACCAACAATAGAATTAGACCTTCATAACCTTCAAATATCCTTAATATAACCCCTGGAGTAAACATTTCAAATATCATTATCAATCTATAAACCAATCTCAAGTTATACACTTTTAAACTTTGACTATCCTACTTTCAATTTCTCTTGCATAATCCTCTGTTCAGCCCCTGTTTTACCTCATTTAAACTCAAAATTAGACACTGACTTCTGAAGATGAAATAAAGTATACTAGCATATCTTTCTAATGCAACTGACCTCACATTTTTTTGATTTTTCTGTGATTTACTATGCATTATACAACACAGCAGCTCAAAGCTGTCAAAACTCAGCTTAACAGCACAGTACTTGTTGCTGTTTTTACCCATCTTAACTTCAATTTCACATTTTCAGGTCTGAAGATGAATTGTAGTTCATTTTGTTATCTTTCCAAGGACACTAATCTCACATTCATACGATTTTTCTTCTATTTTCTATGAATTTTTAAAAATAAAGCTGCAACCATACACTTAATGACCAATTCACTCATATTATCCATTATAGAGACCAATTCTCTTGTATTTCAATATCATTTTCTTGTTTTCATCTCTTATATTACATACTCATCATAAAATCTCAGAAACTCTATTATTAATAGCATATAAACATGATTTCCTAAATTAATCATCATTAACATCACTAACAATGTTTAACCTCGTGACTTCCTTACCAACACAAACAATTATTCCAAGTTTCTTTCAAAATAACAAGATATTAACCATCATATAACCTTAATCTTACAAAATTATCCATTAATCTCAAACATGCAAGCCCTACTATCCTTAATAACACTAATTACAAAGATTAAACATAGTATTAAGAGTATACCTTGAATGGTCTTCACATATATATCAAGAAGCAACAATTTGAGCTTTGATTCTTCAAGAATTGGGTGTGTTTGGGCTTAAGTGTGTGAAAATCGCACCTTGAGTGTGTGTAGGAGTTCTAAAACTGATTTGGGGGGAAATGAGTTGATTTTCGTCCTTTCCCCCTTTAAATCCGGTTTGGGTCGGGTTTGACCCGGTTTTGACCCATTTTGACCATTAAACACTAAAAATATCATAACTTTTAGCTCGGAACTTCGTTTTCGATGAGGTTTTAGCCTACGCGTTCGTAATAAGATTACCTATAACTTCCAATAAAAAATTCCAGTAAAGATCTCCCAATAAAAGCAGTTTTACACATTTGTAGGTTTTATGCTTTCCTTTGTAATTTTGCGTTCGTGATTTTGAGCTCATAATCCCATAAAAATTTTCCGACACCTTCAACAACTTCTAATAGGTCCAAAACTTAGTTCCAAAGCTTAAAATCCCATCAAACACCTACCATTTGAGTTTTGCGCACGTAGGTTACCGAAATAGCAACGTATATTGTAAAGTTTGCATAAAGTGCAATCTACACGACTTTTTCGATCTCCGTCAATTCTAACACTTCACATTAACTTATTCAAAGGTATTCCAACTTTTACATCACCATTTAGATCATCCGTTCAAGTTTTGGGTAGATTTTTCCTATTTAGGCATTCTAGTTACCTACCCAATTTCCATTTAGGCCATGTACTGTGTAATTTGAACCTTTACATCACCTAATCATCTTAATTCTGAGGTGTTGGTAATAGTCACTTGTCCCAAAAATCATCCTACCTATGGGCCCTCTTATATACTCTATTGCTCACACTTAGCAAAATCTAACATGTCATTTTACTCAAAATAGTATATTATCCAAGTAATACACAACATTTTCTTTTAAACACTATATTTAAGAAAGTTTAGAAAGTTGGATGTTACAAATACCTCCTCCTTTTGAAGATTTCGTCCCCGAAATCATAGTTGCGAGAATAGAGAAGGGTACATGGACATCATTTCATCTTTCCGCTCCCACGTCAAATTTGGACCACAATGATGCTTCCATTTATCTAAAACCAAATCAACTTCTTTGTTGCGAAAGATTCACCATGCGTTCATTTAAGATTGCTTCAGGCTCCTCGATATAATGCAATTTCTCGTCCGCTTTCACTTTAGACAAAGGAACAACTTCTTCGTGTTTACCTAAACATTTCCTAAGATAGCCAACATGGAATACGTCATGTATACCCGTCAACTCTTCAGATAATTCCAATCTGTAAGCCTGTTTTTCAACTCGTTCTAATATCTTAAAGGGCCCAATGAAACGAGGGCTAAGTTTCCCTTGTTTTCTAAATCGTAGAACACCACGCCAAGGAGAAACTTTTAATATCACAAGATCACCGACCGAGAACTCGATCGGCCTTCTACGACGATCTGCGTAAGACTTTTGTCTATCTTGAGCCGCTTTCATTCTTCATCTAATCACTTGAATCTTATCATTTGTAATTTGCACAAGTTCGGGCCCCGCCAACACTTTCTCTCCAGTTTCCCTCCAACAGAGAGGCGTACGACACTTACGTCCGTACAAAGCCTCGAAAGGATCCATGCCGATTGTCGAGTGATAGCTGATATTATAAGAGAACTCGATTAAGGGAAAATGAGCATCCCAGTTACCACCGAGATCCAAAACACACGCTCGTAACATATCCTCAAGTGTTTGAATGGTACGTTCAGATTGACCATCAGTTTGAGGATGATAAGCCGTACTAAACGCATGTCGTGTACCCTGTTCACGCTGAAAACTGGTCCAGAAATTGGAAGTAAATCGAGAGTCTCGATCAAAGACAACTTTCACAGGAACTCCATGTCGAGCAACAACATCATCTATATACAACTGAGCCCACCGATCCATGGAGTACGATTCCCGAACGGGAAGGAATAACGTTGACTTAGTCAACTTATCAACGATAACCCATATACTATCATGTTGTCGATAAGTCTTTGGCAGTTTGGTGACCAAATCCATAGTTAACTCCTCCCATTTCCATACGGGGACCTCAAGAGGCTGAAGGCTCCCATATGGCTTCTGGTGCTCTGCTTTCACTTTCAAACATGTGATGCATCTTTCAACATAACGCCCGATATCTGTTTTCATCCCCGGCCACCAATAATCTGTGCGTAAATCATGGTACATCTTAGTACTTCCCGGGTGAATGGATAATCTTGATTTATGCGCCTCCGCTAGAATCACTTCTCGCAAACCACCAAGTCTAGGGACCCAGATTCGAGTCTTAAAGACTTTCAGTCCATGACTGTCCTCAGATAAGGAATCAACGTAATTTACCATTCGTTCTAACTTAACATGCTCAGACTTTAAAGCCTCAAGTTGCCATTTCTGCAGATCATCAAATAAAGTCGACTTTCCCATCATATGAGTGATAACATAGCACAAAGATCCAGCATATATTTTCCGACTTAACGCATCTGCCACTACATTGGCTTTACCCGGATGGTAGAGTATTTCACAATCATAGTATTTAATGAGCTCCATAGCATGTTGTTGTCGCATATTAAGAGTCTATTGGTCGAACAAGTACTTCAAACTCTTATGATCAGTATAAAGTTTGCATTTCGTGCCATAAAGATAATGCCGCCACAACTTTAGAGCGAAGACTACAGCTGCCAACTCAAGATCATGAGTGGGGTAATTCTTTTTGTATTCCTTCAATTGACGCGATGCATAAGCGATAACATTTCCTTTCTGCATCAATACACAACCAAGCCCCATTCGTGAGGCATCACTATAGACTACAAAATCTTCACTGCCATCAGGTAATGCAAGAATTGGTGCGTGTGTCAAACAATCTTTTAAAGTCTGAAAGGCCTTATCTTGGTCTTTGGTCCACGCAAACTTTGTATCTTTACGGGTAAGAAAAGTGAGAGGAACGACAATCTTAGAAAAATCTTGAATGAAACGTCGGTAATAGCCCGCTAGGCCGAGAAAACTCCGAATCTCTGAAGCATTATTGTGTTGTTCCCATTTCTGCACTGCTTCAATCTTAGCAGGATCCACGGAGATACCGTCACCGGATATGGTATGTCCCAAGAATTGTACCTGATGTAGCCAAAATTCACATTTTGAAAATTTAGCATAGAGCTGTTCTTTTCTCAACAACTCCAACATATGTCAAAGATGTATTGCGTGGTCGGTCCCAGACTTCAAGTACACAAGAATGTCATCAATGAATACAATGACATACTTATCAAGCATCGGACGACATACTCGATTCATTAAGTCCATAAACGCAGCTGGGGCGTTTGTGAGACCGAAAGGCATCACCAGAAACTCATAATGCCCATATCTCGTACGGAAGGCAGTCTTAGGTACATCCTCCTCTCGTACCTTTAGCTGGTGATAGCCTGATCTGAGATCAATCTTGGAGAAGAAACTTGCACCTTGAAGCTGATCAAACAAGTCATCAATACGGGTAACGGATACTTGTTTTTAATTGTTACCTTATTCAACTCTCGATAATCGATGCACATCCGGAAAGATCCGTCTTTCTTTTTGACAAAGAGTACCGGAGCACCCCAAGGTGAAGTACTTGGTCGTATGAAGCCTTTATCCAATAGATCTTGTAGTTGATCCATCATTTCTTTCATCTCTGGAGGTGCGAGACGATAAGGAGTCTTCGCTATTGGTGCTGCACCCGGTATCAAATCAATTCTAAACTCCACTCGCCTATCTGGTGGTAATCCAGGCAAGTCTTCAGGAAACACATCTGGGTATTCACGTACTATCGGTACATCGTCCACAGTCTTCTTCTTCATCTCTTTTGTCGTATCTAGGACATATGCTAAGAAGGACGAGTATCCTTTAGTTAGATAATGTCGAGCCTTGAGTACAGATATTACCTTAAGGTCGATCACTCGTCGTTCACCATAGACATATAAGAATTCTTCATTTTCCATGGGGATACGTATCATTCGCCGCGAGCAAATGATATCTGCTCGGTTCTTTGTCAACCAATCCATACCAATTACCACGTCAAAGTTATGAATATCCATTGGAATCAAATCGACTGTGAAGTCATGATCATGTAAGTCTAATTTACAGGCTTTGTAAAGTTTATCGGCTACAAGTGTTACTCCGTTCGCAGTGTCAACAGAGAAAGGTTTTTCAAGCATAATTGGCACAGAATCAAGGTACCGAGTGTAATAAAGTGACACAAAAGAATTTGTGGCTCCCGAGTCAAATAAAATACGTGCAGGTCTATCATTGAGAAGAAAAATACCAGTTACGACATCCGGTTCCTTCAATGCCTCCTCCGCTGTGATTTGAAAAGCCCTGGCTCGTGCCTTGTGAACCTCATCCTTTTGGTCGAAGTACCCGCCTCGTTGGTTGATGTACCGAGGCTTTGCTTTCATCCCTTTTTATACGGGGACAATCTTTGAGACGATGCCCTAACACTCCGCAAGAAAAGCACGCACGATCTCTCTGGGGGCAATTCATCCTAACATGACCCCCTTCACCGCAACAAAAGCATTTAATGGCAGATCGATCTGTATCATACCGACCTTGGTGTGTCTTTCCGCACCTCCGACAATCTCTTGGTGTGCTCGACTACAATATGTAACATTAGTTAGCTACATTTTATATCACAATATTCACTTAATTTACATTTATACCTGTAGGCTAAATGCCTGAGATGATGCGCGTGGGGTATTCTGAGATTGAATTCTCCGCTGGTTGGAGAATCGAGAGAATCGCTGTGTTGGGATAGACATCATCCTTTCAGTTCGCGAATGTTTTGAAACCTGTTCATTATCATCGGGAATGGATAATTCATGCTCACAACGCCGAGCATATTCAACAACCTTGCTATAACTAGAAACATCACGGCTTACTATAAAACTTCGGATCTCCTTCCGTAGTCCTCCGATGAAATGTTCGATTCTATCCTGTTCGGTGGTCAGAAATCGCTCTGCGAATCATGCCTTCTTGTTGAATTCAGTTTCATAGTCAAGTATAGTCATTTTACCTTGCTTCAGATCCAAGAACTTCTTTTCAAGTCGCCTTTGTAAGTCAACAGGGCAATACTGTTCAAAAAATCTTCCCCGAAAGTCATCCCACGTCAAACTGTTACGTGTCGTCGCGGCTAAGGATTCATACGTGGCATCCCACCATATAAGGGCTCTCTCCACGAGCATCGCAGAGGCATATTTTACTTTATCTCTATCCAGTACCTCGGTAATTCGGAACACTTTTTCAGTGTTCTGGATTCATTGCATAGCTAATACGGGATCTGATTGCCCCGCATATTCTGTTTCACCGCTGCTTCTGAAAGTTTTAAATGAAACCCGATCGGTCTTAGGTTTTGGTGCATATTCGTCTTGGTTCAAATTCTTACCACGATTGTTGGATTCCGGGGGATTGTTTTGATTACGTTCTTCCTCAAAGCGTCGCTCCATTTCCTCACGCTGTCGTTCTAAAGCTGTATTCAATCGATCATCCAAAAGTTTCAATAATCGTTCTGTACGAGGGGACAAAGCAGGATTTTCATTGTTTCCAGCACCTCCTAAAGCATTTACATTCACTGTGGGGTTACTTTCCCCAACATGTTGCGTTTGACTTTGCTCATCATGCTCCGACATTTTGCTGAAAATTACAACACAAATATATTAAATACAATCCTACCCTTGGTCCCAACCCAACTTAGTTCTCTCCTATTGGTCCATATCCCGTATAAATCTTCGCCTAGTTACTATACGGTCTCAATGCCTAGGTTAAGGTCTAGATACCATTTCTGATATCAAGATTGCTTAAACCGCTGCTCTGATACCATAATTGTAACATCGGAGTTACACTAAGCTCATTACTATAAACCCAAAACATTAAAAAAAAAAAATATAATCTTCAAAAAAATACGGGATATAAGTTCTAGATTTTCACCAAAAAGTGAAGTTCGGTTCAACCGAACAAAATAAACATGTCAATCCAAAAGTTTAACGAAACTTAGAACCAACGATTTTTGTACTAAAAGTCGGGACAAAATATTTATAACTATCCGACTTCAAAAACTACATAATTACAACCCATGACGAAATATTTACATGACAAGTACCAAAATGTCGTCCGGGATCTTGAAACCTTCTACTGAATCTACACCGCTTTATCTTTACCTTTCCCCATTACCATTCTTCCTGAAGAAAAAAAAATTGTTCTAATAGAATAAGCGACAAAGCTTAGTGAGGTTATATCGAAGCGTATAAATATGATGTAAAATACATATATTAACCGGAACAAAGCAGAAAGAGTAGTTTAACTACAAACCGAACAATCAATATATCATGCCAGCATCAACTAAAGCATAACAAATATATCAAAACAAAAATATCATTATCTCGAATAGGGTATACATGTGCACCACACCCTCTCTTCGTCTACAGGGCCCGTGCAAAGTACTCACACCCGGCTCCTTACCAATCGGGATACGTGAGTACGAAAAACCAATATGCCACACCCAACCACCCTCTCCTTGGGATACGTGGTCAAACTCCATGCTACAACATATCACTCTAAGTGATACCCGTAGATCATGGTTTACCAAAAGGCCAAATAAAACAGTCTCGGATCCGGACTCAAATGATAACACGAAATGAACAACGAATACTAATACTAGGCCAGAGGACTCAACATACTCAGTAAAATATGAAAATTAAACTAACTTACAGTAAGAAATCATATACATATATTACACATAAGTGTACGTTCGATATAAACTCACAGTGCTTCAATGTAAACAACCGAACGCGGCAATATCCAATTCTAACCAAAAATAGAATTAGACCTTCATAAGCTTCAAATATCCTTAATATAACCCCTGGAGTAAACATTTCAAATATCATTATCAATCTATTAACCAATCTCAAGTTATACACTTTTAAACTTTGACTATCCTACTTTCAATTTCTCTTGCATAACCCTCTGTTCAGCCCCTGTTTTACCTTATTTAAACTCAAAATTGGACACTGACTTCTGAAGATGAAATAAAGTATACTAGCATATCTTTCTAATGCAACTGACCTCACATTTTTTTGATTTTTCTGTGATTTACTATGCATTATACAACACAGCAGCTCAAAGCTGTCAAAACTCAGCTTAACAGCACAGTACTTGTTGCTGTTTTTACCCATCTTAACTTCAATTTCACATTTTCAGGTCTGAAGATGAATTGTAGTTCATTTTGTTATCTTTCCAAGGACACTAATCTCACATTCATACGATTTTTCTTCAATTTCTATGAATTTTCAAAAATAAAGCTGCAACCATACACTTCATGACCAATTCACTCATATTATCCATTATAGAGACCAATTCTCTTGTATTTCAATATCATTTTCTTGTTTTCATCTCTTATATTACATACTCATCATAAAATCTCAGAAACTCTATTATTAATAGCATATAAACATGATTTCCTAAATTAATCATCATTAACATCACTAACAATGTTTAACCTCGTGACTTCCTTACCAACACAAACGATTATTCCAAGTTTCTTTCAAAATAACAAGATATTAACCATCATATAACCTTAATCTTACAAAATTATCCATTAATCTCAAACATGCAAGCCCTAATATCCTTAATAACACTAATTACAAAGATTAAACATAGTATAAAGAGTATACCTTGAATGGTCTTCACATATATATCAAGAAGCAACAATTTGAGCTTTGATTCTTCAAGAATTGGGTGTGTTTGGGCTTAAGTGTGTGAAAATCGCACCTTGAGTGTGTGTAGGAGTTCTAAAACTGATTTGGGGGGAAATGAGTTGATTTTCGTCCTTTTCGCCCTTTAAATCCGGTTTGGGTCGGGTTTGACCCGGTTTTGACCCATTTTGACCATTAAACACTAAAAATATCGTAACTTTTAGCTCGGAACTTCGTTTTCGATGAGGTTTTAGCCTACGCGTTCGTAATAAGATTACCTATAACTTCCAATAAAAATATTCCAGTAAAGATCTCCCAATAAAAGCAGTTTTACACATTTGTAGGTTTTATGCTTTCCTTTGTAATTTTGCGTTCGTGATTTTGAGCTCGGAATCCCATAAAAATTTTCCGACACCTTCAACAACTTCTAATAGGTCCAAAACTTAGTTCCAAAGCTTAAAATCCCATGAAACACCTACCATTTGAGTTTTGCGCACGTAGGTTACCGAAATAGCAACGTATTTTGTAAAGTTTGCATAAAGTGCAATCTACACGACTTTTTCGATCTCCGTCAATTCTAACACTTCACATTAACTTATTCAAAGGTGTTCCAACTTTTACATCACCATTTAGATCATCCGTTCAAGTTTTGGGTAGATTTTTGCTATTTAGGCATTCTAGTTACCTACCCAATTTCCATTTAGGCCATGTACTTTGTAATTTGAACCTTTACATCACCTAATCATCTTAATTCTGAGGTGTTGGTAATAGTCACTTGCCCCAAAAATCATCCTACCTATGGGCCCTCTTATATACATTATTGCTCACACTTAGCAAAATCTAATATGTCATTTTACTCAAAATAATATATTATCCAAGTAATACACAACATTTTCTTTTAAACACTATATTTAAGAAAGTTTAGAAAGTTGGATGTTACAAATACCTCCTCCTTTTGAAGATTTCGTCCCCGAAATCATAGTTGCGAGAATAGAGAAGGGTACATGGACATCATTTCATCTTTCCGCTCCCACGTCAAATTTGGACCACGATGATGCTTCCATTTAACTAAAACCAAATCAACTTCTTTGTTGCGAAGATTCACCATGCGTTCATTTAAGATTGCTTCAGGCTCCTCGATATAATTCAATTTCTCGTCCACTTTCACTTCAGACAAAGGAACAACTTCTTCGTGTTTACCTAAACATTTCCTAAGATAGCCAACATGGAATACATCATGTATACCCGTCAACTCTTCAGGTAATTCCAATCTGTAAACCTGTTTTTCAACTCGTTCTAATATCTTAAAGGGCCCAATGAAACGAGGGCTAAGTTTCCCTTGTTTTCTAAATCGTAGAACACCACGTCAAGGAGAAACTTTTAATATCACAAGATCACCGACCAAGAACTCGATCGGCCTTCTACGACGATCTGCGTAAGACTTTTGTCTATCTTGGGCCGCTTTCATTCTTTCTCTAATCACTTGAATCTTATCATTTGTAATTTGCACAAGTTCGGGCCCCGCCAACACTTTCTCTCCAGTTTCCCTCCAACAGAGAGGCGTACGACACTTACGTCCGTACAAAGCCTCGAAAGGAGCCATGCCGATTGTCGAGTGATAGCTGTTATTATAAGAGAACTCGATTAAGGGCAAATGAGCATCCCAGTTACCACCGAATTCCAAAACACACGCTCGTAACATATCCTCAAGTGTTTGAATGGTACGTTCAGATTGACCATCAGTTTGAGGATGATAAGCCGTACTAAACGCATGTCGTGTACCCTGTTCACGCTGAAAACTGGTCCAGAAATTAGAAGTAAATCGAGAGTCTCGATCAGAGACAACTTTCACAGGAACTCCATGTCGAGCAACAACTTCATCTATATACAACTGAGCCCACCGATCCATGGAGTACGATTCCCGAACGGGAAAGAATAACGTTGACTTAGTCAACCTATAAACGATAACCCATATACTATCATGTTGTCGAGAAGTCTTTGGCAGTTTGGTGACCAAATCCATAGTTAACTCCTCCCATTTCCACACGGGAACCTCAAGAGGCTGAAGGCTCCCATATGGCTTCTGGTGCTCTGCTTTCACTTTCAAACATGTGATGCATCTTTCAACGTAACGCCCGATATCCGTTTTCATCCCCGGCCACCAATAATCTGTGCGTAAATCATGGTACATCTTAGTACTTCCCGGGTGAATGGATAATCTTGATTTATGCGCCTCCGCTAGAATCACTTCTCGCAAACCACCAAGTCTAGGGACCCAGATTCGAGTCTTAAAGACTTTCAGTCCATGACTGTCCTCAGATAAGGAATCAACGTAACTTACCATTCGTTCTGACTTAACATGCTCAGACTTCAAAGCCTCAAGTTTCCATTTCTGCAGATCATCAAATAAAGTCGACTTTCCCATCATATGAGTGATAACATAGCACAAAGATCCAACATATATTTTCCGACTTAACGCATCTGCCACTACATTGGCTTTACCCGGATGGTAGAGTATTTCACAATCATAGTATTTAATGAGCTCCATAGCACGTTGTTGTCGCATATTAAGAGTCTGTTGGTCGAACAAGTACTTCAATCTCTTATGATCAGTATAAAGTTTGCATTTCGTGCCATAAAGATAATGCCGCCACAACTTTAGAGCGAAGACTACAGCTGCCAACTCAAGATCATGTGGGGTAATTCTTTTCGTATTCCTTCAATTGACGCGATGCATAAGCGATAACATTTCCTTTCTGCATCAATACACAACCAAGCCCCATTCGTGAGGCATCACTATAGACTACAAAATCTTCACTGCCATCAGGTAATGCAAGAATTGGTGCGTGTGTCAAACAATCTTTTAAAGTCTGAAAGGCCTTATCTTGGTCTTTGGTCCACGCAAACTTTGCATCTTTACGGGTAAGAAAAGTGAGAGGAACGACAATCTTAGAAAAATCTTGAATGAAACGTCGGTAATAGCCCGCTAGGCCGAGAAAACTCCGAATCTCTGAAGCATTATTGGGTTGTTCCCATTTCTGCACTGCTTCAATCTTAGCAGGATCCACGGAGATACCTCACCGGATATGGTATGTCCCAAGAATTGTACCTGATGTAGCCAAAATTCACATTTTGAAAATTTAGCATAGAGCTGTTCTTTTCTCAACAACTCCAACATATGTCGAAGATGTGTTGCGTGGTCGGTCTCAGACTTCGAGTACACAAGAATGTCATCAATGAATACAATGACATACTTATCAACCATCGGACGACATAATCGATTCATTAAGCCCATAAACGCAGCTGGGGCGTTTGTGAGACCGAAAGGCATCACCAGAAACTCATAATGCCATATCTCGTACGGAAGGCAGTCTTAGGTACATCCTCCTCTCGTACCTTTAGCTGGTGATAGCCTGATCTGAGATCAATCTTGGAGAAGAAACTTGCACCATGAAGCTGATCAAACAAGTCATCAATACGGGGTAACGGATACTTGTTTTTAATTGTTACCTTATTCAACTCTCGATAATCGATGCACATCCGGAAAGATCCGTCTTTCTTTTTGACAAAGAGTACCGGAGCACCCCAAGGTGAAGTACTTGGTCGTATGAAGCCTTTATCCAATAGATCTTGTAGTTGATCCATCATTTCTTTCATCTCTGGAGGTGCGAGACGATAAGGAGTCTTCGCTATTGGTGCTGCACCCGGTATCAAATCAATTCTAAACTCCACTTGCCTATCTGGTGGTAATCCAGGCAAGTCTTCAGGAAACACATCTGGGTATTCACGTACTATCGGTACATCGTCTACAGTCTTCTTCTTCATCTCTTTTGTCGTATCTAGGACATATGCTAAGAAGGACGAGTATCCTTTAGTTAGATAATGTCGAGCCTTGAGTACAGATATTACCTTAAGGTCGATCACTCGTCGTTCACCATAGACATATAAGAATTCTTCATTTTCCATGGGGATACGTATCATTCGCCGCGAGCAAATGATATCTGCTCGGTTCTTTGTCAACCAATCCATACCAATTACCACGTCAAAGTTATGAATATCCATTGGAATCAAATCGACTGTGAAGTCATGATCATGTAAGTCTAATTTACAGGCTTTGTAAAGTTTATCGGCTACAAGTGTTACTCCGTTCGCAGTGTCAACAAAGAAAGGTTTTTCAAGCATAATTGGCACAGAATAAAGGTACCGAGTTTAATAAAGTGACACAAAAGAATTTGTGGCTCCCGAGTCAAATAAAATACGTGCAGGTCTATCATTGAGAAGAAAAATACCAGTTACGACATCCGGTTCCTTCAATGCCTCCTCCGCTGTGATTTGAAAAGCCCTGGCTCGTGCCTTGTGAACCTCATCCTTTTGGGCTGAAGTACCCAGTCTCGTTGGTTGATGTACCGAGGCTTTGCTTTCATCCCTTTTTATACGGGGACAATCTTTGAGACGATGCCCTAACACTCCGCAAGAAAAGCACGCACGATCTCTCTGGGGGCAATTCATCCTAACATGACCCCCTTCACCGCAACAAAAGCATTTAATGGCAGATCGATCTGTATCACACCGACCTTGGTGTGTCTTTCCGCACCTCCGACAATCTCTTGGTGTGCTCGACTACAATATATAACATTAGTTAGTTACATTTTATATCACAATATTCACTTAATTTACATTTATACCTGTAGGCTAAATGCCTGAGATGATGCGCGTGGGGTATTCTGAGATTGAATTCTCCGCTGGTTGGAGAATCGAGAGAATCGCTGTGTTGGGATAGACATCATCCTTTCAGTTCGCGAATGTTTTGAAACCTGTTCATTATCATCGGGAATGGATAATTCATGCTCACAACACCGAGCATATTCAACAACCTTGCTATAACTAGAAACATCACGGCTTACTATAAAACTTCGGATCTCCTTCCGTAGTCCTCCGATGAAATGTTCGATTCTATCATGTTCGGTGGTCAGAAATCGCTCTTCGAATCATGCCTTCTTGTTGAATTCAGTTTCATAGTCAAGTATAGTCATCTTACCTTGCTTCAGATCCAAGAACTTCTTTTCAAGTCGCCTTTGTAAGTCAACAGGGCAATACTGTTCAAAAAATCTTCCCCGAAAGTCATCCCACGTCAAACTGTTACGTGTCGTCGCGGCTAAGGATTCATACGTGGCATCCCACCATATAAGGGCTCTCTCCACGAGCATCGCAGAGGCATATTTTACTTTATCTCTATCCAGTACCTCGGTAATTCGGAACACTTTTTTCAGTGTTCTGGATCCATTGCATAGCTAATACGGGATCTGATTGCCCCGCATATTCTGTTGCACCGCTGCTTCTGAAAGTTTTAAATGAAACCCGATCGGTCTTAGATTTTGGTGCATATTCGTCTTGGTTCAAATTCTTACCACGATTGTTGGATTCCGGGGGATTGTTTTGATTATGTTCTTCCTCAAAGCGTCGCTCCATTTCCTCACGCTGTCGTTCTAAAGCTGTATTCAATCGATCATCCAAAAGTTTCAATAATCGTTCTGTACGAGGGGACAAAGCAGGATTTTCATTGTTCCCAGCACCTCCTAAAGCATTTACATTCACTGTGGGGTTACTTTCCCCAACATGTTGCGTTTGACTTTGCTCATCATGCTCCGACATTTTGCTGAAAATTACAACACAAATATATTAAATACAATCCTACCCTTGGTCCCAACCCAACTTAGTTCTCTCCTATTGGTCCATATCCCGTATAAATCTTCGCCTAGTTACTATACGGTCTTAATGCCTAGGTTAAGGTCTAGATACCATTTCTGATATCAAGATTGCTTAAACCGCTGCTCTGATACCGTAATTGTAACATCGGAGTTACACTAAGCTCATTACTATAAACCCAAAACATTTTTAAAAAAAATATAATCTTCAAAACAAATACGGGATATAAGTTCTAGATTTTCACCAAAAGGTGAAGTTCGGTTCAACCGAACAAAATAAACATGTCAATCCAAAAGTTTAACGAAACTTAGAACCAACGATTTTTGTACTAAAAGTCGGGACAAAATATTTATAACTATCCGACTTCAAAAACTACATAATTACAACCCATGACGAAATATTTACATGACAAGTACCAAAATGTCGTCCCGGATCTTGAAACCTTCGAAGAAAAAAAACTACATATATTAACCGGAATATCCTGAAGAAAAAAAAAATTGTTCTAATAGAATAAGCGACAAAGCTTAGTGAGGTTATATCGAAGCGTATAAATATGATGTAAAATACATATATTAACCGAAACAAAACAGAAAGAGTAGTTTAACTACAAACCGAACAATCAATATATCATGCCAGCATCAACTAAAGCATAACAAACATATCAAAACAAAAATATCATTATCTCGAATAGGGTATACATGTGCACCACACCCTCTCTTCGTCTACAGGGCCCGTGCAAAGTACTCACACCCGGCTCCTTACCAATCGGGATACGTGAGTACGAAAAACCAATATGCCACACCCAACCACCCTCTCATTGGGATACGTGGTCAAACTCCATGCTACAACATATCACCCGAAGTGATACCCGTAGATCATGGTTTACCAAAAGGCCAAATAAAACAGTCTCGGATCCGGACTCAAATGATAACACGAAATGAACAACGAAAACCAATACTAGGCCAGAGGACTCAACATACTCAGTAAAATATGAAAAGTAAACTAAATTACAGTAAGAAAGCATATACATATATTACACATAAGTGTACGTTCGATATAAACTCACAGTGCTTCAATGTAAACAACCGAACGCGGCAATATCCAATTCTAACCAACAATAGAATTAGACCTTAATAAGCTTCAAATATCCTTAATATAACCCCTGGAGTAAACATTTCAAATATCATTATCAATCTATTAACCAATCTCAAGTTATACACTTTTAAACTTTGACTATCCTACTTTCAATTTCTCTTGCATAACCCTCTGTTCAGCCCCTGTTTTACCTCATTTAAACTCAAAATTGGACACTGACTTCTGAAGATGAAATAAAGTATACTAGCATATCTTTCTAATGCAACTGACCTCACATTTATTTGATTTTTCTGTGATTTACTATGCATTATACAACACAGCAGCTCAAAGCTGTCAAAACTCAGCTTAACAGCACAGTACTTGTTGCTCTTTTTACCCATCTTAACTTCAATTTCACATTTTCAGGTCTGAAGATGAATTGTAGTTCAGTTTGTTATCTTTCCAAGGACACTAATCTCACATTCATACGATTTTTCATCAATTTCTATGAATTTTCAAAAATAAAGCTGCAACCATACACTTCATGACCAATTCACTCATATTATCCATTATAGAGACCAATTCTCTTGTATTTCAATATCATTTTCTTGTTTTCATCTCTTATATTACATACTCATCATAAAATCTCAGAAACTCTATTATTAATAGCATATAAACATGATTTCCTAAATTAATCATCATTAACATCACTAACAATGTTTAACCTCGTGACTTTCTTACCAACACAAACAATTATTCCAAGTTTCTTTCAAAATAACAAGATATTAACCATCATATAACCTTAATATTACAAAATTATCCATTAATATCAAACATGCAAGCCCTATTATCCTTAATAACACTAATTACAAAGATTAAACATAGTATTAAGAGTATACCTTGAATGGTCTTCACATATATATCAAGAAGCAACAATTTGAGCTTTGATTCTTCAAGAATTGGGTGTGTTTGGGCTTAAGTGTGTGAAAATCGCACCTTGAGTGTGTGTAGAGTTCTAAAACTGATTTGGGGGGAAATGAGTTGATATTCGTCCTTTTCCCCCTTTAAATCCGGTTTGGGTCGGGTTTGACCCGGTTTTGACCCATTTTGACCATTAAACACTAAAAATATCATAACTTTTAGCTCGGAACTTCGTTTTTGATGAGGTTTTAGCCTACGCGTTCGTAATAAGATTACCTATAACTTCCAATAAAAATATTCCAGTAAAGATCTCCCAATAAAAGCAGTTTTACACATTTGTAGGTTTTATGCTTTCCTTTGTAATTTTGCGTTCGTGATTTTGAGCTCAGAATCCCATAAAAATTTTCCGACACCTTCAACAACTTCTAATAGGTCCAAAACTTAGTTCCAAAGCTTAAAATCCCATCAAACACTTACCATTTGAGTTTTGCGCACGTAGGTTACTGAAATAGCAACGTATTTTGTAAAGTTTGCATAAAGTGCAATCTACACGACTTTTTCGATCTCTGTCAATTCTAACACTTCACATTAACTTATTCAAAGGTGTTCCAACTTTTACATCACCATTTAGATCATCCGTTCAAGTTTTGGGTAGATTTTTGCTATGTAGGCATCTAGTTACCTACCCAATTTCCATTTAGGCCATGTACTTTGTAATTTGAATCTTTACATCACCTAATCATCTTAATTCTGAGGTGTTGGTAATAGTCACTTGTCCCAAAAATCATCCTACCTATGGGCCCTCTTATATACTCTATTACTCACACTTAGCAAAATCTAACATGTCATTTTACTCAAAATAGTATATTATCCAAGTAATACACAACATTTTCTTTTAAACACTATATTTAACAAAGTTTAGAAAGTTGGATGTTACAATTTTGCACTTTTTTTTAATTATAATATAAAATTAGGTTTATGCTTTAATTATTTTTTCAAATATGTTAACAAAATATATAAATTAACAAATTATAAATAATATAGAAAAGTGAAAATTTATATATTATGTTTGAATTTTTTAAAAATTTAATAATATATACATATACATATATTTAAATTTATATAATAATCTATAAATAAAATAAAATGTTATAAATTAAAAATAAGGAAAGTGAGGTTTTTGTAAGAACCACCATTGGAGGGTTTTATGGAGGTTTTTGTTTTGTAGAGGTGACAGTGATGTGACAGGAAAAAATATGGCAAGTGAGGTTCTTGGAGGTTCCACCACTGTGGATGCTCTAAGATATATCTCTTAAGCTCTCTCTAGAATGATATGAATTAATGACCTCTATTAAAGCTCTTTAATTAATGTGTTACCTCTAATGCTAGCCCTAAGACTCCTATTTATATTGCTAGGAATAATGAGATAAGAAAACTAATAAGATATATATTATACACTTGCCTTATTTACAATAAGATTGTTTCCTTATATTTAAACAATAAACATTTCCTAATTGTTAAACCTTCTTAATTAATGACTTTGTTGACTTTGCACTTTAGCCCTTCACGTCTTCAATAGTTGTTATCTCGGATACAACATTTTCAGACCTAACAAGAAACAAAGAACAACTTCACCGATTTCCGGCGACACTTCACCAAATCATCACCACCTCCAGAAGATGAGATCTACTCCCTTCTCTTCTAGATGAAGTGATCCAGACCTAGATCTGAGATGTGTTAATCGTAAACAGACGTTTCAGGTGGTGGCGTTACCACTGGCGTCGCCTCCGCCGGCGATCCCCGGGAAAGAGGCATACTGCTGTTATGGGGTATTTAACGATGGGTTTTGCGATGGCATACTCCGAGATAGCTAAGAGTGTCACCGTCCCCAATTGGATGCCTCCAATGTTCCAGACGAACACGAAAGCTTGGTCTTCGGCCGATTCGTTGTCGGACGGAAGCGTGCTGTTGACAGAATCTGGTAAGAATTCGTTTAGGGTTCTGTTCTTCACAATGAACCAAATTCTTTTAGGATTTATTGTGGTTCTGTTCTTCACGAGGAACCAAATTCTTTTAGGATTTCTTGTGGTTCTGTTCTTCACCAGGAGCCAAATTCGTTTAGGGTTTATGTTTGAATTCGTTTAGGGTTATGTTCTTCATCAGGAACCCATCCGCATTTGTTAGAAATGTGCTTATGGTTTTGATTTTGTGTATAGATTTATGTAAGTTTGTTTAGGTTTTTGATTTTGTGTATAAATTTTGTGAATTGTTTTGAGGATTTTGATTTGATGAATGGATTTGTGTAAGTTTGTATTTTGATTACCCTTTTGATTTCAAAATCTTATCATTACTATGGTTAAGGGTTTAATTTTGATTTCTTGAAATTATGTTCTTGATTCTTAAGATCAGACTTATCTGGTATCTAGGTATGTTCTTGGAGATGCATGAGATGTTGAAGAAGATGAGTAAAAAGACGAAAATGCCCCTCACATGAGGGGCACATGGGATGACTAACAACCACATTTTGGATGGCGTCAGTGGGAGGGACCAACTTTGATATCAAAAACTCCTTTGGGGGACCAAAAATGTACTTTTACGTTTGGAGGGACCAGAACCAAAAAGCGAGAGGGACCAAAAATGTACTTTTACGTTTTTCATCAAATGCTATGATTTCAGATATTATTATTCATATGTTTGTTTAACCTTGTGAATAAATTACATGTGCAACTTTTACATTATGAAACAAATACATGCGAAACGTTTGCATAAAGAAATATATGAGAAACTTTCAACTTATGAAAACAAATTCATGTAAAACTTTTACATTATGAAACAAACATATGTGTAATAATATCTTAAATCATAATATTTGATGAAAAATAAATCATGAAAAAAAAATTATTTTTATATTGATTTGTACGAGTTTGCATAGTTTGTAACATTGAGTTGGTTTATAAATGAACCTCCCTGTATATATATATATATATTCCATAAACCCCAAAACAGTCGACCATCATCTCTGCCTCTTTCTCGATCTCTTGACATTCGACAGTCGACCTGGATGACCATCTCTGCTGCCTCTCTCGATCTCTCGATATAGTGGTTCTCAAGGAGTCAAGGTCTCGAATCGATGATTTCTTCAAGCTCACGGCCACCTTTGAGTCTCTCACTCAGATCTCTCAGAACTCTCTCGAGTGAGTTCGAATCGACGATTTCTTCAAGGTTTACCTCTTTCAATTTTAAAGTTTTCTTTCAAGTTTCAACTTTTAAAGTTATTGTGGGTTTATTGTAAGGTTTACACAACTCAGCAAGGTTTATTATGATTCACAATAAATTTGTAAATTTATGATTTTATAAGGTTTATTGCGAATTTGTGATTTTGTAAGGTTTGTTGTGATTTTGTGATACACAACTTAGTAAAACAGTAACTTAGTAAGGTTTACACAAGTTTCAATTTGTGAATTTGTGATTTCTCAGTTCTCACTTCTCACAACTTAGTAAGGTTTATTGGTATGGTTTATACAACTCAGTAAGTTTAATAATGGTATTTGTGATTATGTGAAGTTGTGAAGTACTAACTAAACAATGGGCTTTCTAATTTAGTGGTATTTTATATTTGGTTACTTTCTTATACTAGTACAAAAATGGTCTTAAATGACGGTTAAAAACCGTTACCATAGGTATACAGTAACGGTTTTTGTGGACATAAAAATCGTCACCGTAGCTGTCGTCACTTTTGATACACTTTTGGTTACGTTTAAAAAACGTTACCAAATCACATCAAAAACTGTTACCATAGGTTAAAACCGTTACATTAGATGCATAAAAAACTAAATGTTTTCCTAAAACTGTCACCATAACATGACATACGATAACATTTATTTTTCAAGCCATAAACATAGAATGACATATAATGACTTTTCTTTTAAAAAATCTATCACCATAGAATGACATACCGTGACATTTATTTTTCATAACCATCATTATAGCATTAGATACGGTGGCGTTTACTTTTTAAAACCGTCATTGTAGATTGAGAAACGGTGACATTGATTTTTTCAAACCGTCACCTTAACATTACATATGGTGATGTAACTGTACTCAAAACCGTTACTGTAGAATGACATAAGGTAATGTAGTCAAAAAGGTCACTAAAACATGACATATGGTGACGTAAAATATTTAAAACCGTCAATTTAGCTTAAGATATGGTGATGTAAATGTTTTAATAACGTTACCAAAGCATGACTTATGGTGACATAAATCTTTCAAAAACTCTTGCCATACAGTACCTTTAGGTGACACAAATTTTGCAAAAGCGTTGTCGTAGAACATAGTGGCTTTTGAAGATGGGATTCAAATAAACGTTGCTATAAGTATTTTAGTTTTGGTAACGGTTTTTTTAAAACTGTTACGACATAAAGCAACGGTTAAACAAAGGCCATTACTAAAGGGTCTTACATGGAAACAGTTTTTAAAACCGTCACAACATAGACTAACGGTTTTTAAAACCGTCCTAAACTGTTACCTTAGAAGACCTTTTATTAACGTTTTTATTTAAACCGTTATTTTATGTTTCTAAGTTTTTGGTAATAGTAATGTTTTTTTTATAAAAAATGTGACTAAGCAATCCTTTAACTTTTTTAGTGACTTTTTGTAACGGTTTTTTATTAAACTGTTACAAACCTATTTTTTCAAAACCGTCACAAAAAGCAATTTTTGTACTATGTGTTATAATCTTTGATCAATAATTGTACTCTTGTTGTGAGTTGTCTTACAGTTCAGTAGTTCACATAATCACACATGTCTCAATCTTGAGGCTGATAGTGCACTACCACCACCAATTGAACCAAAGAAGCGTAAAGTTGAAACAAGAACTCAGGCTTGGGATAATTTTGATAAAATTTTAAGCCCGAAAGCTATCGTGATAAGAGCAAATTTCAAATATTGTGGGAAAACATATGCGGCTGAAGCGAAAAAGCATGGCACGTCCACTTTAAAGCATCATTCAGAACTATGCCTTAAAAACCCACTCTTGATCCCAGAATATGAATCAAGTACGAATAATCTAAGTAGAACACATGAAGAACACGATAAACATGATGGATATAATATGTCGGATATCTTACTTATAAATTTGGTTACAATGAAAGCTTTAAGATATCGAGTCTCTCTCTCTATATCGATATTGTCTAATCTTGCACACACCTTAGACAATGGCCCTAAGACTCCTATTTATATGATAGGGTTACACGATATGAGGAAATAAAAAGAATGACATTATACAGTTGCCATATTTACAATAGAGCACAATTTCCTTATTTTGACACAATTAATTTAAACCCTAACAATCTCCCCCTTTGGGGTAAAATAAGTCTTCAACGTTTGAGCTCGAACATGCCTTCGAATCATCTAAGAGTCCGGCGGTAGATAATGCATTTGTCAATTAATTCTATCGCATTCAACAAATTTGCTCTTTCATTGGCCTTTAATTCCTTCTTCTCTTCTCTTTTCTGGTCAGCACATACTTCTGCAGCTAATCTGTTTCGTATTCCCCATAACGTTCCATCAGAATAAGAAGCTATTTCACATAATCTTAAGAATCTCATTTCTCCGTTCGTCTTCATATAAATAACTCCGTGTGCTGGTCGGGTCAACACTTGAGTAACTTTCATATTTTCAGACCAGGGATACTTTGATCAGGTTTCGGCAGATAAACCTTCTTTTGTTTGCTTTCGATTGCTCTTTGAAGATCATGGAGGTAACTGTATCTAAGTTATTTCTGAATATGCCTTATGACTGCTCTTAACGCTCTTTGTTCATCTTCAGATCTTCTTGTTTTGTCTTTTAGCTCCGTGTACCACGTTTCTATATCCAACACATCTAGTCTAGCAAAGTCTGCCTTAGAGAAGCAGTAAACCTTTCCATCAAATCTTCTTACTTTGATTGTTGTAAATTCCCCTCGAAAAACTCTATCACATCCAATCTCCATGATAGCTACAATCCCGTGTCTTGAAACAACTTCATTAGGCTCTTTTGCTTTAGTTTTCAATATGTTCACATATTTAGTCACTTATAGCGAATCCATTTCCATGATCAAATGTATACGAGACTGGTCCTCTGGTTTCTTCTTCTCCACAAAGATCTTGTGCATAGTTTCATCTAGATACGGAGTCCTGACCTGTAGATTTATCCAATTGCTATCTGAAAGAATTATTTCCCAACGAATTTGGTGAGGCAGCAACGGTGTTTCATTAATATTCGCTGGTAGACACTTCTTTTCCGCGTGCATTAGATTCACATAATCTTCTTCTTTCAGAATAGGTTCATACGGATCTCGAAACCAGTTTCTCACGGAGTCTCTCAGATTCTGAACATTAAAAGTAAGAAAACTTAGCCCCCCTACAAATTTGAGTTAAGAAAAACTTACCTAATCGCTCCACTTGAATACTGAACGGTTTAGACAAAAACAAACATCAAGATATAATGAAAACAGAGAAAGACACAAACATGACGAAAATTGTACGAGACAAAAAAAAATTGAAAATACAGAAGACTTAAAAAAAAATTCTAAAATCCACAAAACGAGAATCCAAGAATAATGAATATTCACTTTAAATAAGGGAATATGCATTGACTCATGAATAGGCTTTTTGTGTATTTAGAAACCACTGACTGGGAATCAGGTTTTGAGATTAAGCATGCCCAACTTGGACACTAGGAACTGGAAGCGTTTCTCATCCAATGCCTTTGTGAACAGGTTGGCAAGCAATAGTTCTGTATTAACAAAATATAATTCGATCGTACCTCTTTCGACATGGTCTTTAATAAAATGATACTGGACATCGATGTGTTTTGTCTTTGTGTGTTGGACTGGATTACTTGAGATGGCGATTGCGCTTTTGGAATCACAATAGATGGGAATTTTATCAAACCAGAATCCGTAGTCCTTAAGTTGCATGCACATATTGATGACTTGTGAGCAGCAGCTTGTGGCAGCAATGTATTCGGCTTCCGCGGTGGATGTTGAGACGCACGTTTATTTCTTTGAAGACCAACTGACTAATTTATCTCCCAGGAACTAAATGTGGTCCGTCGTGCTTTTTCGATCAAGCATGCATCCGACATGATCCGAATTTGAAAAAGCAGTTAACTCGAAACCCGTATCCTTAGGATACCATAGGCCAAGATCAGTAGTACCTTTTAAATAACGAAAAATACGTTTGATGGCACTAAAATGAGATTCTTTGGGAGTAGCTTGATATCTAGCGTAAAGGCATGTGGCAAATATTATGTTCGGGCGACTAGCCGTTAAATACATTAAGGAACAAACCATTCCCTGATAGGTTTTAGAATCTACCGCTTTACCCAAGGGCTCAGCGTGTAGCTTAGAACCGGGAGACATGGGAGTGCCAATCGGCGTACAAGATGTCATGTTATATATATGTAACATATCCGAGATGTACTTCGATTGGTTAATTAATATTCTCGTTGAAAATTGTTTTACTTGAAGACCTAGGAAAAAATTCATTACCCCCATCATACTCATATTGAACTTGGCAACCATGAGCTCGGAGAAGTTTTTGCATTTGTTACCCCTTTTTGACTAAGTAGTTGGAGAGACTGTCATACCATGCGCGTGGAGATTGTTTGAGACCGTAAGGAGCTCGGTCGAAGATGTAGACATGATTTGGCTTGGAAGGGTCGACAAAGCCGTCGGGCTGATTGACATCCATTTGAAAAACAACAAAATTCTTGTGAGCCGCGTATGCCAAGAACATGCGAATGGCTTCAATTCGGGCAACCGGTGCGAATGTCTCGTCATAATCGATGCCTTCTTGCTGTCGATATCTCTTTGCGATGAGCTGTGCTTTGTTGCGTACGACAATTCCATCTTCGTTTTGTTTGTTCTTGAATATCCATTTGGTGTCGATGATGGTCTTGTTTTTCGGTCAGGGAACAAAGCGCCAAACTTTTAGACTTTCGAATTGATTAAGTTCCTCTTGAATAGCCACAATCCAATCTGGATCGGATAAGGCTTCATGAATGGTTTTGGTTTCGATTTTGCTTAGGAACGATGAGAACAAACAATCGTTGGCCGATGCAGATCTCGTAGTGACTGGTCTGGACGGATCGCCGGTGATTTGATCAGCTGGGTGAGATCGGACCCAGTTATGAGAATGAGGAAGCGGTTGATTGCAGTGAGGGTGGGATTGTCATCCACATAGGTTCCAAGTGGAAGATCTTGAACGGATTCCAAAGATGGTGTCACATCAGAAGAATGCGTGGAACATGAACATCCGGTTGTATGGGATTCGATGGTAGGGAATGGGGATGTGAGGTTGTGGATCCGTTGTCGGAGTGTTGATGGGAGCGACTTGGTGTGGAATATCAGGGGTTTGAGTTGTTTTAGTTGATGCAGAATGACTTGGAGTTGCAGCAGTTGAGACGGTTTCGTTAGATACTGGCGGTCCAGAAGGAGTCGTGGTTTCGGCAACTTCCAAGATAGGTGGGATGATTATCTTCGGAATTTCCGTGTAGGGCCCGAAATAATCAGAATAGAAGTGCTCAATGAAATCTTCCAGATCGGAGATTGCGGTGTTGGACGATGATGCGTGATGAGTCATTCTGCATCAACTAAAACAACTCAAACCCCTGATATTCCACACCAGGTTCCGATGGTAGGTGATCGGAAGTTAAGACGCCGGTAAGTGCAGGTCCAGAACTGGTAGACTTGGTAGGCAGATGCGTTTGGTGAGTAGCCGAGAAAGTATGCTTCGGCTCCTTTGGTTTGAAGTTTGCCACCATCCATCTTATCATTCAGTATAAAACATCGACCGCCGAATGTGTGAAGATGATGGAGTGAAGGAACGCGTTTGTTGATGAGAGAACGGTTTTGAGTGTGACAGGCGGTGTTGACGGCTTCCGCCCACAAAAAATAAGGCAGAGTGGAATGAGCGATCATGGTGCGAGCAGCTTCGGCCAATGTACGATCGCGTCATTCGACCACACCATTTTGTTGTGGAATGCGAACTGCCGAGAAAGTGTGAGAGATTCCAACCGAAGTGAGATAAGCATCGAGGGTGTGGTTCTTGAACTCAGTGCCATTATTCATTTGTAGAGTTTGGACGATAAGCATTAATTTGACTTGAATGTTCTATAAGAAAGCAATGATGGTTTCGGGAGCTTCGTCCTTTGAATGAATAAATCGGACCCATGTATAACGAGAGTAATCATCCACCATAACAAGAATGTACTTCTTGCCGTGAATGCTTTGAGTTCTCATGGGACCGCACAAATCCATATGAATAAGCTGAAGAGGACGGGTCGTGCTATGTTCTAGTTTGGGTTTGTGAGATACTTTCTTCATTTTCCCCATCTCGCAGGCGCCACATAAGTGGGTTTTCTAAAATTTGAGATTTGGTAAGCCGGTGACCAAACCTCCTTTTGCGAGTCGTCTGATATTTTTGAAGTTTAAGTGAGAGAGTCGGCGATGCCACATCCAGCATTTAGCATTCGAGACTTGGGAAACGAGACAGACATCAAGTGGTACGTCAACTTTTGAAAGACCAATTGTATAAAGATTTGACTGTCGTGAGCCGGCTAAATTTAGTTTCATTCATATGTTCGAATGCAACATCATTTGGTTCGAAAATTTACTTCAAGATCTTTGTCACAGAGTTGACCTATGCTGAGTTGATTATGACCAAGGCCTTGAACATAGGACACTTTGGAGATTGTAAGGTTGTTGTGAACGAGATCTCCGTGTGAAAAATGGTTGTTCCCAAAGCGTACAGTGCCGCCATGTTGTTCAACGTAATTGGCAAGAAGCTCCTTTTTACTCGTCATGTGTTTGAAGCATCCAGAGTCTAAGTACCACACACGACGTTCCTGCAAAAGATCAGACAGATTTAGGTACCCATTTGTAAATGGGTCCTTCGGGGTTAGATGACTTGACAACCTTTGGTACCCATTTGAAGTGGGACTTAGGTGCCATAGTCAAGGGCCTCTTGGGAACCCATCTATAAACAGGATAAGTTGGAAATGTATTGACTTGATGATAATTGTATGAATTACGCATATTAGAATAATAATCATAACCATAAGAATTTAAGCGCACAAAGTCATTCACACCACTATTTGAGCAACCAACTTTATTTTTTTGAAAACTGAATTAAATGTTGAACTGAATGAATAGTAACAGGAAATTGGAAGCTATTGTTTGAGTTTCTAGAACTTGAAAAATTAAAATTGTTTCTCTTATTGTGGAAGATGACTTTGCTTGATTTATGCCTTTTGCCACCCAAACTTGAGTATTCTTTAGAGGGCGTAGGGCTGAAACATAAAACTAACGGGTATTAGTTTTTGGATGAGATTTAGTCTTGTCGGTAAAAGTGGTTTGTTCTTTTAGTTGAGATGAGAAGGGTATCGAGGTACTTGTAGAACATTCATTCTCAACATCAGGGATGGGAACCGTTTCGATGGGACTTTTGCCTTTATCTAACATGTCTCATGACTTGGAAGAACAGGATTAAAGTCAAAATCAGCACCTGAATTATGAGGACAATCCGAAGAGTTATGTTGAGAAAGGTTTATGTGTTCAAGATTATCCAACTCTTCATCTATCTCATCTACTTCATCGAGAGAGGGGATATATTTATGTTTAGGAGGACAATAGTTAGGATCCCTTGGAAAATATTCCTCACAATTATCCAAATATTTAATAACAAAAATTACAAGAAGAAATATTTGAATTTGTTTCAGTATCGGGTTTTTGAGATTGTAAAGATTTGTTTTCTAAGGTTTGGATTATTGCGATTAATGCCTTATTTTCCTTTTCCGATGAAGAACATTCGGATTCTAAAACCTTTTCCAGCTGAATAATTTTCTTTTTCTAAAAACAAAGTGGGAATAGAAGGTTTAAAGCTTGGAGGTTCAGTGTGAAGTTCCTCATCGGTATAGGAAGAAAAATAATTGTTAGGAAGGGATCCTTTTGAAGAATCCTTTTCTACTGCGTTTGGATAGCAAAAAGGGATTTGATGAAATTTCTTGTTTTTCTTATTCCAATCTTCCCGTCTCTCGACTTTAGTAGGAGATTTCATAAATTGAATTTTATAATCTGGACCAAGGTGTAGATATTCGAATTTGTACAGAGTTGGCGTATTATATAAGGCCTTTGCCAAATATTTTGGATTTTCAAAACCAAGGCCTGCTTTTGAACATAACTCTTTTGGAGCATTCAAATGAATTGTTTGTTCCGTTTGACCAAGTTTGTAAAGTTTAAGTTCCAAGTCGTTGAGTTTTTCTAAAAGATCGTGTCTTTGTATAGAGGAAAAATTATATTTTGAAGAACATTCTTCAGTCTCACATTCAGATTTTTCAAGACGTCTCGAAAGATCTGAAATTTGTTGTTTAAGATCTAAATTTTCATTGTTCAAGGTCGTATTTATAGTTTGCAGATTTTCCCAGTCACTCTTGTAATTTGCAAGTACGGATAATGTAAATAAAAGTTGGTTTTGATTATTTTCTAAACGAGTTTCTAAGTTGGAAACTGAGAGTTTCTCGGTTTTCAATTTAGATTTTAAGTCATGCAATTGTACCATTAAATCATCATTTGCGCAACAAATTGTTCATAGTCAGAATGACTTACCTCGGGTGAGAGGAATCGTCACCGGATGGGTCAGAATATGCCATAAGACTGAAATGGGCTTGTATTTCTTCATCGGGTTCGTGGTCATCATGATGTACCCAATGTTCATCTTCCGCCATGAGAACTTTGCCGGCCTCTTCTTGTTTGGCAAGCATCAATTTGTAGGTGAAGTAATTGGCGTCTTTGGCAACCGGCTTCTTGCATTCACGAGCATAGTGACCAGTCTTGCCACAGTTGTAGCACAAGCTCTTTTCGCCTTTGAATTTATCTTTCGGTTTGCCCGTTGGACGGGTTTCATCGTTTCTTGGTTTTTGCTCAAACGTTGCTTTACGTTCGAAGTTCTTTGGTCCCGAAGCATAACGTTGTTGGTTGGGGTTGGAGGGAAGAGAGAATTTACGTTGGAAGGATCGAGTGAGAAAGGCCAATTGTTGTTGAAATAGGGCGATCTCGGGATCAACGAATTCCTCGTCATCTATATCCGGAAAGGTGTCTTTTGGCATTTGTGGAATGTTTCAGACAGTGTTGACCTCTTCTTTGGCAACGAGGGCGATTGGGTCAAAAGATTTCTTCAGTTTGTTGTTGGCTTCCATTACTTCGAGGACCTCTTCTTTGTCTTGTTTCAGAGTTTCGAACACTTCGTGAAGATCGAGCTCAACAAGGTATTTGCTATGTTTAATTTGATTAGCAAAGCGTCACCATTCGGGTTTGAGATTGCTAACAAACTTCACGTTGTTCTCGATTTTAGACTTATGGATGTCGTTTTTGCTTAGTTCGTTTACTAGGTAAACAAAGCGGGTGTAGGTATCCGTAAGACTTTCATCGTCTTTAGCTTCGAATTCTTCGTATTGAGTGATGGAATTTGTGATCTTCATTTGTGTACCGATCTTTGTTCCAAGAATGAACTTTTCGATTTGTTCCCACATCCCTTTGGCTGATTTTTTGTGACTATCGATGCTCATGTATATTTCATTCGGAACGATGAGTAGCAGGTAGGAACGAGCAAGTTGATCACCTTTGGCTCTTCGGGCTTCAGCAACCGTGGAACTTGCTTTAGGTTTGATGTCTTGTCTAGCCGGAAGGGATGGGTCATTATTTGGCATAGCAGGAAGTTCACGGTATAAGACAGGTGGTGGTCCTTCAGTGATGGACAACATGATTTCATCCGCATAGTCGTGTCTCTCGACAAAGTCGAGACAACGATCTTTCCATTGCGGGTATTCTCCCCGGAAGAGAATAGGTGGCTTAGTGTCAGAACCAATAGCCATGGCTTCGCTTGTGGTCATCGTACATGACAGAGTGATCTCGATTGACGAGTTTTGAAAAAAATTCTAAGAGTTCTTTAAAACTAAAATAAAATCTCGATTTGACAGAAAAAGTTGTCGATACCAAGGAGGCGATAACATTTTATGTCGGGTTAAGATAACGCAATAAGAAAACTTATCGGGTGAAGAGGTGTCGACAAGAATTTATATCGGGTCAAAGGGAGTCGACAAAATTTATATCGGGTCAAAAGGATGCGATAAAAATCGAAAAACAAGTTATCGAAATTCCTTTTTATCTTTACTTTGACAAATTGAAGAGTAGGAACGAAGCCTTCATTGACAAAAAAGAACAAGTCTTTTTATGGAAGAGAAGATGTAAGTTCCTAAGTCTCCAAAAAGATCCAGATAAAGTAAGAGGAATTACTAAAGCTTAAGGTGTGTACTTGAGAACCCTTAAACCAGAAAAACTGCAGGAGTCAGCGTTATTAAGTTTTCTAATAGCCATGGCTTCGCGTGTGGTCATCGTACTTGATAGAGTGATCTCGATCGACGAGTTTTGAAAAAAGCTCTAGGAGTTCTTTAAAAGTAAAATAAAATCTCGATTTGACAGAAAAAGTTGTCAATACCAAGGAGGCGATATGATTTTATGTCGGGTTAAGATAACGCAACAAGAAAACTTATCGGGTGAAGAGGTGTCGACAAGAATTTATATCGGGTCAAAGGGAGTCGACAAGATTTTATATCGGGTCAAAAGGACGCGATAAAAATCGAAAAACAAGTTATCGAAATTCCTTTTTATCTTTACTTTGACAAATTGAAGAGCAGGGACGAAGCCTTCATCGACAAAAAACAACAAGTCTTTTTATGGAAGAGAAGATGCAAGTTCCTAAGTCTCCAAAAAGATCAAGAGAAAGAAAAAGGAATTACTAAAGTTTAAGGTGTGTACTTGAGAACCCTTAAACCAGAAAAACTGCAGGAGTCAGCGTTATTAAGTTTTCTAATAGCCATGGCTTCGCGTGTGGTCATCGTACTTGACAGAGTGATCTCGATCGACGAGTTTTGAAAAATTTCTAAGAGTTCTTTAAAAGTAAAACAAAATCTCGATTTGATAGAAAAAGTTGTCGATACCAAAGAGGCGATAAGATTTTATCTCGGGTTAAGATAACGCAACAAGAAAACTTATCGGGTGAAGGGGTATCGACAAGAATTTATATCGGGTCAAAGGGAGTCGACAAGATTTTATATCGGGTCAAAGGGAGTCGACAAGATTTTATATCGGGCCTAAAGGACGCGATAAAAATTAAAAACAAGTTACCGAAATTCCTTTTTATCTTTACTTTGACAAATTAAAGAGCAGGAACGAAGCCTTCATCGACAAACAAGAACAAGTCTTTTTACGGAAGAGAAAATGTAAGTTCCTGAGTCTCCAAAAAGATCAGGATAAAGTAAAAGGAATTACTAAAGTTTAAGATGTGTAGTTGAGAACTCTTAAACCAGAAAAGTTGCAGGAGTTAGCGTTACTGAGTTTTCTATTGTAAAACAGAAGTAAAAGTACTACAGATTAAACTAAATTAATTAAGAAGATTTTAAAATACAAGAATTCGAGAGAAAAAAAAATTGTCGATATGAATGGTGCGATAAAAAAAATTGTCGAGCAATTAGGTGTGATAAAAATTCTTGTTGATCCAGGCTATAGAAGCTTGGATCGATAAGTTTTAGACAGAAAAAAACGAGATTTGTACCTTTGAATTTTCAAACTCAACCAAAAACAGATCAAAGCTCAGATCGTGAGGCTCTGATACCACTTGTTGATCCCAGAATATGAATCAAGTACGAATAATATAAGAAGAACACATGACGAACACGATAAACATGATGAATAATATGTCGGACATCTTATTTGTAAATTTGGTTACAATGAAAGCTTAAGATATCGACTCTCTCTCTATATCGATATTGTCTAATCTTGCGCACACCTTAGACAATGACCCTAAGACTCCTATTTATATGATAGGGTTACACGATATAAGGAAATAAAGAGAATGATATTATACAGTTGCCATATTTACAATAGAGCACAATTTCGTTATTTTGACAAAATTAATTTAAACCCTAACACCCACAATCCAAGCAAACTAGACAAACCTTGTTAGGATTTGGTAAGTCTGAGAACAATGAAAGTGTGTTGACTACTTGGGTTTTTAATCAAGAGAATGTTAGGAAAGCAACCGCAAAGATGTTAATCATAGATGAACTGCCTTTCAAGTTTGGAGAGGGTAGGGGGTTCAAACAATGGGTGCAAGAAGCATGTCGTATGTTTAAAATACCGTCTAGATGGACGGTTAATAGAGACATATTTCCATGTATTATGAAGACCCGAATAGCACGAAAAAGTTTTTTAGGGAACACTCACAACGGGTTAGTCTAACCACCGACACTTGGACATCCGTGCAGCGTATCAATTACATGTGCATAACTGCATATTATATTGATGCCTAATTGTAACAACCCAAAAACTAAGGCCCAAGATGGATATAAGTCAAATTTCCAAAAGCATCAAATGATTAACCAACCAACGATTAATTCATTACAATCTTTAAAATCGAATAATACGAAGCAGTGGAAGTCTAAAGTCTAAAGTCAAACATCTGAATATATAAACTAATGAGAGCTAAGCTAGAACATCCTCTAGCCTTCACATCCTTCCCTCAGCTCTCTCACCTCTATCTATCGATCCCTTTCCTGAAAAATGTTAGTTTTGAAAACGTGGGTTAGACCATAAGGTCTAGTGAATTCCCATAAAAACAGTTTACAATTTCAATAGTTCACAAATCATTAAAAACATACAATGGTTTTCAAATACTTAATCTCATTCTCATGAAGAGAACAATTTACGTATTGGAGGAACATGGCAAGACAGTTAGCATCTAGACATAGGATTTATCACACCTATTTGTAGGCTTTAATAGAACCACACCTATTAGTAGGATTTAGCACACCTAGCTATAGGATTTTATAATTGACCTTGCCAGTTAACCCCCAATTAAAACAGGTAATGCGCATACCGAACCCAAACCTTATAAAAGTGATCATGACAATTTTTCATATAAAGAAACATTTAAAGAAAATCATAATCAACAAGTAAGCATTTGAAACATTTCCACATTGCATTTTAAGTGATAGGGAACTCACCTAGATTGGACATGATCAGTCCGAAGCATATACGGTCTCAACCTCCAAACCGAAATCCTGAAATCAACATCATAAAATGGGTGTTAACCCCAGCGAATTACCCCAAAAGTCTTCTATTAGAGACCTAAGATAGACCCCTAATCCATAGGCTTAAAGTCCAGCTCGAAGCGGAAAATCAAACGGGCAAACTCACCTTAAAACAGTAAGTTACGCGGCTTATGTTGCGGCCTCAACCCGCGGGACATATTGTTTCAGCTGGTTCGAACCAGCAACAAGGAAACAACCCAAAACCACAATACTCCAAATACTGATTCTAACTATCCCCAAATCGTATATTCTGAATGTAATAAGCTCCAAAAATGAAATCTAAACATATATAATCATTTCCACATTATTACCCAACTAATCAAATCCCTAAACTCAAGCATTTATCAATGGTGATGAAATTTTAGGGTTTCAGTCCATAAAAGGAGAATACTCAAGACAATGAATCCTTATAATCAATCAACTTTAGACAATGGGATTCAACCCACCATAAGAGATTTACTCTTCTAGCATTTGGGGTTTAGAACCCTTGAATCAAAATCAACCAATCACCATTAAAGCAAGACTAAATGAAGAAGAAGCAATATACCTGCTAATGGAGTTTCCTTCACTGATTTCTCTAAAGAAGATGATGCTTCTAAGCCTTCTTCTTCTTTTTCTCGTCTCGTCTAAAACACACACACACACACACACACACACTACTACCCTATGTGCAAATGAGGAGGGTTTCTTTATCCTTCTCTAATTTATACATTGGGCTCTTTTCTCAACAATCCTAGCCCATAAAAATCTGATTAGGGCCGAATTGATTAATTAAAACCCAATAAAAAATAAACTCTAAAATTTAGGGTTATTACAACATCTCCCCCTTAAAAGAATTTCATCCCCGTAATTCCTTCATTGAAGAGATATGGATACATCTCCTTCATCTTGGATTCCAACTCCCAAGTAGCCTCTTGACTTTTATGAAATCGCCACTCCACTTTCACCATTGGAATTTCTTTGTTCCTCAAACTCTTGATCTTCTGATCAATAATCACCTCAGGCTCTTCCACAAAGTTCAACTTTTTATCAATTTGTACCTTTTGCAATGGTACAGTCATTTCGGCCTCCGCCAAACATTTCCTTAAATAAGAGATATAAAAGGTATTATGAATAGCTTGCAACTCTTCCGGTAGGTCTAACTTGTACGCAACCTCTCCAATTTGTTCAATTATAGGAAATGGTCCAACGTAACGTGGAGTCAACTTCCCTTTCTTTCTGAAACACATCACTCCCTTCCAAGGTGATACTTTAAGCTTCACGAGGTCACCCACTTGGAACTCAAGTGCTTTGCTTCTCTTGTTGGCGTAGCTCTTTTGTTGACCTTGAGCAGCCTTAAGTCTTTCCTGAATCTGATCGATCTTATCGGCCGTCATTGAACAGTTTCCGGCCCCGCCAATTGCTTTTCACCAACTTCATTCCAACAAATAGGAGTTCTACTTTTTCTCACATACAAAACCTCATAAGGTGTTGCCTGAATACTCGCATGGTAACTGTTGTTATACGCGAATTCAATTAAAGGCAGATGACTTTCCCATGATCCACTGAAGTCGATAGCACAATCCCTCAACATGTCTTCCAACGTTTGAATCATTCGTTCGCTTTACCCATCCGTTTGAGGATGATATGTTGTACGGAAGTTGAGTTGCGAGCCCAACTCTTTCTGAAAGCTTGACCAAATCATAGACGTAAGACGAGTGTCACGGTTCGTCAAAATAGACAATGGCACCCCGTGCCTTGTCACAACCTCATCAATTAAAGCTTTGCCAACCTCTCCAAAGAATAAGTCTTACACATTGGGAGGAAGTGAGCCGACTTGGTGAGTCGATCCACAATCACCCAAATAGCGTCAAATCCTTTCGGAGATTTAGGCAATCCAGTCACAAAGTCAAGTCCATAGTAATGTGATCCCATTTCCAGACGGGGATATCCAGAGGTTGGAGCTTGCCATAAGGTATTTGATGTTCTACCTTCACTTGTAAACAAGTCAGACATATTTCCACATAGTATGCCACGTCCTTCTTTATACCCGGCCACCAATAAAATTGTCGAAGGTCTCTATACATCTTATTCGTACCCGGATGAATAGAGTACTTCGATTTATGTGCCTCACCTAACAATCTCTTATGAATGTCCCCAAATCTTGGAACCCAAACACGCTTGTTGTAACATTTCAAACCCCGTTCATTCTCTAGCAAAGTAGACACAACGCCTACCATTCGTTCCTTTTTAAGATTCTCCAGTTGCAATGCCTCAAACTGGCATTTCTTGATTTCATCAAGCAAATTGAAATTCACTACGAACTTCATGGCAATAACTTTTGAGGCCTCACCTCTTTCCTTTCGGCTCAAGGCATCGACTACCACATTAGCCTTCCCCGGATGATACTGGATCTCACAATCGTAATCCTATAATAACTCCATCCACCTTCTCTACCTCATATTGAGTTCTTTCTGATCAAACAAATGACGAAGACTCTTGTGATCAGTGAAAACCTGACACTTAGTCCCGTATAGATAGTGTCTCCAAATCTTTACAGCAAACACCACAACGGCTAACTCGAGGTTGTGCGTAGGATAACTGAAAGAAAAAAGGGAACGAGATCACAATGAGATTTTCATCTCAAAAAGGGGGATATGGCGAAATTTCCTTCATGTTCTTTTAGTTTCCTTGATGCATAGCCAATCACCTTTCCACGTTGCATCAAGACGCACCCCAATCCCATTTTAGACGCATCACTATACACAACGAAATCGTCGTTTCCGTTGGGTAATGTTAAAATCGGTGCACTACTCAATCGTTCCTTTAAAACCTGGAAAGCCTTTTCTTGCTTTTCCGTCCATGAGAACTTGACACTCTTCTTGGTCAATAAGGTTAGCAAGGTAGCGATACAAAAGAAGTCTTTAATGAACTTCCGGTAGTATCCCACCAATCCTAAGAAACATCTTACTTCCGAGGGAGTCCTAGGCGGCTCCCAATTCTTTATAGCCTCAATCTTTGACGGATCAACTTTTATTCCTTCACTTGACACAACATGACCAAGAAACTGTACTTCTCGAAGCCAAAACTCACACTTAGAAAACTTTGCATAATGTTTCTCTTGCTTCAATAATTCCAACATTGAACGGAGATGCTTCACATGATCCCCTTCTGATCGAGAATAGATAAGTATGTCATCAATGAACACAATGACAAACTTATCAAGAAACGGTTGACAAACCTGGTTCATCAAATCCACGAATGCCGCGGGGCATTAGTTGGTCCGAAGGGCATTACCAGAAACTCGTAATGCCCATACCGAGTTCAGAACGCGGTTTTCGGAATATCATCTTCTCGCACTTTAAGTTGATGGTACCCCGATCGAAGATCAATCTTCGAGAAATAACTCGCCCCTTGGAGTTGGTCAAACAAATCTTCTATCCTTGGAAGTGGATATTATTCTTGATTGTGACCTTGTTGAGCTCCCGTTAATCTATGCATGTACGCATCGTCCCATCCTTTTTGTTTACAAAAAGAATCGGTGCTCCCCATGGAGAGTACTTGGTCGGATAAAACCTTTATCCAAAAGCTCTTGCAGTTGAGACATCATTTCTTTCCTTTTTGACGACGCTAAGCGATACGGAGCTCTAGCTATAGGGGCAGCTCTCGGTACTAAGTCCATCCGGAATTCTATTTGACGATCCGGAGGTAGTCCCGTTAAATCATCCGGAAACACCTCGGGATAATTACTTACAACAGGAACATCTTGAACACCCACTTTTTCATTCTTAGGTCCACTACGTATGCCAAGAACCCTTGGCACCCTTTTCTTGAACACCTATTGGCTTTCACCATCGAGATCAAACTAGTTCTCCGGTCTCTACGATTCCCATAGATAACAACCGTCCCCTTATCTGGAACACTCACATGAATTAACTTTTTGTTACACACTATATTGGCGTTGTTTCTTGCCAAGCAGTCCATTCCCACAATAATATCAAACTCTCCCATAGACATAGGGTGGAGTAGCAATGGTATTCAGTTTCCTTCTATTTCTATCGTGCATCCCTCAAACACTTCCTTGACTAATACGCAACCATCATTGACCGTTTCTACCTCTATAGCATGATCGAGTCTCTTGGATTTTACTCCCAAACATTTCACAAATAAAGGCGACACAAAAGAGTAAGTAGCACCAGAATCAAATACACCTTGGCCAATAAAGAGTTTACCAAGAATGTACCTGTCACCAAATCGGGAGTCGCTTCCGCCTCAGCTGCAGTCATCTGAAAAGCTCTCCCTTTTGCTTTAGTCGGCTCGGTTTTCTTATCTGCTCTTCTATCTCCTTGACGATACCCAGAGTAGTCGGATCCCCCCTTATTCAACTGTTGGCAATCGGGTCTGATATGATCTAACGACCCATACCGATTACTTTTCCTTGGCACATTACAGTCTCTAACATAATGGGCCATAGATCCACAAAAAGAACAACCCTTCACCCTGGATGCACAATCCCCACGATGGACCCGGTGACATTTCCCACACGGTCTTTCACTCCCACTTTTGTTCCCCTTATGATCCGATTTGACAAATTTAGATTTCTTAGAGTCCTTCCACGAACCATCCCATTTCCGCTTTTCTCCCACATTCTCGTCCACTTGACAAAGCTTTTCCGTCTCGGTCTTCCTTGCCGCATCCATGGCTTCCTGAAAACTAGTGTGATGAAGATTAATCACCAATTCCCGAACACTAGCACTTAAGCCCCAAATGAATCAATCAATGCTATGTGCCTCATCCGGAACATACACCGTAGGAAATCGTGCTTTTTTATTAAACTTTATTGCATACTCATCAACTGTCATACTCCCTTGTACCAAGCTCATGAATTCTTCTTCAAGTCGTTCCACCGAAGTCAAAGGAAAAAATTGCAATTTGAACCTCTCTACAAATGTCTCCCAAGTCATGGCTCTAGCAACCTTCGCCCTCTTCTCTCTCGACTCAACATCCCGTCAATTGATTGCTTCAGCTTTCAACATAGAAATCTCATAATCACTTTGTCTTCATCGGCACACTTGCAAGTCTCAAAAGCCATTTCCATTTCCAGCACCCAAAGCACGGCTAACACCAGATTACACACGCCATCATAAGTAGGAGGCTTGCAAGATGCAAAGGTCTTGTAGATACACCCTCTGGATGTCTTAGAAGAGTTAGGCATCAATGGTGTTCCCATAGAGTGACCACCCACAATGGTCTTAGGCAAACTAGAATGCACGGAGGGTTTTTTTTATCACTCTTGTCCCGACCTTCGGATCCAGACCTTTCTCGATTAGTCAACAAAGTTTGAAGTGCGGATTGGATCTTTCCCAATTCAGAGACAAGTGCCTCTTGCACTCCAATGGCGGGTGTGGTGCCTTGGCCCTGCCTTCTACCTCGGGCTCGACCCCTTGCACTCACCAAACTCTCTTGCACGGACATATCCGGTGCACTAGCTTGTCCAATCCTTCCGTGGCCGCGTCCTCGATTACGACCCGTAGTTCCCCCAACCGTAGGGACGGGTATATGACTCACACATCTTCTATGGCCTTTACCGCGGTCCTTTCCTCTAGCCGGTACACTTACCGCACCTTCCAAATCTACCGGTTTCTATTCCCGGCGTTCAAATGAATCCGTCCTAGCAATAGCTATGGATTGACTCCTCGTAACTCGAGCTGACATGATTCCCTTTTGCGAACAACAAACTTAACTTAAATGACAGTTCAAAAATAATAAGGTAATGCAAGCACACACATGCACCTGTAAATTCGCAATTATAGTGGCCAAGTGTAATTCCCAATTTACCACACATGAGAGTCCTCTCCCTATCCCATTATCACTATCCGTGTCGAGGTTACCCTAATTCAGCTGTGACTCCTAGCCTACAGTCTAAGACTAGGTGCCTCACGACCACCTAATTCACTTAAACTAAGGCTCTGATACCAATTTGTAACGACCCAAAACTAAGGCCCAAGATGGATATAAGTCAAAATCCAAAAGCATCAAATGATTAACCAACCAACGATTAATTCATTACAATCTTTAAAATCGAATAATACGAAGCAGTGAAAGTCTAAAGTCTAAAGTCAAACAGCTGAATATATAAACTAACGAGAGCTAAGCTAGAACATCCTCTAGCCTTCACATCCTTCCCTTAGCTCTCTCACCTCTATCTATCGATCCCTTTCCGGAAAAAGGTTAGTTTTGAAAACGTGGGTTAGACCATAAGGTTTAGTGAATTCGCATAAAAACAGTTTACAATTTCAATAGTTCACAAATCATTAAAAACATGCAATGGTTTACAAATAGTTAATCTCATTCTCATGAAGAGAAAAATTTACATACTGGAAGAACATGACAAGACAGTTAGCATCTAGATATTGGATTTATCACACCTTTATGTAGGCTTTAATAGAACCACACCTATTAGTAGGATTTAGCACACCTAGTTATAGGATTTTATAATTGACCTCGCCAGTTAACCCCTAATTAAAACAGGTATTGCGCATATCGAACCCAAAGCTTATAAAAGTGATCATGGCAATTTAAACATTTAAAGAAAACCATAATCAACAAGTTAGCATTTGAAACATTTCTACATTGCATTTTAAGTGATAGCGAACTCACTTGGATTGGACACGACCAGTCCGAAGCTTATACGTCTCAACCTCTAAACCAAAAGCCTATAATCAACATCATAAAATGGGTGTTAACCCCAGCGAATTACCCCAAAAGTCTTCTATTAGAGACCTAAGATAGACCCCTAATCCATAGGCTTAAACTCCATCTCGAAGCGGAAAATAAAACGGGAAAACTCACCTCAAAATAGTGAGTTACGCGGCTTATGCTGCGACCTCAACTCGCGGGGTAACCCGTCGGACCTACTGTTTCAGCTGGTTCGAACCAGCAACAAGGAATCAGCCTCAGAACCCACAATACTCCAAATACTGATTCCAACTATCCCCAAATCATATATTCTGAATGTAATAAGCTCCAAAAATGAAATCTAAACATATATAATCATTTCCACATTATTACCAAACTAATCAAATCCCCAAACTCAAGCATTCATCAATGGTGATGAAATTTTAGGGTTTCAATCCATACAGGAGAATACTCAAGACAATGAATCCTTATAATCAATCAAATTTAGACAATGGGATTCAACCAACCATAAGAGATTTACTCTTCTAGCATTTGGGGTTTAGAACCCTTGAATCAAAATCTACCAATCACCATTAAAGCAAGACTGAATGAAGAAGAAGCAATATACCTGCTAATGGAGTTGCCTTCAGTGATTTCTCTAATGAAAATGATGCTTTTAAGCCTTCTTCTTCTCTTTCTCATCTCTTCTAAAACACACACACACACAAACACACTACTGATATGTGCTAATGAGGAGGGTTTCTTCATCCTTCTCTAATTTATACATTAGGCTCTTTTCTCAACAATCCTTGCCCACAAAAATCCGATTAGGGCCCAACTGTTTAATTAAAACCCAATACAAAATAAATTCTAAGATTTAGGGTTATTACACTAATGGAAATTGAACAAAAAAGTAATATCTTTTGTGCCAATCCATTCACACAAGGGGGATGCAATAGCCAAAGCTTTAGAGGGTGCTTGATTGATTGGTGTATAAAAAACGTTTCTACCATCACAGTTGATAATGCATCTAGTGATGATGTTGCATGGGGTTCTTAAGAAGGAAACTAGTATCTTAGGGGTGTGTTCATCTGTTAGGGCTCAGTACTTGGATATGACATATTCTGAATTTGGTTGTCCAAGATGGTTTAAAGGAATCAGATGGGGCGGTTAAGAAGCTTAGGGAGAATGTTAGGTCGGTAAGAGGCTCTCCTACTAGGTTGTTCAAGTTTAGGGAGCTTGCTACTTTACTTGCGGTGGAAGGAAAAAGTTCTCTTTGTCTTGATGTTCCTACTAGATGGAACTCAACCTACATGATTCTTAGAATGCCATTTCTTATAGAGCCGTGTTTGAAGCCTATGAAGACCATGATGCCTCGTTCAAGCTAGATTTAGGTGATTCTTTGATTGCTGATTATGATTGGGTGTATTTAGAGAGCTTCGTAACCCTCTTGAAGACCTTTTATGAGATGACACTAAGAATCTCAGGCTCTCATTATATCACTTGTAATTCTTACTTAACAGAGATAGTTGATTTTAGGTGCTCGCTTGGGGAGATGATAGATTCACCAAATATAACTGAAAAGGTACAACAATTTTGCTAATTTTGCTAATTTGGCTTACTTAATTTCTTTGTTATTATTTACATATGCACATTGATTGATTGATAATTTGATATACTTCTCTTTGATTTTCTATTAACAGAATATGGGTGAAAAAATGAAGCTTAAGTTTGATAAATAATGGGGTGATCCGGAAAAGATGAATTTGGTAATTTTCTTTGCGAACATTTTAGATCCAAGAGATAAAGTGTTGTACATGGAATCTCGGTTTAAGCATTTGTTTGGTAAAGTTAAAGGTGAAACATTTTTTACGACGGTAAAGACTAAATACAAAACCTTGTTTGAAAATTAAGTGTGAGAACTTTTTGTACCTCAAACGAGGGTAGGTCTCCCCCCTCTTGGAAATTCACAATCTAAATTTAAAAATATGTTCAAGAAACAAAGACTTGAAAGTGGGGAGGATTTGGAGAGCAAAAAGAGTGAGCTTGATGCATACCTAGGTGAGTCCAATGAAGATGATAATGGCAATGGATTTGATTTTCTTTTGTGGTGGAAAATTAATATTTTACACTTTCCCATCCTTTCAAAATTAGCCCTATTTTGCATTTCTTCTTCCGCCTGTGAATAATTTGTCCAACCTGTAGATCTAATTTGACTAAGAGATGTCTTTGTCGTACACATTTCTGCAGTTGCATCCGAATCGACCTTTAGTACTGGTGGTAGGCTTTCAGATAATTTTAGGAGTTCTCTAACTCCTAAAACGGTTGAAGAACTTATCTGTACGCAAGACTGGTTAAGAGGCTCTCTTGAACCACTTGCGGTGGAAGAAAGTTTGGAGGACCTTGAGAAGTTTGAGGAAGGTATGAGTACGAGCATGACATTGGTTTATAAATATTAATTAAGACTTTAAATAGTCTTACTTTTTTTTATATGCGTAGAAATGGAAAATCTGAGAATTGGAACTTCTTCGTCCCGTGGAGAAGATACTACTACTACTACTACTACTAGAACTCCTAGTACACAAGCTTCAAACGATTTGGGAGAATTTGAAGTGGATTCATGATGATTAATCAATGTATTATTAAATTTTAATTTGGAAGGTTACTTTAAAGTTTTAAGTTTCACTGTTACTTCTAATTTAATAGGATTCATATTATAGTTGAAGTTGGAGACTTGGAGCGTTGGCCGTTTGGTAAGTTGGATTGGGTGGAAGTTGGAACTTGAATAGGTAAGGGATTGGATTGATTTGGAACTTTGGAGTTTTGGATGAACTATTTGTGTGTTTGATATTTTGGAATTGTTTGGATGAACTATTGTCTGGAATTGTTTGGAACTTTGGATGAATTATTTTTATGTAATGAGGAAATCTAATTTTGTTATATTAGTTTACTTTTAGTAGAGATGTTACATTTAAACCAATTGTTGTTACATTTAGTAGATATTATTATAGTTTTAGTAGAGATGTAACATATGTAGCTGTTTGGATCATTGGATGTATACCAAAACAGGAAAATGACAGGTAAATAGGTGATGTTTAACGGAAAAAAGGCCCCAAACAGAAAAATGGGCTAAACCCGATACCCGCCAAAACCCGACCCGAATAAACCTGAAACCCGAGATCCCTGAAAGCCGAGAAAACTGAATAATGTCAGTCGGTTTTGGGGGCCCGTTTCTCCACCCGATACCCGATCGGGTTTGGGGTTTTGGTCCTCGACCCGTCCAAACACGACCGATGCTCCCCAAAGTGTAATAGTGTTAGATATAAAAATATTAACAAAGAGAAGTAAGTTTAGTCATTAGTTCAAATTTTTTATTTCTATGTGTTTTTCATTAATCAAAATAACTATGAAAAAATTAAATATTATTTGTTTTCTATTTTTTAATAACATTTATTGCATATTCATAATCAGGGGTGTTCATCTAAATCGTACAAACTACCCACCCCGCACTGCAAAGCGTGGTTTATAACTTTTATAGTGCAGTTTGCAGTTTGCATTTCTACCAAACCGTACTATGCGGTGCGGTTTGCGGTTTTGAGTTATCAAACCATGGTTTAAACTACACCGCACATTTTATATATTTTTTAATTTATATACATATATATATAGAGAGAGAGAGAGAGAGGCAATCATTTGTTAACCAAGTAAATTGTATTAACTTTGTTAACCAATCCGAGTCTTTCATTTTGTTAATCAATGATCGTGATTAAATGAGAGGTATAATATCATGAAAAAGGAACGTGTAGCTCAGTTGGTTAAGGGTGAGGAGATGTTTGCTCCAATATAATAAAAAAGGGAAACGTAGTAAATGCTATTAAATGGTGGACATTTTTGGAATAGATTGCTTTTATTTTTGTAAGATATTATATTTTATTTTTGAAGATATTATGTTTTATTTTCGGAACAAATTGAATATGTTGTTTCATTTATCAACTTTGTTCGACCCGGTTTTTTTTTACCAAAGTCCACAACTGAAAGTGGTTTTTTGTTTGATGTTCATAACTGAAATATGATTTTTTTTGTTTAAAGTTCACTGGTGAAACCGAAAAGTGAATGAGATAATTAAGAAAGTTAATTAAACAAGTTCATAGATGAAATCAAAAAGTTCACAGGTGAAACAATTAAATGAAAGGAATGTGATAATTAAGTGAATAAGATAATTAAGAAATGTGGTATTAATATATGAAATGGATGAACATACCCCGGTTAACAAGGTTAATACTATTTATGTGGTTAACAAAAGAATGGGAATCTCTCTCTCTCTCTCACTTTCTCTCTCTCTCTATATATATATATATACACACACACACACACATACTGAAAGGAGGAAAAACCTCCAAGCTAATTTATAAAACGAAATAAAAAGCAATACAAACAAAGCCAAAACAGCTTAGAACATCCAAGGCTTGGGTTAACAAAACCAAACTACTAAGAGCCAAAACAAACAAAGACAAATAAGCCAATACAACGCGCAAAAAATTAAAATCCAAAAGAGATCAAGCAAGAAATCGGCCCATAAGAACCACACACAAACCGAATCATCAAGTGCCATTGTTTCGAGTCTTCATCTTTCTGCTAGTCTTCCAAGCCATTCTCAGCAACACTTCCTTCTTGATAATAGCCATCACATGCTCTTCACTATGATTATGATTATGAAAATACCTCCTATTCCTTTCAATCCAAATGTGGTAGACCGTAGCTGAAATAGCCAACTTGTGCATGGTTGACCATTTCCTCTAATTACCATCCGACAATGAGATAGAATTAAGTCGCATGTTTCCGGAGAAATAGTCATCTCCACATCGTTTTTAATCTCACTCTGTATACTCTACGAAAAGCTACAACCAAAAAATAAATGGTTATGCGTTTCTATTGTATCTTTACAAAAGACACATTTCAGATCCGATGGTTCATTCTTCCATTGAAGAATGTGATCTTGAGTAGGAAGCCTTTTATGTCACACCATCCACATACAAAGTGCATGCTTCGGAATATAGGCTTTGTTCCATACCAGCATATGCCAATGCATTATTGGTCTTTGGTTCTCCACGGTTTTCCAAGCCAAGTTTACCGAAAAGTGTTGTCGAGTCTGCCTAGGTCCCAACCATAGCACAACGTCATCTCTATCATTCAGAATCGGGATATTAACATTTTGAAGTTGCAGGTACCTTTGTGTCCATTCTTCTGGCCAGGCAATTCCAAACCAATCCATAATGTTTTTAACAGATGAACTTGTATAAAGGTCATGACCATTTATGAAACGGTAAGAAATTATTTGGGTAAGGGGGCCTTGGTCACACCACTTATCCTCCCAAGCATGTGTATTGTCCCCACGGCCCACATGAGTTATAAAGAATCATCTACAATGGATCCTTAGCTCCAATAAGTTTCGCATGAGCCACGACCATTCATTCCTCATTTTTATGATCCAAAAGTTCCTTCCCCGCACATAATTCGTGTGCACCCAATTGACCCAAAGCGTTTTCCTCATACACACACACATATATATATACACATACTAGTCATGTACTTGCGCAATGCAGCGGGAAGAAGACATTTAATAAAATTTATTCCATTTAAAAATATCAGTTTTTTCAAAGATGTCATAAAGTCATTCCATGTACAACATTTCCATCACGATTATACAAAATGAATTGTAAGTGGTTAAAACGAATAGGAAATAATATATGTTTACATCCTATGTTTCATGTTTGGAACATGAAACTACAAGCTAGACAATCTATAATCATGTTTCCAATATAGTCGGTTCAGCTCAACTTAAAAAATGTGCATATACAACTTTGATAACCGGTTCATCAAGAATGGTCGTATCATCTTCGTATCCTTGAGCCATCACAAAAGGTTCTGTACCGTTGAAACAATCTATATCATGTTTCTTATATAGTTTTCTTCATCCATACATATGACACCTTGGTGAGAAACCAAATTTTATTATTTGCTTGCACTAAGCCATACAACTTAGTAGCCAAGCTCTTATCCCCACAACCAAAATCAACAATTCACTTTGTAAGTGCCTTTTCCCTCACTTACCAGGTAAGACTCTCGGTCTAAGAGACCATTTACCCGTATGCTTAACCGGTAAGCACTTATTCGCTCAGCTTCTAGGTCCAACCTTCATGGAGACGGACATGGTTTTTCTAACAATACCCCTCCCAAAAAAAGTAGCTCCAGCCAAAAGCTCCCCCTCTGCAAATGGAATGGGTTCTTCCTTCTTCCCTAGAGAGCCTTTCTAGCCTTCTCAATCCTCGTCTCCACCTTTTTCCAGGCAAGCACCACTTCTCTTTTTTGTTTTGTTTCCTTCTACATTCTATTTTCCTCATCATTTCTTCTTCTTCCCATCATTGATCTGGTCTTGATGGTTTTGTTGTTTTTTTGGCTTCAGATCTTCATCTTTCCCCTTGATTTCTTTGGGTTTAGATTTTTTAATCTGGGTTTTTTGGGTTGACATCTCCACGTTGAAGATGGAACATGCTTGATTTGGGGTGTGAAAATGAAATAATAAGATGGAATTTGGGTGTCAAAAAGAAATAAGAAGATGAGATGGAACAAAAAATATGGAGATGTGTTGTCTTTACCTGAAGTTGCTTTGGGAAGATGAAGATGAATAGATGATTGGATAGGATGGGATGGTGTAGATGATGTCATGTTTCTTATTTGTTTTTTTAATTATTGTAAATTCAAGAAATCTCCATTAATATAATATAATGGAATTGAAATTAATGATTCATTTTTTACCGTATTTTGATTGTCATTCCCATTGGAGTTTTCATTCCTTGAGATAAACCAAATGCTTCCTAAGTTTAAAGAAAGTTAAATTATAGATTGACAAAAAGAAACATATAGTTTAATAAAGAAAAAAACAAACCGTAAGGGTAACTTAGTCATTTTGATCATTCAAACAGATTATTCAGCACGACAACCAAACAACAATTTTACTTAATTCATACAGTCAACTGTATCCACACAACCAGCTTTATCCATACAGGACTTAATGAAAAATCAACCAAAATGCCCCGTAGTGCCTAAGCATTAAATCACCTGAGTGAATATGTATTGCCACCTCGCTGGCAATCGTTTCTTCTCCATTTTGGTCATGGTTTTGGCTTCAGTTTCCCATTTGTAACCAATGGTATTGAGGAAGGAGATGATATCTTCCTTGGAGGGTGTAGCAGCCCATTGCTGATTCTTACCTGTTGCAGGGAGGCGAAGGTAGCTCTGACAATTCCAGCAGTGATGGAAAAATTTCCCAAGCTGATGGTGAATTCAAAAGCTGAGTGTTTTGATCCCTTGTTAGTGGTAACGGTGGTGGTATATGCAGTATACCAAAAGTGTTGGAGGTCATCGGTGATTCAAACAGGGATGTGAGTAAATGCATACATCAGAGGGCATTTCTTGATAAACCTTGCACTATCAGCGAAGTGGGTTTTGTCAGCAGTGATGTCTACCATTGCGATGTAGTTGCTCGGTTTCACAACAACTTGTTCAGAGGTAAATGTGCACTCAGGAGCCCCAAAGAAATCTATGATGTACTTGGAGACGTTCATGCTTGAAGATGTCATTGTTGTTTCAAATATAGGAACACCAAAGAGGAAAATCATGGCTTAATACGAAAGAGTATAAATGATACAGTTAATTTATTAACTGCATTTACGTCTAATTTTATAGATTTTTATTCTCTTTTATAATATTTTTCGTATTATATTAGGTATATAAGATTACTTTTTAGTAGTTAATATATTCTATATGGAATACAAGAAATGTGAATTTTCGGCCATCAAATGCCACATTAAAACACCATTATTCATGTTTCTTGATTTTACTGTTTTCAGATGACCGTTGGGAGTACGTAGAAGAGTTGAGAGGACGGAGATGACCATACAAATAGGGGTCGGATATTTGTAAAAGGCCGAAGACCCACGGTTTGTATGGGTTAACTATGTGCATATAGAACTTTGATAACCGGTTCATCAAGAATGGTCGTATCATCTTCGTATCTTTGAGCCATCACAAAAGGTTTTGTACCGTTGAAACAATCTATATCATGTTTCTTATATAGTTGTCTTCATCCATACATATGACACCTTGTCAGAAACCAAATTTTATTATTTGTTTGCACTAAGCCATACAACTTAGTAGCCAAGCTCTTATCCCCATAACCAAAATCAAGAATTCACTTTGTAAGTGCCTTTTCCCTCACTTACCAGGTAAGACTCTCGGTCTAAGAGACCATTTACCCGTATGCTTAACCGGTAAGCACTTACGTACGATTCAACACTCTCACTTAACGTTTGAATTCTGACTGCTACCCATATCTGTTGCTGCTATTGTATCAACGTTTGCAGAAGAAAGCTAACTCGAGAGCATTTTTCTTGAATCTGTGCCCAGGTTTCACACTGCCTATCCATGGCGCTGTATGGAAGCGGAGAAGTCGACATAGATGACCCGGCCACTTCACCAGCTGCTTCTTGTGCCTACACCCCAAGGAATTGTTTAGAGCAATCTTTGTAGAAAGAAACATTAATAATCTTTACTTGAAAGATGAGAAAAAAAGTTTGGTTTCCATGGAACATACTAAAACGAACTTTTTCTAAAAGATATTTAAAAAAGGTACTATATATTTTTAACATGGTATTAGAGCACGGTTCTGACATCACCACCTAGGGGTTCAACACTCTTTTTCTTGCCTATTATGTTTGAGGGGGTGTATCAAACACATATATATATATATATACATATACAAGCCCAATAAATCATACAAACCATTCCCAAGTAAAAAATATGTTTTCCACCTATTAAAAAACTATCCCAATCTATACAGTCAAGTCAAATTAATTTATACAGACAACTTTATCTACACAGGACTTACGGAATGAAAACCAATCAAACAGCCAGTAAGTCTCATTAAGTTGGTTAAACCCCTAACAAACAGGCCCTTATTAACATACCGGATCCCCTGGGTAAGAAATCTTTGCCAATAATACTTTCCAAGACAGAAGATTTCCTTGAACCCTGTCAAAATTTAACAAACCCATTAAAAAGAAAGAATCTTTTCATCGAATACTAAATACAATTTGTCAATTAATAAAGCAAAACTCTACTTTCTACACAGATATAATTGAAGAAACGAAAGATGGGTCTTCGATTAGCGTTTGAAACCATCATGAGACTTTTCTAAATAACATGAAAATGCAGAAAGAACAATCTTTTCGTAGATTGAAAGAAAAAAAGATTGGTATTTGAAAATGCTCAATAAACTCTCCTTTATTGATGTGGTGTTGTGCATGTAGATAGAAAGCAAGAAAGATGGGTATTTGATGAAATCAAGAAAAATGAAGGAATATTTGAAAATAGATGGAATCAAACAAGCAATGAAGGGCTAAGAGTCCCAAAGAATAGGCAATGAAGTTTCTTTACCAGCAGTCCCTAAGTTATCTATACAATAGAGTGTATTTATTACCCAACTTGGGTGGTTGAACAAACCGGAAAACAAAAATAAAATAAAATTCAACAGCCAAGCAAATATGTATAACTCTATCAACATGAATCTTTAAATATGAAAACTCTTCATGTATATATATATAGAAGATAAAAATAGCATATAATGCATACCTATAACCTGCACTTCATTAGAACATAAATGGTAATTTCTAAAAAGAAGATGGTAATGGTGGAAAAGGCAACAACATCACCAATGTGAAAAAACAATCATGTTGATCTGCAAAATATGATTTCTTACCGGATGTGTACAAATGTAGAAACTCAAATACAAAAAGATTAGCAAATTAGGTATTGGTTGGCAGCAGAATGGCAGAGAATTAGCACCAAATCTGTATAATTTAACATGTATCATGGATTTAAGAGAGATAAGTTTGTTCTCCACACGGAATCGACTGCCAATTCTTCTTATCTTCCTACCTATACGGAGTTGAACTGGATTCTCACGAAATTATATTCCTTCATCTCGTTTTCTTCAAAAACTTTTCGAATAATGGGTCTTCGTTCAGAATCCTTTCAATTTCGGGTGTGTGATGGTAGTCGTGTCAATTTTCGTATTCACAGTAGAACTGTTCGAGCATTTTCTTGTAAGTTTCGGGTTTGGGTCTTTGGGGTTCGGAATCGAAATCTAAGTCGGGATTTTTATTATATGGGTTGGAAATGGAGATGGAGGCAAAGGGTGAAGGCTGAAGAAGATGAATCGGATTAGGTTTGGTGTTTGAATGGGTTTAGCGATTCTGCAAAAGAATGGAGGTTTATGGGTGGTAGAGGGTTTGGTGGCTTCTTGAACCAGTTCTCCCCAAAGGGATTGAAGTTAATTGACGCCATTCATGAGGGTAATTGGAGTTTCAAATTGGGAAATGAAAAGATGTGGCAAAAAGGGTAAAATTTTTGGAGAAGATGAGAAAGATTGAATAGTTGCTGCAAATTGGGAAATGAAAAGTCGCTACAAAATGTTATGGGAAAATAAAGAGCCTGCGTCTGATTTTTGAAAGAGTATGCATTAATAGAGTTGTACCTTATGTTGTTTAGGTTATATTTAAGAGATTTTTAGAGATTGTGCATAAAATAGTGGTACATTATGTTTAATAAGTTGTTTTTAAGATTTTGATGGATTTGTTTTATAAAGTAGTATAGATAAACATGATTAAACGTTAACGGTATATACTTAAAAAAACACGAGAATTGACAATATTAATAAATTTGGTATTTATGTAATGTTTTTGGATTTGGAGTTTGATCCATATCTCCAAGGCAATATTAATAAATTGGTTGGACATGTCACTACTCACACGTCTAATTTAGTATAAAGTTTATTTTTTATTTCTTAGACTATTTTTAATAATGCAATATGTATTTGGGAATCGGATGTACTAACGCTCTTTATTTTTTTTTTTGAATATGTTCACTTTATCATGGATTTTATAATGTGTTTTTAAACTTATAATTATTGGATTGTAGGCAAAAAGTACGATAGGTAAAAACCGTATAAACCACGCCGCATTTTGTGGTGCGGTTTGAGGTTTATGCGGTTTGCAGTTTGGCCTCAAACCGCACCGCGAACACCCATATTGATAATCATCGATATTTATCCATTTTTTCACATTAAAATCATGTGTGGCCAAAATCTCATTTGGCTAAATCTCATGTGTGAACACAAACATTTATGTCTCATTGGTCATTTAAAATATAAACAAATGCAAAAACACCCCAATCGCACATTATCAATGGTGATAGTTAGATGTATATCGGTTCATATGTGAATATGTAAATCCTAACATACATTCATTGTGAATCCTAATCATAACTTGTACGTGAATCAATTTAAAACTTTTAATCGTTATTCTTAATCAGTTTAAAAGTCATATATGAACATGTGAATTATAACATAGATTCACACGTGAATCTTAATTATAATTTGTATGTGAATTAATTTACAACTTATAATTGAGATTTAAATCAATCTAAGATTCATATTTGAATTGGTGGTCCCAAAGGGGTCTACAAGAGTTCAACGGATATAGAAACAGTTTGTATAAGGTGGTGGGGGGGGGGGTTGAATACAAACACAAGGTTTTTAAGTTTTTAAATGAGTTTATATTGAATAAACAAATTTACAGTTGTAAGCGGAATTAGAACAAGTATTAAACCCATTCTATTACAACTAAGAAGTAGCTAAGTTGATGCACAAGAACAAGAAAGAAAACCAATAGAGGTTTGAGGAGAGAAGGTAGCATGCATGAATATGAAGAAGGGTTCCTCATCTATTTATACCCGTTGTATTAAATGCAAAGCCAAAGATATATGTCACGTGTCAAGTTTCTATTTGAGACTTGTCCTTTGTCCAAAAGACAACCATTCCTTTGGCTGTATATGAATAGTACCAAATCAGATTTGATGGCGACATAAGAGACAATCGTATGTCCTTTTCTGATAGGGTATTGAGGTTTGACTTTTGTGCATCGAGGGTAAGATCAATATCGATCTTGTTGAGTAGGCCCCACTTTGATCACTAAACTGGAAGCTTCAAGGATAAAGTCTTCAGGTATCACTGAGGCGTTTTCAAGACCTCACACTTTAGGTAGATGAACGTTGCTATCAATGAATCGCTTCAGATCACGAGCTATTCATCTGTTTCTTCAACTATGCCTTCAAGAGTGGTTGAATGACTTTGTGGTGTGAGTGTTGTTTTTCAGATCTTCAGGGATAGGATGTTGTTCCTGATCATCAACGATCACTGAACACAGTCAGTGTATGCTATCGCTGATTTCTGAACACTATCCTATAAATGGAATTTTCACTAAATATAAGAGTAATCATATTCATTATTTGATTATGATTAAGAAACATAGGAAAATTGCTTGAGAATATTAGTAACGACTTAGAATTTTTAAAGTAAAGATTTCTAATTACTAATTTGTGAGTTCTTTTTCAGCTAATCTACTATCAAAATTGAGTATCATTTTTAAGGATATGAAATCACAATTTTTTACAAGTATAAAATCTATAAAGTTCAGTCACTGATTGATTACAGAGTGTAATATTAGTGAGTATGAGGATTTTAAAGAATATAGAACTCATATATTCATTGTCCCTTTTACTATTTTCAGGGATCTTTTCATTACACAGATGGAGTAGAGTACTTCGTTGTATTTCATTAAAAATATAATCTAGTGAATTACAAGTGTGAAATGAAAATACAAACTAAGTAAAGTAGAGTACACTGAATGAAATTACAAAGGAAATAAAAGTCAAAGACTAGTCAGAGTCTAGTTAGAGAGCTTTTCTTTTCCTCTTCGTAATTCTTTCTCATAGATCGTCTTCTAAAGGCATTATGGACCATAGGTGGTCAGGCAGTTATAGTACATGATGTTAATGAGCTTAGATGGAGCTTTTCGAATCTTCTTATTTTTGAGAAACTTTGTTTCCCATCATTTCCTAGAAAGGCCATTCCAACTTCCGGAAGAGTTGTAATTTCATTATCTTCGTACTTTCTTGCCTTAGGCAGGGATGTATTAAACATTGAAATATCAGGAATAATGAGGTGGCCTAAGAGACTATCAAGCTCAAATTTAGTTTCATGTTCATTTCTGAACGATGGACCTTCTTCATCATCGAACTTTGATCTTCTCTCCTTGGTTTTCTCAGGAAGAGGAGAAACGCTGACATATTGTGATATCCTTTGCAATAGCTGATCAAGATGACTTTCTACAACATCCTTGAATTTAGATTTGGATTTCTGAATGGCATCTCTGATTTCTAGCCATTCTGAGAATCCATAGAACTTAAGGAATTGGGGTTCTTCTTCTTCGCTTCTACTATCTCTGAACATGGTTACTGTTATCCTTAGACCTCTTTTCAGCTTGCGTCCTTGGATAGGTGCACGAGTAATTGTTGCAGAGCGAATGCGAGAATTAACCTTTTTTTTTTGTAGAAATTCAAGTTCAGCATTCTTGTGTTCTTCATTTTCTCTATTCAAGACTTGTAGAATATTCTCTTGGGCTACAAGAGGATGAGCTCTTAGGTTTTCTCTTGGCAGTTCCTTCTCTGCTAGCCTTTTAGCTAGTTTTTCACTCTTCTCTTCTGCTTGTCTCTAACGATTGAGCTTTATTGTTTCTTCTCTTGCTATTATTTGATCTCTTAATCGCTGAGCTTCAAGGCCCTGTGCTCGTTCTTCAAGTGACAAGAAGGAGAATTCGTCAAAGACGCTTATTGGAACAGGGGCTTCAGGCTCAGAGGTACGAAGAGGAATTTTTACTCTGGCCAATTCAAGATCTCTTAGGAAGTTTGCCTTTATTTTTTCTCCTTCTGGTCCTGGGATTGGTTGTCTTTGTACACGCCTTCGGATAAGGCCTTCTTCCTCTTCAGATTTAGTGTCGGATATGTATAAGAACTGATCTTTAGTAGATGGTTCCCTCAAGAATGGAGAATCCTTTGAGGAGCAGGGATCACTGGGAATAGGAGATGAGGAGAGAGGTTCATCATAGACGTGTGTAGTTGGAGGAGAGGTTTATGGTGTTTGAGTTTCAGATGGAGGAAAGTAAGTGACAAGAGGAAGGCATACCTCAGTGAAGAGCTCCCCCTCTGTATTTATTGAAGTGGGATCGAGATCCACAACTTTATTGTTCTTCCCTGAGGGATAACTCTGCTCCTTGCTAGGAGGTGGCCTGTCCCCCAAAGGTTCTCTGAAGACTATTCCCCCTTGAGGTCGGTTCTCTTTGAAGAATTTAGCGAGACTATAGGCAGTGTCATCATCGTCATTGTCATCTTCATTTCCACCATATAATAGATGGGGGTGTCTTCAACATCATCATTATCATCGTCCTCTTCTTCTTCATTATCATCATCTTCTTCTTCATTATCATCATCATCGACTTCTTTGGTGATGATGGGAGGTTGTTCCCTATAAAGTTGTTGGGGTTCGCCGGGGAGCATAGTGTTAACTGTGCCTATAAGCTCATCAGCGAGCTCTTGGGAAAATTTCTCCCCCTCTTTGTTTCCAACAGGGAGAGTATGCACTAGAAGAGTGTGCACATTGGAGTTCATGGTGGAGAAATCCTTAGCCAGAGATTTCTGAGCTTGAGTGATCAAACTCAGGTTCCCTCTATCAACGTCCGTGAAGGAAGGGACCTTGTTAGATATGCCTTGAACAAGGCGTAGAATGTCGGCCTGGGATTCTGAATGTCAGCAAGAATCTTCTCTTGCTTCGCAGCTTTTTCAGCAAGTTCCTTGATGGCCCTTTCATTGGCAGCATTGTCATCTTTGATAGTCTGAACATCGGTGTAGATGTTGTTGATTGTTGCCTTCATGCCAGGGACGCTACCAACTTGGCTGAAGATTATCTCTGAAGCAACCTGCAAGGTGTCTACTCTCTGTCGTATCATGGTGTATTCATTCACCAGATAGTCTATGGCAGGGAAAGAGGGAGGAGGCAGAGACACCTTGGGTATTTCCATCGGAATGGAAGGTAGCTGAAAAGAGAACTTATCTTTCTTCACCTTCTTAATATTTTCAGCCTGCTTTGAAGAAGTAGGCTTGCTGATGGGAGCAACAGTGGTAGCAGTTGTGGTTGCTGATGAAAAAACAGGAGCAGCGACACCTGTTGACAACAAAGAAAGATGAGCCAAAAAGAGTTCAGGGTTAGCAAAAAGATGTTGGGAGGTAGTATGTTTAACCAAGGGTGCCTTGAGGGTATCTAAAAGATTACTCTTAGGGATGGTAAATGCTACTGTAGTATCCTGAGGATCACTAACCTGAGTCTAAAAATGCTTAAGAGAAATATTTTCAGGTCCTATGCACGTGGCTTTCCAAAACTTAGAATGTCGAAACAAAACTGATTCTTGGAGAGCACGTTGTTCAACCTTATCAGAGACAGGGACAACCATCTCTGAATAAGAAGAGTAGATAGAATAAGAAGAGAAGGGTGTGCAAGTAATACCTGATCCAGCTTCAGCATAGCTGCTTATAACATCCTCAGGGACCTGAGTCTCTAAAGAGGTGGGTAGAGCTGATGAAGCGGCAATGGAGACAGAAGTCATTGTCGTGGTTGTAGGTAGAGGAGATGTTGGTTGTACGCTTGAATCAGAGAGAGTAGTAATTTGAGAGACACTCTTCTTTTGCTTTTTAGTGAGGGGCTTGTGAGCGACGATTTTCTTGTTACCGTCAGTCGGTTGTTTGCGTTTTGGAAGGGACGAGGAGGTGTCGAGGCTAATCACTGATGGGTTTGTCAGTGATTTAGACATAGTTGCTACTTGAGAGGTAGTGGTTGGAGTTGAAGTACCTTCAGGGGTAGCTTCCCTGATAAGATTAAGCATGTAGGGGAGATAAGGGGCATCGCCTGGTTGTTCTTCGATCTCCAGAGATTTCTTCCCTACCTGATAGAAGCTTTGATTTCCAACCTTCGGATATCCCTGATAGACAAACTCCAAGATCGTCGCTATGAACCTTGGATAAGGGATCGTCTTCTCCCTCTTTTAAGCCTTCACTCTGTTATATAGGTCGCTGAAAATGTATAAAGCGAAATTCAGCTTGATTCCATGAGAGAATGCATAAGCCATCTCCATAAAATGCCTGTTGGCTTGATTCTGAGAGCCAGTCTTAGGGCCTGTTTAGTAGTGGCTTAATGAACATAATAGATGCTTCAGCTAATTCGCTTAGCCATGTAACGGTGTTTGTTAGTGGCTTAATCAAATAAAATATGACTTATTCGCTCAGCTTCTAGGTCAACCTTCATGGAGACGGACATGGTTTTTCCATCAATACCCCTGCCAAAAGAAGTAGCTCCAGCCAAAAGCTCCCCCTCTGTAAATGGAATGGGTTCTTCCTTCTTCCCTAGAGAGCCTTTCCAGCCTTCTCAGTCCTCGTCTCCACCTTTTTCCAGGCAAGCACCACTTCTCTTTTTTGTTTTGTTTCCTTCGACATTCTATTTTCCTCTTCATTTCTTCATCTTCTTCCTATCATTGATCTGGTCTTGATGGGTTTTGTTGTTTTTTTGGCTTCAGATCTTCATATTTCCCCTTGATTTCTTTGGGTTTAGATTTTTTAATCTGGGTTTTTTGGGTTGAGATCTCCACGTTGAAGATGAAACATGCTTGATTCGGGGTGTGAAAATGAAATAATAAGATGGAATTTGGGTGTCAAAAAGAAATAAGAAGATGAGATGGAATAAAAAATATGGAGATGTTGTGTTGTCTTTACCTGAAGTTGCTTTGGGAAGATGAAGATGAATAGATGATAGGATAGGATGGGATGGGATGGAGTAGATGTTGTCATGTTTCTTATTTGTTTTTTCAATTATTTTAAATTCAAGAAATCTCCATTAATATAATATAATGGAATTGAAATTAATGATTCATTTTTTACCGTATTTTGATTATCATTCCCATTGGAGTTTTCATTCCTTGAGATAAACCAAATGCTTCATAAGTTTAACAAAAGTTAAAATTATAGATTGACAAAAAGAAACATATAGTTTAATAAAGAAAAAAACAAACTGTAAGGGTAACTTAGTCATTTTGATCATTCAAACAGATTATTCAGCACGACAACCAAACAACAATTTTACTTAATTCATACAGTCAACTATATCCACACAGCCAGCTTTATCCATACAGGGCTTAATGAAAAATCAACCAAAAAGCCCCGTAGTGCCTAAGGATTAAATCACCTAAGTGAATATGTATTGCCACCTCGCTGGCAATCGTTTCTTCTCCATTTTGGTCATGGTTTTGGCTTCAGTTTCCCATTTGTAACCAATGGTATTGAGGAAGGAGATGATATCTTCCTTGGAGGGTGTAGCAGCCCATTGCTGATTCTTACCTCTTGCAGGGAGGCGAAGGGTACCTCTAACAATTCCAGCAGTGATGGAAAAATTTCCCAAGCTGATGGTGAATTCAAAAGCTGAGTGTTTTGCTTCCTTGTTAGTGCTAACGGTGGTGGTATATGCAGTATACCAAAAGTGTTGGAGGTCAGCGGTGATTCAAACAGGGATGTGAGTAAATGCATACATCAGAGGGCATTTCTTGATAAACCTTGCACTATCAGCGAAGTGGGTTTTGTCAGCAGTGATGTCTACCATTGCGATGTAGTTGCTCGCTTTCACAACAACTTGTTCAGGGGTAAATGTGCATTCAGGAGCCCCAAAGAAATCTATGATAGGGAGAACTTCATCTTTAGCGTACTTGGAGACGTTCATGCTTGAAGATGTCATTGTTGTTTCAAATATAGGAAAACCAAAGAGGAAAATCGTGGCTTAATACGAAAGAGTATAAATGATACAGTTAATTTATTAACCGCATTTACGTCTAATTTTATAGATTTTTATTCTCTTTTATAATATTTTTAGTATTATATAAGGTATATAAGATTACTTTTTCGTAGTTAATATATTCTATATGGAATACAAGAAATGTGAATTTTCGGCCATCAAATGCCACATTAAAACACCATTATTCATGTTTCTTGATTTTTACTGTTTTCAGATGATCGTTGGGAGTACGTAGAAGAGTTGAGAGGACGGAGATGACCATACAAATAGGGGTCGGATATTTGTAAAAGGCCGAAGACCCACGGTTTGTATGGGTTAACTATGTTTTGTAATCTTAATATTTTTTTGGGTCAAACTCTAAATCTCATATCAAACTCTTTAGTATTTATTATGGGCTTAATTAATTACCTAGTATTAGTACTTTTAGTTGGGTTTAGCCAAAGTTTGAAGCCTAGTCCATTATGATTTTTTACGAAAGCCTACCCATTTAGGACTTATATAAATAAAGGACATGGGGTTTGGAGAAATGATCATCTGGTGGATGACTCAAAAGTCACCACCTTAGTACTCTCTCCTACCATGGATTGGAATTGTCCACAAGACATCAACTTCCTTGGCATTTTTCTCTCTTTTGTCTTATATAGCATGCAATATACTCTAGGTAAAAATGCACCAATGAATCCACCATCTTCTTTAGCATAGATTAACAAGCAAGCAAGATAGTATCAAGTGTTGTAGAATCATCTTCTAGTTTGTAATTTCAATATCATTAATCTTCATCTTGAGTGCAACGTATTTAGTAAGTATTCTACATATACTTAGTATTTTCCTTACAAATCAAGTGGGTTTTAAGTGTTCTAGTAAGTATTCTACATATACTTAGTATTTTGTCTTATATAGCATGCAATATGATGTATTTTATGTTTCAAAACTTCTCATCATCTTCTACATTTCATAGTTTCTTCAAGATCTTCATGATTACCACTGGTAAACTTGTCCAAAATTATTTCTCAAGATTACCACTGGTAAACTTGTCCTAAACATTCCTTCAAAAGCATAACTGATAAACTTGTCCATGTTCACTTTATCAAGATTGTTAATAACATACTTGTCCAAGATTTCTTATTCAAGGGTACCAATGGTAACCTTGTCCTAGAATTCTTATTCATGTTTGTTAGCACAAACTTGTCCCACTATTATTTTTCTGCACTTTAATGCTTTCTTTAATTGTTTTTATAATTATAGTTTACTGTTCGTTTATGTTAATCTAGTTTCGTTATCATTTGTTAAAAATATCTTATAAAAACCCATTTTTAATGGAAGGCTAACACCCTTAAGTTTGGTGTGTAAGTTCATAAATTGAGATTCAAACGTTAGTATTAAAATAAAGAGGTGTATTTAACTTTATAATAATAGTTTATCAACTTGTCATTATTAGATTTTTGGTATTTCGTGAGATTATCCCTAAGGTTAACTGACAACTAACTATAGGTATATAAGCGGCTTAACCTCAATGAGGTTATAAAAAAATATCAACTCTCTAAGACAATAATTATTATTATAAAATATCTCTTTGTTTTATTATTAACTTTGTCTCAATTTATCCTTACACCCTAAGCTTGCTTTTTATAATTTTATTTTCCCAAAGTTACCAATCAACCAACCAATTTTAGTTAATCAACAAAATCCTCTGGTTTTTCATCTTCTGAAATCAGTCTTTATAAAAGTCAAGTTTTTCATCTCTACAAGCTTTAATTACCATCTCTGTGGGAACGATATCCGGTACTTTGTACCAATTATTACTTGTTAAATACGACAGTATTCTAAGGTGTATACTTGCGCCGAGGTCTATTTTTGTGTTGATTTTAAGGGTAGCGATATTTTTACAACAAGTTTTTGGCGCCGCTGCCAGGGATGGTAAGCTAAAGTTTAAAACTTTTGAATGATACGATTTTTATAAGTTTGATTTTTCTACCACCTTTTTAAGAAAAACCAAAAATAGTTGTCTCACCACCGTTTTCAGAAAAGAAAAAAATAGTTCATGCTCAGATTATCCCATCGGTTGTTGTTTCCACCAAATTCCAACTTTGACAACTTCAGACAACGTAGGAGAATTCAACAGAATTTACCAACTCCCACGATGTCTGAATATCAAACGGATATGGAAAATCATTCCGAATGATATGTTGAGACACTGTACGATGAGAGCATTAATAATGATTTTCCTCATCCAAAAGATTTTAACATTGATGGAATTTTTATTAATGCCAACAATCCAATTGTTCCAAATTTTGTCATAGGAAGACCTATCAACCACAATAACCGGAACAATGTTGGTGGTGTTAATGTTGAAGGCAATCCCTTGAACCATTTTGTTAACAATCTTTAATGGCAATCCCATTAATCCTCCCATTTTCAACGCTGGAAATCGTCCTAACAACATTGGTGGAAATAACGAAGTTATTCATAATAATGTTAATGGAAATTTCACTGACAACATTGTTAACAATGACGTAATTAACAACAATGCTAACAACAATAATATCAGAAATCCAGAGGTTAACCCAGCCATAAATGGGGGAGTCATTCCACAAAGAATCATCCTGGTAAGAAATAATCAGCCACACCTAGAAATTCTTCATAGGGATCAACCAATTAGAAACAATCGGCCACCACCAGAACTCCACGAAGAGACTACGGTGATGATGAGGAACAAAATATTTTCCGGCTTGCAAACACAAGAGATGGTGCCATTATGTCTTACGCTATTCCAAATCTAGCACAATTACACACAGGAATACGTAGACCAAATATTGTGCCACTCATTTTTCTTTAAAACCCATAATGTTTACAATGTTGCAAGCCAATGGTCAGTTCGCGGGACTACCATCAAAAGATCCTCATTGTCACCTACGGTCATTTATGGAAATCACATACTCTTTCCTTATCCCATTGGTCTCGGACGATGCTTTAAGATTAAAACTTTTTCCATTTTCATTAAGGGATAGGGCGAGAGCATGGTATAATTCTTTATAACCAGATTCTATGCTCACCTGGAACCAGATGACAGAAAAGTTTCTAAAAAAATATTTTCCTCCCACAAGGAACGCTAAGTCCATAAATGAGATTTGCACTTTTAAACAAATGGACGATGAAGCGGTTCCTGATGCGTGGGATAGGTAGAAGGAGATTTTGAGAAAATTCCCTCATCATGGCATTCCGTACTGCATACAGCTAGAAACTTTTTACGGTGGTTTAAATACCATTACAAAATCTATGTTAGATGCTACCGCAGGCGGAGCATTCACGACTTGTACCTACAATGAGGGGATCGAAATACTTGAAAAGATTTCCAACAACAACGGACAATGGTCTGACCCACGGTATGTGCCACTGAAAAAGCCCATTGGAGGAACAGAGATAGATGATGTTACAGCATTAACAACACAACTCACTAAACTAATTTCAAACCTGTCCACTGGACAACAAGTGAGATCTGATGTTATGTCTCTACAATCCAATGCCCAATCAGTACAATGCGTATATTGTGGCGAAGGACACTCGTTCGAAATCTGTCCTAGAAATCCGGAACAAGTTATTTTCGTAAATAAAATTGGACCATTTTCTCAAACATACAATCCTGGATTGAGACAACATCCTAATTTTTCATGGCACAGTCCAGATTTAAACCCTCCAGCACAAAACTCACAAGGACAGTCTGAATTTCAAAACCAAGGGTAATCCTCTTTTCAAAATCAAAGACCGTCAAATTTTAATCCAAATCAAGGTAACCGTAACAACCAACAGGGCCATTTTTAAAACAATCAGTCTAACTACCAAAACAAGCCAAAGCAGAATGCCGATTCATCTGTGTAACATCGGAGTTACACTAAGCTCATTATTATAAACCCAAAACATTTAAAAAAATATAATCTTCAAAAAAAATACGGGATATAAGTTCTAGATTTTCACCAAAAAGTGAAGTTCGGTTCAACCGAACAAAATAAACATGTCAATCCAAAAGTTTAACGAAAGTTAGAACCAACGATTTTTGTACTAAAAGTCGGGACAAATATTTATAACTATCCGACTTCAAAAACTACATAATTACAACCCATGACGAAATATTTAAAAGACAAGCACCAAAATATCGTCCGGGATCTTGAAACCTTCTACTGAATCTAAACCGCTTTATCTTTACCTTTCCCCATTACCATTCTTCCTGAAAATAAAAAGTTTGTTCTAATAGAATAAGCGACAAGGCTTAATGAGGTTATATCGAAGCGTATAAATATGATGTAAAATACATCTTTCAACGTAACGCCCGATATCCGTTTTCATCCCCGGCCACCAATAATCTGTGTGTAAATCATGGTACATCTTAGTACTTCCCGGGTGAATGGATAATCTTGATTTATGCGCCTCCGCTAGAATCACTTCTCGCAAACCACCAAGTCTAGGGACCCAGATTCGAGTCTTAAAGACTTTCAGTCCACGACTGTCCTCAGATAAGGAATCAATGTAGCTTACCATTCGTTCTGACTTAATATGCTCAGACTTCAAAGCCTCAAGTTGCCACTTCTGCAGATCATAAAATAAAGTCGACTTTCCCATCATATGAGTGATAACATAGCATAAAGATCCAACATATATTTTCCGACTTAACGCATCTGCCACTACATTGGCTTTACCAGGATGGTAGAGTATTTCACACTCATAGTCTTTAATGAGCTCCATAGCACGTTGTTATCGCATATTAAGAGTCTGTTGGTCGAACAAGTACTTCAAACTCTTATGATCAGTGTAAAGTTTGCATTTTGTGCCATAAAGATAATGCCGCCACAACTTTAGAGCGAAGACCACAGCTGCCAACTCAAGATCATGAGTGGGGTAATTCTTTTCGTATTCCTTCAATTGACGCTATGCATAAGCGATAACATTTCCTTTCTACATCAATACACAACCAAGCCCCATTCGTGAGGCATCACTATAGACTACAAAATCTTCATTGCCATCAGGTAATGCAAGAATTGGTGCGTGTGTCAAACAATCTTTTAAAGTCTGAAAGGCCTTATCTTGGTCTTTGGTCCACGCAAACTTTGCATCTTTGCGGGTAAGAAAAGTAAGAGGAACGGCAATATTAGAAAAATCTTGAATGAAACGTCGGTAATAGCCCGCTAGGCCGAGAAAACTCTGAATCTCTAAAGCATTCTTGGGTTGTTCCCATTTCTGCACTGCTTCAATCTTAGCAGGATCCACGGAGATACTGTCACCGGATACGGTATGTCCCAAGAATTGTACCTATACGATAGCCATTCACATTTAGCCAAGTTCATATATGTATTCATGTTATGGACGCTAGGCATTTAAATGTTTACCTAACGTAGCCAAAATTCACATTTTGAAAATTTAGCATAGAGTCGTTCTTTTCTCAACAACTCCAACATATGTCAAAGATGTGTTGCGTGGTCGGTCTCAGACTTTGAGTACACAAGAATGTCATCAATGAATACAATGACATACTTATCAAGCATCGGACGACATACTCGATTCATTAAGTCCATAAACACAGCTTGGGCGTTTGTGAGACCAAAAGGCATCACCAGAAACTCATAATGCCCATATCTCGTTTGAAGGCAATCTTAGGTACATCCTCCTCTCGTACCTTTAGCTGGTGATAGCCTGATCTGATATCAATCTTGGAGAAGAAACTTGCACCTTGAAGCTGATCAAACAAGTCATCAATACGGGGTAACGGATACTTATTTTTAATTGTTACCTTATTCAGCTCTCGATAATCAATGCACATCCGGAAAGATCTGTCTTTCTTCTTGACAAACAGTACCGGAGCACCCCAAGGTGTAGTACTCAGTCGTATGAAGCCTTTATCCAATAGATCTTGTAGGTGATCCATCATTTCTTTCATCTCTGGAGGTGCGAGACGATAAGGAGTCTTCGCTATTGGTGCTGCACCAGTATCAAATCAATTCGAAACTCCACTTGCCTATCTGGTGGTAATCCAGGAAAGTCTTCAGGAAACACATCTGGGTATTCACGTACTATTGGTACATCGTCCACAGTCTTCTTCTTCATCTCTTTTGTCGTATCTAGGACATATGCTAAGAAAGACGAGTATCCTTTAGTTAGATAATGTCGAGCCTTGAGTACAGATAGTACCTTAAGGTCGATCACTCGTCGTTCACCATAGACATATAAGAATTTTTTATTTTCCATGGGGATCCGTATCATTCACCGCGAGCAAATGATATATGCTCGGTTCTTTGTCAACCAGTCCATACCAATTACCATGTCAAAGTTATGAATATCCATTGGAATCAAATCGACTGTGAACTCATGATCATGTAAGTCTAACTTACAGGCTTTGTAAAGTTTATCAGCTACAAGTGTTACTTCGTTCACAGTGTCGAAAGAGAAAGGTTTTTCAAGCATAATTGGCACGGAATCAAGGTACCGAGTGTAATAAAGTGACACAAAAGAATTTGTGGCTCCCGAGTCAAATAAAATACGTGTAGGTCTATCATTGAGAAGAAAAATAGCAGTTACGACATCCGGTTCCTTCAATGCCTCCTCCGCTGTGATTTGAAAAGCGCTGGCTCATGCCTTGGGAACCTCCTCCTTTTGGGCTGAAGTACCCACTCTCGTTGGTTGATGTACCGAGGCTTTGCTTTCATACCTTTTTATACGGGGAAAATCTTTGAGACGATGCCCTAACACTCCGCAAGAAAAGCACGCACGATCTCTCTGGGGGAAATTCATCCTAATATGACCCGCTTCACCGCAACAAAAGCATTTAATGGCAGATCGGTCTGTATCAGACCGACCTTGGTGTGTCTTTCCGCAGCTCCGACAATCTCTTGGTGTGCTCGACTACAATATATAACATTAGTTAATTACATTTTATATCACAATATTCACTTAATTTACATTTATACCTGTAGGCTAAATGCCTGAGATGATACGCGTGGGGTATTCTATGATTGAATTGTCCGCTGGTTGGAGAATCGAGAGAATCGCTGTGTTGGGGTAGACATCATCCTTTCAGTTCGCGAACGTTTTGAAACCAGTTCATTATCATCGGGAATGGATAATTCGTGCTCACAACGCCGAGCATATTCAACAACCTTGCTATAACTGGAAACATCACGGCTTACTATAAAACTTCACATCTCCTTCCGTAGTCCTCCGATGAAATGTTCGATTCTATCCTGTTCGGTGGTCAGAAATCGCTGTGCGAATCGTGCCTTCTTGTTGAATTCAGTTTCATAGTCAAGTATAGTCATCTAACCTTGCTTCAGATCCAAGAACTCCTTTTCAAGTCGCCTTCGTAAGTCGACAGGGCATTACTGTTCAAAAAATCTTCCCCGAAAGTCATCCCATGTCAAACTGTTACGTGTCATCGCAACTAAGGATTCATACGCGGCATCCCACCATATAAGGGCTCTCTCTACGAGCATCGCAGAGGCATATTTTACTTTATCTTTATCCAGTACCTCGGTAATTCGGAACACTTTTTTAGTGTTCTGGATCCATTGCATAGCTAATACGGGATCTGATTGCCCTGCATATTCTGTTGCACCACTTCTTCTGAAAGTTTTAAATGAAACCCGATCGGTCTTAGGTTTTGGTGCATATCCGTCTTGGTTCAGATTCTTACCAAGATTGTTGGATTCCGGGGGATTGTTTTGATTACGTTTTCCTCAAAGAGTCGCTCCATTTCCTTACGCTGTCGTTCTAAAGCTGTATTCAATCGATCATCCAGAAGTTTCAATAATCGTTCTGTACGAGGGGACAAAGCAGGATTTTCATTGTTCCCAGCACCTCCTGAAGCATTTACATTCACCGTGGGGTTACTTTCCCCAACATGTTGCTTTTGACTTTGCACATCATGCTCCGACATTTTGCTGAAAATTACAACACAAATATATTAAATACAATCCTACCCTTGGTCCCAACCCAACTTAGTTCTCTCCTATCGGTCCAAATCCCGTATAAATCATCCCCTAGTTACTATACGATCTCAACGCCAAGGTTAAGGTCTAGATATCATTTATGATATCAAGATTGCTTAAACCGCTGCTCTGATACCATAATTTTAACATCGGAGTTACACTAAGCTCATTACTATAAACCCAAAACATTTAAAAAAAATATAATCTTCAAAACAAATACGGGATATGAGTTCTAGATTTTCACCAAAAAGTGAAGTTCGGTTCAACCGAACAAAATAAACATGTCAATCCAAAAGTTTAACGAAAGTTAGAACCAACGATTTTTGTACTAAAAGTCGGGACAAAATATTTATAACTATCCGACTTCAAAAACTACATAATTACAACCCATGACGAAATATTTAGATGACAAGTACCAAAATGTCGTCCGGGATCTTGAAACCTTCTACTGAATCTACACCGCTTTATCTTTACCTTTCCCCATTACCATTCTTCCTGAAAATAAAAAGTTTGTTCTAATAGAATAAGCGACAAGGCGTAGTGAGGTTATATCGAAGTGTATAAATATGATGTAAAATACATATATTAACCGGAACAAAACAGAAAGAGTAGTTTAACTACAAACCGAACGATCAACATATCACGCCAGCATCAAATAAAGCATAACAAACATATCAAAACAAAAATATCATTATCCCGAATAGGACCATTTTCTCAAACATACAATCCTGGATGGAGACAACATCCAAATTTTTCATGGCACAGTCCAGATTTAAACCCTCCAGCACAAAACTCACAAGGACAGTCTGAATTTCAAAACCAAGGGTAATCCTCTTTTCAAAATCAAAGACCGTCAAATTTTAATCCAAATCAAGGTAACCGTAACAACCAACAGGGCCATTTTTAAAACAATCAGTCTAACTACCAAAACAAGCCAAAGCAGAATTCCGATTCATCTGTGTAACATCGGAGTTACACTAAGCTCATTATTATAAACCCAAAACATTTTAAAAAAAATATAATCTTCAAAACAAATACGGGATATAAGTTCTATATTTTCACCAAAAAGTGAAGTTCGGTTCAACCGAACAAAATAAACATGTCAATCCAAAAGTTTAACGAAAGTTAGAACCAACGATTTTTGTACTAAAAGTCGGGACAAAATATTTATAACTATCCGACTTCAAAAACTTCATAATTACAACCCATGACGAAATATTTACATGACAAGCACCAAAATATCGTCCGGGATCTTGAAACCTTCTACTAAATCTACACTGCTTTATCTTTACCTTTCCCCATTACCATTCTTCCTGAAAATAAAAAGTTTGTTCTAATAGAATAAGCGACAAGGCTTAATGAGGTTATATCGAAGAGTATAAATATGATGTAAAATACATCTTTCAACGTAACGCCCGATATCCGTTTTCATCCCCGGCCACCAATAATCTGTGCGTAAATCATGGTACATCTTAGTACTTCCCGGGTGAATGGATAATCTTGATTTATGCGCCTCCGCTAGAATCACTTCTCGCAAACCACCAAGTCTAGGGACCCAGATTCGAGTCTTAAAGACTTTCAGTCCACGACTGTCCTCAGATAAGGAATCAATGTAGCTTACCATTCGTTCTGACTTAATATGCTCAGACTTCAAAGCCTCAAGTTGCCACTTCTGCAGATCATCAAATAAAGTCGACTTTCCCATCATATGAGTGATAACATAGCATAAAGATCCAGCATATATTTTCCGACTGCCACTACATTGGCTTTACCAGGATGGTAGAGTATTTCACACTCATAGTCTTTAATGAGCTCCATAGCACGTTGTTATCGCATATTAAGAGTCTGTTGGTCGAACAAGTACTTCAAACTCTTATGATCAGTGTAAAGTTTGCATTTCGTGCAATAAAGATAATACCGCCACAACTTTAGAGCGAAGACCACATCTGCCAACCCAAGATCATGAGTGGGGTAATTCTTTTCGTATTCCTTCAATTGACGCTATGCATAAGCGATAACATTTCCTTTCTGCATCAATACACAACAAAGCCCCATTCGTGAGGCATCACTATAGACTACAAAATCTTCATTGCCATCAGGTAATGCAAGAATTGGTGCGTGTGTCAAACAATCTTTTAAAGTCTGAAAGGCCTTATCTTGGTCTTTGGTCCACGCAAACTTTGCATCTTTGCGGGTAAGAAAAGTAAGAGGAACGGCAATATTAGAAAAATCTTGAATGAAACGTCGGTAATAGCCCGCTAGGCCGAGAAAACTCTGAATCTCTAAAGCATTCTTGGGTTGTTCCCATTTCTACACTGCTTCAATCTTAGCAGGATCCACGGAGATACCGTCACCGGATACGGTATGTCCCAAGAATTGTACCTATACGATAGCCATTCACAGTTAGCCAAGTTCATATATGTATTCATGTTATGGACGCTAAGCATTTAAATGTTTACCTAACGTAGCCAAAATTCACATTTTGAAAATTTAGCATAGAGTCGTTCTTTTCTCAACAACTCCAACATATGTCAAAGATGTGTTGCGTGGTCGGTCTCAGACTTCGAGTACACAAGAATGTCATCAATGAATACAATGACATACTTATCAAGCATCGGACGACATACTCGATTCATTAAGTCCGTAAACGCAGCTGGGGCGTTTGTGAGACCGAAAGGCATCACCATAAACTCATAATGCCCATATCTCGTATGGAAGGCAGTCTTAGGTACATCCTCCTCTCGTACCTTTAGCTGGTGATAGCCTGATCTGATATCAATCTTGGAGAAGAAACTTGCACCTTGAGGTTGATCAAACAAGTCATCAATACGGGGTAACGGATACTTAATTTTAATTGTTACCTTATTCAGCTCAGCTATCGATAATCAATGCACATCCGGAAAGATCTGTCTTTCTTCTTGACAAACAGTACCGGAGCACCCCAAGGTGTAGTTCTCAGTCGTATGAAGCCTTTATCCAATAGATCTTGGAGTTGATCCATCATTTCTTTCGTCTTTGGAGGTGCGAGACGATAAGGAGTCTTCGCTATTGGTGCTGCACCCGGTATCAAATCAATTCGAAACTCCACTTGCCTATCTGGTGGTAATCCAGGAAAGTCTTCAGGAAACACATCTGGGTATTCACGTACTATTGGTACATCGTCCACAGTCTTCTTCTTCATCTCTTTTGTCGTATCTAGGACATATGCTAAGAAACACGAGTATCCTTTAGTTAGATAATGTCGAGCCTTGAGTACATATAGTACCTTAAGGTCGATCACTCGTCGTTCACCATAGACATATAAGAATTTTTTATTTTCCATGGGGATCCGTATCATTCACCGCGAGCAAATGATATATGCTCGGTTCTTTGTCAACCAATCCATACCAATTACCACGTCAAAGTTATGAATATCCATTGGAATCAAATCGACTGTGAACTCATGATCATGTAAGTCTAACTTACAGGCTTTGTAAAGTTTATCAGCTACAAGTGTTACTTCGTTCACAGTGTCGAAAGAGAAAGGTTTTTCAAGCATAATTGGCACGGAATCAAGGTACCGAGTGTAATAAAGTGAAACAAAAGAATTTGTGGCTCCCGAGTCAAATAAAATACGTGCAGGTCTATCATTGAGAAGAAAAATAGCAGGTACGACATCCGGTTCCTTCAATGCCTCCTCCGCTGTGATTTGAAAAGCGCTGGCTCGTGCCTTGGGAACCTCCTCCTTTTGGGCTGAAGTACCCACTCTCGTTGGTTGATGTACCGAGGCTTTGCTTTCATACCTTTTTATACGGAGAAAATCTTTGAGACGATGCCCTAACACTCCGCAAGAAAAGCACGCACGATCTCTCTGGGGGAAATTCATCCTAATATGACCCGCTTCACCGCAACAAAAGCATTTAATGGCAGATCGGTCTGTATCAGACCGACCTTGGTGTGTCTTTCCGCAGCTCCGACAATCTGTTGGTGTGCTCGACTACAATATATAACATTAGTTAGTTACATTTTATATCACAATATTCACTTAATTTACATTTATACCTGTAGGCTAAATGCCTGAGATGATGCGCGTGGGGTATTCTGAGATTGAATTGTCCGCTGGTTGGAGAATCGAGAGAATCGTTGTGTTGGGGTAGACATCATCCTTTCAGTTCGCGAACGTTTTGAAACCGGTTCATTATCATCGGGAATGGATAATTCGTGCTCATAACGCCGAGCATATTCAACAACCTTGCTATAACTGGAAATATCACGACTTACTATAAAACTTCGCATCTCCATCCGTAGTCCTCCGATGAAATGTTCGATTCTATCCTGTTCGGTGGTCAGAATTCGCGGTGCGAATCGTGCCTTCTTGTTGAATTCAGTTTCATAGTCAAGTATAGTCATCTTACCTTGCTTCAGATCCAAGAACTCCTTTTCAACTCGCCTTCGTAAGTCGACAGGGCATTACTGTTCAAAAAATCTTCCCCGAAAGTCATCAATGTGAAACTGTTACATGTCATCGCAACTAAGGATTCATACGTGGCATCCCACCATATAAGGGCTCTCTCTACGAGCATCGCAGAGGCATATTTTACTTTATCTTTATCCAGTACCTCGGTAATTCGGAACACTTTTTTAGTGTTCTGGATCCATCGCATAGCTAATACGGGATCTGATTGCCCTGCATATTCTGTTGCACCACTGCTTCTGAAAGTTTTAAATGAAACCCGATCGGTCTTAGGTTTTGGTGCATATCCATCTTGGTTCAGATTCTTACCACGATTGTTGGATTCGGGGGATTGTTTTGATTACGTTTTCCTCAAAGCGTCGCTCCATTTCCTTACGCTGTCGTTCTAAAGCTGTATTCAATCGATCATCCAGAAGTTTCAATACTCGTTCTGTACGAGGGGACAAAGCAGGATTTTCATTGTTCCCAGCACCTCCTGAAGCATTTACATTCACCGTGGGGTTACTTTCCCCAACATGTTGCTTTTGACTTTGCACATCATGCTCCGACATTTTGCTGAAAATTACAACACAAATATATTAAATACAATCCTACCCTTGGTCCCAACCCAACTTAGTTCTCTCCTATTGGTCCAAATCCCGTATAAATCATCCCCTAGTTACTATACGATCTCAATGCCAAGGTTAAGGTCTAGATATCATTTATGATATCAAGATTGCTTAAACCGCTGCTCTGATACCATAATTTTAACATCGGAGTTACACTAAGCTCATTACTATAAACCCAAAACATTTATAAAAAAATATAATCTTCAAAATAAATACGGGATATGAGTTCTAGATTTTCACCAAAAAGTGAAGTTCGGTTTAACCGAACAAAATAAACATGTCAATCCAAAAGTTTAACAAAAGTTAGAACCAACGATTTTTGTACTAAAAGTCGGGACAAAATATTTATAACTATCCGACTTCAAAACTACATAATTACAACCCACGACGAAATATTTAGATGACAAGTACCAAAATGTCGTCCGGGATCTTGAAACCTTCTACTGAATCTACACTGCTTTATCTTTACCTTTCCCCATTACCATTCTTCCTGAAAATAAAAAGTTTGTTCTAATAGAATAAGCGACAAGGCGTAGTGAGGTTATATCGAAGTGTATAAATATGATGTAAAATACATATATTAACCGGAACAAAACAGAAAGAGTAGTTTAACTACAAACCGAACGATCAACATATCACGCCAGCATCAACTAAAGCATAACAAACATATCAAAACAAAAATATCATTACCCCGAATAGGACCATTTTCTCAAACATACAATCCTGGATGGAGACAACATCCACATTTTTCATGGCACAGTCCAGATTTAAACCCTCCAGCACAAAACTCACAAGGACAGTCTGAATTTCAAAACCAAGGGTAATCCTCTTTTCAAAATCAAAGACCGTCAAATTTTAATCCAAATCAAGGTAACCGTAACAACCAACAGGGCCATTTTTAAAACAATCAGTCTAACTACCAAAACAAGCCAAAGCAGAATTCCGATTCATCTGTGTAACATCGGAGTTACACTAAGCTCGTTATTATAAACCCAAAACATTTAAAAAAAATATAATCTTCAAAACAAATACGGGATATAAGTTCTAGATTTTCACCAAAAAGTGAAGTTCGGTTCAACCGAACAAAATAAACATGTCAATCCAAAAGTTTAACGAAAGTTAGAACCAACGATTTTTGTACTAAAAGTCGGGACAAAATATTTATAACTATCCGACTTCAAAAACTACATAATTACAACCCATGACGAAATATTTACATGACAAGCACCAAAATATCGTCCGGGATCTTGAAACCTTCTACTGAATCTACACCGCTTTATCTTTACCTTTCCCCATTATTATTCTTCCTGAAAATAAAAAGTTTGTTCTAATAGAATAAGCGACAAGGCTTAATGAGGTTATATCGAAGCGTATAAATATGATGTAAAATACATCTTTCAACGTAACGCCCGATATCCGTTTTCATCCCCGCCACCAATAATCATGCGTAAATCATGGTACATCTTAGTACTTCCCGGTGAATGGATAATCTTGATTTATGCGCCTCCGCTAGAATCACTTCTCGCAAACCACCAAGTCTAGGGACCCGTATTCGAGTCTTAAAGACTTTCACCACTAGCTGTCCTCAGATAAGGAATCAATGTAGCTTACCATTCGTTCTGACTTAATATGCTCAGACTTCAAAGCCTCAAGTTGCCACTTCTGCAGATCATCAAATAAAGTCGACTTTCCCATCATATGAGTGATAACATAGCATAAAGATCCAGCATATATTTTCCGACTGCCACTACATTGGCTTTACCAGGATGGTAGAGTATTTCACACTCATAGTCTTTAATGAGCTCCATAGCACGTTGTTATCGTATATTAAGAGTCTGTTGGTCGAACAAGTACTTCAAACTCTTATGATCAGTGTAAAGTTTGCATTTCGTGCCATAAAGATAATGTCGCCACAACTTTAGAGCGAAGACCACAGTTGCCAACTCAAGATCATGAGTGGGGTAATTCTTTTCGTATTCCTTCAATTGACGCTATGCATAAGCGATAACATTTCCTTTCTGCATCAATACACAACCAATCCCCATTCGTGAGGCATCACTATAGACTACAAAATCTTCATTGCCATCAGGTAAAGAAAGAATTGGTGCGTGTGTCAAACAATCTTTTAAAGCCTGAAAGGCCTTATCTTGGTCTTTGGTCCACGCAAACTTTGCATCTTTGCGGGTAAGAAAAGTAAGAGGAACGGCAATATTAGAAAAATCTTGAATGAAACAACGGTAATAGCCCGCTAGGCCGAAAAAACTCTGAATCTCTAAAGCATTCTTGGGTTGTTCCCATTTCTGCACTGCTTCAATCTTAGCAGGATCCACGGAGATACCGTCACCGGATACGGTATGTCCCAAGAATTGTACCTATACGATAGCCATTCACATTTAGCCAAGTTCATATATGTATTCACATTTTGAAAATTTAGCATAGAGTCGTTCTTTTCTCAACAACTCCAACATATGTCGAAGATGTGTTGCGTGGTCGGTCTCAGACTTCGAGTACACAAGAATGTCATCAATGAATACAATGACATACTTATCAAGCATCGGACGACATACTCAATTCATTAAGTCCGTAAACGCAGCTGGGGCGTTTGTGAGACCGAAAGGCATCACCAGAAACTCATAATGCCCATGTCTCGTATGGAAGGAAGTCTTAGGTACATCCTCCTCTCGTACCTTTAGCTGGTGATAGCCTGATCTGATATCAATCTTGGAGAAGAAACTTGCACCTTGAGGCTGATCAAACAAGTCATCAATACGGGGTAACGGATACTTATTTTTAATTGTTACCTTATTCAGCTCTCGATAGTCAATGCACATCCGGAAAGATCTGTCTTTCTTCTTGACAAACAGTACCGTAGCACCCCCAAGGTGTAGTACTCAGTCGTATCTAGGACATATGCTAAGAAAGAAGAGTATCCTTTAGTTAGATAATGTCGAGCCTTGAGTACATATAGTACCTTAAGGTCGATCACTCGTCGTTCACCATAGACATATAAGAATTTTTTATTTTCCATGGGGATCCGTATCATTCACCGCGAGCAAATGATATATGCTCGGTTCTTTGTCAACCAATCCATACCAATTACCACGTCAAAGTTATGAATATCCATTGGAATCAAATCGACTGTGAACTCATGATCATGTAAGTCTAACTTACAGGCTTTGTAAAGTTTATCAGCTACAAGTGTTACTTCGTTCACAGTGTCGAAAGAGAAAGGTTTTTCAAGCATAATTGGCACGGAATCAAGGGACCGAGTGTAATAAAGTGACACAAAAGAATTTGTGGCTCCCGAGTCAAATAAAATACGTGCAGGTCTATCATTGAGAAGAAAAATAGCAGGTACAACATCCGGTTCCTTCAATGCCTCCTTCGCTGTGATTTGAAAAGCGTTGGCTCGTGCCTTGGGAACCTCCTCCTTTGGGTCTGAAGTACCCACCTCGTTGGTTGATGTACCGAGGCTTTGCCTTCTTACCTTTTTATACGGAGAAAATCTTTGAGACGATGCCCTAACACTCCGCAAGAAAAGCACGCACGATCTCTCTGGGGGAAATTCATCCTAATATGACCCGCTTCACCGCAACAAAAGCATTTAATGGCAGATCGGTCCCCATCGACCGACCTTGGTGTGTCTTTCCGCAGCTCCGACAATCTGTTGGTGTGCTCGACTACAATATATAACATTAGTTAGTTACATTTTATATCACAATATTCACTTAATTTAGATTTATACCTGTAGGCTAAATGCCTGAGATGATGCGCGTGGGGTATTCTGAAATTGAATTGTCCGCTGGTTGGAGAATCGAGAGAATCGCTGTGTTGGGGTAGACATCATCCTTTCAGTTCGCGAACGTTTTGAAACCGGTTCATTATCATCGGGAATGGATAATTCGTGCTCATAACGCCGAGCATATTCAACAACCTTGCTATAACTGGTAATATCACGACTTACTATAAAACTTCGCATCTCCTTCCGTAGTCCTCCGATGAAATGTTCGATTCTATCCTGTTCGGTGGTCAGAAATCGCGGTGCGAATCGTGCCTTCTTGTTGAATTCAGTTTCATAGTCAAGTATAGTCATCTTACCTTGCTTCAGATCCAAGAACTCCTTTTCAAGTCGCCTTCGTAAGTCAACAGGGCATTACTGTTCAAAAAATCTTCCCCGAAAGTCATCCCATGTCAAACTGTTACGTGTCATCGCAACTAAGGATTCATACGTGGCATCCCACCATATAAGGGCTATCTCTACGAGCATCGCAGAGGCATATTTTACTTTATCTTTATCCGATTGCAACTTCGGAACACTTTTTTAGTGTTCGGATCCATTGCATAGCTAATACGGGATCCGATTGCCCCGTATATTCTCGTTGCACCACTCGCTTCGAAAGTTTTAAATGAAACCCGATCGGTCTTAGGTTTTGGTGCATATCCGTTCTTGGTTCGCATTCTTACCACGATTGTTGGATTCCGGGGGATTGTTTTGATTACGTTTTCCTCAAAGCGTCGCTCCATTTCCCTTTACGCCGTCGTTCTAAAGTGTCGTATTCAATCGATCATCCGTGTTTCAATAATCGTTCCGTACGAGGGGACAAAGCAGGATTTTCATTGTTCCCCGGCACCTCCGAAGCATTTACATTCACCGTGGGGTTACTTTCCCCAACATGTTGCTTTTGACTTTGCACATCATGCTCCGACATTTTGCTGAAAATTACAACACAAATATATTAAATACAATCCTACCCTTGGTCCCAACCCAACTTAGTTCTCTTCTATTGGTCCAAATCCCGTATAAATCATCCCTAGTTACTATACGATCTCAATGCCAAGGTTAAGGTCTAGATATCATTTATGATATCAAGATTGCTTAAACCGCTGCTCTGATACCATAATTTTAACATCGGAGTTACACTAAGCTCATTACTATAAACCCAAAACATTTAAAAAAAAATATAATCTTCAAAATAAATACGGGATATGAGTTCTAGATTTTCACCAAAAAGTGAAGTTCGGTTTAACCGAACAAAATAAACATGTCAATCCAAAAGTTTAACAAAAGTTAGAACCAACGATTTTTGTACTAAAAGTCGGGACAAAATATTTATAACTATCCGACTTCAAAACTACATAATTACAACCCACGACGAAATATTTAGATGACAAGTACCAAAATGTCGTCCGGGATCTTGAAACCTTCTACCGAATCTACACCGCTTTATCTTTTACCTTTCCCCATTACCATTCTTCCCGAAAATAAAAAGTTTGTTCTAATAGAATAAGCGACAAGGCGTAGTGAGGTTATATCGAAGTGTATAAATATGATGTAAAATACATATATTAACCGGAACAAAACAGAAAGAGTAGTTTAACTACAAACCGAACGATCAACATATCACGCCAGCATCAACTAAAGCATAACAAACATATCAAAACAAAAATATCATTACCCCGAATAGGACCATTTTCTCAAACATACAATCCTGGATGGAGACAACATCCAAATTTTTCATGGCACAGTCCAGATTTAAACCCTCCAGCACAAAACTCACAAGGACTGGTCTGAATTTCAAAACCAAGCGTAATCCTCTTTTCAAAATCAAAGACCGTCAAATTTTAATCCAAATCAAGGTAACCGTAACAACCAACAGGGCCATTTTTAAAACAATCAGTCTAACTACCAAAACAAGCAAAAGCGATTCCGATTCATACGTAACATCGGAGTTACACTAAGCTCGTTATTATAAACCCAAAACATTTAAAAAAAATATAATCTTCAAAACAAATACGGGATATAAGTTCTAGATTTTCACCAAAAAGTGAAGTTCGGTTCAACCGAACAAAATAAACATGTCAATCCAAAAGTTTAACGAAAGTTAGAACCAACGATTTTTGTACTAAAAGTCGGGACAAAATATTTATAACTATCCGACTTCAAAAACTACATAATTACAACCCATGACGAAATATTTACATGACAAGCACCAAAATATCGTCCGGGATCTTGAAACCTTCTACTGAATCTACACCGCTTTATCTTTACCTTTCCCCATTATTATTCTTCCTGAAAATAAAAAGTTTGTTCTAATAGAATAAGCGACAAGGCTTAATGAGGTTATATCGAAGCGTATAAATATGATGTAAAATACATCTTTCAACGTAACGCCCGATATCCGTTTTCATCCCCGGCCACCAATAATCTGTGCGTAAATCATGGTACATCTTAGTACTTCCCGGGTGAATGGATAATCTTGATTTATGCGCCTCCGCTAGAATCACTTCTCGCAAACCACCAAGTCTAGGGACCCAGATTCGAGTCTTAAAGACTTTCAGTCCACGACTGTCCTCAGATAAGGAATCAATGTAGCTTACCATTCGTTCGGACTTAATATGCTCAGACTTCAAAGCCTCAAGTTGCCACTTCTGCAGATGATCAAATAAAGTCGACTTTCCCATCATATGAGTGATAACATAGCATAAAGATCCAGCATATATTTTCCGACTGCCACTACATTGGCTTTACCAGGATGGTAGAGTATTTCACACTCATAGTCTTTAATGAGCTCCATAGCACGTTGTTATCGTATATTAAGAGTCTGTTGGTCGAACAAGTACTTCAAACTCTTATGATTAGTGTAAAGTTTGCATTTCGTGCCATAAAGATAATGTCGCCACAACTTTAGAGCGAAGACCACAGCTGCCAACTCAAGATCATGAGTGGGGTAATTCTTTTCGTATTCCTTCAATTGACGCTATGCATAAGCGATAACATTTCCTTTCTGCATCAATACACAACCAATCCCCATTCGTGAGGCATCACTATAGACTACAAAATCTTCATTGCCATCAGGTAATGAAAGAATTGGTGCGTGTGTCAAACAATCTTTTAAAGTCTGAAAGGCCTTATCTTGGTCTTTGGTCCACGCAAACTTTGCATCTTTGCGGGTAAGAAAAGTAAGAGGAACGGCAATATTAGAAAAATCTTGAATGAAACATCGGTAATAGCCCGCTAGGCCGAAAAAACTCTGAATCTCTAAAGCATTCTTAGGTTGTTCCCATTTCTGCACTGCTTCAATCTTAGCAGGATCCACGGAGATACCGTCACCGGATACGGTATGTCCCAAGAATTGTACCTATACGATAGCCATTCACGTTTAGCCAAGTTCATATATGTATTCATGTTATGGACGCTAAGCATTTAAATGTTTACCTAACGTAGCCAAAATTCACATTTTGAAAATTTAGCATAGAGTCGTTCTTTTCTCAACAACTCCAACATATGTCGAAGATGTGTTGCGTGGTCGGTCTCAGACTTCGAGTACACAAGAATGTCATCAATGAATACAATGACATACTTATCAAGCATCGGACGACATACTCGATTCATTAAGTCCGTAAACGCAGCTGGGGCGTTTGTGAGACCGAAAGGCATCACCAGAAACTCATAATGCCCATGTCTCGTATGGAAGGCAGTCTTAGGTACATCCTCCTCTCGTACCTTTATCTGGTGATAGCCTGATATGATATCAATCTTGGAGAAGAAACTTGCACCTTGAGGCTGATCAAACAAGTCATCAATACGGGGTAACGGATACTTATTTTTAATTGTTACCTTATTCAGCTCTCGATAGTCAATGCACATCCGGAAAGATCTGTCTTTCTTCTTGACAAACAGTACCGGAGCACCCCAAGGTGTAGTACTCAGTCGTATGAAGCCTTTATCCAATAGATCTTGTAGTTGATCCATCATTTCTTTCATCTTTGGAGGTGCGAGACGATAAGGAGTCTTCGTTATTGGTGCTGCACCCGGTATCAAATCAATTCGAAACTCCACTTGCCTATCTGGTGGTAATCCAGGAAAGTCTTCAGGAAACACATCTGGGTATTCACGTACTATCGGTACATCGTCCACAGTCTTCTTCTTCATCTCTTTTGTCGTATCTAGGACATATGCTAAGAAAGACGAGTATCCTTTAGTTAGATAATGTCGAGCCTTGAGTACATATAGTACCTTAAGGTCGATCACTCGTCGTTCACCATAGACATATAAGAATTTTTATTTTCCATGGGGATCCGTATCATTCACCGCGAGCAAATGATATATGCTCGGTTCTTTGTCAACCAATCCATACCAATTACCACGTCAAAGTTATGAATATCCATTGGAATCAAATCGACTGTGAACTCATGATCATGTAAGCCTAACTTACAGGCTTTGTAAAGTTTATCAGCTACAAGTGTTACTTCGTTCACAGTGTCGAAAGAGAAAGGTTTTTCAAGCATAATTGGCACGGAATCAAGGTACCGAGTGTAATAAAGTGACACAAAAGAATTTGTGGCTCCCGAGTCAAATAAAATACGTGCAGGTCTATCATTGAGAAGAAAAATAGCAGGTACGACATCCGGTTCCTTCAATGCCTCCTTCGCTGTGATTTGAAAAGCGCTGGCTCGTGCCTTGGGAACCTCCTCCTTTTGGGCTGAAGTACCCACTCTCGTTGGTTGATGTACCGAGGCTTTGCTTTCATACCTTTTTATATGGAGAAAATCTTTGAGACGATGCCCTAACACTCCGCAAGAAAAGCACGCACGATCTCTCTGGGGGAAATTCATCCTAATATGACCCGCTTCACCGCAAAAAAAGCATTTAATGGCAGATCGGTCTGTATCAGACCGACCTTGGTGTGTTTTTCCGCAACTCCGACAATCTCTTGGTGTGCTCGACTACAATATATAACATTAGTTAGTTACATTTTATATCACAATATTCACTTAATTTACATTTATACCTGTAGGCTAAATGCCTGAGATGATGCGCGTGGGGTATTCTGAGATTGAATTGTCCGCTGGTTGGAGAATCGAGTGAATCACTGTGTTGGGGTAGACATCATCCTTTCAGTTCGTGAATGTTTTGAAACCGGTTCATTATCATCGGGAATGGATAATTCGTGCTCACAACGCCGAGCATATTCAACAACCTTGCTATAACTGGAAACATCACGGCTTACTATAAAACTTCGCATCTCCTTCCGTAGTCCTCCAATGAAATGTTCGATTCTATCCTGTTCGGTGGTCAGAAATCGCTGTGCGAATCGTGCCTTCTTGTTGAATTCAGTTTCATAGTCAAGTATAGTCATCTTACCTTGCTTCAGATCCAAGAACTCCTTTTCAAGTCGCATTCGTAAGTCGACAGGGCATTATTGTTCAAAAAATCTTCCCCGAAAGTCATCCCATGTCAAACTGTTACGTGTCATCGCAACTAAGGATTCATACGTGGCATCCCACCATATAAGGGCTCTCTCTACGAGCATCGCAGAGGCATATTTTACTTTATCTTTATCCAGTACCTCGGTAATTCGGAACACTTTTTTAGTGTTCTGGATCCATTGCATAGCTAATACGGGATCTGATTGCCCTGCATATTCTGTTGCACCACTGCTTCTGAAAGTTTTAAATGAAACCCGATCGGTCTTAGGTTTTGGTGCATATCCGTCTTGGTTCAGATTCTTACCAAGATTGTTGGATTCCGGGGGATTGTTTTGATTACGTTTTCCTCAAAGCGTCGCTCCATTTCCTTACGCTGTCGTTCTAAAGCTGTATTCAATCGATCATCCAGAAGTTTCAATAATCGTTCTGTACGAGGGGACAAAGCAGGATTTTCATTGTTCCCAGCACCTCCTGAAGCATTTACATTCACCGTGGGGTTACTTTCCCCAACATGTTGCTTTTGACTTTGCACATCATGCTCCGACATTTTGCTGAAAATTACAACACAAATATATTAAATACAATCCTACCCTTGGTCCCAACCCAACTTAGTTCTCTCCTATTGGTCCAAATCCCGTATAAATCATCCCCTAGTTACTATACGATCTCAATGCCAAGGTTAAGGTCTAGATATCATTTATGATATCAAGATTGCTTAAACCGCTGCTCTGATACCATAATTTTAACATCGGAGTTACACTAAGCTCATTGCTATAAACCCAAAACATTTAAAAAAAAATATAATCTTCAAAATAAATACGGGATATGAGTTCTAGATTTTCACCAAATAGTGAAGTTCGGTTTAACCGAACAAAAGAAACATGTCAATCCAAAAGATTAACAAAAGTTAGAACCAACGATTTTTGTACTAAAAGTCGGGACAAAATATTTATAACTATCCGACTTCAAAACTACATAATTACAACCCACGACGAAATATTTAGATGACAAGTACCAAAATGTCGTCCGGGATCTTGAAACCTTCTACTGAATCTACACCGCTTTATCTTTACCTTTCCCCATTACCATTCTTCCTGAAAATAAAAAGTTTGTTCTAATAGAATAAGCGACAAGGCGTAGTGAGGTTATATCGAAGTGTATAAATATGATGTAAAATACATATATTAACCGGAACAAAACAGAAAGAGTAGTTTAACTACAAACCGAACGATCAACATATCACGCCAGCATCAACTAAAGCATAACAAACATATCAAAACAAAAATATCATTATCCCGAATAGGGTATACATGTGCACCACACCCTCTCTTCGTCTACAGAGCCCGTGCAAAGTACTCACACCCGGCTCCTTACCAATCGGGATACGTGAGTACGAAAAACCAATATGCCACACCCAACCACCTTCTCCTTGGGATACGTGGTCAAAAATCATGCTACAACATATCACCCGAAGTGATACCCGTAGATCATGGTTTACCAAAAGGCCAAAAAAAACAGTCTCGGATCCGGACTCAAATGATAACACGAAATGAACAACAAATACCAATACTTGGCCAGAGGACTCAACATACTCAGTAAAATATGAAAATTAAACTAACTTACAGTAAGAAAGCATATACATATATTACACATAAGTGTACGTTCGATATAAACTCACAGTGCTTCAATGTAAACAACCGAACGCGGCAATATCCAATTCTAACCAACAATAGAATTAGACCTTCACAAGCTTCAAATATCCTTAAAATAACCCCTGAGTAAACATTTCAAATATCATTATCAATCTATAAACCAATCTCAAGTTATACACTTTTAAAGTTTCACTATCCTACTTTCAATTTCTCTTGCATAACCCTCTGTTCAGCCCCTGTTTTACCTTATTTAAACTCAAAATTAGACACTGACTTCTGAAGATGAAATAAAGTATACTAGCATATCTTTATAATGCAACTGACCTCACATTTTGTGATTTTTCTGTGATTTACTATGCATTATACAACACAGCAGCTCAAAGCTGTCAAAACTCAGCTTAACATCACAGTACTTGTTGCTGTTTTTACCCATCTTAACTTCAATTTCACATTTTCAGGTCTGAAGATGAATTGTAGTTCATTTTGTTATCTTTCCAAGAATACTGATCTCATAAGCATACGATTTTTCTTCGATTTTCTATGAATTTTCAAAAACAGAGCTGCAACAATACACTTTCATGATCAATTCACCCATAGTGACTATTGTCTTGCATTTCATCTCTTAGTATATATATTTGACAAAACTTCAAAAACTTTACTACTATTAGCATATAAACATGATTTCCTACATTAATCATCACTAACATTACTAACAAAGCTAAATCTCATGACTTTCTTACCAAAACATGCAATTATTCCAAGTTTCTTTCAATATTAAACTATAATCATCATCAAGCAACCTTAATCTAGCATCATCTTTATGAAATCCTTCAAATGCAAACCCAAACATCCTTGATTATCATTATTTACATGGAATAAACTTGAAGTTAGAAGCATACCTTTTATAGTTAACACATAATCTTCAAGAATCTAACATTTTAATCTCCAAAATCATCAAGATTTGGATGATTTGAGCTTAACTATGTGAAAATCGCACCTTGAGTGTGTGTAAACTTTCTGGAACTGATTTGGGGAGAAAATGGGGTAATTTTCGTCATTTTTACCCATTAAAACCGAGTTGGGTCGGGTTTGACCCGATTTTGATCCATTTGACCATTAAACACTAAAAATATCATAACTTTTCGCTCGGACCTCCGTTTTCGATGAGGTTTTCGCCTACGCATTCGTAATAAGATACCCTATAACTTCCAATAAAAATATTTCAGTAAAGATCTCCCAATAAAAGCAGTTTTACACATATGTAAGTGTTACGCTTTCCTTTGTAATTTTGCGTTCGTGATTTTGAGCTCGGAATCCCATAAAAATTTTCCGACACCTTCAACAACTCCTAATAGGTCCAAAACTTAGTTCCAAAGCTTAAAATCTCATCAAACACCTACCATTTGAGTTTTGCGCACGTAGGTTACCGAAATAGCAACGTATTTTGTAAAGTTTGCATAAAGTGCAATCTACACGACTTTTTCGATTTCCGTCAATTCTAACACTTCATATTAACTTATTCAAAGGTGTTCCAACTTTTACATCACCATTTAGATCATCCGTTCAAGTTTTGGGAAGATTTTTCCTATTTAGGCATTCTAGTTACCTACCCAATTTCCATTTAAGCCATGTACTTTGTAATTTAAACCTTTACATCACCTAATCATCTTAATTCTGAGGTGTTGGTAAGAAAGTTTGGAAAGTTGGATGTTACAATTTGTTTCTTTGGAAACAATGATGAAGGGGTTTATGACCCAAACTCAGGCAGCGATAAAGAATCTAGAGACACAGGTAGGACATATATCTTTAGAAGTGAGAAAAATGCCAGTTGGAACTCTTCCACACTGAAACACCACATAGAGAGGGAAAGGAACATGTTAAGTCTGAAATACCTTGAGAAGCGGAAAGATTTTGCCTGAGGTTAAGCAAAAAGTTTCAGAAATTCCAATCAAAGCAGACACTGAAAAGAATCCCACTGCTTTGAACTCTGAAATTCCACCGTCCAATTCAGATGTCACTAGGCCCACAACCGCAAGTGAGCCCATTGTCACCTCAAGTATCCCTAAGGAGTCGGATCCCCCTTTATCAAAAGAATCACCACCTGTTCGAAAACCCCAAGAGAAGATTACTGTGGATTTGTCACATCCTGGTGGTAGTCCAATTGTGATTCTTGAAAATCAAACTCAAGTTAAACCACTGGTTAAACCCACTACACCTCCACCTCAGAAAAGCACAGCCACCATACCTGTCCCTCCTCACATTCCTTACCCTCAAAGGTTAAGGAACCAAAAGGAGCAAAATGAATTTAAAAAGTTTTTAGATGTTTTCAAACAATTGCATATCAACATACCACTAGTTGAGGCTATTGAACAGATGCCAGCATATGAAAAAATTTTAAAAGATATTTTGAGCAAGAAAAAGAAACTGACAGAGTATGAGACTGTTACCATGACTGAGGAATGTGGTGTTATCATCTCTAAAAGATACCTCCTAAGTTGAAGGACCCAGGGAGTTTCAATATCCCTTGTTGTATAGGAGGAAAGATGATAGGACGGGCATTGTGTGATTCAGGTGCCAGTGTTAACTTAATGCCACTATTAACTTAATGTCACTGTCGATTTTTCAGACCCTTGGAATAGGGGAAGCTAGGCCTACTACTGTTACCCTACAGTTAGCTGACAGATCCATAGCCTATTCCAAGTGTAAGATAGAGAATGTCCTGGTCCAGGTAGATAAATTCATTTTTCTAGCCGATTTTATCATTTTAGATTGTGAAGTAGATCAGGAGATTCCTCTCATCTTAGGAAGATCTTTTCTAGCAACAGGTAGGACCCTAATAGATGTGAAAAAGGGAGAATTAACCATGAGAGTAAACAACCAAATGGTAACTTTTAGTGTGTTTGATTCTCTCAGGTACCAGGGGGATGGGGAAGAATGCTCTGCTGTAAGTTTGATTGAAACTTTGTGCCAGGAACAAAGTTTGGAGATGATGTTGAGTAGAGAGGAATCTGACAGTGAGGAAAAAAAGAGACCGGATGTGAGGATTTAGATTCAATTGAAGAGGTTGCTGCTTTCGAAGCATTAGACACTAAGGATAGGCCAACACTGGTCTCATATTTAGAAGAAACCCCAGAGTTAGAGTTAAAACAACTTCCCTCACATTTGAAGCATGCCTTTTTAGGAGACTTAGAAAAGTTGCCAGTAATTATGTCATCGTCATTTGAAGCAGATCAAGAAGTCACCCCCGACGTACTTCATGGAATGAAATGTCCTGATGAGAGTGACAAGTCTTCTCTTTTTTGCATCATTGAATTATCAACTCATGAGAAAAGAGTAAAAGACATCTTGAGGAGAGGATTGAAACATAAGTGGAAAGAAAAAATTATGACAAATACCTCCAACTATCAGATTCCCCAAGACTGATGCAGCAACCCCCACCTACTCCTTTGGAGTAGGCCAGGTTCACTTTCTGAGCATTCTCACTTTAAATATTTTGGATTTAGATTTGCTGATTTTTAGGACTTGTATTTTTTTTATGTGTATTTGCTGTTTGCAGTTAGGTAATATCCTGCATGTGTGGTAATTGATTGAGTCAGTTTCAGTGAAGTTGGTTTAAAGGGTTACTTGTGGAACCCTTGTTTGTGTCTGTGTGTTACTAGTATTTATTGATATGGGGTATTTGTGTTTGTCCAATTTTGGAAAGTTTTTGTTTCCTATTTTTGTAAACAACTCATGTGCAAATCTCTATTAGAAAAGGTTTTGTCACCAAAACAGTAGCACCATATCAATGTTCAGTCTTGACCATTTTGGCATTCTGAAAAGTGTATTTTTGCACTAATCACTTGTCTTGTGCAAAAACACCATTTTCGTTCAATTGTCTCTCTTTCATGGTCATGTCCTTCACAAATTCAATGAGGACATTGAATAATTTAAGTTTGGAGATGTGGGGATTTGTATCTTGTTAAATATCAAGATACAAAAATATCACAAATAGAAAGATCATACACCCCACACCCAAAATGCACTAGATTTTAAAAAATTTGGTAGTGCATAAAAAGTCAAAATAATGCAAAAAGACACTCAAAGGAGCATAGTTCCTACAAAAGTGCATGAAAATCTCTCAGATATAGTTTTCTTTCCAAACACTCATATTTTAAAAAATTAATGATTCATTTTTTACCATATTTTGATTATCATTCCCATTGGAGTTGTCATTCCTTGAGATAAACCAAATGCGTCCTAAGTTAAACGAAAGTTAACATTATAGATTGACAAAAAGAAACGTATAGTTTAATGAAGAAAAAAACAAACTGTAAGGGTAACTTAGTCATTTTGATCATTCAGACAGATTATTAAGCACGACAATCAAACAACAATTTTACTTAATTCATACAGTCAACTGTATCCACACAGCCAACTTTATCCATACAGGACTTAATGAAAAATCAACCAAAAACCCCTTAGTGCCTAAGCGCTGAATCACCTGAGTGAATATGTATTGCCACCTCGCTGGCAATCGTTTCTTCTCCATTTTGGTCATTGTTTTGGCTTCAGTTTCCCATTTGTAACCAATGGTATTGAGGAAGGAGATGATATCTTCCTTGGAGGGTGCAGCGGCCCATTGCTGATTCTTACCTCATACAGGGAGGCGAAGGGCAACTCTGACAATTCCAGCAGTGATGCGAAAATTTACCATGCTGATGGTGAATTCAATAGCTGAGTGTTTTGCTCCCTTGTTAGTGGTGACGGTGGTGGTATATTCAGTATACCAAAAGTGTTGGAGGTCAGCGGTGATTCAAACAGGGATGTGAGTAAATGCATACATCAGAGGGCATTTCTTGATAAACCTTGCACTATCATCGAAGTGGGTTTTGTCAGCAGTGATGTCTACCAGAGCGATGTAGTTGCTCGGTTTCACAACAACTTGTTCAGGGGTAAATGTGCATTCAGGAGCCCAAGGAAATCTATGATAGGGAGAACTTCATCTTTAGCGTACTTGGAGACGTTCATGCTTGAAGATGTCATTGTTGTTTCAAATATAGGAACACCAAAGAGGAAAATCATGGCTTAATACAAAACAATATAAATGATACGGTTAATTTATCAACCGCATTTACGTCTAATTTTATAGATTTATATTCTCTTTTATAATATTTTTAGTATTATATTAGGTATATAAGATTACTTTTTAGTAGTTAATATATTCTATATGGAATACAAGAAATGTGAATTTTTGGCCATCAAATGCCACATTAATATAAGATTACTTTTTAGTAGTTAATATATTCTATATGGAATACAAGAAATGTGAATTTTTGGCCATCAAATGCCACATTAATATAAGATTACTTTTTAGTAGTTAATATATTCTATATGGAATACAAGAAATGTGAATTTTTGGCCATCATGTTTCTTGATTTTACTGTTTTCAGATGATCGTTGGGAGTACGTAGAGGAGTTGAGAGGACGGAGATGACCATACAAATAGGGGTCGGATATTTGTAAAAGGCCGAAGACCCACGGTTTGTGTGGGTTAACTATGTTTTGTAATCTTAATATTTTTTTGGGTCAAACTCTAAATCTCATATCGAACTCTTTAGAACTTATTATGGGCTTAATTACTTACCTAGTATTAGTACTTTTAGTTGGGTTTAGCCCAAGTTTGAAGCCTAGTCCATTAAGATTTTTTAAGAAAGCCTACCCATTTAGGACTTATATAAATAAAGGACATGGGGTTTGGAGAAATGATCATCTGGTGGATGACTCAGAAGTCACCACCTTAGTACTCTCTCCTACCGTGGATTGGAATTGTCCACAAGACATCAACTTCCTTGGCATTTTTCTCTCTTTTGTCTTATATAGCATGCAATATACTTTAGGTAAAAATGCACCAATGAATCCACCATCTTCTTTAGCATAGATTAACAAGCAAACAAGATAGTATCAAGTGTTGTAGAATCATCTTCTAGTTTGTAATTTCAATATCATTAATCTTCATCTTGAGTGCAAGGTATTTACTAAGTATTCTACATATACTTAGTATTCTCCTTAAAAATCAAGTGGGTTTTAAGTGATTAGTAATATATGATTTACTTTATGTTTCAAAACTTCTCATCATCTTCTATATTTCATAGTTTCTTCAAGATCTTCATGCCTTTACTTTAGTAAGTTTTAGTTTCTTTGAGCTTGGGGTTCGATCTACTCATTATTTCATTACCGTATTATATTTAAGTTAATTTTAATTATAGCACTTTTTATTCCATGAACGTCAATATTATTCAACGTGTTCTTGTCCAAAATTGTTTCTCAACATTACCACTGGTAAACTTGTCCTAAACTTTCCTTCAAGAGCATAACTGATAAACTTGTCCATGTTCACTTTATCAAGATTGTTAATAACATACTTGTCCTAGATTTCTCATTCAAGGGTACCAATGGTAACCTTGCCCTAGAATTCTTATTCAAGTTTGTTAGCACAAACTTGTCCCACCTTTTTTTTCCGGCACTTTAATGCTTTCTTTAATTGCTTTTATAATTATAGTTTACTGTTCGTTTACGTTAATCTAGTTTCGTTATCATTTGTTAAAAATATCTTATAAAAACCCATTTTTAATGGAAGGCTAACACCCTTAAGTTTGGGGTGTAAGTTCATAAATTGAGATTCAAACGTTAGTATTAAAATAAAGAGGTGTATTTAACTTTATAATAATAGTTAATCAACTTGTCATTATTAGATTTTTGGTATTTCGTGAAATTACTCCTAAGGTTACCTGACAACTAACTATCGGTATATAAGCGGCTTAACCTCAATGAGGTTATAAAAAAATATCAACTCTCTAAAACAATAATTATTATTATAAAATATCTCTTTGTTTTATTATTAACTTTGTCTCAGTTTATCCTTACACCCTAAGCTTGCTTTTTATAATTGTTTTCTCCTAAAATTACCAATCAACCAACCAACTTTAGTTAATCAACAAAATCCTCTGGTTTTTCATCTTCTGAAATCAGTCTTTATAAAAGTCAAGTTTTTCATCCCTACAAGCTTTAATTACCATCTCTGTGGGAACGATATCCGGTACTTTGTACCAATTATTACTTGTTAAATACGACAGTATTCTAAGATGTATAGTTGCGCCGAAGTCTATTTTTGTGTTGATTTTAAGGGTAGCGATATTTTTACAACAATGAACCAGATATTTTGGTACAAAGAATACCAAATTTATAAGAGAAACAAGTGTTTGATGAATAAAATCAAAATACTTGTTGTTTTAGGCAGATTTTAGAAAGACGTTTTTCACAAAGTGGTTATGTATTGTATTTAGATATACCATAAACAGTTTTGAAAAAGTTTAGATGAGATATTGGATCAAAATAGACCAAAATGTCTTTTGTTCTAAGATAGAGCTTAGAACAGGGTTTTATGCTTAAAAGAAACAGTTATAGATTTTTGAGAAAACATAAATTTTTGTAACAAGAAGTTATAGTAGATGAGTAGATATTGTAAACAACATTCAAGTTGTTGTTCGAACATACAAAGATAGAAGAAAGATCAAACCTTAAAAGAAAAGTGGAAACTGAGATAAACGCACAAGTGCGTGTTCTTGAGGTTTGCAGAGAAAATTTAAACTCTTTTGCTTTGAAGATTATGAGCGCATAAAGAGTGAAAATGAAATGAATTTTCCTTATATAGGTGAATGAGAGAAAAAGAGGAGAGAGAAGAATGTTAAACAACGGTTTTAGCTTTTTGAAAAAGGTGACGATGTCCTAGTGGATGTTCCTAGGGGTTGATAGGATAGGAAACGTCGAGGCCCGTCGTGTGTCAGAGAAAGGTCTGACGTCCTTTTCTTTTAAAAAACGACAAGATTATCATTTAAATAATAAATGTTAATCATTATCTATTTAAAATCCTTATCGTTAACATTAAAGGAATCTCAATGATGGGTGTTCTCTTTTGAGATCCATTTCCTGAATAATAAATTATTCAGAGAGGGTAACGAATAGAAATACATACATTTGTGAGATGTATAATTATCATTGAGTCATAGTTCCGAGAATGATTGGTGATATTAAAAGATATTTTGCTATTCACTGAATAGAGTTGATCACTGAGAGTTTTCATTTGTTGGAACCCAGATCCCTTTCTAAATAGTTAATTGAGAGATTTGTAAATCAAAGTATAAGCAGAAGCAATTCAAATCAATTAACCATAGTAATTATCAAACAAACAGTAAGTAAGAAATGATGAAGAACAGACTGAGTTTGTATTGATAACCTTGAAGATCGATTGCAAACTACTGGAATTAGACGCCCAATATGTTCTCCAAAAGTATGCTTTCAATCGACAACTTTACATTCAAATAACTGATCTATTTATACTATAAAATGAATATAAAGTCAAAAATCTAACCAGTTACAAGCTGACACATAAGCAGGTAGGAGTGTATAACAGAATTTAGTTGTAAACGGAGACGCACGAGGTAAGAGTGTGCCATGTCATATCATACTTCCATCTTATGGTTCATACTTCTTAGGTCTAACAATATCCCCCTAAGTATGAAACCAGAGTTTTGGAATATGATCCTTGTTTTGTCTATCTTAGAGTGGATCAACTGTTGAAATGATCTTTGAGATACTGTCGATAATTCCTCTGAGCTTCAAGAGACCATCGAGTCTTTTTATCATCCTTTGATTCTGAAGAAACTCCTTCTATCTGGCCTTTTGAAGATGACCCCTTCTTCTGGTTTAATCAATACTCTGCCGATTCTTAGAGAATTGATACCTTCTAAATCTTCATTAGGAGCAGAGATTGCTAGGTTATCAACATTGTAATTGATCCCAATATGAAAATCTACTTGTCTCTTGTATCTGATAAGGGACTTCATGCATTGAATGATCCAGAGTAGGCAATTTGATCTTGGTTATCAATTCTTTTGGTCATCTGAATCTTCATGAAATTCTCCAGAAAGATGAGATCAGAAGGAAAGATGGACAGTAAATCATTATCACAGAAGTAATAAGTCTTATTGTCTTCTGTGATTACTTCATATATGGTATACCAAATCTCTGTCTGTTCAAATGGAGTATGCTTGATGGCAGAAATTCTTTTGATTGGCACAGTAGTGTAAACATCCTTTCTGGCTTGCCTATGACTCATGAAGTTATCATTTTCAGCATCACTAACATTATAGCCATTTGAGAAATTAGGCAGCATAAGATAGATCTTTTGATCTGTAGGAGCATACATGTATCTTTTTGTTACTTCCAGAATTGGAAGATCAAGTTTTCCAAGTCTCTGCAGTTTTTCTCTATATTCAGCTGTTCGACTTGATGATTCTTCAGCAGTTGCTTTTTCAGCTTTTTCCTTTTCCATTTCTGTTTGTGCTCTTGCCTTTTCTTCAAAGTCTCTTTGTGCTTCAGCTCTTGCATGGAGTTCAACTTCTGTTCTTTCTTCTTCTCTTCTTTTATTTAAGGCTTCAACTTTAGCTTTTGAGGCTTCAGCTTTAGCCTTGGCAACTTTAGCTTTGAGAATTTCTGCTTCAACATTTGGAGGATAGGAAACACTTCTGTTATTGCCAATGACATCCAAAAGAAATTGAGCCGTTTCTGGATCCTTAGGAAGAGAGCCGGAATGTGTCGCCAGAGGTCTTAGAGTTAGAGATGTTTGTTTTGAAGATGGTGGTACAAACAGAGATGAGGCAGAAGCTTTTCCTTTTTCTTGAGAAGAAGTATCAGTACCCATAGCAGTCTTAGCCTTCTTGGTTTCTGGCATTTTCTCCCCCTTCTGAGAATCAGGATCCTGATCCTCAGAATTTTTTTTTTTGAGTTCAGACTTTTTGCATGCCCTTTCTTCCTTAGCCTTCTGTTTGGCAGCGAATGTAGGAGAGAGAGAGAGAGAGAGCTTACCATGGATGATATTTGAGAAATAGAGGATTCGAGAGAGGTGAGCTTCTGATCCACATTTGATTTGCTGGCAGTGGTTTTTGAGACATATTTTGAAGTTAGGGCATTGATTCTTTCGAGCATGGCTTTCTGAAAGATAGCCATGTCGGACTTTTTCACCAGGGATGATCCAGAAGTGTCTTCAGAGGGTTGCACAACCTTAATGATTTTCTGAAGATATGCCACTAAGGACCCAGATTCTTCAACAGAGATTGTGACCTCTGGAGTTGGAATTTCATCAGGAATAACGAAAATGGCGTCAGAGTTGGCCTTGATGCCTTTGTTCAGAGAATTAAAATGATCAGAAACTTGTGATTGTTGAGCTTCTGCATTTTTAGAGATAAGCTCTCTGAGCGCCTCCGGAGTTCGAGTATGCTGAGCTTGTTCATTTTGGATGGCAAGAAGAATGATATTGTGAGAATCCAGGGATAGTTTTAGATCTTCCATAGATCTCTGAAGTTTATCACCAAATGCCTGAAACGCTGCATTGGTGACGAACTCAGAATGTGTAACCGGTGCATCTCCAACACATGGAGCCCCTTTACTCTCGCGTTCAGAGAGGCCCTCTTTCACACCTGTGTTGAAGTTGAGTGTGGAGGGACTTCCAACCTGTCTTCGAGGGCTGTTATTAACAGGCGCCTCTTCAGTTGTTCTAGTTGTCTCAACAGAGTCCTCATCATCAGAGGATGAGGTGCTGAAGACAATGTGCTTACCCTGATGAAGTGTAAACACTCCGGTAAGTGGTGCGTCTTGTTGCTGTAACCTCTCTGATGGGATTTCCTCAGCTTCTAAACTATCAGAAGATATGGACTTATCTTCTGAGGTTCCTATGACATTGTCGGTCACAAAGACAGCAACATTTGGTGTGGATTGTGGCGAGTTCTGGGGCGAATGAACTCATATACTATCATCATCATTCTTTTGAGAGAATGATGAAGAGGATGTGGTGTCCCCGGAAGTGCTTGATGCAGAAGATTGAGAATTATCCTCTGATCGGATGGTTTCTGGGTGGTTTGGACTGGGTGGTCCTTGGTCAATGAGAGTAGATGTGTTGGCATCTACCTTAGAAAATGTGGTAACCCTTTGGAAAGAATGAGAGATGCGCTCAAATGTGTCTCGATGGAAATCTTCAGTGCTCTCTTGCATTAAGAGGTCAGCATGGGTAGAAACACTCGGTTGTGTACTCTGATTCTTTTCAAGCTCAGCCTCACGTGACCCCTCACATCCTACATTTGGCTCTAAGTGCTCTGGGTAGGGATTCTCTGTTCTAAGAATACCATAGAGCGTTTATAAGAGAAGAGATAGAGAGAGGAGGAAGGATTAAGGTCGAGCATATACCTGGAGAGTTCCCGTGGAGATGAATAACCGTTGACATCGATAGTTGCTTTGTGGGAGCTCATGGATGTTATCTTGCAAAAAGGTTGAATCAGAGGAGGTTTGAGAGCACCGATCGGGTAGGTGAACAGGGACAGAAACCTGGGAAACATCAAGGCAGAAAGGGGATTTTCCTTGATTCTGGAAGGATATCTTAGTGTTAACAGCTGCTTTTATCTCTTGAAAGATGAGGCTAGCATAGTCCAGGGGTCGGTTAAAGTACATTCCATACATGATTGTAAGGATGTTTCTGCTGGCTTGGTCTAGGGATCCAATTTTGCATATAAGACTTTTGTTGAGGAAGGAGATAAGCGTGTTCCACATTGGGGGTAGTTTCTTGCGTTTAAATTCAGAGAGCTTGGATAAATTCTCATTATACCCCAAGAAGTGAATAAAGGAGAGAAGGGCTTCAGATGTTGGATTTTGGTCTAGGGCAAGGTTTGGCACAATCTCACCATTATCTTCAATTGTAGGGGCAGGCAAGTGAAAATACCTAGATATCTTCTTCTTTGTGATGGGTATTTCCACATTTTCAGGTTCATTGGGATGACTGAAATTTCCACGCAGTGTATCTTCATCTGCTTTGTACATAGACTGCCACACTTCTTGGACATAGAGCTCAGGAACATTTGGATTTGCCAAGGTTAGGGCACGTTTTAGTTGATGTTGTTGAAGAAATTCAACCAGGATTCTGAATTCGGCCAGATATGTGTTGGGATCGAGGAGAACCTGCACATTGTTTGCCTTCAAAGGTAGTTTGAGAATTGGATCACTATTAGCCGTGGAGTCAACAAGACGACCTTCGTCATCATTGAGATGTGTATGAGAGAGTCTGGAAGCCATTGATGGATGATTGGGAATGCTTCAGAAAATTTGAAAGTAGGGAAGCAATTACTATAGAAATCGCGAGGAAGAAGATGAAGTACTGTATTTGGGGTTTATATATGAGAGGAAGTTTGAATGGAATATGGAATGAGAAGGGTTTTTAATTTGAGGAAAAAAAACGATTCAGTTATGCTGATGTAAGCACGCAGACGTGTAGTCTTGCAGTCGCACGATGAAGGACACATATAAAGCATGGAATCCTGCAAATGATGACTTAGCACAAGGTTTGATGAGTCACTTAAAGGTTTATCTACGTTAAACCGTTTGATTATCCCGAAAACAAAAGGATTAAAAAGGAATTAATAAGAAAAATTAGTATTTAATCAAGAAAAATAACATTTTAATTGAAAACCAATTTTTGAGATTAAATCTTTTTAATGAATTTAAAATCAGACATTTGGTGAAATAAAGCAGTTTTGATCCAAATGAAAGTTTAATATTTATTGACAGATGTTTCCTAAGAAATTAAGAAATAGTAAGAAAATTTTAAAGTAACCTTGAAGACAAAAGTTAATTAAAATAGACTTATTGATGTTAAAATTTCAGAAGAAAAAAAAGTCAACAAATAATAGGTCATAAAAATTTGACCCAAAAACGTCAAAGGAACAATTTTTCAAGAAAAGATTAAATTAAATCTGAAAATTATGAATAACCTTGACGGCAAGAGTTAATCAGAAGAAGAAAATGTAAAACAAACTTTTAAAGAAAGAAAAGGTTCAGAAGACAGCTAACAGAAATTAGACTTAGTTTTTCTCCCCCTGGAAACAAACTCGGAGCTCCCCCTCAGAAGTTGTATCATTCTCCCCCTTTGCTTTTCAAGTAATGCTTCCTTTATGTTATCACTTGGATATAAAAGAATAAAAATGCTCAAGAAACAGAGATGGTCAGAGACTTCGGAATGTTTCTGGATAAAATCATCAGAAGTGATCAGAGGTTTCTGAACAGCTCTGAGATAATGAAAAATAAGAAATTTACATATTTATCATCCCCAACTTGCTGATTAAAAAATTAAAATGCTTCTCATCCAGAGCTTTTGTAAAAATATCAGCAAGTTGGTAATCAGTAGAGGCAAAAAAACATTTCTATTGTGCCCTTCTCTACATGATCTTTGATAAAATGATACCTGACATCAATGTGCTTTGTTTTGGAATGCTGAACTAGGTTTTCAGTGATGGCAATGGCACTCTCTGAATCACATAGGATAGGAATCTTATCATATATCAGACCATAGTCTCTGAGTTGAGTCTTCATCCAAATAACTTGTGAACAACAACTAGCATCAGCAACATATTCAGCCTCTGCAGTAGATGTTGAGACACAATTTTGTTTCTTGGATGTCCAGCTGATAAGTCTATTTCCCAAAAGTTGACAGCTACCAGAGGTACTTTTTCTGTCCAACTTACATCCTGCATGATCAGAATCTGTATATGCTATTAAATCAAACCCAAAAATTTTAGGATACCAGAGACCCAAAGAAAGAGTTCCCTTTAAGTATCTAAAACTTCTTTTGACAGCAGCCAAATGATATTCTTTTGGATTAGTTTGATATCGAGCACATAGACAGGTGGCAAACACAATATCAGGTCTACTAGCAGTTAAAAACAAAAGAGAACCTATCATACCTCTGTAGCCCGTAACATCTACTGGTTTCCCAGTAGAATCAGGACCTAGCTTCAAACTAGGAGAGATAGGTGTTTTCATAGGTGATGAATTGTGAAAGTGAAATTTCTTTAGCATGTCAGAAACATACTTTGCTTTGTTAATAAAAATACCATCGGCATTTTGTTTGACCTGGAGTCCGAGAAAGAATGTTAGTTCTCCCATCATACTCATTTCAAATTCCTTTTCCATCAATGCAGAAAACAAATCTACTTCAGTTTGATGAGTAGAGCCAAATATTATGTCATCCACATAAATTTGAACATTAGTTAACATACCTTTGCCTTTTTTGATGAACAGTATGGTATCAATCTTACCTTTCTCATAACCTTTACTGATCATAAACTTGGATAAACGTTCGTACTAGGCTCTGGGTGCTTGCTTTAAACCATATAAAGCTTTGTCGAGAAGACAGACGTATTCTGGATGACTTGCATCTTTAAAACCAGAAGGTTGTTCAACGTACACCTCTTCTTTGAGATAACCATTTAGAAATGCACATTTAACATCCATTTGATATACTTTAAAGTTTTTGTATACAGAGAAAGCCAGAAATAGTCGTATTGCTTCAAGTCTTGCAACAGGGGCAAATGTCTCGTCATAGTCAATGTCTTCTTCTTGACAATATCCCTTAGCCACCAGACGAGCCTTATATCTGATTACTATCCCGTATTCATCCTTTTTATTTCCGAAGACCCACTTAGTACCAATAGCAATTTTTCCTTTTGGTAAAGGTACTAAGTTCCACACCTTGTTACGTTCAAATTGAAGTAATTCTTCTTGCATAGCTTCCACCCAGCTTGGTTCTATCAAGGCTTCATGAACGTGCTTTGGTTCGATCATGCTAAGAAAGTTGACATAGATTGCTTCATTAGCAGTAGTTGATCTTGTTTTAATACCCTCAGATGGACTACCAATGATGAGATCTTGAGTGTGTGATTTAGTCCATCTTGTCATCCTTGTTTGTGGTACGTGTTGAGCCAGGACTTCTGTTTCTGTTTCAGAAGATTGAATAACGTCATTTGGAATTGTTGAATCTGAAATATTAGTACCTGAAATCTTCCCCTCAGATGAAGGTATAGAAGTAGCTTCAGATGAAAGTACAGAAGTAGCTTCTGGACTGTCATGTGATGAGATTGGAAGAGCAGAAGTGACAAGGGAACTTCCTTCAGAAACAGTAGGACCAGATAGAGTTATACCAGAGGTGTGAAGAACTTCAGGAATACTTAAAGATGGGATATTGGGTACTTGTTCTGAAAATATTTCTTCGCCCAGAAAATCTTGAAAAATGGCATCGATCTCGGATTCTCTAGAGCCTGAAAGATAATCAGAAGTCACTGTATTAAGTTTAAGTTCTGAAGTAGAATATTCAGAAGTTAGTTGGGTCTGATCATCAAAATCAATATTAATGCTTTCCATAACAGTCTTAGTACGTAAGTTAAATACTCGATAGGCTCTAGAGTTTAACAAATATCCTAAGAATTTAGCTTCATCTGATTTTGGATCAAATTTACCAAGTTTGTCTCTGTCATTCAAGATAAAACACCTGCAACCAAAAATATGAAAAAATTTGACAGAGGGTTTGCTTTTGTTGATAAGATCATAAGAGGTTTTGAGATGCCTCTTGACAGTTATAGAACGATTTTGAGTGAAACAAGCAGTGGCTACGGCTTCTGCCCAGAAATGAATGGGAAGACCAGAAGCTGCAAGCATCGTTCTGGCTGCTTCTACCAAGGTTCGGGTGCGACGTTTAACGACACCATTCTATTGAGGAGTGCGTACAACAGAGAAATTTTGTGTGACTCCATTTTCAACAAAGTATGCTTCAAGCTTGGCATTCTTGAATTCAGTACCGTTGTCGCTTCTAAGCTGTTGAATCTTCTGGTGTAGAAGAACTTGGATTCTAGTCATCATATTCTGTAAAACGATAGGCACCTTTGACTTTTGTTTTACAAATGCGAGCCAAGTATACCTGGAAATTTCATCAATAAGTACCAGAATATACTTTTTACCAGAGAGACTCTGAATTGCAATGGGACCACAAAGATCAACATGTAACAATTGTAGAGGACGAGTACAAGAATGATCACTTTTTGTTTTATGAGATGCTCGTTTAATTTTGCCCATTTCACATGCAGGACAGAGATGATCTTTTTGAAAGTGAACTTCTGGAAGACCAGTTACTAACTTTTGTTTGACAAGCATTTCAAGAGAGTCAAAGTTTAAGTGAGACATTTTATGATGCCATAACCACGCAACTTCACTCTTTTTGGAAATGAGACAGAGAAATTCCTTACCATCCTTGGATGTGAAATTCATCATATACAAATTAATTTTTCTGTCTGCTCTCCAGAGTTCTTCTCCTGCCTTAGAGAATAAGTAACAATGTTTTTCATCAAATACAACAAGTATTTTAGAATCACAAAGTTGACTTACACTTAATAAATTATGTTTCAGTCCAGAAACATGAGCTACTTTTGATAAGGTAATGTTACCTTCATGTAGAGTACCGTAGCCTTTTATTTCACCCTTACCATTATCTCCAAATGTTACAGCTCCACCACATTTGTCTTTGAATTGGGAGAGTAAGTTTTTCGTTCCAGTCATGTGCCTCGAGCATCCGGAGTCAAGATACCAGATATGCACACGCTGCTTCTGCAATCATAATCAGAGTTTTTTCGGTACCCATCTCATTATGGGTCCTTTAATGTTAGTTTTGTCAAACTTTTTAACTTGCTCTTGATTTGATTTAGCAGGAGGTTGAGGATTATTCTTTGCAGTTTTTATCTTATTATTTTTCTTTGGTTTATTTTTGAAGTACGAGAAGTTAGCATTTGACTGATCAGAGGTACGCAAGAAAAATTGTTTTAATTTTAAGAACATAGAAAAACAACATTCAGAATTCTGAGACAGAAAAGATTTTATTGATTTTTCATTAAGATAACGAGAACTACAATTTTTCTTAATACTATCTTTTCTAGTATCAGTAGTTCTACAGAACTTCCTATCTAGACTAGACTTATTTTCAGAATCTGAAATGTTCTTCAGCGGAGGCTTCCTCTGAGATACCTGCTTAGGAGTTTTCGAAGTTACTGAAACAGGAGCAGATAGATTAGATTTCCATTTTCCCTTTTGAACATAAGTAAACTTTGGAAGATTGGATTTTGGAGACAGTTTATATTTCAATTTTTTTTTGAGATTTTCTTCTTTCTCAAGTTCAAGACTGGATTTGGCTTTAATACACATCTTTATGAAGTCTGGATGAATAGATACAGATTTTCTCTGTTTTATTGAAGAAGCAGAGAGTATCGGTATGCCACAATGTTTTTCAACATTTTTATCAGAGGCTCTGATTTCCAGAGATTCATTAGTATATCAGAAAGGGGCATCTATATTTTTGATGACCTCTGGAGACTTAGTGTAAATAGATGGAGATTGATTTTCTAAATTAGAAAAGTATTTTTCAAAATTATCAAAGAAATCTTCACCTTGATCATCAGTCTCCCAAGGATATGTGATTACTTCCAAATTATCTTGAGATTCAGAAAGATGTAAGTCTATTAAAGAACAAGGAGATATTTCTGGATTTTTCTTTGAAGAAATTTGCAAAACATTTTCATGTTCAAGTTTGAAACATTTATCCAGAGTTGAGAGAATATCATTTTCAAAACTAAGTCGTAACTCTTCTTCTACTTGTGTAGGAATAAAAGCATCAGCTTCTGGTTTCAAAGTTATATGAGCATTCAAACCAAATTTGAAAATATCATCCTTCTTCTGAATTTTATTCATATCAACGTTTGTTTTTCCAGATGAATATATAATATTTTTGAACTTGAGTTTTCGTTGATGATGACCATTTTCATATTTTGATCGTTTGAAGTTTGATTTTGCATATAAAGTTGGAAACACTGGCTTCTGTTCTTGTCCCATACAGAAAACAGAATCTAAGGTAGACCTTTTCTCACACGTGTAGGGATCTAAATCCTCAAAACCAAGTCCAGATCTCCCTACTTGTGTATTAATTTTGTTGTGAACTTTTTGTGCATCCAAATATGTTTTGATTTGCAGCCTTTTGTTTTGAAGTTCAACATGTAAAAATTCTCTCTCTTTTTGAAAATAATTTTTAAGTGCTACAGAATTTAATCTGTCACTTTCTTTAGCTTGAATCTCCTTATCTTTTTCTTCCAAAAGTTTTTTAAAATTTAAGTTCTCCTTTTTAAGCTTAACTTCAATATTTTTTAGAGTCGTGGAAATCTTTTCTTTTTCAGTGCTTAGTTCCAGTTTTTCTTCTGTTAAAATATCCATCTCCCTTTTATAGATATCTCTTTCCCTTTGTGTTGTAGAAAGATCTTTTTCAATGCTTTTTCGTAATTTCTTTTCAATTGTGAGCTTTTGTTTTAGTTCTTCAAAGTTATTTGATAAAAGCACAATTGTGTTTTCAAGTTCGGATGATTCAGAGAAAGTACTAACCGGTGATTCAGAAGGTTGATCTTCTGACTCATTTGTCTTTGCCATCCCACAAAACATGGCCTCGTCACCACTAGACTCATCTCCTAGCCAGTTTTCTTTCTCAGCATAGTGAGCTCTTTCAGTGACATTGTACTTGTATTTGTTCTTGTAGTACGTCTTGTCTTTATCCAGAGTTCCTCTGCAATCTTTAGAGTAATGTCCTGGCTTGCCACATCTGTAGCATACATCCTTCTTCTTCATCTCATCTACTTTCTTCTCTGCGTCAGATTTCTCAGTTCTCTGAATCTCTTGTTTGAGAGAATTAGTAGATCGATCAGATCTTCTGTTTCCCTGGAATGATCTATTCCCAAACCTATTAGTGAATTATTTGGTAATAAGAGCCAAAGAATCAGCAAAGGCTTTGATTTCATCATCAGAGTCAGAATCATTCTCTGGAATAGCCTCTGATATGAAAGCCTTGCCTTTTTTTGTCCTTTCTTCACTTCTTGTTCTGGTCGTTCCCTTAGATTCAGAGATCAAGGCCAGAGGTCCACCCATAGTTATTTTCTTCTGAGCAACCTCTTTCTCATGAGCTTGCAATGTACCAAAAACATCATGCAGAGTCCATTGCTCAAGATCTTGATTTGCTTGAAGGGACATAGAAAGATTTGACCACTCTGAATTCAATCGTTTAAGAAATAGAACGTTGTTGTCTTCTTGTGATCGAATAATATCACATCTTTTACATAGATTTATTAAAGAATTAAATCTATGATAGGTCTGTTTCAGAGACTCTTCAGGATTGGCTTGGAAGCTGTTATACTCGTTCAGAGCTTGAACTCTTCTGTTTTTCTTCATTTTAGCACCACCTTCCAGAAGGTTTTCTAATTGATCCCAGAATTCTTTGGCAGTATCATAGGAATCCAGAGATTGATAAATCTCATTTGGAATAGCCATGATAAGAAGAGTTTTTGCCTTTTTGGTTAGTTCGACTTTGGACTTTTCCTCATCAGACCAATTTCCCCTCAGCTTTGGAACTTTTTGAGATGGGACTTCATCAGTATTAGTAGTGGAAGGAATTCTTGGAATTGTGGTCATTGGTACGAAGGGACCATTTTGGACAATAGGATAGAGTTCTGTATCCAATCCTTCATAGAAATTTATCATTCAAATTTTCCATTGTGGATATTGACCACGAATGAGAGTAGGAGGTTTGGTCAGTGAACCGGAGGTGTAAACAACATTCAAATTTGAATTCGCCATTTTAACAGAGAACAGAGAAACGAGAGGGGAAATTTTTTTTGACGATTATATGAAATTTAGAACAATTAAATTTCAATTGAATTGAAAATTATGTCAATATCCTTCAAAATTAACCACAATTACCACTATTTTGGAGAAAATTGATATGAGATTATCAAATTCTCGTAGAACAGGGTAGAATTATGAACCGTAGTATAAAACTGAAAGATCATGTACTGTAGAAGAGGGATTTTTCCAAATGGAAGAGATCAAATAATCAAAAGTTTGATTAGATGGCTCTGATACCAATTGTTGGAACCCAGATCCCTTTCTAAATAGTTAATTGAGAGATTTGTAAATCAAAGTATAAGCGGAAGCAATTCAAATCAATTAACCATAGTAATTATCAAACAAACAGTAAGTAAGAAATTGTGAAGAACAGACTGCGTTTGTATTGATAACCTTGAAGATCGGTTACAAAATACTGGAATTAGACGCACAATATGTTCTGCTTTCAATCGACAATTTTACAATCAAAGAACTGATTTATTTATACTATTACAATGAATATAAAGTCAGCAATCTAACCAGTTACAAACTGACACATAAGCAGGTAGGAGCGTATAATAGAATTCAGTTGTAAACGGAGACGCACTAGGTAAGAGTGTGCCACGTCATATCATACTTCCATCTTATGGTTCATACTTCTTAGGTCTAACGTCATTCTTCAGCGTTCAACATACCAAGTTCGCTGATTAAGATATTAAATATAGTCTCATCAACAGGCTTAGTAAACAGGTCAGCGAGCTGATATTTAGTGGATATAAAATGAAGTTCAACCTCACCATTCATGACATGATCTCTGATAAAGTGATATCTGATCTCGATATGCTTGGTTTTCGAGTGAAGTACAGGGTTATTAGCGATAGCAATAGCACTTGTGTTATCACAATTGATAGGGATTTTAGAGAGCTTGAGGTCATAGTCTCTGAGTTGGTTCCTCATCCATAGGATTTACGCACAACAAATTCCAGCGGCTAAGTATTCATCTCCAGCGATTGATGTGGACACTGAGTTTTGCTTTTCACTTCTCCAACTTACCACCTAATAGCTGACAGCCACCAATGGTGCTCTTCCTATCAATCTTGCAACCTGCAAAATCACTATCAGAGTAACCAATTAGATCGAACCCTGAGCCTTTGGGATACCAAAGACCCAAATTAGGAGTTCCTTTCTGATATCTGAATATTCGTTTTATAGCGATCAGACGGGATTCCATGGGTTCAGCTTGATATCTAGCACAGAGACAGGTAGAATACATGATATCAGGGCGGCTTGCTGTAAGATAGAGCAGAGAGCCTATCATTCCTTTATAGGTAGGAACATTAACAGGTGTTCCATTTGGATCTTTGTTGAGTGTCAGAGGAGGTAACATAGGGGTTTTCATTGAAGAACTTTGAGTCATCTCAAACTTCTTCAGCATATCATTAACATACTTACTCTAACATATTAAAAATGCCTTTCTCAGATTGCTTAATCTGTAGACCAAGAAAATATGTTAGTTCAACCCTGATACTCATTTTATATTCTTTCTTCATGCATTCAGCAAAACGAGTATAGAGTTTAGGATTAGTAGAACCAAAGATGATGTCATCGTGATAGATATCAGAAGTAGCTTCAAAAGAATACTAGGTTCTGAAAAGAAAGATTCAGAAGTCTGAAGACAAGTGAAGTAAAGCCTAAGGCATAACTTCTGAAGTGACTACTTCAGAAGTTTTGAAGATTCTGAAGAAGTTCTGAAGAGGATTCTGAAGACACTTCTGAAGAAGTTCTGAAGATGTTCAGAAGCAGTTCTAAACATGTCTGTTATTTTTGTACTGTATCTTTAGCATTTCCATTTGTATATAAATAGATAGTTTGATAGGTTGTCATAACTAATGTTGATAGATAGAGTTTGTAAAGATACACATATTGTAATACAGTTCAGTGATTAATACAACCTACAACTTCAGTGATCCAATTCTTGTTCTTGTTCTTTAATCTTTCTACATTCTTGATTGTTTGGGATCTAACAATTGGTATCAGAGCCAATTCATCTGCTCTTGACATTCAGAGAAGAACTTGTCAGATCTGACAGTTCTTGATTTTCTTGATTGATAAGTTCAAGATTCAATTTCAGGTGAATTCTCGATCTATTTCAAATCAAAGATGTCGAAAGAAATCGTCTCCATCGGATCAGAAACTAAACCACCAACTCTGTTTTTGGGTGAATATCATCAGTGGCGAATCAGGATGATTCAATTCTTGGATAATATTGATGAAGCTCTAATGCAATCGATCATAAATGGCCCTCTGGAGGTCTATGTGGAAATACCATCAGTACCAAGAACTGAGTCAACTCCTGAGATACCTGCATCGAGAAAGCTCAAGCTAAAATTGACAAAAGGGCATTAACTCTTCTTACAATGGCCATTCCTAATGAGATATTCAATAGGGTAGATAGTTTAACATCTGCCAAAGCCATGTGGGAAGAGGTTGAAGCTCAAATGCAGGGTAGTACAAAGGCCCAAACACAAACATTGAATATCTGTGTGGATACTTATGAAAACTTCAGGTATAAAGAAAATGAATCTATTACAGAGACTTATCACAGATTCAACAATATCCTGAATGATCTGAGAAGAAATGGTGTTCAGAAATCAAACTCTAAGATAAATAATAAATTTTTGAACAACTTGGGTAATGAATGGTCAAGTTTCTCTGACAACATGTTTACTAGAAATCTATCTAGAAAATCCATTCATGATGTCTATGGCATTCTGTTTCAACAAGAAGACAAAATCAAGACTAGACAGAATGAACAAAAGCAGGCAAATGAAACAGTAGCCTTGTTGAGCAAGAAGTATAATAATTCTATGACCATTTCTGCTAAAAGCAAAATCTGTGAGATCCCAGAAACAAATTTGTGTACTGGGGATGAATCAGATGAAGAACTTAAGAAAATTTCTGATAATATTGCTTTTATGACAAGGCAATTTACTCAAAGATATAATCAAAAATATCAGAACAAACCAAAATCTGAAGTTGGTCTCAAGAAAAGTCAAGATGATGGTCAAACTGAGACATCTGAACCAGCAAGATGCTTTAATTGTGGTAAGCCTGGTAATTATGCAAGACAGTGCAAAATGCCCAAAGTAAAAAACTCAGGCTACTATGAGAAAAAACATCTTCTTGCTAAGAAGAAGGAGCTAAATCCAGCTTTGGTGACCAAATATGAAGAGGATTGGTTAAACTGGAGTGATGGTGAATATGATGAAGAAGTAGCTCACTATGTCTCAAACTGCTATATGTGCCAAATGGAAGAAGAAGATAAACATGCACATGATTCTGAGGTAATTTCTTCATCTTCTTAACTAAATTCTGAAATAGATTACTCTTCTGAACCAAATTCTGAACAACTTTCTGGAGATTCTGAAATGCAAAATCAAGTTCAGAATATGTTTTCTGAATTTGAAAATCTCAGAAACAGAATTAAAGGTGAAAGAATGTTGGTAAATCAATTCAGAGCTGAAAGTCAAATCTATAAATAAAATTGCCAAGAAGCTGAACAAACTCTTGAAAAAATTTCTGAAGAAAAATTATTGTTAAAAGAAAAGATGGAAAGTTTACAAAAAGATATCATAAATGAAAAATCTGAAAAAGAAATTATGAATGTTAAAATGAACTTTCTGAATCAAGAAAGACTTGATCTTTACAAAAAGATTAAGGAATTGGAAGATCTGAACTTTAAAAGAGGACAAACTGAACAGACTTTAAATATTTTGACAAACCAGGCTCAGAACTCAAAATTTTACAACATAAAGGTAGGATTGGGATATAATGAAAGTCAAATTCTGAAAAAGGCACCTGCAAATCTTTATGATTATTCAAAAATGAAATTTTTTAATGAAACAAACACAGGTGTCATATCCAAACCTGTTAATCTTTCTTTGCCTGAAAGAATTCCTTTTAGAAAATCAGAGACTCTATTTTCTGATGAAAAACCTCTTAATTCTGGCAAAACAGAGACAATTTCTGAAACAGAAGTAATGCATAAAAACATTACAAACATTTCTGAACTTACTTCTAAATCAAAAATTGTTTCTGAAGAAAAATCTGAACCATCTATTAAAACTGAAAAAGTTTCTGAATTATCTTCTGAACTCACTTCTGAAAGTTCATCTAAAGTTCTACAAGTATATAATTTAGATAATAAATCAGAACTTGAAGAAAAATATGATGAATTCTCAGATGTTGAATCTTTACTAGATAATAATGAAAATTCAGAAAATATTTTTGATAATTCTGATGATGAGTCTAAAAATATTTTACATCAAAAATCTTTTGCATCTAGCATGACTCAGGATAAGTTCTCAGATTTAATGAATGCTTCAGATTCAGAAGATGATGAAGATCCTATGGTTCAGGTTATTGATAAAGATGGATATTTGGTATACAAATTACAATAAAAAATAACTGAAGGGGAAATTTTAAAATCTGAAGCACCGAAAGTACCTTCTGACACGTTTAATACTGTTTTTCTGAAATCAGAATTTCTGAAAACTGAAATTTCTTCTACTTCATCAAATGATACTCCTATATCCACAAAAACATTTTTATCTTCCATATCATCATCTGATTTTGTAACCAGAGTTAAAAAGTTTGAAAAAAGACAATGTTCAAATACAACTTCTAAAGTTCATAATTCCAATCCTAAATCTGAAGTTAAAACTAAAGTAAGTAAAAGAATTTGTTATACTAATCCTCATTTCTTATCTTTTACAGAGCTATCCACTTTAGTTTGGAGAAAGAAAAGTGAAAAATTATCAAAGACTGACAAATTAGATAGTTTTTCAAATTCAAAGAAAATTGATGTACCAAAGATTAATAAAGTGAATAAAAGAACTACTGTTGACAAATCAAATAATGTTGATTCTTGTTCATCTACTGCTTTATTAAATATTCTGAAGAATCATATTCACTGCAATAACTGTGGTCATCATAATTTTCATCTAAACTCCAAAACAAATAAGACAACTCTTGAGAAATCAATTTAAAAAATTTAAGCTACATTGGCAAACAAATATAAAAATAAAAAGAAACTTCAAAATTATTCTAAAAATGACAAATTCAAAAGTTCTGAACAAACTTCTGAATTTCAAAAGATTAAGTCAAAGTTCAGAAATTCAAAGTTTTTGACTAATCTCAAAGGCCCATTCTTAAATGGGTACCTAAATCTCAATAATCATTTTTGCAGATATGTCATGTGTGGGTCTTAGATTCTGGATGTTCAAGACACATGACACCTTTCAAAGAACTTTTAACTGATTATCATGAAAGTGTTGAGGAACAGTTAGCTTTGGAAACAATGCAAAAGGTTATGTGAGAGGATATGAAACTTTTTCCAAAGGAGATGTTAAAGTGATGAAGGTTTTCTATGTGGAAGGTCTTAAACATAATCTCTTCAGTATAAGTCAATTCTGTGACAAGTTTTGGAAGGTAAATTTTGATATAGACTACTGTCATGTTCTGAGTTCATCAAACAAAAATGAGTTAACTGCTTATAGAGATGGAGATATCTACACTGCAAATGGTCAATTACAAGGAGTTTGTTACATTTCCACAACTATGAGAAATGATAGTTGGCTTTGGCATAGAAGAATGTCACATCTGAACTTCAAAGCCATTTCTGAACTGGAAAGACACAACTCTGTAAGAGGACTACCAAAGATCAAATTTGAAAAGAATTCTTTATGTTCTGCATGTGAACTAGGGAAGCTCAAAAGAAGCTTCCATCCTCTGAAAATGCTATCTTCATGTAAAGCTCCACTTGAAATGCTACATATGGATTTGTGTGGACTAATGAAGACTCAAAGTATGGGTGGAAAGAAGTATATTCTTGTGATTGTAGATGAATATTCAAGATATACATGGGTTGAATTCTTAAGAATCAAATCTGATACTTCTGAAATACTCATTCCTTTTCTGAAGAAAATACAAGTTCTTCTTCAACTACCAGTTCAAAAGATCAGAAGTGATAATGGCACAAAATTTTTTAGAATCTGTTGGTATAGCACATAATTTTCCGCTGTCAGAACTCCCCAACAGAATGGTCTTGTTGAAAGGAAAAACAGAACTTTGGTAGAAGCAGCAAGGACCATGCTGGCATATTCTGAACTTCCTTAATCTCTGTGGGCAGAAGCAATTGCAACTGCATGTTTTACTTAGAACAGGACAATTCTGAATAGAAAACTACTTAAAACTCCTTATGAAATTATTAAGCAAAGAAAACCCTCTGTTGATTATTTTAAAAAAAATTGTTGCAGGTGTTTTCTTCTGAATGATACACAACATCTGGATAAATTTGCACCTAAGGGTACAGCTGGTATCTTTGTTGGGTATTCTCAAAGATCCAAAGCATACAGAGTACTTATCAAAGGAACACAAAGAATCGTTGAGACTTCAAATATTAGATTTCATGAGCCAACAGTGACTTCTGAACAAGACAGTTCAGAACTCAAGCTTAACCAAGTTTCTGAAATTTTGGATCCAGAAAGCAACAAGACAAATCACACTTCTGAATCTAAAATTTTTCTTAAATCAAATTTAGATACTTTATGTCAAGACTTGTTTGATATTTCTGTGAATGTTTCTGCAGATTATCAAAATCCTTCTTTACTCAGAAGTATTCTAGAACAGGAATCTACAGAACCTACAATATCAAATACTTCTGGACCACCTATCTCAACCTCAAATTCATAATTTCCCATTTCTGAACTTGTACAAATTATTTCAGAAACAGTGCAAGTTAATTCTGAACCTGATGTTCCTGTTTCTGAAACTATGCACATTATTTCTGAACCAGTACAACATATTCAAATTGAGGGGGAGACTTCAGATCTACATTCAGCTATCAACCATGATACTGAAACTCAAGCAATCATTGATGATTATGATTCATTTAACAATATTTCATCTGTTCAATCATTTAACAAATGGACATCAAATCATCCACTTCACCAGATTATTGGTGATGCATCAAAATGTGTACAAACAAGATCAGCCACAGCAAATGAATGTCTGTATGTGTATTTTTTAAGCAGTATGGAACCCAAAAAGCCATATGAAGCCCTTCAAGATCCAGACTGGATTTTAGCTATGCAGGATGACCTAAATCAATTTGAAAGAAATAAAGTCTGGAGATTGATTCCAAAACCAAAAGGTAGATCAATCATTGGCACCAAATGGGTTTCAGAAATAAAAAGGATGAACATGGATTTGTTGTGAGAAACAAAGCAAGACTAGTAGCTAAAGGGTATTGTCAACAAGAAGACATTGATTATGATGAAACTTTTGCTCCTGTTGCAAGACTAGAAGCTATCAGAATTTTTCTTGCATATGTTGCTCACAAAAATATGAAAGTGTTTCAAATGGATGTTAAATGTGCATTTCTGAATGGAATTCTTCATGAAGAAGTGTATGTTGAACAACCAAAAGGCTTTGTATGCAAAGATTTGCCAGATCATGTTTACATTTTGGACGAAGCCTTATATGGACTAAAACAAGCACCTAGAGCATGGCATGACACTCTCACAACTTTTCTTCTGAATTCCAAGTTCAAAAGAGGTACTGTTGATACAACTTTATTTCTGAAAAAGGAAGGTGATGATATGATCTTAATACAAATATACGTAGATGATATTAAATTTGCTTCTACAAATCGAAAATTTTGCAGAAATTTTGAGAAAATCATGCAAACTAAATTTGAAATGAGTATGATGGGAAAGTTAACATTTTTTCTTGGTCTTCAAGTAAAACAACTACCCACTGGCATATTCATTAATCAATCTAAGTATATTTCTAATTTACTTAATAAGTTTGACATGACTGACTGTTCTAGTATTCAAACTCCAATGGCCACTGAAACAAAATTAGAACCTGATTTGAATGAAAAATCTGTTATTTGTGCTAGATATCAAGCTAATCCTAAGGAATCTCATCTTCTTGCTACTAAAAGAATCCTTAGATATCTCAATGGTTCTCCTTCATTGGGACTTTGGTACCCAAAGGATTCTGGTTTTGAGCTAACATCTTTCACAGATGCAGATCATGGCGGTTGCAAACTAGACAGAAAAAGTACATCCGGATCATGTCAATTTTTAGGTGATAGACTTGTGAGTTGGTCTTCAAAGAAGCAAAATTGTGTTTCAACTTCTACTGCAGAGGCTGAATATGTTGCTGCGGCAATTTGTTGCTTACAAGTTATTTGGATGCAAACACAATTAAAAGTCTATGGCTACACATTCAAACAGATTCCTCTATATTGTGATTCAAAAAGTGCCATAGCAATTACTGCAAATCCCGTTCAACATTCAAAGACTAAGCACATTGATGTTAGATATCATTTTATCAAAGATCATGTTGAAAAAGGTAATATTGAAATTTTTTTGTTCAGGCTGATTATCAATTAGCTGATTTATTTACCAAAGCACTTGATGAAAAACATTTTATTTTTTTGGTAAGTAAATTAGGTATGATGAATATGTCTGTGTAAGTATTAAGCATCAATTCCAATTTAAAAATTTTATGCTCTGAGTTTAATTTATTCAAATTTCTGAGAAATCTTACCTTCAGAATTTCTGTAGTTAAGTTTTCAGAATTTTTTTTTCTAACTCAAAGCCATAATTTTCAAACAAATTGATTGTCTTATAATACTTGATTTTTTTTTCATTTCTCTATCTTTTATTTCTAACAATTTTGATGTCTAGCATTGTTTAAGGGGGAGAATCATAATGATTCTTGATTCAAGGGGGAGATAAACTCAAATTCAAGTCTTTCCCACTTCTCTATTAACATTCAAGATCTGAAATGGAGGATAACACATTAAATTGTACACAACTGAAGGATCTGGACAAACTTGTGAAGATAAACTGTTTTTCATATTGTTCAAACCTATTTCTGACTTATTCAAATGTTATACATTTTTCAGAAGTTTGTAGTTTTAAATGATTTTTATGATTTTGAAGTATTCCAAGTCCAGTTCTGAACTTATTTCGAAAGTTCTGAAGTATTTCTGAACCATTTCATTCAAACTTTCGAACTTATTCTCAGAAGTTTTGAACTTCTTCTGAAATTTTTTGAACTTGTTCTCAGATTTTTTCTTCCCGTTATAAAGACTAAATGTGTGCCACATGTTTTAATTTCATTGGCTAATCCTTAAGCACGTCGATTAAACGGTTCATTTATCCGAATAAATGATGATTACTACTCTAATCACTCTTACTTTTGGCCACGTGTCCATCCATGACTATTCAGTCATTTATAATTCATGATTCATCTTCGTCTTCACTTTCTAGCAATCTTTCCCTCCGAAATATTTCCCTGTTCATTGATCTTCATTCAAACTCAAATTTCTCATCATTTTCAACTATGTCGACTTCCAATGTTCAATCCGCAAAGTCTCGTTTCAGTGACAGTAATGGATCATCCAGCAATGATTCATTCAAAATAGTTCCTAAGAAGATAATGGTTGGATCGATGGAGATCAATCTAGATGATGAACAGATTCTAAAAGATACTGCTACTACTGAGATTTCTGAAGTTGGACCATCAAATCCAAACCCCAAATCAAAACCTAACCCTAACCCGCGATCTGACAAATTGGGGAAACTCAAATTGAACCCATTGAAGTGGCTTCTGAGTCAAATGTTGGTGTTGCTGACTCTCAATCTCGTGCACAAAGTAGTGATGGTCCTCATTTTTCCAAACTATATGTACCTGAAGAGAAACTACTTGAAAGCAAGAAGAACAACTGCGCCTTGAATCTAAAGTCTACTGATTTCAATGAAGATCAAATGATCCTAATTGAAATTCTGAAAAAACATCCACTTCGAGCCTTGATATCCAGGATATATTTGGTCCCTGCTTCTTATCTGCAACAATGGTGGTTTCACGCAGAAGTTGATGAAGAATCAAATGATATCTCTTCATATGTTCATGGCTACAGAGTCTGCATTTATGTTGAAGACATTAGAAGTATACATTTTCTTCCTAAGGAGGATGAAGTTGTTGGGAAAACTTCATTTGATCCTATTTCATCATTTTCTAAGATGATCTTAGACTTTATGAAGTTAGGATACTCTAAACAATTAAATGCATTAAGCTCATTCAGAAGGAAGTGTTTACCCCCTATTTGGTATTGCTTATTCACAATTCTGAACACTTGTCTATCTAGTAAAAGCTCAAGTCTGGATCAAGCATCAACAAATGGGAGAATAATTTTTCATGGAGTAGCATTCAACAAGCATTATGATTATGCTTCTCTTATTTTTGATGAACTCAAGTCTGCAGTTTTGAAGAAGTCTACTTACAACTACATACCCTTTCAAAGATTCTTTCAAACCTTCATCAAAGGGGCTATGAAAGCTGTTCCTGCAATTCCTGTTCTGACTCATGAGGTACATGTTCCCCTTTTCTCAATGGATAATCTCAGACCACCAAATGCTAAACTACAATTTCCAAATGCTTTACCATTACAAAGTTACTTACTTGCACTTATAAAATCATCAAATAGATTCTTAAGTGAGTATTGTAAACCTACCTAAACCAGTAGTCTCTTCCCCTGATTCTATCAAGAGTGGTGAGCATCGTGAGGTGTCTAGAATTCCTAGGCAGAGTGGGGAGACTGTTCATGGGGGAGAACAACCTCATGGTGTGAAGAGGAAAAATGAAAATGAGAGGTTGGGTAGAAGGGTCAAAAAAAGAACTGAAGAGGGGAGATCACAAGTAAAAAATAAAGAAACTTGTGAACCAACTGATCTAAGTCGGGCACCCACATCATCTATTACTCCACACTCTTTGGTGGGTAATATTGAAAAAGCCAGTGAGCCAATGACAAAACTTGTTAACCCCATCCAGCCACTCACCCATCTCTCAACAGAAGGGTGTTTCAATAACACATATGGGGCAAGCAGCTAATCTACCAATAGGTTCCCATTTGGAAGAACCTATTATTGAAAAAGAAGGATATATGTCCCCCCTTCACAGTTTCGAGCACTTTGAGTCTGAGAGTCCACTCAACTTTAGGCCTTCTGAACCACTAAATGTGGATTTTATTCACACAAGCACACATCTTTCAGATGTCCACAAGCAAAGTGTTAGTCATTTTGTTACAACAACCACAGATATGCCTATTACAGGGTATCAAGGATTGGTTGGAAGACTTGGTGGAGTGAACATCACCAAAGCTCCATTAACAGAATCACAAGTGGTTCATGATGTTGTGGCATCTACAGGCCAGCCTTCTTCTGAAGGACTGCAAACAAGACAATTTGTTGGTCTTGGACATTTTCCCTCATCTTCTGAATTCTCTGAATTCAAAAATTTCTGTACTTCTGAATTTGCAAAGATTCAGAAGGACATTAAGGAATTGACGGATAAAAACTATAAGGTGATGGAGGAGAGGTTGGATGGACAGGAGAAGAAAGTGGTGGATAAATTGGATGAATTTCAACTTGCAACTGTGTCTAATCTCAATAATTTTCCAAAGGCTATTCTGGATTCTTTTTCTGAAGTTATTTCCACAGTTCAATCCTTAAAGACTTCTATGCCATCTTCTTCTACTCAGACAGCATCTTCTGAATTTGCAACAAAGGATGATATATCCATTCAGAATTCTCAAGTCTCCTTGACCAATCGTATTTCTGCATTGGAGTGTGGCTCTCAGGCAAAGACTTTAAAGCGTAGTCTTGATGATCAAGATGATCCTGATAATCAAGAGAGGGAGAAGAGACAGAAAGTCTTTGAAGATGATGCAATTCCACAAGGTCAAAATTCTGAAAAATCTTCTAAAGAAGCTCAAGTTCAGACTTCTGAACGATCTTCTGAGAAAACTTCTGAAGAAGTTTAGAACATTGAAATCGATGAAATTAATAAAACTTCTGAAGCAATAGATGATATTTTACATGCAGAAGATGAAGGTTTAGAAGCTGAAAAAGTTACTTTTGAAGACAATATGGAAGAAGGATATGAGACTGAGAAAGTATCTCTGGATTCTGAAAACAAACTCAGTTCTGAAGACACAGATGTTATTCCTGACCCAAATGAAGAAATGTTGAATGAGTACCTTGCTTTTTGTTGGTCCCAATAAGGGTCTACAAGAGTTAAATATTAAGTAAACAGTTTGTAGAAGGGGGGGGGGGGTTGAATACAAACACCCAGATTTTGGTTGTTAAATGAGTTTATAGATAATAAACAAATTTACAGTTACAAGCGGAATAAGAACAAGTTTAACACCTATTCTATTGTAACTAAGAAACACTAAGTTTGATGCACAAGAAGATGAAAGAAAGAATAAAGACGGTATGGGTTAGAAGCATGCATTTAAGATGAAGAAGATATCTCCATCTTATTTATACCCGTTTGCATTTAATGCAAGACAAAAGGTATATGCCACGTGTCAAGCTTGGATAGCAAGCTTGTTCTTGCTAATAAGATAGCCATGCTTTTGGCCGAATATGAACAGTACCGTATCCGATATGATGGGGACATAAGAGACCAGTCGTACGTCCTTTTCTGACATGGTTCTAGGTTTGACTTTTGTGCATCGAGGATAAGATCAATCTTTAGTCTTGCAGAGGAAGCTTCATTTGATCGCTGACACTGAATTTTCAAGGATGTACTTCAGTGTTGCTGAGGCTTCACAAGACTTCACACTCTGAGTAGATAATCGCTGCTATCGCTGAACCGCTTCAGGTCACTTAGCTGATTATCTCTTTCTTTAGCTTTGGTCTTCGACTTTCGTTGAATGGTCTTTTGGTGTGATAGCTGATCTTCAGGTCTTCAGAGATAAGCTTGTTGTTCCTTGATCTTCAGCGATCGCTGATGGCAATCAGCGTATGCTATCGCTGAATTTGAACAGAAGCCTAACTAAGGAATTTCACTAAGTATGTTAAAAGAATCATATTCAAATAATTGAGAGGAGTTATGATCAACAATCTCCCCCTATTTGATTATGATTAAGCAACATAGGAAAATTGCTTTTTAAAAGATTAGCAGGGACTTATAAAATTTGAAATAAATTTTCTAAGTACTAATCTGTAAGATCTTTTTCAGCTAATCTATTATCTGAATTGAGTTTCATTTATAAGGATATGAAATCACAATTTTACAAGTAGAAAAGCTTAAAGAACATTCACTGATTGAACTTTCAGAGTGAAAGTTCAGTAAGCTAAGAAAAGTTAAGAAAATAGAACTCTTATGTTCATTGTCCCTTTTACTATTTTCAGGGATCTTTTCAGTACTGGGATGGAGTAAAGTACTCTGATTGAATTTCATTAAATATAATCTGAAGGAATTACAGAGAAATGAAATTACAATAATAAAAGTTAAGTACTTGTACACTGAAGAAAATATTACAAAGGAATAAAAAGCTACTACCAATCAGAGAGGCTCACATTTCTTCTTTGTAACTCATGTTCAAAAAGCATCTTCTGTCTGATTACCAGAGGGTCATTAGACCAGCAGTAATAGTATAAGATTTTTATGAAACGAGTAGGGGCCTTATGAATTTCCTTGTTTCTGAAGAAACGAAGCTGTCTTTCATTATCCAAGAAAATCATGCCAGATTCAGGGAGCAAGATGACTTCAGTTTCTTCATATATTCGATCCGTAGGAAGAGTGGTATTCAGCATTGAGATATCAGGGAGCGTCATATGACTGATGATGCTTTCAAGATCAAATTTGACACTATGTTCATTTCTTGAGCTTGGGCCTTCTTCAGAGGTTGATCTTCTTTTCTTAGATAATTTAGGGAGAGAGGGAACTTGTACATGTTGTGACATTCTCTGTAGCAACTGATTCAACTCATCTTCTACCACATTCTTGAACTTGGATTTGGAACCCTGAATGGCATCTCTGATTACGAGCCATTCAGTGTATCCATATAATCTTAAGAATTTTGCTTCTTCTCTATCTGTTCTGGATGGCCTTGTCATTCTTACATATACCTTTGGACCACCTCTGTTGGAGTGTCACCCCTGGATAGTTGCGTGAATGATTTTGGCATCAGATCTTCGAAAGTTCAGCATCTCTATGCTCCAATCCAGTTCTTTGTCTTTCTGAGTTGTGGCTACAGTGGTTAATGCAGTGAGAATCTTCTGTTGAGCGAGAATGGGATCTACATTCAGGTTTTCTTGTGCAAGTTCTTTCTGAGCAAGAGCTGCAGCGAGCCGTTCACTCTTTTCCAATTGTTCTTTGGCCGTTTTGTCTTTTGCTGAGTCTTCCCTGAGAATCTTCCTTGCTAGAGCAAGATCATTCTCGGTTTGCTTTATTTCTTCATCTCTGATCCTCTGAGCTTCCAATGCTTTTTCTCTCTCTTCTTTGGATAGAAAGTAGAATTCATCTACCAACCTGATTGGTACAACGTTTATTGGGTCTTCATGGGGTACCCTTATTCTTTTGGATTTGAATTCCCTTAGGAATTTTATTCGCCTTTCTTCCTCTTCAGGCTCGCTTATGATCTGCTTCTGAACGCGACGTCTGGGAATGAGGCCTTCTTCTTCCTCAGAGTCAGTTTCCACTATGTACATAAACTGCTCTTCAGAATAAGGTTCCCTCCTTGTGGATGAGTCCTTTGGGGGACAGTGACCACTGAGGGAAGGAGAGAAAGAAGGAGATTAATCAGAGAGAGGGTTTGAAGGAGGAGAGGTTATAGAGGGGGTTTCAGAGAGAGGAGTAATATAAGGGATAAGCTGAAGAGATACCTTGTCAGCGGTCTCCCCCTCTGTTTGTGGGATTGGGGCATCAAGATCAACCACTTTATGTGATCCTTTGCCTAAGGGACCAGATCCGTCCCACAAGGGCTCTAGCTGGGATGTGCCTTGCCTGGACATTCTGAAATGTTCCATTGCAAATCCCATGTCATCATCATCATCATCATCACCAAAGTGAGGGATGCGTTCCTCTTCTTCTTCTTCTTCTTCTTCATCATCATCTTCTTCATCATCATCATCACCAAACCTTGCAGCGAAGGAAGGTTCTGCTCTTTGGATGTAAGGAGAGAAAATTTCATCAGGGAACCTCCGGTTGTGCTCGCCGTTTATTTCGTCAGCGAACTCTTTGGCCACCTTCTCCCCCTCAATGTTATCATGGGGAAGAACGTGGAACATCACAGTGCAAACATTCGTTTGCACGTCCTGAAGCATGGTCTGATCAGCAGCAGCAAATGAGGGACCCCTCTGTTTGTGGGATTGGGGCATCAAGATCAACCACTTTATGTGATCCTTTGCCTAAGGGACCAGATCCGTCCCACAAGGGCTCTAGCTGGGATGTGCCTTGCCTGGACATTCTGAAATGTTCCATTGCAAATCCCATGTCATCATCATCATCATCATCACCAAAGTGAGGGATGCGTTCCTCTTCTTCTCCTTCTTCTTCATCATCATCTTCTTCATCATCATCATCACCAAACCTTGCAGCGAAGGAAGGTTCTGCTCTTTGGATGTAAGGAGAGAAACTTTCATCAGGGAACCTCCGGTTGTGCTCGCCGTTTATTTCGTCAGCGAACTCTTTGGCCACCTTCTCCCCCTCAATGTTATCATGGGGAAGAACGTGGAACATCACAGTGCAAACATTCGTTTGCACGTCCTGAAGCATGGTCTGATCAGCAGCAGCAAATGAGGGACCAGCCCCACCGAGCCTTGAGAGAGTCTGCATCACTTCGGACTGAGTCTTTTGAATAGACTCGAGGACAGTGGCCTGAGCATCGACCTTTTGCTCAATGTTGATGAGGGATTGGCGAAGGTCCTTGTGCTCCTCCTTTAGATACTGAACGTCAGACACCAGGTTGCTGACGTTCGTCTTCATTCCAGGAGTACCAGCGACCTGCCAGAAGATTAACTCAGCTGAAGTTTGCAGCGTGTCCACCCTTGCCCTGGTGAGAGCACATTCATTGACTAAATAGTCAATGGCAGGGAATGTGGGACCAGGTAGAGACACAGGAGGTAACTCAGTGACCCTGGGAGGAAGCTTGGGGGCTTGGTTCTCCATCTTGACATCCCTGAGCTTTTTAGCACTAGGAGGGCGCTGAGGAGACTTCATCGCCGTCTTCGAAGTGGTGGTGGTGGTGGTTGCTGTCGTTGAGTAGACAGGAGCAGTGGCAGCAGCTGATGACATTGACAAAGAGTCAAAAAATGAATCCGGATCAGATGATGGATGAAACGTAGCATTATTATCCTTCACAATATCATGAGGATTACTCTCAGGGACTACTTTTGCAGAGGTAGTGTCCTGAGGATCACTGACCAGTGTCTTAGAGTATCTGAAAGAGACACTCTGAGGTCCTTTGATATTGGCTTTCCAAAACTTAGATTGCCTAAACAATACTGAGGTTTGGACTGCGTGCATTTCAGCATCATTAGGGATAGGGACAACTATCGCTGAGTCACTTGTTGATGTGAGGACCAAAGAAGTAAAGATGGAAGAGGTAGAGAAGGCTGTGAGAGTAGTACCTGATCCAGCTTCAGCAGAGCTGGCTATAACACCTTCAGAGACCTTAGTCATTGATGGTGGTGGTAGTGCTGATGAAGCTTCAACGGAAGCAGAAACCGTTGGAGTGGCTGTGGATGAGGGTGGTGTTTGTAGTACACCAAAATCAGAGAGGATGGTCTGTTGAGAGACCACCTTCTTGGGCTTCTTTGAGGCGATGATCTTCTTATGACCATCAGTTGGGGTTTTCCTCTTAGCAGCAGCAGCAGTGCCTTGGGTACTCACTGAGGGGATGGGCAGCGAGGAGGTCACTGAAAGAGGTGCTCCTATTATTTGCAGCATGTAGGGAGTGAGAGGAGCATCACCTGGACGTTCCTCAAGATCCAAGGACTTCTTCCCTACCATTGAGAAGGCAAAGTCACCGACTTTCGGGTAGCTCTCCCCGAAAGCCTCTTCAAGGATGGTGGAGAAGAAACGGGGGTAAGGGATAACGGTATGTCTAGTGTTGGCGTTGAGGTGGCTACACATATCGCTGAAGATGTAGTCAGTGTAGTTCAAAGGATGACCTGTGCAGAGAGAATAGGCAAGGTCTTGAAAATGCTTGCTCGCCTGATCCTGGGAGCCAACTTTGGACCCTAGGCACTGAATGACCTGGGTGAAAATGTACTGCCATTGAGCAGGGAGTCACTTCTTTTCCAGCTTTGAAACCACCGTCTTCCCCGAGGGGTTCTCCCATTTGTAGCCAATGGAGTCCAAGAAAACATCTATCTGCTGCTTAGTTGGTTCAGCACACCATTGCACACCCTTCTTGCGCTGAGGGAGTCTTAGAGCCTTGCGAACGAACCCTGCTGAGAACGAGAAGAAGCCAAGTTCAGGGATTGTGAAGGCAATAGCAGGGAGGACAGTGCCCTTGTCCGTTGTCAGAGTGGTACATTGCGCCGTGTACCAGAGAGCCTGAAGGTGAGAGGTAATGCCCACTGGGTTGTGGACGAAAGCATACATCAGAGGGCATGCCTTGAGGAAGGTTGCAGCGTCCTTGAACTGAGGGCGTTCAGAGGGAATGTCCACTAATGCAATGTAATTGCATGGCTTGAAGGTTGATTTTTCCAGCTCGAATTGGCAGTTAGGTGCAGCGACCAACTGGTTTTTAGCAGTAGTAGTTTCAGCGATGTTGGAAGCAGAGGCCATTTCTGTAGGAAATATGGCAACACAAAGAGATAAATCATGGTTTTAATACATGAATGTATAAACCAGAGTTTTGGTATAAAAAGTACCAAATGTAAGATCAAAGAAACAAGTATTTTGATGAACAATATCAAAATGCTTGTTGTTAATAAAAAAGCAATAAAAAATTTTAAAAATAAATTAGAAAGAGGATAAAACTTTTGAAAAAAAATCTTCTGTTCTAAGAACAGGGTTTTGAAAGTATAGAATTTATTTTTCACTCTAAAAGCAAGATTTTATCGATTTTTAAGAATGAAATAGATAAGAAAGGTGAAACAAGTTGTTTCCAGTTCTTAAGTTTAGGTATAGATCAAACCTTAGTCGAGTGAAGGAGAAAAACGCACAAGTGCATGTTCTTGGTGTTCATGGAGAAAACTTGAAGATTCGAAGGTTTCTTTTACCTTTAGGAAAGTTACGAAAGCGGAAGGAAGCAAGTAAGGCAAAAGAAGTTCTTAAATAGCAAGAGGAGAGAGAAAGGAGGCTAAACGACGGTTTTAGCTTTTTGAAAAAGAAATGATGACCTTGCGCACGTTCCAAGAAAGGAGTTGGAATGGAAACGTCGTGGTCCGTCGTGTGTCAGAAAAAGGTCTGACGTGTCCTTTTCTTAATTTTAAAAGATTTTAATGACAGTTATCCACAAGGAATGAATATCATTAATATTTTTAAAACACTTCATCAAAAACAATAAAGGATTATTAGTGATGGGTTTTCTTTAAGAAACAGAGAGAAAAAAAATATAATACCTGAGTGAAAGTACACAGATATCACTGAATCAGAGTTCAGCGAATGGAGAGATTGAAGGCTTTTCTTTCTATCACTGAATTTGTTGTTCACTGAATAACTACTTTATTCAGTGTTCAACATACCAAGTTCGCTGATAAGTAGATTGAATCAAGTCTTATCAAGAGGCTTGGTGAAAAGATCAGCGAGCTGATATTCAGTAGAAACAAAATGAAGTTCAACTTCACCATTCATCACATGATCTCTGATAAAATGATATCGGATCTCAACGTGCTTGGTTTTTGAATGAAGTACAGGGTTGTTAACGATTGCAATAGCACTAGTGCTATCACAATATATAGGAATCTTAGACAGCTTTAGATCGTAGTCTCTGAGTTGATTTCTCATCCAAAGGATTTGAGCACAACAACTACCAGCGGCTACATATTCAGCTTCAGCGGTGGAAGTGGATACTGAGTTTTGCTTTTTACTTGTCCAACTTATTAACTTACCACCTAGTAGCTGACACCCACCAGTGGTTCTTTTCCTATCAATTTTACAACCTGCAAAATCACTGTCAGAGTAACCAATGAGATCAAATCCTGAACCTTGGGGATACCAAAGGCCTAGATTTGGAGTTCCTTTCAGGTATCTGAAGATTCGCTTTACAGCGATAAGATGGGATTCCTTCGGTTCAGCTTGATACCGAGTGCAGAGACATGTAGAGTACATGATGTCGGGTCTACTTGCTGTAAGATATAGTAGAGATCCAATCATCCCTCGATAGGCAGTGACATTGACTGGTTTCCCATTAGGGTCCTTGTTCAGAGTCAGAGGAGGTGCCATGGGGGTCTTCATTGCTGAGCATTGATTCATGTCAAACTTCTTCAGCATGTCTTTAACATATTTGCTTTGACTAATAAAGATACCTTTATCAGATTGCTTTATCTGCAAGCCTAGAAAATATCTTAGTTCACCCATCATACTCATTTTATATTGTTTCTTCATTCTTTCAGCGAAACGAGTGCAAAGTTTGGGTCTTGTGGAACCAAAGATAATGTCATCAACATATATCTGTACGAGAATAGTATGACCTTTATATTTTCTTAAAAACAGGGTTTGGTAAATTTTTCCACAAACAAATTTTTCTTTAAGAAGAAATTTAGAAAGGGTATCATACCAAGCTCTAGGAGCTTGTTTTAAACCGTAAAGAGGTTTTTCAAGTTTAAAAACATAACCAGGATGGTTAGGGTCTGAGAAACCAGGGGGTTGTTCACCATAAACTTCCTCGCTGAGTTTTCCATTTAGAAAAATACTTTTAACATCCATTTGAAAAACTTTGAAGTCTTTATGGGCAGCATAAGCTAAAAAGAGTCTTATGGCTTCTAAACGAGCAACAGGTGCAAAGGTTTCATCATAGTCAATTCCTTCTTCCTGTCTATAACCTTGAGCAACAAGTCTAGCCTTATTGAGAATTATAGTCCCGTTTTCATCTAGCTTATTTCTGAAAACCAATTTGGTTCCTATAACAGTTTTATCAGAGGGTCTTGGAACAAGATTCCAAACTTTATTTCTAAGAAATTCAGTTAGTTCTTCTTGCATAGCTGAAACCCAGCTAGGATCAGAGATAGCTTCATATATCTTCTTAGGTTCAGAGAGAGAGATGAAATTAACATAAAGACATATATTACCTGTGCCTCTACGTGTTTTGATACCTGTTGTGGGATCACCAATAATTTGATTTATTGGATGATTTGCAGTCCATCGCTGAGCTGGTGGTTGAGGAGAGAGATCAACGGCAGATTCAGCGACTTGTTCTTCAGTTTCTGGATTAGGACATGTTTCAGCGACTGGTTCTTCATTCAAAATCAAATCAGGAGATTGATTTTTAGAGATAGTTTGGTTGTTCACAGAAGAATTTCCAAGAGAGATATCAGCAGCAGGAATCTGATTGAGAGGAGTAATATTCATCTCTGAAGATGGTTGATCATTACTTGTTGGGTTTACAGGGATCTCATCATCACAAGCTTCAGCAGAAGGTTGATTGCTGAAATATGTTTCAGGTTCCCCATAATGAGATTTCATCCAAGCATTCAATTCTTCATCATCATCAAGATTATGAGAAGGATGAATGGGACGAGATTCATCAAAGCTGACATGCATAGATTCTTCAACATGTTGTCTTCTTTTGTTGAATACTCTGAAAGACTTAGATACAGAGGAGTATCCAAGAAATATACCATCATCAGCCTTGGTATCGAATTTACCCAAATGATCTCTGTCATTCAGAGCGTAACATATACATCCAAAAATGTGAAGATATTTCAGAGTGGGTCTTCTCCCATGAAATAATTCATAGGAAGTCTTCTTGAATCGCTTAACAATCAGGGATCGATTCTGAGTAAAGCACGTTGTATTGACAGCTTCAGCCCAGAATTGAGTTGAAAGACGCGATTCGCTGAGCATTGAGCGAGCTGCTTCGTTTATAGTTCGATTTCTTCTTTCAGCAACACTGTTTTGCTGAGGAGTTCTCACTGACGAGAAGTTGTGAGAAATGCCTTTTTCTTCAAAGAAATTAACTAAGGTACTGTTTTGGAATTCAGTACCATGATCACTTCTTATGGAGCGAACAAGTAATTTGTTCAGAACTTCCATCCTTTTGATAAAAGAGATTATCATTTCAGGGGTATCACTTTTGGATCGTAACAAAAATACCCAGGTATATCTGGAGTATTCATCAACAATAACTAAAGTGTATTTCTTTCCGGATATAGATTGGACATTTACAGGTCCAAAGAGATCCATGTGGAGTAGCTGAAGAGGAGCGGTCACTGAAGAAATTTGCTTTGACCTGAAGGAGGCTTTTGTCAGCTTTCCTTTCTCACACGCTGAACAAAGAGATTCCTTTGTAAAGGTATGATTTGGGAGGTCTCTGACTAGGTCTTTTTGAGACAATTCATTTATTGTCTTAAAGTTGAGGTGAGAGAGTCTTTTATGCCATAACTAGTTTATGTCTGAGGATGCTCGAGAGATAAAGCACATGTTCTCAGAGTGAGACCTATTCATATTAATAACATAAACATTTTCAACTCTTTTGCCAGAGAGGGCAAGCTTATCATTGAAGTCAGTGACAGCACATCTATTCTTCAGAAATAGAACTTTGAAGTCTTTGTCACATAACTGACTAACACTTAAGAGATTGTGTTTCAGTCCTTCAACGTAGGCAACACGATTAAACGAGGTAGCTCCGTTGGACAGAATTCCATAACCTTTAGTGTAGCCTTTGCCATTTCCACCAAAGGTCACTGATGGACCAGCTTCTACTTTGTAATCAGAGAGCAGAGATTTTCTGCCAGTCATATGCCTTGAGTATCCGCTATCAAGATACCAGATACCTTTGGCACTCTGCATACAACAAAAGATTAATTGTTTAAAGGTACCCATATTACTATGGGTCCTGCTTGGTTATATATAGGATTGGCGGAGGAGCTACTAGCTGAAGAACTCTCTTCAGTAGATATCTTCACCTTTGATGGTTTTGCAACCTTGGTGGATCTCACTCTCGCTGATTTATCAGCTTGAGCTACTTTCTTTCCATGAGCTAGTTTATCAGCTCTAGTAGCATTAGGACATTTGCTTCTAATGTGGGAGGTTTCACCACAGTGATAGCATTTCCTATATTTAAAGGGTTTGGAAATCAGAGAGGGAGCAGGAAATTTCTCAGGGATAGGTCCAAGAATTCCTTTATCCATGGTCCTTGTAGGTATAACAACCTTTTCAGGGGTAGAAGTGAGATCAATTTTAATTCAGGGGGTTGGTCTCTGAGAAAAGTCAGGGACCTTCTTCCTAGATTTAGAATTGCTCTCTGAGACTTTCTTGCTCTTATTCTGAGCGATCTTATTCTTAGGAACTTGGTCAAGAAACTTGTTCTCGATCACTTTCTTAGAATTAGACGAAGGAACTTTCTCTTTTAAAAGAGAGGAAGAAGTTGAAGAATAAGGATCAGGGATCTAAGAGACAAACATTCCAAATTTGAGCATGGAACGGTCACTCCCTGATTTCTTTTTTTCAGAGTTAAAGCCTAACCCACTTCTTTTTTTCATAGGGATTTGGGCATTGATGATCTTATTGACTTTTTCAGAAGCCTTATACCATCCTTCGATGGTTGCCTTTTCAGATATAAGGTCAGCAATGGCTTTTTCCCTATCAGCAATAGCTTGCTGCTTCTCAATGCTAATAGTTTGGTTCGCAAAGACTTGGTCTTTCAGGGATTCTTCAATCTTAGAAAGTTCTTTGATTTTAAGATGACACTTTTTTAATTGTTCAGATAAATCAGTATTTATTTTCCAGCTTTAATCTTTCCATTTAAAGCATTGTAGAAGTCAACAGTCATAGCATCAAGGGCTGACAAGTTATCACTTTCAGAGATAAAAGTAGTAGAGGGGATGAATACCTGAGTGGAAGGAGACTCAGAGGAAGAAGTGTCAGTAGCTTCTTCAGCATCCTCGATTCTTGCCATTAGACATTTGAAGGCAAGATCTTCTTGATCAGACCCAGACTCTTCAGAGGTCTTAGGCCAATCGACTTCAGCATCCAAGTCTACTTCTTCAGCGATTAGACCTTTGCCTTTATGCTGGTTCTTCTTCAGATCTTGGTATTTGTTTTTGAGTTTCAAATACTTCTCCTTTTTATCAGAGGTCTCGGAGGTGGTAGCTGCAGCAACTTTCTTTGATCGACATTTGCTGGCGAAGTGACCCTTTCGCTGACAGTTAAAGCAAATAGCTGAAGCTTTCTCAGCTAGAGCAGTTTTGGGCTTTTTAGAGTCAGAGAGAGTGGAGGGTTTTCGAAAGTAACTCTTTCTAGCAAATCTTCTAAAGTTGTTGGTTAGAAGAGCCAGAGAGTTATTAAACTCAGAGATGTCAGCATCAGTGAGTGTGTCTTCTGAATCAGTTTGAGTTAATTCAGTTATGGAGGTGATAGAAGAAGAAGGAAAGTTTTTAGGAGTATTTTCCTCTGAAGTCACAAGTGCCAAAGAAGTACTTTTGGCACCTTTGAGTTCATTAATAAGGTTCTTCCTTAAAAGTTGAGATTGTTCCTCATTTAAGAGCATCCCATATAGTGCGCTTAAGGATAAAGCTTCAAGATTCTTTGACAGTTTTAAACATGTAGTATACACTGTCCATTGATCGGGTAATGCCTCCATGAATTATGTCAGAATTTCAGCGTTTGAATACACTCTGTCGACTGATTTAAGATCAATCAACAAACAGTTGAATTGCTAGTGAATTTGAGAAAGAGATTCACCCTTTTGATACATAAAACTCTCATATTTTCTTACAAGGTTTATGCATCTAGTTACTTTAACCTCAGAAGTTCCTTCATATTGGATACATAGAGTATCCCACATGGCCTTAGAAGTCCTCATTTTCATGACAGAATGATAGACTTCATCTGGTAAAGCCATTGCTATTATAGATCTAGCTTTAGAATCAATAGCAATTTCTTTCTTATCTTCTTTAGTCCATCTGTTAGGAGTTTTAACAATAACCTTTTCAGGAATGGCTGGAGTAGCAGTGGTGGCAGGAACACTAGCTACTATTGTTGTAGGAACAAATGGTCCATTTTCTAGATAGTAGGGAATCTTTGTGTCAGATCCCTCTAGAAATAGAGACATTCTTTCCTTCCATAATGGAAAATTATCATGGCTAAATCTTGGAGGTTTAGCTAAAGATCCATTATCATTGTAGTTTGTATTAGGGTTTGACATTTTAAAATAGTTTTAAGAAAAAGTTATTTTAAAGATTTAAGAAGCAAACACTGCTTTGATACCACTTGTTGGTCCCAATAAGGGTCTACAAGATTTAAATATTAAGTAAACAGTTTGTAGAAGGGGGGGGGGGTTGAATACAAACACACAGATTTTGGTTTTTAAATGAGTTTATAGATAATAAACAAATTTATAGTTATAAGCGGAATAAGAACAAGTTTAACACCTATTCTGTTGTAACTAAGAAATACTAAGTTTTATGCAAAGGAAGATGAAAGAAAGAATAAAGACGGTATGGGTTAGAAAGAAGCATGCATTTAAGCTAAAGAAGATATCTCCATCTTATTTATACCTGTTTGCATTTAATGCAAGACAAAAGGTATATGCCACGTAGCTTGGATAGGAAGCTTGTCCTTGCTAATAAGACAGCCATGCTTTTGGCCGAATATGAACAGTACCGTATCAGATATGATGGGGACATAAGAGACCAGTCGTACGTCCTTTTCTGACATGGTTCTAGGTTTGACTTTTGTGCATCAAGGATAAGATAAATCTTTAGTCTTGCAGAGGAAGCTTCATTTGATCGCTGACACTAAATTTTCAAGGATGAACTTCAGTGTTGCTGAGGCTTCACAAGACTTCACACTTTGAGTAGATAATCGCTGCTATCGCTGAACCGCTTCAGGTCACTTAGCTGATTATCTCTTTCTTCAGCTTTGGTCTTCGACTTTCGCTGAATGGTCTTTTGGTGTGATAGCTGATCTTCAGGTCTTCAGAGATAAGCTTGTTGTTCCTTGATCTTCAGCGATCGCTGATGGCAATCAGCGTATGCTATCGTTGAATTTGAACAGAAGCCTAACTAAGGAATTTCATAAGTATGTTAAAGGAATCATATTCAAATAATTGAGAGGAGTTATGATCAACAATCTCCCCCTATTTGATTGTATGGAAACCTCAAGTTCTAAGAGTAGTTGAAAGTAATGAAGTTTCTGAAAACTTGTTTATACTGGTTAATCAATATTGTTAGAGATATATCATCTTGAATCATCCAAGGTCTGGAGTGTAGATTCTTGGATCAAAGACTAATAATTTTCAAAGAATTTCTTAATCAACCAGCTGAGTGGTTTGAAATTGAAATTGGTTTAAGTCATATGGAAGCTTTTGACCTTACAGATGAAATCTTGATGATTGCTGCAGACAAACCACATGTCAGATTCAAAACTGTATAAATATTCCTCTGATTGATTTTCCTGTTCTTGAAGAACCCATAGTTGATCAAGTCTATGAAAGTGATATGATCTTTGAAATATCTGGAGAAAGTCAGCTTATCTTTCCTGAAGATACTTATTTTGGCATGTATAGAAGAAATCTTAGGTATGCAACCTTAGAAGACTATGTAATTGATGAATGGTCTAAGGATTATATTTCAAAAGTTTGGTCTTATGTACAAAGATATGGGGTACAAGAATTGAATGACTCAACTTTAATCAAGAAGATCAGATGTATATCTAAAACTTTTGAAGATGATTTGTGTATAATAAAGTTTGGAGTTGAAAGGAGAGATGGTTCTTTGACATAATTCTCTTTATTTGATTTGTATAAGTTGAGGTTGCAGGATAAGCTCACTGTTCTGAATTTTTGTGTCAAGAGAGAAGATTCTGAAGTTGTTTCTCAGATAAGAAGAATTCTAGGGATCTATGTCATAAATCTAATTAAACATGATTTTCAAATGGCATTAGAATTCAGATTAAATAATGTCAATCTCTTGGAGCCTGAAAGTATTGAAAGACAGGAAATTACAAAGGTCTTCACAAATCCAGATTTGGGATTCACTTATAGAACATGAGCAGATCATTCAAAGACATTCATTGTTTCAGACATACCAAAGTACTCAACCTCTACTCTGAAATGGTTAATAGAGTATGCAGAACAATATCTTCCTTCATCTGATGTTGGTGAAGAAATAATTTCACTTGATCAAAGAAAGAATATTCTTCAGAGATTATGTAAGAAAGAGCTCTATGGCTGGGCATACAAGGGTAAATCAAATCAAAGGAGCTGATTATCTTCTGAGCAATGTCTATGATTTTTAGATTCACACAAAGAAACAAGACATTGAAGAAATTCAGAAACTTTCTTAGAAGATATAAAGGTCAGAAGTTAAAGAAAATGAAAAAGGAAAAGAAAAGGTCTCTGAAAATACTCTAGAAGAAATTGCTCCTATTCCTCAGAAGTCTGAATCTGAACACTTACAAGAGCAAAGGATTGAAGAAAATGCTTTCACAATGTTTCTTGAATTCTTTCATCCAGAAATGTTCATGGAATATGAACAAAAGTTCAATTATATTGATTGTTGGATTCAAAAGTCTTTTGGATGGAAACAATGGTATTCAGATATCATTAGAAAAATCAGACTTCCTGTAAGTGAAGTACGAAAAGAGAGCCCAATAGTGAAAGTAATCACTGCTGATCTGAAGCAGAAAAACAATTACAAGCATGCTTACTTTACTGTTGAGAGAAAAGATGGTGGGATCTCAACTTTTACAGAAGCTGATTTTCAAAATGTCTATCTCAGAGATCTGCTAAGAGTATACAGAAGTTTGTATCCCTTTCATGATTCTATTGCCAAGTTCAGAAAATCTTTCCCAGATCTCAGAGATGGCTTATACAGAGAATTCATTTGGGCAGCTAAGACAGATTTCCAAAAGGCTTATGTAATGAGCAAAAAGAAAGTTCATATGAGTGCTCCAAGTCTAAGCTTACCAAATATTGAAAATCTCAAAAGCAAGTACTCTAGTCATTCAGCCTCCAGGTTTTGTGTGTAAATGCTTTGACAAATTATTATTTGTAAGATTTGAAGAACTACATAAGTGCTGTAATGAAACTCTTATGATTATAAGAGATAAACTGGAGAAGAAGAAAAACAAAAGACAAAAGAAGCTTAGTGATGAAGAATGGGAAAAATACAGAAAGCTGGCAAAGGAAATGATAAGGATCATTGAATCTATATTGGAGTACAGAAATCTTATTCTTAAAGATGTTAGAGAAATTCTGAACTTCTGGAAGTATGACTTAAACTTTTGAAGCTAAGGGGGAGATTGATGGATATCAGAAGTAGCTTCAAAAGAAGACTAGGTTCTGAAAAGAAAGATTCAGAAGTCTGAAGACAAGTGAAGTAAAGCCTAAGGCATAACTTCTGAAGTGACTACTTCAGAAGTTTTGAAGATTCTGAAGAAATTCTGAAGAGGATTCTGAAGACACTTGTATATAAATAGATAGTTTGATAGGTTGTTATAACTAACGTTGATAGATAGAGTTTGTAAAGATACACATATTGTAATACAGTTCAGTGATTAATACAACATACAACTTCAATGATCCAATTCTTGTTCTTGTTCTTTAACTTTCTACATTCTTGATTGTTTGGGATCTAACACATCGACATATATCTGAGCAAGAATGGTATGATCTTTGCGTTTTCGAAGAAAGAGGATTTGGTCAATTTTTCCATGTACAAATTTTTCTTTAAGAAGGTACTTAGAAAGAGTATCATACCAAGCACGAGGAGCTTGTTTTAACCCATAAAGAGCTTTTTTTATTTTGAAAACATGGCCAGGGTATTTGGGATCAGAGAAACCAGGAGTTTGTTCAACATATACTTCCTCTTTTAGGGTGCGTATGGTACGCAGTCAGAACAGGACATGACAGAACGGAACAGAACGGAACGAACGAACGGGGACGAACGAACGAGTACATTTACACGTTTGGTAAAACAAGATATGACGGAACAGGACAGGACAGAACAGAACAGAATGACCAATTTACCCCCAGTGAGTTGTTTAGTGTTTTTAACCAAATGACCCCCCCCCATATATATATATATATATATATAGAGAGAGAGAGAGAAAGAGAGAGTGAGGAGAGATAAAGGGAGAGAGTGATAGGAGAGAGAAAGAGAAAGGAGAGAGAGAGAGAGAGAGAAAAAAAAAGAGAAGAGAGAGAGATATGGAGGAGAGAGAGAGGATTGATAGAGAGAGGAGAGAGAGAGTAGAGGGAGAGAGTGAGGAGAGAGAAAGGGAAATAGTGAGATAAAGAGAGAGGAGAGAGAGAGAAGAGAGAGAGAGAAAAAAAAAGAGAAGAGAGAGAGATATGGAGGAGAGAGAGAGGAAAGAGAGAGTAGAGGGAGAGGAGAGAGAGAGTAGAGGGGGAGGACAGAGAGAGATGAGAGAGAGAGAGAGAGAGATGATAAAGAGAAAGGAGAGAGAGAGGAGAGAGAGAGAGATGATAAAGAGAGATGAGAGATAGGAGAGGGAGGTCACCAGCGGTGGTGTTCGTGAGGAGGTCGCCGGCGGTGTTGGCGGCGTGAGGGAGGGCGCCGGCGGCGGAGGTGTTTGTGAGGAGGTTGCCGGCGGTGGTGGCGGCGTGAGGGAGGGTGCCGGCGGCGGCGGTGTTCGTGAGGAGGTCGTCGGCGGTGGTGGCGGCGTGAGGGAGGGCGCCGACGGCGGCGGTGTTCATGAGGAGGTCGCCGGCGATGGTGGCGGTGTGAGGGAGGGCGCCGACGGCGGTGGTGTTCAGCGGTGGTGGCGGCGTGAGGGAGGGCTTCGGCGGTGCTGATGTTCATGAGGAGGTCGCCGGCGGTGGTGGCGGCGTGAGGGGGTGCGCCGGTGGTGGTGGTGTTCGTGAGGAGGTCGCCGGGGTGGTGGTGGCGTGAGGGAGGAGAGGGTAAAAAGGGAACAATTTCCTTGTTCTAGTTAGTTCTAGGGGGTAAGGAGTGAACAAGGTTGTTCCACCTTTGTTCCACTTAATCCTTGTTCCACTTCCTTAAATTCACACCAAACATGGGACTAACCTGTTCTGTTCCACGCTGTTCCACCCTGTTCACCCTACCAAATGTACCCTTAGTTTGCCTTTTAGAAAAGCCCTTTTAACATCCATTTGAAAAACTTTGAAGTCTTTCTAGGCAGCATAAGCTAAGAAAAGTCTTATGGCTTCTAACCTGGCTACATGAGCGAAGGTTCCATCGTAATGTATACCTTCTTCTTGTCTGTATTCCTGAGCAACAAGTTGAGCTTTGTTGCGAGTTACAGTGCCATGTTTATCTAACTTGTTACGAAAAACCCATTTGGTTCCAATAACAGTCTTATCTGAGGGACGAGGTACAAGTTTCCAAACTTTGTTCCTGCGAAACTCAGTTAGTTCGTCTTGCATAGCACTGACCCAACTAGGATCAGTGATAGCGTCATCGATCTTTTTAGGTTCGGTTATAGAAATAAAATTAACAAAGAGACCGATGTTACCTTGACCACGACGATAGCGTTTCTTATCATCCTTGGAGGAGACTATAAGGGAGTCAGATTCTCTTAAGATAAAGGAGGGACTTGGTTATTCACTGAAGCATCACCGTTTGAGGAATCAGAAGGAGTAATCTGATTTAAGGGAGTAACATCTATCCTTGAAGAGGATGGAGTGTTACTTGTAGAAGGAATGAGGCTTGGTCCTTCATCATTATTATTTTCAGCGACAGGAGGTGCATTGAAATAAGATTCAGGTTCCTCATAGTGAGATTTAATCCAATTATTTAATTCTTCGTCGTCTTCAGAGACGGGAATAGTACTTGATGAGCGTGATTCAACAAAGTTGACATGCATGGCTTCTTCTACGTGTTGTCTTCTTTTGTTGAAGACTCTGAACGCCTTAGATACAGAGGAGTATCCAAGAAAGATTTCATCGTCAACTTTTAGATCGAATTTTCCTAACTGATCTCTGTCATTCAGAATATAGCACCTACATCCGAAGATATTTAAGTATTTCAGAGTGAGTCTTCTTCCATGAAATAATTCATAGGACGTCTTCTTGAATCGTTTAACTATAAGAGATCTATTTTGAGTGAAACATGCAGTGTTAACTGCTTCAGCCCAGAATTGAGTTGGTAGATGCGATTCGCTGAGCATTGAGCGTGCGGCTTCAATGATGGTTCGATTTCTTCTTTTAGCAACGCCATTTTGCTGAGGAGTTCTCACTGATGAGAAATTATGAGTGATTCCTTTTTCTTCAAAGAAGGCTATCAAGGTACTATTTTTTAAATTCAGTGCCATGATCACTTCTCATGGAGCGAACAGTTACATTGTTCAGGACTTTCAATTTTCTTGATAAAGGAGATAATTTCATCAGGTGTATCACTCTTAGATCGAAGAAAAAATACCAATGTATATCTGGAATATTCATCTACAATCACTAGAGTGTATTTCTTTCCAGACATGGACTGAACGTTGACTGGTCCAAATAAGTCCATATGAAGTAAGTGAAGAGGAGTGGGAACTGAGGAAACTTGTTTGGATCTGAAAGAAGCTTTTATCGCTTTTCTTTTTCACACGCTGAACAAAGAGATTCCTTTGTAAAAGAGTGTTTAGGAAGATCTCTGACAAGTTCTTTTTGAGATAGATCTTGATCATCTTAAAATTCAGATGAGAGAGTCTCTTGTGTCAGAGCTAGTTAATTTAAGAGAAGTCTTTTGATAAAAAGAAAACATTTTCAGAATGAGTACTATCCATATTGATGACATACACATTCTCTGATCTTTTGCCTTTTAGAGCAAGTTTATCATTTTTATCAGTGACTACACCATTTGGTCTTTGTGAACAAGACTTTCAAGTCTTTATCACAGAGTTGACTAATGCTTAATATATTATGCTTTAGTCCTTCAACATAAGCAACACAACTAAAAGAGATTGTTCCATTGGATAGAACGCCATAACCCTTGGTGTATCCTTTGCCATTTCCACCAAAGGTCGATGAGGGACCAGTTTCCTCTTTGTAATCAGAGAGCAGAGATTTTCTGCCAATCATCTGCCTTGAGCATCCGCTATCGAGATACCAGATACCTTTAGCACTCTGCATAAAATAAGAGGATTAACTTTTCATAGGTAACCATACTACTATGAGTCCTGTAGTGTTAGTGGAAACAACAGGTTTGTTGGATATGTTACTTGTTGAGGAATTTTCTTCAGTTGTTATCTTCATCTTGGATGCTTTACCACACTAGTGGATTTCACTTTAGCTAATTTTTCAGCGAGAGTTTCTTTCTTACCGTGAGCCAATCTTTCAGCGTTAGTAACATTAGGGCATTTGCTAGCAATGTGTATTGTCTCACCACAGTGATAACACTTCCTATATTTAAGAAAAGGTTTTGAGCATGAAGCATTTAAAGAGGAGGTCAAAACAATTTTAGGACTAGGAGCAAGAATTCCTTTATCCATCACCCACGGAGGAACTACAAGTTTCTCAAATTCAGATGTGAGATCAATCTTAATTCTGGGAGTTGATCTCTAAATTGATCCAGGGATCTTTCTTTCTGATTTAGGATGACCTACTGAAGGAAGTGAAGGTTTCTTCTTCAGTTTTTAGAAGTTCTTGATCGTGGGAACATAGTCAAGAAACTTGTCCTTGATCACCTTCCCTGAATCGTTGGTAAAGGGTTTAGAAGGTCTTTTCTCAGAAGTAAGGACACTCTGAGAAGAGGGATCAGGGATAGAAGAAATAAACATTCCAAATTTTAGCATGGAATGGTCAGTGTCTATTTCTTCTTGGTCAGAGGAATATCGTAGACCACTCTTGACCTTTTTAGGGATCTTAACATTGATTATCTCACTAACTTTGTTAGAAGCCTTACACCATCCTTCAATCGTGGCTTTTTCATCCTTGAGATCAGCGATGGCTTTTTCGCACTCAGTGATAGCTTGCTCTTTCTCGATGCTAATTGTCTGAATTACAAATATTTGGTCATTAAAATCTTCTTCAATCTTAGTAAGTTCTTTAATTTTTAGATAACAATTTTTAAGTTGTTCAGAGAGATCTATATTTATTTGTTCACCTTTAATTTTACCATTGAGAGCATTGTAAAAATCAACAGTCATAGAATCGAGAGCAGACACACTATCAGGTATAAGTTTAGAGGAGTTAGAAGGAATAGGTACCTGAGCCGATAGAGACTCTGAAGAGGATGAGTCTGAGGCCTCTTTAGCTTCTTCTATTCTTGCCATAAGACATAGGAAGGCTATGTCTTCTTCATCTGATCCAGATTCATTAGTGGTTTGAGTCTAGTCTTCTTCTTGATCCCAATCAACTTCTTCAGCGACAAGGCTCTTACTTTTTCGCTGGTTATTCTTCTTCAGATTCTGATATTTTTCTTTTAACTTAGAATATTTCTCAATCTTATTTTCATCAGTATTCTGAGAAGTGGTTGGAGCAGCAACTTTCTTTGATCTGCATTTACTTGCAAAGTGACTCTTTCGTTGACAGTTGAAGCAGATCGCTAAAGATTTATCAGCTGGGACAGTCTTTGACTTATCAGAGTCTGTGATGGCGGGAGTCTTTCTTAAATTGCTCTTTCTAGCGAATCTCCTGAAATTGTTAGTGAGAGGGCTAGAGAATTATTAAATTCAAAGATATCGGCAAGTGATATCCTCTAAGTTAGATTGATCTAACTCGGTGATAGAGGTAATAGAAGAAGATACAAGTTTAGAAGGATCTATCTCCGAAGTCACTAAAGCCAAAGAAGAACTTTTGGCCGACTTTGTGTCTTTCATGAGATTTCTTTTTAGGCTAAAGATTGCTCATGATTAGGCAATATTCCGTACAAAGCACTTAAAAAAGAATTTCAATGTCCTTAGTCAACTTAAGACACATTGTAAATGTTTCCAATTGTTCAGGAAGAGCTTCCATGAACTTAGTTAAGATTTCAGAGTTGGAGTACTCACGATTAACAATTTTCATGTCTATTAAGAGACAGTTTAACCTTCGGTGGATTTGTGAAAGGGTTTCATTTTTCAGAAACATGAAGCTTTCATATTGTCTTACCAAGTTAATACTGCGAGTAATCTGAACCTCATTTGTTCCTTCATATTGAACACAGAGAGTGTCCCACATGGACTTAGAAGTCCTCATTTTCATTATTGAATGATAAACATCATCCGGTAGGGACATGGCAATGATAGATCTAGCTTTTGAATCAACAGCTAGCTCTTTCTTGTCTTCCTCACCCCATTGATGTGGGGCTTTGGGAATCCTTCTTTCAGGAATAGCAGGGATTGTAGCAGTGGCAGGTACTGCTTGCACCAGGATTGTTGGAACGAAAGGTCCATCTTCTAGATAGTAATGGAACTTAGGATCTAAGTCTTCTAGAAATAGAATCATTCTTTCCTTCCAGACTAGGAAATTATCATGGTTAAATCTTGAAGGTTTTGCTAAATATCCATTGTCTATATAATTTGTGTTTGTGTTAGCCATTTTAAAATTAAAACAAGAAATGAGTTCATTTTAAAGATTTTAGAAGCTTAAAGCAATAAAACAATGTTCTGATACCACTTATTGGTCTCAAAGGAGTCTACAAGAGTTCAGCGGATATATAAACAGTTTGTAGAATGGGGGGGGGATTGAATACAACACAAGCTTATTAAGTTTTTAAATGAGCTTATATTGGATAAAAAAATTACAGTAGTAAGCGGAATTAGAACAAGTATTAAACTTATTCTATTACAACTAAGAAGTAGCTAAGTTGATGCACAAGAACAAGGAAGAAAATTAATAGAGGTTTGAGGAGAGAAGGTAGCATGCATGAAGATGAAGAAGGGTTCCTCATCTATTTATACCCGTTGCATTAAATTCAAAAAGTAAAAGGTATATGCCACGTGTCAAGTTTCTATTTGAGACTTGTTCTTTGTCCAGAAGACAACAATTCCTTTAGCTGTATATGAACAATACCAAATCAAATTTGATGGGGACATAAAAGACAATTCGTATGTCTTTTTCTAACAAGGTATTGAGGTTTGACTTTTGTGCATCGAGGATAAGATCGACATTGATCTTGCTGAGTAGGCCCCACTTTGATCACTGAACGGGAAGCTTCAAGGATGAAGTCTTCAAGTATCACTGAGGCTTTTGCAAGACCTCACGCTTCAGGTAGATGAACATTACTATCACTGAACCGCTTCAGATCACGAGCTATTCATCTCTTTCTTTAGCTATGCCTTCGACAGTGGTTGAATGACTTTGTGGTGTCAGTGTTGTTCTTCAGATCTTCAGGGATAGGATGTTGTTCCTGATCATCAGCGATCACTGAACACAGTCAGTGTCTGCTATCGCCAAGGTTCAAAAAGGCGTAAGGCGTGGCGTGGCGGTGAGGTCAAGCCTTAAGCCTTACGCGCCACGGCGAGGATGCGGCGTTTTTCAAGGCGTGACACAAGGCGGCAAATTTACATGTCATATACTACAATTATATATAAAGATATATATTTTTTACATAAAATATAACCAGATAATGATATTAAATATGTGCATTCATATTAAAATAAGAAAAATCATATAGATTAGTATTATAAAAATAGTTTTATGATTAAATATTTAAAATATAACTTAAAATAGATAACTTTACGACTTTATTTTAATCGTGAGACCATAACGTTTATAAAATTTGTGTAATTGTAAGTAATGTGATTAGATAAATGTATAAAAGTGTAAAATTTAAAGTTAAGTGTAAAAATACAAAAGATAAAAATAGAAAAAAACTAAAAAATAATAATTTTTTTGAAAAAAATTCATGCCATACAAAAAAACGCACGCCGCGGCGCGCCATGGCACGCCTCAAGCCGCCATAACGTAAGCCACGCCTTATGGAAACGTTATGGGCTGTTTCGTAACGGCGAAGACGCGTCTTACGCCATATCGCGCCACGACGCACGCCATGGCGCGCCTTTTTGAACACTGGTTATCGCTGATTTCTGAACACCATCCTATAAATGGAATTTTTACTAAATATAAGAGGAATCGTATTCAAATAAGTGAAAGGAGTTTGGATCAACATGAAATTTAAAAAACATAAATTATCATAGATCTTAAATTAAAAATAACAAAATTCTCCTTTTTTGCTATAATTTATGCAAATAAAACATCAATTGTATTTTTTTTTTGGAAAAGGTATCCTAAGCAGACTAATTCCCGACAATTTTTAGACTGCTAAAACATGCAGCCCTGAGATAATTCCCTAGTGGCCACAAGTTGTTTGCGCCTGGATTCGAACTTGTGGTAGATGGGTTATCTAGCCTAATCCCCCACAAGACTTAACCAGTACGCCACAAGCCTTGTGGTTAACATCGATTATATTTTTGATATTTTAATTCAAAAGAGAATAAGTAATTTAATTTTTATTTAAAAACAAATAAGTAGATAATTTTTTTAAATAATAAATGGGTTAATGATTTAATTATACAACAATTTCAAAATGGTCTCTCAACTTTCATAGCTTCATTAAGTTGATCAGACTTTTACTTATACTTGTTTGTCCATCGCGCATTACGCGGTATCGATACAATTTTACGCAATGGAACCGTATATATGTATATATATATATTACATCGGGGAGTATAATTGAAATCACCATTGTTTCTGCTACAGAAATTCCTATAAAAATAAGAAATACCATTCTAATTATATATATATATATATATGATAATGTTGAAGGATAAGTGTGCCATCGTCTAAAGGATATGACGATAATGATAAAGATAAAAGATAAAGATGTATAGAGATAGAGATAGACATTTAGAGTTAGATTAGTGTTAGGTTTCTTATAGTTATCTCTTTGTAACCCGTCCCCTATTTAAAGTGCTATTGATTAATGAGAAAGGATGCTTCTTAATTGTCTCTATATTGATTATTCTGCAACACGTTATCAGCACGTACGCTCAAGCAATAATTCACGGATCGATTTCGCGTTTTCAAATTGACCAATCAATTCATTCATCAAGTAAGCATTTATATACAATATTGATTCGTGATACTCATTATTAACATGATCATAATTTTCATGTTTGCTTACGTCTCACATATTAAATACTCATTAACTGTACAATATTTTCATGTTTGCTTAATTTTTCTTACGTTCATATGCTAACTTGTGAGTATTCATTAATGTTACCAAAATTATGTTCATCATTACCAATTAAATGGATGGAGTTATAACATTCCTATATTTCATTGTGAATATTTAAAATAAATACATTCATATATAATCTTGTATTTTTTAACCAATAAACGATATATTTTATTAAACCAACTTAACTATAGTCGAATTTCTTTGAAATTTTGTAAGTTTTTTTTATTGAAATTGCTTATTTGTCTTATTTATAGATATATATTAATAAATTACAATATTAAGTTACCAATGACTTTTTTAGATGAAAACAAAATAGGTAGATATCATATGTTCTTGTTCCATTGCTTTTAATATTGAAATAACAAAAGAAATTGTACTTTTCTTTCTCTGTCCTTTGTTATGCATACATATTAAATCATTATTGCTTTAAATGATTAAAGGAAAAATATGACTTATTGCATGTATATATATATTAATTGTGCATACTTTATACTGATATGAGGCCACTGATTTTAATTAATTATTCTGAGACTTATTAGTGTATTCTACGTTATTTTTGATTTTATTATTTATTTACCTAGTTTTATTATCTATTCGCCTGATTATATTCTTCAATTGTGTATTAATTTAATTATGCCTTTAGTTTTTCTTTTGAACTAATTATATTCACACATATGATACTTAAATGTTTATCTTACCAAATGCATCTTAATTATAAGTCCCTACTTATAATTTTTATAATAATTTTTGGAAGTCACACTTCCAACCCCATATTATTATTCTTGGCCTATTACCAAAATTACTCATTAAAATCTCTATCGAATAATATTAATCTTAATTATTAAAACCATAGATTGAAGTTATAATAATCATTTTATCCTAAAATATAAATTAAAATTAAATTAAATCCATGTATCTTTTGGCCTCTTGCCAAAAACTCCCAAAACTATCATATCTTTTGGCCTCCTGCTAAAAGCTCACAAAATCGTAATTCATAGTTAATTTTTGTAACTCACCTCCATTTTGGTCTTATGCCAAAATCTACAAATTATTAATGTTATTCATGTATTTCATGAAACAAAATAATCGCATGACACCGAAAGATTTTGTCAAAAGATTGTAAATAGTCCTAAGGTTGTAGGGACTTAATTAATCCATGTGATTCCCCTACTACCTGGAAATCCAAAAATGTATCTGCGATTTATTTTCGGATATTGAAATATTGATACAACATTATCAACAAAATAAATGTTTAAAACATATCAATATCCCAAAATTATCATATCTTTTGGCATCTTGCCAAAAGCTCCCAAAATTTTAAATTTGACCTCATATTTTGACCTTATGCCAAAAATACACAAAATACACAAAATTATTAATGTTATTTATATATTTCATGAAACAAAATAATTTGCATAAACACTGAAAGATTTTGTCAAACGGGCGTAAATAGCCCTAAGGTTAAAGGGACTTTAGTAATCCACGTAATTCCCCTCCTACCTGGAAATCCAAAAGTGTCTTTGCGATCTATTTTCGAATATTGAAATATTGATGACGTACTATCAACAAAATGTAAATATGCAAAAATCCAATATATTATGATAGTGAATTTTCATGCACAATATAATGATTATCAACCATAATTCATTATTTTAGAAAATAATATATTATCCATTACACACGACATCTTGGACTCAGAAAAACTTGAGTACCATAAGATAGGTTCATAAAACACAAGCAAATATATATAAAAACCATCAAAATCTATTGACCCTAAAAATCAATTGTTAAGGTACAAGTAAATGCCTTGAGATTTTTGAGAAGACACATCAGTCACAACCTTTATAGATAATATCATTAACTAGAATCCCCAAAGAACTATGGGATGCCCTGATAAGGAAATAGGGAGTATTCATTACTATGTACTTCCCAAACAAATCCTACAGTGGAATGAAATCCACTCGCTTACAAGAAGGTGACTGATTTCAACAAATAAATGTTGTGTCTCAAATGCAACTCAATCTTCATGGCAAAGAACTCACAAAAGATGACATGATTCCCACCTTTCATATATCAGTAAATATTAATTAACCAATATAAGTTGAAATGTAACACTTAGACAAATTCATCAACCTACAGCAAGTGGTTGAAAGATTATAATAATGTTATGTCAGATAACAATACTAACCATGTTGGGACAAAGAAAATTCCCGTGGTCAATAATGAAAGTGTTGGAGGTGGAAACAACTCCAAAGGAAAGTGAGTTAAAGACAATTTCACATAGGTGACATCTATACACCCCATGAAGAAAACCATGGAAAGGGTAAGGGTCATGACAAGAGTGGAAAAAGGTTTTCTAATTCTTGGAGCAGAGATGCAACTACTGCCTAAAAGATAATGGACAATATAAGAAGAAAAATGTGTTAATAATCGCTCATATCAAAAAAGAAAACAAGTTGGAAATGAACTAAATTAGATTAATTTAAGATTGATTGAGCATAAGTTTATTTTAAGTATTAAATTACTTTCATTTACTAATGAAAAACCAAATATTTAACTATTATAAATGTAAAGAAATACATTAAAATTACAAATATAAAACTCTCAATATTCTCCGTTCCATGTTGGAATGTATCGAGGAGAACTTGAGTGTTTTTGTGGAAAATCTCACACAATCTTAAAAGATAGACTAATATTAATTGAATTAATAGTCTATAAAACCTCCAAGAAATTTCATAGACAATGAACTGTCACCTCTTTATTGCCTTCGGCATAGAATTAATAGTCACTAAAGTAATATATAAATGAGAACCTTGTTAAGATATTCGTATCAATTGGAAATCATACTATAAGAATGGAAATTGGTATATATGTACATCAACTCTAATGATATGAAAGGAACATATATTAGAGAAATAAATGTGTCAAACTAGTGAATTACCTAGGTCATCAAATCATATTATGTCACCAATAAAGAACTTTGGGACAATTACACATATATGTTTCGACACGGCCTTGTGGGACACCATGGTTATGACATAATGATCCTTGTATTGAAAAATACATATTAACACGTTATCTTTCGAGTAAAAGGCAAAATAAAGCAATTAACCAAATTACAATTCTTGACTTCTGCAGCACAAGAAGCAACACCACTATCATAATATGTCATACCTAAAACTTTTGTATACCCTAATTCGTAGCTAAGACAAGAATGAGACCATCCTAAAGGTAATACAAAAATATTCCATTCTTACAACGAATACAAGGTAATGGACATAAACAACCAGAGTGAGGGCCATTGAAGTATTTTATGGTTCTGGTTTCGACACGATGAACACACGTCGTATTATTGTTCACATAAGATGCTGCACTCTAGCACTAGTTACACATTCAAGGGCTCACCACTCTAACTATCTCATCAAGTCTACGTGACTTGGAATGCTAGAGAATTTACATCAGGAATTGATAATTATTGCATAATATATATATATATATATTCGGATCAATGTAGAGTTTCCCATACCCCATGTGTATATATAAAATGGTCTCATAAAAGTTGTCATCAAAAGAATATAGATGATATATAGGGCATTGGTTGTGCCCACTAATTTACCCGCATTTGCATGGGGTTGTGCAAATATTACGTGCAGTCTTACTCATTTGTTTTTAGACCCACTACTAGGCATCCAGTATCATGCGTACCAGTTGGTAACTGGATATAAGCCTAATATTTTATATTTACGCATGTTTGGTTATGTAGTATATATGTGTCAATTGCGTCCCCACAGCGCACCCAAATGGGTCCTTAAAAATGATTTAGTTGGTTATGTAGTATATATCCGCTAATTAGAATCCTTGATGGGTGATCTCTTTAACGCTAGATTAGCGAGTTTGTCACTTTAATGAGACATTCTTTTCCCGTCGTTAGGGGGATATAGGAAAAAGGATTTTCCATGGGAACGACTGGAAGTGTCATAGAATAGTCCCATTATGTCTCATTTTGATCCCCAAACTTCACAATGGAAAGTTGAAGCCAAATGAATCAGACTTGATACCTGATACATTTAATGTTATTATAGAAGTGACAAGATCACATATACCAGCTGCAAATATACCCTCAAGGTTAAAAGTCCCCAACCAAGGGCACAACACCGTTGGAAAGAGCGTTGCAATCACACATGGTGGAGGTGTGGTTGAGGTCGTGGCTCCCAAAAGGAAATTGGGGAGGCTACTTGGTTCGATAAACACTCATCTAAAGGAAAAGAATAGTAAGACGCAACCATTTATCATCAATACATAAACCTTTCATGAGATTATCTCTGATTAAAACTATGTCTATGAATCATTACTAGAGGACACTCCGAAGTTAACATTTGATTCCAGAGATTAAATAAATATAAATGAATTATAAAAGTGCATACGAGTCGATGGACAGATCGTACATACTCATTGATGATATTCACATATATTGTTGCTCATGAGATGATAGAACACTATGACATCGAACCATGCTCAGTTGAAAAATGTCAACAAAGAGCAAATTGACCCAATAGAAACAATCCAGGATAATTACGTTTGACAAATACACGGGTATTTGGTCCGGTAGTGCTAACCCACCAAGTGTAAAGCCCGTTGGACATAGATAATTCATTTGTTATAAAAGCGTAATGAGAATAATTAAGTCATGATGTATAAGACTCTCCTTTGGCGCAAGGTTTCTCACAACGCCCTGGATTGATGATGAGAAGACTTGCTCTCTCGTGATGGACGTTATAACGTTCTACTAACTAATTAACATAGTAATTTCCGAAGGATGGGAAATGCAGCTCATGGATGTGGTTTTACATATCTCTATGGGGATCTAGATTAAGAGATATATAAAAGTGTTTTATGACATTATATTACCAGAAACCACAAAATGTGTTTGCAATGAAATTGAAACACTCATTTTATATATTAAAGCAATCATAGCGGATATGGATACCTGCTTGAGTGAATACTTAATTGGGAAGGGATATAAGAACGATGAATTGTGCCCATGCGTATTTATAAAGAAAACGAGTTCTAGATGTTCAAACATAACTTTATATGTCGATGTAATGAACATAATAGATACTCTTAATGAAATAAGAGAAAATGTAATTGTTTCATGAACTTGAGATAAAAGATCTTAGGAAAACTTGGTTTTATGTATTTATTCAATCTAGGACACCAAGTTTGTGATAATAATTCACCGATCGCATATGTCTAGAAAATAATCAGGCGATTTAATATGGACAAAGCGTATCCGGCTAGCACTCCCATGATCGGTCGAAGTGTTGGATAAAAGGAAAGATCCATTTTGTCTAAAGGATTATGATGAAGAGGTATTGGGAGCTGGAATTCTCTATATAAGTACAATAGGCGCATTATTGTACTTAGCATAATACACTTGACCATATATTGCATTTCTCAATGAACTCGTTAGCTAGATTTACTCAACGCCAACGCAACATCATTGATATGATATCAAATTAATATTTTGGAACCACTGATGCGGGCTTATACTTCCCTTACAAATAGAAAAATGGGATTGATAATGGAACTTCAATACTTACTTTGAATATGAGTGGCAAAAGTACCAGTCCTAATAGAAAAATATCAAATAGTGTCTTAGTATGTCTTTGCTGATATTAACTACTTATGTGTCTCATACAAAGGTCATTCCCAAATTGGATAAGGAAATACCATAGGGAACATGCCTATTGGTTGGAAGTAAATTAGGCAAATCATTGTAGCTACCTCTTCGAACTATTTCAAGAATATTACTCTACATGAGATTATTCAATAGTGTACATGATTAAGGACTATCATTACCCATATTAGAGGAGCTAGTGTTTTGAATTCATTCAATACCCTACCTGCATATATGGAAATAATGCATCATGTATCAAAGAAATGAAAGTACACTACATTAAGAGTGATAACACAAAGCAAATTCTGCTTTAAGTTTATATACAATCAGCAACAACAAACTCTCCTCTATATTCAAGTGAATCAAGCAAATTGCAAGGAGAATATGACATACTTGGTTACCAAATCATTAACTAAAATCATATTTGGGAAACATATAGAAAGTATTGCAATACCGAGGCTTTCCAAAATCCCTTGAATGATGTACAAATCAGGGGGAGTAGTAGACAAAAGCGGGAGTCTACTATATATGTAGTATTGGTATGTTGTGCTCTTTTCTTCATCCAAGGTTTTATTTTTCCCAATGGGTTTTGTTTCTTGGTGTAAGGTTTTAGTGAGGCAACAATTTATACACCATTTTGTTTGCCTAAGTCTCATGATTAATGTACGAATCTGAGAGAATATTAGACTAAAGGAAAAGTCTATGTATTGCAAAGTAACTGGTGCGTTGTACTCTTTCCTTCGTCATGTTTTTATTTTTCCCACTGGGTTTTTATTTGTGGCGTAAGGTTTTAACGAGGCAACAGTTGTACAAATCACTCCTTTGACTTGGCACAAGAGGGAGTATTGAAGGATAAGTGTGCCATCGTCTAAAGGATATGACGATAATGATAAAGACAAAAGATAAAGATGTATAGAGATAGAGATAGACATTTAGGGTTAGATTAATGTTAGGTTTCTTATAGTTATCTCTTTGTAACTCGTCCCCTATTTAAAGGGCTATTGATTAATGAGAAATGATGTTTCTTGATTGTCTCTATATTGATTATTCTGCAACAGATAACTAATTTTATTTATATTATATATTGATTTTAAATCATTAATAAGTTTTTTAATTCTATATATTGATTTAATTTTTATATATTCATTAATAAGAATTGCTAATTGATCTTAACATAACTTATTCAATAAAGAGACGTATTTTATTAATTATAAGTACTATATTAAATATCCAATCATGTATTTTTTAAATTCTTTGGTTACGATATTTTATTAAATGTTCATTATTTTTTAAATGTTTATATATGTATATTTAAATTTTAATAATCAACATTATAGCATAATTATTCAAGTTTTGTTAATTTTTTGAATTTTGTAATATAAATTTAAATTACTTAAATGTAATTTATCATTAAAAACAAATACTAAAAGCATACCAAAATTAATAGCAAATTTTAATTAATATGTTAAATGTTAATCAATATTAATATAATATTAATATTTAAAATATAAAAACCAACATTTTGACCTCTAAATATGTAGATCAAATTTGATTACTTCCATAACTTCTATTTTTTAATGTTATAATGGTGGGTTGGAGAAAAAAGGGCCTCAATTCTAGAATTTTTTTTTGAATGTTTGATTGGATATGTCATAAATAAAATTATTGAAACTTTTGTGTCCGATCATTTTGTATCATATTGTTTTTTAAATAATATATAAAGAGTGTTATGTAAACAATAATATTCAATAATGATCATTTGATTATATAAAAAATATATAATGAATGTACGTTATGTAAATAATAGTTATTGACAACAGTTGTTCATTTATATAAAAAATAATGAGTATCTTATGATAATAATTAATGATAACGGTCATTTAGTTACACACACGTGTGTGTATATATATATATTCATTATTTGTTATGTAGATAAAAATAGTAATATATATTAAATGTAATAAAGAAATTTGAGTCTAACTGTAGTTTAATTAATTTAATATTGGAGATTTCTCAATGGACTTCATGAACTTTTTCCAAACTTATTCATCAAGTCTCTTTTGTCCTCCTTTTCATCCATACCAACTACCAAGTGAATTTAAGGATTCTAATTTTGAAACGTAAAAAACTAAAAAAAAATTAATTCCATATTTGTTTATACACAAATCCTAAACTTTAATCAATCACAATGGAAGAGTAAATAATAGAAAGATTACATAAACTTATTAGCCCCATAGAAGAACCTTACTTTTCTTGGAGAAGATGATGGCTACGTACATGTTCGAAATGTTTGTGATTGAAGGTATTCTTCATCCCAATTGGGAATTCTTTGATTTGGAGATTTCTCAATGAACTTCATGAACTTCTTTCATGTTTATTCATCAAGTGTTATTTGTTTTCCTCTTCATCCATACCAACTACTAAGTGAATTTAATAAGGGTTCTGATTTTGAAACCTATAAAATTAAAATGTAAATAAAGAAGGAGCAAATGAATAATCTAAATACAACTAATGTAATTAATGTTTAAAATATTGAAAAAATCAAAAATATTAGAAAAAACATGAGGTGAAATCCTCATCTTTACCCAACATCCTACTTTTATATATATATAGAGAGAGAGAGAGATAGAGAGATTGTACACTTAAAATCTTTACCCAAATGATATAGAGAGAATCAAGAGCATTATTCTCATTAATAATAGATCCTTTAAATAGGGATGAATTTACATGAAAGGAAATATACAATATGGTAACTATAATAATTAGGAAATATTCCCCCAATCATTTTCTTTTTTTTGAAGGCACAATATCCTTCAATACTCCCCTTGTGCCGAGTCAAAGGAATGATGTGCATAATTTCTGCCTCATTAAAACCTTACATCAAAAAACAAAACCCGGTGGGAAAAATAAAACTTTAAACGAAGAAAAGAGTACATGACACCACTAAACAATTTCTTTAGTTTATATCCTCCTTGATTCATACATCAATCATGGAATTTTAAGAAACGAGATGGTATAAGACTGTTGCCTTACTAAAACCTTACGTCAAGGAACAAAACCCGGTGCGAAATATAAAACCTTGAGCAAAGGAAAAAGCACAACTCATCAATTGTATGTGAAGTAGACACCTTCTTTAGTCTATTACTCCCCCTGATTCATACATTAATCAAGGGAGTTTGGAAAGTCTCCGCATTCCGATGTTTTCCACATGTTTCTCGAATCTGGCCTTAGGTAGTGATTTGGTAAACAAATCAGTCACATTCTCCTCAGACCTTACTTGATTCACTTGAATCTTGAGAAGAGTCTGTTGTTGCTGATTATAGAAAAAAATTGGCGAATATGCTTTGTATTATCACCCTTGATATATCATAATTTCATTTTTTCTACACAAGCTGCATTATCTTCATATATGCATGTAGGATTCTAAGTGGTTGAACTTTAACCACTAGCCCATCTTATATGTGTAAGGACAGACCTTAACCATATACATTCTCGAACCGCCTCATGTAGAGCAATAATCTCTGAGTGGTTCGAGGAGGTAGCTACAAGGGTTTGCTTGGTAGCTTTCCAAGAAATCGCTGTGTTCCCAATTGTAAAAACATATCCTGTTTGTGAACGACATTTATGTGGTCAGAGAGATATCCAGCATCATGAGGGCATGGAATGTCTCATTTTTTGGTAAGAATCTCCACAGTAATGTCTCTGTTAGATTTTCCGGTCGAAATACGGGAAAAGTCCATTCAATTCTTGATGGAAATGGAGTTCAAAGCCTACTAATATATCTTTTGGGGTTTCATTGTAAGGGATAACACTTTCTTTGTTAATACCTTCAACAAGTGTTTTATCCCCATTTTTCTCTTTGTAGGGAAAGAATAAGCCCATGTCAATGGTCCCCTTTAGGTATCGAAATATATTCTTGATACCATTCCAATGATGTTGCGTTGGCACTAAGTTAAATCTAGCTAACAAGGTCACTAAGAATGCAATATCAGGTCGAGTACATTGTGCTAAGTACAATAATGGTCCTATTGCACTTAGATAGGGAATTTCAGCTCCCAACACCTCTCTGTCATCATCCTTTGGACGAAATGGATCTTTCCTTATATCCAAACTTCGACCGATCATGGGTGTGCTAGCCGGATGCGCTTTATCCATGTTGAATCGCCTGAGTATTTTCTGGATATAAGCGGATTGGTGGATAAGGATTCCACAAGCTCGGTATTCTAGTTCTATACCTAGACAAAACCGAGTTTTCCAAGATCTTTCATCTCTAATTCAGATTTTAAGTAGCTTGAAGTATCTCTTAATTCATCAAGAGTACCTATTATGTTCATATCATCGACATATACTGCTATTATTGAAAATCCCGAACTTTTCTTCTTTATAAAAACGCAAGGTCACAACTCTTCGTTCTTATATCCCTTCCCAATTAAGTATTCACTCAAACGGGTATACCATATTTGTCCGGATTGTTTTAATCCGTAGAGTGGGCGTTTCATTTTAACGGCAAACGCACTCCGTGGCTTAGATTTACTTAAATTGGGTAGTGGAAGGCCATTAGGCACTTTCATATATATCTCTGAATCATGATCCCCATAGAGATATGCAGTAACCACATCCATAAGTTGCATTTCCAATCCTTCGGAAACTACTAGGCTAATTAGATAGGGGAACGTTATTACATCCATTACTGGGGAGTATGTCTCCTCATACTCAATTCCAAGGCGTTGTGAGAAACCTTGCGCCACAAGGCGAGCCTTATATCTTATGAATTCATTATTCTCATTACGCTTTCTGACAAAGACCCATTTATGTCCTACAGGCTTTACATTTGGTGGGGTTAGCACTATCGGACCAAATACCTGTCTCTTTGCCAAAGAATCTAGTTTTGCTTGGATTGCTTCTTTCCATTTAGGCCAATCTGCTCTTTGTTGACATTTTTCAACTGAGCGTAGTTCGATGTCATCGTGCTCTATGATCTCATGAGCAACAGTATATGCAAATATTTCATTAATGAGTATGGATGATATTTCCATCAACTCATATGCATTCTCATAATTCATTGAGATTTCTTTGTTCTCTGGAATCAATATTGACATCGGAGCGTCCACCCGTAATGATTCATGGACATAACTATAATCAGAGACAATCTCATGAGAAGGGTTTTTAGTATTGATGATAAGTGCATCAGACTGTGTTGCACTCTCCTTTTTCTTTCTTGGATGAGTATCTATCGAACCACGTAGCCTCCCCCTTTTCCTTTTGGGAGCCATAGCCTCAACCATACTTCCACTATGTGTGGTTGCAGCACTCTTTCCAACGGTGTTGTGCCCCTGTTTGGGGACTTCTAACCTTGCAGGTACATTTGCAGCCGGTATATGTGATCTTGTCACTTTTACAATGTCATTGAACGCATCAGGTATTGAGTCTGCTACGTTTTGAAGGTTTAGTATTCGTTTCACTTCACTTTCACATTGTGAAGTGCAAGGATCAAAACGTGACAGAGTGGGAACATTCCATGACAATTCATGTCGTTCTCTTGGAAAATCCCTTTTCCTATTTCCCCCTAACAACGGGAAGACCATCTCATCAAAGTGACAATTCGTAAATCTTGCGGTAAATAGATCACCCGTCAAGCGTTCTAAATAGTGGATTATTGTTGGGGATTCATATCCAACATATATACTTAATCGTCTTTGAGAACCCATTTTGGTGCGTTGTGGGGGCACAATTGGCACATATACTGCACAACCAAATATGCGTAAATGTGAAATATCAGGCTCATATCCAGTTACCAACTGGTACGCAGAGAATGGTTGGCTAGTAATGGGTCTAAAGCGAATAAGTAGTGTTGCATGTAATATTGGATAACCCAGGCAGAAGTGGGTAAATTGGTGCGCATAACCAATACCCTGGCTATCATCTGTATCTTTTTTATGGTAGCTTCTGTGAGACCATTTTGTGTATGCACATGGGGTACGGGATGCTCTACATCAATCCCAACAGACATGCAATAATCATCGAATGCTTGCGATGTAAATTCCCTAGCATTATCAAGTCGTATAGACTTGATAGGATAATCGGGGTGGTGAGCCCTCAAGCGTATAATCTGTTCTAGGAGTTTTGTGAATGCAGTGTTTCGTGTGGACAATAGTGCGACATGCGTCCATCGTGTCGAAGTATCAACCGGGACCATAAAATACTTGAATGGTCCGCATTCTGGATGCATAGGTCCACAAATATCACCATGTATACGTTGTAAAAATGGAATGTTTTGTTTTGTGTTCTTAGTATAGGATGGTCTCGATCCTGTTTTAACTAAGGAGCAGGCTTTGCAAAATTTCGCGGTATTCAAGGAGGCATATTGTGATGATGGTGTTGCTTCATGTGCTTTAGGAGTAGACGAATGCAACTTGGTACTTTCAGTTAATTGCTTCATCTTACCTTTCATTCGAAAGAAAGGGTGTCCATGTGTATTTTTCAATACACGTACCATCATATTATGGCCATGGTGTCTCAGGCGGTCATGCCAAAGCTTGTATATGTCACTATCACAAAGTCCATTATTGATGACAGAATATGATTCAATAACCCTAATTGTGGTAAGGTACAATCCACTATTTTGACACGTTAATTTCTCTAATATATGTTTCCTTCCATATTCATTAATGGTGATGTACATATATTCATTTCCATTCTCACAGTGTGTTTCGATATGATAGTCGTTAGAGCGTATATCTTTGAAACCTAAAAAGGTTCGGTTAGCTCTAGGAGCGTATAGTGCTTCTGTGACTGTTATTTTAGTGCCATTGGGCAACAAGAAAACGACAATTCCTCGCCCAAGTATTAAGTTTGATGATCCAATCATTGTAGTCATTGAGGATTCATATGCATTAATTTCAGTAAGTAATAATATGTTTCTTAGTATTGTGTGAGTGGTCCCACAGTCAACTAAGCACTCAAGTTCTCCTCGATACATGGAATGGAGAATATTTAATTATTTTGTTTTGACGTATTTCTTTGCATCAATGATTCAGATAATGTAACACAAAGTAAAGTTGTATTCAATAAAGTAATTCAAAATAAACTATCAATCCAAACGACAAAATTCACCCCAAAAAAAACAAAACTTAAAACTAATAATGTCTTAATAGCTATTATCCTTAAAAAATTATATAAATTAGACGAAATCTGAGAGCTCTAGTGATGGATCGTTGTTGTTAATGTGGGTGAAATCTCCAATGGTTAGGTTGACTTCTTGTTCATTACTTGTTTCTTCGAGGTAGTGAGCTTCCTATTCTTTGGATTCTCAGTATCTCTTGTAATTGGCTGCTACAGTGTTGCTTGCACCACAATGTTTTTACCAATGCCTAGTAATACCACATCTGTAGCAAGGTTCAGTTCCATCTCTTTCTCTTTTGGTAGGCACCATCATTGGTGCTTTTCCTATTGATTGTCTTTGATTACCTGGGCCAGCAGTTGCATCTCTATGCAATGAATTAGAAAACCCACCACGACTGTTGCCGCGACCTAGTCCACGACCAAGTCCACGCCCCTATCCACGCCCTTATCCACGACCATGTCCTTGTGGTATATAGTTGCCACATGTGTATGATTCAAAATGTTTGGCTCGCTGTACTGATTCAAAATCTTTTGGCTTGCATGATTAGATTCAGGAATTTTCTTTGTCCCGACAGGTCTAACGTTATTATTCAAAAGAACCTCATTGTGTCTTTCAACCACTTGCAGTAGGTTGATAAGTTTGTTAAAGGTTGTAATTCTTTTGTTATTATATTCCATTCGATACTGATTCATTAGTATGATTGATGATGTAGGAAAAGTGGAAAGAGTTTTTTTAATCATGTCGTCTTCCGAGAGTTCCTTGCCACATAAGTTCAAGCGTGCTTTGAGACGTAACATTTCTTTGTTGAAATCGTTTACCTTTTGTAATCAAGTAAGCGGATATCACTCCACTGTACCATTAGTTCGTGAAGTAAAGAGTCATTAATATTTCCGAATCTTTCTTTTAGTGCATCCCACAGTTCTATGGGATTTTAAGTTGAAGGTACTCCCATCGAAGGTACTCCCATCGAAGGTTGGGATCGATGTGTCATCTCAAGAACATTAAGGCATTTGCTTGTACCTTTCCAAATGGTTTTTTGTTAGGGTCGATGGAGGGGTGATTGTGTAGTTGTAGTCTTTTCCAATGATTGTAGTCTTGACATCTGATACCCATCGGTGGTATTCAAGTCTTTCTGAATCCAGGATATCAAATTCAGGGCGAGTTAGTTCGGCCATCTACATAAATAAGAGATACAATATTTTAATTTATGAAGTCAAATTATGATGCACATGAAATTTTTAATTGTCATGGTAGTATAGTATTGTTAAATATTGATATTTTTAAACATTTCTTTTGATGAATTTTTTTTTTATTTTTAATGAGTGAGTAAATAAGAGATAAGGTATTTTATTTTATGAAATCAAAAAATTATGATACACATGAAATTTCGTTATCATGGTACTATAAGATGGTTAAATTACAAGTATTTGTTTTGTTGATAATGGTATATCAGTATTTCAATATTCGAAAATAGATCGCAAAAAACAGTTTTAGATTTCCAGGTATTAGGGGAATCATGTGGATTACTTAAGTCCTTACAACCTCAGGATTATTTACATCCGTTTGGCAAAATCTTTCGGTGTTATGCGATTATTTCATTTCATGGAATACATGAATAACATTAATAATTTTGTAGATTTTGGCATGAAGCCAAAATATGAGATAGATTTAAAAAATATATATATATATGGCAATTTTTCGGAACTTTTGACAGGAGGCCAAAAGATATGGTAGTAATTTTTTTTATTTTTTTTATTTATTAATTTTTTTGGAAGCTTTTGGCAGGCCAAAAGATTTGACAATTTTTTTTGGGAGCTTTTGGCAGGAGGCCAAAAGGTATAGTAAGTTTTAATTTTTAGAATGTATTTGATTTTAATGCTAATAATTACAATTTTTTGTATGATTTTTATTTTTATATATATATTTTTAATTAGATGTTATAAACGAGACTATTAACAGGTAAGTTAAATATTATACGTTATAATATTTTAATGAGTAATTTTAGGATGAAGCCAAAATATAATAATATAGTGGTTGGAAGTGTTACTTCCAAATAAATTATGTTACTATATAATTATGTTACTATATAAAATTATAATTTAGACAAAAATTTAAAAATTATGAATAAATGTAATGAAGAGGGATGTTAATATATATGGCAGTAGAATATTCATAAACATGGTAGTAAAATATTCATAAACATGACAGTAAAATAGGCTTGACAGTAGGGTGGTAATGAGTCGGCCTGGGTTGGGTTCGGGTTCAACCCATTTATTAAACAGGTCGAAGATCTCAACCCAACCCAACCCATTTAATTAAATGGGTTGAGATTTTCAACCAACCCAAACTGCAACTTAAATGGGTTCAACCTGGATTCGACCTGTTTACAAAATTTCAACCCAACCTGTTAAATAAATGGGCTCAACGTGGGTTGACCCATTTAATTTTACGATGCACAAAACAAAACAACTAAGTAGGCAGATAATATTCTTGTCGGCGACGTGGATGATATTGTTGAGATGAACAGCAAAACGAGACGACGATCCGACGAGAGTCACGAGACAAAGAGATGACGCCGGCAAAAGAAAGATAAGATATGGCGCTGGCGAAAGAAAGATACGACAGTTGTCGGAGGAAAATGAGAACACAGCGCCCGGACGAGAGAGAGCAAACTAGGGTTTTTTTCTTTTTTGATGGAGGTGTTCTAAAATCTAAATTAATCTAGGGTTTTCCTATTTAGTTTTACTTTATTTAACACTAAAATTTAAAAATTATATTTTAAAAATAAAATAAGATATATTAAGTGGATTAAAATCAGGTTATTAATGGGTTGTAAATATGTTACTAATGGGTTGAAAACAGGTTATAAATGAGTTACAAATAGGTTGTAAATGAGTTACAAACAGGTTGTAAATGGGTTGAAAACATGTTGTAAATTGGTCAGAAATTTCAACCCAACCCACTTATTAAATGGAGTGGACGGGTTGATCTATTTAAGTTAAACGGATCGAAAATCTCAATCCAACCTGCTACTAATGAGTTGGATTCGAGTTAGGTTGACGGATTGGATCAATTTTTGCCACCCCTACTTGACAGTAAAATATTCATAACTTGACAATAAAGTATTCATAAACTTGGTAATATTTCATGTCTTGAGTAAATAGGATCTGTATTTCAAACTTTGAAAAAATAGACAAAACATCTTTCGAATTTAAATCAATGCAAAACCTAATATACTAATAATCAAAAGCTAAAACTTCTTATAAAGCAATATCAATATGATGAATTTTGTATTTTTTTTTAATGAGTGAGTAAACAAATTAGTAGATAATATATATATATATATATATTATTTTTCTTTTTAATTAAACAAATGGATTAGCAAAAGCTTGATTTGAACTAAAAGAAAATTGTTAACTCCGAAAATAATTAGTAAGATGTACAAAAATAAATCTCAAGTCAAAGGAAATTATAAACACTAAAGCATATACTAATAACAAGAAAACATATCACAACAATATTTATTAAAACATTGAGATGCAGATTTTGTTGTTTGTTAAAAAAAATACACAATTTAATTTTAAAAATCACAACAAACGAAAGTCATACATTAATATGGTTTTAAATTAATAAAATACTTACTTGAATGCAATCACAACGAAGGACAGTAGCAAAAGATGGTTTCGCAGCTAACAATGGCGAAAGAGCTTTCGTGTTGATAAGATGTTGTAGAACAATTGATATAGAGAAAATCAAGAACATCATTCTTATTAATGATAGACCTTTTAAATAGGGATGAATATACATGAAAAGAAATATACAATATGGTAACAATAATTAAGAAATATTTCTTCAATCATTTCCTTTTTAATGAAGCCACAATATCCTTCAATACTCTTCTCATCTGATATTTTTTAACTCTTAATTAATTTTAACCCTTTTCTATTATAATAAGGCAAATAAAAATCATCTATTTTTTAAAATAAAATATAATTGTTCTCTATAATACATCAATTTTATGCTTCTTTTTTAATTTTATTGGCGAATAGAAAAGGAAATGATATTGTGACCTAGTTAGACTATTTTTTGGAGAGATAGGACCATTGGGCGGATAAAGAAGAGATGGGACCATTGTAGGCGATTTTGAGGTTCGATCTAGGGTTCAATTTTGATCGTCGTTGATGATTGGAGTCGTTGTTGGATTGTTCGTGGTTGGTGCTTGTGGGTATCGCGATCTTCGATCTCAGGTTTTTCTCCCTTCTCTTTCTTTCGTTTTCTCTATTTCGTGATTATTAGGGTTTCGTGTTTCTTTGGACTTGTACGTCGGATCGTACCCTACGTGGCTTCAGCTTCTTGATTATCAAGAACTTCGTTGTCAACCCTGCGGTTTGTAGGGATTCTGGGGTACGGTTGATTGTGTAGGTTCAGAGCTTCGTTGCCCTATAATCGTGTTAAGGGTTGTTGGTGTTTTGGGCGGCAGCTAGGGTTTCTGTCCCCCTTTTGGTGTTTTGTCGGGCTGTTGTCCGTCGTTTTTATCGGGTGGCATAAGGCTGTTTGTCGGGTGTCTTCTCGGGTGGGTTATCGGGTATCCTTGTCGATTCTTTTGTCGGGCCACCTGTTGGGAGAGTTCTCGGGACTTGTTGTCGGGTCCCGCCTATCGAGATCATTGCTAAGTGGTCCTCGGTTTTATCGGGTCCTTCCTATCGAGTTCTTTCTCGGGCGGTTCTCGGGTGGGCTTTTGTCGGGTGATACCTGTATTCTCAGGATCTCGGGTAACACTGTCTAGTAACCTTGTCGGGTGGCCGAGATTTTTCTCGGGTGTGCCTTGCAGGGTGATACTAGGCATGGCGTCTGCTGACGTGCATGTGCATGGAGAGGGTGCCCAATCTGACGTCATTGTTCCTGAGAATGACGTCAGCTCTAGTGCAGCTTCGGTAAAATTGGATTATGCTAAGGTGGTAGGTACGGCTGCCAAATCGGAGTTGGATTTCTTTCCTTTGGAAAACAAGGAAGTAATGGCAATTGATCTGCCATTATCGGTAACTGAACCTATGGTACAAACGTATAAGACTACGCTTTGCGGGTACTTTCTAGGCCCTCAAGTGCATTTTCCTATTGTGCAACGTTCTGTTTCCCAAGCCTGGGGAAAATTTGGATTCAAGGATGCTATGTTGCATAATAACGGGCTTTATTTTTTCCGATTTAATGATGACGGAGGGTGTTCTAGTGTTGTGGAAGCGGGGCCTTTGATGGTGAGAGGGGTACCAATGTTCGTGAAACCATGGGACCCAACTAAGGGATTCCAAAAACCGGAACATACCACATGTCCCCTATGGGTTAAAATTCATAACATTCCTAGTGTGGCTTTTAATAGAGAAGGTGTTAGCTTAATTTCTAGTGTGTTGGGGGTTCTAAAAAGAATGGATGCTTGCACTGCTGATATGTGTGAAAAGGCCTGAGGCAGACCTAGCTTTGCTAAGGTGCTTGTGGATGTTTGCGCAGTCGGTAAACTGAAAAGGGAGATTGAAGTTAGAATTCCGAGCCTGACGGGGAGTAAGGCTGAAGCAGTAAAGGTTCAGGTGGAATACTTATGGGAGCCAACTCAGTGTCAAAAATGCAAAAATTTTGGCCACAAAATCTCTTCTTGTGCCAAGGCTGCGCATGAAAGAAATTCTAATCAGAAGGAGAAGAGAAAGGTGGATGAAGGGGGTTGGATTAGGGTGGAGAGGAAACAATGGAAGCCAAAGGTGCAGGGAAAGGGGAATCCAAACAACACAAACACCAAGGATTTGGGACAAGGCTCGAATCAATCCCAGAGTCAAGAACAGGTGGTTGATAAGGAGAACCCAGTGGAAGAAGTTGTTGAAGTTCGGCCTGCTGAGCCTGAGATGGTACACAATCAGGTACCTGGGACGACTGAAGCTGAAACATTGGAAGATCCTAATGTGATGAAACACCAGCCTGATAAGGGTGAGAATCAAAGATCACCTCAAGTGGGAATAATTGACCCAGGGATACAAGCAATGAAAAACAACACAGGTGGTTCGGACCGCGGAAAAAAGCTAGTTCAAATTCCGACTGTGAATTGCACAAACCCTCCTAAACAAATCAAAGGAATTCTAAATAATCCAAACTCCTCCAACTGATTCTCTGCTCTGACTAGTAAATCTACTACTGGTGATGAAAAGGTAGTTGGAGAAGAAGGTCCGGTGGGTAACAAGGTACAAGGAGTGTTAGTTTCGAGTCAAAGGAAAGTAGTTACTAAGCCTGTAGGGGGTGTGATTCCTGTTTCCCATGATTAAGATGGCTTGTTGGAACGTCCGGGGCCTTAATGCCCCGGCAAAACAACGGGAGGTAAAATATATGGTCCACACTAATGGGTTAGTATTTTGCTCTATTCTGGAAACTCATTTAATTCAGAAAAACGTATCAGATGTGTGTTCTAAAGTTTTTGGGCGTTGGGATTGGGTGTCTAACACTAACAATTGTGACAATGTCACAAGAACTGTTTGTGCTTGGGACCACAATATCTTGAGTGTTATGGTGCTTGAATCCCACCTCCAATTTATGCATTGTGAGATACTTATCCGGGGAGAAAGTACACCGATTTTCCTTACTATTTCTTATGGGGCCACTAGTGGGTCTAATAGAAAAGAGCTATCGTGGGGTATCCGTAAGTTCAAGGTCGTCATGGGAGACAAGCCATGGCTGCTAATGGGGGACTTCAACTCTATGTTATTCCCTCATGACGGTTATGGAGGGGCTTCTAAAAGAAATGTTGAGATGGATGATTTTAATTATTGCATTGAGGATGTAGACTTGTATGACTTGCCTTATACGGGATGTCAATATACTTGGTATCAAAATCCAAAGGGCGACGGGGGTATTATGAGAAAACTGGACCGTATTCTTGTAAACAATGCCTTTATAAATAAGTTCCAGGACTCTTCAGCTATATTTCTTCCTAGAGGTCTTTCTGATCATTGCCCGGGTGTTGTTAGCTTCAAAGGGGGCAGTAAGAGACAGGTAAAGGTTTACAAGTTTGATAATGTTGTTGCTTCTCACCCCTCTTTTATCCAGGTGGTGGCCGACACATGGAATATCCCTGTTCAAGGGTCCTTTATGTATCAGGTCTTGAAAAAGCAGAAACTGTTAAAGCCGCGTTTGAAAAAGCTGCGATCTTTGATGGGTGATCTTGGAATGCATTCGAAGGCCCTGAAAGATGAATTAGAATTAATTCAAGTGGCATGTGAATTGGATCCTTCAAACTCAGACCTTCATAAGGATCTTGCTCATATTCATCTGGCCTATCAGTAAGCCCTCCGTATGGAGGAAGAGCTGTTGAAGTAGAGAGCTAAAGTAAAATGGTTGAATGAGGGCGATGGCAACACTAATTTCTTCCATCATGCAGTCCGGGAAAGGAAGGCTTCATCTAGAGTGTCTATGGTTATCAATGCTCAAGAGGTTTGTTTTTATGATGACGAGTTGCCAAAGACGTTCATCGACTATTTTTCCTCAATCCTTGGGGAAGTGGATACCAGCCTGCAACCATCTATGGAGGAAGGCTTATTTGATCGTAAGCTTACCTTATCTGAATCCTTGTTTATGATCCGGCCTATAGAAGATGGAATTCTTGCTGCCTTTAAACAGATTGGGAATGATAAAGCTCCTGGGTCAGATGGGTTTTCGTCCAAATTCTATAAAGCGGTCAGGCCTGTGATTGGTAATGAGGTTATGAGGGCAATTCATAACTTTTTCTACACTGGTCGCCTGGACAGGGAATTAAACCACACTCTCTTATGCCTTATCCCAAAGACTCCAAATGCTTGTAGGGTTTCGGAGTTCTGACCGATTGCCTGTTGTTCGGTTTTGTACAAGTGTATCAGTAAGATTATCTCTGATAGAATGAAGCCGAAACTGGATTACTTAATTAATCCTGCACAGTCGGCCTTCATTCCTGGGCGGAGAATTTCGGATAATATACTGATGGCACATGAACTTGTGGTTGGATACCATCTTAGCTCGGGTCCACCAAGATGTGCCTTTAAAATTGATGTTCGAAAAGCCTATGATATGGTGAACTGGGAGTTTGTAATTTGCATGCTTAAAGGTCTTGGGTTCCATCCGACTCTGATTTAATAGATCCAGGTAATGATTGCCACTCCCTCTTACTCTGTTGCTTTTCAAGGAGAAACACATGGTTTTTTTATAGGTAAGCGAGGAATAAGACAAGGGGACCCTATGTCTCCATACCTCTTCACGATCATTGTGGAAGGCTTCTCTCTTATTCTTAAGCGCTGTATTGAAGAGGCTGCTGATTTTTGGTATCATAAGGGGTGTGCGGACTTCCAAATTACTCACTTATGCTTTGCAGATGACCTTTTTGTCTTTACAAATGGCGATCTTCTGTCGGTGGAAGTCATTAAGAGGGCTCTTCACTTATTCCAGTTGAAGTCTGGCCTGGCACCCAATCTCGAAAAGAGTGATATCTTTTTTGGTAATGTCCCAGAAGATGTTAAGGTGACGATTCGCAATACCTTGCCATTTTGGCAAGGAGTGTTTCCTATCCGGTACCTCGGAGTGCCTCTTTCTCTTGTTCAGCTGCCTACGGCTGATTTTAATGGGCTTGTTGAAAGGGTTAAAGGCCGCTTGAATAACTGGAAGAACAAATTCCTATCCTATGGTGGAAGAAGGCAACTTATTCTATCTGTTCTTCAGTCGCTTCAGGTTTATTGGATGTCGGTCTTTGTTTTCCCTGCTAGAATCATTTTTGCTCTTGAGTCCCTCTTTAGGGATTTCTTATGGGCCCAAGGGGACAGTTCTCGTGGAAAATGTAAAGTTTCTTGGGAGGAGATCTGTAAACCGGAAAGGAATGGTGGCCTCGGTCTCAAAAATCTTGCTCTGTGGAATCGTTGTCTAGTCACGAAGCATGTCTGGGACATAGTGCGGAAAAGGAATTCTCTTTGGGTAAGATGGGTAAGTACCCATTATATCCAGGGAATTAATTTCTGGAACCTGAAGAAAAAGGACTGGTGGTCGTGGATATTCCGAAGCATGCTAAGGATTCGGGACCATATAAGGCGTTTCTTCATCGTTCAAATTGGTGATGGGTTGTCCACTAATGCTTGGGAGGATAAATGGTTTCCTGTTGGCCATTTGAGCTCTCTAATTTCCTATGGACACATCCATGCCCTAGGTTTTCATGCTCATGACTCTGTCAGTGAGTTCATTCAGAAGATTGGCAATGCTTGGCCAAATGAATTCCTTATTAGGATCCCGCAGTTGGCAAATACTCATCTCCCTGTCCTCTCGGATGGGGAGGATAAAATGTTGTGGAGTGACCGGAATAATGTGCATTTGGAGTTCTCTATTCATAATGCTTGGGCCTCTATGATTCCAGATTATGATATTCTCTTATGACCAAAGATGGTGTGGACTAAAGCCTATATCCCCATACATGCTTTATGTACTTGGTTGGCTTGTAGGATGCGACTTCCAACCCAAGATCGTATTCTAAACTGGAAACAAAATCCCCCGGACATGAAATGTCTCTTGTGTCAACAATGCCTAGAAACTCATAATCACTTATTCTTCTAGTGTGACTTTTCAAAAGGGGTTTGGAACCTGATGAAAAGGGAAGTTTCCTTATAGCATATTCCAGAGACATGGGCTGATATTATGGACCGTATCAACAATGGTCAGTATACTGCTTGGTCAACCGTGCGAAAAGTTGCTTTCTCTGCAGCTGTCTATTATATTTGGCAGGAACGGAATAAGAGGTTGTTTGATAACTGTAGTAGGAGTATTGAGAAGTTGTTCAATGAAGCTAGAGGTGTGATAATCCAGAGAATGGCTTGGAAGAGGAAAAGTAGGTGCAGAATTGCTGAGGGTTCCCTTTGGAGGTGCAACGGGGTCTTTGTGTGTTGCTTTGTCCTCACTATTAGTCTTTGTTTGTTCTGGTTACTTGTGGCTTGGTTTATTCTTTCTAAGCCGGGTTGTTTTTCATTGATGTAACCAGTTCTATTTTGTACCTTTTTTCTTGTTTTTAATGGAAGTCCCTGGGTTTTCCGCTCAAAAAAAAGGAAATGATTTTTATTTCACCGAAACATGGTTTTTACTTTTTAGGACAAGCTATAAAACTTATTCCTAGAAAAGTTTTGTGCAAGAAATATTATGATTTACTTTTTAAGATCATGTTAAAATTTGTTTTAACAACTTATTACTTTATATTTAAAAAACATTTTTAGTTGCTCAACTCATGATGATAACTTATTGTAATATATTTTGTATAAAATAAATGATGTTAGTTCTATATTTTAATATCTTATTATGTATTTTTGAACGGTTGCAACTTGCAAGTATTGTAACATTTCATATTTAAAAATATATCCTTTTTATCTTTATTTTTACCGTGAAAGTAAATGAAGATGTTTTTAGAATGTTCTTGTGTTGGTCCTTAAGGAGTCTACAAGAGTTCTTGGATATAGAAACAGTTTGTAGAGGGGGGGGGTTGAATACAAACACACAGATTTTTGGGTTTTAAGTTAGTTTATATTGCATAAACAAATTTACAGTTACAAGCAGAAATTAGAACAAGTTTAAACCTATTCTATTGTAACTAAGAAATCACTAAGATTGATGCACAAGAAAGAAGTAAGAAGAAATACAGAAGGTTTAAGACAGAAGGTTGCATGCACAAAGATGAAGAAGATATCTTCATCTTATATATACCCGTTTGCATTTAATGCAACATAAAAGGTATGTGCAACGTGGCAAGCATCCATAGGAGACTTGTCCTTTGCTCAGAATACAGCCATGTTTTTGGCCGCATATGAACAGTACCATATCAGATATGATGGGGACATAAGAGACAATTTGTACGTCCTTCTCTGACACAGTATAGGGTTTGTCTTTTGTGCATCGAGGATAAGGTCAACGTTAATCTTGTATGAGAAGCTTCACTTGATCGCTGAGACTTAATCTGCAAGGATGAACTTTCAGTATCGTTGAGGCTTCACAAGAATTCACACTTTGGATAGAAGATCTTTGCTATCGCTGAACCGCTTCAGGTCACGTAGCTGATTATCTCTTTCTTCAGCTTGGTCTTTGACTTTCGCTGAATGGTTATTTGGTGTGACCGCTGATCTTCAGATCTTCAGAGATAAGCTTAAGATTCCTTGATCTTCAGCGATCGCTGATGGCAGTCAGCGTATGCTTATCGTTGAATTTGAACTTAAACTTACACAAGGAATTTCAATAAGTGTAAAGAGGAATCATATTCAAATCACTGAGAGAAGCTATGATCAACAATCTCCTCCTATTTGATTATGATTAAGTTATATGAGAAAGTTACTTGAAGGGATTAGTAAGGACTTGAGAAATAATTAAGAAAAATAAATTTAAGTACTAATCTGTGAGATCTTTTTCAGCTAATCTATTTCATCTATTGAGTTTCATTTATAAGGATATGAAAACACAATTTTTACAAGTAGATGCATTAAGTACATTCACTGATTTAAAGTTCAGAGAGAAATATCATAGAGCCAGGAGATAAGTAAAGAAGTTAGAACTCTTATGTTCATTGTCCCACTTACTATTTTCAGGGATCTTTTCAGTACACAGTTGGAGTACAGTACTTCATTTGAAATTTCATTAATAATCTGAAGATATTACATGAAAAATGAAATTACAAATTTGTAAGTAAAGGGAAGTACAATACACTGAAGAAAAATACGAAGGAAAAAAAATTAGTCAGAGAGCTTTTCGTGTCTTCTTCGCATTTCATTTTCATAGAGTCTCTTCTGTCTATTCATCAGTGGTTCATCTGACCAGCAGTAGTGATGCATGATTTTGATGAAGGCTGATGGAGCTTTGCTGATCTTGCTGTTTCGGAAGAGCCCTAGGAAACCATCATTATCCAAGAAGACCATGCCTAGTTCAGGAAAGGTGATGATTTCATTTTCTTCATATTTTCTGTCTTGAGGAAGAGATACTCTGAGCATTGAGATGTTAGGGATTTCCAGATGACCGAGAATGATTTCATAGTTGAATTTGGTTTCATGATCACTTTTGGATGATGAACCTCCTTCAGCATTTGATCTTTTCTTTCACGTAGGCTCAGGGAAAGGTGGAACTTGTACATGTTGTGACATCCTCTGAAGAAGCTGATCCAGTGCTCTTTCCACTACATCTTTAAACTTAGATTTGGAATCTTGAATGGCATCTCTGATTTCTAGCCATTCAGAGTATCCATAGAACTTTAAAAACTTGGCTTCTTCTTTTCAACTGTTGTATGTCTGTACATACGAACAAACACCTTCAGTCCATACCTTTTGGAGGGACGTCCTTCGATCGTTGCTCGAATGATTTTTGAATCAGACCTTTGAAAGTTGAATCTTTCAGTGCACCAGCGTAGTTCTTTTTCTCTGAGGCTTGGTTCTTCATTTGTTTTGGTCAGAGCATTCAGGATCTTCTCTTGAGCGAGGATGGGATTCACTTGGATATTTTCTTCAGCTAGTTCCTTTTGTGCCAAAGCTTCAGCGACTCTTTGGCTTTTATCGATCATTGCTTTCTTCGCTTTGTCTTTAGCAGCATCCTCTCTGAGAAGCCTTCTTGCAAGCTCTAGATCATTCTCTGTTTGTTTCATCTTTTCATCCCTTATTCTTTGTGCTTCAAGAGCTTGAGCTCTCTCCTCCTTCTATAGGAAATAGAAGTCATCTACCATACTTATTGGAGTTGGACACTCTATTTCAGCAGAGGGCAGCTTTATTTTCTTGGCTTCGAGTTCATTTAAGAAGTTTATTCGCTTTTCTTCCACTTCAGGCTCGCTTATTAGTGGTCTCTGAGCGTGGCGTCTAGGAATGAGGCCTTCTACATCTTCAGAGTCAGAGTCAGATATGTAAATAAACTGCTCTTTAGATGAAGGTTCCTTCCAAAAGGTGGAGTCCTTTGGGGGACTGGACTCACTGAGAGAAGGAGAGATAGAAGGAGTTTTATCAGACCCAAAATTTGGTGGAGAGAAAGAGGGATATGTGGGAGGTTCAGAGATTGGAGCAGAGAAGAGAAAGAGAGGAAGAGATACCTCGACAGTGGTCTCCCCCTCGGTTAAAGAGATGATGGCATCAGCTTCTACCACATTATTTCCTTTGCCTGAGGGAACAGACTGTCCCTGAGAGGGATGTTGTCCGTCCCCCAAAGGCTCCTGATGAGAGACTTCTAGCCTTGACATATTGAAGTGCTCCAAAGCACTTCCTATATCATCGTCTTCATCCTCGTCATTGCCTCCCCCATAGTGAGGGATGGCTTCTTCATACTCTTCATCATCATCATCATCATCATCATCTTCTTGTTCTTCTTCCACTACACCTTCAGTGAGGGAAGGTTCTACCTGCTTGATGTAGGGAGAGATGACCTTATCAGGGAAGGTCGCATTGTGATCCGCGCTGATGTCGTCAGCGAATTCTTTGGCACATCTCTCCCCCTTGATGTTGTCAGCAGAGAGACAGTGCACCATCAGCAGACGTACATTCCCCTAAACGTCCTTCAGCATCTCTTCATGGCGCTTTTGGTGCGGAAGGACTGAATTCAGGGATGTCCGATCAGCAGTGGAGAAAGAGGAGCTGCTCTCAGAGAGCTTTGTCAGCAACTGCATCATAATCAGATTGAGTCTTCTGAATAGACTCAAGCACCAGATCTTGGTCATCGATCTTCTTCTCCAGACGGGCAATGGACTGACCATGTGCCCGATTGTCTTCCTTCAGGGACTGGATGTCGCTGAGAGTATTGTTGACAATGGTCTTGATCCCTGGAGTTCCAACCACCGTCCGGAAGATGAACTCAGCAGACTTCTGTAAATGCTCAACCTTTGCCCTGGTGTGAGCACATTTCTTGACTAAAAAGTCAATTGCAGGGAATGTTGGGCTAGGAAGAACAATGGGGGGAAGTTCAGCTGGGAAGGGAGGAAGCTTAGGAGCAGCCTTTTCAGTCTTGACCTCCATGAGCTTTGCAGAAGACCATGGTTGCTGAGGGGATTTGCCTTTGTCCTTACTGAGAGGAGCAGCAGCAGCCTTGGTGGTGGTGGTAGTTGTTGCTGAGGTGAAGAGAGGAGGGGCACCTGTGGTTAACATAGACAGAGCAGCCAAAAAGAGCTCTGGGTTAGATGACGGATGAGAAGACATGTTATAAACCTTGAGAGCATCATGAGGATTACTCTCAGGGACCACTGGTGCAGAGGTAGTGTCATGAGGATCACTAGCTAGTGTCTTAGAATGCCTGTGAGAGACATTCTGAGGTCCTGTGTTACTGGCTTTCCAAAACTCAGAGTGCCGAAACAACACTAAGGCTTGGACTGAGTGCATTTTAGCATCATCAGAGATAGGGACAACTATCTCTGAATCATATGTTGATGTGAGGACCAAAGAAGAGGGGATAGAAGAAGAGTAGAAGGCTGTGAAAGTATTACCAGAGACAGCTTCAAGAGAGCTGACTAATACGCTTTCAGTGACCGTGGTCGCTGAATGCGGTAGTAGTGCTGAAGAAGCAACAACGGAAGAGAAAACCGTTGAAGTGGTTGGGGCTGTTGATGGTGTTGGTAGTACACCAGAATGAGAGTGAGTGGTCTGTTGAGAGATCACCACCCTTGGCTTCTTTAGCTTGGTTGCGATGGTCATTAATTTTGTGACCATCTGTTGGAAGTTTTCTTTTGGGGGCTGAAGTGTCAGGGATACTCACTGATGGGCTTTTCAGTGAGCTGGACACGAAGGTAGGAGCTCTAATGATTGTCAGCATGTATGGTGTAAAGGGAGCATCACCTGGACGTTCCTCAATGTCCAGGGACTTCTTTCCCACCACAGAGAAAGAGTGATTGGCTGTCTTGGGGTACTCATCCCCGAAAGCATGTTCCATGATGGTTGCAAAGAATCTGGGGTAGGGGATGACAGAGTGCCTGATTGCAGCTTTCACCCAGTTGTACATATCACTGAATATATAATCAGCGAAGTTCAGCTTGTAGCCCGTGCAGAGAGCGAAGGCCATATCCTGAAAATGCTTACTGGCTTGATCATGAGAGCCAGTCTTGGAACCCAGGCACTGAATGACCTGGGTGAAGATATACTGCCAGCGAGCAGGTAACCTCTTCTTTTCCAGCTTGGACCCAACGGTCTTCAGAGAGGCGTTTTCCCAAGCATAGCCAATGGAGTCGAGGAAGGAGTCGATCTGTTGTTTTGTTGGTTCAGCGGCCCACCTCTCATTCTTGCCACGAGTAGGGAGGTGAAGAGCCTGCCTCAAGAAACCAGAGGTGAAGGCGAAGTGGCCCAGAGTGGGAATGGTGAAGCCAATGGCGGGGAGTTCTTTGCCCTTGTCAGTTGTGCAGGTGGTACAGTGAGCCGTATACCATAGGGCCTGAAGATGAGAGGAGATGCCAATGGGGTTGTGAACGAAGGCAAACATCAGGGGGCAAGCCTTGATGAAAGTAGCACCTTCAGTGAATTGTGGACGTTCAGCAGGGATGTCCACGAGTGCAAGGTAGTTGCAGGGCTTGAACGTTGCTTGTTCCAGAGGGAAGTGACATACCACAGCAGCAACTAGTGTGTCAGAGACGGGAGAGGTTTCAGCAATCATGGTTTAATACAAAATGTATAAACCAGATTTTGGTATAAAGAATACCAAATATAAGGAAAAGACACAAGTGTTTTGAAGAACAAGATCAAAAAAATCTTGTGATAGCAAAGCAAAATAAAACAAATATAAAAAATACCAAATGTGTTTTAAAAAGTTGGTATACTTAAAAAATAGGTATAGAATAAAAGATGGATTAAAGAAAATCTTTTGTTCTTAAGGAAAAGACTTAGAACAGGGTGTTGAAAGGTTTTAAAGTTTAATCCAGATTTTTATTTTATTTACCCAAGATTTTTGTTTTGATATAAAGAAAAGAAAAGAGAGAAGAAACAAGATGTTTCATGTTTAAAGTGTAAGGTTTAGATCAAACCTTAGTGGAGTTCGAGAAGATAAACGCACAAGTACGTGTTCTTGGTGTTCTTGAGAAAACTTGAAGAAGCTTAGAGAATTCTTGCCTTTTTGAAACGTTAAGAGCGTAAAGAGAGAAATGAGGCAAGGATTTGCTTAAATAGCATGAGGAGAGAGAAACGGATAGCTAAACGACGGTTTTAGCTTTTTGAAAAAGAAATGATGACATGGCGCACGTCCCTAGAAAGGAATTGGAAGGGAAACGTCGTGGTCCGTTTTGTGTCAGAAAAAGGTCTAACGTGTCCTTTTCTTATTTATAAAAATATAATGATAATTATCCATTTGGAAAGATTAATCATTATCTTTGAAAATATTCATCAAAGACAATAAAAGATTGTCAGTGATGAGTTTTATGTTTTCAGATTCATTCCTTGATTAAAGAAACAGCAGGGAGTGGAAAGGTAGAAGTTAATACCTGAGTGAGATAGGACAGATATTGTTGAATCAGAGTTCAGTGAATGGTAATAGAGGACTTTTATTTGTATCACTGTTTGTTGTTCGCTGAGTAAGAATTATTCAGCGTTTAACATACCAAGTTCGCTGATGAGTAGATTGAATCTAGTTTCATCAAGAGGCTTGGTGAAAAGATCAGCGAGCTGATATTCAGTAGGTACAAAATGAATTTAAATTTTCACCATTCATAACATGATCTCTGATAAAGTGATATCGAATCTCAATATGCTTGGTTTTCGAGTGAAGAACAGGATTGTTGGCAATTGCAATAGCACTGATACTATCACAATAAATAGGGATCTTGGAGAGCATGAGATCATAGTCTCTGAGTTGATTTCTCATCCAAAGGATTTCAGCACAACAACTTCCAGCGGCTACATATTCAGCTTCAGCGGTGGAGGTGGACACAGAATTTTGCTTTTTACTTGTCTAACTACTTAATTTACCACCTAGTAGCTGACACCCACCAGTGGTGCTCTTTCGATCTATCTTGCAAGCTGCAAAATCACTATCAGAGTAACCAATTATATCGAACCCTGAGCCTTTGGGATACCAAAGACCCAGATTAGGAGTTCCTTTCAGGTATCTGAAGATAAGCTTTACAGCGATAAGATGGGATTCCTTCGGTTCAGCTTGATACCGAGCACAAAGACACGTAGAATACATGATATCAGGTCTACTCGCTGTAAGATATAGTAGAGACCCAATCATCCCTCGATAGGCAGTGACATTTATAGGTTTCCCATTTGGGTCCTTATTCAGAGTCAGAGGAGGGGCCATAGGAGTCTTCATCGCTGAGCATTGATTCATATCAAACTTGTTCAGCATGTCTTTAACGTATTTACTTTGACAAATAAAGATTCCTCTGTAAGATTGTTTTATCTGCAAACCTAGAAAATACGTTAGTTCACCCATCATACTCATTTTATATTGCTTTTGCATTCTTGCAGCGAAACGAGTGCATAATTTGGGTCTTGTGGAACCAATGATAATGTCATCGACATATATTTGAGCGAGTATGGTATGACCTTTATATTTTCTTAAAAAGAGAGTTTGGTCAATTTTTCCACGAATAAATTTTTCTTTAAGGAGAAATTTGGGAAGAGTGTCATACCAAGCTCTAGGAGCTTATTTTAACCTGTAAAGAGCTTTTTCAAGTTTGAAAACATAACCAGGATGGTTGGGGTCTGAGAACCCAGGGGGTTGTTCAACATAAACTTCCTCGCTGAGTTTTCCATTTAGAAAATCGCTTTTAACATTCATTTGAAAAACTTTGAAGTCTTTATGGGCAGCATAAGCTAAGAAAAGTCTTATAGCTTCTAAACGAGCTACAGGTGCAAAGGTTTCATCGTAATCAATACCTTCTTCCTGTCTGTATCCTTGAGCGACAAGTCTAGCCTTATTGTGAATAACAGTCCCGTTTTCATCTAGCTTATTTCTAAATACCCATTTGGTTTCAATCATTGTTTTACCAAAGCGTCTAGGAACAAGATTCCAAACTTTGTTTCTACAAAACTCAGTTAGTTCTTCTTGCATAGCTGAAATCCAGCTAGGATCAGAGATGACTTGATCTATCTTTTTAGGTTCAGAGAGATAGATAAAATTAACATAGAGATATATATTACCTGTACCTCTACGCGTTTTGATACATGCATTGGGATCACCAATAATCTGATTTATTGGATGATTTGCAGTCCATCTCTGAGCTGGTGGTTGAGGAGAGAGATCAACCTCAGATCAGCGACTAGTTCTTCTTCTTCAGGGATGTTATTTGTTGTTTCAGCAACAAGTACATCATCATTCAAAATCAATTGAGGAGACTCAGAGGTTTGATTTACAGAGGATGAAGCTTGAACATTTACTGAGGAATTTTCAGAAGATGCATCAGAAGGAGGAATCTGATTGGAGGAGTAACATTGATCCCTGAAGATGGATCACTGTTAGTAGGTATTACAAGGATTTCATCATCACTTAATTCAGCTTGAGGTTGATTGTTGAAATAAGTTTCAGGTTCCCCATAGCGAGACTTCATCCAAGCATTCAATTCTTCATCTTCTTCAGGGATAGGAGAAGAGGGTATAGTTCGAGATTCATCAAAATTGACATGCATGGATTCTTCAACATGTTGTCTTCGTTTGTTGAAGATTCTGAAGGACTTAGATATAGAGGAGTGCCCAAGAAAGATTCCTTCCTCAGCTTTTGGATCGAACTTTCCCAAATGATCTCTGTCATTCAGAATGTAGCATTTGCATCCAAAGATGTGAAGATACTTCAGAGTAGGTCTTCTTCCATGAAATAATTCATAAGGGGTTTTCTTGAATCGCTTCACAATCAGGGATCGATTCTGAGTAAAGCATGATGTAATGACCGCTTCGGCCTAGAATTGAGTTGGAAGATGAGATTCGCTTAGCATTGAGCGAGCTGCTTCAATGATAGTTCGGTTTCTTCTTTCAGCGACACCGTTTTGCTGAGGAGTTCTCACTGAAGAGAAGTTGTGAGAGATACCTTTTTCATCAAAGAAATTTATCAGGATACTGTTCTTGAATTCAGTACCATGATCACTTCTCATGGAACAAACAGTCAGATTGTTCAGAACTTCCATCCTTTTGATAAATGAGATTATCATATCAGGGGTGTCACTTTTGGATCGAAGAAAGAATACCCATGTGTATCTGGAATATTCATCAACAATCACAAGAGTGTATTTCTTTCCAGATATAGATTGGACATTGACAGGTCCAAAGAGATCCATATGGAGTAGTTGAAGAGGAGAGGTTACTGATGAAACTTGTTTAGATCTGAAAGATGCTTTTGTCATCTTTCTCTTTTCACACGCTGAGCAAAGAGATTCCTTTGCAAAGCTATGATTTGGGAGATCTCTGACGAGTTCTTTTTGAGACAGTTCATTAATTGTCTTAAAGTTGAGATGAGAGAGTCTTTTATGACATAACCAATTTACATCAGAGGATGCTTTAGAGATAAAGCACACGTTCTCAGAGTGAGAACTATTCATATTGATTACATATACATTTTCAACTCTTTTGCCTGTTAAGGCAAGCTTATCATTGCAGTTAGTAACAACACATCTATTCATTAGGAATAGAACTTTGAAATCTTTGTCACATAGCTGATTAACGCTTAAGAGATTGTGCTTTAGTCCTTCAACGTAGGCAACTCGACTAAACGAGGTGGCTCCGTTGGACAAGATTCCATAGCCTTTAGTGTATCCTTTGCCATTTCCACCAAAGGTCACTGATGGACCAGCTTCTTCTTTGTAGTAGAGAGCAGAGATTTTCTGCCAGTCATGTGCCTTGAGCATCCGCTATCGAGATACCAGATACCTTTAGCACTCTGCGTTCAACAAAGAGATTAAATGTTTGAAGGTATGGGTCCTGCTTTGTTAGTGGAAGGAGTGGCGGAGGAGCTACTTGCTGAAGAACTTTCTTCAGTGGATATCTTCACCTTTGTTGGTTTTGCAACCTTGGTGGATTTCACTCTTGCTGATTTATCAGCTTGAGCTACTTTCTTTCCATGAGCTAGTTTATCAGCTTTAGTAGCATTAGGACACTTACTTGCAATGTGGGTAGTTTCACCACAGTGATAGCACTTCCTATATTTGTAAGGTGTGGAATTTAAAGATTTCAGAGAGATAGAAGGGATTTTGTCAGTAAAGGGGCCAAGAATTCCTTTATCCATTGTTCTTGGAGGTATAACAACCTTTTCTGGAACAGGAGTGAGATCAATCTTAATTCTAGGGGTTGATCTCTCAGAGAATTCAGAGATCTTTCTCCTAGGTTTATGAGGGAGTAGAGGATTTCTTGTTCTTCTGAACATTTCTATTTCTAGGAACCTGGTCAAGAAACTTGTTTTTGACCACTTTCTTAGAGTTGAAAGATTTTAACTCAGGAGTCTTCTCATTTGATTCAGATCTCTGAGACAAAGAGGAGGGATCAGGGATAGAGGAGACAAACATTCCAAATTTTAGCATGAAACGGTCTTTCTCTGATTCTTCCTTTTCGAGGTTAAAACCTAACCCACTTCTTACTTTCATAGGGATCTGGACATTGATGATTTCATTTACCTTGTTAGAGGCTTTGCACCATCCTTCGATGGTAGCCTTTTCAGATTTGAGATCAGCGATGGCCTTCTCTCTTTCAGCGATAGCATGCTGCTTCTCGATGCTAATTGTTTGATTTATAAAGACTTGGTCCTTTAAGGTTTCTTCAATCTCTGAAAGTTCTTTGATTTTTAGATGACAATTTTTTAATTGTTCAGATAAATTAGTGTTAGGTTTCTCAGTTTTGATTTTTCCATATAAAGCATTGTAAAAATTAACAGTCATAGCATCAAGCGCAGATAAGTTATCATTTTCAGATATTAAGGAGATAGAAGGAATGGATACCTGAGTAGAAGGGGACTCAGAAGAAGAAGTTTCAGATACTTCTTCAGCGTCTTCTATTCTTGCCATCAGACATATGAAGGCAAGATCTTCTTCATCTGTGTCTGACTCATCAGAGGTTTTAGCCCAGTCGCCTTCATCATCCCAATCAACTTTTTCAGCTACAAGACCTTTGCCTTTTGGCTGGGTTTTCTTCAGGTCTTTGTATATGTTTTTTAATTTCAAATACTTCACTTTCTTATCAGAGGTCAGCGAGCTAGTGGGGACTGCAACTTTCTTGGATCTACATTCACTAGCGAAGTGACCCTTTCGCTGACAATTGTAGCATATGGCTGAGGCTTTCTCAGCGGGCATAGTCTTCAATTTATCAGAGTCAGCTAGAGTCGGTTTTCTTCTAAAGTTGCTTTTTCTGGCGAATCTTTTAAAGTTATTAGTTAACAAAGCCAGAGAGTTATCAAACTCAGAGATGTCAGCATCAGTGAGTTGATCTTCTGAATCGGTTTGACCTAATTCAGTGATAGAAATAATAGTAGAGGAAGAAGCATTTTTAGTGGATTTACCTCTGAAGACACGAGTGCCAAAGAAGTACTTTTGACACGCTTGAGTTCATTGATGAGGTTTTTCCTCAAAACTTGGGATTGCTCTTCATTTAAGAGCATTCCATACAAAGCACTTAAAGAAAGAGTTTCAAGATTCTTTGACAATTTCAGACATGTAGTGTACACTTCCTATTGTTCGGGTAGTGCCTCCATGAATTTTGTCAGAATTTCAGCGTTGGAATAGTGTCTGTTGACTGTTTTTAAATCAATCAACAAGCAGTTAAAGCGCTGGTGAAGTTGAGAGAGAGTTTCACCTTATGATGCATTAAGCTTTCATACTGTCTTACTAGATTAATACTTCTAGTTATTTGTACCTCAGATGTTCCTTCATATTGAATACATAGAGTATCCCACATGGATTTAGAAGTTCTCATTTTCATCACTGAATGGTAGACTTTATCAAGGAGTGACATTGCTATTATGGGTCTACCTTTCGAGTCAATAGCAATATCTTTCTTATCTTCTTCAGTCCATCGATTAGGAGTTTTAATGATACTCCTTTCAGGGATGGCTGGAGTGGTAGTGGTGGCAGGAACACCAGCTACAATAGTTGTAGGAACAAATGGTCCATTTTCTATATAGTAAGGGATCTTTGGATCTAATCCTTCTAGAAACAGAGACGTTCTTTCCTTCCATAATGGGAAATTATCATGGCTAAATCTTGGAGGTTTAGCTAAAGATCCATTGTCATTATAGTTTGTATTAGGATTTGACATATTTTAAAATAGTTTAGAATGAATATATTTTAAAGATAAAGAACACACTGCTCTGATACCACTTGTTGGTCCCTAAGGAGTCTACAAGAGTTCTTGGATATAGAAACAGTTTGTAGAAGGGGGGGGTTGAATATAAACACACAGATTTTTGGTTTTTAAATTAGTTTATATTGCATAAACAAATTTACAGTTACAAGCGGAAATTAGAACAAGTTTAAACCTATTCTATTGTAACTAAGAAATCACTAAGATTGATGCACAAGAAAGAAGTAAGAAGGAATACAGAAGGTTTAAGACAGAAGGTTGCATGCACAAAGATGAAGAAGATATCTTCATCTTATATCTACCTGTTTGCATTTAATGCAAGACAAAAGGTATGTGCAACGTGGCAAGCATCCATAGGAGACTTGTCCTTTGCTTAGAATACACCCATGTTTTTTGCCGCATATGAAGAGTACCATATCAGATATGATGGGGACATAAGAGACAATCCGTACGTCCTTCTCTGACACAGTATAGGGTTTGTCTTTTGTGCATCGAGGATAAGGTCAACGTTAATCTTGTATGAGAAGCTTCACTTGATCGCTGAGACTGAATCTTCAAGGATGAACTTTCAGTATCGCTGAGGCTTCACAAGAATTCACACTTTGGATAGATGATCTTTGCTATCGCTGAACCGCTTCAGGTCACGTAGCTGATTATCTCTTTCTTCAGCTTGGTCTTTGACCTTCGTTGAATGGTTATTTGGTGTGACCGCTGATCTTCAGATCTTCAGAGATAAGCTTAAGGTTCCTTGATCTTCAGCGATCGCTGATGGCAGTCAGCGTATGTTTATCGCTGAATTTGAACTTAAACTTACACAAGGAATTTCACTAAGTGTAAAGAGGAATCATATTCAAATCACTGAGAAGAGCTATGATCAACATCTTGTAAGACACTATTCAAAGAATTTATATTATGATACACATTTAAGCAATGTTTTAAATACATGAACACTAACAATTCGATGTCTACAAATTCCAACATTAGAAATACATGAACATATATAATTTGATGTCTAAAAAACACATAACCATTAATTTTTCAATCCAAATACATCAAACCAAATACATGAAACCAATTTAAGTTTTAAAACCACACATAACCACCAAACCAAATACATCAAACCCAATACATCAATCCAAATACTTCAAAAAGCAACATAACCATCAAACCAAAACACGTTGAGACATTGGAGTGTTATATGCATCAAGCTCACGATTGCTTAGCAATTGAAACTCACTATCAACTTCATCATCCTCATCAACAAGATGGTTTGTTGAGTCTACTTGCGCTTGAGAAGCCGGTTCGTGCTCTTGCTCGTCAAGCATATCTCTTAAATTACTGTAATCAAGTTCTGCTTCCGGCTCTTCTTCAACCACCCAGAGTCCGTCTTATCAATGCATTCATAATCAAAAGGATCATAAGACCTCTTATCGACCTTGAGTCTATAAAAACATTGACAAAAAAAAATAAACATTACATGTAAAAATAATAAAATGGCATTGCTATTAATAAAATATAACGTACCGATTTTGTAAAAACAAGTTGTAATGGACAAATACAAGATCATTTAGCCTTTGGTGTTCCAATCTATTCCTCCTCTTCGTGTGAATCCTTTCAAATACACTCCAATTTCGTTCGCAACCAGAAGAAGATGCGGTTTGACTTAATATTCTAATAGCAAACTTTTGCAATATCGGATAATCTCCGCCAAATAACTTCCACCACTCATCTATAAAACAAATGGTTAGCAAAAAACACATTTCATAATAATAATGTATAACAGTTAAATACTTAAATGTTACCTGGACGAGTAATAGTACGAGAAGCAACGGCCATAGATCTACCAAAAGTCCCTCACTGTAACGAAACTTGCCTAAAGAAATTGTAAGATCTAAAACGTCCGTACTGACAATATGCTTCTCAGCCATATCAAGAACACCTTGAAACACCTCTTTCTTATGACAAAAATTCTCACGATCATACTGGAAAGTTGGATTTAACCAATTAGCCGCACAATGAATACTTTTTCTTAACATTTTATCCCAACGACAATCAATTATGTCCGTATAAGGCTTGTATAATTCTTTCTTCTTTTTAAACAACTCCTTAACCCCTTTCCTTGCCCGATACATTCCCTCATGCTGCCCTTGGCAAGGAAGGAAAGGTTTTCCACAGCATCTGTGGTTTTTACCTGTTCAGGTTACTAACCAATGCCGGTTTTTCATCCAAATCACATAATCGCAAAAGCATTAACAAAGGCGTCGTCACTTTCACCATAATCAAACAATTCCTCCAAAAAATTTCACTCAAGACAATTTCTTTACATTCAATCGCATTTCCAACTTTCAACATCTTCTTAAACTCTCTAGATATGACGATTGCTTGTAAATCGGCTTTGTGGTCATACAAACTTTTCAATGCAATAAACGCGGTACCAAAACGAGTAGCACCTGGACGGATGATTGCTGTCCAGCCTTCTTTTTTTCATAACCAATTCAAGGGCCACTTATGATTATAAACAAAGACAGTAACCCTCGATGCAAGAGTGACCAAACTACTCACATTATCTAATTCCGAAACATTCTTTAACACAAGATTAAGACAGTGCGCGGCACATGGAGACCAAGTAATAGATTTATATCTTTCACATAACTTAGTACCAGCAAGTTTGTAATTAGCAGCATTATCAGTAACAATTTGAACCACATTATTTGCTCCTACCATTTCAACAATCTCGGCAAACAAATTACACAAATTTGAAGCATTGCTCTCTATATCGGATGCATCAACAGATTTAAGAAATGATATCCCTTTCGGACAATAAACCAAGAAATTAATCAAATGTCTTTGCCTAATATCCCTCCACCCATCACTCATAATCGTGCAACCACTTTCAATCCATTGACTTCTATACGAATCAATTAAAAGACTTTTTTGCATCTGACAATAAACTGACCCTCAAAGCATGATAATTAGGTGGTTTGTACCCATGACCAATACTCGCTAGTTTATCTACCATATGTAGAAAATAAGGAGAATTACAAGCATTAATAGGTAAGCATGCATCATAGAACCACATCGCAATAGCCATATCGACATCATGTAGTCTTTCTTTACTTTGCATGGCAGATTTAATAGTGGGTTGAGAATGATCATTCATACCTTTTGTGAAGAAAGGATGCAAACTTGATTTAGCTTTCCTTTTTCCCTCTTTGACCGATTTTGCTTTGACATTTCGCGCTTGTGTTTACTCTTCATCGTCATCCAAGATAGTAACACCACCACTATCTTTATCTTTTGTCTTTTTTGCCGTTTCTTTCAAATTACGTTGCATAATAAAGCGAACATCTGAAGGTACTTGTTTACAAGATTTAACCTCACCTTTAACACCGGCAAGATGTTTCTTAACTCTATTTATCCCACCACCTTTGAAAACTTGTTGACAAAAAATACATATGTGGACTCCTTTTCCATCATCCACTATAGTTACATAATCTCATGCTTTATCTGTCTTCCCTCTTACATTCGATTGAACGGAAGAATGTGATTGAGATTGTGCTACCATTGGTTCTTTGTCTCTAAGTTACATCTAAAACATAAAGCAAAGCTAAAAATTACCAATATGATATGGAACATAATAAACAATTAAGAGTTCCCCCTAAAACAGAAATTAATTAAACAATCTCCATCTAAAACAAGTTCCATCTTTAATTAAACTTTCCAATAAGTTGGAAATCAATAATCTTGGCAATTTGGCATCAATTTCTATCCATATATATATATATACAATATTTCTGTTTTTGCATCAAATACAAGAGTTTGTAAACCACATTCTTGAAGGAAATAAGGTATTTCTTATGATTACTATACATAACAATTTTCGAGAGCAACATAAGAGAGATTTGATTCTGTTCAAGATAAATTCGAGAGCAACACAAAGATAAATTCGAGAGCAACACTTCTTATTATTACTATTCGATTCCAAACAAAGTCACCTGTGGAGATTGGAGAAGTAGATATCGAGAGCCGACTTCCGAGGGAGATGAGATGAGATCGAGAACCGAGGGAGATGAGATGAGATCGAGAACCGAGGGAGATGAGCTGAGGGAGAACTAGAGATCGATTTCTTGAGATTTCTTGAGATGGTTGAGCAGATCGATGGGAGCAGATCGATGGGAGAAGATGGTCGGCTGAGGTTTACTGTTTTAGGGTTTGGGATGGTAGCAGATCGTTTGCAATTTAGGAGCAGAAAGATAAAAAAAATTGTTTTTAAGTTTTTAAGTTTTTAAATTTTAGTAAAAAACCGGGTTGTGAAAACGGGTTTGGGACCGGTTTAACCGAAAAATTCGAGAAACCCGGCCAGGTTGTACCAGGCCGGTTAGAGGCTTTAACCCGGTGACCAGACCGAGTCCCGGTCCGACCGGCCGGGTTGACCCGGGTTTTAAAACACTGCATTTAAGTTCAATCAAGTTGCGAAATTTTGGTTGTATAAAAGTTTATTGTTTTGTATGGATATTGTTGGGTCTTACCGTATGTATGGATGCTTGCATAGGAAAGAAAACAAAACTTTTGTGGGGTCATAATCCAATTCCCACCATGGTTGACAAAACAGAGAAAAGCCCAAGCAATTGGTGTTTGCATTGGGCTATGGATACGGAGGGGCTTTTCTCTCTCTCTCTCATACGAACATACATGCACATATATACATACAGAGGTTTAATTAAATAAAAACCAAAAAAAATGTTAAAAACCGTGAGGACCGATCTAAGCCTTAAATCTTATGATTTTAATTTAAAAAAATTAATTAAATAAAGGGCATGATCGTCATTTTGGTAAGAAGATTCACCAGGTGAAACATAAAGATTCATTTCACCGTATGAAACACATACTCACCACCATACTATTTAACCTCATGAGTCATGAAAACTAAACACAATTTTTATAAATATGTTATTTTGCTTCATGGATCCAAACATAATGTTCATAGATACCTCATTTCTTCACTTGAAATCAAATAAATTTTTCATAACTTCTAAAAAAATCTTTCTTAAAACATATAGAGATTCATATAATTAAACACATATGCTACCATTCTTCTGAGTTTCATATGATGAATCACATAACCTACATATTATTTTTAAAAAGCAATTATTTAAAATGCATACAAAAACCTACAAATTCCCAATAAAATCTTTCTACAATAACTTTTAAAATCATTATCGTTTTAAAAAAGCAATCCTTCCACTACAAATTAAAAACATCCATAACTTAAATCAACATAAATCAAACCTACAATTTTACAACAATTGAACCAAAAAAACTCAAATTCCATCCACCAGTATTTGTAGAAGCATACACACCAGTGAAGGAGGCTCTGATTAATTTGACCATATGATCTATAAGATTTGAAGGTAACGATTGAGTGTAAATTAGTAAAATTATAAAAAATCTCCGCTGTCAAAAAACCCTCTCGCCAAAACAACCACCATTCTGCCATCTCCGTCGTGCCAGATAACGAAGTTGAAAACGAATTCGACATCTTATCCAAAATCAACAGTCCTTTTCTCGTCTTGAATCGGTGATGCCACCGTCAACGATCTCGTTGTCCTCCTCATTCTGCCTCCTTGATTTCGACAGCTTCTCTTCCCGACGGATAAGAGAAAGAGGCGCAGAAGAAGAAAATGGAGAGATGAAAACGTATCTAGAAAATAGGAGAACCGACGATTGCATATTAAGCTAGGATGCAGATGAAGATGTGAGGTTGAAGATGAAGAAGTTCCATCTAGGTTTAACAAGGAAGAAAATCGATCCAGATCTAGATCTGGTAAATTATTTAGTTAATACCCAATATGCCCATTCCAGATTTAATTTAATTCATAAACAAACCATCAAGTTTTAAATTATTTCAAAATTGTCATTGCTTTTAATGTCCATAGATTAAACTTAATTAACGGCTTAGATCGGTTTTTACGGTTCACAACCTTTTTTTTTGTTTTTATTTGATTACCGTCCTATACATATATACATACATACATACATATATAGAGGGGAGGGTTCATACGAGAACACCCTCATTTAAAGAAACAAAGGAACCTCCTTCTAGCCATATATTTTGTAAAAACAAATTATATTATATTAGATGACATTATAGTAATTACTGTATGTTGATACTTGCTTTCCACCAAGGGTTATTTTTTTGGGTAAAATTGGTAGGATTCGATAGTAATGATATAGTATTATAATATATATTATTACTAATATACTATTACTTTATAATATATTATTAATATACAAATTTTGTAAAATCAATTGATAATATATTAAAATGTTATATTATATTATAATTATATCATATATAATTTTACATTTATCTTTGTACAAAATAACATATGAATTTACATAAACATCTGTACAAAATCATATATGATACTGAAATCATATGTGATTTTGTTAACATATTTGACATTGTAATAATGTGTGAAGATCATTTGTATAAATTATATATGATTTTACATTTACATTTGTACAAAATCACATATGATTTTACATTAAGATTTGTACAAAATCATACATGAAACTGAAATCATATTTAATTTTGTGGACATAATTGACATTGTAATTTATCTTGATCTTATATTTATTTAAATAGTTTAAACAATGGATCTCTATTTTAATTTATGAAACTTAGGAGAGTTTGAATTTTGTAAAGATATTTGTGAGATCTTAATTTTATATTTATTAAATGTATTTAATATTTACATTGTACAATACAATCTGAACATGAATAGTAACGTTCCAGAAGTAATTAGTATGACAATAATACCCTTCCCTAACAATATTAATATTAATTAATTTATTGATTTTCTTAAATTATATATGTGGCTAAAAGAAGTTCATTTGTTTCTTTAAACGGAGAAAGTTTTCATTTGAACCTTCCTCTCTCTCTCTCTTTATATATATATATATATATATATATATATAGGGGTGGTATCCGTTGTAAACTAATGAATCCTTGCAAACTTTGAAAACCAATCTACACCATTAATTTTTTTGATCAAGGGCTCATTGACAGTGGCAGCATTATATGTAATTATGATGTACTTGGAGATTTTTTTCACACCAAATTAATAAACCAAGGGTATAATAGGAATATAATAGGAATCGACATTTTTCAAAAAGAAAAGAAACGGTTGATACTTGCCTGAATTATAGGGATTTTATTAAGATTCCTTTTTGGTATATATTATCATATTATAGCATCGTCTCCCCATCTTGAAGATTACATTATTTGATGAGAAATAGTGATTTTTCACTATTTTATTGAATCATGATTCATGAATGCAAAATATTAGCAGGCAGATTCATGAACCGTCATTCATGAAGCAGGTTACGGAGGCCGACCGCCTTTCATGGATGTTGATCGTCGTTCATGAAGCAGGTTAAAGAGATCGACCGTCGTTCATGAAAACAAAAAATTCTTTATATATACTTACGATCATCATCGAAATCCGCTTAACCGATTGTCAACAACTTCATCATTATACGTTTTGAATGTTTCTTCTTCAACAACATCACTCCATGAATGTACATCTGCCATTTTTTTCCCTCAGATTCAAGCAACAACGAAAAAATAACAATTTGTATGATTTCACCAAAAAAATTGAAATATATCCTACAACAAACCGAATACTAAATTAAATATATCCTACCATGATTCTTGGAGTTTCTATTCATGGACAATTAATAAATTAAATAGTAATATTAATTAAATAACTAAATTACCTAAATACCCTCATCGATTAATTATTGAATAAAAAATACAATTTACACGTGTCATGATGTAATTGGTTCATGGCAGTTTGCAAAGTTTGCAAAGAATGATTAGTTTGCAACGGATACGTGGCCTATATATATATATATACATTCATACATATATATATATACATACTAACTATACACCCGCGTAATGTAGCGGGACGTAAAATTTAAAGAAAACAAAGAATATAAAATTAATGCAACTATTATTTACATTGTTTCAATACTTTCAATATTATAAACAATACAAGGCAATTTTATTTACCGATAAGACATTGGTTATTTTTAAAGAAGAGGATCTCAGAAAAACTTTGTATTCCAGTGTATCACCCTTAAATCTGGAAAGAGCGACTAATATAAAATATTCATCAATACAACAATTAAGTAATAGATTCTTCTCTTATAGATCACAACTAGAATTGCCTCAACAAATATTCTAATTAAACTTCAACAAAGATAGAAACCATCTCTAATTCCCAAACAACCTAAATATACCAAAAATATAACTCCAAAATAAGATCCCTGAAACCTTAGCCGAAACCTTATATTTCTTAAAAAGGTCAAGACCCCAAAACTTCCAAATACGAGTTCTAGAGGGTCAACAAGAAATATTTAAACAACAAATAAAGTCCAGGATGTTTTGGGATAACTTACATTCTTGCTTTAAAGAGGAACCCAAGGTGTGGTCAACAATGGAGTAAGAAACTTGGAGAAGATGATGAATATAAGGATCTTGAAACTTATTTCTTGAATCCCTAGCTTTAAGAGAGGGTTAAAGCTCCAAAGGTAGAGAAAATATGGGGGAAAGGTGCTAGGGTTCGGAGTTTGGGAAGAGGAAGCAAAGAAAAATGAGTGAGAAATAATTTTGGGGGAGAATGAGGTTGAAATCCGAGTTTTCTACCCTTACTGCGCGAAAAAAGAGACTTCCGCGACCTAGGTCGCGACCCCAAGTCGCGCACCTAGTCGCGCGTGTGAGAGAGCGAAGGCCAAATCAACAGTGCCTTACGCGACCCCTGCCGCGACCCTAGGTCGCGGGCAAGCAATTTTGGGCGCGATGAGGTACATTTTTGTATACAAAGGCAGATTCTAAAACCCCAAATATCAAACTCACTTCTAACCACAAGATTAATAACCTTAACTTATTTTCTCCCAAAGTGCCATGATTTCACTAATGTACATTCAGATAAACTACATAAGGGTTTCTCAACTCGCTTTTGAGTTTTCTAAAAAATTTCGGATGTTACATCCAGGATCTCATGACAGGTCAAGCTTTTCTTCCATCTATTGTAGTCAAATCTTTACAATTCTCCTCTAATACTTCATACTTCCTCCTCAAGATCTGAAATTCAAAATATGACAAGAAATTTAGTCCAAAAAGGTCGAGATGCATCACATGTTTTACCAAAGCTAAAATAATAACATTCATCACAATAAATTATGACAAGATTCAAGAAAACAAAATTTTGAAAGAGGGAATTTCAACAGGTAGAAACATCGATATAAAAAGTTCTAACTTCATCTCAAGAGCTCCATAGGGATCATATTTTACCATTTCATTTATTGTGTTAGGCGAAAAGTATTGTGCAATAAGTCAACAACAATATATTTTTTACTAGATGACAATTACAAAAGCAATATCTAACTTGCCTATCATTCTTAGAGTGAACCTGCAGCAACACAACCTCGTAAATCTTAATAGAACTTTCATGTAATATATACTAAATATAATAATATAGTGAGAAACCCCCCACCCACCATGAGAGGAAAAAACCAAGTCAAACCGCCATAAGATAAAGAAAAATGAGAAATAATAACGTAATAGAATGTTTCGACGACCTTTTAGTCTCTTAGATTGTAGGCAATAGAGCTTTATTCTCCTACATTTGTCTGCTTGAATATATACAACTTTCATCCCTACAAAAACACTTGAACAAATTAAAGTCTAATCCAAAGTTTCTTGTGAATGGGTAAAGTTTTTTGTGGAAGAATGTACCTAAGCATGTTTTGAAAAGGCAAGGCCACCATCACTTGGTTTGGATGAACAACAACTGGGAATAAAAATGAAGTACAAATCAAACCCATCAGTTTATAAAAACCCATCCTTTATAGAGAAAGCAACATCAACCATACATTTTGTTGATAAACCCTGAACCATAACAACAATAACACCAAGAAAAAAGCAAGTGAAAGACTCGTGGTATATATGAGAGATGGTTATAATCTAAGACACTAATTGTAACAAAAAAAACGTAGTAACCGTGATTCAAAGAGAAGAAACTATCAAACCTGCTCTTCCAGTAGCTTGGAAATTTTGGTGCGGTTGAGATGATATGTGACTTCAAAGCTCTACCTTTTGAAATTGAGTTTAAGTTCTTATATGCAGATTGACACCAACAAATAGTTTATGATCATTTTGAAACAGAGTCTAGATCACTACATCTGAATAGAAATCAAAATCCTATAACTTACGTCTTTGTGATGAGCAGGTTCTTGGAGTTTTCGAAGCGTTTTCTTGATTTAGATTTGCGGAGAATGCAGAAAAACAATCCATCCGACCTGAAATCATAATTGGTTTTCTGAAGAAGATCGAGTTATCAATTGCAAAAGACAATAGAAACATAAAATTGGGGTGGAGAAAAAGTCTCTCAATGAAAGAAAATCTGAACCTTCCTAATACGATGGTCGAAGGTAGGTTAAACAAATTGGGAAGAAAACCACTCATAAAAAACAAAAGGAAGTTCTTTTAAGGACAACTCAAAAGATAAAAAGGGAAGAAGCTTTTTTAATAATGAAAACTCAATACAGGAGAAAGGTTTTCTTAAAAATAAAAATAAAAAGTTCGAAAGCTTCCTTAAATGCAATACGGTTGTGGTGGTATTGTTGGATGCACTAAAAGCTTGTAACTTATGCATATGGAATGGTAATTCATAGTTTTTTAAGTTTTATGCTTAAAATGGAGTACCTTCTCCATTAAAAATTGTAACTAAGAGTTTTTACATGAATGTATTGTAAGGTAGAGGTAGTGTATATATATATATATATCTATACTATATTATAAAACATTTGACTAAAAACTCTTAAAAACAATTTTTTATGCATGTAGTATTGTTTATTGATGCATATTACTTAAAATTCAAGATTACAACTAATTTATGCATAAGTACAATTTATTAAAGCTTAATTTCTAAATTCGTGTAACTAACTATCGATAAACATAATCAAAAACAGGATAACCATCTCATTTTAAATATATAAAAATCTAAAATATAATTAGGATAATCAGTAAATTCTAACAGAATACTTAATTACTATTTTTATAAAAAATTATATTATTAAACCAAAAACAAATTATTTCGTTATTAAACCTAAATTAAAATATAATAAAGAACTTTTAAATGAAACATTAAAAATCGTTCTCTCTAAACCACATAACATAAAACCATTATAACATCAATACAGAAAAAAAAATGAAACATTAAAATCGAAATGTATCTCGCTGCATTGGGCGAGTACCCTTCTAGTATATATATATATATATATATAGGGGAGGGATCAAACAAGAACACCCATGATTTAAAGGAACAAAAGAATACTTTGTAGACCACATAAGATGTGGAACCCACATAATATTAAATCATATCTGATTCAATGGGCCCTACTATTGAATCAGATATGATTTAATATTATGTGCGACCCACATCATATGTGGTCCACAATATGTTCCTTTGTTACTTTAAATTTACAAAGTTCTCATCTGGTCCACAAGGTGTTCCTTTAAATTTACAAAGTTCTCATCTGAATCTCCTCTCTCTCTCTCTCTCTATATATATATATATATATAGGAAGGTTCAGATGAGAGTTGAGGTTCAGATGAGAACTTTGCAATTTAAAGTAACAAAAGAACACCTTGTGGACCACATATGATGTGAGTCCCGCATAATATTAAATCATATCTTATTCAATAGTGGGGCCCATTGAATCATATATTATTTAATATTATGTGCGACCCACATATCATATGTGGTCCACAAATTATTCCTTTGTTCCTTTAAATAGAGGGTGTTTGTTAGGATCCAAAGAATCCTATGTTTGGAATGTTTTGTAAAGTCGTTACTCAGATATTCTGAAGTTCAGAATAAAAGTTTTGAAGTTCTAAAGATAACTTCTGAAGACAGAAAAGTTCTGAAAGACAACTTCTAAAGAAGTTCTGAAGAATTCAGAAGTGGTTCTGAAGTGAAAGCTCAGAAGTTCTGAAGAACTTCTGAATAGAGTTTTTGATGACGTGTCTTAATGTAATTGGGCTGTGATTTAAATACATGTTGTTAGATCTAATTAGCCCCAATTAGATAGAAAGTTTTATAAAGTTAGCATAATTAATTGTAGTCCATTTAATTGTAATTGGACTTGGGCTTGGGGTTTGAATGTAATGGGCCATATATAAGGAGTCTTAGGGTTGAGAGGAAAGATGATGAGAGTCGACTCCTAATTTCGTGTGTGTGTTTTCCACGGTGTTCTTGGTGTAATTTCAATTCTCCAATCAATAATATGAGTTTGGCTTGATTCATCTCTTCCTGTACCTAAATCTGTATGTGTATTATTCTAACACATGTAACTGTAGCTTTACCTTTGTAGTATATATAGAGAATCTGTTAGACAGTTAGGAAGTTGAACATTAATAGAACACCACACATGAGAGTCGTTTAAAGGTGTAAGTGTGTGTTTTTCTATATTCAGTATATCAATAAAATGAGGATTCCTTGAGCTATCTATCAGATCTGTTGTAATATGGGACTAACAGTGTTCTTGTATGATCCCTCCCCTATATATATATATAATATATATATATACCAGTTCGTGCGGGTGAATCCTAATTATGAAGCAAATAATTCTTTGACGCTCATGTTTCTTGTTCTTATTATTCTCCTTCCCTCTCTATTTTAATAGGTTTATGTGGTTTAATTGCAAAACACTTACTAAAAAAATATGGTTTATTGACAAAATATCTAGGAAAAAGATCACAAGAGTGCCGAGTTTCCAAATCCACATATTCGCAGCTCGTTAAAAATTTGAAATCCATGACTAAACAACACAAACATTACAGTCATATAAAGATGCACATTCGTAGACCGTAGATCCATAATATGATAAGACATGTGAAACGTCAATCTATAAGTATGTCTTGCAAAAAAATATATAATTATTTTAAATAGAAACATATGAATACTAATAGTATAAAAGTATTCTAAAATTAGATTTATACTTGATAATATAAATGTAATAAATAACTTAAATGTACCGATCATCATTTTTTCTGTAGTCCGATCTTCAACATGGGTTCTTATCCGGGGCACCAATGCATAAAACACAAATCTATTTTCGACATCGCTCATTAATGGTTTCAATTTTGTGTCTTTGCTTATTAGGATTAGCCATTCACTCCAGGCCAATCTATGGCCTTCATACCTTGGGGGATCACCATGAATACTTTTTAATTTGAAAATTATTCAAAAAAAAAACGTCAAATAACCTAAACCAATTGGTACGATTTTCTTTCTCTAATATATAATGAAATATTTGGTAAGTGTGAATATTCTTAACTTACATTTATTCAAGTAAAATAACCTATAGTCTTTTTTTCGACATCTTCCGAAACGAACTCCACGTGAATAGTTCCATCAAACATGTTTGTGTTATAGGGATGAAAATACTTCAATATCGTATGTACTATCCAATTACGAAAAGTTTGTAAATGATAATATACATCTGTCACACTAATAATATAAAGAAAATGGCCGTTATAACACATCTTGGTGGAAAACACTATAAAATATTTGGCGATGAAAACCCATCAAGTCTTTTGAGAAGTCAAGTTCATTTCAAGTTTTTCCTTCAATGATCAACCTCTCTTCAACTCATATTCAACCCTTCTTCAAATTAGCATTGGAGATACTTTAAGGAAATACAACAGTCGTTGAGTTCATTACATATTGATATGAATATATTCATGTGTGAATATGTTTCTGATATAAATTTTGAAAAGAATGTATTTTTGAAAGTACGTGTTTTTAATAAAACCAACAAATTAAAGAATTAAAAACACGTGTTTTTAATATAATTTATGTAACTACAAAATTAACTATATACAAATTAATTTAGATTTTAGAACAATATATGGAATATATCTATTTATTTATCAACTAAATATTATTCAATAAACTATGAAACCATATATTATCAAACACATGATAAAAAGAGAAAAAAATGTATCTTTGAAAACAAAATATATAAAATTAACTATAGATGGAAGTCCAACTGTTTAGGTCCAAATATTGTTTTAACCTAAGGCACTCCTTTATATAAACCCCTCTCTTTTTTACGTCTATTTTTTCAATTAATTTATATATATTTTTTGTAATATAAATATTTATAATGGTTCAAGAAGTATTGTGGGTTTTAACTTTTTATGGATTGTAAATTTTAGAGTGAATTACTTACTTCGTCCCTAGGGTTTATTGGAAATAATTAACACTCCGGGTCCCTAAAATGAAATATCTATGGCTTGCATCCTTGTGGTTTCAATTTCATAACGTATTGGGTCCCTAAAACTAACTTTGCTAGATTTCTGTCCGTTAAAGCCCACATGTGCAAGGCACATGATAGGTATTTTGGTCATTTTAGTGTTTTTATCACTTTTAAAACAACAGGGACCAACAAGTTCTCCGGTCATCTTCTCCGGCCAAATCAAAACAAATCCAAATTCGACCTTCTAACCCAAATCCAGACAAATCCATATTCAAAATGAATTTCATACTCAAACAAGATCAAAAATCCAAACTTAATCTAAGTGATCGAGATCCTACAAAAAAAATTGAACCCTTGTTGAAGAAGAAACCGAAGCTTTTTTTTAGCTGCAAACATACATTTCATTACCAAACCAGAACATGTTACAAAGGGAATTACATACCAGAGGTTTAATTTTAAAACAAGAAAGAAGGAAAGCAAGAACACAAAACAAAAGCTAAGGAAGAGCACCAACTTAAAACAAAAAATAAAAACCAGTTAGCGAGATGCAAACCAAAGACCCAGCGACCCAAACACCCCAGCCCTTCAGGTGCTCGACAGCCGAACTTTAAAGATAAACACCAGATGCGACTTAACCTATGGCCAACCCCTTTTTGAGACCTGCACTTGAAGGGGAAATACCAAGGTGAGATCGCAAATCTGGGGGCCGCCGCTTATGGTTCTGGAAGTGAGGAGTCACGACGGTGGAAAGACCAAGAGGAGATCACAGATCTGGAAAGACCAAGCAGAGGTCTTAGATCTGGGACGAGGAGCAACTACTTTAGAAGAGGGGAGGGGGTGTTGTGTTCGTCGGAGAAGAAAGGGACTGTATTCGATGGAGAAGAATGGGGGATGTGTTCGCCGAAGAAGAAAAGGGAAGGAGTCGATGTGTTCGTCGGAGAAGAAACATGGGAGGGTTGAGGAGCAACGATTGGAGCATGGCTGTGTTCATGGTGGTTTAGGAAACCGGTGGTGTGGATCAATGGCGGTTCTGGATGGCTTCAAGTATGGTGGTAGCCCCCAAATTTGGAGGTTGTTGAAGATGGAGATGAAGTCGTCGGAGGGAGGGGTGGGGGTATTGCCAGAAAGATGAAGGCACGATTAGGGTTTTTTATGAATTTTTATATTTACTTTAATATATTAGAGTAAATAACATGATTGGTCCATGTGGTTTTTTAATAAAAAAAATAAGAAAGAGAGTAAAAAGACTAGAATACCCCTTTAGTTGATATAGTTAATAGAAATTTTTTAACGGAGTTAGTTTTAGGGACCCAATATGTTATGAAATTGAAACCACGAAGATACAAGCCATAGATATTTCATTTTAGGGACCCGAAGTGTTATTTCCAATAAACCCTGGGACGAAGCATGTAATTCACTCTAAATTTTATTTAAAAAATCAAAGTAAAAACTAAGGAAAATGTTTACCAAAAAAGAGAAGCATGAGTAGAGAGAGAAACCGCCAAAACCCAAAAAATATATTTATATTGTTTATTTTTATTCTATTTTTTGCCATCTCTTGTTTTGTGTCGTTTGAAACAGTCAAACCCAAAAACAAAAATCTCAAACAAAAATCTCTAAAAAAGATAGTAGATAGAGAAAGTAGGTAGATAGATGAACATTACATCACCTTCTTCTTTGTTTTTCCTAACAAAATTAGGGTTTTTACATCCAGATTACCATCGGCATTTTTCTTCAATCTCCATTGTACGTTTACTTGTATTGTTATATATTTTTTACTTTCATCTGTTTCTTTTTTACAGGTATCTCTTTTTTCACCCAAAATCGATTTCTGCAACTTATGATGCATTTTTCTTGCCTCATATTTTCAGATTTTTGTTGATATACATAGATCGTTTGTATATTGTATTTCTTTGTTTTGATGTATCTGAGTTTATGCTTCCAGAAACTTTAAATCGACGCTTGCTTTTATCTAATTAGGAATTTTGTTGTTGAAAAAGCAGAGAAAAAAATATTAATTTTCTTGTTGACGAAATTTGGAGTTTAGATTGGTTTCAAAACTGCAGTTTTGTAAGAATCAAAGTAAAATGAAAAAAAAAATCGTTAGTAGTACTAAATAACAAAGCTAGTTAAACAGTAAAAAAGTTAAAAGGCTCAAGTTTAGAATGATAACAATGAAAGGAAAATGTAGACATTTTGCAAGTGTATTTGCGAGGTTCAAGCAAAATTTCTTATAAACCTTGGGTCTCCCACCAAGGAGATCCAACATTTCTCCTTTTTACAATAGATGAAGGTTTTTTCAGTTTTAATTAACAACCATACAACTTAATAAACAGTTATCAACTTAATTTGGAGTTGGAGCTGAAGTCGAAAGGTTTGGAAGCTTACAACTGATGTTATGTTTAGACAATGGAGTAAATAATACCTTCTACCCATGAATTATATGTTATGTTTAGACAATGGAGTAAATAATACCTTTCAATCTACTAAAATAGAACAACATTGGGAGCATACATCCTCTCTTTTGCAGTTAAAAGCTTGAAGAGAATAGGAAATAAGTCTCAAGAAATGAAAGAAATATTTGAACCTTCTACTTTATGTTGGAATATGATCGTGTCATAATAAATAATTATATGACTAGACACACGTGAGCCAATAGGGTCATACACATATACACTGAGATATCATTTTAATGTAATTATTATATTTACATTAAATAATTAACCTAATTAACATGGGGTAATTAAATGGTAATTAAGTTTGACTTAATGGATTTATATTAAAGTTAATAGCTAGCCCATTATACTTAATTAAATCCTAGGCTCATAAAGATTTAATAGAGGATTCATTTAAAGGCCCAAGGAGCTCTAGGGTTTATTTATATATAGATATTAATTAACCTAATGAGGCTAACCCTAATTCTAGCCTCTCCTCTCCTAAAATCGGCCCCCACCCTAGACCTTTATAGGGCTTTCTCGTTTTCATCTTCAAGTTCGATTCTTGATTAATCGAGGCTTCAAGATCCGTTACTAAGGAGGACTAGCATCCGGTGGTGTTCAAGGACGTGTAGTGTGGACTTCTCTAGAGGTATTCTCCATTGAATACTTTGTTTCAAAAGGCCGCACAAGAGAATCCGTTTTGCCTACAAATCACGTTACAAAGGTATACCGTTATTTGTATTATTCGTTTAATCATATGGGCAATACGTTGATTCCTTTTGGTGATTGTTTTCCGCTGCCTTTATATGTATTTTATTTATGTGTTTTTGCACCAATCACCAACATTGGTATCAGAGCCATCGTATGTGCCGTATGATTAGCGGGTATATGTAAAAGTGGATAATTTTTTTTGTGGTTCGAATTTTCTGAAATTTTCGACCCTCTTGAGATCTTAAAAAATGTTTTTTTAAGATCCTAAAGCCACAAGTTACATATACTAATCGTAGATTTATTATTGTAGTTTTTCTTCGATTCGTTGGCTTGTTTTATTTCTTATTGTAAGTGTTTTAGATCCATGGTAAAAACATGCATTTTTTTTTATCATGGACCAAGCCAACACTCTTAATGATATTGTATTGTTATGTTAATGTGCAAAATCGATGAAAACCTTGGACCATGTGTGTGCCTTGTTTCTTTGTTTGTCGGTTTTTTTTTCTTTGGTTGTAATATTGTAATATTTTTTTTGGGCAATTTATTATCCTTAATTTAGTAGTAGGATAAATGTATTTTAGCAAGAAAATGTAACCGTTGCTCAGAAAAAAATGGCGGTGAAGTTGGAGTTGAAAAGCAAAATTCGGAGTTGCTGGACAGCCGACACGAAAAATGGATTTCCCGGAGTTTGCCACCCACTACAACAAATCATATCTATTGCGACGACAAATGTCGTCGCTAAAAGCCAAAATGTCGTCACTACATATCTATTGCGACGACTATCGTCGCTGTAGAGATCCTCACTGTAGGTCCGTAGCTGTAGCTTTCCATAGCGACGTATTGCGACGACATGTCGTGGCTAAAGGTTAAAAATTAAATTTTGAATAGAAAACATTAAAAATTATCTACTGCGACGAAATGTCGTGGCTAAAGGTTAAAAATTAAAATTTAAATAGAAAACATTAAAAATTATCTACTGCGACGACATGTCGTGGCTAAAGATTAAAAATGAAAAATTAAATAGAAAACATTTAAAAATATCTACTGCGACGACATGTCGTGGCTAAAGATTAAAAATTAATTTTTTTTTAAATTTCGCTATAAAAAGTATAATTTATTTAAATAACCTAATATTAATATAAATAGATAATAATTTTAAAACCCCTAATTCATTAACTTTGAAACCGTAATACAAAAGTTTTGAAACTGTCACACAAAATCAATAACAGAAAATAAATGCTAATGTCTCAACTATATTATTAATACATAAATGTCTAATCATCGTACGAGTCACTCTGTGTGTCGTCATCATCATCATTCCCATCCTGTTGCGGGGGCTGTCCTCGAGCGACATCGGCAGACATAGAATCCAAACAGCGGCCTAGAAATAACATAAATAGAAAAGTCAAATAAATGATCCAATAAGTTATACAGATAAAATAAAAAACATAAATAGAAAAGTCCTGTATGGATTAAGAAGTAGCAGCTCTCACAATAAACTTTACTGTATGAATGCATACATGCCACAGAACACATATCTGAAATAGCACTTGAATATTTTCAGTTGGGCTTGACACCAAGACCAATTTATCAAGTTCCTAAACAGATTCGTCAAATGAACTAGAGCATTTAAACTACTCAGATATTTCACCAATTTGGTTCTGCACTTTGCCTACAAGATCTTATTATGGGGCTGTTGATTGGTTTTCCATTAAGTCCTGTATGGATTAAGCTGTCTGTGTGGATTAAACTGTGTGAATAAGTCACTTTCTATATCGTTAAGCCACTACTGAATAAGTCAGTTTATATATCATTAAGCCACTACTGGTAATCTAAATGATGCATCTTTGGTTGGTGTTGATAGAGATTGAATGGTTAAAAATGCCATCTGGCAGAAAGGTAGTACTAATAAAAATGCCTATGTAAATGGTACTACCAAAAAAGCCACTACTAATAAAAATGACTGTTCATTTGATTCCACATGAAATAGAGTTTTATGCATGGATTAAGCTGTTTGGTTGGTTTTGATCATTGGTTTAGCCATTTGATGAGAACTATTTAATCTCTAAGTTTTAGGCATGGATTAAGTTGTATTAACCATCCAGTGTGTTTATAGTTTATACAAGTAGCTTATAGCTTATTCGCTCAGCCATACTGGAACAAGAGTGTTCCTTTACGGCTTAATCATTAATCCATAAGCCAAAATGGCTATATGAAATAATTAAGCCATGACTCCTCACTAGTTCCCATTAAGCCACCTCAAACAAATTAATACCAGAAATAAGCCACCTCATAAAATTACCAAATTGAATAGGTTACATATCAGGTCTGATCAACTACAAGGTTACTTAAGAACAATTCAGTTCCTTTATTTGAAAAGATTTCAACAATACTTAAGGGTTAAACCAATGTGCCAAAAACCCATTTTACAAAAAATAATAATTACCTACTTGGCTGAGATGTTGTCTTTTCTGTCTCAAAAGTTATGCATTCAAAATTCTGCCGATAGTATGAAACAACAAACAACAAATTGTTAAAAGAAACAACTCTCCCTCTTCTTTCTTTCCAAACTACCAGTGAAGACTAATAAGGCATGGAAGTAACAGGAACTGGGAAATAAAATAACTTGTTAAAAGAAAGTATTATTATTGGTATTATCATGAAAAGGCTAGATAGGTAATTTCACACATTAGTATACAGGATTACGAAATAAGGGTGGGATTCCGAGGTTTACCATAGTTTGTTTGTGGTGTCTGAATACTATTAAGAACTTCCCCCAGCCTTTGCAGCTTCTTTGCTATTCATTGTCCTTTTGAGTTGGGATTAATAAACATGAACTCAGATCTGCAACAAAGAGAACATCCACATCTATTAGAAGCAAAAAGAAAGAATATTAAAAACTACCATTTGCAGGAAGAGATAATTAACAGAATACTTTACATTGAACCCCAGAAAAATTTCCTCCATATGAGCATCAAAGGAATTTTTTTTAAATATTTACAGAAAGAATAATTGGACTTGTATCACCGTTTCCAATATGGGAGCTTAATTTATTATTGATAGAGTATTCTTCATAGCATTATTGACAATCACTTGCCATTTTGTATTGACCTTGAAAGAAATTTGCTTCCAATGAAGATTTCCTGTATAAAAAATCACATAATAGTTCAATCCTTTTTCAAAACTTATAAAGCCTTGTTTTACTTGGTTTCTACGAAATTACCTTTCCTTGTAAGCTCTAATACTTCAATGCTGCCAAGACATTTAAATCTTTGCCTTCTTCACCCTGTTCCTCAGCCAAAGCAATGGTTGTAGATCCCTGCTGCAGCCTCGCTTGCAAAGTGGCAACTCCTCTTAATGCTGTAATATATTTATTTGATCATATGTAGTCCCCCTCAAATGTTAGCTAACAAGTATTTCCCTTACATATGCATATATAAGTGAAAATAGGATGCAGGGATCATGTAATTCAGCAAGCGGGTGTAAGTGTTCATTCACGGAGGTGAAGCAAAATTGGAAAGAATGTTTAAGGGAGTAGGGCTTTAAATATCGTGAACGATCGAGTTAACCAATCCCGTATGCCACCGAACCCATATTTGTAGTCCATTATAACTTTTTATTTTATGGGTGTTCTTCTAGGTTGTATTCTTTTAAGGCCGAAAAGATAACTAAGAAAGGATAGAACCCAAAAGAAGGTCGATTGCTAATAGCTAGCTTTGTTTATTTCCTCTATATTTTCATTTCTAATAGATGCATTCAATTAGTAATTGCCATTTGAAAATAAAGTATTACCGGTGGCTGCTCCTGCAGTTCTACAGTTAGGCAGTGTATCCATAGTAGAGAGAAGAGAATAGAATGAATAGAGAAAAACAGAAAACGAGAAAGAGCATAACATATATGAAAAATATACAAACAAAATTGAACAGGAAAAGATAGCTTACCCCTTGAGAATTCCAACAAGACTTCTTTAACAGTGAACAAACGTTCTCGACTTCAATAGGAACTTATACAACTTATAAATCGTAACTCTGCATAAAATTCAATACTCTGCATTTATCAATCGTCTCTTTCTTGCAAAACACATGTAACTCTACATAAAGTTTCTCAAGCAGTTTAAAGTACTGATCAGACTAGACCCTTGCTCACATCTAAAAACACTTTACACCTTAAAAGCATCTATATGAAAGTTATATTTATACCCAAATTTTTTTCTCCATATCATGCTTAGCTTATATAAGTGGTGCATATATATATATAAAAGAAAAGAATATGGATCCAAATTGCGTTCATGGAAACAACCAAACTGGTGAAAATTTTGACTCAAAAGTAGGGCCAGAGGGGTTGTTTCATAACAAAGTCTTTCTTACCAGGCAAAAGCAGCTTCTTCTTTTGAAACCATATATAAATCCCATCACATGGAGAGTTGAGTTTTCACAATGTCAAAACATCCATCATATGGAGGAATGGAAATAAAAAAAACCTACCTTGGCAATGGAAATAAATCACTACCATTAGCAATTGTAACATAGCCCAACCACTAAAACACTACCATTTGCAATTGTCACATAGCCTAAACAAACTGCTAAGTTCTTCATCATTCCTCACTGTCCACTGTATGTACCTTCGAATTATTCTGGTCTTTTTGTTATCCCTTGCGGCATTGCTTGCCAACTCCAAAACCTAAATTCAGAAATCAAGACAAATTTGTTTTTGAACAAGTATAACATATGAATATATTAGAATGAATTCAATAATATATTATCATTCGCAAGTCAAGGTGAATATAGAAATCTAACCCAACCAAAAATAATATCAAATCAAAATCCGACATTGAAATTGAAAACTCATACATCATACCAATATCGGAAGAAAAAGGCAAACATCTGTTTAGCTTAAGGCTTAACAGGATCACTTGAATCAGAAATGCAAAGCACAATTCAGCATTACAATTGCACCAAAACTGCATTTTGAATTCAAAACAGACGAGTGAGAAATCATATATACACTCACATACAAACACATCAAAATGAAAAGAAAGTAGAATGATAAATACAAATTCAGTAAATACGAACTACGATTAGGTCAAAGAACAGATAAGAAAACAAAACTAATTGTAGATCGAGACATGACGAAGATTAGGAACCTCTATGAAGATCGATCGAGAGAAAGAGAGATGCAGATCGATCGAGAGAGATGCAAATCGATTGAGAGAGAGATGCTCCGACAGTAGATACGGTCCACCTGAATCGCCGATTTGTTTTGATGAGGGTGCGATGATGGAGAGACGATGTTGCTGGAAGATGGAGTCTAGGAGAAGAGAATACGATGCCCTTTGAAAAATATTGGTGAGGCGACTCTGTTGGTAAGTGTATAGATTAGGTCAAACTTTTTAATTAATAAAAATAATTAAAACCTATAGCCACGACAAGTCGTGTCTACAGAGGTATATATGATTTTTTTTTGAAAGATAATAAAAATCGTATGGGGACCATTAAATTCTATCCTACAGCGACGATATATCGTTTTCGTAGGTGAAGATATATATATATTTTTTTCTAAAACAATAAATGTTTTAATAAATGATGAGAAATATAATATAAATTCTATAGCGACAAAATAGATGTCGTCGCTATAGAGTTTGTCGCTATAGTTGTGTTTTCTTGTAGTGACCTCGGATTGCGCTAATTTCTGTTGCTGAAGTTACATAAGACATAGGGGCACAACTTTGCAGAAGGATGCTTCGATTGGGGAAGACTCTTTCCATGACTTTTCGGGCCCCGAAGCTGATGTGTTTTTCTGGACAGATTTGGTGTTCGAATCTTTATATGGATTCTACTTGCTCTTGATGGTCTTGGAGCAAGTGGAAGCCTAGTAAGGGTTTATGTTGGCCCGTACTTAGTTGCCCTCTTGGTCCGTCGTGATGGCTCACGAGATCAAGCATAGGATTTTCATCGGTTGAGGTTTTGCACATATTGGTTATGTGTTTTATTTTCTATATTGTTTTGTTATCTATGTTTAGGATTTCAAACCTAAAATTAAACACATACCACTTTAGAAATTAAATCTTTAGATTTAGTTAACATAAGTTTAAATTGGATTTGAAACTTAAAACTAAAGTTTTATAAATAACGTTTAAAAGTGTTTTATCGGTTATTTAATTTATGTAATGTCCAAACTAATTAATATCTAATGTAGGTAATATATTAGTCTTTAAATAGACATCTCAACATACATAAAATAAAAGAAATTAGACTCTAAGTTGAAAATTGTTTTTAACTTATTCTACGAATGAATAATGCATGCTTCTTTCGTACATTATTTTTAATTGACACGCTTTATCAAAATTTCATACCCGTCACAATTTTAAGTCATGCCATCCAATCTGCTTGAAATCACTCGCCATTACTTTTTGCCTATACGTGAGACCTAGTTGTAATCCCGAGGTGATTATTGTCTATGCGTGAGACCTAGATCTATTTTTACACGATTTCAAATTGGATGACTTAATCGAGTTAAGCAGGTGAGACCTTGACCTGAGGCAAGGATGGGACTAAACATGCCAGCTTGACACTAGTTGCTCGACCACTAGATGCCATGGGTCCCATAAGGATCTAAGAATTGTACTTGTAATGCAATTGGTGAACGTCACCTACCTATTGAATCTATCATTGTTAGCAGATCAACTGATGTGATGATAGAACCTCAATAAGGATCTTAGCCTTTTCGTAAAATTAATTGTTTTAAATGTAAAACTTGGGTAATTAATTTTTAAAAGGATTAATTATTGAAAATACTAATATTGAACTTTGTATGTAGATGACAACAACAAATCAAACGCAACTCAACTATCAGGTCAGTTCTTGAAAAAGAGAAACTGACAGGTATCAACTTTATCGACTGGTATCGAAATCTGAGGATCGTCCTCAGAGCTGAAAATAAGTTGATCCATCTGGAAGAGGCCTTACCTAAGGCACCTCCTGCCACTGCTACTACTGCAATTCGTGCAGCCTACACCCGTAGGTTTAACGAACAACAAGAAGTAGCTACTCTTATGCTAGTGAGCATGACCCCTAAGATCCAAAAGAACTTGGAGAAACTCAAAACTTTTGAAATGCTACGAGAGTTGAAAACTATGTTTCGACAACAAGCAGAGCAGGAGCTGTTTGAAATAGTCAAAGCATTCCACGCTTGTAAACAGGAGGATGGCCAGTCAGTTAGCTCTTACGTCTTGAAGATGAAGGGTTATCTTGACCAAATGGAGTGTCTTGGTTACCCCATGCCACAAGTTCTTGGAGTGAGCTTGATTCTTACCTCACTCTCCAAGGACTATACCCAGTTTGTTATGAACTAAAACATGCATAGCATGGGGAAGACAATCTCTGAACTGCATGCTATGCTGAAGCTTGCAGAACAAGGGATGCCCAAGAAAGCCCCTGCTGTTCTAGCAATCAGGGAAGGTAAAATCCAGAAACCTAAACCGCAAGCACTGGACAAGGGTCGAGGCAAGGGTAAATATGTTAAACCCAGACCCAAGATCCCCCCACCTGCTAAGAAGGAGCACCTTGCAAAGGACGCCACCTGCCATCACTGTGGAGTGGTAGGCCACTGGAGGAGGAACTGTCCTACTTACCTGGCAGAGTTGAAGAAGAACAAAGCTACCCCGGCTAGCACATCAGGTATCTTCACTATAGAACTCTATGCTTTTCCTAGTAAATCCTGGGTTTATGACACCGGTTGTGTAACTCACATTTGTAACAATGTGCAGGGACTAAGGGAAGTTGAAAGCTAAACAAAGGAGCTTTGGACCTGTACGTAGGCAATGGATGCGTGCAGCTGTTGAAGCTATAGGGAGCTTTGATCTTGTCCTCCCTAATAGATTGATTATTGTTTTAGACAATTGTTATTATGCACCTACTATTACTAGGGGTATTGTTTCACTTTCTCGTTTGAAGAAAAACAGTTTTATTCATGTTTTTACGGATTATGATATTTCGGTTTTTAAGGATAATATATTTTATTTTAATGCTATTCCTCGTGATGACATTTATGAAATTGACATGCATAATCTTGTTACACACGATAGTTCTTTATATACATGTAGCACTAAGAAATCAAAAAGAAATTTGGATTCAACTTACCTATGGCACTACCGTCTTTGCCACATAAGTAAGAAGCGCATTATGAAGCTGCAACATGATGGGCTTCTAAAGTCAACCGACGATGAGTCGTTTGAAAAATGTCTCTCTTGCATATCTGGGAAGATGACAAGAAAACCTTTCTCCCATGTAGGTGAAAGAGCAAAAGATCTACTTGGACTCGTACATACTGATGTATGTGACCCATTTAGAAGTGTGTCTAGGGAAGGTGCTAAGTACTTCATTACTTTCACTAATGATTTCAGTCGCTATGGTTATGTTTACTTGATTAAACATAAACATGAAGCCTTTGAAACATTCAAAACCTTTCAAAATGAAGTAGAAAATCAACTCGGCAAGACTATTAAAGCTCTCCGATCTGATCGAGGAGGAGAGTACATGAGTCAAGAGTTTTTAGACCATCTGACTAAGTGTGGGATTGTCTCACAATTTACTCCTTCATACACCCCACAACATAATGGTGTATCTGAAAGGAGAAATCGAACTTTGTTAGACATGGTTCGATCCATGATGAGTCTAACCACTTTGCCATTGTCCTTTTGGGGCTGTGCTCTAGAGTCTGATGCTCGCATACTCAATATGGTTCCGACCAAGAAGGTTGATAAGACACCATATGAAATATGGCACGGGAAAGTCCCTAATCTGTCTTACTTGTAGTCTGGGGTTGTGAGGCTCTCGTGAAACGAGACACACCAAACAAACTTGAGCCTAGATCTATCAAGTGTATCTTTGTAGGATACCCAAAAGAATATGATGGTTACTATTTCTACTACCCACCCGAAAACAAAATATTTGTTGCTCGGTATGCTGAGTTTCTTGAGAACAGTCTCATTTTACAAGAAGCAAGTGGGAGCATTGTAAACCTTGACGAGATTCAAGACGAAGATGCACAACCTCATGGTAATACTAGCGAACATCATGTTGAGGCTGAACATGCAGATGTTGAACCACAAAATGATGTAATTCCCATTCGTAGATCCGCAAGGAAACCTCAAACACCTAAACGATATAGCTATTATATCGATGCCGAGGAGCAAAATTTGGGGGATCATGGTGAGCCCTCTAACTATCAAGCTGCATTGTTGGATCCAGAATCCGATAAATGGCTTGAAGCTATGAATGCTGAAATGCAATCCATGAAAGACAATCAAGTTTGGAACTTGGTTGATCTTCCTCCGAACGGCAAGACTGTTGGGAGCAAATGGATCTTCAAGAAGAAGACCGACATGGATGGAAATGTACACACCTACAAAGCCCGTCTAGCAGCAAAAGGTTACACTCAAACCTACGGGGTTGACTATGAAGAAACCTTCTCGCCTGTTGCTGACATTAAAGCTATTAGGATTCTTATAGCCATAGCAGCGTACTATGATTATGAGATTTGGCAAATGGATCTCAAAACCACCTTCTTGAATGGTCACCTTAATGAAGATGTTTATATGGTGCAACTTGAGGGTTTTGTGAGTCTGAAACATCCTGAGAAAGTATGCAAGCTTCAAAGATCCATTTATGGACTAAAGCAAGCATCTAGAAGCTGGAATAAAAGGTTTGATGAGGAAATCAAAACGTATGGCTTCACTCAAAACCTTGATGAGCCATGTGTATATATGAGAGCTAGTGGGAGCATCGTCGTTTTTCTAATCTTATATGTTGATGACATATTACTCATGGGGAATAACATTCCAATGCTACAAGATGTCAAATCCTGGCTTGGAAAATGTTTTGCCATGAAAGATTTAAGCGAAGCGGCGTACATCCTAGGAATCAAGATCTATAGAGATAGATTGAAGCGGTTAATTGGTTTAAGTCAAAGTGCATACATTGACAAAATTCTAAAATGGTTTAGAATGGATGCTTCCAAACGTGGAAGTCTTCCAATGCAACACAATGTAAACTTGAGTAAGACTCAGGGACCCTCCACACCTGATGATGTGAAACGAATGAAGGGAATCCCCTACGCATCGGCTGTGGGATCCACCATGTATGCAGTAAGATGCACTAGACCTGATGTAGCGTTCTCTCAGAACCTTACGAGTAGATATCAACAGAATCCAGGAGAAAGTCACTGGACTGCTGTTAAGAACATAGTAAAGTATCTTAGAAATACTAAAGATATGTTCCTTGTTTATGGTGGTGATATTGAAAGAGAGCTCAGTGTTACTTGCTACACTGATGCTGGTTTCAAAACTGATCGAGATGACACTCGATCTTAGACTGGATACGTTTTCATCATGAACGGAGGTGCTGTTGACTGGAAGAGTGCTAAGCAAAGCACTACTGCAATGTCTTCTACAGAAGTCGAATACATAGCTGCTTCCGAAGCTGCAATGGAGGCTGTTTGGATACGGAAATTCATTTCTGGGCTTAGAGTTGTTCCCAGTAATGAAAGACCCATGGATATGTTATTGCGATAATTCTGGTGCCATTATCATAGCAAGCGAATCTAGAGTTCAAAAGGGTGCCAAACACTTTCACAGGAAATTTCACTACATTCGAGAGGTTATCGAAATGGGTGAAATTAATCTTATCAAAGTTCACACAAATGACAATTTAGCTGATCCCTTTACGAAACCAATGTCTTGTAACAAACATGTCGAGCATGCTAGGAAAATTGGACTTCGACCAGCTAATAGTCTCATGTAGATTTGACGATTTAGCTGATCCCTTTACGAAACCAATGTCTTGTAACAAACATGTCGAGCATGCTAGGAACATTGGACTTCGACCAGCTAATAGTCTCATGTAGATTTGTTTTAGTATTTGAATAATTGGAACGTTGAACAGTTTTTATTTCACAATGAATTGATGTACTTGGTATGATCGTTTTCATTCATATCAACTGTGTTCTATATTTGCATGTTTAATCCATGAATAATTTATCTGTTCTAAATTGTCCATGGTCCGTTGATGATACGGGAGTATCATCAAATTAAGGCAAATGTGAGCGTATTGGTGACATTGATTGGTTAATGAACGTTAATAATGATGCCACCAAACTCACATGTTGTTCATTGGTGATGAACATTGGACTGACCCAACCTACGAGAGTTCACTGCATGGATCGGCGTCACCAGTGAATCTCGCAAATGGTTAGATCACACGTCCTTGGACTTGAGATGCAGGCAGGTTTTGTGTGGGTTTTTTGAATAAGGCTGTTATAAAAACCATCTTCAGGAGCGATGTGTAGCACATGACAGACACATGCAGTCAAAATAGGATTTGTTCCTCTATATGTAATGGAGTTAGGTACTACTGAGCCCCTCGATGAATTGAATAGATGTTTGTATGGCTGTACCCAAATGTAATTAAGATGATGCTTGATTAATTTGGTAATCTATTTCAACATACAGATCGAGAAACAGAATCGTTGAACAATTAGAATGACATATGATCCATGTCTAATATTCAACAAGGTATCTGAAACAAAGGGATGACTGATTTAATAAACCATTTAAAATGAGACGTTTAAGAAACTAACCTCATGTGTCTCTAGGGGCATTGGCGTGTTGCTAGACGCTAACCTTTGCTTGTATGATTACTTGTTATTATGACATGCGCAAGTGGGAGCTGTTGGAATATGCTCGTGTCATAATAAACAATTATATGGCTAGACACATGAGGCTATAGGGTCACACACATATACACTGAGATACCATTTTAATGTAATTATTGTATTTACATTAAATAATTAACCTAAGTAACATGAGGTAATTAAATGGGTAATTAAGTTTGACTTAATGGATTTATATTAAAATTAATAGCTAGCACATTATACTTAATTAAATCCTAGGCCCATAAAGATTTAGTAGAGAATTCATTTAAAGGCCAAGGAGCTCAGGGTTTAATTATATATAGATATTAATTAACCTAATGAGGCTAACCCTAATTCTAGCCTCTCTTCTCCTAAAATCGGCCCCACCCTAGACCTTTCTAGGGTTTTCTCGTTTTCATCTTCAAGCTCGATTCTTGATTAATCGAGGCTTCAAGATCCGTTACTAAGGAGGACTAGCATCCAGTGGTGATCAAGGACGTGTAGTGTGGACTTCTCTAGAGGTATTCTCCATTGAATACTTTGTTTCAAAAGGCCGCACAAGAGAATCCGTTTTGTCTACAAATCACGCTACAAAGATATACCGTTATTTGTATTATTCGTTTAATCATATTGGCAATACGTTGATTCCTTTTGGTGATTGTTTCCCGCTGCGTTTATATGTATGTTTATTTATGTGTTTTTGCACCAATCACCAACAGTAATCAAATAATAAAACTGAAAAGAATCATTCGGTTATTGTTGCTACTGATTTAATTAAACCTCATAAGCTGTCTACCAAGTTACAACAACAATTGGTAATGGAATCTAATCATCTGTTACTAGCAAATTTTTGGTGAAACACATGTATAAATGCGAAGGTCCTGTTTGATTCACCAATGGAAGTTATAGATTACCTATGATAGTTCTTTCTAGCGGTTAAAATTAGTAAGTTGAGTTTGTTATACTTTCTTTAGTTAAATGTCAATTAATAGTTCCTTTATTCAATGCATAATCTTATCGTTTGTTTGATTTTTGGTTTTATAAAAAATCCTCAGGTTTACTTCTTGACGGTCTTGAAGGGTCTTAACCATCGACTAGCTGCTGGTAAATGCCATCCTCCTTTTATTTTATATTTATCTAGTTTCTGAAGGTTAAAATGCTTACAACAGATAAATAGGTAACAAATATAAAAATCAGTTTCTATTTGTGTTCAGTTATTTCTATGTCTGCCAACACTACAATAAAATATTTCTACCCTATAGACACGACATGATAACCAATCATCTGATCACTATAATAGAGAATTAAAAGTTAAGATCTCTAAAATAAACTACAATCAACTAGGCTGATCACTCCAGGAAGATTAGAAATAGGTTGTATGGCTTATTCGGTAAGCAATACAAACTTGTTCAGTTGTGGCTTAATGCTTCAAACAAGAGCTTATTCATTTTCAACTTCCTATAAATGTAGTTCTTTTTGGTTTCAGTAAAAGATGGACATGTTCTTGATGTTTACCTGCTTGTGCTTAAGTTACTTGATGTTTACCTCTAAGGTTGTTTGATTAGTTTTTTCATTAAGTCCTGTATAGATTACTTAATTACCAGACTCCTCGCTATTTGATTGATTTTTTCATTAAGTCCTGTATAAATTAGCTTAATTACCAGACTCCTGGGTTGTTTGATTGTTTTTTTCATTAAGTCATGTATAGATTAGCTTAATTACCAGACTCTTCGCTGTTTGATTGATTTTTTCATGAAGTCCCGTATAAATTAGCTTAATTACCAGACTCCTGGGTTGTTTGATTGTTTTTTTCATTAAGTCATGCATAGATTAGCTTAATTACCAGACTCTTGGGCTGTTTGATTGGTTTTTTCATTAAGTCCTATATAGATTAGCTTAATTACTAGACTCCTGGGATGTTTGATTGGTTTTTTCATTAAGTCCTATAGGCAGTGGATGATGCCTTGAGTGCTTTCTGTGTGAGTGCCAAATGTGACTTTTAAATTGGAAATTTGGAATCACCTGTATGGTTTGAGAAATGCAAAGAATAATTCTAGTGAAAATTGCTAGTGATTAAATTTCTTGATTATATTTCCTGCAGGAAGCGATGCTTAGAGAGCAAGGTGCGCAAACCCAAGAACATGGTTCAACCGCGTCTTCTATAAACAAGAATGAAATAATCACCAAAGTATTTGGGGAACGTCGCGGTCACAAGCGAGGGATTGGACGGAAATTAAAGGGTTCCGCTTAGACATTTTTGTATTAATATAATTGAGACATTTGCGTTTATTTTGTGTTATTGACTTTGTGTGACAGTTTCAAAACTTTTGTATTACGTTTTTAAAGTTAATGAATTAGGGGTTTTAAAATTATTCTCTATTTATATGTATATCAGGTTATTTAAATAAAATATATTTTTTATAGCGAAATTTTAAAAACATTTAATTTTTAATCTTTAGCCATGTCGTCGCAGTAGATAACGTTTAATGTTTTCTATTTAAATTTTAATTTTTAATCTTTATCCACGACATGTTGTCGCAGTGGATAAATTTTAATGTTTTCTATTTAAATTTTAATTTTTAACCTTTAGCCACGACATGTCGTCGCAGTAGATAACTTTTAATGTTTTCTATTTTAATTTTAATTTTTAACCTTTAGCCACGACATGTCGTCGCAGTAGATAACTTTTAATGTTTTCTATTTTAATTTTAATTTTTAACCTTTAGCCACGACATGTCGTCGCTATACGTTGCTATAGAAAGCTACAGCTACGGACCTACAGTGAGGATCTCTACAGCGACGATAGTCGTCGCATAGATATATAGCGACGAAATTTTGGCTTTTAGCGACGACATTTGTCGTTGCAATAGATATGATTTGTTGTAGTGTTGAGTTTGGGCTCCAAAGGTTAAAAGTAGATGGAGGTTTCAGGTTCGAATTAAAAAAGGAATAAAATTCCACTTGTGGTAATGTTGTGATTTAGATGGTGCTGCCTGCTAACTTTTAGCCAAATCAGACTACTTGTTGGTCTCTGGTCTTGAATTTGTTGCTTATTTACTCTGAATATTATTCGTATCACCTGCTGCGTCCATGCTCTTTTTAGAGAAGTTCAATTAATAGTTGGCAGCAGGCTTTTAATCGGTTTTGGAGGTGCAATTCAGATATATGTGGTTTAATTTTTTATGATGATCGTAGCCCATTTCACTACAAAAATTGTAGATGGTATGATGGCTTTTATGGTTTGGCTTTGCTTCTAATACAAGAATTCAACTTCATTACTTTAGTTGGAATAGATGGAATCTGTGTGATGGTAAGGTATTTTTCTCAAGGGGTGTTAATTTGTAGAGCTTAATTTTTTGGGGTTTCTTATTGATTATCGGGAATCAAACTGGAGGTTGGATCTTCCCTTTCAAAGTTGTTGTTGGTTTTAGGTTATCTCTTGGGAAAAATTAAATTAAAATTTGGACCTTCCCTTTCTGTTTTGGTCATTTGGGTTTCCAACAAATGTTAGAAATTCCAATTGATTGGCTATATTGTTAGAAATTCCAATTGATTGTGGCTTTTTTATGATTTTGTTGTATAATGGCCCTTTAATAATGGAGGTTCAAGGGTTGGATTTTAAACATTGGAGGATTTTGAAAGTTGCCAGTACTCATTTGTTGGAAGATTAGGTGAATTACAGTCGACTATTTTGGTCCTATTATGTTGTCAAGTTTCGAATGCTTTTGTTTTATGCCTGCGTGACAAACTTTTTCCATGTGCGCCACTTCTCTATGCGACCTAGGCTCCTTCGGTTTTAGTTTTATGGGTTTTAGTTTTTGGTGAATTGGCCTTAAACTCTAATATTGGTCTTAGAATAAGGCCTTTATTGGTTAAGCATGTAGACAGATGCTTTTATTGGTTTGCTCGGTTGGTTAAGCATGTTTAAATTTATCAGTAGATGATAGACGCTTAGGTGCTTATAGAAAATTTCATAGACTGTGTGTGCTTGTGTAAAGTATTTAGCATCCATTCATACTTGTCAATTATTGACATTTTCAAATTGTAATGTTATTATATCATGTGCTTTAATCAATGTGTTTTCTTTACGACATGAAACATCAGTTTGGTTTTTGGTAGTTTCTCTTCAACCTCGGTGTCAAGGAAGAATTCTGTGAGTTAATCAAATGATCACAATGGATCCCATTGATAGTTGATGATACAAAGCTACGACCTCTTTGAAGATGCCTCTCTCTCTCTCTCTCTCTATATATATATATATATATATATATATAGGAAAGTTCAAATGAGAACTTTGCATTTTTAAATTAACAAAGGGACACTTGTGAATCACATATGATGTGGGTCCCACATAATATTAAATCATTTATGATTTAATATGTAAATGATTTAATATGTTTTAATATTAAATCATAAATGATTTAATATTATGTACCCACGCTATACGCGTATCTATAATTTGTTCCTTTTCGTTTTGGGGTGGTTCATTTGATCCCTCCCCTATATATATGTATATATATATATGTATATTTGGACGTGCATATCGGAAATTTGTAATATGCATTTGTGCATATGCACTAATGCATATATGTATATATATAGGTCACGTATCCGTTGCAAAGTAGTGAATATTTGCAAACTTTGTAAACTATAGACCACCAATAGTATTATGCCACGTGTAAATTATTTTTAATTAACTAATTATTTCGGCAAGGGTATAAAAGTAATCAACTAAACTTAGTATTTTATTTTTTTAATTAATAAGTAAATTACAGATAGTAACCCCCAATAATTATGGAAAACAATTAACTGATTTGATTCTGTTTTTATACTTGAGTTTATCTTCATGTTCATCCCTAACATATTCGAAGAATACACGCTTGAGATACAAAAATCAAGAAATTGATAAGACTTTTACAGCGAATGATAAAAAAATGATTAATGTTCATGAATAGGCTTTTGCCATCGATTAATGTTTTGCTTTTACAATAACAATTCACTTTCATATTTTCTACTGAAGGATGCATGGTTGTTTTAGTGTTTTTTATCCAACAAGATTTAATAGTCACAAATAAATGACAGAATGATGAATCAAACATCACCATTCATGAATATGTAGTGGCTATTCATGTATATGTAGAACTATTCATGAATATGGAGAACAATTCATGAATATGTAAAACTATCCATGAATATGTATAAACTATAATGTTGAAACAGAATGACACATCCACTACCACCATTCATGAATATGGAGAACTATCCATGAATACCTGGAACCATCCATGAATATGTATAAACCATTCATTATGATGTTGAAAGTGATTGATGATTCCAATACCATCATTCATGAATAGGCTTTTGCCATTGATTAATGTTCTGCTTTTACAATAACAAATCCAATGTTCTGAAGACAATCTTCTCTACCAACTGGTTTATAATGTTAATGCAATCTATCGGAGATTATTTAGGGAAGGTATTCAGGCAAATAGTTTCCTTTTCTTTGAATGTTGTCAATGGATGATTTAATGTCTATAATACCCTCAGCCTACCCCACTTACCAAAACAATTAATAATGAGTTTTGTTAAAATTACATTTTATGCCACCGTTTATTGTGAGCCTTTGATCAAAATAATGAATGATGGAGATTAGTTTGCAAATATTCACTAGTTTGAATGGATACCACCCGTGTGTGTATATATATATATTGGGAAACTATGTTATCATATTAAGATAAATACTAAAAGAAAACGAATTTAATATCTAATATATTACTTATCTAAAATAAAGGGATAAAACCGTGTACTTCCTGATTTATTGGACAATTTATTATACCAAAAAAAAATGAAAAGGAAATTATATAAAGATGTAACTACCCGTATTTAAAAAAAAAATATAAAAGAAATTAAAAATGAATCAACGACTTAGATCAGTTTGCATAGTTTACAACCTTCATATAATTTGTATTTTAAGCTTTCTCTCTCTCTCTCTCTCTATATATATATATATATATATAGAGGTCCTTCAAGTGTTAATCCAATAATTTGTGTTAACCGTGTTAACTCATTGTTCACTGGTGAACACCATGCTCGTTTACTGGTGAAACACCATTCATCAGTGAACGAATGGTTCCATACATGCATGCTCGTTCACTGGTGAACACCATTCGTCAGTATACGAGCATCGTGTTAACTAGTGAACGAGCATTGTGTTCACCAGTGAACGATGGGTTAACACGGTTAACACAAATAATTAAGTTAACACTTGAAGGAGCCTATATATATATATATAGAGAGAGAGAGAGAGAGGCTAGTTCATTTAGAAACTAGACGAATGGTAGAAACTATAGAAACTTTGGCAAATCAATATAAAAAATAATTTTTTTCATGATTTTCTTTCATCAAATGCTATGATTTAAGATATTATTTCACATATGTTTGTTTCATCTTGTGAAAAAATTACATGTGAAACTTTACACTATGAAACAAAAACATATGAAACTTTTCATAAAAAAATACATGAGAAACTTTCAACTTATGAAAAATAAATACACGTGAAACTTTTAGATTATGAAACAAACATATGTACAATAATATCTTAAATCATAGCATTTGATGAAAAAAATTATTTTTTATATTGATTTGCCAAAGTTTCTATAATTTTTACTCTTCGTCTAGTTTCTAAATGAACCAACATCTATATATATATAACAATAATATAACATTTCTCGATCGTTAAGTTTTAAAAGAAAATTAAAAAAATATCAAAAGACCATATTATCCTCAATTTAACGAGATTTTTTAACAAAATTAATATCAGGGACGAAAAACGAAATGAATTGAAAACCACAAGAATGAAAAACCAATTTTAAAGGCTCGGGACGAAAATAGAAATAAACAACAAACTACAAGAACAAAATGATAGTTTACTCATAAATTATTTTAGGTCTACCAATGCTCCTTACAATTTAGCACTGTTCTACAAGAACGAGGCTTTTGTTTTAAACCACGTTAAACATGTGGCATGCCATGGCCTAATGTGAAGTTTTTAATATATAACTTAATTTAACTTGCTTATTATTATTGAATCATTGAGTAATAATACAAACCTATGTTTTTATATATAATATTGTATACGAATTAGAAATTTGATGCCACAAGTCACGCCTTGAAAACTCAGTGGCTCCTAAGGCTTGAGGCTTGGCTTCGTTGCCACGTTACGCCTCACGCCATTTAGAACCTTGCAATTTTGTAGGGGTTTAAATTACTAAACTATTCATATATTTAAGCAATTCAATTTAACTTTTATTTAGATTTTTTTACAATATATTCTTCAAAGTCACAAAGACATTTTTCTAGAATTCCATTAAGCTTACGTTGACCTTTGACAAACTAATTAAAAGAAAACAAGTATTGTTCCACATACATATTAAAATTACATTAAAAAGTTACTAAAATAATATTTGTATTCATTTTTTTATCAGCAAATATTTGTATTCGTTTTAACCGATAAACGAACAGAATAACCCAAAATCAGATAAAACCAAACCATATTCTATTTAATTATCATGTAGTTTGAAAATGTTGAAAATCGAATAAACTAACCAAGAAACACCTCTAGTCAGAAATCTAATAGCCAAAGATTGCATGCCAAACTTCATAACTAACGTTAACTTTTGTTGGTTTCAATCCGTTAGCTTTTCCTCATCTTCATCCCCGTTGCATAAACAAAAATCTCCCTGCAGTTTTCCACGATATAAATTAACATATTTATTCATTTGGTTGTCAATCATATCAAGAACCGATGCAATTATATAGTTAATCGTGACCCTATAGTTGTTCACATACTCAACCAAATAGGGGTGGCAAATAGTGGTGGAGATTACTGATTATCCCTTAATAAACCTTGTATATTTTTCATTATTGTATTGTTCACGCATCGACTTGTCTTCATAATCTCTTACTCTTCTTTCCTTGTCATCTGATCGTCTTTTTTTCTCTGTCTACCACTCCTTGGATTTGCATATTGCCTTCATTTTCTGCAGTGCTTTCCTATATTGGAGGTTTTTATATCAAGGTGAAGCGTTACTTTGAGATGTTGCAGAATCCCTTGCACCTGTTGATCCAAGCTTTTCTCGTTGATTTAATTATGATTCATTCATACTGAAACTTTACAAGAACAGAGAGAGAAAATATTAACAGGAGAGTTTGAGAGAGAATTCTTGTTTTGTATTTTATTTCTTAATGAACAATACAAGGGACAACTCATTTATATACCACACTGACTATTTCTATATACAGCCACGTGTCCTATCAACAAAACTTCCAACTTACCAAGAGACTCTAACTAATATTCAACATATTATATTCTAACATCCCCCTGCAAGCAAAGCATCGGGAACGATGCGAAGCTTGGACTTTAACGTAGCAAACCGAGAAGCTGGAAGACCTTTCGTCAAGATGTCAGCAAGTTGCCACATAGTTGGAACATAACGAACTGATAACTAATTAGACAGAACCATATCTCAAACAAAGTGTAAATCGATTTCGATATGTTTCGTTCGTTGATGAAATACGGGATTAACAGCTAGGTATGTTGCTCCAATGTTGTCACACCATAAAGTTGGAGAACAAGTTAGATTCAGACGTAGCTCTTTCATGAGAGACATAAGCCATTGTATTTCAGCTGCCGTATGAGCCAAGGCACGATACTCGGCCTCAGTGCTTGACCTCGCCACCACATGTTGTTTCTTCGAACTCCAACTAACAAGATTGGTGCCAAGATAAACACAATAACCACTTATGGAGCGTCTATCATCTGGGCATCCTGCCCAATCATCATGAAAATATGCATGGATAACGGAATCGCTCGACTTTCGGATTAAAAGACCATGAGATGAAGTACCTCGTAGATAGCGTAATATTCGTTTCACTGAAAGCTAATGAATATCTGTAGGACTATGTAGGAACTGAGAAACTTTGCTTACAGCATAAGCAATTTCAGGCCGGGTAAGAGACAAATATTGTAGTGCTCAAACTGTACTTCGGTATAATAACGGGTCAGCTAAGGGAACTCCAGAATATCTAGAGAGTTGTCGACCAAGCGATACAGGAGATGATAAGGTCTTACATTGACTTAGCCTTGTACGCTGCAAGAGATCCAACAAATATCGTTGTTGAGACAGGTGTAGACCAGTCTCGGAGAAAACGGCTTGTACTCCTAAAACATAACTCAGTTTTCCGAAGTCTCTCAAAGCAAATTGGGAATGTAACTTCTGGATTAACTAAAAAATAAATCCAAACGAGCTACCTGTGATAATCACATCATCAACATAGACAAGAATATACGTTGTAACCGAAGCCGATTGATAGACAAATAATGACGTATCTGATACGCACTGTGTAAACCCAAATGATAGTAAAGCACCAAAATGTTTTGAAAACCAGGCACGAGGTGCTTGCTTCAATCCATATAACGCCTTTTTCAGAAACAAACATGATTGGGTCGAGTGGCATCAACAAAACCCGGAGGTTGACTCATGTAAACGATCTCGGTTAAATCTCCGTGTAAGAAGGCGTTATTCACATCAACTTGCCTTATGTCCCAACCACGTGAGTAAGCAACTGAAAGAACCAATCGAATAGTTGTGGGTTTAACCACTGGACTAAAAGTTTTCGTGTAATCCACTCCTTCAGTTTGAAGGAAACCTTTAGCGACTAATCTCGCTTTATAGCAACTCACGGTTCCATCAGAATTACGCTTGATTTTGTATACCCATTTGCAACCTACCACATTAGAACAAGAAGACAAGGGCACTAATACCCAGGTCTTATTACAGTGCAAGGCAGAAATTTCAGCTCTCATAACATCCCACCATACAGACCATTTACGAGCTTGGTAGGAGAAATGTCCGAAGAGGCTTGATATACGAAATGATCAGGAAAATGTTTTGGACGACGTGTATGATCACGAGTATGAGTGACCATAGGATGTGTGGATGGAACTGAAGAAGGAATATCCGGAGACGAACAGGAATTAGACAACTCGGGACTAGGAGCGGAAGTGGATGATGACACAGATGGAGTATATTATGAAGGAAGAGAAACTGTAGGAAACAATGGTAGGGTGACCGTAGAACTTTGGGAAGATAAGATGGTGGGGGCAGGAAAAATCGTCTCATGAAATTGTACATGGTGAGATGTGTATGTGGTAGAGGACACCGGATTGAAACAAATATATCCTTTGTGATGAGGGGAGTACCCAAGAAAAAGACACGAGACAGATTTGGTTGACAACTTGTCTTGACAAGTTGAGCCAAGAAACGGATAACAGAGGCAACCAAAGGTACGCATAAGATTATAATTCGGGTTCTTATGAAACAGTAGCTGATATGGTGATGAGTGGTTTAATGCCTGAGACGGGAGACGATTTATCAAGAAAGTTGCAGTAGCATAAGCATCATACCAAAAAACTTTTGGAAGATAAGATCGAAACAACAATGCACAAGCAATTTCAGAAAGGTGACGGTTTTTGCGCTCGGCTACTCCATTTTGTTGTGGAGTATAGGGACACGAAATGCGAATAGAAATGCCCGAGTCATCAAGAAGTTCGCGAAAAGGCCCTTTAACAAGTTCTGGAGCACCATCACACTGAAATTTTTTTATTTTTGTGGAAAATAGATTTTCGACATGAGTTTTAAAATGTCGAAATGACTCGTATGCTTGAGACCTATGGGTTAATGAATACATCCATGTAAAACGGGAGTAGTCATCAATGAAGATAATAAAATATCGATAACCAGTACGAGAAACAACCAGGGAAGGTCCCCAAATATCAGAATGTATTATATGTAGTGGTGAAGTACTTCGAGAATCATGAATAGAAAAAGGCAAACGTGAACTTTTAGACAAACTACACGGAGTACAATGCCTATCACTTTTATTCAAATTCAATGGAATACAAAGTTTGTGTAATACGTAATCAGACGGATGACCAAGCCTAGAGTGCCATACATTGGAAGAAGTAGACGCAAAATAGCTGCCGATAGTGAATAGAGAGTTTGGCAACTACGCGGAATGTGGTGGAGAACCGTTCCCGTGCATGTCTGAATAAAAAGACCAAAAGAGAAGAAAGCAACTAGTTGGCATATAGAAAGTAAGCTTTTAGCAAGCTCGGGAACGACAAGAACATTTTTTAGAAACAAACGACAATTAGGAAGAGAAATAACAGACTGTCCAATATGTGAGATGTGTAAAGAGTTACCATTTCCAACTATTACTGTAGCAGGCCCGGTATAAGGGACCGCTCCTTGAACCAGTTGTGGAATGGGCGTCATGTGATTTGTTGCACCAGAATCTGGAATCCAAGAGTCTACAAGTGCACAAGTGTCAGAAAACGACACATTGTTTGCGGCAACATTTTGAGCAGCCCAATTGGTGAAGTGTGACGAACCAAAATTTGCCGAGAAGGCTTGAGCTGAACCTCCCATATTCACATTACCAGATCCAAAATTGTGTGGCATCCCATTTACCATATTCGGTCCAACTGTATACTTAGCCCCAGGCCCATTCACACTTGTTTTTTAGTCAAACCCAGTTCCAGATCCAAAATTACCAAATTGAGATTGATTAGGCATAAAATTGGAACCATCCATGGTACTGTAAGGTGGAGGACAAATTTGTGAATCTCCATAGTTGGAGTTAAAACCATGTGAGTTATAAGGACTAGGTACAAAATCGGTGGTACATATATAGCCACTATTACGGTTGCCTCTTTCAGTAGTAAAGTTGAAATCGGTACCTCTCCCAAATGACCGACCACCACTGCTTCTGCCATAACCACGAGCAAAACTTCTACCTCTCCAATTATTATCATTGAAGAAGCGTCCACCATTAATTCTTCCACGACCGCGACCACTCTGATTTCCTCCACTATTTCCACTTGATTCATAACGAAAATAACATCGATCTGCCGTATATCCCTGTTGATGACAGATTTGACACAAATTTGTGACCTCTTTTGAATTCAGATGTGGAGGATTATTTACCTTTAAGGCTGCAAACGCTAAAACTGGTACGACTTCAGATTGTTGTTGCATTCGTTCTTCATAGAGGAGAAGACGATATCTGAGCTGCATAAATGACGGTGAAGTCTTGGTGTTTTTGATATTTAAAACGGACATATTGTAGGAAGAATTGAGTCCATGTAGTGTTTGTAACACTAGATCTGGTTCAGAAACCTTCTCTCCAATAGATCGTAACGAATCACAGATCTTCTTTATTGAGTCACAGTACGTGGAAACTGAATTCGAGCCTTGTTTCACCGTCTGAAATTGTGTCTTCAATTGTGACCGTTTTGCAAATGCTTGCTGCAAGTATGATAATTCTATGATTTTCCACAGATCTGTAGCAGATTTGGAATCTATAGCCAGATGTGCAACTGATGGATCCAAGGTTGAATTTATACATGCAGAAACGAAACTGTCGGCTTTGGACCAGAGTTCAACTATTTCCGGTGGTTCAGTTGGAGGAGAGTGAGTTTCATCAATGTGTGTTTGCAATCCAAGCGTTTTCAACACTGTTATCATTTGATGTTTCCAAAACAAATAGTTTTCTCCATTTAACTTGACAAAATTAGTCAGATTCGGAATGGAGAATTGTTGAGTAGCAGTTGTATTTCTTACACTTTGGGCTTTTGACATCATGTAAACTCTACTGGTGATTTGGATCTGAGAACTGAAACAAGAAACTAAATCTGAATCTTTGGATCTGAGAACTGAAACAAGAAACTAAATCTGAATCTTTAGATCTGAGAACTGAAACAAGAAACTAAATCTGGATCTTGACTTGAAAGCAAGTAGAGATCTGAACGCTCGAAAAAACCATAGAAGAAGAATTCAAAAAAGAAGAAACCATGGGCTCTGATACCATGAAACTTTACAAGAACAAAGAGAGAAAATATTAACAGGAGAGTTTGACAGAGAATTCTTATTTTGTATTTTATTTCTTAATGAACAATACAAGGGACAACTCATTTATATACCATACTGACTATTTCTATATACAGCCACGTGTCCTATCAACAAAACTTCCTACTTACCAAGAGACTCTAACTAATATTCAACAGATTATATCCTAACACATACTTAGTGAAATTCTTAGTTATAGATATTGTCTAGGTTCAGTGAATGCATACACGGATTGCACCTAGTGATCGATGAAATCTATCAGGAATAATATTTGTACTAGAAGACCTAAAGACAAAATTCACACCTAGGCACCTTCAGCGAATGTCGAAAACTTAGTTGAAGAAAGAGACCATTAGTTCGTGATCTGAAGTAGTTTAGTGATATCAATGATTGTCTACATAAAGTGTGAGATCCTGTGTATGCTTCATTGATACTTGAAGGGATCCTCCTTAAGCCCTTAGTATCAACGATAAAAATGAAGCATAATCAACAAGATTAAAGTTTGTTTTATCCTCGATGCGCAAAAGTCAACCACCCCATACCCATGTCAAAAAGTACGTACGGAGTTACTTTATTTTCTCTCACATGCTTACCAACTCTAATAGGGTCACTGTTCATATTCGGCCAAAATTAAGCATGGTTACTTTATGGACAAAGGACAAGCCTCCAATGGATGTTTTAACACGTGGCATGTACCTTTTGAGTTGCATTTAAGGCACTGAGTATAAATAGATGAAGAACCTCTCCTTCATCTTCATGCATACTTATCTTTTTTTCCCAAACCTATGATTCTCTCTTATCCTTATCTTTTGCATCAAACTCTTAGTGATTCTTAAATTCTAGTAGAATAGGTATGTATACGTGTTCTTATTCCGCATACAACCTGTAAATTTGTTTATGATCAATAAACTTATTTATACTTGTTCTTAATCCTAAGTTTAGCAAGGATAATTTCCTTGTATTGATGGAAAGAATGACTCTATTTCTAGAGGGTTCATATCCTAAGATCCCTACTATACAGAAAATGGACCATTTGTTCCAATAACTATAATCCATGTAGTTCCTGAGACTACAACTTATTCCTGAGAGACGTATTCCCAAGGCTCCACATAAATGGAGTGAGGAAGATAAGAAATAAATAGCCATTGATAGAAAGACTAGATCTATTATTGCAATATTCCTTGTTGATCATGTTTATCATCTGTTATGAAGATGAGAACCTCAAAATCCATGAGTGTTGGTCCCTAAAGAGTCTACAAGAGTTCAAAGATATAGAACAGTTTGTAGAAGGGGGGGGGGGGTTGAATACAAACACAAGTCTTTTTGAGTTTTTAAATGAGTTTATATTAAATAAACAAATTTATAGTTACAAGTGGAACAAGAACAAGTTTCAAACCTATTCTATTGTAACTTAAGAAAACACTAAGTTGATGCACAAGGAAAGAAAGAAATAGCTGCAGAGGTTTTAGGAAAAAAAATAGCATGCATGAAAATGGAAAAGGGTTTCCTATCTAGTTATACCCGTTTGCATTTAATGCAAGACAAAAAGGTATATGCAACGTGTCAAATATGTGGAGGATGTTTGTACTTTGGTTATTAGGATGGCCATACTTTTAGCCACCTATGAACAGTACCAAATCATATTTGATAGGGACATAAGAGACAATCCGTATGTGCTTTTCTGACAAGGTATGGAGATTTAGACTTTTGTGCATCGAGGATAAGATCAACAATAATCTTGATAAAAGCTTCACTTAATCGCTGAAACAGAAACTTGTAGGATGAAGTGACTAAGGTATCGCCGAGGGTTTACAAGATTTCGCATTTCTGATGAGTTTTGCTATCACTGAATTGCTTCAGTTCACTAGTTGTTCATATCTATCTTCAGCTTGGCCTTTGACTATTACTGAATGAACTTGTAGTGTGAATGCTGTTCTTCAGATTCTCAAAGATGAGGTCAATGTTCCTGATCTTCAGCGATCGCTGAGTGGCTATCAGCGTATGCTATCGCTGAATGTGAACAGTAACTTATCCATGGAATTTTCACTAAGTTTAAAAGGAATCATATTCAAATCATTGAAAGGAGTTTGGATCAATAATCTCCCCCTATTTGATTATGATTAAGCAACATAGGAAAATTGTTTGAGAAGATTAGTAAGGACATAGAAAATTTTAAGATAAAGATATCTAAGTACTAGCCTGTGAGATCTTTTTCAGCTAGTCTACTATCTGAATTGAGTTTCATTTATAAGGGTATGAAATCACAATTTTACAAGTATAAATACTATAAAGTACATTCACTGATTTAATTACATAGTGTAATGTCAGTAAGTATAGGTTATTTTTTTCAAAGAAAGTAGAACTCTTATGTTCATTGTCCCTATTACCATTTTCAGGGATCGTTTTCAGTACACAGATGGAGTGGAGTACTTCATTGAATTTCATTAATAGATAATTTGAAGAACTACATGGAAAATGAAATTACAATAGTAGAGTGAAGTACAATACACTGAAAAATGTTACAAAGGAAAAGAAACTAAAGATTAGTCAGAGAGTTTCTCTTTTCTTCTTCGTAGCTCATTCTCATAGATCTTCTACTGAATTTGTACAGGGTCAATATCAGAATAGCAACTGTAGTACATGATCTTGACAAGTTTTTATGGAGCCTTTCTAACTTCTTTGTTTCTGAGAAACCTTAATAACCCATTATTATCAAGAAAGACCATACCTGCTTCAGGAATCATAATGATTTCATGCTCTATGAATTGTATGGCTTCAGGAAGAGAGGTGTTGAGCATTAAGATGTCAGGAATCTCAAGATGACCAAGGATGCTGTCGTAGTTGAATTTGGTCTCATGTTCGTTTCTGAACGATGGACCTTCTTCAGCATCTGATTTTGACTTTCTTTGTTAGACCTCACTTTTGGTGAAGTATGAAACAGAATTAAGCAACTAACATACCTCAGTTGACGTGGCAAGCACAACATCCATGTGTCACTTAGTTTGTTACTTCATTGCTTACGTGGCACATTGTAATAGGCTAGATTGTTGACTTTCATTGATTGTATTCATATAAATAGTTCTTTCACTGGTTGTAATTGTTATCGATTGAGAATACGAAATAGAGAATTATTGTTTTGCGCATACTGTTGTGATTCATCGAATTTCAATTGCGATTGTTCTTCCTATTATTGTTCTTGCTAATCATACTGTTAAATCTTAGATCTTACTGCTTCCGCTCTTACATTCATTTTTGATCTGTTGATTACATAATAGAAAGGGATCTGGGTTCCAACAATTGGTATCAGAGCCTGATAATCAATCTATTGATTATTAGATCTCATCCATCTAGGGAAATCTCTTTTCTATTCGAAAGTATTTTTCAATTTTAAGCATATGTTCTTCACTCAGCCCTGTTTTACGAGATTTTGTAAAATTCATTACAATTTTCTCTAAATTTGTGTTAATTCCTGCTTAAAATTGAGTTTTGTAAGTACTTTGTCTCATTTCGATCATTTTGAAATTAGTTTGGTTTAAATTTCAACAAATCTTCAATCATTTTCAAAATCTCTGTTTCTGACAATATGGCGAATTCAAATCTGAACGTAGTATACACATCTGGTTCTCTGACTAAACCTCCCACTCTAATACGTGATGAATATCCACAATGGAAAATTCGAATGATCAATTTTTTTGAAGGATTAGATGCTGATCTATATCCTATTGTTCAAAATGGTCCATTCGTTCCAATGACAACTATCCCAAGTGCTACAACAGTGTCTGATGAAGTTTCTGCTAGGGGTATTCCAAAATTAAGGGACAATTGGACAGATCCAAAGAAAGCTAAGGTTGAATTGTCCAGAAAAGCTAAAAGTCTGTTAATCATGGCTATTCCAAATGACATATTTCAATCTCTGGATTACTGTGATAGTGCCAAGGAACTATGGGATCAATTAGAAAACATACTGGAAGGTGGGGCGAAGATGAAGAAAAACAGAAGAGCTCAAGCTCTAAATGAATACAACAGTTTCCAAGTCATCCCTGAAGAATCTCTGGAACAGACTTTTCATAGATTTAATACTCTGATAAATCTACTTAAAATATGTGACATCATTAGATCCAAAGAAGACAATAATGTCTTATTTCTCAAAAGACTAAATCCTGAATGGTCAAATCTCTCTATGTCTATACAAGAAAATCAAGATCTGGAACAATGGTCTCTTCATGATATCTTTGGAACTCTTCAAGCCCATGAGAAAGAAGTTGTTCAGAAGAAAAGCACTATCGGCGGACCTCTGGCTTTAATTTATGAGTCCAGAGGATCAACCAGAAGGAGTAGGGAAGAAAAGAAAGGGAAAAACAAGACTCTTATGTCAGAAGAAATCTTAGAAGATGATTCTGACTCTGATGAAGATATCAAAGCTTTTGCTGATTCATTGGCACTCATTACCAAACAGTTTACAAAAAGGTTTGGTAATAGAAATATTCAGGGAAGCAAAAAGTTTGATCGCATTGTTCCCAATTATGCTCCTCGACAAGAGATCCAGAGATCTGAAAAAATGGAGACAGAGAAGAAGGATGAAGAATTGAAGAGAAAGAAGGATGTGTGCTACAGATGTGGCAAGCCAGGACACTACTCAAAGAACTGAAGAGGACCTCTGAACAAAGATAATCTGTACTACAAAAATAAATACAAGTACAATGTTGATGAACGAGCTCACTTTGCAGAAAAAGAGAATTGGCTGGGAGATGAGTGAAGCGGTGATGAAGCTATGTTCTGTAGAATGGCTAGCACAAATGAATCAGAAGATCAACCTTCTGAAACACCTGTAAGTACCCTCTCTGACACATCTGAGCTTGAAAACACCATTTTTGAAATATCAAAGAATTTTGAAGAACTCAAGTAGAAGCTCATAATTGAAAAGAAATTAAGAAAACAAACTGAAAAAACTCTCTCCGAAACTCAAAGAGAGAGAGAGATTTATAAAAGAGAAATGAATCTTCTAACTGAAGAAAAACTGGAACTTAATGTTGAAAACGAGAGGATTTCCAAAAATCTAAAAGACACAAAAGTTAAGTTAAAGATGAGATGTTGAGATTAAACAAACTTCTGGAAAATAAAGAAAAGGAGATTAGTGCCAAAGAAAGTGACAGATTAAATTCTGTTGCACTTAAAAACTATTTCCAGAAGGAAAACGAGTTTTTACATATTGAACTTCAAAAGACAAAGCTACAGATTAAAACATATCTGGATGCTTAAAAAGTTCATGACAAAATCAATACACAAGTAGGAAGATCTGGACTTGGATTCAAGGATTTGGATCCCTATACGTGTGAAAAACGATCAACTCTGAATTCTGTCTTCTGTCCAGGAATGACACAAAAGCCTATGTTTCCAAGTTTATACGAATCATCAATTTTCAAAAGACCAAAACTTGAAAATAGCTGTCGTCAACGAAAACTCAAATTCAAAAATATTGAATACTTTTCTAGAAAAACAAACGTTGATCTAAACAAAATTCAGAAAAAAAGACGCAATTTTTAAATTTGGTTCAAAATTCATACAACTTTGAATCCAAAGGCGGATGTCTTTATCCCTTTACAGGCAGAAGAGGAGCTGCGTCTAAGCTTTGAAAAAGATATTTTATCCACTCTGGATGAATGCTTCGAGTTGGAAAATATTCAAAAATTCTCCTCAGAAAACAAACCAGAGATAATTCCATGTTCTTTCGTAGACTTAAATCCTTCTGATTCTCAAGACAGTTTCGAAACTACATATCCTTGGGAAAACGATGATCAAAATGATGATTTCTTTAATTCAGAAAAATATCTCTCAAATCTAGTAAATCATTTTCCTTCAGAATACAAAAAGACACCAGAAGTATCTAAGGATAAGGAAGCTCCTTTCCTTTTTACTAATGAATCACTGGAAATCAGAGCCTCTAGTCTGAACATTGAAAAACATCCAAGTGGAATACCTGATTTCTCCGTTCCTCCCACAGGAGAGCAAAAACCTGTATTCATTCATCCAGATTTCATAGGAATGTGTCTTAAAGTCAAAACTTGTCTTGAACTTGAGAAGGAAGAAAATCTGAAAAAGAAGTGTTCTGTTCAGTCAAAGTTATCTCAACCATGTCATCCAAAGTTTAGTTCTGCTCAGAAAGAAAAATGGAAATCTAATCTTTCTACTTATGTTTCAGTAAATCAGAAAACTCCAGAGAAGGTCTATCAGAGGAAGCCTCAACAGAAGAAAACTTATGATTCTAAAGTCTAGCCTAGCTAAGAAGTTCAATAGAACTACTGATACTAGTATAGACAGGAATAAGAATAATTGTAATTATCATTATTCTAATGAAAATTCAGTGAAATCTTTTATGTCTCAAAATTCTGAATGTTTTTCTTTGTTTTTAAAACTAAAGGAATTTTTCTCGAGGTCCTCTGATCGTTCTTATAATGATTTCTCATTTAAAGCTAAACCAAAGAAAATCCATAATATTGCAAACAATAAGATTGGTTCTTTAAATTTTGCAATATCAAGTCAGGTGCAAATTAAAAAAGGTGAAAAGATTAAAACTAACATTAAAGGACCCATAATGAGATGGGTACCTAAAAAACTCTGACTGTGATTGTAGAAGCAGCGTGTGAATATCTGGTATCTTGACTCTGGATGCTCGAGGCACATGACTGGATCGAAAAACTTACTCTCCCAATTCAAAGACAAATGTGGTGGAGCTGTAACGTTTGGAGATAACGGTAAGGGACAAATAAAAGGCTACGATACTCTACAAGAAGGTAACATTACCTTATCAAAAGTAGCTCATGTTTCTGGACTAAAACATAATTTATTAAGTGTAAGTCAACTTTGTGATTCTAAAATACTTGTTGTATTTGATGAAAAACATTGTTACTTATTCTCTAAGGCAGGAGAAGAAATCTGGAGAGCAGACATAAAAGGTAATTTGTATATGATGAATTTTACATCAAAGGACGGTAACGAATCCCTCTATCTTATTTCCAAAAAGAGTGAAATTGCATGGGTATGGCATCACAAAATGTCTCACTTAAATTTTGATAATCTTGAGATGCTTGTTAAACATAACTTGGTAACTGGTCTTCCAGAAGTCCAATTTCAAAAAGATCACCTCTGCCCTCCATGTGAAATGGGAAAAATAAAATGATCATCTCATAAAACAAAAAGTGATCATTCTTGTACAAGACCTCTGCAATTATTACATGATGATCTTTTTCATCTTGATCGTCATTTGTTGCAGAAGCAAAACGTTTTGCGATGTAGACAACCTCTGTAGAGTACCTGTGAGAATCTGTGCTTCTGAAGAAACTTTTTCTGTTAGGCCTTTTGAATACAACTCCAACTTCTGGTTTGGTGATTATTTTCCCAATCCTCTGCATATTTCCTCCAGATCTTCATTTGGTGCAGCGATACACAAGATATCAACATTGTAATTTAAGTCAGCTGGAAAGTCTACTTGCCTTCGATATCTGATAAAGGGCTTCATACATTCAATGATACGATGATAAGCAATTCTGTTTTGATCTTCACTTCCTCTGTTCATCTGAGTGTTCATGAATCTCTCCAGAGTAAGCAAATCAGAAGGATTTATTGACAGAAGATCATTATCACAGAAGAATGATGCCTTGTTATCTTCTCTGACCACTTTATAAATTGTAAACCAAATTGGAGTTTGTTCGAATTGAGTATGCCTGATGGAGATAGTTTTGATTGGGACTATGGAATATGCCTCTTTTCTTGATAGTCTCTGAGTTATAAACTTATCTTTCACTTCATCACTAACCTGATACTCATTTGAAAAGTTTGGCATCATCAGCTATATTTTCTGATCTATAGGAGCATACATATGCTTATTCTTGATTTCCAAGTTGGGTAGCTCAAGTCTTCCCAACTTCTGCATTTTTTCTTCATTTGCAGCTCTGAATCTTGCTGATTCCTTTCTATTTGCTTCTTCAAAGTTTTCTCGTGCTTTTTCAGCAGCTTCTTTTGCTTTCTCAGCAGCATCTTTTGCTTTCTCAACTTCTGCTCTTTCCTTTTCGGCCTGAGCCAGAGTATGTTCTGCTTCAGCTTTAGCTTTTAGGGCCTCTTCCTTAGCTTTTTCAGCTTTGGATTTAGCCTTTTGTTCAGCCTCAGCTTTTAATCGAATTTCTTCTTCTTTTCTGGCTGCCTCGGCTCTCGCTGTATTAGCTCTGGCTTCTTCTGTTCTTTTTGCTTGTGCTTTGGCTTCTACTTTAGCTGCCTCTGCTCTTGCAGCATTTACTTTGGATGGATGAATTTGAGTTGTTGTATTCCCCATTACCTCCAAAATAAACTTGGCAATTTCTGGATCCTTGGGCAGAGGACCCTTGTGAGTAGCAAGAGGAGTGGGAGTTATTGGAGTTTGATTTGTGGGAGGAGGTGCAGAGGGTGAGGAAGATGATGTTTTACCTTTTTCTTGGTCCATCTTTTGACCCATTTCAGCTTTCATTTTCTTGATGTTCTCCATGTTCTCCCCTTTCTGAGAATCAGGATCCTGATCCTCAGACCTTTTAAGCTTGAGTTCTGCCTTTTTGCAAGCCCGTGCTTCTTTAGCCTTCTTTTTGTCTTCAAAGGAGGAGGACAGAGCACTTACCAGAGAAGAAAGCTTGGACATTGTAGATTCCAAAGTGGAAAGCTTCTGATCCATCTGAGCATTGCTGGAATTTGTCTTAGAGGCATATTTGGAGGTCAGAGAATTAATGCGATCAATCATTGCTTTCTGAAACTGGGCCATATCCGACTTTTTAACAAAAGACGAAGCAGAGGTAGATGCTTCTTCTGAAGGGAAGACAGCCTTGATAATTTTGTTGATATCAGCAACGAAAGATCCATATTCCTCAACTGTGATAGTGACTTCAGGAGTAGGTAGCTCTGAAGGAAGATTGAAAATGGCCTCTGCATTGGATTTGACGCCGGCGTCCAGAGCTTGAAAGTAAGAATGAGCAGAGTTTTGTTGAGCCTCTGCAGTATCTGAAAGAAGCTTTCTGATTGCCTCCAATGATTGATTTTGTGTTGCCTGCTGAGCTTTAATAGTGGTGAGAAGTTGTTGCTGGGAAACCAGGGATGATTTTAGATCTTCCACAGATCTCTGAATTTGATCACCAAATGTCTTGAACGTTGCATTGGTGACAAAGTCAGAATGGGTAACCAGTGCATTTCCGACAAATGGAGCCCCTTGTCTCGCACGTTCAGAGAGGCCCTCTTTCACACCTGTGTTGACATTGAGTGTGGAGGGACTTCCAACCTGTCGTCGAGGGCTGTTATTCACAGACACCTCTTCGGTTGTTCTGAAAGGTTTAGCTTTATCCCGATCATCAGAGGATGGGGAGCTAAACACAATGTGCCTACCTTGATGAAGTGTAAACACTCCGGTAAGAGGTGCATCCTGTGGCTGTAACCCTTCTGATGGGATTTCATCAGCATCTAAACTATCAGAGGGCATGGACGTACCCTCTGGTTGCCCTATGACATCGTTGGTCACAAAGACATCAACGTTCTGTGTGGGTGGTGGCGAGTTCTGGGGAGAATGAACTCTTATATTTGCATCATCACCCTTTTGAGAGAATGATGATGATGTGGATTCCCCTGTGGTGCTTGAGTCAGAGGTGCAAAGAATACCCTCTGATCGGTTTGGCTCTGGGTGGTTTGGACTGGGTTATCCTTTTTTTCAGTGAGTGTAGATGCGGTGACACCTACCTCAGGAGATGTGGGTACCCTTGGGGATCTTGGAGAGAATCGCTCAAATGTGTCTCTATGGACATCTTCTGTACCTTCTTGAATAAAGAGGTCTGGATGGGCAGAATCACTCTGGTGGTCACTCAAATTCTTTTCAAACTCAGTCTCACCTGACCCCTCACTGTCTACTCTAGGCTCTACCTGCTCTGGGGTAGGTACTCTCTGTTCTGAGAATACCATAGAGCGTCTATAAGAAATGAGAATAGGAGAGGTTGAAGGTATAAGGTCAAGCATGTACCTAGAAAGTTCTCTGGCAGCAGGATAATCATTGACATCGATGGTGGGCTTGTGAGAGCTCATTGAGGCAATTTTGCAGAAGGGTTGAACCAGAGGAGCTTTCAGAGCACCAATCGCTGGGAAGGTGAAGAGGGAAAGAAACCGTGGGAACATCAGTGTAGGTAGTGGTTTCCCTTGGCTTTGCAGAGAAGACTTATTCTGAACTGCAGCTTTCATTTCAGGAAGAGGAGATTTGCGTAATCCAGAGGTTTGTTGAAGAACACCCCATACATAATAGTGAGAATGTTCTTACTGGCTTGATCAAGAGACCCAATCTTGCAAGTAAGATTTTTGTATAGTATCGAAACAAGGACGTTCCACATCGGGGGTAACTGCTTTCTTTTGAACTCGGATAGCCTATGGATATATTCATTGTAGCCCAAAAAAACGAATAAAGTCCAACAGAGCTTCAGGAGTGGGATTGGGTTAAAGGGCAGGGTTCGAGTCGGTTTGGCCTTCAGTTTCAATGAATGATTGAGGAAGATGGAAATATTTAGCAATTTTCTTGCGGGTAATAGGTATTTGGACTGCAGATTCAGATTCATGAGGGTGTCCAAAAACTCCAATTAGGGTGAATTCATCCGGGATAAACATTGTTTGCCATACCTCTTGAACGTAAATTTCAGGGACATTTGGGTTTGACAGAGTTAGGGCTCGGTTTAGTGAGTGGTGTTGCAGAAATTCAATCATGATGCGGAACTCGGAGAGATAAGTACTAGGATCAAGTAGAATCTGAACATTGTTTGACTTCAATGGTAGCTTGAGAACAGAAGCACTGTCAGCTGTGGAAGCAACCAAAGTCCCATCTTCGAGTTGTGGAGACGCCATTGATGAAGAAAGCTTGTATATTTGCAAATGCCAATTGGGAAATATGAGGAATCTTGAGAGTAAAGATAACGCACAGTAGTATTAGAGTTCGAAATCGAGGGTTATATATGAGAGAGAAAGAGCACTTGAGTGATTTTTGAATGTGAAGGGTTTTAATTTGGGAATAATCAAAATAAAACGGTTCGGGTTAGAGGAGTGCGCAGGCGTGTCAACATGCAAGGGCACGATGAGTGACACGTGTAAAGTAGAATTGACAGGTGAAAGGTTTTGGAAATTAATTAAAATAAAATCAATTTTTAAGACAGATAATCTGTTGATTAAAAAAGATTTTAGAGTAATTAATTCCAATTAAAATTGTATTTAAAAATCAGACATTTGGATAGAAATCGGTTTGTACCAAATGAAAGTTTAATATTCGAAACCAAGTATTTAGTTTAAAAAATGAAACATTAATAAGAAAATTTTAAGTAACCTTGAAGGCAAAAGTTAATTAAAATAGGCGTATTAAAGAATTTTTTTTAAAAGTAAACACAGAGATAAAGAATATCTGGTCATGGAAAGATTTTTGACCATCATGTCAATGAACATCTTTTCACAAGAATTTAAGTTGAATCTGAAATATCTTTGTAACCTTGATGGCAAGAGTTAGTCAGAAGAAGCAAATTCAAAGAAAATTGTTAAGGAAAGAGAGATTCAGAAGACAGCTAACAGAAGTTAGACTTGATAAGCTCCCCCTTGAGCATGTAAGATTTGCTCCCCCGCAAGTTTGTAAGGCGTGCTCCCCCTCAAACAATACAAATTGCTCCCCCTTGAAGATTGCTCGTTGCTCCCCCTCAAACAATACAAAGTTGGACCTATTCTGTGAACACTTGGATCCAACAAGGTAAAAAAATTGATATAGAGATGTCTAGAGCCTTCTGTGGGCCTCTGAGGAATCTTCAGAAACAACCAGAGACTTTTGGCTGATTCTGAGTTAGACCGAACAAAAATGAAGATGAAAAATAAACAATTTTAACAAAATTCTAAGAGAAACATTGAGTAAAATTACATATTAATCATTCCTAATTTGCTAATAAGGAAATTAAAACGAGTTTCATCCAAAGCTTTCGTGAAGATATCAGCAACCTGAAAATCAGTAGGGACAAAATACATCTCAATTGTGCGTTTCTCTACATGATCTTTGATGAAATGATACCTGACATCAATGTGCTTTGTTTTGGAGTGCTGAACTGGATTTTCAGTAATGGCAATGGCACTTTCTGAGTCACATAGAATTGGAATTTTGTCATATATGAGGCCATAGTCCCTGAGTTGAGTTTTCATCCAGATAACTTATTAATAGCAACTGGCAGCAGCAACATACTCAGCTTCTGCTGTGGATGTTGACACACAGTTCTGCTTCTTAGAAGTCCAACTTATAAGTCTGTTACCCAGAAGTTGACAGCTGCCAGAGGTACTTTTGCGATCCAATTTACAACCTGCATGTTCAAAATCTGTATATGCCATTAAATCGAATTCAGAATTTTCCGGATACCAGAGACCAAGTGATGGAGATCCCTTGAGATATGGAAAAATTCTTTTAACAGCAACCAAATGAGATTCTTTGGCATTTGCTTGATAGCGAGCACAAAGGCAAGTGACAAACTTAATATCTGGTCAACTAGCTGTCAAGTACAGAAGTGAACTGATCATACCTCTATAACTCGTAACATCTACTGAGTTCCCAGAAGGATCAGGACCTAGTTTCGAGCTAGTGGAGATAGGAGTTTTCATGATAGAGAAATTTTGAAGATGAAATTTCTTAAGCATATCAGGGACATACTTAGCTTGATTTATGAAAATGCCAGAGGCACTTTGTTTCACCTGGAGTCCAAGAAAGAACGTTAGTTCTCCCATCATACTCATTTCAAATTCTTGTTCCATTAGTTTAGAAAATAGATCAACTTTTGATTGATGAGTAGAGCCAAAGATTATATCATCCACATAAATTTGAACTACAGTTAACATACCTTTGCCTCTTTTGATGAACGGAGTTGTATCGATTTTACCATTCTCATAGCCTTTACTGATAAAAAACATAGATAGACGTTCGTACCATTCTCAGGGTGCTAGTTTTAGACCATACAAAGCTTTGTCGGGAAGATAGACATATTCTGGATTTTTGGCATCTTTAAATCCAGCAGGTTGTTCAACATACACTTCTTCTTTTAGATAATCATTTAGAAATGCACATTTAACATCCATTTGATAGACTTTAAAGTTTTTGTATGCAGAGAAAGCCAGAAATAGTCTTATCGCCTCAAGTCTTGCTACAGGGGCAAAGGTTTCATCATAATCAATCCCTTCTTCTTGACAATACCCCTTAGCAACCAGTCGAGCTTTATTTCTGATCACGATGCCATCTTCATCTTTCTTGTTTCTGAAAACCCATTTAGTTCCTATAGCAACTTTGTTCTTTGGCAGAGGAACAAGATTCCAGACTTTGTTTCTTTCAAATTGTAGCAATTCTTCTTGCATAGCGGATACCCAACTAGGTTCTTGTAAAGCATCATGAACATTTTTGGTTCGATCATGCTAAGAAAATTTACAAAGAATGCTTCATTTGCAGTAGCAGATCTTGTTTTAACACCTTCAGAGGGATTCCCAATGATGAGATCTGGAGTGTGAGACTTGGTCCATTTAGTCATCCGAGATTGAGTTACTGGTTGAGCATGTACTTCTGTTTCAGAGGATGAAATATCTGCTGGAAGAGGAATAGAAATAGAAGGCATATAAGTAGCTTCTGGAGATTCACTTGGGGAATCAGGAAAGACAGAAGGTTCTGTAGTGCTTTCAGCAGGCGATTCAGGACCAGAAAGTGAAATGCCTGAAGTTTGAAGAACTTATGAAATACTCGGAGATTGAGAGATGGAACTTGGTTCTAGGAATATCTCTTCACCCATAAAATCTTGAAAAATAGCATCGATTTCAGATTCTCTGGATCCTGAAAGATATTCAGCGTTTACGGTGTTAAGTTTAAGTTCAGAAGTTGAATACTCAGAAGTTAATTGAGTTTGATCATCAAAATAGATGTTAATGCTCTCCATAACAGTCTTAGTACGTAAATTAAAAACTCGAAAAGCTCTTGAATTTAACGAATATCCTAAGAATTTAGCTTCATCTGATTTCTTGTCAAACTTGCCAAGTTTTTCTCTGTCATTTAATATGAAATACCTGCATCCAAAGATATGAAAGAATTTAACACAGGGTTTTCTTTTGTTAATAAGCTCATAAGAGGTTTTCAGATGCCTCTTGACAATTATTGGCCGATTCTGGGTGAAACAGGCAGTGGCCACAGCTTCAGCCCATAAGTGGATGGGTAGTCCAGAGGCAGCAATCATTGTTCTAGCAGCTTCAACCAAGGTTCTGTTTCGCCGCTCTACAACTCCATTTTGCTGAGGTGTTCGTACAGCAGAGAAATTTTGTGTAATTCCATTATCAACAAGGTATGCTTCAAATTTGGCATTCTTGAATTCAGTACCATTGTCGCTCCTTAGCTGTTGAACCTTTTGATTTAAGAGAACTTGAATTATGGTCATCATGTTTTGTAATACAATGGGTACCTCAGATTTTTTTCTTACAAATGCAAGCCATGTATATCTGGAAAATTCATCAATGAGTACCAGTATATACTTTTTGCCAGAAAGGCTTTGTGTTGCAATATGAACTGAAAAGGGACCATGAGGGAGGAAGTTAAATTTAATTGAATTAGAGACAAAATTGTTAAGATACTTGACAAACTCATGAAGCTCAGAGAAGTTACCGATGCTATTTACAAAGTCATTTCTCATACAGCTCCCTTCTGATACAATCAATCAACTATCATGCCTTTAGCTGAAAAAGTGAAGCTATACGTGCAAAATTCTGGTTTTAATACTTAGGGGGAGATTGTTAGACCTCACTTTTGGTGAAGTATGAAACATAATTAAGCAACTAACATACCTCAGTTGACGTGGCAAGCACAACATCCGTGTGTCACTTAGTTTGTTACTTCATTGCTTACGTGGCACATTGTAATAGGCCAGATAGTTGACTTTCATTGATTGTATTCATATAAATAGTTCTTTCACTAGTTGTAATTGTTATCGATTGAGAATACGAAATAGAGTACTATTGTTTTGCGCATACTGTTGTGATTCATCGGATTTCAATTACGATTGTTCTTCCTATTATTGTTCTTGATAATCATACTGTTAAATCTTAGATCTTACTGCTTCCGCTCTTACATTCATTTTTGATCTGTTGATTACATAATAGAAAGGGATCTGGGTTCCAACATTCTTTTTTTGGTCTGTTCAGGGAGAGGAGGAACTTCAACGTGTTGTGACATCCTTTGCAATAGCTGATCAAGAAATCTTTCTACGACACCCTTGAATTTTGATTTTGATTTCTAAATAGCATCTCTGATCTCTAGCCATTCAGATTATCTGTAGAACTTCGGAAACTGCGGTTTTTCTCGTTCACTCCTGGAATGCATGGTCATCGTTAAATATATCTTCAGACCCTTCTTCTTGGAAGTGTGTCCTTCATTAGTAGCACGAGTAACGGTTGCATCAGAAACCTGGTGCTTGAACCTTTTAGTACACCATTCCAGTTCAACATTCCATGATTCCTGATTTTCTTTATTTAGAGCATCTAGAATTTTTCTTGGGCTACGATCGGATTTTACCTTCAAATTGTCCCTCGTAAGTTCCTTTTGCGCTAGAGCCTCAGCGACCTTTAAACTTTGTTCATTTTGCTTCTTGGTCACTTTGTTTCTTAGCTTATCCTCTCTGATCATCTGTCGTGCGATCCTTAGGTCTTCTTCAGTTTTCTTCATCTTTTCATCTCTTAGTCTCTGAGCTTCAAGGGAATTCATCAAGCACCCTGATTGGTACTGGGGCTTCTACTTAGAGGTACGAAGGGGAATTTTTACTCTGGCCGCTTCTAGGTCTCTAATGAAGTTTATTCGTCTTTCTTCTTTTTCAGGCTCCCTTATTATTTTCTTATTTACACGCCTTTGGACAATGCCTTTTTCTTCTTCAGATTCAGTTTCAGATATATACAAGAACTGATCTTCAGAAGAAGGTTCCTTCAAGATTGGAGAACCCTTCGGGGAAGAGGGATCACTGAGAGAAGAAGAGGAGAGAGGTTCGTCAACAACGAGATTTTGTGGAGGAGTTTGAACTTCATGAGGGAGGTTATAAGAGACTAGAGGAAGACATACCTAAATGATGTGCTCCCCTCTGAGTTTAAAGGAGTAGAATCGAGATCTACAACTTCTTTATTCTTATTTGAAGGATCCTAGACACTCTAAGATCCTTTTTCAAACCTGCTCCCAGACTGATCCTTTTCAGGATTTTGCATGTCCCCCGAAGGCCTTCTAAGAGTGACTAGCCTTGATGGTGTCATTCCTGGTCTATTAATAGTCCAGAAGTCATCATCATCATCATTATTATCCTTTAGGGAATAATGAGCGATGTTTTCAGGTTCATCGTCGTCTTCATCTTCTTCATCATCATCATCATTACCTGCTTCAGGGATGGGCTTTTGTTGATGAGGTTGTAGACGTGGCTGCTGAGGAAGATCCGTGCCAATAAGCTGACCAGCGAGCTCTTGGGCAAATTTCTGGCCCTCTTTGTTATTGACAGGTAAAGTGTGTACTAGGAGGGTGTGCACATTGGAGTCGAGAATGGAGAGACTCACAACCTGGGAGGTTTGAGTTTGAGCGATCAAACCCAATTGAGACCTGTCCGCATCAGAGAATGAAGAAACTCTGGCTGATAGATCTTGAACAAGTCGCATAATTTCAGCTTGCGTCTTCTGCATTTCAGCAAGAACCTTGTCTTGAAGATTAGCTCTTTCAGCGAGAGCTTTTATTGCCTGCTCATTGGCAGCGTTGTCATCTCTCACTGTTTGAAGATCAGTGGAGCGCTGATAGTAGCTTTTGTTGGTCCCTAAGGAGTCTACAAGAGTTCAATGGATATGGAAACAGTTTGTAGAACGGGGGGTTGAATACAAACATATAGATTTTACGTTTTTAAATAAGTTTATATTAAATAAACAAATTTACAGTTACAAGCGGAATTAGAACGAGTTAAATAACCTATTCTATTGTAACTTAAAAAACACACAAATTTGATACACAAGAAATTAGAAAGAAATGAAGCAGAGGTTCAAGGAGAGAAAGTAGCATGCATGAGGATGAAGGAGATATCTTCATCCTATTTATACCTGTTTGCATATCATGCAAGACAAAAAGGTATTTTGCCACGTGTCAAGCTTTTATAGGAAGCTTGTCCTTTGTCCAAAAAGGCAGCCATACTTTGGCCGAATATGAACAGTACCATATGAGGTTTGATGGGGACATAAGAGACAAGCCGTACGTTCTTTTTTGACATAGTATAAGGTTTTGACTTTTGTGCATCGAGGATAATATCAACTTTAATCTTGTTTGAAGTCTTCACTTGATCTCTGAGCTTGAAACTTCAAGGATGAACTTTCGAAGTGTCGCTGAGACTTCACAATACTTCACACTGATTTAGATAATCCTTGCTATCACTGAACCGCTTCAGATCACTAGCTGATTATCTCTTTCTTCAGCTTGGTCTTCAACTTTCACTGAATGTTCTTCTGGTGTCATAGTTGATCTTCGAGTCTTTAGAGATAGACTTAAGGTTCCTGAGATTTCAGCGATCGCTGATGGCAATCAGCGTATGCTATCCCTGAAATAGACTTGAGTCTTTAAATGGGATTTTCACTGAGTATATAAAGGAATCATATTCAAATCACTGAGAGGAGTTATGATCAACAATCTCCCCCTATTTGATTATGATTAAGCAATAAAAGAAAATTGCTTGAAGAGATTTGTAGGGACTTAAAAATTTCTAAGTAAAAGTTTTAAGAACTAATCTGTGAGATCTTTTTCAGCTATTCTATTTGAACTATTGAATTTCATTTATAAGGATATGAAATCTCAAGTTTCAAGTAAAGGCTTTAAGTACATTCACTGATTTTCTTTTCAGAGTGAAAACAATCAGTGAGTTAAATTTTTAAGAAAGAATAGAACTCTTATGTTCGTTGTCCCATTTACTATTTTAAGGGATCTTTTCAGCACACAAGTGGAGTAGAGTACTTCATTTGAATTTCATTATCAATAATCTGAAGAATTACAGGGAAAAATGAAATTACAAATATAAAGTAAAAGTACATTACACTAAAGTATTATTACAAAGGAAATGGAAAAAGCTAATTAGAGAGTACCTCATGTCTTCTTTGTAGTTCCTTTTCATAGATCATCTTCTGCCTATTCATTAGAGGGGTGTCTGACCAACAATAGTGATGCATGATCTTGATGAAAGCTGAAGGAGCCTTGCTGACTTCTGAGTTTCTGAAAAGTCCTAAGATCCCTTCATTATCCAAATAAACCATACCTGGTTCAGGAAGTGTGATGATTTCACTTTCTTCATAGCGTCGGTCTTGAGGGAGCGAAGAGTTCAGCATTGAGACATCAAGGATTTCCAAGTGGCCAAGAATGCTTTCATAGTTGAACTTGGTTTCATGCTCATTCTTCGAAGAGGGACCACCTGCAGACTTTCTTCTCTTTGAAGTTTCAGGGAGAGGAGGGATTTGAACTAGTTGAGACATTCTCTGCAAGAGTTGATCCAGTGCTTTTTCTACCACGTCTTTGAATTTTGATTTGGAACCCTGAATGGCATCTTTGATTTCTAGCCATTCCGAGTATCCAAAAAACTTTAAGAACTTTGCTTCTTCTTTTTCACATCTCGTTTGTCTGTACATTCGTACGTAAACCTTCAGAGCATATGTTTTGGAATATCGTCCTTCAATAGTCGCACGAACGATTTTGGAGTCAGACCTTCGATAGTTGAATCTTTCAGAGCACCAGCGCAGTTCTTCTTCTCTATGACTGGTTTCTTCTTCAGAGATGGCACTTAGAATCTTCTCTTGAGCAAAAATTGGATCTACATCGACGTTTTCTCTGACTAGTTCCTTCTGCACCAGATCTTCAGCAAGTTGTTTGCTTTTCTCGTTCATCTTTCTTTTTGCTTCTTTTCTGGCAGAGTCTTCCCTGAGAATCTTCCTTGCGAGTTCAAGATCGTTTTGAGTCTTCTTCATCTTCTCATCCCTGAGTCTCTGTGCTTCCAGAGCTTGAGCTCTCTCTTCCTTCGATAGAAAATAAAATTCATCCACCATGCTGATGGGTACAGGATTTTCAGGTTCAGTGAAGGGCTTCTTTATTCTTTTTGCATCAAGCTCCTTTAAAAATTTTATTCGCCTTTGTTCTTCCTCAGGGTCGCTTATTGGAGGTCTCTGTGCGCGTTGTCTAGTAGTTGAGAAGGAGTGTGTCCGTCCCCCAAAGGCTCTGAGTAGTTGATCTCAGGCATGAAGTTGCCTGGTCGACTTCTCTTGAAGTGCTCTAGGGCACCTGGAGGGATGTCATCATCATCATCATCATCAATCCACTTATAGATGGGAATTGTTTCATCCTCTTCATCATCATCATCTTCTTCTTCCTCATCGTCTTCATCGTCAGCAGCGACGACTAAGGGTTATTGCCGAAGGATGTAGGGAGATATCGGTGTGCCTGGCATGCGTTCATTGTCCTGACCGATTATCTCATCAGCGATCTCCTTTGCACATATCTTCCCCTCGATGTTGTCAGCGGGGAGGACGTGCACAACTGTGGTCTTGACATTTGACCCAATATCCCTGAGCGAGTTAGAGTGCAGGGACTGATTCGTTAGAACACTGATTCGGCATAACTTTTCTGTTTTTAGTTGAATTTTCAAATAATAACAGTTATCAATCTTCAATCGGAATGACCCCATTTAAAGCTCTATATGGCTGAAAATGTAGAGCTCCAGTATGTTGGAATGAATTGGGTGAAAGAAGATTGAGGGTCCTGAATTGGTCTAGATCACAACAAAAAAGGTCGAGTTGGCAAAATAGAAAATGCGGGAAGCCCAATCTAAACAGAAAAGTTATGCCGACAAACACCGTCGACCTTTAGAGTTTCATCCAGGTGATCATGTCTTTGTTAAAGTCTCTCCGATCCGTGGTACTCGTAGGTTCGGTGGTAAAGGCAAGTTGAGCCCTCGATATGTTGGTCTGTTTGAAATTCTAGAAAGAGTGGGCGAAGTTGTTTATCGTCTTGCCTTACCTCCACAGATGTCTCACATTCACAACGTTTTTCATGTTTCTTTGTTACGTGGGTATAATTATCATCCTCTACATGTAATCAATTACCCACTTGAGCAAATTGAGCCCGATCTTTCTTACAAAGAAGAACCTGAAAGGATAATCGGGCGAATGTCAAAGAAACTGCGAAACCGATCAATTCCATACATCAAAGTCCTTTGGATGAATCAGGACTACCGAGAAGCGACATGGGAACACGAGAAATCGTTCAAAAACGAATATCCGGATTTCTATAAAAATTGTAAGTCCTCGTATCTATCTTAGATTTCGAGGACGAAATCTTATTTTAAGAGGGGAGGAATTTAATAACCGGACTTTTATAACGAACTTTAAGTGAAAAGTTAGCGTTTCGAGTTAGTCCTTGCTTTTTATGCTTGTACATAAAGCATAAAGACTTGAATCCAAACTAACGTTGTCAAGCATAACCATGTGACGGATTAAACATGGACAATTGAAACTAGAATTAAACCTAAATGTAAAAGAATTCACCAATTATGGTAAAGATGCAATTTATGAAACTTGAGGGACTCAATGTGAAAAAATGGAAAATATAAAAACAAAATTTAAATTAATAAAAATCATTTCCAGATTTTTCCCCTTTGTTCTTCTCTTCTACCCTTATTCCATACAAACCCTAGACATAATCTTCATCCTTCAAATTAAGTCTCAAATCCTTGAAGAAATCATGAAATAATGATGAATTGATGATAAATGGTGAAGGTAAACCATTGGGGATGCTTTCAAATCTTGAAATCTAGGTTATTTAATGTAATCACATACTAAATGTGTGTGTATTTGTGTTTTTAGGTGCTGGAGTTTGGAGAGATTTGAAGGAGAAAACATCCTGATGATATTATAATCATCTTAAGGTAAGAATTTTTGTAAATCATTGAATTAGATGTTGGTAACCTAAGATTCAATTGGGTTTTGGTTTACATGATGTTAGGGGTTGTTCAATCAAACCCAAATTATCTAATTTTATCAATTGTTGGTTTAGAAAGGTTATCAATTCAAGTGGTAATGATGTGGTAGTGATGAGATATCCATTTAGCTTGATTTGGTGCTGTTGGTAGCAAGCAGTAGGTGTTGTTGGTTTTAAAAGTTTGTATAAAATCAACCATTGATCCAATTAAGGTGTACGATATGTTTTTGGAAAGCTTAAAATGTCTGCTACAACTGTCATGAAGAGTCTGAAAGCTAATTGGGAGCCTACGTGTGCCAAAATACAAATTTACAATAGTTGGTCATTTTGTACTCGAGATTTGCATATTGTTGGCAAAAACTTCATATTGAATTGGTCATAACTTCAAATGACATGAATCTTGTTGGACTGAACTCCTAAGACACATATTTACAACTTTTATTTGTAACGCATCACTTAATTCAACTTCTAAGTATAAGATAATTGTCCACAAAATTGATAGACAGAAGCTGAATGGTGCAGGGGATGAAATATCTTTTTTTGCAAGTTAATTTTTGTTTAACCCATGTCATACCCTTATTAACACTAGGATTGTAACATAAGATTGTTGGTATGAAATTAAGGCTTAAGAGAAGGTGCACATAGGATTAGGAGGATTTAACAAACATGGGTGATCATGGTACAATTCTTATTGTACATTACATGTGATAGGAAATCCAACAAGCAAAGGTTGGTTGGGTTGGCATAATGGCGTCGTGCTTTGATTCTTGGCTACATAAAGGTACAGATCTCTTATTATCTTGATACGGGAGTGACCTTTTGATACGGGTCATTTCATCCGAAATTGATTCACCGAATGGTGAATTTGAGGCACGCAAAGACCTCAATGATGTTGTTTACTGAATTTTCATCGTGTCATTCATTTGTTAAATTCCATTTGGTGTTCCATTAGTTGAGCACAACTTAAGAGTCTTCCAATGTTAGTTGCTCCTAATAGGGACAGTTGGCCCGGTTCTTGAGTTTTACTCCGAATGTTGAGGCGCGAATGGATTGTTGCTATAAATGATTTATTGACTCCGTTCAAGGACGAGAGATGATCGAATTAAGAATGGCACGACTAGATAGAGTCAAGACATATTTTCTTGCTCATTGATTATTGATCGATTCTTGTGATTCTGTTACACTTTGTTTGCTGTTATTCTTTACCCAGACACTTGGTCCAGGGCACCGACCTTGTGATGTTTTCATAGTGGCTATAATCATTGTGGCGTCCTGGTATTGCGTTGTGAGTGCGCTGGCCTTGATCCAGCCATGGGGGCGGATGGATATCCTAGAAACCGAACATAACTAGAACTACTTTAATAGTAGTCGAGGGCTAGTGGGTATCGTGCCCACACTGCTAGTTCTCGCATATGCCCATAGGACCGTACATCCTTTTGGGAACAACGTGTTAGTGTATTCGGGTAATTATGTGAACTTGAATATCACGAAACACGGAATTGCGTGATTATGTGAACCCACTTGTTATATCTTTCTGATTTCAATTGATTTCTATCATTTCATTGTTTATCCATCGTTGATTATTATTCATATTGAACGTTATTTATTATTCATATTGTTGATCTGTTCACTGAGTTATTGCTCAGCCACGTTTGTTATTCCGTGGCAGGTTCTAAAGACTGACTAAGGGTGTATCCGGATTGAGAGACCAGGACTGGATTTTGGAGACTAACCTGGTAGACGACCACACTTTTGTATAGTTACTTTTGGGATGTAAATGTTATGTAACCCAATATTTGGTTGTCTATAACTATAAATATTTTGTTATGTAATTACCTTAGTTGCTCTATGTACTTATTATATGGAATGGTAAATATGGGATGTTACATATAGAGGCACCAGTGACATAAGTGTACAGTCCATGAGACTTAAGAAGGATACTCATGTGATGATGCCATAGGATGTAGTTGTTTCCACTAAAATCAACTGATATAGGGTTGCAGTGATTTGACACATGAGCCATCTGACACCTTTGAGTAAAATAACAACAGAGACATTAGATGCTTAGGACAAAAGAGATATCGGATTTAAGTTAAATCCCATACCAAGGTCTGATATCAAAGCCGATATCTAAAACAAATTCGTTACAGGTAAAGTCGATATCAATATCGACTTTGATGCCAAAACCGATGTTTGCAATCTGATGAGATGAGATTAGGGTTTTGAGACGCAGATAACAATAACAGGCAAACAACCAGTAAATCGGCAACGAGTCATCTCAATCGTTTCTGATAAGAGTTGATTGGGGTAAATATGAAGGCAAATAAGAGTTGATAAATCAACAAAGCAGATAAGAATTAGACGAATAGAAAAATACAGAATTCAAACCCATAGCTCCGATACCATGTTAGAAATCAAGAATTGTTATGCAGATGATTGCAAGAGACAAGAGATGGTGCTGAAAGTTTGCATCTTTTCTATTGTGTTAAGAGAGAACGTACAGAACAAAGAACAAGTTAACCTAACCTAAATGGTTACAAGAGACTATAAATACAAACTAATTAAGCCACCTATACAATAGAGCCCATGGGCTTGCGAGCTTTCGATATCACATACACGCTAAAATTTTTATTCAATCATCACATACGACATATACCTCACGACGTAGGTCTCCATTGTAATTTTCTCATTCCAAGTATTGTAATAGATCATCAATAGTGAATTTCTCGGTGCTTTATGGTAACTGTGCTCGTCAGCTTTAGTTGGTTAAACGGTTAAACCCAAAAACTAATATAGATATACTATAAGGGGTTGTTTGGTTTGCGAGATTCAAGGGAATTTGATGGAATTGGAATGAAAAATTCCTTTGACCAAATTCCTTAATGTTGTTTGGTTGCGGAATGAATTGATTAGCTTTCATCGGATTCCATCGAATTCCACAGAGGGATTTGATCATTCCTTAGCATATGTGAAGAATTTTGAATTCCATTTCATGGCAAATGTAACCTAATTTTATAATTTTCATTTAGAGAGACAAAAATAAATTTAACGACCACCCTCTCCCCGCCCCACCCTTGCCGCCACCACCACCTATTAATATTATCATTCCACCACCGCTATCACCACCCCCACACCACTATTTCTTGCCATCATAGTCGCCTCCTCCCTCCACCCTACCCCACCCCACCTGCCCACCACCACACCATTGACGTTGTCCACACAATTGTCACCATCCCTGGAAAAAATGAATCTTTTTATTTTTTGTGAGATTCTATTCCAATTCCTATCAACCAAATACATGGTCAAATTCCATCGAATTTCATTCCAATTTCTTCAAAGTCAAATTTCTTTAATGGATTCCAATCCCATCATTCCATTTTGTGAACCAAACATCTCCTAAGGAGGTGAGAAGCGCGAGGTTTGAGTGCTCATTTTTTTTGATCTTAGAGATGACTTTGGATGTGATTTCAAGATATGTGAATTTTTTTTATCGAATCTTGAAAATGACTTTACTGATAGCATCGAATTTATTTTATTAATTTGTGTTATTTTTTTTCAATTAATACATTGTATTTTATATGTTCCAAAGTAAGATATCAATAAAGATATAGATCTTATTAGATTAGCTTAACTCCTAACAAAAGAAAAGAGTTAAAACAAATTTGGTCATTGTGATTTACATATATTAACACATAATGTCCTTTAAAGATTTTTTTAACATTTAACGTCCCTGTGGTTTTCATTTTATAACAGTTAACGTCCCCCATCCAACTTTTCCGTTAAAAATTAACCTTTTAGCATATTTTCTTTATTTTCCGAACCACATGGACCAAATCGATCTGTAATTTACTCTAAACTATACAATTATATTAATATATTACTAATTATATCATTTTTATATTTTATTAATTATATAATTTTTATATTTTGTTAATTATATTACATATTTATATGCATCCTAATATTTTTATTTTAAAAGTTATTTATATATTTATCTTTTATAAAATGTATTTTATATTTATATTTATATTTATATATAAAATTTATCTAATTTTATAAAATATATAGAAGGTTCAATTTATATTAGAAACAGTTGATTATACAAATTGCATATATGGAAGCTTCAAAATTCAAATACATAAACAGTAAATCAGACTACTATACAAATTACATAAATGGAAGGTTCATGATTCAGATACATAAAATATATAAATATATAAATACAAATATAAGTACAAAATAAATTTTATATAGTATAATTCTAATATAATCTTAATTATACAAGAATTAATAATTCGAAAATATACATCTCTACAAAATATGTATAGATGGAAGGTTCAAATACATAAAATATATAAAAATACAAAATATAAATATACAAATACAAAATAAATTTTATAAAATATAATCTTAAATATACAAAAAACTAATAGTATGTAGATATAAATATATATGGTAAATATAAATATAAAAGTTAAATTCAAACATTTACAACGTCGTTGTAATCAAAATGATCCTCATAAAAATCTACCGTCTCACATTCGTCACCATGTTTATTCACCGTATATATGTATATCTATAAATTATTAATTCTTTGTCTATTTAAAAATATAATATATTTATATTTTACAAAATTTATTTTGTATTTATATTTTATATTTTTATATATTTTATATATTTGAACTTTGAAGTTTCTGTATATGCATTTTGTATAATTAACTGTTTCTAATATAAATTGAACATTTCATATATTTTATAAAATTATTTATATTTTTTATATAAATATAAATACAAAATACATTTTATAGAATATAAAAATTATATACTCAATAAAATATTAATATAATTATATAGTTTAGAGTAAATTACAAATTTGGTCCATGTGGTTTGAAAAATAAAGAAAATATGTTAAAAGATTAATATTTAACGGAAAAGTTGGATGAGGGACCTTCATTGTTATAAAATGAAAGCCATGGGGACGTTGGATGTTAGAAAAATCTTTAAAGAACCTTATTTGTTAATATTTGTAGACCACACTGACCAAATTTTTATTTAACTCAAAAGAAAATTAATGACAAGGCTATTTTATTAAAAAAATAAGATACAAGAAAATAAAGGCCATGAATTTTACAATGAGCAGAAAACAAGAAAGTATGTTTATGATTCTTCAATGTTTGTTGGAATAATTTGAAACATTGAAATAATTTTGATGCGATTGAAATTTTAGTGAATGGTTAAGTTGTACTATGAAGAAAAAAATTGTGGCAACAAAGAGGATTTAGATTTTCGGTACACAAAATTGTAGACCATTATTGGTTGCCTTTCTTAAGCACTTTTTAGAAAGACATTCTTTGTTTTGGAGGAGTATAGTCATCTCTCAAGTTTTTTAAAATGTTTAAATAATTGTATGACATACAAACATATTTATATCACCTTTCTCTTATTTGTTTCGTTGCAATTAATTATGTTCTAAACTTGGCATGATAATAATGCAATGTGTTCGACATAACAGTGGCTTTTGAATCTAATCTTGTTGCTTTGGAAGTAGTTATGAGGGATTATTAGTGTTGTTTTCTTGTTCCGGTTTCACTCATAAAGCTGAAGATGGTTGTGTCAAGAATGTTTACCTTCTGTTTTTAGTTGTCATTGACTTTAGTGTAGCTGTTGGAGTATCATTTGCTCACTGGAAATGCATTACTTAGTTGATCCTCAAACTTTTGTTTGCTGGCAACATTATATGTTGGATTGTTAAGTATTATGAGTTTAACTTTTGGAAGCAGAACGATTTTTAAGGTTCTCATATCAATTGGGTTTAAAGAGTTAGGTTGGAGTATGAGAATTTAAATAGCTATTGGACTCCTATGAACACTTTTTGTATTTGGATCATTGTGCCAAACAGTTATGGAATCTGCAATGTTGGTGGTCGAAGATGAAAATTTATGTTAATATCCATATGGTTTTCATTTGTTTTTTATTCCTCATCAAAGCATGTCTAGACCAGTGGTAAGGTAACATCCTGGGGTCAATGGAGTGGATGGTCAGGGCGGAGCCGAGGGGGTACCAATGTGGGACTTCGAACCAGGCCCCCAAATTTTTTGGGGCCTCCAATTTGTTTTGGGGCCCAATTATATATAGGTATCTTAGTATATATCTTTTACTTTAGCCTAAATTTTCGGCCTAACTGAGATTTAAAAAAAGCCCAAATGAGAAATTAAAATCATTAACTAATTAAAGATAAAATCCCTAGATTCTAGAACGACGATTTCAACAAGGCGGCAGAATTTTGGATCTCGCTCTCATTCTCTCACTTTGATGATTGTCGATTAATCTCCCCTCGATTATTCTCGTTGATTTTGTTTTCACAATGACTAATGTGATGATTGAATATCGGCCATGTTTAATTATTTTCACTCTCTTGCCCTCTTTCCTGCCTTAATCTCTTATTTCTCTGGTTCATTGTTTAATGAAGAACTTTCATTTACGCCTCCAATCTCCTGATTTCATTCACATCGTTAGTGTAATAACCAATAAAATAAAAGGAAAATTATGGTAATTGCAAGGACTAAAGTTGAAATTTCAAGAAAGTGAAAGGTTGCACTCTTAATTGAGTAACATGGCAATCGTCCATGTAACCCACATGACATTTATGTTGGGTTGATTTGCTTGCTTTGAAACCGTCAATTGGAATGTATAAAAGGCGACGGTAAAAGGTAGTGAAGGGCAACCTCATGTAAAAAGCTTATCTAGCGAGAAGGTGAGCTAGAGGATGCGGGAGAAGAAAACAAGGTTCGCCGCAATGCATCAGGTTCGATGCTATTCGGTAAGTCACTCGCACCTCTTGTCGTAAAGTATGGTTTTCTAGATAATAATTATAGATGTTTGATCATCCAATTCGGGTAGTTTTCGTAGGGCAACGGTGGCCAACGGTTACTGTTCGTCAAACCGTGACCCTCGTTTTGGTTCTAAAAGATATAACTTATGGTTCGTGTGGGTGTCAGTAATATATATATTTATAAAATGGATGGTCCGGCGTTTCACCGTCGTAGTAATGGATCGAACGGTTGAGAACTCTTTGTGACAAACTAGAGGTTTCGGCAAGATAAACGTCGTTGGTCACTTGTTATTTGAGAGAAAAGAAAATTACTCACAAGTCACAACCTGTATATATAGATAAGTACTTGATATCGAAGTTTGATTGGGTTAATTAGAAGTTCTTATTAATGCATGCTACAAGCCATGGATTTGCATGAAATTTGTTAGGATTTATATAAATATCATAAGTAAGCATGCATTGATTCGTTGGAAAGACAAGATATATATATATATATATTATATATATATAACCATGCATAAACAGTAGATATGATGCATGGAGATGATGGAATATATATCAAATATTGGTGCATATATATATGGATGTTAATCTTAAATCAAGTCGAAATCGAAGGTACGACTCACGGGTGGTTTAAGATTATCGTAGACACTAGTGTCGTATTTTATTTTATAACTAAAGTTACGACATTGGATTTTTAGGGGGGATACACTAGCTATTTCAAAGGAGCGGAATTGGTCTACGAATTGTACGGTGAGTTTTACGTGAATTTTTATTAAATGGTTGCATGCTTTATTTAAAGTTTATTTGCAAGCTTGCTTTGATTTTATCGATAATTGATTTTTTGATATATCATGCATGCATAAAATGTTTGCCGATTTTTATAATACATGTTTGAGTATTTTTGTGGCAACGAGGATGTACTACGGTATGATTCTATAAAGACGAGCATGCTTTGTGAGCTTGTCTAATCCGTAAATACGGACATGCTATGTGAGGTAGACATCTCCCTTAATGCCGTTAACTTGAGTTATGTTGTTTAAATCGTATGCATGATGAATTATGATGCTTTGTGAAAATTATTTATTGACGTTATGTATGCGCTAAAACCGTGAATTCACTGAGCCCTAGGCTCACCCAAACTCTTTTAAAACTTTTGCAACACAGGCGACTACTAGAATACGAGGAGAAATGGGATAAAGAAGGTTTTGCTCCAATATGAGGATTGACACCAAAGAAGGTTATGTGCAGTCTAAGCATTGTTACTTAGAGCAAAGTTTTGTTCGTCAAGACTATAACGATAGATTATGGTGTAATATGTAAGATTAGATACTTTATTTCCGCTGCAATGTAAGTGTTTGATCTTGGGATGATATTTTTGAGATATCTAAGTATTCGAAATTTTGGGATGTTATAGGTAATATTAAGAAAGAAGAAAGAGATGAAAAATACATGATAAAAAACACTTTCAAGTTCTTCTATTCTAGACAACATTATTACACAAATAGTTTCAAACAAAGAAATTGCACTTAAATATTAACCATGCATGCTTGCGAGATCCAAAAGTCATCTTTCGTCCTTAATCTAGCTAAAATAAATACTATAATCTACCCGATTGAGTAGAAGCAGTGATTTCGTTTCCATTATAGGTTCGCCACTCTTACAAAATATGTGTATATAGGTAGTTACTATTGAAGAGGTGTGATGGTTTAAATGAAAGGGTGTAATGGTTCGAATCAACACCATCGTTCGAACAGACACCATGGTTCAAAGGTATCTTTTCATAGTTTATAAATAGGAATCTTATGTAACAGATTTCAAGTGTGATTTCTCATAAATAAAAAAGGAACTTTGGTTGATTAATTGTTGTTTTCTTACTTTCGATCCAACAATTGGTATCAGAGCTTTGGGTTTAAATCAAACCAAAGTTTCTCATCATCTACCCTATACAAAGTAGGATCTGAAAAAGTCACCAGAAACCGCCGATTCGAATCAGAAGGAACCACCGTCAAGGTTTCATACGGGGTTCGATTAGAATCAGAGGGAGATACTCAGGGCCGCCGAAATCCAGAAGGATACTCAGGGCGGCGGAAATCCAGAAGGAAATCTACCGACCTACTGGCACCAAAACTGAAATAAGGAGACTTACTTTAGTCGGAACCGGAGATATTGTAGAATACAAAACCGTCATATAAAGAGGGGGGGTTTAATTAATCACATTGGTAAGTTGTTTAAATGTTTTCGGTCTATATTCAAATCACAAAGAAAGCTTATGTTTTGGTATATATTGATATCAAGTTATATAGGCACCATGGAGAGTTATTCACTTATCAAACCACTAAGGTTGAAACAGATTTTGAAATATAAAGGAAAAGATGACATCCAACCTGGCACCTTCGGTCCAAAATCACTTGTTATTTTTAAAATAGAGTGTATGTTAGCATTTTAACAATTAAGAGATACATGGGGTCTGTAGTTAAAACCTTAGACCAAGCCTACGGCTGATTTTAAAAAGCCCTTGGAAACTAGCCAAATGCCCCTTCTGTTTAGGCCAACAACTCTGAGGCCCTATTATGCAAATAGCATATGCCAAACCGGTAGAGGTAAGGAAAACAAATTGGGGATTCATTGTTAAAATGGCATAGTACCATGTATTAATTATACCTGTAAAACGCCTTTGAGACCGTTAAATGATAGTTGCATGTAGCAAACAGAAGTAGATGGGTTAGAATTTAGGCTATTTTATGTAGGACCATATATAAAAACACCATCTTTTGCTCATGATATAGAAACAACTCAAAAAACTATAAAGTTGATCAAGTTTACACATTTTAATTCCCAATGGAATTTAGAAAGCATAAGGAAAATAGTAAAATCAAAAAGAACAAGATATTAGGAAATGAAAAAAAACAAGAACTTATAACGCTCATGGAAAATGGTAACATGAAAAATAACAAAAAGATGGCAAATACCAACAAATTTTAGGATTGGAGTTTAGCTCAAATCAAATTCCATAATGGTTCAACGACTGGGAGGTCCGAAAACCTTAGTCATGAAAAAATGTATGCCACACTAGAAAGTAATGTTTAAATATAATAAAAATCACAAGATGTATGCCACTCTAGAAAAGTCCCCAGTCTTTACACAAATTGAGATTTTAACTCCAAAACTGAAAGACCTAAGATTGAACATGTTGCAAAACTGAAAAGAGGACCTTCCAAATAATAGAACATAGAGACCCAATCAAGTTACTTAGGGGGCGTTTGGTTCGCAGAATGGAATCGGCTAGAATGGAATCTGTCAAAGGAAGTTGACTTTGAAGGAATTGGAATTGGAATGTTGTTAGGTTTGACCACCTGTTTGGTTGGCATAATTGGAATGAAATCTGTTGAAGGAAATCGAATTTGTCTGTTTGGTTCACAGAATGTAGCCTTGGAATTGGAATGAAATTCCGGTAAATGACTAAAATACCCTTTTTATTAAAATCAACCAAACCAATACACGATTGGATGAAGAGAACCTTACCTGAGCATGGATACTAGGCTTGCTTGTTTAATTTTTAGGCAGGTGACTGATACATTGAATGACATTTATTAGACCATGTTTAAAATTGAAACCTATATCCCTACCCTTCATCTAAATACCAAGCAAATTTATAGGTTTATTAAGACCTGTTCTTGAGCAATACACACACACATATATTGACTCAAACAACAGAGGAATATCATCAACAATGACACGATGCAAAAACTCCCACAGAAATGTAAAATCTACGAAGAAGCCCTAATTCACTATATGTAAATGTTTATACTTCAAACAAAAAAAGAAAAAGAAAAATCGAAGAAGCATATGGTGGTCGGAGATCAGTGAAGCATATCGAGAAGCAAAATAAACAGATCGAGAGGCATATCGAGAAGCAAAATCAAGAGACTACCTGGGAAGAAGAAGGGGTTGTCGTTGCAGGTGCGATGAAAAGAAACAACGAAAAAGGGGCTGTCATGCGATGCGAAGAATGGAGAAGAGAGCAGCAGTTTGAAGTGAAAAAGGGGTTGTCGGCTTCTAACTTTTTTTTTTTTTTTTTTTTTAGAGGTTAGGGTTTAGTTATTTTTTAGGATGAGGGTATTTTATCTATTAAGAAAAAACAAATTCAATTCCCTTGAATTCCTACCGGTAACCTAAGGAATCTCAAATTGCATCCTTTTGGAATTCTTTGGAATTTTCTAAATTCCAATTCTTAAAAACAATGAACCAAACAAAGGAATTGGAATCTGGTCAAAGGAATTCAGATTCCAATTCCACCAGATTTCATTCCATTCCGGCGAACCAAATGTCCCCTTAGAGATTTCTTGTATGCACATGTTTTACACACCGGTTTTAAGACCACTCGTTACCGATGGATGTACGTCGGTGATATTCTTTTTTCTTGTAGTGATATGATATATTGTCAACATTTATGACTTTCTCATTGAAACACCTCTAACACTTAATAATATAATATGTTTTTTTGGTTTTAATAGAAAATGTTTAAAATCACTAAAATACCCTTCATTTTATTGGACTTAAAAGGAAAAATTTAATGAATGTTAGAAGGAGAAACCAAAAAATGTTGTGAAATGATAAACGTGAGGGACCAAATATGAGTTTTTAAAGTTTAGGGATGAAATCCGTTGAAATTAACAAAAGTTAGGGTTTAAAAGTAACATTACCCTAAGAATCTATATATATATTAAAGGAATAACCGGATGGTATTAGGTGGCGGCTTCTAAACACAAGAATCACTAAATCCTTTTTTCTCAATTTTTGATTTTTTTTTTGCAATTTCTATTAATATATTATAGGTTAACATACAACCTTTTTACATTCTCAACGGATAGCATTATAGTTATATTTATAAGCATTATAATTACATTTATACACATTAAAGGAATATTTAACATACAACCTTTTTAAATTCTCAACACATAGTATATATAAGAACCAAGTCAAGTTTAAAATCTCCAATATTTGCATATGTAATATTGTTGTTTGTATGTTGTGAGTATAAAAGAATCGGGTGCCAATGTTGACATGGAATGTATTTTTAAGTCTTTATAGAAATTTGTCCATGGAAGTTTTGTGCTAACCATGATCAACAATAAGCATGTTTCATTTTAAGGCGCATATGCTTTGAATCAATTATTTTCTGATGGAAAGTCTAATATGTGTTTGGTCTATCAGTTATTATTTATGCTACATCGTGTATTTGATTTCTCTTACTCCTTTGCACTTTGTTCCATTAATTTATTTGTGAGAATTTAAATGTTATAAAGTTATTATTTATGCTACATCGTGTATTTGATTTCTCTTACTCTTTTGCACTTTGTTCTATTCATTTATTTGTGAGAATTTTAATGTTATAAGAACTCAATATCTTTATTATGTGGGATTCATACCAAGGGACATCTTGGAATTGGTTTTGTCAATTTTACAAATGCGGATAATTCCATCCAAGACTTGATAATTTGTTTGGTTGACAATTATTATTTGTAGTTTGTAAAGGATTGCATAAACCTCTAAAGAAGAAACCATACACATTGAGGTGTCATCCTCTAAACGTTATAAGCCTATTTTTCTCTTTCCTTGGTTTTTTGATTTTTTTTAAATGTTTGATATGTAAAAGACCTTTTTGTCCATATATTTAAAACATGAACTTCGTTAAGATAAGGTTGTTTTGGTAATTTTAAAGAGTTTAACCTCCAGTCTTTTCATCTTCATTTTGGGAGGTGAAACTTCCAAACCCATTCAATGTGCTCTCCATGTTTTTTCATCTATAAATCTCTTCTTCTTCTTTTTTCTTTATCATTTGATGTATTATAACAGTTATTATCCAACAAGGTCGTTTTCAACAATATCGTTTTTCAGGTTCGCTATGAAAATACTAATATAGTTATTATTTTTCCTCTCTATCACTTGATGTATTATTCAGTTTACAAACTCTTAATCTTCGACAAAATATTTTTTCAGGTAAAACCTCCAAACTCTTCCATGTGCTCCTCCATGTTTTGTTATCAATAAATCTTTCTTCTTCCTGTTTATCATTTTATGTATTCTAACTATTGTTATTCAACAACATCATTTTTCAGGTTTGCTATGATCGGTATTATTCTCCCTATCTATCATTTTTACAAACGTTTATTTGTAAAAATGATTTGTATTCATCATTTTACAATAGTTTTTTCAGGTAATTTTTTTCCGTTTTCCATCACTTGATTTGTTTTTTCATTTTATGATCTGTTATTATTCAACATGATTGTTTTCCAGGTTTACTATGAGAATACTAATTTAGGTATTATTCTTGACTTTTGTTGGGATTTTATAATTTATTGTTTTTACTTTTTTTCTTCTATATTATTTTAAGATTTTTTCAATGGGATCGAGTGTTTGTTCTTGGCAACGGTTATACACTTTTGATGGCAACAAAGGTTCAATAATAAAATTTTAAATATATATATATATATATAAAATCTATGATATAACTTAACAAACCTCAATATGTATATATTAAAATTTATGAATTTTGAATGTTATTTTTAATAATTTTAACAAATTTAACCTACCTTTTCATCTTCATTTTTTTGGATGTGCTCCTCCATGTTTTGTCAACAATAAACATTTTCTTCTTCCTCTATTATCATTTGATGTATCTGACCATTATTATTCAAAAATATTGTTTTTGAGCAACATCTTTTTTAGGTTTGCTATGAAAATACTTGGATTTTCTGAAACAGTACCTTCTGGAAGAGTAGTATCTTTATCAGTGGAGGTTGGGATCTCAAAAGTTTTATTTTCAGAGATTGGAGAAATTGGAGTTGTAGTGTTGTTTGCTCTGTTGTTGAGATTTTAGAGTTTTTTTATTCTCATCTTCTATATTTTTCTTAAATATTAAATTTACTAATCATTTTATTTACATGACACTTAAATATTACTTTACACATAAAAAAACCCTCATTGCAATCGATATACATAAATAAAATACTTAAATTAATTTCATATAATATAATTTATAATTTATTATTATTTACATGATAGTGCTATTTTTATTTATAAGTGATACACACCACTAATTATATAATTTAATATGATTAAATGACTATTATAAATTATCATTAGTTATTATTTACATAACTCCTGTTTTATTAAATAATCAACATTAATTATTATTTACACATCCATTATCATATATTTTATTATAATTAATGACCATTATTTTTAATTTTTAATTTTTATTTTCATAACTCTCTCTCTCTCTCTCTATATATATATATATATACACACACACTACTTAGAAAACAATATATTCAGGTTGTTTTTTTTGTACACCATACATATTGATTTTATTATTTTCAAGGAAAATAAAATATATAATATTTGAATTAATATACAAATTTTAAATAAATGTTTTTACTAATCAGTTAAAATCATTACATAAATATAAATAGAATTAAAATTAATATATAAATAAAATTATACTCAATATACATAATTAAATATTTATTATTATTTATTTCATTAATATATGAAATAATTATTCAATTTAATACCACTTAAAAACTAATAAAAATAAATAAACATAATACATACTTAAATGCTTATTAGAATTCATATAATAATAATAATAAACACGTAAAATAAAATATTATGACAATCAATATGTTATATTAAAATTAGAATCGATATATAACTAAAATGTAAAAAAGTTTTTACAAATCAATACATTAATATGTATAAAAGATAGAAACAAATTATATATAATATATATATAGATATAGATATATATTAAATCAATTTTTTATTTAAGCTAAAGTCAAACTATATATAAGTAACACTAGAATCGATATTATATTTATATATATATATATATATGTTTGTTTTACATAACTTAACAACAGTGTGTTTGTTTGGTAAATATAAATATTTTATGAAGGACATATATATGGAATCTATTATGACAAAACAATTATCATTGTACATCTCATGATATAATCAATGGTGTCACACATGTCTTTATAAGTTTAAGTCAATTACAAAGTTTGATATAATAATAAAAAAATGATATAGAAGACTTATCAACTAATTATGTAATTCATATATCAAATATAATATTGATTCTTATTAACTTAACATAAAAACGTGATCATCGACCTATTTAGCTAACTTCAATACTATCTTAAAAACGGTATCGCTACCGCGCAACACGCGGTAACCACACTAGTTTATATCAAAGTAGTTGATAATCTTTAAATTCAAATACTTTTGTTCTACCTTCATCACTTGTGTATGTGTATTGAAAATATGTATGTATTAGGCAATATAAGAAAACTACGAGAACAAGGGGAAGCAATAGTATCTATCTTTGAATGGAACGATGAGCATGCAACATTATCAACTACGTCGTGGAAGAGTGCATTTTACTAAATAAATAAGTAAATAAAAAGTTTCGATATGGTTATCTCTACACTATATATTAGGAATATTTTGGGTTTTATGTCAATTTAGATCTAAAAACATGCTTGAATCCATTCTCGGATGGAAATATATTTATTGGTTTATAAAGCCTTAGTAAGAGTTTCATCATGATAGAGGGAAGTATAAAAGTGCAAATAAGTTTGTCCCATGTATATGGGAAATGGAAACTTTTATGGCTTATAGGTGACTCATTATGGGATGGAGTCTGGACTTGTTGAATGAAAGGCTCTCTCCATGTACGTGTAAAATTAGGGAGAACTAGGCTCGAACTATTAAACTTGTGTGAGGGCGTTAGGGACATGACTGTAGCTCAAGGTCAAACAGGAAAGTTCGTTCAAATTAAGCTTTGCTATTTCTTCTAAAGTTCCTCGTACGGGTTTGATCATCTATATTTTGAAAATCATTTGGCTTTATTCAAATATATTACGCCTAATGGTACAATAATTTTTTTTGCATGCCATTAATGTTGGAAAGCATTAATTTAGAACCACAAAACGTTAAAAGAGGTGTTTCTTGTTAGTGGTTCCACATATTCTCTTTTATCTGAAACTTTGAAGAAGCTAGGTTGTAACATACACTTCTTCAAATACGTTGTAATTATCTTCTTTTTACATGTTTTAGTACAAAAACATGATAGAGTATGTGTTTGAGGAGTTAAAGTAGAATTAAGTGTTAGTCGATGATTGAAAGGTTTTAAATTGAAAGCTCGTGGTCTAAAACCGATTATTTTTCGATAATTATTTTCTGGAATCTTTTTATTGTAAGTTGTAGATTATCTTGTTACGAACAGCGAAAACCGCGTCAAAAACGGAGGTCCGAGCGAAAAGTTATGTGATTTTTAGTGATTAGTGGGTCAAACCAAGTTTCCAGACGAGTCAACTCGGCCCCAACTCGTAAAAGTCGGTAATATACACGACTTTGCCTCCATTTTCACCCAAAAACAGTCTCTAAGCTTCTTCTCTCTTCCATGAACGATATTTCTTCTTAGGGGATGAATTACAAAGAGTTTTCCTTGATCATTGCACCAAAATCATCTACAAAGTAAGGAAAACCTAATTCCTTGGTTAATTTCATGAATTGAAGCTAATTAGAGGGGAAATTGGTGATACTAGGATTTGGGTCTATGAACCCTAATCTGAATTATGTTAGTATTATGATGTATTTAGCTTGGTTATAGCCTAACTAAGTTGTTATGATGTTTGATTAATGAATTATACCTTTTGAAAATCAAGAACACAAGTTGAACTTTGATTTTCTTCATTAATGGCTATGTTGGTGAAATCTTTGGGTTTTGATCTTGTAAACAACAACATAAACATGGTTAGAAGGTATTTTGATTGTTGGAATGAAGATTAAATTCAAAATATGGATTTTAGCCTATTTTCTTATTAAATTTGACAGCACCAAATTTACCAAGAGGCTGTTTTGAAAGGGCGATAACTAATTCACTGTAGCACGGATTGCTATGATTCTGGACATTTCGGAAAGCCTATATGTAGCTCTAAACCTGTCCTTTAGACACTTCATAGAAATAAGGCTTCTAAGTTGGTTAGAATTGCCTCTCAAAATTGATAAAAAGTGAATTTTGTGCTGAAAATTTAAGTAACTAAAATGAGTTTAAATTACGTTTGGTTAAGTTATTGTTGTCAGATCTTTATGAAACTTTGGATGCATATTACAGGTGTTAAATAAGACCACTTGGTCTTTTTAGGGTGACCGTTGGAGGACGTTTAGGCTTATATTGAGCCTAATTTGGCTCGATTTTAAATATAAAAAAAAACACTGTGAGTTTATGGGACTACCTAACTTACTATTTGCTAAACATGTGTTATATATTTTCTACTTGCTTCCATGCTCATCCATGTTATGTCTTCTTACCGATTTCAAATGATTATTAGTTATTGTACCCCGCCTTTCTATACGTGCTACCCGGTGGTTACTTTGTGATTCACCCGGGGAGGGCACACTTAAGCTCATATCGGCTGGGATTACTCGAGTATGGTGTGTATTTGACCGTGTTAGAGTCCGGTCGTTTTCCCCGCTGTCCGGGATAGCTCGGGCGGGAAAATCATTCCACTGGCCGGGATAGCTCGGTGGTAGTACATATCTACTATTGACTTCCACATGATATATTTGTTGCATACTTTAATATTTAGATGGTTGATTCCCGAATGATGATTACTTGTTGCATTATTTATTTCTTCGTGATCATTGATTTCCATGTATTACATCTGTGAAGCTTTAGTGGTTAGTAATTCCCGTTTACTCACTAAGCATTTTGTGCTTACTCCTTTAGTTGTTCACATATTTACAGGTCGTATGGATAAGGCGAAGAACAAGCTCGAGTAGATTGAGATCTTGCTTTTGGGGATTCCGGTAGACCAACTCTTTTGTTATTAAGTATTTATTCGAATACAACTTTAGGTTGTAAATTATTAGTTGTCTTTTGGTTGTAACTTCAAGTATCTAGTTAATGGGTAGCTAATGTCCTTCGTCTTGTATATAGTTTAGGTTTCCGCAAAGTTATTACTTTAGAATTGTCCGTTTTGGAATATTTTGGAAAACAGGTGATTACGGAAACGTCCTGTAAACCAAGCGGACATTTTCGAATTTGAAACTCTAAATAATAATATTCCGTTTGTTTTATTATCGTCTAAATAGGGTAAGTTTTGGTTTTATCTATGTAAATCTGGGTCTTTCATAGATTCTTTTAATCCCCGTCAATCTTATCTCATGAAAGTTTCTTGTGGTATCGAGTTTACTTCTCAACAACTGCAAACGAACTACTAATTCCAGAATTAAAAAAAAAACTACATAGAATATAACAAAATTAATGAAAATAAACGTAATTGTATGTTGAACAATAAATAAAAACATATGAAGCAAACATTCTTCTCAAGGGTTCAGGACGTCGGACCCGGGCGGATCCTTTTGGCAACACCTTTATCTACGGGCAATCCACGAGCAACATCCCACATTGATGGCCTATACTGAGGATTCTCACTTAGACATGAAAATGCAACCTCAACAATTAATTTCACTTGTTCAGCAATTAGTTTCACCGGTGGCTGTAGACGTTGGTCGAGAATTTCAACCAGAGATGCGTTTATATACAACGATGAAGAGATGAAATCTCTAGGATGCTTTCCCATTATAATTTCCAATGTTAGAACCCCAAAGCTGTAAACATCACATTTCTCGTTCACTTCCATCGTGTACGCAAGTTCTGTAGCAAAAATAACTTATTATTAAAACAGTTGAAAGGTTGCAAATTTTGCTATAGTTACTCATGCTTATTTCGGAGTACCTGGAGCGATATATCCCAATGTTCCAACGAACGAAGTCCAATTGGACGAGTCTGGCTTTAATAACCTGGCAGTGCCAAAATCAGAGACATGAGCAACCCAGTCTGAATCCAATAAAACATTGTTGCTCGACAAATCCCTATGGATAATTGGTTGTGAACAATCATGGTGCATATAGGATAAGGCATTTGCAATACCTTTAACAACCTTCACCCTCTTATCCCAATCAAATGCAACTGCTTGTTCCATGTCATTCAGGACAATCCTTAAGCTCCCACCCGCCAAGAACTCATATACCAAAAATGATTGTCGCGAATGTGAACAAAATCCATAGAGCTTGATGATGTTTTGATGACGTATTTCTGTCAATGCTCGGACCTCATTTTCAAAGCTCTTAAGATCTTGCATCTCGCCATCTTCTGGTGCATGGATTTTCTTCACAGCAAGAACTTTTGTTGACAATTCTGCTTTATAAACAGTTTCGTATCCGCCAACTCCAATAATATGCTTCGAATCGAAGTCCTCTATGGCTTCAATGATGCTCTCGTAGACCATTCTTCCATCATAGCTCCAGATTGTAAAAGGGCTGGCTTGTATTAATTGTGGCCTAGTGGTATCGTTTTGATTTCTTTTTTGGATATAAAAGAATATGCCAACAATCACAACTGACAACAACATGCATCCCAGAGAAGGAAGTAAAATTAGAATCATGATCTTTTGAACCTTATTTTCTTTGGATTGATTTCTTCCTTGGATGGGACAGTCTAAACCCGTGTTATTTCCACATAACCGCTTGTTATTTTTTAGTGCCTCCATAGGAGCCTCTTTGAATGCTCGCATGTTTGGAAGTGGTCCCTCTAGCTGATTGTAAGCTATATCAATTGAGGTTAAACTTACCATATCAATGTAACTTGAAGGAATAGAGCCTGTGAAGTTATTATGACAGAGGTTCAACATTTGAACACTCTTTAGACCCCCAAGCTGTGGCGGTAACTTCCCAATCAAATTATTTGCACTAAGGTCAAGGGATTCTAACTTGTCTAACTTGGAAATTTGTACTGGAATAACCCCCTTCAATTTGTTACTGCTTAAATTCAAACTCCTTAACTTTAAGCACTCTCCTAGATTTTCATTGATTGGGCCAATGAGAGAATTTTTTGCCAAGTTAAGGATTTCCAGATTGTACAATTTTCCTAGTTCCGAAGGAATGGTACCCGATAGATTATTATTGTCCAAGTTCATTTCTTCCACTAAACTTAATCTTCCAAAGCTCTTGGGGATTTCACCAACTAAGTGATTTGATGAGAGATTAAGCTCATATAGTCGTGTAGCTCCCCCTAGCTCCATAGGTATTTTTCCTGATAAATTGTTGTTAGACATCTTTAACCTAGTTAAACTAGAACAAAGTCCCCAATTACTAGACACCTCACCATGAAATTTATTGTAGCTCAAATCGAAATAATCCAAATCTGGATATATCCCAAAATCTTCAGAGATGTTTCCGGTTAGATGGTTTCTTTCAAGCCGAACTCGGACTAAGCTGCTACAATTTTTCAAGCTCTTTGGTATAGGGCCTGAGAACGAATTATTACTTACAATAAAATGTGTTAGCAATCCAGAAGCACATATTTGTTGTGGCAAAGAACCAGAGAGCATGTTGTCACTTACTCCAAAGATTTCCATCTTAGTAAGATTCATATCTTCAGGAATCGAACCTGTAAGACGATTCATGAATAATGACACTTGAACAAGGGTTGTTATCTTTCCTAGTTCATGTGGTATGAACCCACTGAATTGGTTATTAGCCAAATGCAACTGTGTTAACTGAGTGTAGTTTGCAAAAAAATTTGGAATGGAGCCAGATATATGGTTATTACTCAAGTACAATCTTTCTAGCTTGTTGAAATCTCTGAAGGAAAGCGGAATGGTACCGGTAATTTGATTCTTGCCAATCTGGAGATCTATGAGATCCCGAGCCCCAACAATTTCTGATGGGATAGAGCCCGAAAGTTGATTACCAGAGAGAAAAAGATGATAGAGACCGGTTAAATTTCCTATAGAAGAAGGGATGACTCCAGTAAGATAATTAGAAGAAAGGTCAAGTTGTTTAATTTTGAGGGAATTCAGTGTCCCAATTTCTGGTGGGATGGGTCCTGTAAGTTCATTTTTATGTAACCAAAGAATATGTAAGTTTGTTAAATTACCTATGTTGTTTGGGATATGACCGATGAGATAATTATTACTCAACCTAAGTATACCCAAAGATTGAAGCATTCCTATCTCTGGTGGAATCTCTCCGGTGAGATCATTATTACTCAAACTAAGGAGACGCAAAGATTGAAGCTTTCCTATCTCTCCTGGAATTTCTCCCTTGAGATTATTATCGCTGAAACTAAGGGCACCCAAATATTGAAGCATTCCTATCTCTGCTGGAATCTCTCCGGTGAAGTTATTACAGGTTAGGTCAAGATAACTGAGTTTGGACATGTTCCCAAGGTTAGAAGGAATGATGCCAAAGAGTGAGTTCATCCTAAGGTCCAAATAATCCAAATTCTTTAATGAACAGGTATCAAGACCACGAAGTGTACCTTTTAAGCTTGAATTCCCAAGGTCGATGCTTGTCACTGCAGGTGCACTTCCATTACTACAACTTATTCCCATCCACCCGTGACATGGATTACTTCCAACCCACGATGAAAGAATTGACTGGCTTTGTTTATCGAGGCTGGCTTTCCATTTCAAAAGAGCAGATGCTTCATTTGTTAGATGTGGAACTTGTCGAGCGGTTGCAAGTGTTGCAAGTGAAGGAATACAAAAAAGATTAAAACAAGAAAATAGCACTACTGCAAAGGTGAGGAACATCGAAGACCCCTTATTTGGAAATATCAGAATGTGATGAAATAGTAAAGAAGCAACTTCTAATAATCTTTTAGAGTTACTGACGAATTAGATAAGTTGGGAAAGAATTATGGAACGTGGACGATGTTTGTTAAAGATAAAACTTGCATCACTAACCGAGAGTAAGGACTGCTATTTAAAGAAAAAAATATTACACTCTCAACCTCTAAAGTGGAAGAAGGCAATTGATGGAGGGGGGATGTGGGGCACGATGGTACTTTTAATTCTAATAGAGAATTCAAGAAAATATAAAATGACCAAAATACATCTCATTTGGGTTTAGATAGGCGGTGGGAGTAAAGAAAATGGACAAATGTGAAGGACGAAAACCGATTAAATGAATTTTAGGGAGGGGCGTCGTTAAATTGACAAACATTAAGGACGAAAGCCACACTTTACTCTTTATCTTGATATTTAAAATTTGACACATATTTTTCAGAAAAATTATCAATTTGTACCCTTTTTGCATTGTGGGTGGGGGTTGAAAGTTGTCAAAATTTTAACTAAATCCTAGTTTGTATTCACTAAAACTGGAGTTAAATGCGTAATTGTGGGTGCTTGGATAAAATAAGCAAAAGTTACTATTTTTAAAACTGGTTATGATAGAGATTTCATCAAGACACTGAATTTATGAAATTTTGTTTGATATCTAATGTCTATGTCAATTAATTAGACATTACATGCAAACGTATAGTATAAGGCAAGATGGAAAAGAAAAACTTACACAACGTACTCGAAACTCTATAAACTTTCAACTTTATAAGTCAATGTAAGTCAATTGATCATACAAACCAAATGTCTGTATTTGTGTGTGGACCTGAAACCAATACCTTTTTTTCCATAGAGATGATCCATATAAAATGAAAGTTGATAAAAACAAAGAACTTAAAAGGAAATTTAAATTACAAAAATTGTAACATAATTTTAAATTAAATCAAGTTTTTAGTGGAGTCTGAAGTTTATCTACGGTCGAAGGGTTAATATTATTGAAAGTAACATTTAACTTTTAAACCAATGTAGTAATTTGTTGTTCTAAACCAAAGTTAAAGTTGTAAAGAATTAAACTTTTAAAACAAATCCTAATTTATATTTCCTAAACTGAAGTTAAATGTGTAATTGTGGACGTTGGAATAAAATAAGCAAAAGTTACTAATTTTTAAGCTAATTATGATAGAGATTTCGTCAAGACACTGAATTTATGAAATTTTGTTTGATATGTAGCGTCTATTTGAATTAATTAGACTTTAAATGCAAACATATAAGGCACGATGGAAAAGAAAAATGTGCAACTTTCAACTTTGTAAGTTAATATATGTCAATTCATCACATAAATCAAATGTCTGTATTTATGTGTGGACCCGGAACCAATACCTTTTTTTCCAATAAGTAGCACATGTAATTTGATCCATATAAAATGAAAGTTGGAAAAATCCAGGTACTTAAAAGACAATTAAAATTACAAGACTTGTAACATAATTTTTTCAATTTTCAATTAAATCAAGTTTTTAGAGAAATCTGTGCTTAATCTGTAGTTGAAGGGTTAGTTTTATTGAAAGTTGAATTCAATTTTTAAACCAATGTAGTAATTTGTTGTTCTAAATGAAAGTTAAAGTTGTAAAGAATTCATGGGTAAATTAACTAAACAGGGAGGATTGATCCTTGTGAAATTTGATACCAATGACAAAGAATTGTGAATAGTAGCGGATCCATGATTTTTGTCTAGTAGGGTCACAATTAAGGTAGACTAAAGCTGTGTAAAGCCACCTGACGTGTTTTTCCCTTAATTACACCATTTCTAGGGATTCTTAAAAAAATTTAGTTGCTTTCAAAGAATTTTTATAGTGTTTTTGTCGATTTCAAAGGATTTTCTTACTGTCTTTATCGATTTCGAAAGACTTTTTCGGGTTTTTTGATTGATTTCTAGAGACATTTTTAGTGTTTTTGACGATCGCTAGTAAGTTGGGGTCCCTTGACTTTTTTTTACTGAGGTCCCCTTTTTATTTTTTTTATGTAATATTTTTTAGTATTTTTAATGGTAAATTTTTTATTTTTTATTTCTTTTAACCTACGTATTTTTTTGACCTTTTGACTGGGTTCCCGTCTCCCCACCTTTTGTACACTATATCCACCCCTCTTTGTGAAAGATTATCTTGACAACAAATTCGGACTTTTTTAACGCCAAAAACATTTAACTGTTTTTTATATGATTTCAGTGTATATTTACTATTATATAAAAGGTATTAAACGGTAGTTTACACATTTTAAGACGTCTCAATTTAATTGCGCCATGTACAACACTCTAATGCATCTCATCTTCCATATATTTAAAATAAAATTAATTTTACTTTTTAAATTACACTTTATACCATTAGATTTTGTTATTTAATTGAGTTTATATTCCTTCCTTTTATAATTTTTATTTCACATTCTTTTCATTTTAACATATATAATCTTATATTAACTAAAATGTATATAAAAACATATTATATTTTGTAGTAAATTATACCATTGTAACCGTCTCCTCAATTAATACGTTCGAAATAAGTCTAATATCAATTATTTTATATTTTATAAATGTTATTAAATATGATGAATATGTATTAACTTATTTTTTATTTTATTTTAATATACTTAACTTTTTGTTTTTTTTTAATTTTTATTTTACACCCCTAATGTATTATACACTATTACTCGTCCCCTCTCATCGTCCATTTCTCTCTTCTTCACCCACGATCCTACTACCACTAATTAGTTAAATTTAAGTTACATTTTTTTACAGTTATAGTTAGTTATTTAATTTCTTTTATGTTCTTTACTTTTTCATTTTTCATTTTATACTTTTATTATATTAACTTAAATAATTTCTTTTATGTTCTTTATAGTTAGTTATTTAATTTCTTTTATGTTCTTTACCTTAATAATAATATTAAAAATAATAAATACATACAAAGTTATTTTTAAAACTTAATTTAACATCTTAATTTTTCATTTTAAGTTTTTCATTTTACATCCTTATGTATCTATATGTATACTATATTATAAAAGAAGATTATTGTTTATATTTTTAAGAGTTATAAATATTAAAATAATTCTTTCGTTAAAATGAATTAACAATGAAATTCAATTCTATTCCAAATTCTACAAATCAAAGACACCAAAGATTCTAAATCTTTCCACAAAATTCAAATTATTAAAATAACATTTCGTCAAATCAAATGGTTCCTAATGTGCCTACTTTGTTTTTTTTTTTTAAATTAGAATTGCACTTGAGTTTGTAAAAGTAATGGATACCGATTTATAAGTTCATAAGGATAGACAGTTTGATATTTTGAAAGAGTTCGAAACTGATAAAGTTAATGTTGATGAAATATCAAAATCCGCTACATTACAGCAGGTTTGTTTTCTAGTTACCATACAATTGTGCAATCCATGTAAAAATGTTCCGACAAATTATTAGAACTTTTTTAGCATCTTATCAAAATTTTAAATATTTTTAAAATAAAACATCCTGTTGTTTCATTAAAAAATTATGTATTAATAGAACACTACTTAAAAACAACTAAAATGAAACATTTTGTCTTGAAAAACTTATTGAGACATCTAAAAGCTTCTCAAAAATTTATTGTAACATTTTCATTTAGTACATACAATTGTTATCTAATATAAACTTAACTTTTATAATTAAAATATTATATTAAAACATTCAAATATTTTTGACGTGCTATAAATCTTAAAGTTTAATGGAGTGGACTGAGATCTCCATCCAAACTAGACGGTTCATACATACAAGCGTATAAGAGCATCTCCAATAGCATCTTTAAAATGAAGAAAATAGAGATTTTGAGCCATTTTTTGTTTCAACAGGATCTCTAAAACTTTCTCCAAAATAGAGAAAGTATGGAAGAGATTACAAAAATCTTCAAATTTAGAGATATCTCCTATGATTACCATGAGAGAAAAATTATATTTTATTATGTTCCACCAATAAGAAAAAATGAAATTAAATGTTTAGATAAGATAAATAATATTTTATTAGAAGTATAGAACCTTTTAATAATATAATAAATTTTGTAGTCTCCAAAATTAAGATGCTGTTAGAGTTAAATATAATATTTTCTAGAGTTTTTGAAATTTGATTCTCTATTTTGAAAAAAGTTATAGAGATGTTTTCGAAGATGCTCTAAATTACGCATGGGAAATAGAAACAAACTAAACGAACTACGAACTACGAACTCCATAAATTTCAAGTTCATAATTATGTGATTTTGTAGGTCCATGAATAATATACCTTTTCATTTAATTACATTATTCATAGAAACCACATAAATAATATTGGTTGCCAAAAGATTACATTTAATAACCATGTCCAAGACAATTTTTAAAATGGAAAAAAGTGGGAAATAGATATTTTGAGTTAAAATTGAGGTCCAATTGGTTTCCCAAAAGTTTTTTAAAATGGAGAAAGTAAAAAAAAGATTTTCTTTAAATATGAGATTACCCCAAAAATGATTACCATGTAAAAAAAATAGTTTTTTTTAATATAGTTCAACCAATAAGAAACTTTCAAAATAATTATTTAGAAAGATAAATAATATATTAATTGAGAAATGAAATATTTTAAATGTTGGATTATCAAAAATGAGGAATCTACTGTTGAAGATTAATGTAATTCTTTTACAAATTTTAACTTTTACTTCTCCATTTTTGGAGAAACTTTGAAGAATCTATTGAAGATTCTCTAAGTAAATGCATTAATTCCACGTACTTGATATATTTTCCCCTATCAAATATAAGATATGAAAGAGCCATTTTATGAATCCTAGTTAACAATTGGTATAGGGTTGTGTCATATGTGAAACATTCAAAACCGTATTTTTTCAACGCAAAACAGTCTTGAACGTTTCACATATGGAATATCGTTGATTTACACGTGTGTTGTTGTTGGGTCACCGATGATTTGTTGACGACTCTTCAATCTTTCCTTAGTCAAAATATTTTATGTCTTGGGTTCTTTCTAAAAGTCTGGTCATGCTCATCATGTTTAGTGAATCGAAGACTAGTTGATACATAAGGAAACATATCAACATTTGTGGAAAATGAAGATATGATTGTCGACTCCATCCAGACTTAGCCGAATCAACAGCTAAAAGTTCAGCGGAAACTAAAGACCAAATTCGGCTAATAGCCGAAATATAGCAGCAGCCGAAATGTTCGCTGAAAACTATATCTGGTATTTCAGATGATATTTATGAAGATCTCCTTTATCATCAATATCTGCAAGAATGCGTTGCCCAAGTTTTAGATACAAACATTAGCCAAAGGTTTGTTTATCTACTGCAACAACATAGCCCCCAAGTTTGTGGTTATCTAAAAAGCTTGATATGACAATATGACAAATGAAGACTTGAAGAAAAGATGAATAGTGTCATCTGTACCATAAAGTATGGCAACCCATCTTTATCCAAAGGTAACTTAGCCATCAAATGGTATTGTGGCAAGTGTCCCCATGCATTCAATGCATGAGGCACTATAAAAGGGGAATAATAGCTCTCATGCAAACCATCCTTTCAGAAAAAGAGAGATCTTCTAAGTGAGAAGCTGATATCGGCAGTAGCATAACTTCTTTGTGTTCAAGATATGTCTTTGTGTTCTAAGTGTTAGATTGTTAGAATAGATTTTATCTGTTTTTTCTACAACAATCTGTTTTCTAAGTCTAATTCTTAATATTTTTATTAAAGAATTTAAAAAGTGAAAAACTCTATGTATTTAATTCCCCCCCTCCCCTTCTACAAATCATTTACCTGTTTGCCATTAGCCTAACCGAGACCAACACGTGGTGTCAGAGCAGATTGGTTTAATCTAATAACCTGCAAAATCCCAAGCTCTACTCTGCAAAATCCCTTTGCTGGTTCATATGACATTGGCTCTGTAGCCAAACCACCAAAGTTTAATCAAAATAACTTTGCTTTGTGGAAAAGTCGTATGATACTGTTCTTGAAAGGAGTTGACAGCAGGTATCTTACCATTCTGAGTGAAGAACCTATTTCTTCCCAAAATTTGGACACGTTATGGGTCCAAGAAAATAGTTGTTAGTAAAACTCTTGAATCTTCAGATGAAGAGAAATCTGAAGCTAATAACAGATATCTGACTAAAAGTCCCAAATAATATACTGAAGATGATAAAACGTCTTGTATCCTTGGACACCAAAGTCAAATATGTTTTAGCTGTTTCTCTTCCTGAGGAAGTGTTCAATCCAGGTCAAGAGTGGTATTGGATATTCTTATGACCAAGAAGAAACTTACACTGGTTGCTCCATGCTAAAATTTGGAATGTTGAATGACTAATGTGATGTGAAACCTCCACAAAGAAAAAGCTCCTTGGACTTCCCTATCCGTATGGCCGGCCAATCCGTGACAACCCCACAACAAAGAATGAAATGCCAAGCCCTTTTCCTATGAAAGCACACGGATTCCAACCCAACTGCCCGTGATATGGTAAGAACGGAATGGAAGGGAAAAAAAGTCTCCTAAAACGGCGTAGAAGGGCAAATCTACCTAATCAAAACTCTTGTTTAGGAGCCCCTGCAAAAACAATTTCAAGCTTCCTCGCCTTCACCCTATGAGTTCAGAGCTTTTTCTCCTTGGTGTGAAACCCGAATCAGAATTACCTTCACTTTCTGGATCATCAAGGAAAAAACAACGCTTCATTTACGGGTTTTCCCCTTGACCCCTCGTCTCAGAGTGCTTTAACCTCAGAGACAAGACCTTCTGAACCTATTCCCAAGGATTGAGGGAAAATGACTAAAGACAAGTTCATTAGTCAAGTTTCCAAGAACAAGAAACTCTTTCGCTGAAGAAAAATCCTTCTTTTCCTTCAGCGAGTCAACCTTCTAAATCCAAGAAGAAGGTCCCAGATTTTTCTCAGAGACCAACTCCTCGGGTTAAGATTGACTTAACTCCATCTAAGCCTGAGAAACCAGTGGTTCCTCCCAGGTCTATGGAAAAAGGAATTCTTGGATCCGGTCCTAAAAATGTGACCTCCACTCAGCATGCTTCTAGTTCAAAACCTATTTTCAAATATAGGAAGTGCTATTACTATGGTGAGACTCCCCATATTGATAGCAAATGTCCAAATGCCACTAAAGCTGAAAAATTATTCCATGGAAAGAAAGTAGCCCAAGCTGTGAAATTAGCAAAGGGTAAACTGTCAAAGTTGGTAAAACAACTAAGTCAGAACAAACCACAAAGGATAAAGTTTCAGCTAGTACCTCCTCTAGTTCTTCTGTTATTTCTACTAACAATGCAGGGGCCATAGTGGTATGGGTACCTATGAAAAATTGATCCTCTTATTTTTGCAGAGTGCTAAATGTATCTGTTATCTTGATAGCGGATGCTCAAGGCACATGACATGCAGAAAATCTCTGCTCACTGAATATAAGGAGGAACATGGTCTATCAGTGCCCTTCGGTGGAAATGGCAACGAATACACCAGAGGTTATGGTATTCTATCCAATGGAGCAACTTTCTTCTCTCGAGTTTCATATGTTGAAGGACTAAAGCACAATTTATTGAGCGTTAGTCAACTATGTGATAAAGACTTTAAAGTTTTGTTCACCAAGACTAGGTGTGCGGTCACTGATAAAAATTACATGCTTGCTTTAAAGGCAAAAGATCAGAGAAGGTATATGTCATTAATATGGACAACACTCACTCTGACAATGTGTGCTTTCTATCAAGAGCCTCCTCTGATTTCAATTGGCTTTGGCATAAGAGACTCTCTCACCTTAACTTCAAAATGATAAATGATTTATCAAGAAAGGAACTTGTCAGAGGTCTACCTAAACATGGCTTTGCAAAGAATCTCTTTGTTCAGCGTGTGAAAAAGGTAACCTGACAAGGGCCACTTTCAGATCTAAGCAAGTATCCTCTATAACCACTCTTCTTCACTTACTCCATATGGATCTTTTTGCACCTGTCAATGTCCAGTCCATATCAGGGAAGAAATATACTCTTGTAATTGTAGATGAATATTCCAGATATACATGGGTGTTCTTTCTACGATCTAAGAGTGATACCCCTGATGAAATAATTTCTTTCATCAAGAAGATTGAGTTGCTAGACAATGTTCCAGTTTGTTCCATAAGAAGTGACCATGGTACTGAATTCAAAAAACAGTATCCTGGTTTTTTATTTTCTTTGAAGAAAAAGGCATTACTCACAATTTCTCTTCAGTAAGGACCCCTCAGCAAAATGGTGTTGCCGAGAGAAGAAACTGAACTATTATCGAAGCCGCTCGCTCAATGCTTAGCGAATCGCATCTACCAACTCAATTCGGGCTGAAGTAGTTAATACTGCTTGTTACACTCGATATCGATCTCTGATTTTAAAACGATTCAAGAAAACTGCTTATGAATTATTTCATGAGAAGACCCCCTTAATAACACATTTGCATATCTTTGGATGTAGTTGTTACATCCTGAATGACAAAGATCATTTAGCAATATTCGATCGATGGTATATTTCTTGGGTACTCCTCTGTATCCAAGGCATTCAGAGTCTTCAACAAACGAAGACAACATGTAGAAGAAACCTTCAACGTTAACTTTGATGAATCTCGTCCTTCAAGTTCTGCTCCCATCCCTGAAGAAGATGAAGAATTGAATAACTGGATGAAATCTCATTATAGGGAACCTGAATCTTATTTCAGTACACCACCTGTCACTGAAAATAATGATGATGATAGTCCTGTTCTTATCCCCACATCGCTAAATAGTAACAGTTCATCATCAGGGATGAATGTTACTCCATTAAACTAGATTCCTCCATTCAGTCCCTCTATTGGTAATTCTTTAGTGAATAACCAAGCATCTTCCTCCTCTCTAGGAAATGGAATTCCCTCAGGACCTCCTCCTGAGACAATTAGAGAAAATGAAGAACGACATGCTGAAATATTTTCATCAACTCCTGAACAGGCCGCTGAATCTTCAGTTAATCCAAATCCTCAGCTACCAACTTAAAGATGGACCCAAAGTCATCCCATCGATCAAGTAATTGGTGATCCATGTGCAGGTGTTCAAACAAGAAGAAGTATGGCTAACATATGCTTTATGTAAACATTATTTTTGTTATTGAACCTAAGAAGATCGATGAAGCTATCCTTGATCCAGATTGGATCTTTGCCATGCAAGAAGAACGCTCTGAGTTTAGAGAAACAAAGTTTGGAAGCTTGTTCCCAGACCCTCTCACAAAACCATTATAGGCACCAAATGGTTGTTTCATAACAAATTAGACGAAAACGGCATTGTAACCCGCAACAAAGCTCGACTTGTTGCTCAGGGATACAGACAAGAAGAAGGGATAGACTATGATGAAACTTTTGCCCATATCGCAAGATTGAAAGCAATCAGATTGTTCCTAGCCTTCGCTACCCACAAAAATTTCAAAGTCAATTAGATGGATGTTTGAACAACCTCCTGGCTTCGCTGATGCAAGACATCAAGGTTATGTTTATAAACTAGATAAGGCACTCTACGGATTAAAACAAGCTCCCCGTGCATGGTATGACACTCTCTCTAAATATCTTCTCGCTGAAAAGTTTATTCGTGGTAGGATTGATCAAACCCTTGTTCTTAGAAAACATAAGGGACATATAATTCTTGCTCAGATATATGTAGAGGACATTATCTTGGGTTCCACGAATCCTAAACTTTGCACTCGTTTTGCCAGGCGCATGAAAAAGGAATATAAAATAAGTATGATGAGTGAACTAACATATTTTCTTGGTCTTCAAGTAAAACAATCTGAAAAAGGCATTTTCATTTGTCAAAGTAAATATGTTAAATATGTGCTGAAGAAATTTGCTTTAACTCAGAGTTCTTCAATGAAAACTCCTATGACCCCTCCTCTGACTTTAAATAAGTACCCTGATGGTAAACTTGCTAATGTCACTGCATACAGAGGAATGATAGGATCCTTACTTTATCTAACTACTAGTAGGCCTGATATCATGTATGCCACCTGTTTATGTGCTAGATATCAATCTGAACCCAAAGAATCCCATCTTATCGCTGTAAAGCGAATGTTCAGGTATCTGAAAGGGACTCCTAATCTTGGTCTCTGATATCCCAGAGACTCAGGGTTTGATCTAATGGGTTATTCAGATAGTGATTTTCTAGGATGCAAAATTGATAGGAAGAGCACCACTAGTGGGTGTCAGGTCATTGGTGGAAAGTTGATCAGTTGGACTAGTAAAAAGCAAAATTCAGTGTCCACATCAACTGCTGAAGCTGAATGTGTTGCAGCAGGGAGTTGTTGTGCTTAAATACTTTGGATGAGAAATTAGCTTGCTGATTATGATGTTCAGCTATCAAAAATTCCTATATATTGTGACAGCACTAGTTCTATTGCAATTGCAAACAACCCTGTACTTCACTCTAAGACCAAACATATCGAAATCAAATATCATTTTATCAAAGATCACGTTATAAATGGTGAAGTTGAACTTCATTTTATTCTTATTGAATTCCAGCTCGCTGATCTTTTTACACAATCTCTTGAAGAATCAAGATTTAATATGTTAATCAGCGAACTAGGAATGTTAAACATGGAAGAGTAACTTCTTTAGCGATTAACACTTTCAGTGATTGTAAAAATGAATTTCAAACTCTCTACTTATTCGCTGAACTCTAAAAAGATATAACTCAGGTATGACCTCGAATCTCTTACGCTCTCTGAATGTCTTCCTATTCAAAGAATGAATCCTAAAAAAAAAACCCATCATTGAGAATACGTTTGTTCTTAATGATAAAAGGAATTTAAAGATAATGATTAACGTTATTGTGATAATCGTTTTATTTTTCAAAAAAGAATGACACGTCAGAATTTTTTCTGACACACCACGACCTCAACATTTCCTATCCAATCAAACCCTAGGGACGTGTAGTAGGTCAGTTTGACCTTTTCTCAAAAAGCTAAAACCGTCCTTTTGTCTTCATCTCCTTTCGTCTCATTTCTTCTACTATATAAAGTGAAATCTGTTTCCTTTTACTCTTTACGCACTCAAACTCTCAAAAAGCAAGAAAAGTTTTCAAGTTTTCAAGTTTTCAAAGTTTCCAAGAACACCAAGAGCATGCACTTATGCGTTTTTCTCCGGTCCTTTACTCTCAAAGTTTGATCTAACCCTTTTCTTTTCTAAAAACAACTAGAATGTTTCTTACTTCATCCTAAAATCTTCTATAACGTCTTGTTATACAGATTTCATCTTTAATTCTGGATTAAAATCAAAAACTCAGAAAACCTGTTCTAAGCACTTTTCTTTTTAGAACAGAAGAGCTTTTGGTTTGTTTAATCCAAAATTTTCTTCTAAACTTTCTAATACTTATTTTCGGTATATTTACTTTACCGAAATCACGAAGATATGGTCTGCTTGTTTAAAGTTTTTTTAAACATTTTTTAAAATCAGACAAATAACAAGTATTTTGACCTTGTTCATCAAAACATTTGTTTTCTTTACATTCTTCAATTGGTATCCTTTGTACCAAAATCACTCTGGTATATAAATTTTTGTATTAAGCCATGATTTTTCTATTTGGTGTGCCCATTTTTGAAACAGAAATGGCAACTCCAAGCAACGTCCTTCTCTCTGAAACAAAAGTCATTCCGGTCACAAAGTTCATCGCTGCACCGGAAGCAAGTTTTCCCCCTTACTGACATCCCCGCTGAACACGCTTACTTGAAGGATGGTGCTTGCTTTATCAAGCAATGCCCGCTGAAGTATGCCTTCGTCCAAGTACCTGTTGGAATCACTGCACACCTTAAGCAATTCTGGCATACCGTCCTCTGCACTAACGTCACCACTGATAAGGGTAGAAAGCTCCCTGCAATTCAGTTCACCACTTCTCTTGGAATTGTAGCTATCACTTCTGGAGTGATAAGGACTGCTCTCCGACTTCCAACTAAGGAAAGGAGTGAGTGATGGGCTGATCCTCCAACCACTGAAGAAATTTAGGCATTATTGGATGCCACTAACTATGTGTGGCCAGTTGATAAGGAAACGAAGCAGATCACCAAGTCCATCACAAAGGTTGAAAAGAAGTGAATACCAGCGAGATGGCAATACATATGGACGCACGTTATTCAATGCTTAAGCTCCAAGTTCGGCCCGTAGGATCAGGCAAGCAAGCCTTCCCAGAAAATGGCGGTCGCTCTCTGCACTGGCCGGAAGCTTAACTTCGTTGATTATATATTCAACGAACTACACAACTGGTTAACACCCAGAAAAGAGACAAAGCTATCGCTTTTCCCAGATTTGTTTCTATTCTCTTAGCAACTATTTATGAGGGATACCCCTCTGAGTGGAATCAATCTTTCTCTCAGATTGGGAAAAACGCCCTCGAAATAGATGAGAAAGAAGGAGATGCTCCCTATACTCCCTACATGATGCAGATCATTTAGGGTGTTGCTGCTGAAACTTCAATCCCTACCTCTCACGTAGATATTGTGCCCAAGTCAATGAAAGTCCCAATAGTGACTAACCAAGGCACCTCCTCCCCCGGCAAGCGCAAGTAACCAACTGATGGACATAAGAAGTCCATCGCTCATAAGACGGCCTCCAGGAAATTCAAGAAGAGTGCCACTCAGTCCAGCAGTCTATCTGATTTTGGCATTTTCCCTACCTCATCTACAACTTCAGCCATCCCTACAACTACGACAACAACTTCTAGTTTTGTTGCCGCTTCATCAGCTCTACCTCCCGTTTTAGTGACCTCGGTCCCTAAACTGTAATAGTCAGCCATGCTGAGGCTGTATTAGGTATCACTTGCACTGCCTTCTTATCTTCTATCTCCTTTTCTTTGGTCCTCACATCAATCCATGATTCAAGTATGGTTGTCCCCATCCCTGTTGAGATTGAGCAACGTGCTATTCCTCAGGACACTACCGTAGCATGTAACATCCCTGAGAGTAATCCTTTAGATACTCTCAAGGCACCCATGTGTAAACACTTTACCTACCCACTTCTGTTTGCAAAGCCATAATTTTTTTTGCTCGTCTTTCTTTGTTATCTACAGGTGTCCTACACCGTTATTTACTTCAACAACTGCCGTCACCTCCACCACTACTCAGATCAGCAGACCCACTTCATCTAAGGTACACAAAGCTTCTTATCTCAAGGATGTAAAGAAGGAGAAAGTTCTTCTCAAACTTCCTTCTATCCTTGTGGATATACCCAATATCTCTCTGCCTCCTCCTTCATTCCCAAAGATTGATCACCTTGTGAATGAATGTGCTCTCACAAGGCACCGGGCAGACACACTGTGGCTAGCCTCAGAGAAGATCTTCAAGCAGGTGGTTGGGTCCCTGGCATGAAAGTTGTTGATCATAACTCCTCTCAGTGATTTGAATATGATTCATTTATATACTCAGTGAAAATCCCATTTAGAGACTCAAGTTCATTTCAGCGATAGCATACGCTGATTGCCATTAGCAATCGCTGAAATCTCAGGAACCTTAAGTCTATCTCTGAAGACCCAAAGATCAACTATCACACCAGAATAACATTCAGCGAAAGTCGAAGACCAAGCTGAAGAAAGAGATAATCAGCTAGTGATCTGAAGCGGTTCAGTGATAGCAAAGATTATCTAAATCAGTGTGAAGTCTCAGCGACACTTTGAAAGTTCATCCTTGAAGTTTCAAGCTCAGTGATCAAGTGAAGACTTCAAACAAGATTAAAGTTGATCTTATCCTCGATGCACAAAAGTCAAAACCTTATACTATGTCAGAATAGGACGTACGGCTTGTCTCTTATGTCCCCATCAAATCTAATATGGTACTGTTCATATTCGGCCAAAGTATGGCTGGCTTTTTGGACAAAGGACAAGCTTCCTATAAAAGCTTGACACGTGGCAAAATACCATTTGTCTTGCATGATATGCAAACGGGTATAAATAGGATGAAGATATCTCCTTCATCCTCATGCATGCTACTTTCTCTCCTTGAACCTCTGCTTCATTTCTTTCTAATTTCTTGTGCATCAAATCTGTGTGTTTCTTAAGTTACAATAGAATAGGTTATTTAACTCGTTCTAATTCCGCTTGTAACTGTAAATTTGTTTATTTAATATAAACTTATTTAAAAACGTAAAATCTATCTGTTTGTATTCAACCCCCCCTTCTACAAACTGTTTCCATATTCATTGAACTCTTGTAGACTCCTTTGGGACCCAAGTATCAGAGCAGTGTTTTCTTTCTTAAATCTTTAAAATACCTATTTCTTAAAAAAATATTTTAAAATGACAAACACGAATACAAACTATATCGACAATGGATGCCAAACCACCTAGGTTTAGCCGTGATAATTCCCAATGTGGAAGGAAAGAATGACTCTCTTCCTAGAAGGGTCAGATCCTAAGATCCCTTACTATATTTAGAATGGACCATTTGTTCCTACAGCTCTCTTTCCTGTTGTTCCTGTTGTTGGTAACACATAGGCAATCCCTGAAAGACGGATTATCAAAACTTCAGATGGAAGGAGTGATGATGACAAAAAGGAAGTAGCTATATATGCTAAGGCTAGATCTATTATAGCCATGTCTTTACCAGATGAGGTCTATCATTCCGTGATGAAGATGAGAACCTCTAAGGCTGTTGTATGGGATACTCTTTGTATCCAATATGAAGGAACTAATGAAGTTCAAGTCACTAGATGAATAAACTTAGTAAGACAATACGAAAGCTTTATGCACTCTAAAGGTGAATCTCTCTATCAAATTCATCAATGATTTAATTGTCTGTTGATTGACATGAAAACAGTCAACAGAGAATATTCAAACGCTGAAATCCTGACAAAATTCATGGAGGCACTTGCTGAGCAATGGGGAGTGTACACTACATGTTTAAAACTGTCAAAGAATCTTGAAACTCTATCTCTGAGCGCCTTATATGGCATGCTTCTTAATGAAGAACAATCTCAGGTTTTAAGTAAAAACCTCAATAATGAACTTAAAGGTGTCAAAAGTACTTCTTTGGCATTAGTAAGTTCAGAGGCCGAATCTTCAAAACAAGTCTCTTCTTCCATTACTTCAATCACTGAATTAGCTCAAATTGATTTAGAAGAACTCACTAATGCTGACATCACTGACTTTGATAATTCTCTAGCTCTCTTAACCAATAACTTTAAAAGATTTGCTAGAAAGAGTAACTTTTGAAAGCCTTCTGCTCTTGCTGACTCTGAGAAGTCAAAGACTGCAACCGCTGATAAAGCATCCTCAATATGCTTTAATTGTCAGCGAAGAGGTCACTTCGCTAATGAGTGCAGATCAAAGAAAGTAGCAGCTCCCACACCTTCCCAGAATTCTGAAAAGAAAGATAAATACTCTAAATTCAAAAGCAAATACAGAGATTTGAAGAAAAGCAAGCAAAAAGGCAAAGGTCTGATTGCTGAAGAAGTAGACTGGGATGACGAAGATGACTGGGCTAAGTCATCTGATGAGTCAGGCTCAGATGAAGAAGATCTTGCCTTCCTATGTCTGATGTCAAGAATCGAAGAAGCTGAAGAAGTCTCTGAGACAGCTTCCTCTGAGTTCCCTTCAACTCAGAGTGCTAAAGGTATCTGGTATCTAGATAGTGGATGCTCAAGGCACATGACAGGCAGAAAATCTCTGCTCTCTGACTACGAAGAAGAAGCTGGTCCCTCAGTGACCTTTGGTGGAAATGGCAAAGGATACACTAAAGGCTATGGAATTCTATCCAATGGAGCAACATCCTTCAGTCGGGTTGCTTATGTTGAAGGGCTAAAGCACAATCTTTTAAGTGTTAGTCAGCTTTGTGACAAAGACTTCAAAGTTCTATTTCTGAAAAATAGATGTGTTGTCACTGACAGTAATGACAAACTTGCCTTAACAGGCAAAATAATTGAAAACATTTATGTCATTAATATGAATAGCTCTCACTCTGAGAGCATGTGCTTCATATCCAGAGCGTCATCTGATATAAACTGGTTGTGGCATAAACGGCTCTCTCATCTAAACTTTAAGATGATTATGAATTGTCTCAAAAAGACCTTGTCAGGGATCTTCCAAAACATACATTTGCAAAGGAATCTCTTTGGTCAGCATGTGAAAAAGGAAAACTGACCAAAGCCTCTTTCAGATCTAAACAAGTTTCATCAGTGACCTCTCCAATCTCTGTCTGGAAAGAAGTATACTCTTGTGATAGTTGATGAATATTCCAGATATACTTGGGTATTTTTTCTTCGATCCAAAAGTGATACACCTGGTGTAATTATCTCTTTCATCAAAAGAATGGAAGTTCTAAACAACCTAGTTGTTCGTTCATATGAAGTGATCATGGTACTGAATTCAAAAACAGCACCCTGATTGACTTCTTTGAAGAAAAAGGAATCTCTCACAACTTTCCTTAAGTGAGAACCCCTTAGCAGAACATTGTTGCTGAATGAAGAAACCGAACGATCATTGAGGCAGCTCGCTCAATGCTCAGCGAATCACATCTTCCTACTCAATTATGGGCCGAAGCAGTGAACACAACATGCTTTACTCAAAATCGATCCCTGGTTGTTAAGCGGTTCAAGAAAACCTCCTATGAACTTCTTCATGGAAGAAAACCCTCTCTGAAATATTTACACATCTTTGGGTGTAAATGTTATATTCTAAATGACAGAGATCATTTAGGAAAGTTTGATCCTAAAGCTGACGATGGGATTTTTCTTGGATTCTATTTAGTGTCTAAATCCTTCAGAATCTTCAACAAGAGAAGACAACATTTTGAAGAATCTATGCACGTCAACTTTGACAAATCACATCCAATCAACACTGCTCCTATCCCTGAAGAAGATGAGGAGCTAAATGAATGGATGAGATCTCATTATGGATAACCTGAAACTTATTTCAGCAGTCAACCAAATGCTGAAACGAATGATGACTGTCTCCCTGATTTTCCTATTCCTAATACTGATTCATCCTCAGGGATCAATGTCACTCCTCTTAATCTGATTCATCAATCTGATACTTCTCAAGGAAACTCTTCAGTGAACAACCAAGCTTCATCCTCATCTCCAGAATTGATCTTAAATGATGAAGTCCCTGTTGCTGAACCAACAACTAGTATTCCTGAAAGAGAAAAAGTTGCTGAATCCATCGTTGATCAATCTCCTCAACCTCCCGCTCACAGTCGGACTGCAAGTCATCCAATATATCAGATTATTGGTGATCCTAATGCAGGTATCAAAACTCGTAGAGGTTCAGGTAATATCTGTCTTTATGTAAATTTCATTTCCCTCTCTGAACCTAAAAAGACCGATCAAACTATATCTGATCCTAGCTGGGTCTCTGCCATGCAAGAAGAACTCTCTGAATTTCAAAGAAACAACGTTTGGAACCTTGTCCCTCGTCCATCTGGAAAAACAGTGATAGGAACTAAATGGGTCTTTAGAAATAAGCTAGATGAAAAAGGCACTGTAATTCAAAATAAGGCTAGACTTGTTGCTCAGGGTTACAGATAGGAAGAAGAAATTGACTATGATGAGACCTTTGCTCCTGTAGCTAGACTAGAAGCCATAAGACTCTTCTTAGCTTATGCTGCCCATAAATAATTCAAAGTTTTTCAAATGGATGTTAAAAGTGCTGTTTTAAATGGAAAACTCAGCGAGGAAGTTTATGTTGAACAACCTCCTGGTTTCGCTGACCCTAGTCACCCTGGTTACGTTTTCAAACTTAAAAAGGCTCTCTATGGGTTAAAACAGGCTCCTAGAGCTTGGTATGATACCCTCTCTAAATTTCTCCTTAAAGAAAAACTTACTCGTGGAAAAATTGATCAAACTCTGTTTTTAAGAAAACATAAAGGTCATACTATTCTTGTCCAAATTTATGTCGATGATATTTTATTTGGCTCCACAAGACTCAAACTCTGTACTCGTTTTGCAAATCAAATGAAAAAAGAATATAAAATGAGTTTGATAGGTGAACTAACATATTTCCTAGGGTTAGAGATTAAGCACTCTGACAAAGGTATCTTTATTTGCCAAAATAAATATGTTAAGGACATGCTGAACAAATTTGATATGAATCAATGCTTAACATGAAGACTCCCATGGCACCTCCTCTGACGTTGAACAAGGACTCTGATGGAAAACCTGTCAATGTCACTGTCTATCGTGGGATGATCGGATCTCTGCTATATCTTACAGCGAGTCGACCCGATATCATGTACTCTACCTGTCTCTGTGCTAGATATCAATCCGAACCCAAGGAATCTCATCTCATCGCTGTAAAGAGAATCTTCAGATACCTGAAAGGAACTCCTAATCTGGGTCTTTGGTATCCCAACGGCTCAGGGTTCGATTTAATCGGATACTCTGATAGTGATTTTGCAGGTTGCAAAATTGACAGAAAGAGCACCACTGGTGGGTGTCAGCTATTGGGTGGTAAGTTGGTTAGTTGGACTAGTAAAAAGAAAAACTCTGTGTCCACCTCCACCGCTGAAGCTGAACAGGTTGCCGCTGGTAGCTATTGTGTTCAAATCCTTTGGATGAGAAATCAACTCAGGAATTATGAACTTAGTCTTTCTAAGATCCCAATATATTGTGATAGTACAAGTGCTATTGTAAACAATCCGGTTCTTCACTCTAAAACCAAGCACATTGAGATTCGATATCACTTTATCAGAGATCATGTGATAAACGGTGAAGTAGAACTTCATTTCGTGCCAACTGAATATCAGCTAGCTGATTTATTCACAAAGCCTCTTGATGAAACTAGATTTAATCTACTCATAAGTGAGCTTGGTATGTTAAATGCTGAATAACTTCTCCCTTCCCTGAACTCTGATTCAGTGATACTTGACTTTTCGCAGGTATGACTTCTTATCTCCACTCTCTGAATGTTTCTTTTCAGAGAGTATGTTTTCAAAACAAAAACCAATCAGTAACAAACGTTTATTGTCCATTGATGAGGATTTAAGGATAATGATTAACATTTATTTATTAAATGATAATCAAATATTTTCTTTTCAAATAAGAAAAGGACACGTCAGACCTTTACCTGACACACGACGGACCACGACATTTCCTTTCTACTCCTTTCTAGGGACGTGCGCAGGTCATCATTTCTTTTTCTAAAAGCTAAACCGTTGTTTAGTTATCCGTTTCTCTCTCATCTTGCTATTTAAGCAAAATTCTTTTTCATTCCATTCCTTACGCGCTCATATTACTCTAAAAAGCAAGAACCTTCTCTCGACCTTCAAGCATTCTTCAAGAACACCAAGAACACGCACTTATGCGTTATTCTTAACAGTATTCAGTTTCAAGGTTTGATCTAACCCTCTTTTCCTCCTGTGTGTAAAACACGATGATGAAACCTTCTTTTCATCTCTTCTTATGATTCTGCTTAACAAATAACTTTACCCTTTTAATTAATGAGTTAAAAAGATCCAAAGTTTTTTTTTGTACCAAAACCTGTTCTGGGTTCAAACTTAGAACAGAAGATCAAACTATTGGTCTTTTCTTGATCAACAAGTTTTTTTAAAAAAATATCGTATAAAAAGAAAACAAAACTAGTCTATTTTGTGTTAAAAACAAAAGTATTTTGGTCTTTGTTCATCAAAATACTTGTTTTTCTTCTACACATTTTGGTAATTCTTGTACCAAAACCTGCTCTAGTTTATTACTCTTGTATTAAACCATGATTTTCTTCTTTGGTGTTCTAATATTTGAAACAGAAATGGCATCATCAAGCACCACCATGATCGAGAAGGCGCCTGCAAGCAATTTCAGCATGGAACAGGCTACTTTCAAGGCCTGCAACTACCTGGCACTAGTCGACATTCTAGCTGACAAAGCCTACTTCAATGATGGAGCTACCTTCATCAAAGTGTGTCCTCTGATATACGCTTTTGTACACAACCCTGTAGGAATCATTGCACACCTACAGGCTCTCTGGTACTCTGCTCAGTGTACTACCGTCACTACGGACAAAGGCAAGAAGATCCCTGCAATTGGCTTCTCTATCCCTTCTCTGGGATATTTCTCCTTCACTGCCGGCTTCCTAAGGCATGCTCTCCACCTTCCCTCCAAGCTGAAGACAGAATCTTGGGCCCCTGAGCCCACAGTCGAGCAGATTGACTCCTTCTTGGACTCAATCAGTTACGTCTAGGAGAACCCTGAGCACAAGACGGTGGGTTCTAAGATGGAAAAGAAGAGGCTCCCTGCTCGCTGGCAATACCTCTTCACCCAGGTCATTCAATGCCAGAGCTCCAAGACTGGTTCTCATGACCAGGCGAGCAAGCATTTCCAGGACATCGGATTTGTTCCCTGTACAGGGTACAAGCTGAACTACGCTGACTACATCTTTAGCGACATGTACAACAGGGTAAATGCAGCGAAGAGGAATCAATTCATTCCTTATCCAAGATTTTTCTCTACTATCTTGGAGTTTGCTTTCAAGGAGGAGTACCCCACTGTTGGAAACCAAAGCATCTCTTTGGTGGGGAAGAAATCTCTGGAGCTAGAGATTCATCCAGATGATTCCCCCTACACTACTCACATGCTGCGACTTATAGCAGCCGCTGATCCTGTGCCTACCTCACTGCCAAACCCATCAGTGAGTGCCCCCGGCACAACCATTCCCCCCAAGCGAAAGGAACCAACCGATGGCCACAAAAATACCATCGCCTAAAAACCCCCTGCAAAGAAATCCAAGAAGGCAGTCTCTCAAAAGACTGGCCTCTCTACTTCCGGCATACTACCAACGTCTCTGTCAACCTCTGCTACGACAACGGCATCTGAGTTCGTTGTCGCTTCTTCAGCGCTACCCCCACTTTCAGCGAGTCCGGTCACTGAAGGTATTAGAGTCAGCTCCGCTGAAGCTGCACCAGGTAATACTATCACTGCCTTCTCTTCTTTTTCTACCCCTTCTTCTTTGGTCCTCACATCAATACATGATTCAAAGATAGTTGCCCCTATCTCTGATGATATTGAAATGCACGTTATTCAAACTTCAGCTTTGTTTCAACAATCTGAACTTTGGAAAGCCAGTAACACAGGGCCTCAGCATACCTCTCACAGGCATGCTCAGACACAGGCAAAGGATCCTCAGGACATTGCCGTTGCACTTGCTGCACCTAAGAGTAATCCTCAGGATACTCTTAGGTTACATACCATGTCTTTGGATCATCCTTCTTATAACCCAGAGCTCTTCTTTGCTGCTCTGTCTATGTTGTCACCAGGTACGGCTCCACAGACGTCAGCAACCACCATCTTCACTCAGCTTGCTTCTCCAAGAAACAAAGGAAAGGATGCCTAGCACCCAATGTCCCCTGAAGACGCACGAAGGGTCAAACAAGAGAAGACAGCTGCCAAGCTTCCTCCCTTTTCAGTGGAGATTCCGAAAATCACTCATCCACACCCTACCTTCTCTGCCATTGACTTTCTTGTCAATGAATGTGCTCAAACCAGGGCTAGGGTGGATAATATTCAACACTTTGCTGAATATATCTTCCAGACGGTCGCTGGAACACCTGGAATGAAGACCACGCTGAACAATATCTTCGTCGACATCCAGGGCCTCAAGGCTGATACCTGGAGCAACTCTCAGGCCATCGATGCAGTTGCCTCTGTCCTCAAAGCCCAAGCCCTAGTGCTTGAGTTTATTCAAAAGACTCAAGCTGATATTACGGATAAGCTTACCAGAATATCTGATGCTGGCCCCTCCTTCACCTCTGACGACAGGAAGACCCTGAGCGATGTTCTAACGAATCAGTCCCTGCACTCTAACTCGCTCAGGGATATTGGGTCAAATTTCAAGACCACAGTTGTGCACGTCCTCCCCGCTGACAACATCGAGGGGAAGATATGTGCAAAGGAGATCGCTGATGAGATAATCGGTCAGGACAATGAACGCATGCCAGGCACACCGATATCTCCCTACATCCTTCGGCAATAACCCTTAGTCGTCGCTGATGATGATGAAGACGATGAGGAAGAAGAATATGATGATGATGAAGAGGATGAAACAATTCCCATCTATAAGTGGATTGATGATGATGATGATGATGATGATGACATCCCTCCAGGTGCCCTAGAGCACTTAACATATCTTCCAAGTTTTGAATAGTCCTTTAGAATTGACCGTCAGTTTGTGGATGATATGCGGTGCTTATATTCAATCGGGTTCCCCAAGCATTTTGAAATTCGGTCCAAAATCGTGAAGTGAATCTTGGATCTCTATCAGAAACAATAGAAACAGGAGCACCATGCAATCTAACAATTTTGCGGTTGAAGAGATCGGAAAGTTTACTAATAGAATCTGTCTCTTTAATCGGAAGGAAATGTGCCAATTTCGTAAGTCGATCGACAATAACCCATATAGCATTATTCTTCCGAGAAGGCCTCGGCAAACCAGTTAAGAAATCCATAATGATATCCTCCCATTTCCAGACAGGAATATCCAACGGATGTAATAATCCACCGGCTCTTTGATGTTCAATTTGACCTTCTGACAAGTTAGGCATTTAGCAACAAACTCAGCCACGTCTCTTTTCATCCCGTTCCACCAAAAATGTTGTTTTGAATCATGATACATCTTTGTGGAACCTGGGTGAATAGAAAATGGAGAATTATGAGCCTCAACCAAGATCGCTTCCTTCAACTCTTGTACCTTCGGAACACACAATCTGTCCTGAAACCACAACACGCCCTTATCATCGACACGGAAATTGGTTTCAGAATCACCTTGGATCTGTTGTTGTATTGCCCAAAGCTCACCATCATATTGTTGAGCTTCTTTGATTTTTGAAATGAGAGTCGGTTCAACAATAAAGTTAGCTAGCACCCCATTTCCGACTCGACGACATAGTTCAACTCACATTCTTTCCAAATCCTCCACTATTTGGGGTTGAACGTAAAATCATGATACAGATCCAACACCTTTCCGACTAAGAGCATCAGCCACAAGATTCGCTCTTCCAGGGTGATACTGTATTCGAACATCATAGTCCTTTAACAAGTCAAGCCATCGACGCTGCCTCATTTCAGTTCTTTTTGTGTGAAAATATATTTCAGGCTTTTGTGATCGGTGAACATGTCACATGTTTCACCGTACTAGTAATGCTGCCAAATCTTTAAAGCGAATATAACTGCAGCTAGCTCCAAATCGTGCGTTGGGTAGTTAACTTCATATGGCTTGAGTTGACGTGAAGCATAAGCTATAACACGTCCATTCTGCATTAATACACATCCCAATCCGGATTTTGAAGCATCGCTGTAAACTTGATACCCTCCTGAACTAGATGGCAAGGTAAGTACCGGTGTAGTTATGAGTCGCCGCTTTAATTATTCAAAACTCCTGTCTTGTTCGTCACCCCATACAAACTTTACCCCTTTTCGGAGGAGTTTAGTCAACGGAAATGCGATCCTGGAAAAAATTTCAACAAAACGTCATTAATAACCAGCTAAACCGAGAAATGCACGTACCTTAGAAACATTCATTGGTTTTACCCAATTGGTAACGGCTTCAACCTTAGCTGGATCAACTTGAATGCCATTTGCTGAGATAACGTGGCCCAAGAACGCCACTTGATCTAGCCAGAAATCACACTTCGACAGTGTGGCATATAATGTTTTCTTCCGAAGTGTATCCAAAACTAATCGGAGATGTGTTTCATGTTCAGACTTTGAATTTGAATAAACAAGAATATCATCAATAAAGACAATCAAAAAATCGTCCAAATATTTCTTGAATACTCTATTCATCATATCCATGAAGATTGTTGGAGCATTTGTCAACCCGAATGGCATAACTATAAACTCATAGTGACCGTATCGAGTTCGAAATGCAGTCTTCGGTATATCTGAATCCTTGATTCTGAGCTGATAATAACATGATCTCAAATCAATCTTTGAGAAACGACTGGCACCCTGTAACTGATCAAACAAATCATCGATCATGGGTAAAGGGTACTTGAATAGTGAGACGATTCAATTCGTGGTAGTCGATACATAGTCTCATGGAACCATCCTTCTTCTTATCAAAGAGTACAGGAGCGCCCATGGTGACACGCTGGGTCGGATGTAACCTTTGTTTGATAGATCTTGCAGTTGTTCCTTCAGTTCATTTAGCTCAGACGGAGCCATACGATATGGAGCTTTTGAAACTAGGCCAGCTCCTGGAATAAGATCAATTAAAAATTCAACTTCCCCTTCAGGTGGTAGTCCGGGAAGTTCATCTGGGAAGACATCAGAAAATTCTTTCACAATTGGAATATCTTCCAATTTAGGACTTGCTTTAGAAACATCCTAGACTGCGGCTAGAAACACTACACACCCACTATCCATTAGTTTATGAGCTTTTAAAGCAGATATGACACAGATAGATTTGTGAGGAGGAATGCCTTGAACAACATGTTCAGGCTTGGTGACATCACCAAATATAACCTTTTTGGCTTCACAATCAATTGTGACTTGATGTTTGGCCAACCAATTTATATCGGGTATGAGATCAAAATCTCTCATTCTCATTGGAAGTAGAATGGCTATCCAAACTTTGTCCCCAATCAATAATGGACAATCACCATATTCATCATTAACATATTCTGTGTATCCCGTTGGGGTTGCAATAGTAAAGAATTCATTTAATGGCCGTTCATACGGCTTGAGATATTTCACAAAATTTTCTGACACAATGGAGTGAGTAGCTCCAGTGTCGAATAACGCATACAAATGTTTATCATTAATATGAACAGTGGCAGAAACCATACCATCGGTAGTTTGATCCGCTGATAGCGCGAAGACTCGCACGCTTGCAGTGGTTTGCTTTCCTTTGTCTTTCGATCCCGATCTACCACTTTGACTCTGTTTACAGTCTTTAGATCTATGACCTTGTTGGCCACAAGTAAAACATGCACCCGTCATTTTAAGACACGGTCCTGGCCTGTGAACTTTACCACAGTCTTTACATAGGGTAGGGAAAGTGAAGCTTCCTGTATTTGTTGTCGCTCTAGAAGATAAGGAAGGTCGTGGACTTCCTTGTTTCCGTTGACCTGCAAATGTATTGTTTTGGCGGGTAGCTACCTGTCCACTCTGACTTCCGGAGGATGAATATCGGCTCTTTTTCTTAGAATCACCCTTAGTAGCTAGAAAGTCAATCCTGTCAAGATCGATGTCTCTGGTTGTGTTAATAATATGAGATAACTCTGTAAATCTTTGCCCCATCAACTTTGAACGATACTTATTTTGTAAGGCCCATTTAAACTTTTGAATTTGATTAACCTCGGTACTGGAAAGTGGTCCGGCAAAGGTGACTAATCGAAGAAATCCGGCCACAACATCTGTCATATACTCATCCTCGTGTTGTTTTATCGTAGCAAAGTCCCGAATAAATGATTCCCGATCGGCTTCAGTAAAATATTGTTGTAGAAATGCATCTCTAAACTGAATCCACGTAAGATTTTCCACAACTATATTACCTCCTCGAGCTTGCTTCCAAGATTGCCACCACTGATTGGCGTCACCCTCTAGTTTGTATGCAGCCAATCTAACTTGAATGTTATTGGGACATTCTAGTACTTCAAATATCTTCTCAAGGTGTTTAATCCAATGCTCGACCTCAATAGGATCCGCAGCTGATGAGAACTATTGTGGCTTCTATTTATGGAACTTTTCTAACCACTAGTGTAGGGTTAGTTGAGTCCCAATTGTAGCAGTAGCGATACCTGTAAGACCAGTGCCTACTGCATTATTAGGAGTCAGTCTCACTAGCTTGACGAACAACTTCAACAACTTGCTGTTGGTTCCAGATTCTCTACTTCAAAGATCAATCGATAAATTCATACAACAGAGTATAAGCGGAAGCAATTAATATCGAATAATCAACAGTAATAAGAACAATCAAAGATTGAGGAACAGATTAACTTGTAATATAACCTGAATCACGATTACAAATACTTGGAATGACGCACAATATGTTCTTCAATCTTGCAATTAGATCGACAACTTTTACATTAGAGAAAAGATCTATTTATACAAATAGCAGAATGTAAAAGTCAATATCCTAACCTATTACAAACTGACACGTGTGAGATGGGAGCGTGTAACAAACTTATCAGTTGCAAAAAGTAGACATGCTGGATGTATGTGCCACGTCATATTCTTCATCTTATGGTTCATACTTTCAAATATGTAACAATCTCCCCCTAATTATGAAACCAGAAGAGTGAAGTCTGTTTAGAAAGGAGCGACTTCAGAGACATTCTTTCCAATCTTATTTATGACCTCTCTAATTGATAATAAATTTGAAAGCCTGTTGATCATCTTTTCAAGAACCTCTAGATTATGATTGTTGATATCAACAGAGATGAAACTTTTTGCAATGTAAACGACCTCTGATGAGTATTTATGTGCCTCTTTGATTCTGAAGAAACTTTTTCTGTCTGGCCTTTTGAAAATCACCCCTTCCTCTAGGTTAATCAATACTTTGCCGATTCTCATATTGTTGATGCCTTCTAGATCTTCATTGGGAGCAGACATGGCTAGGTTATCAACACTGTAATTGATCCCTATTTGAAAATCTACATGTCTCTTGTATCTGATGTAGGACTTCATGCATTGAATGATTCGAGAATAAGAAATTCGATCTTGATCATCACTTCTTTTAGTCATTTGAGTCTTCATGAATTTCTCCAGAAAGATAAGATCAGAGGGAAAGATAGACAATAGATCATTATCACAGAAGTAATAAGTCTTATTGTCTTCTCTGATAACTTCATAAATTGTGTACCATATCTCTGTATCTTCAAATGGTGAATGTTTTATCGCAGAGATCCGTTTGATAGGTACAGAAGTATAAACGTCCTTTCTTGCTTGTCTGTGTGCCATGTATTTGTCTTTTACAGTATCACTTACATTGTAGGCGTTTGAGAAGTTGGGCAACATGAGATAGATCTTCTGGTCTATAGGAGCATACATGTACCTTTTTGTGGTTTCCAGAATTGGAAGATCAATTCTTCCAAGTCTCTGCAGTTTTTCTCTATTCTCAGCTGCTCGACTTGATGATCCTTCAACATTTGCCTTTATAGCTTTTTCTCTTTCCATTTCTGCTTGTGCTTTTGCTGCTTCTGCAGAGGCTTTTTCTGCTTCAGCTTTTGCTCTGATTTCAGCTTCTATTCGTTATCTTCTCTTCTTTTGTTCAAGGCTTCAACTTTAGCCTTTGATGCCTCAGCTTTGGCTCTAGCTTCCTTTTCTTTGGCTATTTCTGCTTTAGTGGATGAAGAGTACGGTGTTTTTCTTGTGTTGCCGACTACCTCTAGAATAAATGTTGCTATCTCTGGATCTTTTGGAAGAGGACCTGAATGAGTAGCTAACGGAGTTGGAGTAAGAGGAGTTTGTGTTGATGAAGGTTGAGCAGAAGAGGTTTGCTTGGAAGAAGGTGGTGGTTGTTTGTCAGAAAGAGTAGATGTAGTTGGATTGGAGCTTTCAGCGTTTGTGGTAGATTTGGCTTTCTTGGCTTCTGGTTCTTTCTCCCCCTTCTGAGAATCAGGACCCTGATCCTTAGACCTTTGTCATTTAAGCTCAGCTTTTCTGCAAGATCGTTCTTCCTTTGCCTTTTTCTTGGCATTGAAGGTATCAAAGATAGAGCTTACCAGAGTTGTAAGTTGAGAAAGAGTGGTTTCCATGGAAGAGAGCCTTTGATCAACATTTGAGATCGTAGCCTTGGATGCAAACTTGGAAGATATAGCATTTATTCTGTCAATCATGGCCTTTTGAAAAGTACCCATGTCTAACTTCTTAACCAGAGTGGTGCCATTAGGATCGTCAGAAGGAGTGACAGCTTTGATAATCTTGTTTAAATCAGCTACCAGAGAGCTATATTCGGCCACAGAAATTGTAACTTCTGAAGTTGGGAGAGAGTCAGGGATATGGAAGATTGCATCAGCATTGGCGTTGATCCTTTCATTTAGAAGTTTGAACTGATCATCAAGATACTTCTTCTGGGTTTCTGAATTATCAGAGAGAACTGTTTGAAGGGCTTGGAGAGTAGCAGCTTGACTTGCTTGTTCAGCTTTGATGCTCAGAAGAAGAGAGTGATTATTGGAGATGGATAATTTTAGATCTTCCATAGATCTCTGAATCTTATCAGCAAATGCCTGGAACGCTGCAATTGTGACAAACTCAGAAGGTGTAACCGGTGTATCTCCAACACATGGAGCCACTTGTCTCTCGCGTTCAGAGAGGCCCTCATTCACACTTGTGTTGACGTTGAGTGTGGAGGGACTTCCAACCTGTCTTCGAGGGCTGTGATTAACAGGCACCTCTTCGGTTGTTCTGATTGTCTCAAAAGAGTCCTCATCATCAGAGGATGAGGTGCTGAAGACAATGTGCTTACCATGATGAAGTGTAAACACTCCGGTAAGTGGTGCGTCCTGTGGCTGTAACCCCTCTGATGGGATTTCCTCAGCCTCTAAACTATCAGAAGATATGGACTTATCTTCTGAGTTTTCTAAGACAGTGTCGGTTACAAAGACATCGACATTATGTATGGAAAGAGGCGAGTTCTGGGGCAATGGAACTCTTATATTTTCCTCATCATCTTGTTGAGAGGATGATGAAGAGGAGGTGTCCCCGGTAGTGCTTGTTTCAGAGGATTGAAAAGTATCCTCTGAATGGATGGTTTCTAGGTGGTTTGGACTGGGTCGTCCTTGGTCAATGAGTGTAGATATTATAGTATCTACCTCAACAAATGAAGTTACCCTTTGGGATGTAGGAGAGATTCTCTCAATTGTGTCTCGATGGACATCTTCAGTACCCTCTTTTAGCAAGAGGTCGGCATGGGTAGAACCACTCGGATGGTCACTCATATTACTCTCAGCCTCGGCCTCACTTGACCCCTCACTTCCTAAAACTGGCTCTAAATGCTCTGGGTAGAAATTCTATGTTCTGAGAAAATCATAGAGCTTCTATAAGATTGGAGATAAGAAGAGCTAGATGGAATTAGGTTTAGCATGTACCTGGAAAGCTCTCTTGGAGAGGGATAGCCGTTGCGGTCGATGGTTGGTCGATGAGAGCTCATTGAAGCAATTTTGCAGAAAGGTTGAACTAATGGGGCCTTGAGTGCACCAATTGCAGGGTAGGTAACCAGGGATAAGAATCGTGGAAGCATTAAGGCTGGGAGAGGTTTTCCTTGGGTTTGATGAGTTACTTTAGTGTACACAGCAGCTTTAATTTCTTGAAAAATGAGGCTTGCGTAGTCCAAAGGACGATTAAAATACATACCATACATGATGGTCAGTATGTTTCTGCTTGCTTGATCGAGGGACCCAATTTTACATGTGAGCCTCTTGTTCAGGATGGAGACGAGAAGATTCCACATTGGGGGTAACTGCTTTCTCTTAAATTCAGATAGTTTAGTTAGGGGTTCATTGTAGCCAAGAAAAAGAATGAAGGATAGCTTCAGCAGATGGGTTCGATCCTAGGGCTGGATTTGGCACAAAATCACCATCAATTTGCACCTGTGATGGGGATAAATGAAAATACTTGGCTAATTTTTTCTTGGTGATTGGTATCTCCACAGCATTTTCAGGTTGATCTAGATGGCTGAAGTTGCCAAGCAAAGTTTCATCATCACGAATGTACATTGATTGCCAAACTTCCTGAGCATAAATTTTAGGAACATTTGGGTTTGTCAGAGTTAGGGCTCGGTTTAGAGGATGCTTTTGGAGAAATTCAACCATGATTCTGAACTCGGACTGGTAGGTGTTAGGATCAAGAAGAACCTGCATATTGTGTGCTTTCAATGGCAGTCTGACAAACGGAGCACTATCTGCAGTGGAATCGACGAGACGACCTTCATCATCGTTAAGAATTGGATTTGCAAGATGAGAAGCCATTGATGAGAGTTGGTGAAGTTGATGAGCAAATTCGTGACTAGGAGAGTTTGAGCAGTAACAGTGGTAAGGAAGAAGATGGGTTTCTGAAATTTGGGGATTTTATATGAGACCGATTTGGAATTGGAAGAGGTTTAAGTTTTGGGAGTAGGAGAAAACGGTTCAGGAGGGATGATGTAAGCACGGAGGCGTGGATACATGCAGTCACACGATGGGTGACACGTGGAAAGTAGGAAGGTGAGCTAGCGATGATTAGGACACGATATTTGAGATAAAAACTGAAGGGTTATCGGCTTAAAATTGGATGATTATTCCGTAAGTAAATAAAAAGAAATATAAAACAAATTGTTAAGTAGTCAAAAAAATAGTTGATTAAAAACAATTTGAAATATATAAATCTGTTTATTTAGATTTAAAATCAGTCATTCGGTAAATAGAAAAATGTTTGTGAACCAAATGAAAGTTTGATTTTTCATGAAAAGAAAATAATAAGAAAAACTAAAATTGAATATATATATTTTAAATAACCTTGACGGCAAGAGTTAATAAAATGTATATGTTCAATAAAAAAATTTAGAATATTTTGATTCATAGAAAAATATTTTGAAAAACATGTCAACTTTGAATCAACATCTAAGATAAGTTTAAAATGAATCATAAAAATTCTGAGAGACCTTGACGGCAAGAGAAACACAGAATAAGAAGATTCAGAAGAAACTTAGGTGGACGAGAAATTCAGAAGACAAACCAACCAAATAAGTAGACTTTGAACTCTTCCAGGTATGATACTCCCCCTTGAATGATAAAATCCCCCCTGAGAGGTGAACTCCCCCTTGAATGATAAACTCCCCTTTTGCTTTTCAGGAATTTGCTCCTTTCTAGTATTACTTGGATGAAAAGGAATAAAGAGCGCAAGAAACAAAATAAAACTTACACCAGAGGCGATCAGAGGTCTCTGAATGCTTCTGGATGAAATCCAGAAACGATCAGAGGTCTCTGATAAATGCTAAGAATAAGATTTACATATTTATCATTCCCAACTTGCTGATTAAAAAATTAAAACGCTTCTCATCCAGAGCTTTTGTAAAAATATCAACCAGTTGGTAATCAGTAGAGACAAAGTACATTTCTATGGTGCCCTTCTCTACGTGATCTTTGATAAAGTGATACCTCACATCAATATGCTTCGTATTTTAATGTTGAACTGGGTTTTCAGTAATGGCAATTGCACTTTCAGAATCACAGAGTATGGGAATCTTATCATAGATCAGACCGTAGTCTCTGAGTTGGGTCTTCATCCAAATAACTTGAGAACAGCAGCTAGCAGCAGCAACATATTCAGCTTCTGCGGTAGATGTTGAAACACAATTTTGTTTCTTGGATTTCTCCCACTGATAAGTCGATTACCCAGAAGTTGACAGCTACCAGAAGTACTTTTTCTGTCCAGCTTACAACCTGCATGATCAGAATCTGTATATGCCATTAAATCAAACCCAGAATTTTTAGGATACCAGAGACCCAATGAAGGAGTTCCCTTTAAGTATCTAAAAATTCTTTTGACAGCTGCCAAATGGGATTCTTTAGGATTAGCTTGATAACGAGCACAAAGACAAGTGGCAAACATAATATCAGGCCTACTTGCTGTTAAATACAGAAGAGAACCTATCATACCTCTGTAGCCCGTGATATCAATTGGTTTCCCAGAAGGATCAGGACCTAGTTGCATGCTAGGAGAGATAGGTGTTTTCATAGTTGATGAGTTCTGAAAATGAAATTTCTTTAACATGTCAGAGACATATTTTGCTTGATTAATAAAAATACCAGAGGTACTTTGTTTAACCTGAAGTCCTAGAAAGAAAGTTAATTCTCCAATCATACTCATTTCAAATTCAGTTTCCATCAATTTAGAAAACAAATCAACTTCTGTTTGATGAGTAGAGCCAAAAATTATGTCATCCACATAAATTTGAACAATAGTTAACATACCTTTGCCTATTTTGATAAAAAGTGTGGTATCAATTTTACCTTTCTCATACCCTTTGATGATCAAAAACTTGGATAAACGTTCATACCAGGCTCTGGGTGCTTGCTTTAAGCCATACAGAGCTTTGTCAAGAAGAAAGCCGTATTCTGGATGTCTTGTATCTTTAAAGCCAGCGGGTTGTTCAACATACACTTCTTCTTTGAGTTTTCCATTTAGAAATGCACATTTAACATCCATTTGATAGACTTTAAAGTTTTTGTATGCAGAGAATGCCAGAAAAAGTCTTATCGCCTCCAGTCTTGCAACAGGAGCAAAGGTTTCATCATAATCAATACCTTCTTCTTGACAATATCCTTTTGCCACCAGATGAGCCTTGTTTCTGATCACAATTCCGTCCTCATCCTTTTTATTTCTGTAAACCCACTTAGTACCAATGGCAACTTTGCCTTTTGGTAATGGCACTAAGTTCCAAACTTTGTTACGTTCAAATTGAAGTAACTCCTCCTGCATTGCTTATACCCAACTAGGTTCGGCTAAGGCTTCATGAACTTTCTTGGGTTCAATTATACTTAGAAAGTTGACATAGAAAGCTTCATTGGTTGTAGCGGATCGTGTTTTGACACCCACAGAAGGATTACCAACTATGAGATCTGGAGTATGTGATTTAGTCCGTTTCGTCATCCTTGTTTGTGGTATTGGTTGAGCCTGAACTTCGGTGTCAGAAGATGAGATAACTTCCTCCGGAAATATTGATTCTGAAACTCTTGATCCTAAAGTCTCCCCCTCAGATGATGGAACAGAAGAATCTTCTGGACAATCAGATGAAACAGGAACAGAAGGGATTGAAGAGCTAGGTTCAGAAGAGGTAGGACCGGATAAAGTTATGCCAGAGGAATGAAGAACTTCAGGTATACTGAAAGAAGAGTTAGGTACAACAGGTTCTGACATTATTTCTTCGCCCAGAAAGTCTTGAAAAATAGCATCAATCTCGGATTCTCTGGATCCTGAAAGAAAGTCAGAAGTAACAGTATTAAGTTTGAGTTCTGAAGAAGAATATTCAGAAGTCAGTTGAGTTTGATCATCAAAATCAACGTTAATGCTCTCCATAACTGTTTTAGTTCTTAGATTAAAAACACGAAAGGCTCTGGAATTTAAAGAATAGCCTAAGAATTTTGCTTCCTCTGATTTTGGATCAAACTTGCCAAGTTTGTCTCTGTCATTTAAGATAAAACACCTGCAACCAAAGATATGAAAGAATTTGACAGATGGTTTTCTTTTGTTAATAAGCTCATAAGAGGTTTTGAGATGCCTCTTGACAATTATGGAACGACTCTAAGTGAAACAACCAGTGGCTACAGCTTCTGCCCAGAAGTGAATTGGGAGTCCAGAAGCGGCAAGCATTGTTCTGGCTGCTTCGACCAATGTTCTGTTGCGACGTTCAACGACACCATTCTGTTGGGGAGTGCGTACAGCAGAGAAGTTCTGAGTAATTCCATTTTCAACAAAGTATGCTTCAAGTTTGGCATTCTTGAATTCAGTACCATTGTCGCTTCTTAGCTGTTGAATCTTTTGGTGGAAAAGAACTTGGATTCTGGTCATCATATTTTGGAGTACAATAGGTACTTCTAACTTTTGTTGAACAAAAGCAAGCCAAGTATACCTGGAAAATTCATCGATAAGTACCAGAATAAACTTTTTACCAGAAAGACTCTGAATTGCAATGGGACCACAGAGATCGACGTGTAGCAATTGCAGAGGTCTTATGCAAGAGTGATCACTTTTTGTTTTATGAGATGCTCGTTTTATCTTTCCCATTTCACATGCAGGGCAGAGGTGATCTTTTTGAAAATGAACTTCTGGAAGTCCAGATACCAAATTATGTTTTACAAGCATCTCAAGATTATCAAAGTTTATGATGCCAGAGCCATGCAACTTCACTCTTTTTGGAAATAAGACATAAGGTTTCCTTACCATCCTTGGAGGTAAAATTCATCATGTAGAGATTACCTTTTCTGTCTGCTCTCCAAAGTTCCTCACCTGCCTTAGAAAATAAGTAACAATGTTTTTCATCAAATACGACAAGTATCTTAGAATCACAGAGTTGACTTACACTTAGGAGGTTATGTTTCAAACCAGAAACATGAGCTACTTTAGATAAGGTATTGTTACCTTCTTGTAAAGTACCATAGCCCTTAATCTAACCCTTAGCATTATCACCAAACGTTACAGCTGCACCACTTTTGTCTTTAAATTTGGAGAGTAAGTTTCGTGAACCAGTCATGTGCCTCGAGCATCCAGAGTCAAGATACCAGATATGCACAGGCTGTTTCTGCAATCAAGATCAGAGTTTCTTAGGTACCCATACCATTATGGGTCCTTTAACGTTAGTTTTTGTTTTATCAGCCTTTCGTATTTGCTTTTGATTTGATTTGACAGAGGGTAAAGACGAATTATTTGGATTTTTTGTTTTTCTGTTTTTCTTTGTTTTATTCTTATTGAAGTACGAATGATTTGCAGTTGAAGGATTTGAAGTTCGTGAGAAGAATTGTTTTAATTTTAAGAATAAGGAAAAACATTCAGAATTCTTAAACATAGAAGATTTTATTGAATTTTCATTGCGATAATGATAATTACAATTATTCTTAAAACTGTCTTTTCTAGTATCAGTTGTTCTAAAGAACTTCCTATCTAGACTAGACATATGTTTAGAATCTTATATATTCTTCAGCGGAGATTTCCTCGGATTTACCTTCTCAGAAGCTTTTGTATTTACTGAAAGAGGAACAGAAAGATTAGATTTCCATTTACCTTTCTGAACATAAGAAAGTTTTGGAGGATAAGATTTAGGAGTTTGGATAGGGATCTTCTTTTTAAGTTTTTTTTCCTTTTCAAGTTCAAGACAAGATTTATCTTTCAGACACATTCCTATAAAATCTGGATGTATAAAAACAGGTTTTCGTTGTTCAGGAGGAACAGAGAAAATCGGAATTTCACTTGAATGTTTCTGAGCATTCATTCCAGAAGCTCTTATCTCCAGAGATTCATTTGTAAATAGAAATGGGGCGTCTTTGTTTTTGATAATCTCTGGAGTTTTAGCATAGATAGGAGACTGATGTTCAAGATGAGAGAGATATGTTTCTGAATTGTCAAAGAAATCCTCACCTTGATCATCATTTTCCCAGGGATATGTGATTTCTTCTAAATCCTCTTGAGCTTCAGAAAGATTTAAATCAATAAATGAACAAGGAAAAATCTCTGGATTGTTTTGTTTACTGTTATTTTCAGGTTTAGAACAATTGTCCGGAGTCAAGAGAAGATCATTTTCAAAACTAAGTCTTAAATCTTCCTCTGCTTGAGTAGGAATAAATGCATCAGCCTTGGATTTAACTTCATAAGAACACTTGAACCGAATTTGAAAATATCATCCTTCTTCTGAATTGTATTTAAATCAACATTAGACTTTTCAGAAGAATATATAACGTTTTTAAACTTGAGTTTTCGTTGATGATGACCATTTTCATATTTAGATCGTTTAAAGCATGATTGTTCATAAAGAATTGGAAACACAGGCTTCTGTTATTGTCCTATTCGAAAAACAGAGTTTAAACAAGACTTTTTTTCACACGTATAGGGATCTAAATCTTCAAAACCAATTCCAGATCTTCCTACTTGTGTACTTATTTTCTCATGAACTTTTTGAGCATCCAGATATGTTTTGATCTGGTGCGTTTTGTTTTGAAGTTCAATATGTAAAAATTCTCTTTCTTTTTGAAAGTAATTCTTAAGAGCTACAGAGTTTAATCTGTCACTTTCCTTAACTTGAATCTCCTTATCCTTTTCTTCCAGAAGTTTCTTAAAACTTAACTGCTCCTTTTTTAACAAAAATTCTGTGTGTTTCAAGTTTCTAGAAATCTTTTCTTTTTCAATGTCAAGTTCCAGTTTCTCTTCTCTTAAGATATTCATTTCTCTTTTGTAAATATCTCTTTCCCTTTGTGATTTAAAAAGAGTTTTCTCAATATCTTTTCGTAACTTCTTTTCAATTGTAAGCTTTTGTTTAAGTTCCTCAAAATTATTTGACAAAAGCACGATTGTATTCTCAAGTTCAGAGGATTCAGAAAGAGTACTAACCGGTGATTCAGAAGGTTGGTCTTCTGATTCATTCTTATTCGCCATCCCACAGAACATTGCCTCATCACCGCTGGACTCATCTCCAAGCCAGTTCTCTTTCTCAGCATAGTGAGCTCTTTCAGTGACATTATATTTGTACTTATTCTTGTAGTACGGCTTATCTTTGACCAGATTTCCTCTGCATTCCTTAGAGTAGTGTCCTGGTTTTCCACATCTATAGCAGACATCCTTTTTCTTCTTCATCTCTTTTTCCTTCTTCTCTGTTTCAGTCTTCTCAGGTCTCTGAACCTCTTGCTTAGGAGTATAGTTAGAGCGATCAGACCTTCTATTTCCTTGTAATTCCCTATTTCCAAAACAGTTTGTAAACTGTTTGGTAATAAGAGCCAAGGAATCAGCAAATGCCTTTATTTCATCATCAGAATCAGAATCTTCTTCTGGAACAGTTTCTGACATGAATGCCTTGCTTTTCACTCTTCTATCTTCACTTCTTCTTCTGGTAGCTCCCTTTGATTCAGAAATCAAGGCCAGAGGTCCACCTATAGTTGTTTTCTTTTGTACAACCTCCTTCTCATGAGCTTGAAGAGTTCCAAATACATCGTGTAGAGACGATTGCTCAAGATCTTGATTAGCTTGTAAAGACATGGAGAGATTTGACCATTCTGGATTTAATGTCTTTAAAAATAAGACATTATTTTCTTCCTTTGATCGAACAATATCACATCGTTTGCATAGATTTATCAGATTATTAAATCTATGAAAAGTCTGTTCTAGAGATTCATCCGCAATGGCCTGGAAGCTGTTGTATTTGTTTAGAGCTTGAGCTCTTCGATTTTTCTTCATTTTAGCACCACCTTCCAGAAGATTTTCTAATTGATCCCATAATTCCTTAGCAGTATCACAGGAATCCAGAGATTGAAAAAATCTCATTCGAAATAGCCATGATAAGAAGAGTTTTTTCCTTTTTAGCAAGTTCAACTTTGGCCTTTTCCTCATCAGACCAATTTTCCCTTAGCTTTGGAACTTTTCGAGCAGGGACTTCATCAGTATTGGTAGTGGCAGGAACTCTTGGAATTGTAGTCATTGGTACGAAGGGACCATTTTGGACAATAGGATAAACTTCATTATCAAATCCTTCATAGAAATTTATCATTCGAATCTTCCATTGTGGATATTCACCACGAATAAGAGTAGGAGGTTTGGTCAGAGAACCAGAGGTGTAAACAGCATTCAAATTTGAATTTGCCATTTTTTTTTAAATCCAGAAGAATGTAATGACAAATTTGAGTTGAAATCTGGAACAAGTAAATCTCAATTGAATTGAATTGAATAACAGAATTTTACTAATTCTTCAAAATTTTAACTACAATTACCACTGTTTTAGACAGAGTTGCTATGAATCTTCGTAGAACAGGGTGGAATTATGAACAATAGTTAAAACAGGAAATTACTGAATGAATGAAGAGAGAAATTTCCAAATTGAGGAGATCTAATAATCAATAGATTGATTATCAGGCTCTGATACCAATTGTTGGTTCCAGATTCTCTACTTCAAAGATCAATCGATAAATTCATACAACAGAGTATAAGCGGAAGCAATTAATATCGATTAATCAACAGTAATAAGAACAATCAAAGATTGAGGAACAAATTAACTTGTAATATAACCTGAATCACGATTACAAATACTTGGAATGACGCACAGTATGTTCTTCAATCTTGCAATTAGATCGACAACTTTTTTACATTAGAGAAAAGATCTATTTATACAAATAGCAGAATGTAAAAGTCAATATCCTAACCTATTACAAACTGACACGTGTGAGATGGGAGCGTATAACAAACTTATCAGTTGCAAAAGGTAGACATGCTGGATGTATGTGCCACGTCATATTCTTCATCTTATGGTTCATACTTTCAAATGTGTAGCACTTGCGTTATTAGTTCGGGCATCATTGAGTTCAAGGCTTGTTGAACTGCCTCAGACATTTCCGGATTCGGCTGATTAGGAGTGGGATTATCATCAGTATAGACCTCCTCTATTCACCTCCTACGAGCATTCCTTCTTGGTGGCATTCTGATTACACCACAAAAATCATCACGATTAGTAAATTTTCTAAAAGAAAATTTGTTGAATTTTACATAATATAATATAACATAAAGACTATTTCTATTCCCATCCTAAGTCTACCCATTTCTCAAAAGTTCAAACTTAGATATATTCTACAGGTCGCAATCTATGCTCTGATACCATAAATGTAACATCCCATATTTACCATTCCATATAATAAGTACATAGAGCAACTAAGATAATTATATAACAAAATATTTATGGTTATAGGCAACCAAATATTGGGTTACATAACATTTACATCCTAAAAGTAACTATACAAAAGTGTGGTCATCTATCAGGTTAGCCTCCAAAATCCACTCCTGGTCTCTCAACCCGGATACACCCCTAGTCAGTCTTTAGAACCTGCCATGGAATAACAAACGTGATTGAGCAATAACTCAGTGAACAGGTGAACAATATGAATAATAAATAACGTTCAATATGAATAATAATCAACGATGGATAAACAATGAAATGATAGAAATCAATTGAAATCAGAAAGATATAACAAGTGGATTCACATAATCACCCAATTCCGTGTTTCGTGATATTCAAGTTCACATAATCACCCGAATACACTAACACATTGTTCCCAAAAGGATGTACGGTCCTATGGGCATATGTGAGAACTAGTAGTGTGGGCACGATACCCATTAGCCCTCGACTACTATTTAAGTAGTTCTAGTTTTGATTGGTTCCTAGGATATCCATCCGCCCCCATGGCTGGATCAAGGTCAGCGCACTGACGCCATAGTGATTATAGCCACCATGGAAACATCACAAGGTCGGTGCCCTCGACCAAGTGTCTGGGTAAACAATAACAGCAAACAAAGTCTAACGGAATCACAAGAATCGATCAATAATCAATGAGCAAGAAAATATGGCTTGACTCTATCTAGTCGTGCCATTCTTAATTCGATCATTTCTCGTCCTTGAACGGAGTCAATAAATCATTTATAGCAACAATCCATTTGCGCCTCAGCATTCAGAGTAAAACTCAAGAACCGGGCCAACGGTCCCTATTAGGAGCAACTAACATTGGAACACTCCTAATTTGTGCTCAACTAATGGAATACCAAATGGAATTTAACATATGAATGACACGATGAAAATTCAGTAAACAACATCATTGAGGTCTTTGCGTGCCTCAAATTCACCATTCGGTGAATCAATTTCGGATGAAATGACCCTTATCAAAAGGTCACTCTCACTCCCGTGTCAAGATAATAAAAGATCCGAACCTTTATGTAGCCGAGAATCAAAGCACGACACCCTTATGCCAACCCTTCCAACCTTTGCTTGTCGGATTTCCTATCACATGTAACGTACATTAAGAATTGTACCATGATCACCCATGTTTGTTAAATCCTCCTAATCCTATGTGTTCCCTCTCTTAAGCCTTAATTTCATACCAACAAGCTTATGTTACAATCCTAGTGTTAATAAGGACATGGGTTGAACAAATATTAACTTGCAAAAAAAGATATTTCATCCCCTGCATAATTCAGCTTCTGTCCATCAATTTTGTGGACGATTATCTTATACTTAGAAGCTGAATTAAGCGATGCTTTACAAATAAAAGTTGTAGACATGGATCTTAGGAGTTCAGTCCAACAAGATTCATGTCATTTGAAGTTATGACCAATTCAATATGAAGTTTTTGCCAACAGTGTGCAAATCTCGAGTACACAATGACCAGCTACTGTAAATTGGTATTTTGGCACACTTAGGCTCACAATTAGCTTTCAGACTCTTCATGACATTTGTAGCAGACATTCTAAGATTTCCAAAAACATTTTGTACACCTTAATTGGATCAATGGTTGAATTTATACAAACTTTTAAAACCAACAGCACCTACTACTTGCTACCAACAACACCAAATCATACTATATGGACATATCATCACTATCACATCATTACCACTTGAATTGATAACCTTTCTAAACCAACAATTGGTAAAATTAGATAATTTGGGTTTGATTGAACAGCCCCTAACATCATGTAAACCAAAACCCAATTGAATCTTAGGTTACCAACATCTAATTCAATGATTTACAAAAATTCTTACCTTAGGATGATTATAATATCATCAAGATGTTGTCTCCTTCAAATCTCTCTAAACTCCAGCACCTAACAACACAAATACACACACACTTAGTATGTAATTACATAAAGTAACCTAGATTTCAAGATTTGAAAGCATCCCCAATGGTTTACCTTCACCATTTATCATCACTTCATCAATATTTCATGATTTCTTCAAGGATTTGAGGCTTAATTTGAAGGATGAAGATTATGTCTAGGGTTTGTATGGAATACGTGTAGAAGAGAGGAACAAAGGGGAAAAATCTGGAAATGATTTTTATTAATTTAAATTTTATTTTTTCTATTTTCCAATTTTTGACATTGAGTCCCTCAAGTTTCATAAATTGCATCTTTACCATAATTGGTGAATTCTTTTACATTTAGGTTTAATTCTAGTTTTAGTTGTCCATATTTAATCCCTCACATGGTTATGTTTGACTAAGTTAGTTTAGATTCAAGTCTTTATGCTTTATGTACAAGCATACAAAGCAAGGACTAACTCAAAACGCTAACTTTTCACTTAAAGTTCGTTATAAAAGTCCGGTTATTATACTATACTTCCAGTTAAAGTCACGAATGAAAGTGTGGTTGACTTTGCAAAACGCGTGAATGAATGGGATATCAATAATGCTCGTATCCTGGGTTTCATCAACGCCTCCACAATGTCCTAGATAAATCAACAATTTCTTGGCTACACTACTGCCAAGGGTCTCTGGGATTTTCTTGGCAGAAGATATACCTCTGGTGGCCTATCTCACCAATATCAACTGTGGACCACCTTTTAGAACAAACACCAACTGCCTGATCAGTCTATAAACTCGTATATTTCTAAAATGAAAGCTTTACGAGATCATCTGAGCCTCTGAATACCACAGATTTTTTATGACACAGCTCGAATGTTCACTGCCTATTTCAGTCAGCTTCATCTAATCACTATTCTGATGGGTCTTACTGATAAATTTGAGAATTTCCATGCCTCTCTTCTTCACAGGCATCCCTTACCTACTCTTGAAAAAGCAATCACATAACTGCTGAGTGAAGAAACCCATCTTCAACTGCGCTCCCTGTGCCTACTGACAATGTGCTCTACACTCCTCACTCAGCAAAATCGAAAGGTAAATGGAACAATAACGTGCAGTCTAAACCCGCAGAAGAAGCAAGCAACAATGAATGTACGTTTTGTCATTCTACCTCCCATCTTCTCCTTGAGTGCCCTATTCGCAAATGTCGTTGGTGTGGTGTTAGCCATCCTCGACACTATGGGTCTGACTGTCCACAACATCCGAGGAACACCAACAACCAACGACGGACTCAACCTGTTGCTAGATGAGTTATTCCAGATGGATCTGCATCTACACCTTCATCACCTGATCTGATGGAGCTTATGCGTCGAAATCATGAACTTATGGAACAACTCATGACAGGTTCTATGGGTATAAATTCTCAGCACGCGTCTACTTCAGGTAATATGTGGTTTTTTGTTTCTAAACAATCCTCTCAGAACTCTTCATCGGTTCGAACGGATGACGATACTGGTTTACCGATATCTTTCAGTGGGAATGTCTCCACCTCTAATATACAGTTACCTGATGTGCTGCACGTTCCTAAACTATCTCTGATTCTAATTTCCATTACTCAACTTATGGAATCTGTTATGATGATTTTGGTTCATTCTTCTGGTTGTGTTGTACATGATCAAAGACCAAGCAGATCCTTGGAATCGGCCGTAGAGTTGGTCAGATGGTTGAAATAACTTACCTTCACCGTCCTTTACAATCATCAAATTTTGTCGCCTCTGTCTGCAGCGCACCTTCCTTTGAATTATGGCATGCTCGGCTAGGACATCTATCCTTAGCTAGAATAAAAATGTTAGCCAATTCAGGATTATTAGGAAACGCCTCTTCTGAAAATGTTTTTTGTTTATCACGTAAACTTGGAAAACATCATGCTTTACCTTTTGAAATAAATGAATTTCTGTCTACTTTTTCGGTTGATCTTATCATTCTGATGTATGGGACCAGCAGCACACCCTATCTATGGGTGGTGCTCGGTATTTTGTTATTTTTATTGATGATCATACATGTTTCACATTGGTATACCTCATGAAACATCGTTCTGAATTACCCCAGATCTACATCCCATTTGCTCGTATGATTCGAACTCAGTTCTCTAAACCTATAAAGATTCTTCGAGCAGACAATGCCATGGAATACAAAGAGTCTTCACTTCTCTCTTTCCTTCAGTCGCAGGGTACTCTTTCTCAGTACTCTTGTCGAGGTACATCACCTCAAAATGGTTGTGCCGAACAAAAGCATCGTCACATCCTTGATATTGTATGTACCCTCCTTATCTCTCCCAAATGTCTAGAATGTTTTTCGGGTGAAGCAGTGTTTACAGCTATCTATACAATCAATCGACACCCACTCCAGTTTGAAACAAAAATCTCCTTATGAAGCACTTTATGGTGTTTCTCCTGCATACGAACTCCTCAAAGTATGGGGTTGTACTTGTTTTGTTCAATTGCAATCTCATGAACATACCAAACTCGAACCTCGTTCTAGGTTATGTTGTTTTCTTGGGTATGGAATTGAACACAAAGGTTATCGCTGCTGGGATCCCATTTCTAAACGTATGCGCATATCCCTCCATGTAACCTTCTGGGAACATGTTCCTTTCTCCATTGTGTCTAAATTTTAAGGATCACCAACTCCACCGTTCCCTTCTTCAGAGACTCTTCTATCTCATTGAACTCACTCCAACCAGATTCCATATCATCCCCTGCCTCTACTCAATCTTTAGGATCTCCTGCACCTATCTCCTCTCTTGACTCATCCTTACCCACACCTCCTCATCAGAATCAATCATCTGTACCACATCCAGGGCCTACATCTGAGCCATCTGCTGAATCTACGGATCTTGGACCATCTAAATCACATAATCTACGATGTTCATACCGGGTAAGACAATTCCTTCTCATCTCCGTGATTATCACTATTATGCTACTCGGCTATCCAACCATGAACCAACTTCCTATAAGGAAGCTTCTTCTAACCCAGATTGGCATAAAGAACTTCAGGCTCTTGATAAAGGAAATACATGGGAATATGCTCCTCTCACCTGTCAAGTCACCCATTGCTTCTAAATGGGTCCACAAAATCAAGACAAAGTCCATTGGTTCCATTGATCGGTACAAAGCTCGTCTTGTGGCAAAAGGCTTCAATAAGGAATATGACATTGATTATGAGGAGACGTTCGCTCGTGTTGCATGAGTAACCTCCATTCGTAGTCTTCTTGCCATAGTTGCCACTAAAAAATGGCCTCTCTTCCAGATGTTAAGAACGCCTTTCTAAATGGTGATTTAGCAGAAGAAGTATACATGACACCTCCTCTCGGTGTTCAACTTCCCGAAGGTCATGTTTTTCGTCTTCGGAAAACTCTATATGGACTCAAACAAGCTCCTCGAGCATGGTTTGAAAAGTTTAGCACGACAGTGATCTCATTGAGTCACGGATGCAGAAACAATTTTACTTCTTTTACATGTGGATGATATGATCATTACTGGCAGCAACTCTACAGGAATCACTCATCTTAAACAGTCTCTCAGCTCGTGTTTTGAGATGAAGGATCTTGGCAACCTATACTACTTCCTCGGCCTTGAAGTTTTGTCAGATGCTTCTGGAACATATCTCTGCCAAGCAAGTATACTTCAGATCCTCTGTCAAAGGTTGCTATTACTGACAACAATGTGGCCTCCACACCACTAGAACACAATCTTCATCGGGCTCCCAATGTTGGACCCATCAACGAAATCCCACATTGTACCGTCAATTAGTGGGATCACTTGTCTATCTGACTGTTACTCGTCCTGATATTGCCTATGCCGTTAATACAATTAGCCAGTTTATGTTTTCCCCGTGTTCTGAACATATGTTGTGGTCCTTCGCATTCTTCGGTATCTCAAAGGTACAATTTTTCATGGACTTCATTTTGCATCCACATCGTCCTTAACTCTATGTGGATTCTTTGGTTCTTATTGGGATAGTGACATAACTTATCGTCTATCTACTATCGTATATTGCTTCTTTCTCCGTGACTCACTTTATATCTAGGTGTAGCAAGAAACACTCTCTCACAGCTCGATCCAGTACTGAAGCTGAGTATCGAGCTTTAGCTGATACGTCACAAGAACTTGTCTGGCTACGGTGGTTGCTATCAGACATGGGAGCTCCTCAAACCTCTCCGACCTCGCAGTGGTGTGGTAACAACAGCGCTATTTAGATTTCTCACAATGACGTTTTCAATGAGTGTACGAAACACATAGAGATTGATTGTCACTTTATTCGTCAACATGTGGTTCGTCACACTATTCAACTTATTCCCATTTCCACCATTGATTAGCCGGCTGATATCTTCACTAAAGCTCATCTTCTCGGACGCTTTCGAGATCTTGTTTCCAAACTCAATCTGGCTCATGCTTCCCCCGATTGTGTTTGAGGGGGGGTGTTAGCGTGTATCCAATATAGAAATCCATGGGCTCTATTGTATAGTTGGCTTAATTAGTTTGTATTTATAGTCTCTTGTAACCTTTTTGGTTAGGTTAACTTGTTCTTTGTTCTGTACGTTCTCTGTTAACACAATAGAAAATGCAAACCTTCAGCACCATCTTTTGTCTCTTGCAATCATCAGCATAATGGTCCTTGATTCCTAACAAAATAAATACTTGATCGAGAATATATATTGGTGATCTATATATATTTAGTATAGATGTGGATGACTCCAAATTAGAGTAAAGAAGATAAGCCATATATATATATCTGATATATGAAGATTCCACCAACCCACGATATTGATGAATCATTGTTGATTGGAAACTCTATATGTAAAGCTATTAAAACAATAGGCATTAATTGCAGCTGTGTGTCGTATCAAAGTCTCCTGGTTAAATTCCTCTTCAAGCAAAAAGTGACCAAAGCGATTTCCAAGCGAGTTAACTGGCTTCAAAACCACTTTTCTTACTGTTTAGGGTCTCTCTTTGATAGCTACTTAGGGACCAAAATCCACATATATCATGAACAGTTTCTATCATATGTGATGTTGTTTTCACATAACATTCGAAATCCATGCCACAAATAATAAACATTTGATAAGTCCTAAAGAAGAAAAACAACCAAGACAAACAATTCAAATATGTATTCAAGTTACTTGTTTTTGTCATGCTACAAGCCTTGTCTAATGAGATCAGAATCTCATAGTAAAACACTGAGAAATTAAGTGCCAGACCAAATCTTTGGATGTGTTGGAGCCAGATCTCCCATTAATTAATATAGCACCAACCTACATAACTAACCAACAATTAATTTTTTTAAACCGTACCTTCAAAAGGTACAAGCAACATTCTACTAAGCACTTAAATGTCAAATAATTCAACTTCATCTAGAATATGCTACCAAAACTTGATAAAATTACAAATTACTTTTAGAACTCAGCTTTGTAACTCCTTGGTAATAACATGTAACATCAGTTAAGATCCAAAAAATTAAATAGCACAAAAATATAGCTTATATATCCATTATAAGGTAGTTATTCATATAGACAAATCTAAGTCAAAAACCTAAAGCCAAGAAGCACAGACCTTGAAGATTAACTAAAATTAGAAACATATGCCCAAATAACACTACAAGAAAAGTTACGTTTAGAGACCACAAAAGTCGTGTCAAAAAGCTACAAAGTCGTCTCAAAAAGTCTTTTGAGACCAAGGTCGTCCCAAACGCCCATGTCTCTGAAACCCCGTTTCTGAAAGTTTCTTTTTGCCACAACATGTCATCTCTAAAAGTAATTATTAATTTATTATTGTCACGACATGTGGTCTCTAAAATTATTTTAAAATTTTAAATTATTAATTCCTTTTATGTCACCACATTCTGTTGTCTCTAAAAGTAACACTTTTTGCCACAACATGTCATCTCTAAAAGCAATTATTAATTTCTTGTTGCCAGGACATATGGTCTTTAAAAATAATTATTAATTACTTTTTCTCACGTCAATTGGTCTCTAAAAACGATTTTAACTTTAAATACATATTTACTTTTAGAGATCACATGTCTTGGCAAATATTAACTGCTAATAAAAATATATATTTACTTTTAGAGACCACATGTTCTGGCAAAAATTATAATACGGTAGTTTGGCTGGATTCCCAAGAATTTTACCTTTTTAAATGGTGTACTAACGTAAGATCGAGATTCGTGAAAATACAATACGGTAATTTGGCCCGATTTCTCAGAAAATGTTTTTTCGCACGATGTTGCCAATGTCGATTTAGGAAGATATCTATTAATCGGTTCCATGGTTCAGGTCTCACGTTTGAAGGTGGATTTCTTCTCGCATTATTCACATCTTCGAGACCTCCATGTTGATTGAAATGTGCATGTAATCTATATTTAGCACCTGCATATCGATTCGCGCAATATCGGCAAAGGCCATTCTCTCTAGCATGCCAATTGGTCGTGTTGCGACCGACGTCGAAAAAAGACTGCAAGACATAACATAAAACTGTCAAAATAAGATTATATAAGCGATAACTCAGGTACACTATATAAGATATGGTTAATTTATACAGGACTTAATGAAAAAACCAATTAAACAGCCTTGTAGGCTAGTAATTAAGCTAATCTATATAGGACTTAATGAAAAAATCAATCAAACAGCCCTAGAGTCTGATTAAGCCATAACCAAACAGCCCGTTAAGCCATACAACCTATTCGACCCGTTAAGCCACAACCTATTTCCCGCTAAGTCATTAGAGACGACTTGTGGTCCTAAATGTTGAAAATATTTGTTTTCGTCTCAGAAAGTCTACTAAAATCCATTAAAGTCAATTAAAACCCAATGGAAGCTAATAACCCATTAAAGCCCACTAAAACTCATTAAAACCGACTAAAATCATTATAGCTTATTAAGAACCAATAAGAAACATTATAGCCTGATAAGACTTGTTAAGGCCCAATACATCCATTAAAATCCACTAAGATTCATTAAAGGTCACAGTACCTGTTAAATCCTAATTGAACCAAATAAGGCTTAATAGATTCATTAAAACCCAATTGAACCGAATAAGGCCTAATAGTTTCATTAAAGCCCACTAAGAACCGGTAAAGCTCAATAGCATCTGTTAAAGCCCAATTGAACCAAATGAGGCCCAATAGTATTTGTTAAAGCCCAATAGTATCTGTTAAAGCTCAATTGAACCGAATAAGGCCGAATAGGTTCATTAAATACTACTAAGATTCATTAAATCTCCCTAAGATTAGTAGTATCTGTTAAAGCCCAATTGAACCGAATAAGGCCCAATAGATTCATTAAAGCCCATAAGAACCGTTAAAGCCCAATAATATCCTTTAAATCGCAATTGGACCGAATAAGACCCATAGATTCATTAAATAGCACTAAGGTTCATTAAATCACACTAAGATCAATAATATCCGTTAAAGCCCAATTGAACTGAATAAGGCATAATAGATTTATTAAAGCCTACTAAGATCGATTAAAGCCCCATAATGCATGTTAAAACCCAATTAAACCGAATAAGGCATAAGAGATTCATCAAAGCCCACTGAGATCCATTAACCCCCAATACCAATCATTAAAGCCTAATTGAACCGAATAAATCCCAATACGTCGTATTAGATACAGTGGTTGCTAAGTCAACCTCATAGGATCTTCATGTACTTCAGTGACTCTTAAATAACTATATTGGACGTTCATCAGTTACAGTAGCCGTTAAAACTCAATAGAACCGAATAAGCCCAATAGATTTATTAAAACCCAATAATAGCCATTAAATCCTAATTAAACCGAATAAGGTCCAATACGTCCATTAAGACCCAGTAGTATCCGTTAAAGTAAATTGAACTGAATAAGGCTTAATAGATCCATTAAAATCCAGTTGAACCAAATAAAGCTCAATACGTCAATTAAAAAGTCCCCCGCTAATTTTTTATATATTTAAATAATTAAAATCCTTCGAAATGTAAAAATTATTTTTTTGCAACAGGAAAATAAGAATAAAAACTATTTTTAAATAAATAATTGAATTCTGCAAGAAATGGTCGTCGAAAAAACTTTTTGTTTAGTAGTGATCAGAATAAAAAAATTTCTTTTTAGAGACCACATGTTGTCTCTACGTTTTCAGATTATTGGCGCCCTTTGTAAATTTGGGGGACAAATTTCTCGCTAAGTCATTAGAGACGACTTGTGATCCTAAATGTTGAAAAATTAGGGGCGTCCACGGTTCGGTTCGGTGCGTTAAGTAGGGAAAATGTGACCCGAACCGCAAGAGGCGGATACATGACTGCCCAAACCGCACCGCACCGAAATAAGACGGTTACCCGCGGTTCGGTTCTCGGTTACTCGGATTTATAAAAAAATATCATTTACAATATAAAAGTAGTAGCGAAATATAACATTTGAAGCAATTACAAAACAAATAAATAAACTAATCATAGCGCTACAAATTAAATAAAAGTTTAATTGTTTAAAAACATCCATTTTTTCGGTTAATGTCGACGCTTTTACGACTTTATACCACCAAATTTAATCATCTAACATAATTTTTGAGACCAAAATGTAAAACACTTCACTCATTTAACTTTGGGTTGATAAATATATAAATAATAATATCAATAATTAATATTAAATACTATATATACAATATATCCGGTTCGGTTCGGGTACCTGCGGTTACCTTAAATTCAAAATCAAAACCGATCCATGAATACCCGGTTTTTTCGGTTTTTTGAATTTTCGATTTTACGGTTATCGGTTTTTCGGTTTTGGATCAAACGGTTTGGCTGGGTTTCTCAGTTTTCCGGTTTTTTTGAACACCCATATGAAAAATATTTGGTTTTTAAAAAAGATGCTAGTGTTGTCCATTTATATATTGTTAATTGTTATTTGCTAAGTATTCATTTTAGTTTGTTAAATATCAACTAGTTTAACATTTAACGGTCATAGATAAATTTTTATTTTTGTAGAACATATGTGGTCTCTACAAATTATGAATTAAAAAAATTAGATAATCAGAATAAATTTTACTTTTTGGAATCCACATGTTGTCTCTGACTTTTCAGATTATTGGCACCGTTTGTAAACTTGGGAGAAAATTTTACCGCTAAGTCGTTAGAGACGACTTGTGGTTCTAAATGTTGAAAAATATTTGGTTTTCTTAAAAAATAATACAGAGACAACAAGTCGTCTCAAAAAAGAATACAGAGACAACTTTTAGAGACCACACAGTGTGGTTTCTAAACATCTAGTCTCTAAAATTAACTTTTCTTGTAATGTAGAGAGTATGAATCAAACCCAAAAAGAAATGGATCAAATGGATGAACAACAGAGGCCAACTAAAAGAAATAGATAAAAAATCAATAAACAGAATGTAAACATCTACCATAATTGAATCGAGAGAGACTGACTACACAATGATGTGTGAAAGTTCAGCCTGATTCGTGTTGCAAATCGGAAACTCGGACAACTCGTGCTTTCTTGATGAAATTTAGAAGAAGCAAACACTATGGACAAGTAACCAATACCTTATTGATTTCAAGAACCAGAGTCTTTTTGGGTTCTATTGTTGAAACATTGTTGAGAAGCAAGGGGTTCTGAAACAAATCTTGGATGGTGAGTTTGGACAGGGAGATGTGGCAAGTGACGAGTTGTATCGTCATGTATGAATCAAATCCAAAAATAAATCCATCAAACGTATGAACCATTGAGCACAACCAATAGATATTGATAAAAAGAATGGATAAACAGAAAGTAAACATCTACCTGAATCAAGAGAGGCTAAATCGATAAACAAAGAGTATGAATAGATGAAAAAGTAAACATCTACGTGAAAGAAATCGATAAATAAAGAGTATGAATAGATGAAAAAGTAAACATCTATGTGAAAGAAATCGATAAACAGAAAGTATGAATCAATAAAAAGAAATCGGTAAACAGAGAGTATGAATCGATCAAAAGGTAAACATCTAACCTGAATCGAGAGTACGAATTGAGAGCAGCGATGAGCACAACTAAAAATCCCTACATTGAAAATATCAATCATATTCTTGGAGCCTCGATCATCTTCTTGGAGCCTGTGACTTGTTTTTAAGACTTTAAGACTTTTAGCAAATTTCATTTAGATGGTAGTATAGATAAAGATAAAGATTCATATATGAATCATAAACTACTTCAAAATCTCATTTATAAGTTATAAATTAATTCCCATACAAATTATGATTAAGATTGACATGTGAATTTATGTTAGGATTCATATATGAACAAATTAATATACACCTAATTATCAATACATGATAGTGGTTTGTTAGGGTCTTTGGCGTTTGGTTATATTTCAAATCACCAATGAAAAACATTGATTTCCGTGTTAAATCTATAGATTGCTAATTTATCAAACCACCAATGAAGAACCAATAAAGAAAATCAAATATCTTAATTTATCTACTATTGTTTTCATAACCATGGATATTGATAATCTTCAATTTTTGAAACAATCATCCACCATGAAATCTTGACTACTTTACAATCCAAAAATCAAATTAAATTTCACTAGCCTAACTCTTACTAGCAAACATGAACATCAAGTAAATTGTTGATTTAATAACTTGGATTAGTACTTTAATTGTATAAAAGTTTACAAAACCAATTGTAATAACCCTAATTTAATTATTGTACCTGGTTTATGATTAGTGGAAATTGATTAGGGGATTTGGGCTCTAAATATATGGATTTGGGCCTTAAACTAAAGCTATGGGCTGATTTCTTGAAAAAGCCCTAAGCCCAAGTATATATAAAGAGAAGAGAGGAGGAAATTCAGCCATCACTCTCTCATTTTCAGATTTCAAGTGTGTGTTTTGTGTGTGAAACGTGGAGAGCAAGAGAAGGGAGAAGAAGAGGAGAAATCAAACACTCCATTGATGAGATCAATTGCTTTGACGATTTTCAGGTATAAACTTCATCTTCTTCATCTTTAAGCTCATTTAGATCATATGGGATGATTAGAATCATTGGGATTATGAGCTTCGATTGGTAATCATTTATTCTAGTTCTCAAATCAATGGATATGAGATGAATATATGAAGTAGAATGGTCATCTTCTTTGATTAGTTGTTGTTTCAATCATTTGGGTTGTTTTCAAGGAAAACCCACCATGGATGAATCTTGGTTCTTCATAAGGATTGAACCCATGGATTCAAATGGATGAAATTGGATTGGTGTATGTTTAGGAATGTAATGGGCTAGTTTTGGGTTGATTCCCTATCATTATTGTTGGTTTGGGAGATTAGAAATCAATATTGTAATGTTTTGGATTAAGATTTGGAGGTCTTGAGCTCCAGATATGAAGAAAACCCAAAACAGAAATCTGTGTAGGTTGCGGGGCGGGTTTACCCGCATTTGTACCCGCACAGTCGGCTGTTGGGAAAATCTGTGCGGGTTGCGGGGCGGGTTTACCCGCATTCGTACCCGCCCCATCCACTGTTTGGCGCAACTTCGTCCATTTCGTTTTGTTTCGAGTCGGGGTTTGGACCTTTGAGTTAGGGGTTTAATTTAGGACTATTTTAGAAGGCTTTTGGAAGAATTTCTTGGGGTTAACACCATTTTTGTATTGGCAAATTTAGGTGTTCGATTTGGGAAGAATCCTTATAATTGGACTTTGGGACTCGTTGGCAACCATCAGGTGAGTTTCCTTGACTTAAACTACACTTTTTGTCAAGGTTTGATTTATAAAATTATTATGGTGATTTAAATTGAAAGCATGCTAAATGATTTATATTCCTTTCGGTTTATATAAATGTTATATGTTGGATTGGCCTGGATATCGCGATATGCCTAGGTAGAATGGACATGTACATAGGAAGGTTGGTGTACCTCGAGATGGTGCAGATCTCTTGGGAGTTGTAATTCGTACGCCTCGAATTCGTTTGAGGTATACGACGTACCCGCATGTGGCAAGTTTGCGGGTAACGTTTAATGAGTCATATGTGGCAAGTTTATGACTCAATTGGGTTGTTCTACTAACCTTGTACATGGTCCGTATTTGAACTGTTGCTTCCTATTTTCTTTAAACTATTTATTTCTTCGGATTTAAATGTTTTGTTAATAACTGCGGTTTATTGGGAATTCACTAGACCTTGTGGTCTAACCCTCGCTTTTTCAAAAACTTAAACCATTTTTAGGTAAAGGCTTGGTCTAGAGTTCGTCCAAGGCAAAGGGTAGGATGTGAGCCGGTCGTAGAGGAGATCGGATGACATAGAGGCTTTCTTAGTTAATTATAATTCTCAGCTATGGATGGTTTTATTTCCGCTGCAAAAACCTTGATATGTAACAGATATTACACCTCTATTGGTGTTTTAATTGTCTATTTATGTTAGATTTCAATTTATGGAAATCGGGTTGTTACACCAATACATCATACAAACTTACTAACCACTTTTTATTTGTTGTATTATATATGAAACACACGTGCAAATCAATGCTATTCCATATGTGAAACGAGTACGACTATTTTGGCGTTGGAAAAAATACGGTTTTGAATGTTTCATATATGACACAACCGTATATAAATACTCAATTTTTACATTATATATATAGAGTGATAATAAAATAAAAACCATAAAAAAATTACAAACTCGTTGAAAATCAATGTAAAACTAATTTTTTTCCATCAAAACCTATCATTTAATATATTGTTTCACATATGTTTGTGTTCACCTTATTAAATAATTGCATGTGAAAAATAAAAATAGATTCAACTAGTGAAAAACGAAAAATATGCGTGTGAAAAAAATACATGTGAAAATTTTACTTTATGAAACAAATATAATTGAAATAATATCTTAAATCAACATTTGATGAAAATAAATCATGAAAAAAATTATTTGTATATCGGCTTTCACGAGTTTGTAACTTTTTTGTGGTTTTTATTTGATTTAGCCCATATATATATACACCAAGATATGAAAGTTCAAATACGAATTCAAATTTGGTTGTGAACATGAGGACGGTGAGAGTGTGACACGTGTCATGTTCAGACTGTCTTCATTAGTCAGTCTGAATATGAATCGTGATGCACTCTCATTTGTTCTCATGTTCACAACCAAATTTAAATTCTAATTTGAATCCGTCCTTATATATCAATTGTTAACTAGGATTCTTAAAATGGCTCTATCATACCTTAAAATAGGGTTTTTAAGATTTCTCCAAAAATGGAGAAGTAAAAGTTAAAATCTCTAAAAAAAATACATTAATCTTCAACAGATTCCTCATTTTTGAGAATCCAACATTTAAAATATTTCATTTCTCAATTAAAATGATATTTGTCTTTCTAAATAATTATTTTGAAAGTTCCCTTATTGGTAGAAATATATATATATATATATATATATATATATATATATAAAATATTTCTCTCACATGGTAATCATTTATAGATAATCTCCATATTTGGAGAAAATCTTTTCTTTTTTCTACTTTCTTCATTTTGAATTTTTTTTAAGAAATCTGTTGAAGCACAATTTTAACTCAAAATATCGATTTCCCACTTTTTCTTCATTTTAAAGAATCTCTTGGAGATGGTATTAAATGTAATCTTTTGGCAACCAATATTATTTATGTGGTTTCAATGAATGCAATAGTTAACACGCACACACGTTACCGGGGTATCTGGAATCGATTCGGACACCAGACTAATCCCCCTCGACCAAGACCCTCCACTAAGTGGCAGCCCCCCCCCCCCGACTGGTGGGGGAATCCGCTCCCACTAAGTGGCAACACCCCCCCCCCCTCTGCGACGTCTGCCCGTTCTCTGGGGGTGCGTTTGGTACGGTGAACAGGACGGAACAGAACAAATTTGTCCCATGTTTGGTTTGATAAAATGTTGGACTAAGTGGAGCTAAGTGGAACACGTGTGGAACAAGAGTGTTCTATCCTACCCCCGTAGAACTAAGTAGAACAAGAGTTTCATGATCATTTTACCCTCTAACCTAACACACACACACACACACTCTCCCTCTCTCTCCCCCCTCTCTCTCTCCTCTATCTCTGTCTCCTCTCTCTCTCCTCCCTCTCTCTCTCTATCCTCTCTTTCTTTCTCCTCTCTCTCTCTCTCTCTCTCCTCCCTCTCTCTCTCTATCCTCTCTTTCTTTTGTCCTCTATCTCTTTCCTCTCTCTCTCTCTATCCTCTCTCTCTCCGCTTCTCTCTCCTCTCTCTCTATATATATGTGTGTGTATATATATATATGTGTGTGGGGGTTATTTGGTAAAAAAAACATTAAACAGCTCACTAGGGGTAATTTGGGCATTCTGTTTTGTTCTCTCCTGTCATGCCCCGTCATATCATGTTTTACCAAACGTGTAATAGTTGTTCAGTCATGTTCTGTTCTGTCATGTTCTGTTCTATTCTATTCCTTTTTGTCATGACCTGACTGCGTACCAAACGCACCCTAGGCACCTTGGAAGGCAGGGAGTATGACAACGTACACGCTTCCCTTTACTCCATACCATTGGGGTCTGGATATCGCCACATGCTCTCCGCGAGGTTCAAACTCGGGTAATCAAGGGTACCATCCACTAACCCCATGATGTTACCTTACCACTGGGCTAGACATTCTTTGATAAATGAAAAGATATATTGTGCAAGGACCTAAAATCACATAATTATGAACTTGAAGATTTATGGAGTTTGCAGTGTGTTTAGTTTGTTTCTATTTCCCTTGCATAACTTATACGCTTGCATGTATCAACCGTTAGTCTGGCTGGAGATCTCACTTCACTCCGACAAAACTTAAGATTTATATCACCTCAAAAATATTTGAATGTTTTAATAGAATGTTTTATAAAAGTTAAGTTTATATAACATATGTTTTAATAGAATGTTTTATAAAAGTTAAGTTTATATAACATAACAACTGTATGTTCTAAGTGAAAATGTTGCAGTAAATTTTTAAGTGAAAATGTTGCAGTAAATTTACGAGACGCTTTTAGATATCTCAATAAGTTTTTCAAGACAAAATGTTTTATTTTAGTCGTCTTACATTTTGTTTTTAAGAAATGTTCTATTAATACATATTTTTCTACGAAAAGATAAAATGTTTTATTTAAAAAATATATTAAAATTTTGATAAGATGCTAAAAACGTTTTAATAATTTGTTGGAACACTTTTAGATTGCATAATATTATGGCAATATAAACTGAAATCATATAAAAAAACAGTTAAATGTTTTTGGCGTTAAAAAAGTGTGAATTTATTGTCAAGATAATCTTTCAATAGGTTAATTTTTTATTATGTAGATTTAAAAATCAAAATTACAAAACTTACCCTTAAAAACTCTAAAAAAGTTACATAGATTAAAATAAATCAAAAAAGGACCCCCGATAACATTTTTCAACAGATCCATCTTGATAGTGATTGCCAAAAATACTAAAAAAGTGTCTTGAAATCAAACAAAAAATCGAAAAGGTATTTCGAAATCGATAAAAACACTACAAAGATCCTTTGAAATTAACTAAAAAGGTTTTAAAAATCCCTCGAAACAGTGTAATTAGGGTAAAAACACGTCAGCTGACTTTACACACCTTTAGTCTACCTTAATTGTGACCCCACTAGACAAAAGTTCAGGACCCGTCACTGTTCACAATTCTGTGTCATCTGTATCAAATTTCACAAGAATCAATCCTCCCTGTTTATTTAATTTACCCATGAATCTTTACAACTTTAACTTTCGTGTAGAACAATAAACTAGTACATTGGTTTAAAAATTGAATTCACCTTTCAATAATATTAACCGTTCAGTTCGGAATAAAGCTCCAGATTCCTTTAAAAACTTGATTTAATTGAAAATTGAAAATTGAAAATTATGTTACAATTCTCGTAATTTAAATTGCCTTTTAAGTTATTGGCTTTTATCAACTTTCATTTTATATGGATCAAATTAAATGTGCTCCGTATGGAAAAAAATGGTTCCATGTCCACATACAAATACAGACATTTGGTTTATATGAAGAATTGACTTATATTGACATGCAAAGTTGAAAGTTTCTAGAGTTTCAAGTACCTGGTGCATGTTTTTTTTTCCATCGTGCCGTATACGTTTTCATGTAAGTCTAATTAATTGACATAGACATTACATATCAAACAAAATTTTATATATTCGGTATCTTGACGAAATCTCTATCATATTCAATTTAAAAAATAGCAACTTTTTCTTATTTTATCCAAGCGTCCACAATTACACATTTAACTTCAGTTTAGGAAATACAAACTAGGATTTGTTTTAAAAGTTGAATTCTTTACAACTTTAACTTTGGTTTAGAAAAACAAATTACTACATTTGGTTTCTATGATGAATTGACTTACAAAGTTGAGAGTTTCTATAGAGTTTAGAGTACGTTGCGTAAGTTTTGCTTTTCCAAGGTGCCTAATACTATAAGTTTGCATGTAATGTCTAATTAATTTACATAGACACTACATATCAAACAAAATTTCATAAACTCATTATTTTGATGAAATCTCTATCATAACCGGTTTCAAAAATAGTAACTTTTGCTTATTTTATCCAAACCCCAGAATTACACATTTAACTTCAGTTTAGGGAATACAAATTAGGACTTGGTTAAATACTTGACAACTTTCAACCCCCCACCCACAATGCGGAAGGGGTTCAAATTTGTAATTTTTTCAAAAAATATGTGTCAGAATTTGTATATTAAGATAGAGTAAAGTGTGGCCTTCGTCCTTAATGTTTGTCTATTTAACTGTGCCCCTCCATAAAGTTCATTTAATCGGTTTTCGTCCCTCACATTTGTCCATTTTCTTTAGTCCACTACCCGTCTAAATCCAAATGAGACGTATTTTGGTCATTTTATATTTTCTTGAATTCTCTATTATAATTAAAAGTACCATCGTGCCCCACATCCCCCCCTCCATCAATTGCTTTCTTCCTCTTTAGCGGTTCAAAGTGATGCAAGTTTTATCTTTAACAAACATCGTCCATGTTCTATAGTTCTTTCCCAACTTATCTCATTCATCAGTAACTATTAAAGATTATTAGAAGTTGCTTCTTTACTATTTCATCACATTATGGTATTTCCAATTAAAGGATCTTCGATGTTCCTCACCATTACAGTAGTGCTATATTCTTGTTTTAATCTTTTCTGTCTCCCTTCACTTGCAATTGCCCGACAAGTTCCACAGTTAACAAACGAAGCATCTGCTCTTTTGAAATGGAATGCCAGCCTCGATAAACAAAGCCAATCAATTCTTTCATCGTGGGTTGGAATCAATCCATGCCACGGTTGGATGGGAATTGGTTGCAATAACGGTACTGCAGCAGCATAAATGGATTAACCCTGTATTATTTGTTGTTGTGTTAATCTATGTATTTTTTTTTTGTATTTGGAGTTCATCTGCACTTGTTTCAAAGTAAACTTTATACCACAGGAAACTTTTTATGAGATAAGATTGATGGAGAGTAAAAGAACCTAGCTAGCTTCTTCACAGTTTTAATTGAATCAGAACTCTGTGGAACCACTAACAAAAAAACACATTTTTAACCTTTTTTGGTTATTAATTAATGCTTTTCAACATTCTATTATTAAAATTTCAAAATTAGAATAAAAAAAGTGTAACTATGTACATGAGTGACATTCTTGAAATTTTTAACACATTAAAGGAATGCAAAAGAAAATATTAAATATAAACTAGTAGCGTTAAACATAATATATTTGAATAAAGTTAAATGATTTTCAAAATTAGATGATTAAACTTGTACGAGGAACTTTAGAAGAACTAGCAAAACTTAATTTGAACAAAGTTGTCAGGTCGACCTTGAGCTACTACATCTGCGTCTCCAAAAATCCCTCATACAAGTTTAATAGTTCGAGCCTAATTCTATATGGTTTTACACCCCTGTGTGCATACATGGGGAGAGTCTTCGTTCAATGAGTTATTTTCATCCAATAATGAAATCATCTATAAACCGTAAAAGATTTTATTTCCTATATATATGGGACAAACTTATTTGCATTTTCATCCTTCCCTTTTATCCTTATCACCACTTTAGTGGTCAATTTCTTATTCATCATAACTCTCCTTTATGCATATAATATATCATGATGAAACTCTTACTAAGGGATTTATAAACCAATAAATGTATATATTTCTATTCTGAGAATGGATTCAAGCATATTTTTGGATCTAAAGTGGATATAAAACAAAAAAAATTCCTAATAGTGTAGAGATGACCGTATCGAAACTTGTGATTTTTTTTTATTTAAATGCACTAGTGCCGGATGTAGTTGATAATGTTTCATGGTCATGGTACCATTCAAAGACACATACATTCAAATTATATTTGAGGGTGAAAAGAAGTTCGGCATGTCTCAACCAAAAATATATGAAAAGAAAGTTATGATATTTTTCAACTATAACCGTGATTCAAGTTTTACATTGAAAGAAAAACTGGTGTGCTATCAATTATGGCTTTTTTCATCATATTTTTCAGAAGAATCTTATCTGACTTTTCAAATATATGAAGAGTTATTCTTAGTCATTGAAACAATTTGACAAATCTTAGTCGTTGTACTGTGTTGTCTAATATAACTTTAACCACTACTACATAACTGCTAATGCTACCCGGTTAAATAACCACATGTTACCCGATATAACTATATGTTAGAAGGGGGGGGGGGGGCAGTATATTGTCATGTCAAATGGTACCCGGTTGTTTAACTGGATACTATATGTCTAATGCCACCCGGGTCTTATTATTAAACACGGCGGGTACACTAAGGTACAAACAACCGAGACCCTTTTACATCATAAAACCCATTTTCTTCAAAGAACCCAGTAAAATTAATGTTCCTGAATATTTCGATTTACAAATATATAACTAGTTGCATATCTACAAAACACTCGATCAATGAACCAAAAAATTAGCTGACTAGATTGTTAGTAGCTATGTATATCCAAATTTAGAGTCAATAAACTAAAAACAATAGTCTTTCAATATATCAAAAGTTAAAGTTTAACATAAGTCCAAGAAAACCAAAGATAGTAGTTGCAAAATTTGAATAGACATGCTACTGCATTTATATATAATGCCTATATATGATGTTTGCATGACCGGAACCTCAAGTAGCAACTGCATGCTTGATGCATCACATCCCTGAAACATGAAGCATAACAATCAATTTTTTATGAAAATATTAACAATTAAATAATCTACAAATTAAATCAAACATAAAATATCGACTAAACACAAGGCATATTAGCATCTAGATGTTAAAGTAAGTCTAAAATCCTATGAAAATTGAGTTATGAAGACAAATTTCGTCGATGTAGGACGGAATGTCACAATCTGTTCTTGTTAGGTCTACACACACACACACACATATATACACATATATATAGGGTTAGGTTCAAATGTGAACTCAATTTTGGCTGTGAACGTGAGGACGAATCTCAGCCACACATCTTCGGTTATGGTGAACGCGATCACGGAGGATTGACGCATATCTATATAGAGGAAAGTTCAAATGTGAACTCATTTTTGGTTGTGAACGTGAGGACGAATCTCAGCCACTTATCCGGTCAATAAAGGCGGCTTTGACTTGGTTCCCCTCCTTTAATAATCTCCACCCTCCCATGAATCGCGTCAATCCTCGGTGATCGCGTCCACCATAACCGAAGATGTGTGGCTGAGATTCGTTCTCACGTTCACAGCCAAAATTGGTTCACATTTGAACCTAACCATATATATATATATATATATATAAGGCTTCTTCATTCGGAAACTCTTTAAATAGTAGAAACTCGTGGAAACCCATGTAAAAATAATTTTTTTCATAATTTTTTTTAATCAAATGTTATGATTTTAGATATTGCTTCATATATGTTTGTGTTCATGTGGAAAAAATATATTACATGTGGAAAAAATGTTGATTCACTATCACATATGAAACAAAATTCATTTAGTGAAACAAAACTTGTTTTTTTCCACATTTAATTTTTTTTTCATATGAACACGAACATATGTGAAGCAATATATTAAATAATAACATTTGAGGATTTTTTTTATGAAAAACAATTTTTTTATACTGATTTTATATTGGTTTCCATGAGTTTCTACTCTTTAAAAAGTTTCCAAATGATTATCCCTCTATACATATATATATATATATATATACTAGTTGTATGCCCGCGTGATGCAGCGCGGGTGAATCACAGTTCTGAAGTCAATAAGTCGGCCATCGATCATGTTCCATTGTATTATTCGTCAATCTCAATTTTATTTCTATAGGTTTGTATGGTCTAATTGGAAATCAACTAATCAAAATGAAATATGGTTTATTGACAAAATATATATCTAGCACTTAGGGGCGGATGCATCTGCAAAAAGAGGGGGGGGGGGTGGGTTCCCTTCCCCGGTGAAATGTTATAAAAAATTATATAGGGTAAAAATTATCAAAAATACTGTATTTAGCCTGAGTTCCACTCAATAAATATATGAGAAACTTTTAAATAAACTGTCATTTAAAAGTTGAATAAAATGTTTATGATTATGTCATTTAATTGAGTGCTCCTTATGAGAGCGTTTCTCTCTGTATGAGAGTTTGGAGTTAGGGTTTCTGGAGTGCTTTATCCATGGATGAAAGATTCAAAGAGCTTGTTATTGAAGACGAGGACGATATCGGGTTGGAATTTCCAGATCTGGGAGATGGCAACGATACTACAAAGTATGAATTGTGCCTTGTAGGAACCTTCGCTACTGATCGTCCTATAAACTTCCGCATAATGAAGCACCGTCTGGCAAGTCTATGGCGACCGGGAAAAGGTATGTTTGTTCAAGATTTGGGATAAACTAATTCTGTTTAAATTTTACCATCGTCACGATCTCCGGTGGGTCATGGAGGGAGGACCTTGGACGTTCGATAACCACCTTCTCGTTCTTCACGAAATGCAAGCCGGAGAAGACCCGCTAGACGTCCCACTTCATCTCGTTCCTTTTTGGGTACAAGTGTATAATCTCCCGGCGGCTTTCTTCACGGAAACGGTTGGGAAGGCGTTAGCAAACTTCATTGGCACGTTCGTGGCTTATGATGATAAGAACAAAAAGACATCAGATAGACCGTATATGCGAGTTCGAACATTGGTGGACATTCGGAAACCCTTGAAGAAGGAAAAAAAAGTTAAGAAACCGGGAGGGGAGTGGGTAACTTGCAACTTCCGTTTTGAAAAGCTTCCATCTTTTTGCTTCATATATGGAATAATCGGACACATTGATCGACATTGTGAGCGATTTTTCCAAATGGAAGACGAGAAAATTGTTCGAGCATGGGATGTATCTCTACGGGCACCGAACAAGAGGTTCTCGAATATGAGCGGGGATAAATGGCTCAAGGGGGAAGATGATGGAATTCCGGTGACGGCTACGGTAGGAGGCGGCGGTATGGCTGAGAGAAAAATAAGGTAACCCCACGAAATTATGGTAACCGGCCCTTAATTCAAGCAACTCACAATCATGCTTTAATTGAAGATTTGGTACCCACTAAGGCAAGTTTCTTATCTCCAAATAACGTGCCATCAATTCCTAATTTATATAATATGGGGGTGGAATTGAGTGAAGATCGCAAAAGACGCAGAGGGGAAATTGTTTGCATGGGATACCAATCTACCATGCATGATACAACTAATCAATGCATGGAGCATGATACTAACCATGTGGAACGAAATAAGAACAATACTATGAATGTGGTTTCTGACCATGTCAACATTACGAAGACCGATCAAGTTAACGGCATTTTGGCGGGTCCCGGGGTCCGGGCCTGCCCTCAAAAATGAAAATCCTAAGTTGGAACTGTCGTGGGCTTGGCAATCCTAAGGCAGTTCCGGTTCTTCGTGAGCTTGTTAGAGCTCACCGGCCACAGTGGATTGAAAACATTAAGTTACGTATTGGTTTTGAGTCGTGTTTTGCTGTTAATTGTAACGGCCACAGTGGTGGTCTTGGTGTTTTTTGGAGAAATAAAAACGAATGTTCTCTCTTGTCGTTTTCGTTTAATCATATAGACTTACAAATCAACGATCGTATGAATAATAATTGGCGTGCCACTGGTTTATATGGCTACCCGGAACGCTCTCGTAGGCATGAATCATGGAATTTTTTACGCTCGCTCGCCACACAATCTACTCTTCCGTGGATGGTCATCGGAGACTTTAATGATCTCTTATCTCAAAATGAAAAAAGTGGCATTCACGAGCATCCAGACTGGTGCATTAGAGGCTTCCGAGAAGCTCTTGATGATTGTGGACTTATAGACTTGCAAATGACGGGTTACCCCTTCACTTGGTCCCGGCATAAAGGCAAGCCGAATGAAGTCCTTGAAAGACTTGATAGAGCCGTTGGAGACCATGCTTGGGTCGAGGCCTTCCCCGAATTTTCCCTTACCAACTCCCACTCACCTATATCTGATCATTCCCTGATTGTGCTTCAAACTAAGGTTCGGACCCTCCCCGCTTCTCGTTATATTTTTCGTTTTGAAAACAAATGGCTGCAGGAACCCACTTTTGAATCGGTTTTTCACGAGTGTTGGTCCGAAGCTTCAAACATAAGCCTTCCAGGAAAGTTAAGGTCGGTGGCTAGTCGACTTTCGTCATGGGGCCGGAATCTCCATGCAGCTTTCCGAGAGGAAATCCAAAATTGTAAAAGCAAATTAGATACTCTTCGAGACAGTAATCTCCCGGTTGACGAGGAGTTTTATGAGAGCGAGCGATCTCGATTACTTTCAATTCTTTTAAAGGAAGAGGAGCATTGGAGACAAAGATCAAAAGTTTTCTGGCTTAAAGAAGGAGACTCCAACACCAAATTTTTTCATTCCTATGCTAATGGAAGGAGAAAGAGCAACCGTATTGAGAAGCTGCAAGATGATAACGGGATGTGGGTTACGGATGCAGACAGATTATCTGATCTAGCCTTATCGTATTTTACATCCATTTTCTCGGAAAGTAGCGGTTCCCCTGAACTGATTACAATTGTTGTCCAATCAAAGATTACAGTCTCCGATAACAGTAGGCTAACAGCCCCTTTTACTAAGGAAGAATTTCGCATGGCTCTTTTTCAAATGCATCCGGATAAATCGCCGGGTCCAGATGGGTTTAACCCTCGGTTTTTTCAGAAATTTTGGCCCGTAATTGGTGATGATATTTTTACTGCAGGTTCTTCTTGGCTGCGAGACGGTGTTCTTCCCGATGGAATAAATGACACGATTATCACACTAATTCCCAAGTGTGATGAACCGTCATCCATGAGAGATCTTAGACCGATTGCACTTTGTAATGTAGTCCTGAAAATTATTACGAAAGTCCTTGTAAATCGGCTGAAACCGCTTCTCCCAAAGATAGTGTCGGAAAACCAATCTTGTTTCATTAAGGGCCGATTGATCACGGATAATGTACTGCTTGCTTTTGAACTTCTTCATAGTATGCAAAGAAACACACGACGGAAGGAGGGAGATATTGCCTTAAAAATTGATATATCTAAAGCATATGACAGACTGGATTGGAGTTACCTCCGTCAGATTATGGTGGCCCTTGGTTTTTCTACTCAATGGGTTGATATGATCATGTTATGTGTAGGCTCTGTCAGATACTTTGTTCGAGTAAATGAGAAGATTGTTGGCCCTATTCAACCCCAACGTGGTTTACGGCAAGGTGATCCCCTCTCTCCATACTTATTTATCATCTGCATGGAAGGTCTCTCAGCGGTGATTCAGGATGCAGTAAACCACAATAGATGGCACGGTTGTAAGGTAGCTAGAGGTGCCCCACCTATTTCTCATCTTTTATTCGCTGATGATGCCTTTCTCTTTTGTCGTGCTACTATTGATGAATGCAGGACACTCAAGCATATCCTCAATACTTACGAAAGGGCCTCCGGTCAATCTATAAATCTTAGCAAGTCAGGAATCATGTTCAGTAATAATCTTGCCCCTGATTTTAAAGATGCTATCTCTTACGTAGTGGGTGTTTCTAATCCACTAAACACTGGTAGATACTTGGGCCTTCCCTCGATTGTCGGTCGAAGTAAACGTCAAATTTTTCGACATCTTAAAGACCGTCTATGGCATCGAATGCATAAGTGGCGTCAGCGACCAATCTCTAAAGCAGGAAAGGCTATGCTTATTAGAGCCGCGGTGCTAGCAATACCAGTATACTATATGAGCGTTTTTATGCTACCTTCCTCCACAATTACTGAGCTCGAAAGAATGTTGAATTCCTTTTGGTGGGGTTCTAAGAGAGACGGCACCCGGTCGATAAACTGGCTTGCTTGGGATCGTCTTTGTGTCCCAAAGAAGTTTGGTGGGCTCGGCTACCGGAACTTTACCGCCTTCAATGTGGCAATGTTGGGAAAGCAAGGTTGGCATCTCTTAGCCAATCCGACGTCGCTAGTTAGTAGAGTCTTCAAAGCTAAATATTAACCTCGGGGGTCATTTATGGAGGCCCATTTGGGACACTCCCCTAGTTTTATCTGGCGAAGCATTTGGCAATCCCCAACTGTTCTAAGAGAAGGGTGTAGATGGAAGGTTGATACCGGCTCTGACATTAATGTCTGGAATGACCCTTGGCTTCGTGATGATTCTAACTTTTGGGTTGAAACACCTAGTGATGACGCTACACGGCACCTTCGGGTGAGGGACTTAATCTTACAAGATACCCACTATTGGGATGTGGAAAAAGTGACCGAGCTATTCTCACCTAGGGACCGAACTGCAATCCTTAGCATTGCCCCCTCTTTGGTGCTAACTGAGGACAAACTGATTTGGCATGTCTTCAAATGGTTTTTATACGGTAAAGACGGGTTATCGAGTGCTAACTGAAAAGGTCGAGCCGAACTCCCATTTCTTTATAGAAGGTGATTGGGCTCGAGTTTGGAAAGCTAATGTGCCTCACAAGATTCGACAATTTATTTGGAGAGCCGTGCAAGACGTCCTCCCTACTCGAGTTAACCTACAAACGAAGGGTATTCCGGTATCTTGCACATGTCTTCTTTGTTTTCGCAACCCGGAAAACCCCTGGCATGTGTTTGTAGACTGTCCGACTTCGATTGAAGTCTGGAGGGAGGCTGGATTATGGGAGATGGTCGATAGACACGCTAGGACAACTGCTTCCTTTCCGGAATTATTGTTTGCGATCTTACGTGACAGCCCCAAGACTATTGGCGACAGGTTCATGATGCTTGTTTGGAGTTTATGGCATAGACGAAATGAAGTTTGTTGGTCAGATGGCCCGAAGGATCCAGGTACCGTGATTAGAAGAGCTGTGAGTATGCACACGGATTGGACGAAATTGGAGGAGCTTTGGGACCGTCCCGAGACTATTCCCAATTCGGGTTGCGACAACCTATGGCATTATCCACCTTTAGGTACCCTTAAGTGCAACATCGATGCGTCGCTTTTCTTGAATGAAGCTAAGGCGGGGATTGGCATTGTGATACGAGATGACCATGGTACGTTGTTTACCGCTAGATCAAGCCCGATTAACGGTATGCCAACTGTCCGAGAATGTGAAGCTTTGGCACTTTTCCATGCCATGTCTTGGACCGTCGATCTGGGGTTACATCGAGTCCACTTCGAGACCGATGCGAAGGTTGTTTTCGATGCTATAAACTCTCCTGACGAAGAAGACAACTCGGAGTTTGGAGACATCATTAGGCGTATTCGTACCATTCTTCTCGACCATAGCTCTTTCTCTGTCACTGCTATTAAGAGACAAGCGAATGGGGTGGCTCACGCTCTTGCCCAACTATCCCGTTCCCTATCTTGTCTTGTTACTTTTTCTATTTTACCGTCTTCTATTTCCTATTGTATGAACGATGTTTGCTCCTTGGGAGCCCATTAATTTTAGTCTGCAACTTTTATTCAAAAAAAAATATATGAGAAACTTTCAACTTACGAAAACAAATACATGTAAAACTTTTACATCATGAAACAAACATATGTGTAATAATATCTTACATCATAACATTTAATAAAATAAATTATGAAAAAAAAATTATTTTTATATTGATTTTTACGAGTTTGCATAGTTTGTAACATTTAACTGGTTTGTATTTGAACCAGCCTCTCTCTCTCCCAATAAAAATGGTTATTTGGTAAATATTCTGAGTGAATAACAGAAAATTACCATTTTAAATGGTATAATATGTAGAATGAATAATAATAATACTTGAAAACTGTTTGATAAAAGGAAATTTGTATTTGTAGAACAAAAATATCAACAATCGACTTGTATTTAATGCCTAAAAAAGTTATCACATTTGTAAAAGTTTTTTCAAAGTATTTTAACTATTTTAGAACCATGGGAGGTATTTTAAAGTTTGTTATGAAATGTATTCTTTTTCCTCCTCTTTTTGATGGTAAAAATATCATTTTGTCATAAGTTCAAAGAAAACATGGCACAATCCCACCCAATAAATGTCTTACTCAAATTTCGTATGAACAATTTTATCGGGTAAGTGCTTACCTTAAGAGTCATCACCCTCACTTAGCGGATAAAATTTTCATTCCTTTTCGTGCCTCTTACCGGTAAGATCCTCGCCCTTAACATGTTAATCTAAAGGTATTTGTCATGGTAAGCGCTTGTCCGGTAAACATTTGGTAAATAGCACCCAAGATTACATATATCACGAACACTCTTCACTGAATAACTGGATCTATTTATACAAACAAAAAAAACCCATAATTCATCATCTAAGAATGGTCCGACAATTAGAGTCCTCTCTAAATGTAGAAAAGATCTCAAGTAATTATTGAAATATTCACCAAAAAGAAAATTTAGAAGAGGTGTTCATTTGGCTTTTTTTCCATCCTGTGATATGTCAATTTCGTATGGATACTTAGGCAGAGCTGTCTTTTGGCCAGGCAGTAACCTTCGATGGTGAAGCTCTGCAATAAGTATAAAACATATTGGAGGATACGATTCTACACAAAGAAGGATGGATGTATTGTATATTGGAGGATACGATTCTACACAAAGAAGGATGGATGTATTGTACATTTGTGAAAGCTCCATTTTGGACAAGTGGTTGATTTTTCAAAAAGTTGTGGTATTAATAGATGATATAAATAAATATACTTATTGGCTATTGATGTGGTACGTTTTGCACTTTTGCTGCAAACCCTATTCACTCCCATGATATGATCATAGAAAAACAAGTATTTCATGTTCAAGATTTTGTTGCATGTTCCTACATGTACAATTCTCTGTCATGACATCAATTGTTAATTTAGAAAATAAAATAACCAAAATATTTAAATATCTTCTATTTGGTACGTAAAATGTGTTGGTCCCAATAAGGGTCTACAAGAGTTAAGTATTAAGTAAACAGTTTGTAAAAGGGGGGGGGGGGTTGAATACAAACACACAGATTTTGGTTTTTAAATGAGTTTATAGATAATAAACAAATTTACAGTTACAAGCGGAATTAGAACAAGTTTAAAACCTATTCTATTGTAACTTAAGAAACACTAAGTTTGACGCACAAGAGGAAGGAAGAAAGAATACAGAAGGTATAGGCTAGAAAGAAGCATGCATTAAGATGAAGAAGATATCTCCACCTTATTTATACCCGTTTGCATTTAATGCAAGACAAAAGGTATATGCCACGTGTCAAGCTTGGATAGGAAGCTTGTCCTTGCTAATAAAACAACCATGCTTTTGGCCGAATATGAACAGTACCGTATCAGATATGATGGGGACATAAGAGACCAGTCATACGTCCTTTTCTGACATGGTTCTAGGTTTGACTTTTGTGCATCGAGGATAAGATCAATCTTTAGTCTTGCAGAGGAAGGTTCATTTGATCGCTGACACTGAATTTTCAAGGATGAACTTCAGTGTTGCTGAGGCTTCACAAAGATTTCACACTTTGAGTAGATAATCGCTGCTATCGCTGAACCGCTTTAGGTCACTTAGCTGATTATCTCTTTCTTCAGCTTTGGTCTTCGACTTTCGCTGAATGGTCTTTTGGTGTAATAGCTGATCTCCAGGTCTTCAGAGATAAGCTTGTTGTTCCTTGATCTTCAGCGATCGCTGATGGCAATCAGCGTATGCTATCGCTGAATTTGAACAGAAGCCTAACTAAGGAATTTCACTAAGTATGTTAAAGGAATCATATTCAAATCATTGAGAGGAGTTATGATCAACAATCTCCCCCTATTTGATTATGATTAAGCAACATAGGAAAAATGCTTTAAGACACTAGTAAGGACTTAGGAAACATTTAAAGAAAAATTTTCTAAGTACTAATCTGTAAAGTCTTTTTCAGCTAGTCTACTATCTGAATGGAGTTTCATTTATAAGGATATGAAAGCACAATTTTTACAAGTAAATAAGCTTAAAGTACATTCACTGATTGAATTCTCAGTGAAAGATCAGTATGTGAAGATAGTGTAACGAAAATAGAACTCTTATGTTCATTGTCCCTTTTACTGTTTTTAGGGATCTTTTCAGTACTAGGATGGAGTAAAGTACTCTGATTGAATTTCATTAAATATAATCTGAAGAAATTACAGAGAAATGAAATTACAATAATAAAAGTAAGTACTTGTACACTGAAGAAATATTACAAAGAAATTAGAAATCTATAACTAGTCAGAGATATTCTCGTTTCGTCTTTGTAACTCATTCTCATAAAGTGTCTTCTGTCGATTCATCAGAGGGGTATCTAACCAGCAGCGCCAAAGCACGATCTTTATCAGAGAGGATAGGGCCTTGCGAATTTCTTGGTTTCTAAAGAGTCCTAAGAATTCTTCATTATCCAAGAATACCATACCAGGTTCAGGCAGTGAGATGATTTCATCTTCTTCATATCTTCGGTCTTGAGGGAGAGAGGTACAAAGCATTGATATATCAGGGAGCTCGAGATGACCAAGAATGCTTTGATAATCAAATTTAGTTTCATGCTCATTCTTAGAACTTGAACAACCTTCTGCAGTCGATCTTTTCTTCTTAGATGATTCACGGAGAGGGGGAACTTGCACATGTTGTGACATTCTCTGCAGCAACTGATTCAACTCATCTTCTACCACATTCTTGAATTTGGATTTGGAACCCTGAATGGCATCTCTAATTTTGAGCCATTCAGTGTATCTATATAATCTTAAGAATTTTGCTTCTTCTCTCTCTGTTCTGGATGGCCTTGTCATTCTTACATATACCTTTGGACCACCTATGTTGGAGTGTCGCCCTTGGATAGTTGCGTGAATGATTTTGCCATCAGATCTTTGAAAGTTCAGCATCTCTGTGCACCAATTTAGTTCTTTGTCTTTCTGAGTTGTGGCTTCAGTGGTTAGTGCAGTGAGAATCTTCTGTTGAGCGAGAATGGGATCTACATTCAGGTTTTCTTGTGCAAGTTCTTTCTGAGCAAGAACTGCAGCGAGCCGTTCACTCTTTTCCAATTGTTCTTTGGCCGCTTTGTCTCTTGCTGAGTCTTCCCTGAGAATCTTCCTTGCTAAAGCAAGATCATTCTCGGTTTGCTTTATTTCTTCATCTCTGATCCTCTGAGCTTCTAATGCTTGTTCTCTCTCTTCTTTGGATAGAAAGTAAAATTCATCTACCATCCTGATTGGTACAACGTTTATTGGGTCTTCATGGGGTACCCTTATTCTTTTGGATTTGAATTCCTTTAGGAATTTTATTCGCCTTTCTTCCTTTTCAGGCTCGCTTATGATCTGCTTCTGAACGCGACGTCTGGGAATGAGGCCTTCTTCTTCCTCAAAGTCAGTTTCCACTATGTACATAAACTGCTCTTCAGAAGAAGGTTCCCTCCTTGTGGAAGAGTCCTTTGGGAGACGGTGTCACTGAGGGAAGGAGAGAAAGACGGAGATTTATCAGAGAGAGGGTTTGAAGGAGGAGAAGTTATAGAGTGGGTTTCAGAGAGAGGAGTAATATAAGGGATAAGCTGAAGAGATACCTTGTCAGCAGTCTCCCCCTCTGTGTGTGGGATTGGGGCATCAAGATCAACCACTTTATGTGATCCTTTGCCTGAGGGACCAGATCCGTCCCCCAAGGGCTCTAGCTGAGATGTGCCTGGTCTGGACATTCTGAAATGTTCCATTGCAAATCCCATGTCATCATCATCATAATCATCACCAAAGTGAGGGATGCGTTCTTCTTCTTCTTCTTCTTCTTCTTCTTCTTCTTCTTCTTCTTCTTCTTCTTCTTCATCTTCTTCTTCTTCTTCTTCTTCTTCATTATCCTCTTCTTCTTCATCATCATCACCAAACCTTGCAGCGAAGGAAGGTTCTGCTCTTTGGATGTAAGGAGAGATCCTTTCATCAGGGAACCTTCGGTTGTGATCGCCGATTATTTCGTCAGTGAACTCTTTGGCCACCTTCTCCCACTCAATGTTATCATGGGGCAGAACATGGAACATCACAGTGCGAACATTCGTTTGCACGTCCTGAAGCATGGTCCGATCAGCAGCAGCAAATGAGGGACCAGCCCCATCGAGCCTTGAGAGAGCCTGCATCACTTCGGACTGAGCCTTTTGAATAGACTCGAGGACAGCGGCCTGAGCATCGTCCTTTTGCTCAATGTTGATGAGGGATTGGCGAAGGTCCTTGTGCTCCTCCTTTAGATACTGAACGTCAGACACTAGGTTGCTGACGTTCGTCTTCATTCCAGGAGTACCAGCGACTTGCCAGAAGATTAACTCAGCTGAAGTTTGCAGCGTGTCCACCCTTGCCCTGATGAGAGCACATTCATTGACTAAATAGTCAATGGCAGGGAATGTGGGACCAGGTAGAGACACAGGAGGTAACTCAGTGACCCTGGGAGGAAGCTTGGGGGCTTGGTTCTCCATCTTGACATCCCTGAGCTTTTTAGCACTAGGAGGGCGCTGAGGAGACTTCATCGCCGTCTTCGAAGTGGTGGTGGTGGTGGTTGTTGTTGCTGAGTAGACAGGAGCAGTGGCAGCAGCTGATGACATTGACAAAGAGTCAAGAAATGAATCTGGATCAGATGATGGATGAAACGTAGCATTATTTTCCTTGAGAATATCATGAGAATTGCTCTCAGGGACTACTTTTGCAGAGGTAGTGTCCTGAGGATCACTGACCAGTGTCTTAGAGTATCTAAAAGAGACACTCTGAGGTCCTTTGATATTGGCTTTCCAAAACTTAGATTGCCTAAACAATACTGAGGTTTGGACTGCGTGCATTTCAGCATCATCAGGGATAGGGACAACTATCGCTGAGTCACTTGCTGGTGTGAGGACCAAAGAAGTAGAGATGGAAGAGGTAGAGAAGGCAGTGAGAGTAGTACCTGATCCAGCTTCATCAGAGCTGGCTATAACACCTTCAGAGACCTTAGTCACTGATGGTGGTGGTAGTGCTGATGAACCTTCAACGGCAGCAGAAACCGTTGGAGTGGCTATGGATGAGGGTGGTGTTTGTAGTACACCAAAATCAGAGAGGATGGTCTGTTGAGAGACCACCTTCTTGGGCTTCTTTGAGGCGATGGTCTTCTTATGACCATCAGTTGGGGTTTTCCTCTTAGCAGCAGCAGTGCCTTGGGTATTCACTGAGGGGATGGGCAGCGAGGAGGTCACTGAAAGAGGTGCTCCTATTATTTGCAGCATGTAGGGAGTGAGAGGAGCATCACCTGGACGTTCCTCAAGATCCAGGGACTCTTTCCCTACCATTGAGAAGGAAAAGTCACCGACTTTCGGGTAGCTATCCCCGAAAGCCTCTTCAAGGATGGTGGAGAAGAAACGGGGGTAAGGGATAACGGTATGTCTAGTATTGGCGTTGAGGCGGCTACACATATCGCTGAAGATGTAGTCAGCGTAGTTCAAAGGATGACCTATGCAGAGAGAATAGGCAAGGTCTTGAAAATGCTTGCTCGCCTGATCATGGGAGTAAACTTTGGACCCAGGCACTGAATGACCTGGGTGAAAATGTACTGCCATTGAGCAGGGAGTCGCTTCTTTTCCAGCTTTGAACCCACCGTCTTCACTGAGGGGTTCTCCCATTTGTAGCCAATGGAGTCCAAGAAAACATCTATCTGCTGCTTAGTTGGTTCAGCAACCCATTGCACACCCTTCTTGCGCTGAGAGAGTCTTAGCGCCTTGCGTACGAACCCCGCTGAGAACGAGAAGAAGCTAAGTTCAGGGATTGTGAAGGCAATAGCAGGGAGGACAGTGCCTTTGTCCGTTGTCAGAGTGGTACATTGCGCCGTGTACCAGAGAGCCTGAAGGTGAGAGGTAATGCCCACTGGGTTGTGGACGAAGGCATACATCAGAGGGCATGCCTTGAGGAAAGTTGCAGCGTCTTTGAACTGAGGGCGTTCAGAGGGAATATCCACTAATGCAATGTAATTGCATGGGTTGAAGGTTGATTTTTCCAGCTCGAATTGGTAGTTTGGTGCAGCGACCAACCGGTTTTCAGCAGCAGTAGTTTTAGCGATGTTGGAAGCAGAGGCCATTTCTGTAGATAAATGGCAACACCAAAGAGATAAATCATGGTTTTAATACATGAATGTATAAACCAGAGTTTTGGTATAAAAAGTACCAAATGTAAGATCAAAGGAACAAGTATTTTGATGAACAATATCAAAATGCTTGTTGGTAATAAAAAAGAAATAAAAAAATTTAGAAAAAGAAAAAAAATAAATTAAAGACAGGATAAAACTTTGAAAAAGAAATCTTCTGTTCTAAGAACAGGGTTTTGAAAGTATAGAATTTATTTTTCACTCTAAAAGCAAGATTTTATCGATTTTTAAGAATGAAATAGGTAAGAAAAGGTGAAACAAGTTGTTTCCAGTTCTTAAGTTTAGGTTTAGATCAAACCTTAGTCGAGTGAAGGAGAAAAATGCACAAGTGCGTGTTCTTGGAGAAAACTTGAAGATTCGAAGGTTTCTTTTGCCTTTAGGAAAGTTATGAAAGCGGAAAGAAGCAAGTAAGGCAAAAGAAGTGCTTAAATAGCAAGAGGAGAGAGAGAGGAGGCTAAACGACGGTTTTAGCTTTTTGAAAAAAAAATGATGATCTGGCGCACGTTCCAAGAAAGGAGTTGGAATGGAAACGTCGTGGTCCGTCGTGTGTTAGAAAAAGGGCTGACGTGTCATTTTCTTAATTTTAAAAGATTTTAATGATAGTTATCCACAAGGAATGAATATTATTAATATTTTTAAAACACTTCATCAAAAATAATAAAGGATTATTAGTGATGGGTTTTCTTTAAGAATCAAGGAGAGAAAAAATATAATACCTGAGTGAGAGTACACAGATTTCACTGAATCAGAGTTCAGCGAATGGAGAGATTGAATGCTTTTCTTTGTATCACTGAATTTGTTGTTCACTGAATAAATACTTTATTCATCGTTCAACATACCAAGTTCACTGATAAGTAGATTGAATCTAGTCTCATCAAGAGGCTTGGCGAAAAGATCAGCGAGCTGATATTCAGTAGGAACAAAATGAAGTTCAACTTCACCATTCATCACATGATCTCTGATAAAATGATATCGGATCTCAATATGCTTGGTTTTTGAATGAAGTACAGGGTTGTTAGCGATTGCAATAGCACTAGTGCTATCACAATATATAGGAATCTTAGAGAGCTTTAGATCGTAGTCTCTGAGTTGATTTCTCATCCAAAGGAATTGAGCACAAGAAGTACCAGCGGCTACGTATTCAGCTTCAGCGGTGGAAGTGGACACTGAGTTTTGCTTTTTACTTGTCCAACTTATTAACTTACCACCTAGTAGCTGACACCCACCAGTGGTGCTTTTCCTATAAATTTTACAACCTGCAAAATCACTGTCAGAGTAACCAATGAGATCAAATCCTGAACCCTTGGGATACCAAAGGCCTAGATTTGGAGTTCCTTTCAGGTATCTGAAGATTCGCTTTACAACGATAAGATGGGATTGCTTCGGTTCAACTTGATATCGAGCGTAGAGACATGTAGAGTACATGATGTCGGGTCTACTTGCTGTAAGATACAGCAGAGATCCAATCATCCCTCGATAGGCAGTGACATTGACTGGTTTCCCATTAGGGTCCTTGTTTAGAGTCAGAGGAGGTACCATGGGGTCTTCATTGCTGAGCATTGATTCATGTCAAACTTGTTCAGCATGTCTTTAACATATTTGCTTTGACTAATAAAGATACCTTTATCAGATTGCTTTATCTGCAAACCTAGAAAATATGTTAGTTCACCCATCATACTCATTTTATATTGTTTCTTCATTCTTTCAGCAAAACGAGTACAAAGATCAGGTCTTATGGAACCAAATATAATATCATCTACATATATTTGAGCCAGAATGGTGTGACCTTTATACTTTCTTAAAAAGAGAGTTTGATCAATTTTTCCACGAACAAATTTTTCTTTTAGAAGGAATTTAGAGAGGGTATCTTACCAAGCTTTAGGAGCTTGTTTTAACCCGTAAAGAGCTTTTTCAAGTTTAAAAACATAACCAGGGTGGTTAGGGTCTGAAAAACCAGGGGGTTGTTCTACATAAACTTCCTCGCGGAATTTCCCATTTAGAAAAGCATTTTTAACATCCATTTGAGAAACTTTGAAGTCCTTATGGGCAGCATAAGCTAAGAAGAGTCTTATGGCTTCTAAACGAGCTACAGGGGCAAAGGTTTCATCATAGTCGATTCCTTCTTCCTGTCTATAACCTTGAGCAATAAGTCTAGCCTTATTGCGAATTACAGTCCCGTTTTCATCTAGCTTATTTCTGAAAACCCATTTGGTTCCTATGATTGTTTTGTCAGAGGGTCTCGGAACAAGATTCCAAACTTTATTTCTACGAAATTCAGTCAGTTCTTCTTGCATTGCTGAGATCCAGCTAGGATCAGAGATAGCTTCATCTATCTTCTTAGGTTCAGAGAGAGAGATGAAATTAACATAAAGACAGATATTACCTATCCCTCTACGTGTTTTGATACCTACAGTGGGATCACCAATAATTTGATTTATTGGATGATTTGCAGTCCATCGTTGAGCTGGTGGTTGAGGAGAGAGATCAACGGCAGATTCAGTGACTTGTTCTTCAGTTTCTGGATTAGGACCTGTTTCAGCGACTGGTTCTTCATTCAAAATCAAATCAGGAGATTGATTTTCAGAGATAGTTTGGTTGTTCACAGAGGAATTTCCAAGAGAGATATCACCAGCAGGCATCTGATTGAGAGGAGTAATATTCATCCCTGAAGATGGTTGATCATTACTTGTTGGGTTTACAGGGATCTCATCATCACAAGCTTTAGCAGGAGAATGATTGCTGAAATATGTTTCAGGTTCCCCATAATGAGATTTCATCCAAGCATTCAATTCTTCATCATCATCAAGATTATGAAAAGGATGAATGGGACGAGATTCATCAAAGTTGACATGCATAGATTCTTCAAGATGTTGTCTTCTTTTGTTGAATACTCTGAAAGACTTAGATACAGAGGAGTATCCAAGAAATATACCATCATCAGCCTTGGGATCGAATTTACCCAAATGATCTCTGTCATTCAGAATGTAGCATATACATCCAAATATGTGAAGATATTTCAGAGTGGGTCTTCTCCCATGAAATAATTCATAGGAAGTCTTCTTGAATCGCTTAACAATCAGGGATCGATTCTGAGTAAAGCACGCTGTATTGAAAGCTTCAGCCCAGAATTTAGTTGGAAGACGCGATTCGCTGAGCATTGAGCGAGCTGCTTTGATTATAGTTCGATTTCTTCTTTCAGCAACACCGTTTTGCTGAGGAGTTCTCACTGGCGTAAAGTTGTGAGAGATGCCTTTTTCTTCAAAGAAATTAACTAAGGTACTGTTTTTGAATTCAGTACAATGATCACTTCTTATGGAGCGAACAAGTAAGTTGTTCAGAACTTCCATCCTTTTGATAAAAGAGATTATCATTTCAGGGGTATCACTTTTGGATCGTAAGAAAAATACCCAGGTATATCTGGAGTATTCATCAACAATAACTAAAGTTTATATCTTTCCGGATATAGATTGGACATTTACAGGTCCAAAGAGATCCATGTGGAGTAGCTGAAGAGGAGCGGTCACTGAAGAAATTTGCTTTGACCTGAAGGAGGCCTTAGTCAGCTTTCCCTTTTCACACGCTGAACAAAGAGATTCCTTTGTAAAGGTATGATATGGGAGGTCTCTGACTAGATCTTTTTGAGACAATTCATTTATTGTCTTAGAGTTGAGATGAGATTTATGCCATAACCAGTTTACATCTGAGGATGCTCGAGAGATAAAGCACATGTTCTCAGAGTGAGAGCTATTCATATTAATAACATAAACGTTTTCAACTCTTTTGCTAGAGAGGGCAAGCTTATCATTGAAGTCAGTGACATCACATCTATTCTTTAGAAATAGAACTTTGAAGTCTTTGTCACATAACTGACTAACACTTAAGAGATTGTGTTTCAGTCCTTCAACGTAGGCAACACGATTAAACGAGGTAGCTCCGTTGGACAGAATTCCATAACCTTTAGTGTATCCTTTGCCATTTCCACCAAAGGTCACTGAAGGACCAGCTTCTTCCTTGTAGTCAGAGAGCAGAGATTTTCTGCCTGTCATATGCCTTGAGCATCCGCTATTGAGATACCAGATACCTTTGGCACTCTGCATACAACAAAAGGATTAATTGTTTGAAGGTACCCATATTACTATGGGTCTTGCTTTGTTAGTGGAAGGAGTGGCGGATGAGCTATTAGCTGAAGAACTCTCTTCAGTGGATATCTTCACCTTTGGTTTTGCAACCTTAATGGATTTCACTCTCGCTGATTTATCTGCTTGAGCTACTTTCTTTCCATGAGTTAGTTTATCAGCTCTAGTAGCATTAGGACACTTACTTGAATTGTGGGTTGTTTCACCACAGTGGAAGCACTTCCTATATTTATAAGGTTTAGAATTCAGAGAGGAAAGAGAAGAGACAGGAACCTTTTCAGGGATAGGACCAAGAATTCCTTTTTCCATAGTCCTTGGAGGTATTACTACCTTTTCAGGGGTAGGAGTGAGATCAATCTTAATTCTGGGAGTTGGTCTCTGAGAGAAGTCAGAGACCTTCTTCTTAGATTTAGAATTGCTCTCTAAGACTTTCTTGCTCTTATTCTGAGCGATCTTATTTTTAGGAACTTGGTCAAGAAACTTGTTCTCGATCACTTTCTTAGAATTAGACAAAGGAACCTTCTCTTTTAAAAGAGAGGAAGAAGTTGAAGAAGAAGGATCAGGGATCAAAGAGACAAACATTCCAAATTTGAGCTTGGAACGGTCACTCCCTGATTCCTCTTTTTCAGAGTTAAAGCCTAACCCACTTATTGTTTTCATAGGGATTTGGGCATTGATGATCTTATTGACTTTTTCAGAAGCCTTATACCATCCTTTGATGGTTGCCTTTTCAGATATAAGATCAGCAATGGCCTTTTCCCTATCAGCAATAGCTTGATTCTTCTCGATGCTAATAGTTTGGTTTGCAAAGACTTGGTCTTTCAGGGATTCTTCAATCTTAGAAAGTTCTTTTATTTTAAGATGACAATTTTTTAATTGTTCAGATAAATCAGTATTTATTTTTTCAGCTTTAATCTTTCCATTTAAAGCATTGTAGAAGTCAACAGTCATAGCATCAAGGGCTGACAAGTTATCACTTTCAGAGACAACAGTAGTAGAGGGGATGAATACCTGAGTGGAAGGAGACTCAGAGGAAGAAGTGTCAGTGGCTTCTTCAGCGTCTTCGATTCTTGCCATTAGACATAGGAAGGCAAGATCTTCTTGATCAGACCCAGACTCTTCAGAGGTCTTAGCCCAATCGTTTTCAGCATCCTAGTCTACTTCTTCAGCGATTAGACCTTTGCCTTTATGTTGGTTCTTCTTCAGATCTTGGTATTTGTTTTTGAGTTTCAAATACTTCTCCTTTTTATCAGAGGTCTGGGAGGTGGTAGGTGCAGTAACTTTTTTTGATCGACATTTGCTGGCGAAGTGACCCTTTCGCTGACAGTTAAAGCAAATAGCTGAAGCTTTCTCAGCTAGAGCAGTTTTGGGATTTTCAGAGTCAGAGAGAGTGGAGGGTTTCGAAAGTTATTTTTTCTAGCAAATCTTCTAAAGTTGTTGGTTAGAGGAGCCAGAGAGTTATCAAACTCAGAGATGTCAGCATCAGTGAGTGTGTCTTCTGAATCAGTTTGAGTTAATTCAGTTATGGAGGTGATAGAAGAAGAAGGAAAGTTTTTAGGAGTTTTTGCCTCTTAAGTCACAAGTGCCAAAGAAGTACTTTTGGCACCTTTGAGTTCATTAATAAGGTTCTTCCTTAAAAGTTGGGATTGTTCCTCATTTAAGAGCATCCCATATAGTGCGCTTAAGGATAAAGTTTCAAGATTCTTTGACAGTTTTAAACATGTAGTATACACTGCCCATTGATCGGGTAGTGCCTCCATGAATTTTGTTAGAATTTCAGCGTTTGAATACACTCTGTTGACTGTTACAAGATCAATCAACAAACAGTTGAAACGCTGGTGAATTTGAGAGAGAGATTCACCTTTGTGATGCATAAAACTCTCATATTGTCTTACGAGGTTTATACATCTCGTTACTTGAACCTCAGAGGTTCCTTCATATTGGATACATAGGGAATCCCACATAGCTTTCGAAGTTCTCATTTTCATTACTGAATGATATACTTCATCAGGCAAAGACTTTGCTATTATAGATCGTGCTTTCGCATCAATAGCAACTTCTTTCTTGTCTTCCTCAGTCCATCGATCTGGAGTTTTTACAATATTCCTTTCAGCGACGGCTGGGGTAGTAGTGGTAGGAACACTTGCTACTATGGTTGTAGGAACGAAAGGTCCGTTTTCTACATAGTATGGGATCTTAGGATCAGATCCCTCTAGAAAAAGTGACATTCTTTCTTTCCATAATGGGAAATTATCATGGCTGAACCTTGGAGGTTTAGCTAAAGATCCATTATCGTTGTAGTTCGTATTAGGGTTTGTCATTTTAAAATATGATATTAAGAAAAATATTTTAAAGAGAAAGATAACAACACTGCTCTGATACCACTTGTTGGTCCCAATAAGGGTCTACAAGAGTTAAATATTAAAGTAAACAGTTTGTAGAAGGGGGGGGGGGGGGGTGAATACAAACACACAGATTTTGGTTTTTAAATGAGTTTATAGATAATAAACAAATTTACAGTTACAAGCGGAATTAAAACAAGTTTAAAACCTATTCTATTGTAACTTAAGAAACACTGAGTTTGATGCACAAAAGGAAGGAAGAAAGAATACAGAAGGTATAGGCTAGAAAGAAGCATGCATTAAGATGAAGAAGATATCTTCATCTTATTTATGCCCGTTTGCATTTAATGCAAGACAAAAGGTATATGCCACGTGTCCAGCTTGGATAGGAAGCTTGTCCTTGCTAATAAAACAACCATGCTTTTGGCCGAATATGAACTGTACCGTATCAGATATGATGGGGACATAAGAGACCAGTCGTACGTCCTTTTCTGACATGGTTCTAGGTTTGACTTTTGTGCATCGAGGATAAGATCAATCTTTAGTCTTGGAGAGGAAGTTTCATTTGATCGCTGATACTGAATTTTCAAGGATGAACTTCAGTGTTGCTGAGGCTTCACAAGACTTCACACTTTGAGTAGATAATTGCTGCTATCGCTGAACCGCTTCAGGTCACTTAGCTGATTATCTCTTTCTTCAGCTTTGGTCTTCGACTTTCGCTGAATGGTCTTTTGGTGTGATAGCTGATCTTCAGATCTTCAGAGATAAGCTTGTTGTTCCTTGATTTTCAGCGATCGCTGATGGCAATCAGCGTATGCTATCGCTGAATTTGAACAGAAGCCTAACAAAGGAATTTCACTAAGTATGTTAAAAGAATCATATTCAAATCATTGAGAGGAGTTATGATCAACAAAATGTAAATAGGATGAATAGAAATAAATGATATGTTACTAGACAAAAAAACAAAATTCAACTAAAAAAAATTCCAACACAAAACTGATTTACAAAATTACCATATTACCTTGCACAACATCTGAAGACTAAACATCCGTTGCTTCCTCCAAAACACATCAAGAATCATCCTTCTATCCCGACCTCGTTCAGTTCCTCGATCAAAACTCAAAAGGGTACGGTTTCTTTTACCAAATACAGGATTTCTAATAGAAAAGGTTGACTTGAACGATTTTCATGAAGCCACAAGGACCAAAAGTGGAGTTTACTCTCAAAACAACCTAAACGTATGGAAGAATGTAATGAAAAAAACAAAGAGGGATCAATAAGATACCAGTTGATGTGATTCACTCCTCCACAAGCAGGAGAGATTGAGAGAGGAGAGGAGAGGAGATACCACCTATATACATACAAACAAAAGCAAAAATAAATCAAAAATGCCGACAAACAAAAACCCATAAGATCTAGAAGCATTTTATTAAACAAAAGCATTAAGAACAACCATCAACAAACCCATAATCAAGACAAGAATCAGCAAAAGTAAACCATACTTAAAGAAGGCATCGATCGTTTTTTAAAGGGCATAGACCAAATTAGAGTGTTGGGAAGATGGAATGCAAAATGAACATCATAATGGAATACAAAGAGGCAATTGAAAATCTTGAAATTTGAAATCGATTTCTTGCAAGTGAAAGTCGATAGGCGTGTATCAGACATGTATTAGACATGTCTTCTTGCAAGTTATAGCTAAGATTAGAATCAATAAATATTTGACAATAGAAAGATATGGTTTGAAATTACTAAATGGAAGGTTGAAAGAATGATTAGACAGTAGAAAGCTGAAAATGGAGAGGAAAGAAAGCTGGAAGGAGCAAAGTAAACCTGGAAATTTCTATTTGGGTGTGGTCTGTGATGGCGCATTGAGATGTTGTACATCGTGTTAAAGAATGTGTAATTCATAGTTTCTTCAATTTCTTGCATAAACTGATAGTACATCATTCTTTTAAAAATTGTATTTAAGAGTTTTGATATGAATGCATTATAAGGTAGTATAGATATATATACTAGTTGCACAATGCAGCGGGATGTAAGTTTTAATCATAGATTAAAACTGGGAAATAGTAAAATTGTTTCTTGTTAAACCAAGTAACCGGAAAAACCCTTCTGCAAACTCCAAGAGCCAGGATGTACCAAGATTATACTTTACAACTCTTCTTGTGAGGGCTTTATGGAAAGGGAAAATATTTGGTTTGTTTGAGTATCCAGAAGAAAAATTAGGATGGTGGCCTATGTGAACATAGGCCTTAGGATCAAGATTTATTGGAAAAAAATCGCCTGTATCAGCCTTCCCTATATTACATATGTCCACCAATAGGAAATTGACAACTCATCCTTTTTTTATTGATTATCTAATCCTTATTTTAACACCACTAATGGAGGGCACAACCTCCGTTACACTCTCTCTCCCTCCATCAATTTGATATATTTATTTATTCTCTTCCATCATTAATACCTAATATTTATTTTTTATTAATTAAAATTAATAAATAATTTTTTTTTAAACTCACCCGTTAATCGCATTTCCTCCTTATATTTTATACAAAATTAATTTCACATTTTATATTTATAATAATCTTTTAAATGATTTTCTTTTTCTATCCCATTTAGTTTTATCATTTTTATATTTTTGTTTATACTAATGTTAAGTGGTAATCATTTATAATCTCATTTTAACAATCAATTTTAAATCCGAGTAAAACATTATTTCTAATTTAAATTTATATCTATACTATATTATAAAGCATTTGGCCAAAAACTCTTAAAAACAACTTTTTAAACGTTAGGTACTGCTATTTAATGCTAATTACTTAAATTTCAAGATTACAAGAAGATGATGCATAAGTACAACTTATTAAAATTTCATATATGAATTCGTGTAACTAACTGCAGATAATTATGATCAAATACAAGATAAACATCTCATTTTAAATATAAAAAATTTAAAATATAATTAAGATAATTATTAAGTTTAATTATTGTCTTTATAAAAAATTGTTAGGTCTATTATTATTTAATTGTGACAAAATAAGGAAAAGATATGCTTAATTGTAAAAGGAAGTTTATAATTCCTTAAACTCTTTGTTTTCTTAATTAGATTAGACCTAGCAATATAAATAGAACGTTAGGGTTTTTTCTTTTAGAGTTAGTCGATTCATATTACTTAGAGAGAGAGCTGAAATTGTGAATTACATTGTAATCGATCTGAACATTCAAGAGATATATGACTACGTAAGTTTATTAATCATTCTTCGTGTCATATTACTTTGCTATTAACTGTTTATTGTCATTGTGCTTATTATAATGGGATCAACAAGTGGTATCAGACCATAGACAGAACCATGAATGATCCGAACCTTTCAGATGATGAACACCCGATGCCTTCCGAACGCTCCACAGAACCAAGCATCAACGCGGCTAACCGGGATGACATCTTGATGCCTAGAGCACACCTTCGAAAAATCAAACCGAACAACCACCATCTAGACTTTGGTATCACTGTAGAACATCAAGTCATCCTCGACATCCTTCAACGACATCCGCTTCGGTATGCCTTTGCACTGGACCAGCGGGTACCCCTTTTCTACCTCCAGCAATTCTGGTACACACTGACATACCATCCGGACGAAGGTGACCATCATTTCACTGCTCAAATCGATGACTTTGTCACCCGCTTAACTCCATCTAGGATTCGCCGCATCCTCCGCCTGCCGCTCGCCATAGCCGAACACCCATACGACGCCTTTGCAACCGACCAAGGTTGCCGACATCCTAGCCCTTGGGTATGAATCCCCTGAACCATTCACAAGCCACGACCAGTTCAAAAGGATGTACCTGCCTCAGACTAGCAAACACACTGGCATGGACAAGGCCAGCACTACGGTTCTTCGAATTTTTCACGGCATCGCTTTCAACCGTCATTATGACTACGCGATGCTCATCTGGACGGATTTTGTGGAACTAGTGGAAGACAAATCCAACAAAATCGCGATCGTGCCTTCGTACCTTTTCAACGGTTTCTTCAACTTTTTATCCATGTCATGATGACTTCCCGACCTGCCATCCCTAGACGAGCTGGATCATCACCCTTAGGCCCGACCAGTGCCCTTAAATTTCTACGCCTAAATGATCGGGTCTTCAACTATACCATGCCTATCCCTGAAGCGCTCCTCGCTTATGCTGATCAGAATGCACCTAGTGTGATAGCCTATAGGGAGCGACATGGCTTAATGGCCCAACCACCTCCGGTTGCGCCTGCCCAAGAGCCGATCCATGAGGAAAATATTGAGGGAGGTGAGGGTCCTAGAGTAGAAGAGCAGGTTCAGGATCATGGGGATCCTGACCAGAGTGATGAGCGTAATGCAAGGGGACATGACAAGGGAGGTGCATCTGATCAGACCCCCCCCCCCAACCCAACTGCTTCCAACAACCCCCGCACCCGATCCATTATCCCAACTCCCCGATTCAAAACACTGGTCAGCCGACAACGTGTCTGCCCCCGCTCTTCATCATCGGATGAGGATGATTCTGATAACCAACCGCTCCGTCGTCGCCATCGAACTGCAGAAATAGAAGAGCAAGCCGTAAGTCGCATCGGCCCACAACCCTCTATCACCGATTCCTGTTCTGGGAATGAAGAGTCTTCAACTGAACCAAACCCCGAACCAATCATCCGTACACCCACCTCCGCACCAATCATACCTTCTGATGAGAAACCTCAACTCGACTTTGACTTTGAAACCAATCAATCCTCCCCATCTATGTATGACATATTCCCTGAAACCTCAATTGGAGAAATAAGGAGAGAGGAGGGAGTACAAGTTGAAAAACAAATAGTGAGCATGAGCGAAGGAGAGATAAAAACGATAGAGTGTGAGAGTCCAATATCCCCCAACCAGGTAACAGAGTCAACCAGCCCTACTTATTCGTTGGGTATGACTAGTGGACAAGTCGCTGTGGACCTAGCAGCGCAATTGCACGCCCCCCTAGCCACTCTGAAGGCTCCCAACAGCCAACAGTTTCAAAGATACTTGTGAGTCTAGCACCTTATCTAGCTCTCCTCCACTGGGGAGGCATAGCTATTGAAACAAGAGGCAGTAGCTCACCTGCTTTGACTTCGTTTGTATGCACATCGAGTCTAGAGCCCGCTAGGGGACACGAGTCTACACACACTGCGAGCCTCCGTGGCCCAGTCGGAACTCCCATAGTGATGTCCATTCCGGACATTCCACGAGGATTGGGAGGAAATCCTACCAGCGCTACATCTATGCTAATGCTGAACGTAGGTCATACAGTTGAATCAACTGTTATGTCAACGGGCAATCTAAGTGATCCCGGTGTTACCCATACAGCAACCCCATCTCCGTCGTTCTCTATACCCCCGGAAGGAGAATCGATCATTGCCGCTCACTTACAGAGGGCAAGAGACACCCTTGCTGAACATGTTTCCTTAATGACAGCCGAAAGGGAAGCCTTCGTGCGCCAAATTCGTGAAGCCGCGCGCCTTAGAGAACCGACTCCTCTTCAAGCCGACCCTTCACAACCAAGCTCAAGCCGTCCAAGCACCAGCCGCTCTCCTCCGCCACCATCACCCGCCGAAGATCGACCCCATTCCCCACATCGATATGAGTACAACACCGATGAACTCATGTCGATGCTGTACGTTAATCTGCTAGCCGATCCAATGCAACTTGCCAACCGGAGGATTCGCTTGAGGGTCTTCTTCATCACAACCTTCAGATCCCCACTGTCACTCGTCATGAGTTCGATGTCTTCCGCGCCCACATTGACCAACAGCTCACTGACTTGAAAACCGCCCAACAGCGCCAAACAGATGACATCTTGGTTGCTATTACTGCTCTCCGCACCGAAATCCAAGAGTCTTGCCGTCCGGCCGTTCGTGCATCTACATCCAGACCTCACCAAGACGACCCGGACTCCGCTCCAACTCGTCCTAAGGGGGAGACACGCCAAACGGCAAGATCACGACCAAGAGCAGCTGCTGCATCAGCTTCAAGACCACCCGCTCAAACTACCCAACAAAGGCAATGCATAACAACAACTCAAGAGGACGATACACCAACGGTTAAAAATCCTACGGATATCGAACTCGAGAGTACAGCCGAACCAGCCGAATCTGCCGAACCCGAACCCGAACAAAATGAAGAACGAGTTGATGTTCAAGGTCTGCGCAACTCACTACGAAACTGGTTCCGAGATACATACGAACCAATACTCCAAGAGCAAGACTATGTGAACTTGAGGCATACAGCAAGGAACTATGCTTTAAGGGAACAGAACGAACCAAGACTCCTACCCCATCAGATTCGGTGGCAAAGAATGTTGACGGAAAGCAAATCCAAATGGGTAAATCAGCAGATTCGTGTGCCATATCTTGAGGAAACTATGGAGAAGATCTTCCGCCAGGAAGCAAAACCTGACGATTTGGCACACATTCATCTCGTGATGGAAATGGACCCTGCTCAGGTTAGAGAGTATCTCCATATCCTGAGGATGAGAGCTTTACCTCAAGCTGAAGTGGTCTCAAGGCACAGGGTTGTCGGGATTCTGAAGATTGACACTGCAAGGATCTTTCAAGTCGAGTACCCGGTTTTCACAGTCCAAAGAGAAGATGGTAAAGCGTATTCCTTCTCTGAAGCTGATTTTGCAAACCTTGATATAATGGACTTTGAAATCATCTACAACGATTTGAGAGACAAGCGCAACCAAAACGAACACGAGCAAAGGGCATTAAGGGCAGTGGTAAGGCATGTTCAGAAAGAGCTTCGGTACAGCTATCTTCATGATCTTCAACGTGGGATAGAAAGCGAGCAAAAGAAGATACATATTACTAAGCCTAATCAATCATTACCTGTACCTGACAGTACTCTGGTTGCCACCGTCATCACTCGTCCTGTTCATGGAGTAGTTTGGATGCATGCTTCTAGAGAAAAATGGTTTCTCAGGTTTCATGAAGTGGCTGCATATTCTGACAGTACGTTATGGGGAATCCGAAACAGACTTGCGTCAGAACTTGCAACGGATAGAAAGAGCGCAACAAGGATGAGCAACAACAAAAGAAACTCTCTCATAGAAGCTATCAAGATAATTGATGACAGAATTATCTATCGACAAACCCTACGAAGATTTGAAGGCATGTTCGAGCTAAAGAGATGAAGACTCATTTTGCCACAAAGGGGGAGATTGTTAGGTCTATTATTGTTATTTAATTGTGACAAAATAAGGAAAAAATATGCTTAATTGTAAAAGGAAGTTTATAATTCCTTAAACTCTGTGTTTCCTTAATTAGATTAGACCTAGCAATATAAATAGAACGTTAGGGTTTTTTCTTTTAGAGTGAGTCGATTCATATTACTTAGAGAGAGAGTTGAGATTGTGAATTACATTGTAATCTATCTGAACATTCAAGAGATATATGACTACATAAGTTCTTTAATCATTGTTCGTGTCATATTAGTTTGCTATTAACTGTTTATTGTCATTGTGCTTATTATAATGGGATCAACAAAAATTATATTATCAAAACAAAAATAAATTACTTCATTATTAAACCCAAATAAAGTATGATAAAAAAAATTTGAATTAAAGAAATTACATAAAAAATGGAACTTTTAAATGAAACATTAAAATCGTTTTCTTAAAATCACATTAAACCATTAGAACATCGATAAAGACAAAAATTAAAATGAAACTTAAAATTCAGATGTATCTCACTGCATTATGCAAGTACTCTCCTAGTTATATTATAAAACATTTGATAAAAACTCTTAAAAACAATTTTTTATGCATGTAGTACTGTTTATTAATGCATATTACTAATCTTCTAGAGTTAATGTTTAAAAAAATTATCATCGAAATTCTTTTTCTCTATATTCTTAAACGTTAAAAAATTGTACTCTCCCACCATTAATATCTAATATTTATTTTTAAGTAATATGCATTAATAAACAGTATTGCATGCATAAAAAATGGTTTTTAAGAGTTTTTATCAAATGCTTTATAATATAACTAGAAGAGTACTCGCGCAATGCAGCGAGATACATCTCAGTTTTAAGTTTCATTTCAATTTTTGTCTATGTTCTAATGGTTTTATGTAGTTTTAAGAAAACGATTTTAATGTTTCATTTAAAAGTTCTTTTTTTATGTAATTTCTCTAATTCAAAATTTTTATCATAATAAAATTTAGATTTAATAACGAATATAGCTTTTTATATAGATGATAATTAAGTATTCTGTTAGAACTTAATGATTATCTTAATTATATATCAGATTTTTTATATTTAAAATTAGATGTTTATCTTGTATTTGATCATATTTATCGGTAGTTAGTTACATGGATTCATAAATGAAGTTTTAATAAGTTGTACTTACGCATAGTTTATTTGTAATTTTGAAAATTAAGTAATTAGCATTAAATAGTAGTACATAAGGCTTAAAAAGTTGTTTTTAAGAGTTTTTGGCCAAATGCTTTATAATATAATATAGATATAGATTTCAATTAAAAATAAAGTTTTACTCGTATTTAAATTGATTGTTAAAATAAGATTATAAATGATTACCACTTAAGATTAGTATACACAAAAATATAAAAATGATAAAATTAAATGGTATAGAAAAAGAAAATCATTTAAAAGATTATTATAAATGTAAAATATGAAATTAATTTTGTATAAAATAAAAGGAGGAAATGTGATTAACAGTGAGTCTAAGAAAAATTTATTTATTAATTTTATTTAATAAAAAATAAATATTAGGTATTAATGATAAAAGAGAATAAAGAAAAAAATATATCAAATTGATGGACGGAGAGAGAGTGTAACGAAGGTTGTGCCCTCCATTAGTGGTTAAAATAAGTATTAGATAATCAATATAAAAAAGGATGAGTTGTCAATTTCTTATTGGTGGATATATGTAATATAGGGAATGTTGATACTTTTTTCCAGATTTATTGAATTGCTATAACTAAGGAATTAAGATTTGTTTGGAGTGTTGAATGAAAAGTAATAGTTTCATAAATGTTCTTAATAATCATCATAATAACATAAAATTGTTTTGAAAAATAAATTGTTTGATAATACCGAATGATAAATGTTGAATGATTTTATCACAATCTGATTCCCAAACTGAAGTATTTCTTTAGTTAGTTACTAATTAGCAATTTGGTAACCAGGATTATGAAAAAAAAATGAGAAGAGAAGAATTAGTGGAAAGAATACAAACTGCTAAATTATATAAATACTAAATTTAGTCAAATTGGGCAATTCCTCAAATAATAGTAATTGAATCAAAGATACGTATATATATATATATTTCCATCTTGATGTAATAAACATAGATGTCAATCCTAAAAAACCAAAATGCTCTGCACCATATTTACACATTTAAAAGCCAATATATAACCAATAATAGATAAATCCATAACGAATATAAATTTAATGCAAAGACTATAAATTAATTTACAATTATGAATTAAACTTTTCCTAGACAGTTATTGCATTTCTTGAAACAGAAATGTGCTCCATGCTAATCCAACATTAAGAGTTCAATCCAATTAGTTCATGGAAAGTTCTTCTTGCAACCACAACCCATACAAGCCAATTAGTACACAAAATAACATTGATTAATACCCAACATTGTTGGTTCCACACTATTATTACTTGACGAGACCACACAAGTCTATGATCAAATACAGTAACCAAAACATTGTTGCTAATGATGTTTAGAAAACCAAATCAAGACTTTAAAACAACTCCGGTGGCCAAGAAAAGTAACGCGATCCATGGGGCGGGGGAAAAAAATCACTCGAATCAGGTGGTAATATTCTCTTCGAACAACTTTGAAATAGAAGATCACTTTAAGAAGGTACGTTGAGGCTATGAAGACAAAAAGAAGGATTGATATACACCATACGTGTAGTTCACCCGAAGGCTTATGTGAAGGAAATGCCATCGATGCCAAATTCTACCACGTTATCGCTATATCCAGAATGACAAGATTGGATAACGAAGAAGAAACTGCCATTTTTTTAAATCTTCGTGAAGCATTATTTCCTCAAAAGCTTGTTAAAGAAAATGTTAAAGATCAAACTTTGATTCATAATAAGCCAACCTGCAACAAAATCAAGTTTATAAGAAAAAAGCGATTCGATTATTATATGATTACCGAGAAGGGAGGTAAAATTTTTATGTAAGCATAAAAAAAGGGCGGGAGAGATTTTTTTTGACATCTCATTAAAACAACCAAAAATACTCCTGCACTGAAATACGAAGAATAGCTCATCCAATATCTTTTTTTCGTTTTTGAACAGGAAGGAACAATAGAACTTAACTTGAAAACTCATTTCTAATACAAAACCCTCAAAAGCTTCATAAAAAACACTTTTCATACCTTCAATTTATGTTCTTCTTCGTCAAAGACCTTTTCACACATTTTCTCCTGTCTACTTCTTTTTCTGCAAAGAGGAAACCTGGATTAGAGATTTTCGGGAAAAAAAACAAAAAACACAAACAATAAGAGTGAATGGGAAATGGAATATTAGGAGAGATTTCAACCCATTTTGAATTTGAAAACAACTCTCGTCCCATATGAATATGAATGAGCGAGAATATCTATATGGAAAGATTTTAGGACAAAGCTAAAATAGTACATCAAAAAGCTTACATGGGTATGGTTTCCCCTTCCCCAACACCTACCTTGAGTTTCATTAATTCAGATAAAGGTGGTTGTCCTATGGGTATGAGAATAGAAGCAAGCTACATAAGTTGTACCTCATGCATATAGTATTGTAATTAAGAGATTTTATAAAAATGTGCATTAAATGATTGTACATTGTGCTTAAAGACTTGTCTTTAAGACTTTTCACTTAAATGGTTATTAAAGTAGTATATATATATATATATAGAGAGAGATAGAGACAAAAATGTTCAAATGAGATGTCAACTTTTTACGAAAATACGAGAAATATTTTTCATGTACAAAATCACAATGATTTTGTACTAACATAAAAAATCAGATATGATTTTGTATGTAAATCAAAATTATATATGATTTTGTACATAAAAAAACGTTTTTATCATATTCTCGTAAAAAGTTAGTGTTCTCATATGAACCTGCCCCATATATATACACATACAAATATCTATAATTGGTTTAAGTTGATTTATAATTTTGTACAGGCAATGGAATATGTATATGAAGTTGTGAAGGTTCCCTAGCTAAATAGTTTTCAGGTGCAAAGAAGTATGGATGATGTTGGTGTTCTTGTTGCAACCTATGAACGAGATCATAACCATAAAAGCAAGAAGCAGGAATATGGAATGAATAGAACACAAGGAGTTTTATAGAAATTATTCAATTGAATCGATCTTCATTGTAAATACATTCAAAACTCTTCGAATACTTGATGGTAGGTAATGCCATTGCAAACTTGTATTGTAAGCATAATGTAAAGGTCATAAGAAAGGCACCGCAGTGCTCACATGAGCTTATTTTCTTGGTCACAAATTTATATATTGATGTGAAATTTCAAAGACCCAAATAGCATAAGCTCAATATATAGTTGGTTCAAGATAAAACACAAAGAATCCAAGAACCAACGAACTAAAGCAAATATGACAAATTAGAATAAAGGTCAACTAAAGTTATAAGGGTGTGATCGAGCCATCAATTGCTCACTAAATGATGTACATCATCACGGAAAATCATAAAGTCAAAATTTTTTGATCCAAGGTCCCCGGCCTCGACATGAATATGAAAACCTCTTGGATCCGGGAGGGACTCCCAACGTTTGAAAAGTGATTGCAACTCTTTCGGCCTCTTGCTCAAAACTTGCCTGAACATCGCACTCTTCACCGACAAGGTTTGCTTTTTAGGAGTCGATTGTTTCCTCGTATGCTTTAAGACAAATTTTGGATAATCAACTACATTTCACTGCAATATATATATATATATACTTGAGAAAGTGAGGACTAATGTAAAATAAACCTGAGTGAAAACAATCGCGTCACGTGGTCATTGGATAAAGTCGGTTTGTGCTTGACCCAGTTTTGTCAAATCTTCATTTGGAAACGGAAGCGGATACATCTCAAAATCCTCTACAACCTGGTCTACATGGACCTTTATGAAATCCACCATTATAGGAACAAAATGACATAACTCATTCCCTATAGCGTTCATTTGATCTTGATCCTTGTGGATCGAACAGGGCCTAGACTGGATCTCTAGGGCTCCCCTAATAATATCCATAAATGACTTGCTTTTGGTAAGAGATGGATATTACCATATGTAAATTCAGGTGCATGGTACACATCGGTATTCTAGTGCATTTCGCCCTTTGAGTCAGAACAATGTTTTCGAACCTTCCCTTTTAAATTCAAAGTGGATGTTCTCGCGCGAATCTCAGCCATCCCATTGGCACAAGGTAACTTATCATCACCATCTACTACTACCACCTACCTAGGGGCGGGTAACTATAAATAAATAAGTATGTAAGTGTGTGTATATATATATATATGTATGTATGTATGGTGCAAATAAATACATTTAAGGATGTAACTATATATGTAAGTGTGTATGTATCAAGTACCTCTATGCTACCAAATTCTTCTAGACAAGGCACTAAGCCAAAACTACTCTTCCTCATCCTCATGCTTGGGCTTCCATCATTTATGCCATCATTCTTGTATGCCATTTTCTTCTACATTTCATACTTAGAATCGACTAACTTATTTTGCTCCTCAATATCTGCAAGTATTGTCCTATTCTCATCAATTGGTATCAACTAACTTTTGTATCTCCTTGTACTATGCATCAAGTAACTTTTGTTTTTCCATACACTCGACATCAAATTGCATTTTCTTTTGCTCCCAATCAGTTTCCACTTAGGGTTTGGCTTTTAATTCTTTTTTTTCCCTAAAATCCTTGGGATGCCATTTTTCAAGCCAACAGTATGCCCGACTGCCCTAGTGCGACTTAGGTGCTCGGGTCCTATCACCGTTGTAAGGACATCCCGTTCGGGCGTTTGTCTTTTTCAATCTATTAATGCAAATAATATGACGAATGTGAAATTTTTTTTGTTAAACATTTCTTAGTGGAGCGCATAAATAAATCTAATACAAAACTTTCTCTTACTATTGCTTCTGCTAGTGGCCACAAGTTTGTCGGTAATATGTAAGTCCCATCAGCTGCTTTGACTCTTCTAGGCAATAAAAAACTTGTAGCTCATTTGTCTTTTATCTTCGATATCTCAGACGATGCACCTGACTGAGTCATCTCTTTGTTCCATGTCTCTTCCATCCCACGATACCCCGTGCACCTAACCGTGGAGGATTCGTGTTTAACATCATATTCGCCCCCCCCCCTTTCACTTTTCTCCTTTACATAAGACTTATAGCAATCAAAATCATTTCAACAAACCTCAAATTCCTTTGTTGATTTGATTTTCACAAACTTTTCCCACTCTTTCCGATCCAAATACGGGTAAAGCTCAAACAGATTGCGAGCTTTCTTTCGAAACTTGAAATTAAGATTCTTCTTGAAATTCTTCGAAGTTGTGTTGACAAATTTATTACTTCGTATCTTCCCTTGTCATCTTCAATATGCCATTTAGTGTGTTTTTTTTTTCAAAATAAATATTGCAAAGTCATTGAAGATATAGATATGTTAGTTGTTAATAAATATTATATTTCATGAAAGCACATGCAACATTTATTACGCATCATACCTTAATAGTCATCCACAACAAATCAATGTTCTTTCTTTTTTATTTTGTCTTTTCCAATTTATCCCAAGCAGGTTCGTTTATCGAAATCATCGATCTAGCTGTCACTTCTACCCAGTTAACGACATTAGTTATCTCCCATAGGTTTATTGGACTCGTCTAATTGAATTTGTGTCCAAGTCCTAAATCAAACCTTTAATCTATGAGTTAAAACCCCTCTGTTCCAAATCGTGAAACCTTAAATCAAACCTATAATAACCGCGTTGGGTAGGTTGCCTAAGTTAGAACCAGATTCTTCAAGCGACTTTGACTAAATAATGGACCTGGAGTGTGGAAGAAATTGGTTGTAAATCAATAACACTTTCTAGAATAGTATGTTATAACACCCTAATTTTTGGCAACTAAAGAGTTATGCAACCTAGTCGTCGACTTGTGTTGCGATCTAAGTCGCATAGGCTGCTGAGCCTGGGTGCAGGTTGTCATGAGCAACTTACCACATAGGTAAGGCCACGGGTAAGGTCGTGTAACGCTATGTATACTGAGCTAAGGGATGTTGGAGACTCTCTAAGTAATTTAAGTCACGGTGGAGGTCGTGTGGTGAATCTACGAGTTAAAACTCCTCTTTTCTAGGGTTTGGTCATTTGGGTTTCATCTCTTTACCTCCTCCATTTTATGCTATTTTGGGTCAATCATTGGAGCTTTGGGGAAGCTTTTGGGAGCATTAATATAGTTGTTGGTTTTAGGATAGTAGTGAACCTTTCTAGTTCCTTCACCAAATGAAGCTTAAGATTTTAGAGTATTAAATTTAGGAAGCTTTTGTAAGCATTAGATTTCGGGTTCCGGTTCTAGATCGAGCCAAGATCTAGAAAAGGTGAGTTCTAGTTTATTTGAGAAAACTATATATATATATATATACATATATGTATATATGTATATGTATATGTATATGTATGTGTGTGTGTGTGTTAAAATGTCTTTTTTTTATTATTTAGATGTATTCCTTGCATTTATTACAAATCCATGTTGGTTATTTCTCATGGCAGCACATTCGGTGCATTTCATAAGTCATTACAGAACGCTTATTTTGAGTTTATTCAATGCATTTCATAAGTCATTACAAAATGCTTATTTTGAGTTTATTAAGTACTTTGAATGTAAAATTATAGCCGCTTGGACTCTTTATAAAAAGATGGTGTCTTGGGGGGGGGGGGTATGGGGTTTTATATTTTTCAAAATTTAATATAAAATTCAAGAACATATAAATGATCAAAATACTCCTCCTTTAATTCGAATTAACAAAGAAACTTAATGGTCAAATAAACAAATGTGAATGACGAAAAACTCAGACGGAGGGACCAAAACTAGAAAAAAAATACACATGTGAAGGACGAAAACCGATTAAATGAAGTTTAAGAATACACACCATTAAAATTATATAAATATTAAGGACGATAACCGAACTTTACTCTATATATTGTCAAACTTATCTTAATACTCAAACTTGTCGCAAGGCGTTGCAAGAATTATGAATTTGTACCCTTTTCGCATTCAAGAGGGGCGGGTAGGGGTTTGAAAAGTTGTACTCAATTTTCAAACCAAAATCTTAACTTGTATCCTCTAAACATAAGTTAAATGTGTAACTACAAACGCTTGGAAGAAATGAGCAAAAATCGACATTTTTGAAACAAATAGTGATACAGATGTCATTAAGACACCTGTCATTAAAGAAATTTTTCTTGACATGTACTGGATCGGTCTAAATTAGCTAGACTGTACATAGAAGCATAAGACACGATGAACAAGAAAAACACACAACATACAAAATACAGAGCATGCCTAATTCTTTATACTTATAACTATATACATTATAGAGCCTTGGAGAGTTATTAAAAGTGTACAACCTACAAAATACTAAATACAAGGTCAAGTTATATATAAAAATCTCCAAGGTGAAACTTTAAAAGAACATCCCCAGCTCTCAATCCCATCCTCGTCATAACCGCTACTAACCTGACGTGCATAGAAAAAGAAAAAAACACAGTTGAGCGACGTGCTCAATGAACGGATTAAAATAGACGAACAAACTGTTAATTTGATTTAAATAAAATAAACAGCTTAAGTAAATCATATAACCAATGACACATACATGATGAAAGCAAATATGCGCCCGAAGGCAAAACAAAGAATAATTCAATTCAAACCACATCATAAAAAATGTATTGTCCGATGGACGACCAAATCCGCTCGGACAAGTGGGGGTAGAGGTGCGGGAACGCGACTATCTAGTCACCTCCGTGACATGTTCACGGCCTGAAATATTGTAAAATAAATCTAGGATCGATCCATATGTCCTCTGAATGACCGGTACCAGGTCGGGTCCACTTAAGGAACCTAATCAAAATGAGAACACCATGATAGTATAGCCACCATGGAAGCAATCCCGACTATGGTTCCCCATTGGCATGGTGTTCTAAAAACAATAAACAAAAGGGTCACCACAAAGTGTGACAATCTCATAACTATTCAATGTTCAACAAGTAATCAAATCCATCAAGTCTATAATCATGTAAATTTGAATATTCCAAATAAATACTAAATTGGAAACATGATAATGGACAAGATTCGAAATAGCTAATTCATCATGAAATCTTAATTCAAGGAAAATTACCAAGAAGCCTAAAATGAAATTCAAGATAACTTCATAACGATTATGATCGATCATAAGAAAGTTCATACCGACACCTACCTCTAGGTGTATTCTGGTGTACCACAAATCATGGATTAGATAACCATTTCAATTGGTTACCCACGGTCAAAGAATCATAGAAATCCGTACCTAATAGATTGAGAAACCGAACAACTCAAGATGAGTGAAAAATCGTTGTCAATTTCGGGATCCTAAATATAACGACAAAGGATTCGGAATTACCATACCATCGTACAAAAACACATATATGCTAATGAACTTTATGCCTTGATATTGACCCTATACTAGCCCTAAATAAGTTGGATAAGCTTTAGGATCAGATTAAAAAGAACTATACAAGGTACATGTCTTGATGCAAGATGTACAAACAATCAAAACTGTTGATCCTACTCTGCACTGGACAGTTTGTACAACCAACTTGAGGAAACTGTTTCCTACTTCAAAAGGCCAAATTAGCTTTCGGAGTTCAAATAGAGAGCGAAGATCAATCTCTTGTGGTTTCAAAGGATTTGGAATCAACTAATTTAGAGCAATGACTGATTTAATATGAATTTTACAAAAACAGTGTGCAAATCCCGTCTGCACAGGACCAGTCATGAAAATACACTGTTTTGAGACATCTACAGGCACAACCAGATTTTTGTCTAAACTACAAAGTTGTTGTACACATATAGAACTTTCCATCCATGTAAAATACACCGAAAATGGAGCATCCAGTGATTTTAAACGAAATTTATAAACTAACAGCAGATTCTGCCATTTCCAACAACAAGAAAATTTGACAATTGATAACCAAACTACATTATAACTTGATTATCTATGGATTCTTTACCTAATTTAGGACCAAATCTGCAATTAACATATTAAGATAAAATTTCTTGAAACAAAAACATAATCATACCTTCTATTGATGATTCTAATCAAAATTATGGTTTCAATTCTTCCAAAACTTCAATAATTCACCATTGCATGCAAGGATTTCTATGGGTTTTAGGGTTACAACTTACGGAGAGAATTGAGAGAGTTTTGGGAGAAGAGATAGAGTGAAATCTGAAAAATGAAGTTTTTAATTCATAAATCCTATTTATATTTTATGAAAAATAGTTACATAAAAACCCCCAACGTTAGCCTTTTTACAAATAAACCCTATATGACAAAAATAATAACATTTTGGTCCTAAACATGGTTAACTTATATAACTTGGGTCATTATTTATCATTATACTTTTCATTTCAAGTACAATGTACAAGACATTTGAAGCTATTGTACAAGCAATTTATGCACGATCACTTATATACACATAATGAACGGAAATAGAACACATAACAATTATAACGAATACCGGGATATTATACAAACCCTAGTTTTGCAATGGAGAAGACGAATCAAACTTGGGTGAAGATGAAATCGAACCCTTGTGTCACAATGAAGAAGACGAAATCATTGCTATGGAAAAGACGAGATGAACTCGAGAGGTTTTTGTTGGTCCCAATAAGGGTCTACAAGAGTTCAATAAGTAGTAAACAGTTTGTAGAGGGGGGGGGGGGTTGAATACAAACACACAGATTTTGGTTTTTAAATGAGTTTATATAACATAAACAAATTTACAGTTACAAGCGGAATAAGAACAAGTTTAAAAGCTATTCTATTGTAACTAAGAAACACTAAGTTTGATGCTCAAGAAGAAGGAAGAAAGAAATCAAGAGGGTTTAGGCTAGAAGGAATCATGCAGTAAGATGAAGAAGATATCTTCATCTTATTTTTACCCGTTTGCCTTTAATGCAAGACAAAAGGTACATGCCACGTGTCAAGCTTAGATAGGAAGCTTGTCCTTGCAAATAAGACAGATGCTTTTGGCCAAATATAAACAGTACCGTATCAGATATGATGGGGACATAAGAGACATTTCGTACGTCCTTTTCTGACAAGGTATTAGGTTTGACTTTTGTGCATCGAGGATAAGATCAATCTTTAATCTTGTAAGGGAAGCATCATTTAATCGCTGATTCTGAATCTTCAAGGAGGAATCTTCAGTATCGCTGAGGCTTCACAAGACTTCACACTTTTGATTAGATAATCGCTGCTATCGCTGAACCGCTTCAGTTCACTTAGTTGATTATGTCTTTCTTCAGCTAGTGTCTTCGACTTTCGCTGAATGGTCTTCTGGTGTGATAGCTGATCTTTAAATCTTCAGAGATAAGCTTTGTTCCTTGATCTTCAGCGATCACTGAGCGTATGCTATCGTTGAATATTGACAGAAGCTTAAACAGTGGAATTTCACTAAGTATACAAAAGGAATCATATTCAAATCATCGAGAGGAGTTATGATCAACAATCTCCCCCTATTTGATTATGATTAAGCAACATAGGAAAATTGTTTTAAGAGACTAGTAAGGACTTAGGAAATATTTAAAGTAAAATTTCTAAGTACTAATCTGTAAAGTCTTTTTCAGCTAGTTTACTATCTGAATTGAGTTTCATTTATAAGGATATGAAAGTACAATTTTTTACAAGTAAATAAGCATAAAGTACATTCACTAATTAAATTTTCAGAGTGAAAAATCAGTGAGTAAAAGATAGTTTAAAGAAAATAGAACTCTTATGTTCATTATCCCTTTTACTGTTTTCAGGGATCTTTTCAGTACTAGGATGGAGTAAAGTACTTTGATTGAATTTCATTAATTATAATCTGAAGGAATTATAGGAAAATGAAATTACAATGATAATAGTAAAGTACTTGTACACTGAAGGAATATTACAAAGGAAATAGAAATCTATAACTAGTCAGAAATATTCTCGTTTCGTCTTTGTAACTTATTTTCATAAAGCGTCTTCTGTAGATTCATCAGAGGAGTATCTGACCAGCAGCGCCAAAGCATGATCTTTATGAGAGAGGATGAGGCCTAGCGAATCTCTTGGTTTCTGAAGAGTCCTAAGAACCCTTCATTATCCAAGAATACCGTACTAGGTTCAGGCAGTGACATGATTTCATCTTCTTCATATCTTCGGTCTTGAGGGAGAGAGGTACAAAGCATTGATATATCAGGGAGCTCAAGATGACCAAGAATGCTTTGATAATCAAATTTAGTTTCATGCTCATTCTTAGAACTTGAACTACCTTCAGCAGTTGATCTTTTCTTCTTAGATGATTCAGGGAGAGGGGGAACTTGCACATGTTGTGACATCCTTTGCAGCAACTGATCCAATACTCTATTCACCACATCCTTGAATTTGAATTTGGAACCCTGAATGGCGTCTCTGATTTCTAACCATTCACTGTATCCATAAATCCTTAAGAACTTGGCTTCTTCTCTCTCTGTTCTGTTCGTCCTTGTCATTCTTACATATACCTTTGGACCACCTCTGTTGGAGTGTCGCCCTTGGATAGTCGCATGAATGATTTTGGCTTCAGATCTTCGAAATTTCAGTCTGTCGGTGCACCAGTCAAGCTCTTTGTCTTTCTGCATAGTTGCTTCAACGGACAGTGCACTTAGAATCTTCTGTTGAGCAAGGATTGGATCTACGTTCAAATTTTCTTGTGCAAGTTCTCTCTGTACAAGAGCTTCAGCGACCCTTTCACTCTTTTTCAGTTGTTCCTTGGCTGCCTTGTCTTTTGTAGAGTCTTCCCTGAGCAATTTTCTTGCTAAAGCAAGATCATTCTCAGTTTGCTTTGTTTCCTCATCCCTGGTTCGTTGTGTTTCCATTGCTTGTTCTCTCTCTCTTCTCTTGACAGAAAGTAGAATTCATCTACCATCCTTATTGGTACAGCATCAATGGGTTCAACTTGAGGCACCCTTATTCTTCTTGCTTCGAATTCCCTAAGGAATTTTATTCGCCTTTCTTCTTCTTCAGGCTCGCTTATGACTGGCTTTTGAACGCGACGCCTGGGAATAAGGCCTTCTTCTTCTTCTTCAGAGTCAGTTTCTATTATGTACATAAACTGCTCTATAGAGGAAGGTTCCTTCCATGAAGTAGAGTCCTTTGGGGGACGGGGATCACCGAGGGAAGGAGAGGAGGAAAAAGAATTGTCAGAGATAGTTTTTGTAGGTGAAGGAGGTGTGGGGTTTTCAGAGAGAGGTGTTATAAAAGGTATAAGAGGAAGAGATACCTCATGAGTGGTCTCCCCCTCAGATATTTGGATAGTGGCATCCAGATCTACCACTTCTTTTCCTTTGTTTAAGGAACCGGATTGTCCCTGAGAGGGATGTTCTCCGTCCCCCAAGGGCTCTTGATGAGCGACTCCAGGCCTAGACATTCTGAAGTGCTCTAAGGCTCTTCCAATGTCATCGTCATCTTCATCATCGTCCATTCTCCCATAATGAGGGATAGGATCTTCTTCTTCTTTGTTTTCTTCTTCTTCTTCTTCTTCATCATCTTCATCTTCAGCAGTCATCCCTTCAGGGAGGGATGATCCCGTCTGCTGGATGTTGGGAGAAATCTTCTCTCCAGGGAACCTCTGGTTATGCTCCGAGATGAGTTCATCTGCAAACTCTTTGGCACATCTCACCCCCTCGATGTTATCAGGAGGTAGACAATGCACCATCAGAGTGCGAACATTGGTCTGAACGTCCTTGAGCTTCGTTTCATTTTCCTGAAGCGTTGTTATATCAGCAGTAGTGAAGGAGGGACTAGCCTCATGTCGGATTGAGTCTTTTGAATAGACTCAAGGACGTTCGCTTGAGCAATAACCTTCTGCTCTAAGCTGGACAGGGTCTAATGAAGGGCCCTGTTGCCCTCCCTCACGCCGCCACCACCGCCGGCGACCTCCTCACGAACACCGCCGCCGCCGGCGCCCTCTCTTCTCTATCTCTTTATCATCTGTCTCTCTCTCTCTCATCTCTCTTTATCATCTCTCTCTCATCTCTCTCTGTCCTCTCTCTCTCCTCTCCCTTTACTCTCTCTCTCCTCTCCCTTTACTCTCTCTCTCCTCTCCCTCTACTCTTTCTTTCCTCTCTCTCTCCTCCATATATCTCTCTTCTCTTTTTTTTCTCTCTCTCTCTCTTCTCTCTCTCTCTCCTCTCTCTTTCTCTCTCCTCTCACTCTTTCCCTTTCTCTCTCCTCACTCTCTCCCTCTACTCTCTCTCTCCTCTCTCTATCTATCCTCTCTCTCTCCTCCATATCTCTCTCTCTTCTCTTTCTTTTTTCTCTCTCTCCCTCTCTCCTCTCTCTTTCTCTCTCCTATCACTCTCTCCCTTTATCTCTCCTCACTCTCTCTCTCTCTCTCTATATATATATATATATATATTGGGGGGGTTATTTGGTTAAAAACACTAAACAACTCACTGGGGGTAAATTGGTCATTATGTTCTGTTCTGTCCTGTCCTGTTCCGTCATATCATATTTTACCAAACGTGTAACAGCTGTTCTGTTCTGTCCTGTTCTGTTCTGTTCCGTTCTGTTCTGTCCTATCCTGTCCTGTCATGACTACGTACCAAACGCACCCTCAAAAAGAAAACGTCAGTGATGAGGTTGCTGACGTTGGTCATGATCGCTGGTGTCCCAACGATGCGTTTGAAGATGAGTTCAGCGGATGTCTGAAGGTTGTCCACCCTAGCCCTAGTGAGAGCACATTCTCTAACCAAATAGTCAACAGAAGGGAATGTAGGGTTAGGAAGGACAATTTGGGGAAGATCAGTGATGGGAGTTGGAAGCTTGGGAGCCGCCATCTCTGTCTTGACCTTTCTGATCTTTGCAGCACTAGGGTGGGCCTGAGGAGACTGTCCCATGTCCTTGCTGATGGGAGGAGCACTGGTGGTGGTGGTGGTTGTCGCTGTCGCTGAGGAGAAGAGAGGAGCGACACCTGATGATGACATAGACAAAGTAGCCAAAAACACATCTGGATTAGATGATGGATGAAAATATTTATTTTTCTCCTTGAGAGTATCATGAGGATTACTCTCAGGGACTACGTTTGTAGAGGTAGTGTCTTGAGGATCACTGACCAGTGTCTTAGAGTATCTGAGAGAGACACTCTGAGGTCCTTTTAAATTGGCCTTCCAAAACTCAGATTGCCTAAACAATATTGAGGTTTGGACTGCGTGCATTTCAGCATTGTCAGGGATAGGGACAACTATCGCTGAGTCATGTGCTGAGGACCAAAGAAGAGGAGATAGAAGAAGATAAGAAGGCTGTGAAAGTAGTACCTGATCCAGCTTCAGCAGAGCTGGCTATAACACCCTCAGTGACCGGAGTCCCTGAACATGGAGGTAGTGCTGATGAAGCAACAACGGATGTAAAGACCGTTGAAGTGGTTGTGGCCGCAGTTGGTGTTGGTAGTACACCGAAATCAGAGAGGGTGGTCTTTTGAATGACCAAATTCTTTGGCTTCTTGGATGCGATTGTCTTTTTATGACCATCAGAAGGTTGTTTCCTCTTGTCCGGGATGCTCACTGTTGGGTTAGGCAGCGAGGTAGACACTGAGAGAGGGGCTCCAATCACTTTCAGCATGTAGGGCGTGAAAGGAGCATCACCTGGACGTTCCTCAATATCCAGGGACTTCTTCCCCACGACGGAAGTGATTGGAGCCCTTCTATAAGATCGCCGACCTTCGGGTATTCTTCCCCGAAGGCAACCTCTATAATGGTTGCAAAGAAGTGAGGGTAGGGGATGACAGGGTGTCTGGTGGCAGCATTGATGCGACTGACCATATCGCTGAAGATATGGTCAGCGTAGTTGAGCTTATGGCCAGTGCAGAGAGAGTAAGCAAGGTATTGAAAGTGCTTGCTCGCCTGGTCATGCGAACCAATCTTTGACCCAAGGCATTGGATTACTTGGGTAAAGATATATTGCCAGCGAGCAGGTAATCTCGTCTTTCCAACTTTGGAACCCACCGTCTTTAGTGATGGATTCTCCCAGGCGTAACCGATTGAGTCCAAGAAGGTGTCTATCTGCAGCTTGGTTGGCTCAGCGCCCCATTGTTCATTCTTGTCGCGGACAGGGAGACGAAGGGCTTTCCTCACGAACCCACAGTGAAAGAGAAATAGCCAAGATCTGGAATCTTGAAGCCTAAAGCAGAGAGTACGTTGCCCTTCTCCGTTGTGAGCGTGGTACAGTGAGCCGTGTACCAGATAGCTTGGAGATGAGAGGAGATGCCCACTGGGTTGTGGACGAAAGCGTACATCAACGGGCACGCTTTGATGAAGGTAGCTCCTTCAGCGAATTGAGGACGATCGGCTAGAATGTCTACTAATGCAATGTAATTGCAAGACTTGAACACAGCTTTCTCCAAGGGAAAGTGGCAGGTTGGTGCAGCGACCAGAGTGTTGTCTTCAGTAGTAGAAGTTGCAGCGGTCTTACTTGCAGAGGCCATTTCTGTAGAAAAAATGGGAACACCAAAGAGATAAATCATGGTTTTATACATGAATGTATAAACCAGAGTTTGGTGTAAAGAGTACCAAATGAAAGATTCAAAGAAACATGTATTTTGATGGAGAAGATCAAAATACTTGTTATAACAGCAATAATAAAAAATAGAAGATTATAAAAAAAATGAGAAGATAAAAAAAATGGATAAAACTTTTTAAGAATAAAGTCTTCTATTCTAAGGAAAGAACTTAAAACAGGGTTTTGATGATAGAAAACTTTTTAAGTTTAATCCAGATTAGTTTTATTTTCTTTTTAAAACATGTTTTTACATCATATTAGAAGGTTTAAAGAGAAGAGAATGTGAAACAAGAAGTTTCCCGTCTTAAGTAAAGGTTTAGATCAAACCTTAGTTGATTTCGAGAAGGAAAAACACACAAATGCGTGTTCTTGGTGTTCTTGAGAAAACTTGAAGATTCGAAGGTTCTTTTGCCTTTTTGAAGAGTTATGTCGGAAGGAATCAAGTAGGGCAATTGAATTGCTTAAATAGCAAGAGGAAAGAGAAAGAAGGAGTGCTAAACGACGGTTTTAGCTTTTTGAAAAAGAAATGATGACCTGGCGCACGTTCCAAGAAAGGAGTTGGAATGGAAACGTCGCGGTCCGTCGTGTGTCAGAAAAAGGTCTAACGTGTCCTTTTATTATTTTTAAAAGATTATAATGATAATTATCCATAAGGAAGGTTAATCATTTCTAATTTTAAAAAAAATCTTCATCACTGATAATAAAGGATTGTCAGTGAAGGGTTTTAGTTTTCAGAGATTCATTCTTTGATGAGAAAAGTTATCAAAGAGTGATAAGGATTAGAAGATGATACCTGAGGAGATAGCCCAGATATCGCTGAATCAGAGTTCAGCGAATGGAGAGTTTGAAGGCTTTATTTGTACCCCTTGTTGTTAGTCACTGAATAAGAAATTATTCAGCGTTCAACATACCAAGTTCGCTGATAAGTAGATTGAATCTAGTTTCATCAAGAGGCTTGGTGAAAAGATCAGCGAGCTGATATTCAGTGGGTATAAAATGAAGCTTAACTTCACCATTCATTACATGATCTCTGATAAAGTGATATCGGATCTCAATGTGCTTGGTTTTGGAGTGAAGTACAGGGTTGTTAGCAATGACAATAGCACTAGTACTATCACAATAGATAGGAATTTTAGAGAGCTTGAGATCATAGTCTCTGAGTTGATTTCTCATCCAAAGGATTTGACCACAACAACTTCTAGCGGCTACATATTCAGCTTCAGTGGTGGAGGTAGACACTGATTTTTGCTTTTTACTTGTCCAACTAATTAATTTTCCACCTAGCAACTGACATCCACCAGTGGTGCTCTTTCTATCTATCTTACAGCCTGCAAAATCACTGTCAGAATAACCAATTAGATCGAATCCAGAGCCTTTGGGATACCAAAGACCTAGATTTGGAGTTCCTTTCAGATATCTGAAGATTCGCTTTACAGCGATTAGATGGGATTCCTTCGGTTCAGCTTGATACCGAGCACAGAGACATGTAGAATACATGATGTCTGGTCAACTCGCTGTAAGATACAGCAGAAATCCAATCATCCCTCAATAGGCAGTGACATTGACTGGTTTCCCATTAGGATCCTTGTTCAAAGTCAGAGGAGGCGCCATAGGGGTCTTCATTGCTGAGCATTGATTCATGTCGAATTTATTCAGCATGTCTTTAACATATTTGCTTTGACAAATAAAGATTCCATTATCAGATTTCTTAATCTGCAAACCTAGAAAATATGTTAGTTCACCCATCATACTCATTTTATATTGTTTTTGCATTCTTGCAGCGAAACGAGTACACAATTTGGGTCTTGTGGAACCAAAGATAATGTCATCAACATATATCTGAGCGAGTATAGTATGACCTTTATATTTTCTTAAAAACAAGGTTGGGTCAATTTTTCCACGAACAAATTTTTCTTTAAAAAGAAATTTAGAAAGGGTATCATACCAAGCTCTAGGAGCTTGTTTTAACCCGTAAAGAGCTTTTTCAAGTTTAAAAACATAACTAGGATGGTTAGGGTCTAAGAAACCAGGGGGTTGTTCAACATAAACTTCCTCGTTGAGTTTTCCATTTAGAAAAGCACTTTTAACATCCATTTGAAAAACTTTGAAGTCTTTATGGGCAACATAAGCTAAAAAGAGTCTTATTGGTTCTAAACGAGCAACAGGTGCAAAGTTTTCATCATAGTCAATCCCTTCCTTCTATCTATAACCTTGAGCAACAAGTCTAGCCTTATTGCGAATTATAGTCCTGTTTTCATCTAGCTTGTTTCTGAAAACCCATTTGGTTCCTATGACAGTTTTATCAGAGGGCCTAGGAACAAGATTCCAAACTTTATTTCTACGAAATTCAATGAGTTCTTCTTGCATAGCTGAAACCCAGCTAGGATCAGAGATAGCTTGATATATCTTTTTAGGTTCAGAGAGAGAAATGAAGTTAACATAAAGACAGATATTACCTGTTCCTCTACGTGTTTTGATACCTGCATTGGGATCACCAATAATTTGATTTATTGAGTGATTTGCAGTCCATCGCTGAGCTGGAGGTTGAGAAGAGAGATCAAGATCAACAACAGATTCAGCGACTTGTTCTTCAGTTTCTGGAATAGGACTTGTTGTTTCAGCAACAGGTACTTCATTTAGAATCAAATCAGGGGATTGATTTTCAGATATAGTTTGGTTATTCACTGAGGAATTTCCAAGAGAGGAGTCAGCAATAGGAATCTGATTTAGAGGAGTAACATTCATCCCTGAAGATGGATGATTGTCACTTGAAGGATTTACAGGGATTTCATCATCACATTCTTCAGCAGGAGGTTGATTGCTGAAATATGTTTCAGGTTCCCCATAATGAGATCTCATCCAGGCATTCAATTCTTCATCATCCTCATGAGAATGAGAAGCACGAATGGGACGAGATTCATCAAAGTTAACGTGCACGGATTCTTCAACATGTTGTCTTCTTTTGTTGAAGACTCTGAAGGACTTAGATACAGAGGAGTATCCAAGAAATATACCATCATCAGCTTTTGGATCAAATTTACCCAAATGATCTCTGTCATTCAGAATGTAACATATACATCCAAAAATGTGGAAATATTTCAGAGTAGGTCTTCTCCCATGAAACAATTCATAGGGGGTCTTCTTAAATCGGTTAACTATCAGGGATCGATTTTGAGTGAAGCATGCTGTGTTGACTGCTTCAGCCCAGAACTGAGTAGGTAGATGTGATTCGCTGAGCATTGAGCGAGCCGCTTCAATGATAGTTCGATTTCTTCTTTCAGCAACACCGTTTTGCTGAGGAGTTCTTACTGAGGAAAAGTTGTGAGAAATGCCTTTTTCTTCAAAGAAGTTTACCAGAGTACTGTTTTTGAATTCAGTACCATGATCACTTCTTATGGATTGAACACCTAGATTGTTCAAAACTTCCATCCTTTTGATAAAAGAAATTATCATTTCAGGGGTATCACTTTTGGATCGAATGAAGAACACCCATGTGTATCTGGAATATTCATCAACAATCACTAAAGTATATTTCTTTCCAGAAATAGATTGGACATTGACAGGTCCAAATATATCCATATGGAGTAGCTGTAGAGGAGCGGTCACTGAAGAAATTTGCTTCGACCTGAAGGAGGCTTTTGTCAGCTTTCCCTTTTCACATGCTGAACAAAGAGATTCCTTTGTAAAGATATGATTTGGGAGGTCTCTGACTAGATCGTTTTGAGACAAGTTCTCAGAGTGAGAACTATTCATATTTATGACATACACATTTTCCACTCTTTTGCCTGTTAAGGCAAGCTTATCATGTCCGTCAGTGACAGCACATCTATTCTTTAAGAATAGAACTTTGAAGTCTTTGTCACATAACTGACTAACGCTCAAGAGATTGTGCTTTAGTCCCTCAACGTAGGTAACACGAGAAAACGATGTGGCTCTATTGGATAGAATTCCATAACCTTTAGGGGGCATTTGGTTCGCAGAATGGAATCTGTAGGAATGGAATCTGTCAAAGGAATTAGAATCTGGAAGGAATTGGAATGAAATGTTATCAGGTTTGACCAAGTGTTTGGTTTGCAGGAATGGAATGTAAAATTGGAATCTGTCTGTTTGGTTTGCAACAGAATTGGAATGAAATGATGAATAATGACAAAAATACCCTTTCTTATATTTATATTTATACTTGTATTTGTATTTATATTTGTATTTGTATTTGTATTTGTATTTGTATTTGTATTTGTATTTGTATTTATATTTATATTTATATTTATATTTATATTTATATTTATATTTATATTTATATTTATATTTATATTTATATTTATATTTATATTTATATTTATATTTATATTTATATTTATTTTTATATTTATATTTATATTTATTTTCAATTTTATATTTATATTTATTTTCAATTTTTTAATTATAAATGATAATAAAATTAACATTTTAAAGTTATCATGAGGGTATTTTTGTCATTATAGAAGTTTTGGATGGAATGGATTTCAATTCCATCTCATTTAAGAAGGAATGGTGAAATCCTTAAATGGGGGAATGTTTGGAATTCAATTCCATTCCTGAGGTAACCAAACGATGGAATGGAACTCGGTCAATGGAATTGACCATTCCAATTCCATCAGATTCTGCCGGATTCCGGCAAACCAAACGCCCCCTTAGTGTATCATTTGCCATTTCCACCAAAGGTCACTGATGGACCAGCTTCTTCTTTGTAATCAGAGAGCAGAGATTTTCTGCCTGTCATATGCCTTGAGCATCCGCTACCAAGATAGCAGATACCTTTGGCACTCTGCATACAACAAAAGATTAATTGTTTAAAGGTACCCATACTACTATGGGTCCTGCTTGGTTAGATAGAGGATTGGCGGAGGAGTTACTAGCTAAGGGTGCAAATTCCGATGTAAAAATAGAGTCAAATTATACATTTTCAATAACTTGGAAACTCTCAAAACTTTTGGTCAAAAGTTGGTCAAATTAAAATTAAAATTAAAAATAAATAAATTCACATTGTACTGTTTTTTACTTAAAATATTGTTTAAAAAAATAATATAAGTAAATTACTTTTTATTTATAATTAGATTTTTTTACAACTCAAGACGTCACATTTATTTAAAACAATTAAAACTTAAACAAAACCATTTATTTTAAAAGTTTTCTATATTTTATTTTTTTTCTTTCAATATTTTGTTTTAACTGCATCAATATTTTATTAACCACAAAATACCAAACAACATAAGACAAAGTTCTTACAATTATCAAGGCACTATCAAACCAATTATCAGAAGCTAACAAAAGCAAAAATTAGGAAAAGAGAGAAAAAAACAACAGTAGGTGGCAAAGAGTTTGCAAGGTGCAAACCTGCTCCCATCATCCACAATGCTCAGACACAATCTATTCCATATTCATTTCAACTGTTACCAAGATAAAACAACTGTCGATCAAAGGGCTTTCCTTATTACTTTAACATATTATATTTTTTTAAAATATCTTTATTTTTCTTCAAATGTTTATTTTTTTTAATAACTAAAGGTAGTTAGGAAGTTGGGAGAATGTTAATTATATATAAAAAAACATGAAATGTTGTTGGTATATAAGGGGAAGAAGAATTATATTTTCATTCACAAAAACTATTTTAACAATCAAAGAGATTTCTAACTTGTTAATGGCTAGTTGGAAAGACGATTTTCAATTTTATCAAGATTACAATCCTAAGATAATTTCACTTATTATTTTACGATATATTTTTACTTGCAAGTTTGTAATTTTTTTTGCATTTGTATGTTTAGGAATATGATATTTACACAAAACCATGCAACTCAAGCTTAAAATTTGCATTTCTATCAGAATTCCAATGATGAGGTATTTTTACTTACGACTTCGTAATATAATTTTCATCTATTACTTGTAATATAGATTAAATCTTTTTCTTCTATATTTATACGTTTAGGAGTATAATATTAACATAAATCAAACAATTCAAGACGATGAATGACTCACATCAAAATTTTCCACCGACAAATTGTTCAAATCACATCAAGATTTAATTGATTAGGTGCAAAAGTTGGGAAGCTACCTTGGGTACATTATTGTCATTAAAAGATCCAAGACAAAACGAAGTGGAGTCAAGTCTAAAGTTATATTAATATGCGACCGTGGTGGTAATGCAGAGGTCATGGTTGTTCTAGTAGAACTACTGGAACTAAAAAAACGAACTGTCCGTTCGAGTTATTAGGAAAATATTCATCGTTGAACGACTGTTGGACGTTAACAATGAAATGTGAAAAACATAATCATGAACCTGCAGAAGATATGGAGGGTCATCCATATGCAATGCAATTGACTGAAAACGAAGTCCGGCTGGTAGAAGATTTGTCAAGGAAGAATTTCAAATCACGTGATATTCTATCAACATTGAAGGAGAAAAATCCAGATAATGTATCTACATTCAGAACAATATACAGTGCATGCCGAAAATTTTGGGCGATTGAACATAAAGGTAGAACTCAAATGCAAGTTGTAATGTCATTTCTGCAGGAACAAGGCTATATGCATGAGGTGCGTGCAAATAGCTCTAATCAGTTGGAATACTTATTTTTCATTCATCCAAATCATTGACGTTGTGGCGTGCATTTCCACATGTGTTGTTGACCGATGCCACATCTAAAACGAACAGGTATAAAGTGCCCCTCCTTGAGATTGTTGGTGTAACATCAACTAATATGACTTTTTGCATAACATTTGTTTTTATGCATAAAGAAAAAGAATCCAACTATACATAGGCGTTGAATTGTCTCAAAAAGACGATGGACGAATGTGCATCCCCCACTTGTTATCGTGACCGATCGAGAATTGTAGTTGATGAAAATATGCAGTAATATATTTCCCGATGCTAAACAACTATTTTGTAGATGGCATATATCGCAAAGTATTTTGAGAAAGTGCAAACCATCAATAACGTTGCATTCGGATTTGTTTTTCAAAGCATGGATGTCATTAGTTAAATCTCAGACAGAGGAAGCATACGTGTTCAATTTGGCACAAATTGAAAATATATTGCTCGAATATCCATGTATTACTTTTGTAAAATATTATTTTTTATAAAATATTATTTTTTGTTAATTATTATTTAAAATTAATGTTTATCTTTTTTTTATTCCATTTAATTCAGGCGTTCTTGATTAATTGAACGAAATATGGTTGAAACCATATAAACAAAATATTTGTGTCTGTTTGGACCGACATATTTCTTAACTTCGGAAATCACATAACAAATATAGTTGAGAGTCAACATTCTAAGTTGAAACTATACCTGGATTCGAACCAAGTAACTTTACGGTTATTTCTACATGATATTCATCAACTCATTCATTCACAACATACGATAATCAAAGCAAGCTTCCAACAAAGCAAAAATGTCGTCAAGCATAAATATAGCAAACCACTCTTCCAACATGCTACATGGTTTTGTTTCATTGCATGCGTTGGGATTAATCTTCAAAGAATTTGAGCGGTCAAAAGATATTGGCTTAGTTTGTGGAAATTGTAAATGTCAGATGCGTATATGTTATGGATTATCTATTCCACTTGAATCGATTGACGGATTTTGGAGGAAACTTGATTTATCACCGTGTATGCCTGTGGAAGATGATGATATTTGTTGTGATAATGAAGTGCATATGTTTACTAAGAACTTCAAAAAACAACTGTAACACCTTAGGCAGATCCCATATCGGTCGTGGACAGGAGTGATGCTGGGTTCATAGGTAAACCTTGGCCCTTCCTAAACACAACGCGTTTTGGGGCCACACGCAAGGCAGGTTCTTGGAACTCTGTGGTTAAGCGTGCTTGGGTGGGAGTCCTGGAAAGTCCTCGCCAGGTCGCCAGAAACAAATCCGTGCGGCTTAGGCCAAAGCGGACAATATTGTGTCGTGGTAAGGCGGAGTGTTACAAATGGTATCAGAGCCACTCCTGTGCTGTTCGGGATTGTTAGACCTGAAAAGTATGAACCATAAGATGGAAGTATGATATGACGTGGCACACTCTTACCTCATGCGTCTCCGTTTACAACTGAATTATGTTATACGCTCCTACCTGCTGATGTGTCATTTTGTAGCTGGTTAGATTGTTGACTTTATATTCATTGTAATAGTATAAATAGATTAGTTCTTTGAATGTAAAGTTGTCGATTGAAAGCATACTTTTGGAGATCATATTGTGCGTCTATTTCCTGTATTTGTAATCGATCTTCAAGGTTATCAATACAAACTCAGACTGTTCTTCATCATTTATTACTTACTGTTTGTTTGATAATTACTGTGGTTAATTGATTTAAACTGCTTCCGCTTATACTTAGATTCACGAATCTCTAAATTAACTATTTAGAAAGGGATCTGGGTTCCAACAATTGGTATCAGAGCCATCTAATCAATCTATTGATTATTTGATCTCTTCCATTTGGAGAAATCCCTCTTCTACAATGCAGTATCTTTCAGTCTTATACTACTATTCATAACTCTACCTTGTTCTACGAGAATTTGTTAATCTCATAACAATTTTCTCCAAAAATATTGGTAATTGTGGTTAATTTTGAAGGATAACTACATATTTTTCAATTCAATTGGAATTTAATTGTTCTAAATTTCATATAATCGTCAATTTTTGTTCTCCCTCTCGTTTTCTCTATTCTCTGTTAAAAATGACAAATTCAAATTTGAATGCTGTTTACACCTCCGGTTCACTGACCAAACCTCCTACTCTCATTCGTGGTGAATATCCACAATGGAAAATTCGAACGATAAATTTCTATGAAAGACTGGATACAGAACATTATCCTATTGTCCAAAATGGTCCCTTCGTACCAATGACTACAATTCCACGAATTCCTGCCACTACAAATACTGATGAAGTACCATCTCAAAAAGTTCCAAAGCTGAGGGGAAATTGGTCTGATGAGGAAAAGGCCAAAGTCAAACTAGCCAAAAAGGCAAAAACTCTTCTTATCATGGCTATTCCAAATGAGATTTTTCAATCTCTGGATTCCTGTGATACTGCCAAAGAATTATGGGATCAATTAGAAAACCTTCTGGAAGGTGGTGCTAAAATGAAGAAAAACATAATAACTCAAGCTCTGAACGAGTATAACAGCTTCCAAGCCAATCCTGAAGAGTCTCTGGAACAGACATATCATAGATTTAATTCTTTAATAAATCTATGTAAAAGATGTGATATTGTTCGATCACAAGAAGACAATAACGTTCTATTTCTTAAACGATTGAATTTAGAGTGGTCAAATCTTTCTATGTCCCTTCAAGCAAATCAAGATCTTGAGCAATGGACTCTACATGATGTTTTTGGTACATTGCAAGCCCATGATAAAGAGGTTGTTCAGAAGAAAACAACTATATGTGGACCTCTGGCTTTGATCTCTGAATCTAAGGAAACGACCAGAAGAAGAAGTGAAGAAAGGAGAGGAAAAAGCAAGGCCTTCATATCAAAGGCTATTCCAGAGAATGATTCTGACTCTGATGATGAAATCAAAGCCTTTGCGGATTCTTTGGCTCCTATTACCAAACAATTCACTAATAGGTTTGAGAATAGATCATTCCAGGGAAACAGAAGATCTGATCGATTTACTAATTCCCCAAACAAGAGATTCAGAGAACTGAGAAATCTGACACAGAGAAGAAAGTAGATGAGAAGAAGGATGTATGCTACAGATGTGGCAAGCCATGACATTACTCTAAGGATTGCAGAGGAACTCTGGATAAAGACAAGACGAACTACAAAAATAAATACAAGTATAATATCACTAAAAGAGCTCACTATGCTGAGAAAGAGAACTGGCTAGGAGATGAGTCTAGCGGTGACGAGACCATGTTTTGTGGGATGGCACAGACAAATGAGTCAGAAGATCAACCTTCTGAATCACCGGTTAGTACTTTCTCGGAATCATCCGAACTTGAAAACACAATTGTGCTTTTATCAAAAAACTTTGAAGAATTAAAACAAAAGCTCACAATTGAAAAGAAATTACGAAAAAAGCATTAAAAAGATCTTTCTACAACACAAAGGGAAAGAGATATTTATAAAAGGGAGATGGATATTTTAACAGAAGAAAAACTGGAACTAAGCACTGAAAAAGAAAAGATTTCCACGACTCCAAAAATTACTGAAGTTAAGATTAAAAAGAACTTAAATTTTAAGAAACTTTTGGAAGAAAAAGATATGGAGATTAAAGATAAAGAAAGTGACAAATTAAATTCTTTAGCACTTAAAAAACTATTTTCAAAAAGAGAGAGAATTTTTACATGTTGAACTTCAGAACAAAAGGCTGCAAATCAAAACATATTTGGATCCCTACACGTGTGAGAAAAGGTCTACCTTAGATTATGTTTTCTGTATGGGACAAGAACAGAAGCCAGTGTTTCCAACTTTATATGCAAAATCAATCTTCAAACGATCAAAATATGAAAATGGTCATCATCAACGAAAACTCAAGTTCAAAAATATTGTATATTTATTTGGAAAAACAAATGTTGATCTGAATAAAATTCAGAAGAAGGATGATATTTTCAAATTTGGTTTGAATACTCATATAACTTTGAATCCAGAAGCTGATGCCTTTATTCCTACACAAGTAGAAGAAGAGTTACGGCTTAGTTTTGAAAATGATATTCTCTCAACTCTGGATAAATGTTTCAAACTTGAACATAAAAAGGTTTTGTAAATTTCTTCAAAGAAAAATCCAGAGATATTTCCTTGTTCTTTAATAGACTTACATCTTTCTGAATCTCAACATAATTTGGAAGTAATCACATATCCTTGGGAGACTGATGATCAAGGTGAAGATTTATTTGATAATTCTGAAAAATACTTTTCTAATTTAGAAAATCAATCTCCGCCTATTTACAGTAAGTCTCCAGAGGTCATCAAAAATAAAGATGCCCCTTTCTTATATACTAATGAATCTCTGGAAATCAGAGCCTCTGATAAAAATGTTGAAAAACATTTCAGTGGCATACCGATACTCTCTGCTTCTTCAAAAGAACAGAGAAAATTTCTATCTATTCATCCAGACTTCATAGGGATGTGTATTAAAGCCAAATCTTGTCTTGAAATTGAGAAAGAAGAAAATCTCAAAATAAGTTTGAAAGATAACCCGTCTCCAAAACCCAATCTTCCAAAGCTTACTTATGTTCAAAAGGGAAAATGGAAATCTAATATCTCTGCTCCTGTTTCAGTAACTTCGAAAGCTCCTAAGAAGGTAAATCAGAGGAAGCCTCCGCTGAAGAACCTTTCAGATTCTGAAAATAAGTCTAGTCTAGATAGGAAGTTCTATAGAACTACTGATACTAGAAAAGACAATATTAGGAAAAATTGTAGTTCTCATTATCTTAATGAAAATTCAATGAAATCCTTTCTGTCTCAGAATTCTGAATGTTTTTTTATGTTCTTAAAATTAAAACAATTTTTCTTGAGGACCTCTGATCAGTCAAATGCAAACTTCTCGTACTTCAAAAATAAACCAAAGAAAAACAATAAGATAAAAACTGCAAAGAATAATCCTCAACCTACTGCTAAATCAAATCAAGAGCAAGTTAAAAAGTTTGACAAAACTAACATTAAAGGACCCATAATGAGATGGGTACCCAAAAATTCTGATTGTGATTGCAGAAGCAGCGTGTGGATATCTGATATCTTGACTCTGGATGCTCGAGGCACATGACTGGAACGAAAAACTTACTCTCCCAATTCAAAGACAAATGTGGTGGAGCTGTAACGTTTGGAGATAATGGTAAGGGTCAAATAAAAGGCTACGGTACTCTACAAGAAGGTAACATTACCTTATCAAAAGTAGCTCATGTTTCTGGACTGAAACATAATTTATTAAGTGTAAGTCAACTTTGTGATTCTAAAATACTTAATTCTACATGTGAAATGGGCAAAAATTAAACGAGCTTCTCATAAAACAAAGAGTGATCATTCTTGTACTCGACCTCTACAATTGCTACATGTTGATCTCTATGGTCCCATTGCAATTCAGAGTCTCTCTGGTAAAAAGTATATTCTGGTACTTATTGATGAATTTTCCAGGTATACTTGGCTCGCTTTTGTAAAACAAAAGTCAGAGGTGCCTATCGTTTTACAGAATATGATGACCAGAATCCAATTTCTTCTACATCAGAAGATTCAACAGCTTAGAAGCGACAATGGTACTGAATTCAAGAATGCCAAGCTTGAGGCATACTTTGTTGAAAATGGAATCACACAAAACTTCTCTGTTGTACGCACTCCTCAACAGAATGGTGTAGTTGAACGTCACAATCGAACCTTGGTAGAAGCAGCCAGAACGATGCTTGCAGCTTCTGATCTTCCCATTCATTTCTAGGCAGAAGCCGTAGCCACTGCTTGTTTCACTCAAATGACAGAGACAAACTTGGTAAATTTGATCCAAAATCAGATGAAGCTAAATTCTTAGGATATTCGTTAAAATCTAGAGCTATCGAATTTTTAACTTACGTACTAACACTGTTATGGAAAGCATTAGCATTGATTTTGATGATCAGACCCAACTAACATCTGAGTATTCAACTTCAGAACTTACACTTAATACAGCGAGTTCTAATTATCTTTCAGGCTCCAGAGAATCCGAGATCGATGCCATTTTTCAAGATTTTCTGGGCGACGAAACATTTTCAGAACAAGTACCGAGTATTCCATCCTTAAGTATTCCTGAAGTTCTTCACACCTCTGGGATAACTCTATCTTGTCCTACTGTTTCTGAAGCAAGTTCCCCTGTCATTTCTGCTCCAATCTCATCACATGCTCGTCCAGAAGCTACTTCTGTACCTTCATCTGAAGCTACATCTGTACCTTCATCTGAGGGGGAGATTTCAGGCACTAATTATTCAGATTCAACAATTCCAGATGAGGTTATTCAATCTTCTGAAACAGAAACATAAGTTCTGGCTCAACACATACCATAAACACGGATGACAAGATGGACTAAATTACACACTCAAGATCTCATCATTGGTAGTCCATCTAAGGGTATTAAAACAAGATCAGCTACTGCAAATGAAGCATTCTATGTCAACTTTCTTAGTATGATCGAACCAAAGCATGTTCATGAAACCTTGATAGAACCAAGTTGGGTGGAAGCTATGCAAGAAGAATTACTTCAATTTGAACGTAACAAGGTATGGAACTTAGTACCTTTACCAAAAGGAAAAATTGCTATGCGTACTAAGTGGGTCTTTAGAAATAAAAAGGATGAAGACTGGATAGCGATCAGGAATAAGGCTCGTCTGGTGGCTAAGGGATATTGTCAAGAAGAAGGTATTGACTATGACGAAACTTTTGCCCCTGTTGCAAGACTTGAAGCAATAAGACTATTTCTGGCTTTCTCTGCATACAAAAACTTTAAAGTATATCAAATGGATGTTAAATGTGCATTTCTGAATGGTTATCTCAAAGAAGAGGTGTACGTTGGACAACCTGCTGGTTTTAAAGAAGCAAGATATCCAGAACAGGTCTTTCTTCTCAACAAAGCTTTATATGGTTTAAAGCAAGCATCCAGAGCCTGGTATGAACGCTTATCCAAGTTTCTGATCAGCAAAGGTTATGAGAAAGGTAAGATTGATACCACACTGTTCATCAAAAGAGGCAAAGGTATGTTAACTATTGTTCAAATTTATGTGGATGACATAATATTTGGCTCTACTCATCAAACTGAAGTAGATTTGTTTTCTGAATTGATGGAAAAGGAATTTGAAATGAGTATGATGGGAGAACTAACATTCTTTCTCGGACTCCTGGTAAAACAAAATACCGATGGTATCTTTATTAACCAAGCAAAGTATGTTTCTGACATGCTAAAGAAATTTCATTTTCACAATTCCTCACCTATGAAAACACCTATCTCTCCTAGTATGAAGCTAGGTCCTGATTCTTCTGGAAAACCAGTAGATGTTGTGGGCTACAGAGGAATGATAGGTTCTCTTCTGTATTTAACTGCTAGTAGGCCTAATATTATGTTTGCCACCTGTCTCTGTGCTCGATATCAAGCAAATCCAAAAGAATCTCATTTGGCCGCTGTTAAAAGAATTTTTAGATACTTAAAGGGAACTCCTTCATTGGGTCTCTGGTATCCTAAAAATTATGGGTTTGATTTAATGGCATACACAGATTCTGATCATGCAGGATGTAAGCTGGATAGAAAAAGTACCTCTGGTAGCTGTCAACTTTTGAGAAGCGTTTTAATTTTTTAATCAGCAAGTTGGGGATGATAAATATGTAAATTTCTTATTTTTCATTATCTCAGAGCTGTTCAGAAAACTCTGATCACTTCTGATGATTTTATCTAGAAGCATTCAGAAGTCTCTGACCATCTCTGTTTCTTGTTTCTTGAGCTTTTTATTCCTTTATATCCAAGTGACAACAAAAAGGAAGCATTACTTGAAAAGCAAAGGGGGGGAATGCTACAACTTCTGAGGGGGAGCTCCGAGTTTGTTTCAAGGGGAAGAAAAACTAAGTCTAACTTCTGTTAGCTGTCTTCTGAACCTTTTCTTTCTTTAAAAGTTTGTTTTACATCTGCTTCTTCTGATTAACTCTTGCCGTCAAGGTTATTCAGAATTTTCAGATTTAATTTAATATTTTCTTGAAAAATTATTCTTTTGACATTTTTGGGTCAATTTTTTTTGACCTATTATTTGTTGACTTATTTTTCTTTTGAAATTTTAACATCAATAAGTCTATTTTAATTAACTCTTGCCTTCAAGGTTACTTTAAAATTTTCTTATTATTTTTTAATTTCTTAGGAAACATCTGTCAATAAATATTAAACTTTCATTTGTTCAAAACTGTTTTATTTCACCGAATGTCTGATTTTAAATTCATTAAAAAGATTTAATCTCAAAAATTGGTTTAATCAATTAAAATGTTATTTTTCTTGATTAAATACTAATTTTTCCTATTAATTCCTTTTTAATGTTTTTGTTTTCGGGGATAATCAAACAGTTTAATGTAGATAAACCTTTCAATGACTCATCAAACCTTGTGCTAAGGCATCAATTGCGCGATTCTATGCTTTACACGTGTCCTTCATCGTGTGACTGCATGACTACACGCCTGCGTGCTTACATCAGCATAACTGAATCGTTTTTTTTTCTTTTCCCCAAATTCAAAACCCTTCTCATTCCACACTGCATTCAAACTTCCTCTCATATATATACCCCAAATACGATACTTCATCTTCTTCCTCGCGATTTCTACAGTAATTGCTTCCCTACTTTCAAATCTTCTCGAGCTTTCCCAATCATCCATCAATGGCTTCCAGACTTGCTCATACACATCTCAATGATGATGAAGGTCATCTTGTTGACTCCATTGCGGATAGTGCTCCAATTGTTAAACTGTCTTTGAAGGAAAACAATGTGCAGGTTCTCCTCTATCCCAACACATATCTGGCCGAATTCAAAATCCTGGTTGAATTTCTTCAACAACATCAACTCAACCGTGCCCTAACCTTGGCAAATCCAAACGTTCCTGAGCTCTATGTCCAAGAGGTGTGACAATCTATGTACATCTCAGATGACGACACACGGCGTGGAAATTTTAGTCATCCCAATGAACCTGAAAATGCTGTGGAAATACCCATCACTAAGAAGAAGATCGCTAGGTATTTTCACTTGCCTACCCCTACAATTGAAGATAATGGTGAGATTATGCCAAACCCTGCCCTAGACCAAAATCCAACATCTGAAGCCCTTCTCTCCTTTATTCACTTCTTGGGGTATAATGAGAATTTACCCAAACTCTCTAAATTTAAACGCAAGAAACTGCCCCCAATGTGGAACACGCTTATATCCATCCTCAACAAAAGTCTTACATGCAAGATTGGATCCCTAGACCAAGCCAGCAGAAACATCCTTACAATCATGTGGGAAATGTACTTTAACCGACCCCTGGATTATGCTAGCCTCATTTTTCAAGAGATAAAAGCAACTGTTAACACTAAAATATCCTTCCAGAATCAAGGAAAACCTCTTCCTGCCTTGATGTTTCCCAGGTTTCTGTCCTTGTTCACCTACCCAGCGATCGGTGCTCTCAAAGCTCCTCTGATTCAACCTTTTTGCAAGATCGCATCTATGAGCTCCCACAAACCAACTATCGATGTCAACGGTTGTTCATCTCCAAGGGAACTCTCCAGGTATATGCTTGACCTTATTCCTTCCTCCTCTCTCTATCTCTTATCTTATAAACGCTCTATGGTATTCTCAGAACAGTGAATACCTACCCCAGAGCGTTTAGAGCCAAATGTAGGATGTGAGGGGTCACGTGAGGCTGAACTTGAAAAGAATCAGAGTGCACAACTGAGTGTTTCTACCCATGCTGACCTCTTAATGCAAGAGGGTACTGAAGATGTCCATAGAGACACATTTGAGCGCATCTCTCCTTCTTTCCAAAGGGTTACCACATTTACTGAGGTAGATGCCAACACATCTACTCTCATTGACCAAGGACCACCCAGTCAAAACCACCCAGAAACCATCCGATCAGAGGATAATTCTCAATCTTCTGCATCAAGCACCACCGGGGAAACCACATCCTCCTCATCATTCTCTCAAAAGAATGATGATAATATAAGAGTTCATTCGCCCCAGAACTCGCCACAATCCACACCAAATGTTGCTGTCTTAGTGACCGACAATATCATAGGAACCTCAGAAGATAAGCCCATATCTTCTGATAGTTTAGAAGCTGAGGAAATCCCATCAGCGGGGTTACAGAAATAGGACGCACCACTTACCGGAGTGTTTACACTTCATCAAGGTAAGCACATTGTCTTCAACACCTCATCCTCTGATGATGAGGACTCTATTGAGACAATCAGAACAACCGAAGAGGTGCCTATTAATAACAACCCTCGAAGACAGGTTGGAAGTCCCTCCACACTCAACGTCAACACAGGTGTGAATGAGGGCCTCTCTAAACGCGAGAGTAAAGGGGCTCCATGTGTTGGAGATGCACCGGTTACACATTCTGAGTTTGTCACCAATGCAGCGTTTCAGGCATTTTGTGATAAGCTTCAGAGATCTGTGGAAGATCTAAAACTATCCCTGGACTCTCACAATGCCATTCTTCTTGCCATCTAAAATGAACAAACTCAGCATACTCAAACTTTGGAGGTGCTCAGAGAGCTTATCTCTACAAATGCAGAAGCTCAACGATCACAAGCTTCTGATCATTTTAATTCTTTGAACAAAGGCATCAAGGCCAACTCTGACACCATCTTCTTTATTCTTGATGAATTCCAACTCCAGAGGTCACCATTTCTGTTGACGAATATGAGTCCTTAGTGGCAGATCTTCAGAAAATCATTAAGGCGGTGCAACCCTCTAAAGACACTTCTGGATCATCCCTGGAGAAAAAGTCCGACATGGCTATCTTTCAGAAAGCCATGATCGACAGAATCAGTGCCCTAACTTCAAAATATGTCTCAAAAACCACTGCCAGCACATCAAATGTGGATCAGAAGCTCACCTCTCTTGAGTCCTCTATTTCTCAATTATTATCTATGGTAAGCTCTCTCTCTGCTACATTCGCCGCCAAACAGAAGGCTAAGGAAGAAAGCGCATGCAAAAAGTCTAAACTCAAAAGAAAAAGATCTGAGGATCAGGATCCTGATTCTCAGAAGGGGGAGAAAATGCCAGAAACCAAGAAGGCTAAGACTGTTATGGGTACTGATACTTCTTCTCAAGATAAAGGAAAAGCTTCTGCCTCATCTCCATCTGCACCACCATCTTCAAAACAAACACGTCTGACTCCAAGACCTCTGGCCACACATTCCGGCACTTTTCATAAGGATCCAGAAATGGCTCAATTTCTTTTGGATGTCATTGGCAATAACATAAGTGTTCCCTACCCTCCAGATGTTGAAGTAGAAATTCTCAAAGCTAAAGTTGCCAAGGCTAAAGCTGAAGCCTCAACAGCTAAAGTTGAAGCCTTAAATAAAAGAAGAGAAGAAGACAGAATAGAAGCTGAACTCCATGCAAGAGCTGAAGCAGAAAGAGCCTTTGCAGAAAAGGCAAGAGCACAAGTAGAAATGGAAAAGGAAAAAGCAACTGCTGAAGAATCATCAAGTCAAACAACTGAAAATAGAGAAAAACTGCAGAGACTTGGAAAACTTGATTTTCCAATTTTGGAAGTAACAAAAATATACATGTATGCTCCTATAGATCAAAAGATCTATCTTATGCTACCTAATTTCTCAAATGGCTACAATGTTAGTGATGCTGAAAAGGATAAATTCATGAGTCAACACTACAGTGCCAATCAAGATAATTTCTGCCATCAAGCATACACCATTTGAACAGACAGAGATTTGGTATAACATATATGAAGTAATCAGAGAAGACAATAAGACTTATTATTTCTGTGATAATGATTTACTGTCCATCTTTCCTCCTGATCTCATCTTTCTGGAGAATTTCATAAAGATTCAGATGACCAAAAGAAGTGATAACCAAGATCAAGTCGCCTACTTTCGGATCATTCAATGCATGAAGTCCCTCATCAGATACAAGAGACAGGTAGATTTTCAAATTGGGATCAATTACAATGTTGATAATCTAGCAATCTCTGCTCCTAATGAAGACTTAGAAGGTATCAATTCTCTAAGAATCGGCAGAGTATTGATTAAACCAGAAGAAGGGGTCATCTTCAAAAGGCCAGATAGAAGGAGTTTCTTCAGGATCAAAGAAGCACATAAATATTCATCAGAAGTTGTATACATTGCAAAATATTACATCTCTGTTGATATTAACAAATATGATCCTGAAGTAACTGAGAGGATGGTAAAAAGACTCGATGGTCTCTTGCAACTCAGAGGAATTATCGACCGTATCTCAAAGATCATTTCAACAGTTGATCCACTCTAAGATAGACAAAACAAGTATCATATTCCAAAACTTTGGTTTCATACTTAGGGGGAGATTGTTAGACCTGAAAAGTATGAACAATAAGATGGAAGTATGATATGACGTGGCACACTCTTACCTCATGCTTCTCCGTTTACAACTGGATTCTGTTATACGCTCCTACCTGCTGATGTGTCAGTTTGTAACTGGTTAGATTGTTGACTTTATATTAATTGTAATAGTATAAATAGATTAGTTCTTTGAATGTAAAGTTGTCGATTGAAAGCATACTTTTGGAGATCATATTGTGCGTTTATTTCCTATATTTGTAATCGATCTTCAAGGTTATCAATACAAACTCAGACTGTTCTTCATCATTTATTACTTACTGTTTGTTTGATAATTACCGTGGTTAATTGATTTAAACTGCTTCTGCTTATACTTAGCTTCACGAATCTCTCAATTAACTATTTAGAAAGGGATCTGGGTTCCAACAGGGATATGGGGCAAACCTCATCGAGGACGATGAGTCCCTGAGGGGGGTGTTTGTAACACCTTAGGCAGATCCCATATCGGCCGTGGACAGGAGTGATGTTGGGTTCATAAGTAAACCTTGGCCTTCCTAAACACAACGCGTTTTGGGGCCACACACAAGGCAGGTTCTTGGAACTCTGTGGTTAAGCGTGCTTGGGTGGGAGTAGTACCAGGATGGGTGACCCCCTGGGAAGTCCTCGCCAGGTCGCCAGAAACAAATCCGTGCGCACACCTCTGTGGGAGGACAAAGCCGACAATATTGTGTCGTGGTAAGGCGGTTAGGCCAAAGCGGACAATATTGTGTCGTGGTAAGGTCGGGCGTTACAACAACCGAGATCAATGAAGTCCAATTTTCTAAGGAAGTTAAGGGAGATAATCGTGCCATAGACAACTAATATTTGTGAACCGGATTTTCATACAACGACCTGTGGTTGTCCCTCATTGAAGAGTAAGGCGTTTTGGGGCCACACACAAGGCAGGTTCTTGGAACTCTGTGGTTAAGCGTGCTTGGGTGGGAGTAGTACCAGGATGGGTGACCCCCTGGGAAGTCCTCGCCAGGTCGCCAGAAACAAATCCATGCGCACACCTCTGTGGGAGGACAAAGCGGACAAAATATTGTGTCGTGGTAAGGCAGTTAGGCCAAAGCGGACAATATTGTGTCGTGGTAAGGCCGGGCGTTACAACAACCGAGATCTATGAAGTCCAATTTTCTAAGGAAGTTAAGGGAGATAATCGTGCCATAGACAACTAATATTTGTGAACCGGCTGTTCATACAACGACCTGTGGTTGTCCCTCATTGAAGAGTAAGGCTGTGAAAAAAATCGTGTCGACCCACCAAATCAAGAACCTCCTTGGCATAGTTGTCCAGACACGTCAACATTTGTGGGGTTTGATGTTTTGGCAAACAATGAACAAGTGATACATAGTTCATACTGCGGCCCAAAAAAATTATGTACATCTATACATTAACCAATTCCCAAGTATTTTTCATCCTTACATTATGCAGGTTCGTAGCGTAATTCATGCAAGTTAGGTTTTTTTTAATGATTTTCAAATAACTTTCATCTTTACGTCACACAGGTACAAGATGTAAAAGGTGATGAAAACTACGGATTTCGAACGATCGCCGTTTGTCTCGGTGGTCATGAAGATGAATGACCATCTATTCGATACGATTTAATGGAGGAGTTAAACATGTACAAGAAAGAATATCTCGAGGTGTATGGCATTGGAGTATGGCATCAACTTTACAACTCCTTAAACTACTTTGAGTTGGACACATTTGCACCAAATGAGAATTGGATGGATGTTTATGAATCAAGGTTGTTGATTGCTTCGAGATACAATGGGATACTACATTCTTTAACAACTGTAGGTAGTATGACATTCTTCCCACTTCGATCTAGTCCTCGGGCCATGGTATGAACATGTTGCTTTTACAATTGGGTACGTTAATGGTAATCATTACGTCAAAATATCTTTGGCAGAAGGGCACCCGATGCCTTCTATCGTGCCAAATTGGTTTCGTTATAAATATGATTGTGTAAGCGCATAGGCTACTTCGTACATGACCCGAATAAATAAGTACGAGCAACAATTATCTAGTAATCGTCCTGCATATTTTTTTTTCACTTGATTGAGTTGTAATTTTCTAGAATTTTTGTAATTTATTTGTAGATGTACAATTAACTTATTTTCTAGAATCCGGATCACAGACGACTAACACTTGGCTGGGGCCTTATTTCAAACAAAATAAATCCAAAGAGGGCTAGCCCAACATGGAGATCAGCCTAATAAATTCCTTCCCTTAAACAAGCAAGCATTAAACTGCTTGTTTAACATCTTGCACTCTTATTTCTTCCCTGATAAACTCAAAGACAGTCAACTTCAATGGCTTGTTCATGAGATCTGGTAACTGCTCTTCTGACTTACAAAACTTCAACTGAACAACATCTTTGTTCACCAACTCTCTAATATAATGAAACCGTATGTCAATATGCTTTGTTCTTCGATGCATTACCGGGTTCTTTGACAACTTTATGGATGAACTTTTGTCACACATAACCTCCACTGTTCCATCTTTTTCTTCAAGTTCTTCAAGCAAACCTTTCAGCCATACGCAATGGCATGCACATGTTATGGTTGCAACGTATTCTGCTTCAGTCGTTGACAGAGTGACTAGTTCTTGCTTACCTGAACTCCAACATATTGTTGCACCATTAAACAAACAAACGTACCCATAGGTGCTTTTCCGATCCTCTAGATCATGTGCATAATTGCTGGCAGTGAACAACCTCAATTTCTGATTTTTATCCTTCCTATAATACAACCTATAATTTATAGTTCCTTTTTTATATCTCAGTGCTCGCTTCACCACATCCATGTGTTCTTCTTTAGGTTTAGCAATAAATCTTTATAACAAGCTGACCACATACATTAAGTCAAGACGTGTCACTGTTAAATACATGACACTTCCTATGAGACTCATATACTTGGTGTTGTTCACGTCCTTCCCTGGTATGAGCTTCATAACTTTGGTACCCGGACCAATTGGATTCTTCACATCGTTTGCTTCCCATATTTTGAACCATTTTAAAACCTCCTTGCATACTGTGATTGACACAATGAGATTCCTTCTGTATTCTGACTAACTTCCACACCAAGGAAGAATTTCATCTTCCCTAAGTCGGTCATTTCGAATTCAAGTTTCATAGACCTTTTAAATGATTCACACATCATAGGATCATTTCTAGCATAGATCAAATCATCAACGTATAAGCTAACAATGATGACTTTATTCCATACCTTTTTAAAAAATAGCGTGTGATCATGACAACTCCTCTTGAATCCTTCACGTGTGAAGTAACCTTCAATTCGATTAAACCAAGCTCAGGGAGCTTGTTTTAATCCATATAACACTCACTTTAACCTATATACCTTGGCTTCCTCTCCTTTCTTTATGAACCCCTTTGGTTGAGTGACATGCACCACCTCCTTGAGCTCACCATTTAAGAAAGCGCTTTTGACATCTAATTGGTACACCGACCAATTTCTTTGTGCAACCACTACTATGAAGGTTCTGATCGTGTCCCACCATGCTACTGGAGCGAACACCTCATTATAATCTACTCCTTCCCGTTGGGCAAAACCAGCTTCATCTTCATTAAATGGGTCTTGATCTGTATAATAGTCATCCATCCACACAGCTGGTCTTCGTGTGCGAGTGGATGACTCAGGTAGAGTGGCCGATACACTTTGATCCTGCGGATTTCCTGTGGTAGCCGAGACTGGACTATTAGAAACATCATGAGCAGTTTGAGTTTGTGATATACCTAGGACTGGTGAACCTGCTTCACTTTCAGAATTCTGTGTCGTGTTGGGAGTGTTTTGTGAATCTTCTACATCTTCAATTTCATGCTGACTCCCTTGAACCTTTTCCTCATATTCTATGATGAATTCTTCTGCTTTCTGATTTTTTTAGACCAATTCCAAGTTGCATCCTCATCGAATATCACGTCTCTGTTGATCACAATTTTCTTACCTGATGGGTCATACAAACAATAGGCTTTTGATTCTTGGCTAACACCAAGAAACACACACTTATGACTCCTTGCATCCAGATTTGTTCGTAATTGAGCAGGTATATGGACATGCCCTATGCATCCAAATACCTTAAAATGCTCAACATTGGTTTCGAGCCCGTCCAAAACTCTTCTAGTACCTTTTCATCAAGGCTCCTGCTCATACACCTGTTTAACACATGGCACACCCACTTTGCTGCATCTGCCCAAAAAATTTTAGGCATTGATTTTTCTACTAATAAACACCGAACAATGTTCATTAAGGTCAGGTTTCGCCGCTCTGCAACCCCATTTTGTTGTGGGGTGTAGGCGGCTGTAAGCTGCCTTTTAATACCTTGAGCTTCACAAAACTCATTAAATGAATTCGAGGTGAACTCACCTCCTCTATCGCTTCTTAAACACATGATATCCATGCCAATTTCTTTTTCCATAGAATTTTTAAAGTTTTTAAACATTTCAAAACTTTCATTTTTTTGTGATAAGAAATAAACCATGACTTTCGTGTGTGATATAAACACAAGTACATACCTTTTTCCAATGGTGGAGCCTAGAGTGATGGGTCCACACAAGTCTGTGTGTATTAAATGCAGCTTCTCTGTGATCATTTCCCAATTTGAGCTTGTGTTGACACGTCTCATCTGTGCGAATAAACCACTCCTTAATACCCGTCATGTGGTTTGAACAAGCCGAGTCTAGAAACCAGAATCTCTCCTTATCATGCTTGTCTTCAGTTACTGCTGCCATTAACATTTCGGTTTCCTTTTCGTAAACTTCAACATCAACTGCAGTCATCAACAAAAGTTCTTCATTGTCTTCAAATTCTGCATTGTTTACTAGACGAGCATCATTTGAACATTCATATTGGAAATGCCCTAACTGATGGCATTTATAGCATTCAATCTGAGACTTGTCAAATTGAGGCATGTTCTCACTTTGTGATCTTCCTCGGCCACACCCTCTTCCTTTAATTGGTTTTCCTCTGCCCCGGCCTCTTCCACATCTAGTGCTATGATCATTTTCAACCTTTAGGCTTGTTCATCATTCACCTTTCTTCTGATTTTTTGTTCATGAATCAGTAAGGAACTTTGAAGTTCATCTACTGTCATGGAATCAAGATCCCTTGATTCTTATATGGTACAGACCACAAAGTTGAAGCTTTCTGTCATGGTTCTTAGCACTTTCTCTTCAATCTTTACATCACTCATATCTTCACCGGCAGTCCGCATATCATTTGCAATAACCATGACACGTCAAAGGTAATCGGTAACCGTCTCCCCAGCTTTCATCTCCAACATCTCGAAGTCTCTTCAAAACCGCTGCAATTGAGCTCTTTTTACTCTAGCATTACCCTGATGTTTGAGCTTCATAGCATCCCATATCTGTTTAGACATCTGCTTCTGTGTGATTGTCTTTAAAATCGATTTTTCTATCAACTGGAACAGATAATTACAAGCTTTTAAGTCCTTAAGGTTGTTCTCCTCTTGGTTTTTTATTTGCGTCGCTGTTGCCTGCGCCCCCGGCTTGATTACGGTGTACCCCTCATCTACCACTCGCCAGTATTCTTTTGATCGGAGAAGGGTCTCCATTACCGTACTCCAATGGTCGTAGTCTCCGTCAAATTAGGATACACTGGGGCCATGAAACTGCCCTGTTTCCTCCACCATCACAATGATTGCTTGAATACTTTCAGGAACTCTCGTGATTGGAATTACACTCTGATACCACTTGTAGGATACAAGTGATAACAAATTGAATTTGACTTACCAAAATTGTTCAGGTTATTCAATAACAGAGAGGCATTAAATAGCCATTACACAAAACAGAACAACGAGAAATACTGGAAATTGAAAAACAAATCATAACAACCCTAATTCTGCGTTTAACACGATGACTAAGAGTATGACCGAGTAATCCAGATCACAGACGACTAACACTTGGCTTGGGCCTTATTTCAAACAAACTAAATCCAAAGAGGGCTAGTCCAACATTGAGATCATCCCAATAAATATCCCCACCATAATAGAATTAAATAGAGAAAAATTATAAATTTTTCGTTACTAATTCCAAAGCATAAAAATATTATGCTTCAAGCATTAGTTAAGTTCATTATCTTAATTTTTTTAATGTATAAATACTTTTGTAGGTATCTATTTATGCTTTAGCTATAACTTTTATATGTTCAACAATTAGTAATGAAAGTGGTATATCAATTGGTTTATTGTACTTTGTTGCTAATGAGAGAAATTGTATATACTTTTTTGTTCATGATTTTGTTCCAGAAAAGTATTGGGTTTTTTGTTCAAAATTAAGTCATGTTTTTTTTTCAAAAAAAGTTCATGAACTTGTTTGGTAAAAAAATTTAACAAAAAAACAGGGAGTTTTTTAGACTTTTCCCAAATCAGATAGTTTCCTGGGGTTTTTTAGACTTTTCCCAAATTTTTATCACATTAACATGTTTTTACAAGTTACAAGGATGAATTTAACCGGTTTTAGAAAGCTGAAGGGGTTTATCATTCAAAAAAATAGTTTAAGGACTTAATCATTCAAAATCTGATATGTTAGATCTATTATTATTTAATTGTGACAAAATAAGGAAAAGATATGCTTTATTGTAAAAGAAAATTTATAATTCCTTAAACTCTTGTTTCCTTAATTAGACTAGACCTAGCAATATAAATAGAACGTTAGGGTTTTACTTTCATAGTTAGTCGATTCATATTTTATAGAGAGAGAGCTGAATCTTTATTGTAATCAATACATATACGTTCAAGAGATATATGACTACGTAAGTTCTTTAAATCATTGTTCGTGTCATATTACTTTGCTATTAACTGTTTATTGTCATTGTGCTTATTATAATAGGATCAACAAGTGGTATCAGAGCTTGAGATCACGAGCTTTTACGATTTTCTGAGCAAACCACGAAACATAAGGTACTTTTTTCTATTTCTGCAAGTTCTACTGTTCATTGAATTTTTGTCGAGTCATACTGTGTCACGCTTTACCCGATAAAACTTCTTTTTTTTTGTCGACAAACTCATATCTGCTCAATGAATTTTTCTCGATCATTATATCAGTTTCTGTGTGTTATTCTTGATTAAGTATATCTGTGTTTTTATCGATTTAAATTTTTCTCTCGACTTATTGAATTCTTATCAAATATCTCTTCTGTTGATTGAATTTTTATCGATTCAACTGTTTAAATCTTGAATTTTTATCGACTCCTATATAAAATATTTAAATCTGTTTAGTTAAAATTACTTTAGTTTATTTTATTTACTTTTGAATATCTTTATGTAAGAAAACTCAGGAACTTGTGACTCCTGCAGCTTTTCTTACTAAAGATTTCCTTAGTAAAAATCATAAACTCTCATAATTTTGATATTTTTTGTGATTGAACAAATAAGAAACTCGAAAACCCAGACAGTCTTGTCCATAAAAAGACTAGTTCTTTTTAGTCAAGAACACTGTGTTTTTGTTTTCTGGTTTTTCAATAAACAGAAAACTCAGAATTAAAGAATTTTTTTTAGTCGAGTCCTATTGAATCGAGAAAATTTTGATCGAGTAGGTCAGTGTTCGATAAATTTCTTTAATCAATTTTTTTTTCTCGAGTATTGCTCACTCGAGAATTTTTTTAGAGTCTATTTAATTCGACAACTTTTTTTATCGATTCTTGTTCACTCGATAACTTTTTATATCGAGTCTCATTCAATTCGACAACAATTTTTATCGAGTCTTGTTCACTCGATAACAATTATTATCGATCCTTAGTCACCCGATAACAATTTTCATCGAGCACCTCACACCCGATAAAAATCCTTCAAATCGATATTTTTTCGTCCTCCTTTGTCACTCGATAATAACCTACTGTTTCATGCGACAACTCAGAAATTTTTAAAAACTCATTGATCGAGGTCCAACCAAAAAGTACAATGACCACCCGAGAAGCAAGGCCATTGGATCAGACACCAAGCCTCCAATTCTCTTTCCGGGAGAATATTCTCAATGGAAGGATAGATTCCTTGATTTTATTGAACGCCATGACTATGCCGATGAGATCATGAGTTCAATCAAAGAGGGTCCTCCTCCACCTTTTTATCCGGAGTATCCTGCTATGCCAAACAACACTCCTCCTACGCCCGCACGAAGGGAAGTCAAACTCAAAAATTCATGGGATGCAAACGAGAAGAGGATAATGAGAGGTGACCAACTTGCCCGTTCTTATCTACTTATGAGCCTTCCAAATGAGATCTACATGAGCATTGATAGCCACAAGAAGACGGCCAAAGAAATGTGGGAAGTCATAGAGAAATTCATGCTTGGAACGAAGATTGGCACACAACTCAAAATCACCAACTGCATTTCTCAATATGAAGAATTCAAGGCAAAAGATGGAGAAAGTCTTACGAACACATATACCCGTGTTGTACAACTGGTGAACGAAGTTAGCAAAAACGAAATTCGTAAGACAAAGATAGAAAACAATGTTAAATTTGTTAGCAATCTTCAACCGGAATGGCACCGGTTTGCTAATCAAATCAAACATAGCAAATATCTTGCTGACCTTGACCTTCATGAAGTCTATGAAACCCTTCAACAAGATGAAGAGGAGGTTCTCGAACTAATGGGGTTAAAGTTAAAGAAGAACCCGGATCCAATCGCATTAATTGCAAAAGAATCCTCTTCCGCTCCTCAAGAGATGTTTCCGAATTAGAAGACGAAGGTTTTGACTATGATCCAGAAATTGCCAAACTTCAACATCAACTGGCCTTCCTTACAAAATCTTTTCAACAAAAGTTCTCACGTCGCTCAAATCCCAATCAACAAAGGTATGCCTCGGGATCTAATAATCATGAGCGAAAGGCCATGTTTGAACCTAAACCAAGAAGAGAAGAACCTCGCCCTACACCCAAGCCAGAAGACAAGTTCAAGGGTGAGAGAAGTCTGTGCTACAACTGCGGCAAATCTGGTCACTACGCAAGGGAATGTAAGAAGCCAATAGTGAAGGACTCTAACTACTTCACTTACAAACTGATGTTGTCCAAACAAAAAGAAGCCGGTAAAGTCCTTCTAGCTGAAGATGAACAATGGCTTAATCAAGATGATGAAGATGACATGGAAGGGGATACTCAAGCACATTTCAGCTTAATGGCTTACTCTGATGACACTCCTTCTCACGCTTCCGACTACACACCCGAGGTAAGCCCTTCTGACTATGACTCTTTTCTATCTCAAATGCATGAATTAATGTGTCAATTAAAGGAATTACACTCCAAATTGAAAACCGAGAAACTCTTGGTTTCCAATTTAGAAGCAAGCCTTGAAAATAACCGTAAACAATTGCTTCTTATGCAAACCGACCTTGTCACTACTCAAAGTATACCACATAATCTCGAAACGGAGAAAATGGTTTTAAAAGAAGAAAATGATCTTTTCCAACAACAAATATCTGATCTCACACTTCAACTTCAAACATCTAGGAATGAGACTGCCAAATTTTCATCAAAGTTTGACTTTGTCAGTTTTCAAAGACAAGATTTATTAGAAAAACTCGAAACGTTGGAATTAAAACTTTACAAGCTTGGTCAAACTGAAAACACTATTCACTTAAATGCACCGAAAGATTTAAGCTCCAAAGCCGGATTAGGTTTTGAAAACCCGAAACACTTAGCAAAGGCTATCTATAATACTCCGACAATTTATAAATTCGAATATGTGAACCTTGGTCCAGATTACCAAATTCAATTTATGAAACCGGACCCTAGTGTTGAGGAAAGAGAAGATTCGAAGAGACAAAACAAAAACTATTTTCAAATACCTTTCTGCTATCCTCAAATAGTAGAAGAGGAATCTTCAAGAGAATCTCTTCCAAACAACTACTTTCCATCTTATTCAGCCGAAGAACTTCAAAACAAGATTCCTGAATGTAAACCGTACATTCCCACTCTATTTTTAGAAAAGTCGAACAAGTGTTGGAATCTGAACGTTCTTTGGCGGAAAAGGAAAAGGAATCATTTTTATTTAAAATACAACAACTTGAAAACGAGACTTTACAATTGAACAAAACTCGTGAAAATGATACTATTTCAAACGTTTCAACTTGTAAAGCCTTCGTTAGCAATTATTTAGATAATTGCGAAGAGTTGTTCAAAATGGACCCAAATTCCAATCTTCCAAAACAAAAATGTTCCTATTCCGACGAACAAATCAATGCTGAATTAGATGCCCTTTCTAACCAATCTTCACTTGAATCGGACGAGTGTTTAAATGACATGTGTGATGAGTTTGATTTCAATCCTGTACTTCCTACTCACACTGAGTTCTTAGACAAAGACAAACAACCTATGGAAACAGTTTCATTACCTACTGAACCAACGGAGTGTTCCACAAGTCAAAATCCAACCACTCATAAACAAACGAAAACCAATCATGTCTTCAAAAACCATACTAACCGTGTTGCTTTCAATGTTTCAGCGCTTCATACTTTAGAAACCAAGTCGGTTTGGGTCAAAAAGGGCACGCATACTACAAAGCAAACACCCCTCAATGAAGACAAGTTTTTACATTCCAATGTCAAAAGAAACAATTCTAGATTTCATTTTCCTTATCAAATTCATTCATTTAGACATTTAATCAAATTTTCTCGTAATAAAATTTGTTGCTCTAATTGCGGTGTGGATGATTTTGTTCGCAAACCTCCTATTGATTATGGTTATGGTTATTTTCCGGACATGCATAATTCATTTAATCACAAATTTTATCATTCATCATCCATTTCTAAATCGGGTCCGAGAAATCAAATGACTAACGCCCATAAGTCTCACCACAAGTGGGTACTCAAGGGTGCAAAGTCAACTAACCATGATGGACCCATTTACAAATGGGTACCTAAATCGGCCTGATTTTGTGCAGATCGGTCATGTGTGGTACTTAGATTCCGGATGCTCCAAACACATGACCGGACAAAAGGAGCTGCTTGCCAACTACACTGAAAAGAAGGGCGGATTCGTCAAATTTGGCAACAATCACTTGGCACCGATAAAAGGATATGGTGATATCATTCAAAACAACATCACCATTTCCAACGTCTCTTATGTACAAGGGCTAAGCCACAACCTGTTGAGCAATTGAAAATTCTGTGACAAGCAACTTGAAGTCAATTTCAGACCCGATAGATGCTGTGTTGGCACGTTTGATGGAAAGGAGCTTCTAACCGGCACACGCAAGTCCAACCTCTACACGATCGATCTTTCCCAAGTAAACGCCCCCTCAAGTGTTTGTCTTCTATCAAACGTTTCTAGTCCAAAGACCTGGTTATGGCATCGTCGCTTATCTCACTTGAACTTCAAGAACATCAATCGCCTCTCCATCCACGGATTAGTCACCGACCTCTCATCTGTTAAATTCGACAAACCACATCTCTGTGACGCATGCGAGATGGGAAAGATGAAGAAGGTCTCTCACAAACCCAAGATAGTTCACAGCTCGACTCGACCTCTTCAACTCATTCATATGGACTTGTGCGGCCCGATGCGGACTCAAAGCATACATGGTAAAAAGTATGTTCTAGTGATGGTGGACGATTTCTCTCGCTTCACATGGGTAAAGTTCCTTCGATCAAAGGATGAAACCGCCGACACCATCATCACGTTTCTCAAAGCCATTCAAGTCAAGCTAGAACTTACTGCTCAAACCATCCGCACCGATAATGGAACTGAATTCAAAAACCGTACCCTTGACGGTTACCTCGAATCGGTTGGTATAACCCACACGTTCTCTGCAGCTCGTACTCCACAACAAAACGGTGTGGTCGAACGCCGAAATCGAACTCTTGTTGAAGCCGCTCGCACTATGCTTAGTTTTTCAAAGCTTCCTCTCCACCTTTGGGCCGAAGCTATCAACACAGCTGGCACTCGTTGCTTCATACTCAATGAAAAAGAAGATCACGGGAAACTCAAGCCGAAAGCCGATGAAGCCTACTTTCTCGGATACTCACCAAATGCATCATCTTATCGGGTCTACGTAAAACCCGCACGTTGCGTCACTGAAAGCGTTAATGTACAATTCGATCCAAACGCCGAAATGGCTCCTGAACATGACAGTTCTGGACCCGCACTCACCGGTATATTAGCTTCCGATCACTTTCGCTCGGAACCTCCCAACCCCGCTGAACCTTCAACGTCCAAAAACACCATGTCAAATCTGGATGACTTATTCGAGTACTTCTACTCGGATTACTTTGGACCATACAATGATACTTCTCTCCAGATTCCCCCGCCTACCTTGGAGATTGCCGAGACCTCGGATCTTTCCGGACCGCCAATTACAACGGAAACCGTCTCAACTTCTGCATCTCCAAGCACCTCTACGACTGCTCCTCCCGATCAAACTATTTCATCGGATGCTCCTCTTGTTCCATCTGAACCTCAACCGCCTGTTCAACCAAACACTGCGGAACCGACATCCTCTCCCCCACCATCCACTTCAACACCGACGGATGTCACAAGTGCCATAAGATCATCAAACGTGGCCCCATCTTTGGAATCTATTCAAGATCTTCCATTAGGTTCTTATCAAGATGACACCCCGGATCCAAATGCATTTCAACCGCTTCCTCATACTACCAAATGGACCCGCTCTCATCCTGTTGAACAAATTATCGGAGATCTGAACCGACCAGTTACAACGCGTTCCGCCTCGGCAAATGAGCAAGATTGAACCCACATTCATTGCATGTTCTCTTCATTCATAAGCAAGATTGAACCCACATCCATTCATGAGGCAATGAATGATCCTGACTGGATTGTGGCAATGCAAGAGGAACTCAATCAGTTTGAAAGTCTGAAAGTATGGCGCCTTGTTCCCCGTCCTCGAAACAAGACCGTTATCGGCACAAAATGGATATTCAAGAACAAGCAAGATGTAGATGGAGTTGTAATACGCAACAAAGCTAGACTTGTCGCCAAAGGATACCGTCAACAAGAAGGCATTGACTACGACGAAAAATTTGCACTCGTCGCCCGCATTGAAGCAATCTGAATGTTCTTGGCTTACGCAGCACATAAGAACTTTGTGGTTTTCCAAATGGACGTCAAGACGGCCTTCTTAAACGGTGTTTTGCGTGAAGAAGTCTATGTTTCTCAGCCGACGGGTTTGTCGACTCCTCCAAACCAGATCATGTCTACATTCTGGACAAGGCTCTGTATTGATTGAAGCAAGCCCCCCGCGCATGGTACGATAGTTTGTCTACCTATTTAGTGAAAAACGGATACTCCAAAGGTAAGATCGATCCAACTCTTTTCATTAAAAAGGACAAAGGTGACATTATGCTCATTCAAGTCTACGTGGACGACATCATCTTCGGCTCGACTAACCCAAGGCAATGCAAAGAGTTCTCTGAACTCATGATTGTAAAATTTAACATGAGCATGATGGGAATGATGAATTTTTTCCTTGGTCTTCAAATTAAACAATTTTCTACTGGAATATTCATCAACCAATCAAAATACATCTCGGATATGTTGTGTAAATACAACATGACGTCATGTTCTCCGATTGGTACACCCATGTCCCCGGGTTCAAAACTACACGCTGATCCTTCGGGAAAAGATGTGGATTCTAAAAATTACCGTGGCATGGTTGGTTCTCTCATGTATCTTACGGCTAGTCGTCCGGACATAGTGTTTGCCACCTGTCTATGCGCGAGATATCAAGCATCTCCAAAGGAATCTCATCTTAGTGCCATCAAACGGATTTTCCGGTATTTAAAAGGTACACCTAATCTTGGCCTATGGTATCCCAGGGATACGGGTTTAGAGCTAACTGCCTTTTCAGATTCGGATCACGCCGGATGCATGCTCGATCGTAAAAGCACTTCGGGCCATATTCAATTCCTTGGAGACAAATTGGTCAGCTGGTCATCCAAGAAGCAAGTGTGCGTCTCCACATCTACCGCGGAAGCCGAATATATCGCTGCCGCAAGCTGCTGCTCGTAAGTACTATGGATGCGCACTCAACTCAAAGACGGTAGAACGTGGGTCTCCAAAATCCGATGTCGTAGGTTCAAATCCTACAGAGCGTGATTCCTATGGCTTCTGGTTCAACAAGATTCCCATCTATTGTGACTCCAAAAGCGCCATAGCCATTTCAAGCAACCCGGTTCAACACACGAAGACAAAGCACATCAACGTTCGATATCACTTCATCAAAGATCACGTCGAAAGTGGTACAATTGAACTATACTTTGTTAATACGGAACTTTAGCTTGCCGACATGTTTACCAAGGCACTGGATGAGAAACAATTCCAGTTCCTAGTATCCAAGTTGGGAATGCTCAATCTTAAAACCTGATTATCCCAAATCAGTGTGCCTCAAAATCCTTAAAAACGTCTATCCAAGGGTTTTCGCACATTTACTCTTTGAGTCAATCTGCATAACACTTGAGTTCTCATTTTTTTAGATTTTGACCTTTATCTTACAGTTCCGTATTTTCAAATTTTTCTTTCATTTTCATTTCTACCTCGCTGTGTATATCACCATGGTTCATCATTCAAGGGGGAGCAACAAGGTACGTTTTCCTATCCATTCACATTCCTAGGGGGAGCACACCACTGTATGCACTCATTAAGGGGGAGCCTTATATTTGTTTTCTGTCTTTTAGTTCTTTAAAAAAAAATTATTAAGTCAGGTTCTCGGCCCCTAAGGACCCGACAACAATGGGATTGTCGACCCCCTCTGGCTCGATAACCTCCCAATCGACATCTTGATAACGGGAAGTTTTTTCATCGGCCCAATGACCACTATTTAAAGTAATCGGGCCCCACTCTCAAAGAACCTTTCCTCACAAATTTGAATTTCCCTCTTTCTCTCTAAAAAAACCCTCTCAAGATCAAAATCTCAAAACTTCGAGTTTTTCAGATCCGAAAGAACCACCAGGTTCGTATTACTCCCCTTATCATCTTTAATTCTTGCACTTTGTTCTTAAATCCATTGCATGATTAGCTTTCTGGGGAATGTCTGTTCGTTTTTTTTGGGTTTTTATATGGGTTTCCGATTTTGACTGTTCATCAGTCAAAATCATGGGTAAATAATGGGTTTTAGACTTAAGTGCTTTACTAAAAGTATTCCCTATCACTAATCTCACCTACCAATAGGATTTTGCCTTAGTTTTAGGCCCTTTTTGGAATCTGAGCACTTAGAAGTTTTTTAGACTGGTTTATGCATTTTTATCGAGTCCTTCCTTGTACCTTTGAATTTTTATCGACCCATGTTAGATGAATAAGAACATCATCGTTTTTGCCTAAGTGTTTTTATCGAGCCTTTATGACTCGATAACCTTTCTTATCGAACATCATAAACTCGATGAAAATCACTAAGTGTTTTTATCGAGCCTTTATGGCTCGATAACTTTTCTTATTGAACAACATAAACTCGATGAAAATCACTAAGTGATTTTATCAAGCCTTTATGACTCGATAACATTTCTTATCGACTATAATAGGATCGATGAAAACCACCAAGTATTTTTTGTCGATCCTTTGGAACTCGATAACTTTTGTTATCGACTATCAAACGGTTGATGAAATTACTAAGTGCTCTCATCGAGTCATTTGGATCGATATCCTGCCCTTAGATTGTCCAAGTCTTTTCATCGAACCTCACCGAATCGACAACATGCTCTTTGAAGGTTTATCGAGTCTAAATAGATCGATAACTTTCTGAAAAGTTTTCAAGTACTTTCATCGACCCTTAAGCACTCGATAAACTGTTCTTCTCGATTCTCTTTGACTCGACAACCCCTCCACAGGTTTGATCTTAATTTTTAAAAGTCTTTTTGTCGATCCTGCTTCAATCGACAACACCTTTTCCTCGATCCCATTGCACTCGATAACAATTGTTATCGACCCAATGGGACTCGATAAAAAGACTTAGAGTTTTTTTGTTAAATACTCAATACACTAACTTTACACTTGGTTTGCCTAACTGTCTTATTTCAGAAACCAATGGCAGCCATGAATGATCCGAACATGTCAGATGATGAAAACCCGATGCCGTCCGAACGCTCGACAGAACCAAGCATCAACGCAGCTAACCGGGATGACCTCTTGATGCCTCGAGCTCACCTTCGACAAATCAAACCGAACAACCACCGTCTAGACTTTGGTATCACTCCCGAACACCAAATCATCCTTGACATTCTTCAACGACGGCCGCTTCGCTTTGCCTTTGCAGTAGACCACCGAGTACCCCTTTTCTACCTCCAGCAATTCTGGTACACATTGACATACCATCCAGACGAAGGTGACCATCATTTCACTGCTCAAATAGATGACTTTGTCACCCGAACACCCATACGACGCCTTCACAACCGACCAACAGCTGGTTGCCGACATCCTATCCCTTGGGTACGAATCCCCTGAACCATTCACAAGCCCCGGCCAGTTCAAAAGGATGTACCTGCCTCAGATTTTGGTTCACGCTATTCACCATGTCAATCGATGTCTGACTAGCAAACACACTGGCATGGACAAGGCCAGCACTGCGGTTCTTCGGATCTTTCACGGCATCGCGTTCAACCGTCACTATGACTACGCGATGCTCATCTGGACGGACTTTGTGGAACTAGTGGAAGACAAATCCAACTTTCGCAATCGTGCCTTCGTACCGTTTCAGCGGTTTCTTCAACTTTTCATCCATGCAATGATGACCTCCCGACCTGCCATCCCTGGAAGAGCCGGATCACCCTTAGGCCCGACCAGTGCCCTTAAATTTCTACGCCTAAATGATCGGGTCTTCAACTATACCATGCCTATCCCTGAAGCGCTCCTCGCTTATGCTGATCAGATTGCACCTAGTGTGATAGCCTATAGGGAGCGACATGGCTTAATGGCCCAACCACCTCCGGTTGCGCCTGCCCAAGAGCCGATCCAAGAAGAAAGTATTGAGGGAGGTGAGGGTCCTATAATAGAAGAGCAGGGTCAGGATCAGGGGGATCCCGACCAGGGTGATGAGCGTACAGCGAGGGTTCATGACGAGGGAGGTGCATCTGATCAGCCCCCCCCAACCCAACTACTTCCAACTACCCCCGCACTCGACCCATTATCCCAACTCCCCGATTCAAAACACTGGTCAGCCGACAACGTATCCGCCCCCGCTCTTCATCATCGGATGAAGATGAATCTGACAACCAACCTCTCCGTCGTCGCCAACGTACTACAGAAATAGAGGTGCAAGCCGTCAGCCGCATCGGCCCACAACCCTCTATCACAGATTCCAGTTCTGGAAATGAAGAGTCTTCAACTGAACCGAACCCTGAACCAATCATCCGTTCACCCACCTCCGCACCTACCATACCGTCTGATGAGGAACCTCAAGTCAACTTTGACTTTGAAGCCAATCCATCCTCCCCATCTATGTCAGACATATTCCCTGAAACCTCAATTGGAGAGATAAGGAGAACGGAGGGAGTTCAAGTTGAAAAAGAATTAGTGAGCATGAGCGAAGGGGAGACAAAAACGATAGAGAGTGAGAGTCCAATATCCCCCAACCAGGTAACCGAGTCAACTAGCCCTACTCATTCGTTGGATATGACTAGTAGACAAGTCGCTGTGGACCTAGCAGCGCAATTGCACGCCCCCCCAGCCACTCTGAAGGCTCACAACAGCCAACAGTTTCAACAATACTTGTGAGTCTAGCACCTTATCTAGCTCCCCTCCACTCGGGAGGCATAGCTATTGAAACAAGAGGCAATATCTCACCTGCTTCGACTTCGGTTGTGTGCACATCGAGTCTAGAGCCAGCTAGGGGACACGAGTCTATACACACTGCGAGCCTCCGTGGCCCAGTCGGAACTCCCATAGTGATGTCCATTCCGGACATTCCACGAGGATTGGGAGGAAATCCTACCAGCGCTACATCTTTGCCAATGCTGAACGTAGGTCATACAGTTGAATCAACTGTTATGTCAACGGGCAAATTAAGTGATCCCGGAATTACCCATACAACTACCACATCTCCGTCATTCTCTATTCCCCCAGAAGGCGAAGCACTCATTGTTGCTCACTTACAAAGGGCAAGAGACACCTTGCTGAACATCTTGTCCTAATGACAGCCGAAAGAGAAGCCTTCGTGCGCCAAATTCGTGAAGCTGCGCGTCTTAAAGAACCGACTCCTGTACAAGCCGAACCTTCTCATGCAAGCTCCAGCCGTCCAAGCACCAGCCACTCTCCACCGCCACCATCACCCCACGAAGATCGACCTCATTCCCCGCATCGATATGAGTATAACACCGATGAACTCATGTCGATGTTGTATGCTAATCTGCTCGTCGAATCCAATGCAACCGGCCAACCGGAGGATTCGCTTGAAGGTCTTCTTCGCCGCAATCCTCAAATCCCCACTGTAACTCGTCACGAGTTCGATGTATTCCACGCCCACATTGACCAAGAGCTTACCGACTTGAAAAATGCCCAACAACGCCAAACTGATGACATCCTGGGTGCTATTACTGCTCTTCGAACCGAAATCCAAGAGTCTTGCCGTCCGGCAGTTTGTACATCTACATCCAGACCTCACCAAGACGACCCGCGCTCAGCTCCAACTCGTCCTGAGGGGGAGACACGCCAAACGACAAGATCACGATCAAGAGCAGCTGCTGCCTCAGCTTCAAGACCACCTGCTCAATCTACCCAACAAAGGCAACACACTACAACGACTCAAGAGAACGATACACCAGCGGTTGAAAAGCCTGCAGATATCGAATTCGAGAGTACAGCCGAACCAGCCGAACCAACCGAAGCTGCCGAACCCGAACAAAATGAAGAACGATTTGATGTACAACGTCTGCGAAACTCACTTCAAAACTGGTTCCGAGATCCATACGAGCCAGTACTCCTAGAGCAAGACTATGTGAACTTGAGGCATACAGCAAGAAACTATGCCATAAGGGAACAAAACGAACCAAGACTCCTACCTCATCAGATTCGGTGGCAAAGAATGTTGACGGAAAGTAAATCCAAATGGGTGAATCAGCAGATCCGTGTGCCATATCTTGAGGAAACCATGGAGAAGATCTTCCGCAAGGAAGCAAAACCAGATGATCTGGCACACATTCATCTCGTGATGGAAATGGACCCTGCTCAGGTTAGAGAGTATCTCCATATCCTGAGGATGAGAGCTTTACCTCAAGCTGAAGTGATCTCAAGGCACAGGGTTGTCGGGATTTTGAAGATAGACACTGCAAGGATCTTCCAAGTCGAGTACCCGGTTTTCACTGTCCAAAGAGAAGATGGTAAAACGTATTCCTTCTCTGAAGCTGATTTTGCAAATCTCGATATTATGGACTTGGAGATCATCTACAACGATCTGAGAGACAAGCGCAACCGAAACGTACACGAGCAAAGGGCATTAAGGGCAGTGGTAAGACATGTTCAGAAAGAGCTTAGGTACAATTATCTTCATGATCTTCAACGAGGGATCGAAAGCGAGCAAAAGAAGATATATATTACTAAGCCTGATCAATCATTGCCTGTACCTGATAATACTTTGGTCGCCACTGTCATCACGCGTCCTGTACATGGTGTAGTTTGGATGCATGCTTCTAGAGAAAAGCGATTTCTCAGATTTCACGAAGTGGTTGCATATTCTGACGGTACGTTATGGGGAATTCGAAACAGACTTGCGTCAGAACTTGCTACAGATAGAAAGAGCGCAACAAGGATGAGCAATGACAAAAGAAACTCTCTCTTAGAAGCGATCAAGATAAATCGACGACATAATTATCTATCGACAAACCCTACGAAGATTTGAAGGCATGTTCGAGCTAAAAAGATGAAGACTCATTTTGCCACAAAGAGGGAGATTGTTAGGTCTATTATTATTTAATTGTGACAAAATAAGGAAAAGATATGCTTTATTGTAAAAGGAAGTTTATAATTCTTTAAACTCTTGTTTCCTTAATTAGACTAGACCTAGCAATATAAATAGAACGTTAGGGTTTTACTTTCATAGTTAGTCGATTCATATTTTATAGAGAGAGAGTTGAATCTGATTGTAATCGATACATATACGTTCAAGAGATATATGACTACATAAGTTCTTTAAATCATTGTTCGTGTCATATTACTTTGCTATTAACTGTTTATTGTCATTATGCTTATTATAATGGGACCAACAAGATATTTTGTTGGGTTTTTTAGACTTCTCCTGTAAAGAAAATAAAGCATTATACTCGTATAGAACTTAGTTAAGGACCAACATGACCCCGTTATAAATTAGTTAGATCCATTAAGATATATTTAAGTTGATTATGACCCATTTAGACTTATCATGATCCACTTAAACTCGTTGAAGAAAATAAGACCCATTATACCCACTTAGAGCGAAACAACCCATCAATGAACCGTTAAAGACGACCATGACCCATTATACCTCAATTAGACCCGTTAAGATCTAATCGGGCTCATTATTACTCAATTAGACCGGTTAAGGATAATATTGTTAGGTCTGAAACTGTTGTATCCGAGATGATAAATATTGAAGACGTGAAGGGCTAAAGTGTAAAGTCAACAAAGTCATTAAATTAGGAAGGTTTAATATAAGGAAACGTTGCTTTATTGTAAATAAGGCAAGTGTATAATGTCTTATCTCATAGTTTCCTTATTACGATAATTGTTCTACATATAAATAGAGTGTTATAGTCATTCTTTATGCGTGCGAGATTATTTAGAGGCGAGGAACATTAGTGCGAAATATTGAGAGCTAAACTGTGAGAGATAAATCTGTTTTTATTCAATACAAGTAAGATATCCGACTTCGGATCTTCATCATATTCATAGCGTTCTTCGTGTTATTATTGAATATTCTTTATAAAGCACATTTACCTCATATTCTGAGATCCACAATTGGTATCAGAGCAGACGATCAGAGTTCTTTTTCAATTTTCTGAAGTTATTCACGAAACAGAAGGTAAATTTTCGATTTCTGAGTTTTTTGAGTTTTTATCGATTCAAACTGTTTTAGCTTTACCCGATAAAAACTCATAATATTTTTTATCTGTTTTTCTCGATCCATACTTCATTAGCTTTACCCGATAAAAAGTTTTATTTTGATAAACTTGATTTTTTAGTCGATTCATACTTCATGCGCTTAAATTTTTGTCGATCCATATTGTGTTATTCTTGATTTTAGTCAAAATTATTTAATCTGTTTTAATTAAAGTTATTCTAGTTTATTTTAATTACTTTTGATATTCTTTACATAAGAAAACTCAGGAACTAGTGACTCTTGCAGCTTTTCTTACTAAAGAATTCTCTAGTAAAAATCATAAACTCCAGTAATTTTAATTTTTTTTTCTTGACTGAACAAATAAGAAACTCGAGAACTTAGACATTCTTGTCCATAAAAAGACTTGTTCTTTTTAGTCAAGAACCCTTTGTTCTTGGTTTCTGGTTTATCGGTTAAAGAAAACTAAGATTAAGTATTTTTGATTTTTTATCGAGTCATTTTAAATCGACAAATTTTATTAATCGAGTCAACAGGAATCGATATAAATTTTTATCGATTCATTGTTTTATCGAGCCAAATTATTTTTGTCGAATCTTGATTAATCGAGAAACTTGAAGTTATCGAGACCCTTGTGATCGATAAAACTCTTCTTATCAATTCAAAATTTATTAGAAGTTTTATCGAGTCTCCTTTACCCGACAATAATTGTTCTCGAGTCTCATACATCCGAGAAATCTTCTTATCGAGACCATACCACTCGACAATTTATTTTTGTCGATCCTTCGTCACCCCAGAAAAATTCTTCTCGGCCCTTCATCACCTGAAAAAAATTCTTCTTGGCCCTTCATCACCCGAGAAAAACTTTCATCTATCAAGAACACCTTCTGTTTTCCAAAGAAATCTCAAAAAATTGCCAAAAATCACCAATCGAGATCACTTTATCAGGTAACCCGTGCTTTCACGATGAGTTCTCAAAACCAAATCTCTGAGCTAAATGCAAAAATCTCTCAAATTGAAACTAGACAGACAAACAACATGCAAGTGTTGGATGAACTTTTAAGAGAACATGTCAATCTCAAATCTAGATTTAATAACTCAGAAGAATCAAGAAAAGTTTTGCAAAATCAAAATTAATTTTTGGAGCAACAACTCACCGAGTATTCTAGAACTAAATATTATACATATGAAGAGTTTTGCAAAAAGACAAATCTGATAAAAATAATTTTTGATCTGAAAAACCAAATTTCTGAGTTAGAAAAATTTATAGATCATGAGACTTATAGTGTGGTTCTTAAAAGAAAATTAACTGAATTTTTGGAATGTGAGAAAGAAAGGATATTAACTTCTGATGAGAAACACAAGTTTGAGATTGAGAGAAAAGCCTTTGAAAACAAAATTAGAACTTGTGAACTAACCATTCAAAAACTTTCTAAACAAGTGTCTGATTTTCAGCAAATTGTGATTTTAGAAAGAAAATCACTGAAACAAAAAGTCAGGAGCTTTCAAAACAAATTTCTAATCTTGAAAAACTTTTGAAAGATGAAAGAAATGCGTTTAAAACTGAGAAAACGAATTTAATCAAGAAAAGTGTTTTGATTGTTGCTAAAAGCAAAAATTCAAAAAAAGTTTTTGAAAACGAAAGAAAAATTTTTGAAGAGAAAATCAGTAAACTTTCAAACAAATTATCTGTTTTAGAAACAACTCTTGTGAATGAACGGAAAAAGAGATCCGAATCTCAAACAAAATTTGAAGTGATTTTGGAAGAAAGAGATCATCTATTGTGCAAATTTAGAAAACTTGAAAGTTCTACAACTTCTTCAAGTTTAGTCTTTCAGTTGAATTCTCTTTCCACAATAAATGTCTGTAAGAATAACTCGTCTTCAAGTGTTAAATCAAATAGTTATTCTAACAGCTCCAAATCATATAGTTTTTCAAATTCTCGAACTCATAACTCTAATCAGTTTCAAAATGATTTTGTTGCTAAAACCGGTAATTTCAAGAAGTTTAAAATGGTTTGGAGGAAGAAATCAACTACAGATGATAGTGTTGGAAACATGTCACATACATCTCCTATAGTTGATACAAGATCATTTGTTTGCATAACTAATTTGCCTTATTTTGTCAAATCTATCAATCAGCTAATTAGTCTAAGTGCCACACAGATTTGTTGTTCTACATGTGGAACAAATGATTTTGTCAATCAAAATTTCAATCATAAATGGTATGGTACATACAGTATCCCCACTTCCCCATTTGTTGCATCAAAAACTAACCTCCGAGGACCCAACAAAGCTTGGGTACCAAAATCTTGTTAATCTGTTTTGTAGGTACGTCATGTATGGTCAAAATTCCGAATACTCACATCACATGACGACGTTTCAAAAGGTTTGCAGCATTTGAGGGGGAGTACCATATTTTTACCATTTAGTTAGCTTCATAGTATCTCAGCTATGGACCTACTCTTAACCCCTTTTTTTATGTACATAATGACTTCTGAATACTTCAGTTCAGAACTCGGACTTTGATGTTTTAACTCTTTGTGTGATAGGATTTAGACGTTTCGATGGTCAATCCAAAGCCGGAAGGACCTACCCATGAAACACATCCCTAGGTTAGATATCCTAAAAGGGAATGATTAAAATAAAATTGAGTGCTTGTGAGATAAAAGAAAAATGTGAGGGTGTGACAAGACTTTAAAGAAAATATTTGGTCTTCACAAACCTAAACAGTTATCCGGGTAGCCAGATAATCTATTCATTCTCGATTCTTTGGAGATAAATATTGAACTAGACATGGATCCAATGTCGATAACTCGTATCACCCCACCCAACTACTCAAGTATCTCACGAAAGATATTTGTTTCATAAATCACGGAGAATGAGCATATCTGCTATCTTTTCTTCACTCGGAAGATTAAGATATTGAAAAAGGAAGACACACCTCCGGTCTCCAAACTTCATATTTTGTGCACAATCGAGTCTATTCTTGAGCCTATATATATATATACAAATATTTTTCTACACATTGCACGAGTCTTTGTGATTCCAAAAGCATATCTTTGTGTGTATGCCGGAACAGTTTGAGAAGTTAGTTTTATAACTTACTTCTGTGATAACTGGAAGTCCTATCAGTGCCAATCCGCTGCCAACACTGAATATAGGCCACTCAATTAAATTAAATTTAATTTTGATTAAGTGATAATAGTTGCTATTTGTGCTTCTATGTTAGACTTTTTAACCATTTTTCACATCCAATTATTGTCTTTGATCGTTCATAATGCTTCGGATTCTCCTTATCATTCTGAGGGGGAGAAAAAGTATCAAAGACCCGACAAAAAGGTATATCAAAGACCCGACAAAATTTCTTGAAAATTTCTTGGGCCCGACATCTTCTTTTGTCGATTCATCTTGGCCCGAGATCTTGCCTTAGAGTGCTTCTTTTGAGCCGACAACATGTTTTATCGGCTCAGCTTGACCCGACAATCAGCTCAGCTTGACCCGCCATAAATTTCAAATGTTTGAAGATGAAGATGAAGACTTGTCGACTTCCTTTGAACCGACATCTTTTCTTGTCGCATCCCAAAGAGCCGACATCTATTCCTAAGTGTTTATATCGATTCATGTTCAACAAGTTCAAATCATCATACGACAAGCTCAAAGTTATCACATCTGCCTAACCCGACAACCTCAAATACTAACCCAAGAACATCAAGATATCACAACCATCTTTTGCCTCTTTCATCAAACAACAAAGTTCTACTCGAAGAAAGATACCCTGCGACATCACGGCTCCTTCAACATTCATCAAACGACAAAGTTCTACTCGAAGAAAGATACCCTGAGACATCACGGCTCCTTCAACTTTCTTTTCGTGAACTTTATGCTAATGTTAAGGGGGAGCTACGGAGCTTATCAAGTGATCATATTCGTAGGGGGAGCAAAAGAATTCAAAATAGTGATTTGTTGACAAAATTTCATCGTCTTCAAAAGAGTGCTGATTTGCTGAATTGTAATCTCGAATACAAAGAGGGAGATTGTTAGGTCTGAAAATGTTGTATCCGAGATGATAAATATTGAAGACGTGAAGGGCTAAAGTGTAAAGTCAACAAAGTCATTAAATTAGGAAGGTTTAATATAAGGAAACGTTGCTTTATTGTAAATAAGGCAAGTGTATAATGTCTTATCTCATAGTTTCCTTATTACGATAATTGTTCTACATGTAAATAGAGGGTTAGGGTCATTCTTTATGCGTGCGAGATTATTTAGAGAAGAGGAACATTAGTACGAAATTTTGAGAGCTAAACTGTGAGAGATAAATCTGTTTTTATTCAATACAAGTAAGATATCCGACTTCGGATCTTCATCATATTCATAGCGTTCTTCGTGTTCTTATTGAATATTCTTTATAGCACATCGTTAACTCATATTCTGGGATCCACAAATATGAACCATTATATTCACTTAGACTCTAATAATCCATTAGAGAGCCTATAAGACCGATTGCAGCATACTTACACACATAAGAGCTAATATCCAATATGTTACAATCCAAAATAACATGTTAATTGAGACATTTAACATAAAGTTGTGTATGGATGGTTGGGAACCGGAACAAAACAAAACGAAACATAAAAATCAGTATGGATACAAAGATTATACAAAGATTGATCCCATCTAAATTGGTTTAGTAGCGAGTTTAATATAAGTGATTATATTTTATAATTTAAGACATGTGACTTTTTCTCTATAATATTTGTTAGTTGTCGATAAGTCAAACTCATAATTTTCCACAAATATTCAATCGAAGAATCACACTCAACCATTTAAGACCGTTTCCACTAATATTGTTAAACACTTTATCCCTCTATAATTCAATCTCATAATTTTCCACAAATATTCAATGAAAGAATGACATACACACTACAAAACAAATGACTTTTACGGTTTTATCCACAAAAACTATCCAGGGAAATTTGTGTAGGTGATTACCCAGAAAATACTAATGCTTCGGTAAAATCGATGTTTTTCAAGAAAATACCAACGGATCACCCGGAGAATCCCTGGATAATTACCCACCAGCAATTTTCCCACCAACTTTTGTGACTGTTTTGTGAAAAATCACCCTTTAGCGACATATTTTCCAGGGAAAAGTCCGTAGACAAATGTCTTTCATTTAGTAGTGACAATCATTATCACATTACAAAACAAATGACTTTCACCCACAAAAATTAGTCAGGTGGTGCTGAAGTCTGAAGTCTTATTTCACTTATGAATAATAAGAGGTGGTACCGAAGTCTGAAATCTGATCAAGCAATACCACTGTTTGTAAACTGATAAATGTCTGAGTTTGTTTTTCTATTTTACCTGTTGAAAATTATATTGTTGAATTTATGGATCAATTTATACAATTTCATTATTTATTCATCATTGTTACGAATTTACATCTAAATTATATAATTAGCATTCATTTTAATGAAAAGATGTCATTAACGGTATTTAACACATTTAAATCCTATTAAAATATATCAATTGCTAGAGATGATGATCTATTTGGTGAGGATCAATTGAGAGGAGTGATCGATTAAGGTTAATCGATTGAGAAATGTCATGAGTTTGGAGAACAATAAGAGGCAAATAAGAGATTAGTTAACCTCTTATCAGATAAGAGGACAATAAGATATAAGTACCTCTAAAAAGTTGGAAAAAACAAACAGTCTGAATGACCTTACCTCTTAACGAATCAGACATAAGAGGCTATAAGAGTTTTTTTTGAAAAAACAAATAAGACGTTAGTTTATTTGTTTTTTTACGGTTTAAGGGTTATGATAGTTTTTCTTGAATCCCTATTAAACCTTTTGTATTTCTCTCTAATTCAAACGGTCAATATATTTAGAAAGTCTATTTAATTAAAATATTTCGTGTATGGTAGTTATTTTATCTAAACGCCTTTTAAGATATTATTTTATTTTTTATAATTTTTGTTTTCTTTTAGAATTTAGGGTTTATGATTATCTTCTTCCAAATCTCTATTAAACTTGTTTATATTAAACTCACAATGTTCTACACAAATTCAAACAACGATATAAATTCAAATTAAAAACTACTTATAGGTTTACATTTGTTTTTTTTCATAAGTGTCTAAAATATGAGGATCGGCAGAAACCGCAAATTGAGGGGTCCATGGGTAAACCTATGAAGGCAGGAGGCATGTCCCACTAGAATTTTAAACTAAATGTGTTACACTTCATATTCAGAGCCAAAAAGGGGTTCATGTTTCGATCTCACATATTTCCAAGTTGTATTTTTATTATGAAGTATCAAATATTCATATGTTAAGTTATTAAAATCACATCATAAGTAATTGTTTGTTTTTATCTTAAAAAAGTAAAACAAGTTAAACAACAATGCATATAAGAATAAGTATCAAAATAATAATTCTGAATCTAAAAGATACTAAATCTTATTATTTATAAATAATAATATATTTACTAATAAATATAAAATATATTTAATATACAGGGATGGGGCCGGGTAACATGAACCCCAAATCCCTGGTTTTTAACTTTCGGACGAGTTGGTATACTAAGTTTCACAATGAAACGCGTCACATTCCCGGCCATAGTTCTCGGAAATAAACAATGTTGGGTGTGGGACAACCCTTTATGCGAGCAACATATTTAGCGGTCCAAAGTAACATTCTTTTCTTTTAAGTAGCAATACTTACTTGGGTTATATAGTGATGCAAGTTTTCTTTCAAACATGTAGTCCAAATTCCATAATTCTTTCCCTCCTCTCATTCATCAGTAATAACTATTGAAGATTGTTGGAAGTTTGCTCTTTTATTATTTCTTCAAATTTTTGTATTTCCAATTAAAGTATCTTCGATGTCCACACCATTGCCATAGTGCTATTTTCTTGTTTTAATCTTCTATGTGTCCCTTTACTTGCAACTGCTCGAGAAGTTCAACAGTTAATAAATGAAGCATCTGCTCTTTTGAAATGGAAAGCGAGCCTCGATAAACAAAGCCAAACAATTCTTTCATCATTGGTTGGAAGCAATCCATGCCACGGTTGGTGGGAATTGGTTGTAGTAACGGTACTTCAGCTGTAGAAAAGGTGATGACAAGCCTCACCCTTGGAAATTCAAGCTTAAGAGGTACACTTCGTGATCTTGATACAGGGATATTACTCAATACTCGAAGCATATTATTGGAAATATCTCTGAAGATTTTGCGACATATCCAGATTTGGATTATTTCGATTTGAGCTGCAATAAATTTCATGGTGAGGTGTCCAGTAATTGGGGACTTTGTTCAAGTTTAACTAGTTTAAAGATGTCAATTTATCAAGAAAAAATACCTATGGAGCTAGGGGGAGCAACACGACTATATGAGCTTAATCTCTCATCAAATCACTTAGTTAGTGAAATCCCCAAGAGCTTTGGAAGATTAAGTTCAGTGGGAAAAATGAACTTGGACAATAATAATCTATCGGGCACCATTCCTTCGGAATTGTTAAAATTGTACAACCTGGAAATCCTTAACTTAGCAAAAAATTCTCTCACTGTTTCAATCAATGAAAATGTTGGAGAGTTAAGGAGTTTGAATAACAAATTGAAGGGGTTATTCCGGTACAAATTTCCAAGTTAGAATCCCTTGACCTAAGTGCAAATAATTTGATTGGGAAGTTACCGCCACAACTTGGGGGTCTAAAGAGCGTTTAAATGTTGAACCTCTCTCATAATAACTTCACAGGCCCTATTCCTTCATGTTTCACTGATATGTTTAACCTCATTTGATATATCTTACAATCAGCTAGAGGGACCACTTCCAAACAAGTGTGCATTCAAAGAGGCTCATATGGAGGCACTCAAAAATAGTAAGCGATTATGTGGAAATAATACAGGTTTAGACTGTCCCGTCTAAGGAAGAAATTAATCAAAAGAAAAGAAAGTTTAAAAGGTGATTCTAATTTTACTTCCTTCTCTAGGATGCATGTTGTTGTCATTTGTGATTGTTGGCAAATTCTTTTATATCCAAAAAAGAAATCAAAACGATACCAATAGGCCACAATCGATAGAAGCCAACCCTTTTACAATCTGGAGGTATGACGGGACAATGGTCTATGAGAGCATCATTGAAGCCCTAGAGGACCTCGGTTCAAATCATATTATTCGAGTTCGCGGATACGGAACTGTTTATAAAGCAGAATTGTCAACAAAAGTTCTTTCTGTGAAGAAAATCCATGCACCAGAAGATGGGGAGATGGAAGATCTTAAGAGCTTTGAAAATGAGATCCGAGCATTGACAGAAATACGTCATCAAAACATCGTCAAGCACTATCGATTTTGTTCACATTCGCGACACTCATTTTTGGTGTATGAGTTCTTGGCGGGTGGGCGCTTAAGGATGGTCCAGAATGACATGGAAAAGGCAGTTGCATTTGATTGGAATAAGAGGGTGAAGGTTGTTAAAGGTATTGCAAATGCTTTATCCTATATGCACCATGATTGTTCACTACCAATTATCCACAGGGATTTGTCGAGCAACAATGTTTTATTGGATTCAGAGTGGGTTGCTCATGTCTCTGATTTTGGCACTGCGGGGCTATTAAAGCCAGACTCATCCAACTGGACTTCGTTTGCTGGAACATTGGGATACATTGCTCCAGGTACTCTAAAATAAGCATGAGTAACTATAGCAAAATCTGCAACTTTTCAACAAATTGTAATAATAAGGTTTTTTTTTGTGCAAAACTTGCGTACATGATGGAAGTGAACGCGAAATGTGATATTTATAGCTTTGGGGTTCTAACATTGGAAGTTATAATGGGAAAACATCCTAGAGATTTTATCTCTTCATCGTCGTATATAAACGCATCTCTGACTGAAGTTCTGGACCAACGTCTGTTGCCACCGGTGAAACCAATTGCTGAACAAGTGATATTACGTACTTGTCGAGGTTCCATTTTCATGTCTAAATTAGAGTCCTCACTCTAGGCCATCAATGTGGGATATTGCTTGTGGCTTGCCCATAGATAAAGGTGTTGCCATAAGGATTCGCATAGGCCCGACGAACCAGGAGAAGAATGTTTGCTTCATATGTTTTAATTAATAGTTCAAGATACAACTATGTTAATTTTCATTATGGTTTAAGCCTATATGATTTTGTTGTTGTGTGATACTCTATGTAGGTTTTTTTTAATTCTGGAATTGGTAGTTCATCTGCGGTTGTTCAAAAGTAAACTTTATACCACAAGAAACTTTCATGAGATAAGATTGATGAGGATTAAAAGAACCTAGCTTCTTCAAAGTTTCAATAAACGAGAACTATATGGAACCAATAACAAAAATCACCTCTTTTAACGTTTTGTGGATCTTAATTAATGCTTTCCAACATTCTATTACTAAAATTTCAAAATCAAAACCAAAAAGTGTGACTAAATATGTGCATTGATGAAATTCTTGAGATTTTTAAAACATTAAAGGCAAGCAAAAAAATTATTGTACCCTTAGACATAATATATTTGAATAAAGCCAAATGATTTTCAAAATTAGATGATCAAACCCGTAGGAGGAACTTTAGAAGAATTAGCAAAACTTAATTTGAACGACCTTTCCTTGTCGACCTTGAGCTACAGTCGTGTCCCTAAAATGCCCTCACATTAGTTTAACACTACCACAAAACAGGGAATTTCCGACGAATTTTACTAACGAAAATAATCTGTCGGAAAATTTCCGACGGATTTTGGACCATTTCCGACGGATCCGAATAAAAAAAATAAAAAAAAATATTCCGTCGGAAATTACCGATGGATTCAATTCTGTCGGTAATTTCCGGCGGATTATTAATTAAAAAAATTAAAAATTGAAAATCCGTCGGAAATGGTCCAAAATCCGTCTGAAATTACCGACGGATTCTTAATTTTTAATTTTTAATTTTTTTAATTTCAAGTTTTTTTATTCATATGATCTTAAACTTGATTTACTTCGTATAATTTGTTACGTATACGTATATATATGTATATGTTGGAAGTAGTATGTATCTACATGTGTAAACCTATATGTATACTATGTATGTCTATATATGTATCTATGTGTTTATATGTACGTATATGTGTACTATACGACCCATTATGGCCCTATTACGTTTGTTAACCGCCACAGAGTCCTATACGACCCATCAAGGCCCAATTAAGTCCATTAAGTCCAAGTCCCGTTGTAGTTCATTAAGAGTCATTAAGTCCCATCATGGCCCATTTTAATTCATTAAGAGTCGTTAAAGCCCATTAAGACCCATTAAGACCCATTGTAGTTCATTAAGAGTCGTTAAGTCCCATCAAGACCCATTATAGACAATTAAGAGTCATTAATTCCCATCAAGGCCCATTGTTGTTCATTGAGGGGGTGTTTGGGATTGCTTATGAAAATGACTTATTGACTTATTACCGGTGGGGAACCGGTAATAAGGAGATTGAAGTGTTTGGATGATTTTTTTTTTGAAGGGCTTATTCCAGTGGGCAAACGTTGAAAAGTCATTTTTGATAAGTAGGTACCTACTGACTTATGAGAGCTGCTTATGACTTTTCAAAATCCAAATTACAACTTTACCCTTTTTCTAACCTAAAACGCTCCTCTTCCCCTTTATCATATACACGCCTCCTTTTTTCAACAGATACCACACAAGAGCTTGGGGTTTCTTCTCCTGCAGACCTGCGTTCAACGAGAGATCGGCGTTCGTCTCCTGCACCATCGTCCTTCCTCTTCTTCACCATCGGCGTTCCTCTTCTACACCATCTTCTTCCGATCGATTGTAATGTTTCTGGTTTCGTTCAATTTCCTCTTATCTGCCATATAAATCGATTTCTTCTTAAGAATCAATTTCCTCTTAAGAATCAATTTCCTGTTTGGTTTGGTGAATGTGACTGATTTGCAGCACCAATTTTTTTCTTTTTGCATATGGTATGGTGAATGTGACTGTGAATGTTGATTTTAGCTGCCATAAAGGATTTTATTTTTGGTCATTTTGCAGTATAAGCATTTTTTGCCAAACACTAAAAAACAACTTATTGACTTATTCCGGTGTGGAACCGCTATAAGCTAATCCAAACACTTTTTTTAAAACTCCGGTATGGTACCACATAAGTTGATAAGCACTTTTGATAAAAAGCACGTTTTGTTTTAAATAAGCAATCCCAAACACCCTCTAAGAGTCGTTAAGTCCCATCAAGGCCCATTGTAGTTCATTAAGAGTCGTTAAGTCCCATGAAGGCCCATTGTAGTACATTAAGAGTTGTTAAGTCTCATCAAGACCCATTGTAGTTTATTAAGAGTTGTTAAGTCCTATCAAGGCCCATTGTAGTTCATTAAGAGTCGTTAAGTCCCATCTAGGCTCACTGTTGTTTACTAGGAGTCGTTAAAGCCCAATAAGGCCCATTGTAGTTCACTAAGAGTCGTTACGTCCCATCAAGACCCATTGTAGTTCATTAAGAGTCGTTAATTCCCATCAAGGCCCATTGTTGTTCACTAGGAGTCGTTGAAGCCCATCAAGGCCCATTTTAGTTCATTAAGAGTCGTTAAGTCCCATCAAGGCCCATTGTAGTTCATTAAGAGTTGTTAAGTCCATCAAGACCCATTGTAGTTCATTAAGAGTCGTTAAGTCCCATCAAGGCCCATTGTTATTCACTAAGAGCAATTAAAGCCCATCAAGGCCCATTGTAGTTCATTAAGAGTTGTTAGGTCCCATCAAGGCCCATTGTTGTTCACTACGAGTAGTTAAAGCCCATGAAGTCCCATTGTAGTTCATTAAGAGTCGATAAGTCCCATCAAGGCCCATTGTAGTTTATTAAGAGTCTTTAAATCCCATCAAGGCCATTGTAATTCATTAAGAGTCGTTAAAACCCATCAAATGCCCATTGTGATTCATTAAGAGTTGTTAAAGCCCAGCAAATCCATTGTCATTCATTAAGAGTCATGTTTAGACTGAATAATCAAATAAATATTCAGACTGAATAAAATTGAATATAGTGTTTACTTAGTCTGAATAATGTTTATTGAGACTGAATAAGCATTATTCAAACTGAATAAACATTATATTCAGTTTGATTCGGTCTGAATATTTCTTTGATTATTCAGTTTGAATAATCTACATTCAGACACGTGTCGCGCTCTCATTTGTCCCCATGTTCACAATTAAATTTGAGTTCGCGTTTGAACTTCTCCCTTTCTCTCTCTCTCTCTCTATATATATATATATATATATATAAATAAATAAGATAGTTTTCTTAATTAATTTTTAATCCATAAAATATTTAATTATATATTAATATAGTTTTAGGATTAGATAGTATAAAACAAAACTCACCCTCCCTTTTTCCCTCTTTTTTTTCTCTCCCTCCCTTTTTTACTCCAAAAAACTTAAATCACCCACCCTTTTTTAGTGCCCAACAATGAAAACCTAATCCCTTCCCCGTGGTTAATTATTTTCTCCTCCTATACCCAAAATCCCCAAATCCCAAAATCCCATTAGAGGAAGGTTAACCCAAAACCCTATTTTGCTTTATTGTTTTCACATACAGAGTTCACGGGAAGAAAACAATGGTGGCGAGGCTGCGATTGGCGAGATTGGGATGCGGGAATCGGTCGTTCTACTGAGTAATGGCAGATCGCCGAGAGACCCTGCTACCGCCGCCTTCCTCCGGCCAAACCGCCACCTTCTCCTTCCCCTGGCCAAACCACCACCGTCGCTTTCCTCCGCCAAACCGCCACCATGGCTCCTCTGACCAAACCACCAGCCAAAACGCCACCGTAGCCTTCCTCCGCCAGACCGCCACCGCCGGCTCCTCTGGCCAAACCACCAGCCAAGCTGCCACCATCACCTTCCTCGATCGAGTTTTAAATAAGGTTTGATTTAGTTTCTGATTTGAGGGTTTGATTTAGTTTCTGGATTTGAGGTTTAATTTCTTCAGAGAAGATGAATGATGGTGCGGTTTCAAACAAGGTATGAAACGAAGGGTTTGATTTAGTTTTTAGATTTAGGGTTTGATTTGGTTTGAGCCTCATTAAAGAAACTTTTACCCTTTTTCTCATATATGGAACTTTAAAATGCATAACTTGATTTAATTGTGAATCAGTTTCATATATGCATTGTTATTCCTGACACAATTTCATATATGCATTATTATTCATATTGGTTTGAATGGCTTCATATATTGATCTGGATGTTCTCTTTCAGAATCTTGTATTTGTTTGATCCATTGGTTTGACTGATATAAAACCGTTTTTTATACCTTTGAGGCTTCTTAAACTGGTGTAGCTTTTCTTATCATTTTGTTTTTGTTTTCTGTATATTTATTGCGGAGTATGGAAATGTGACCGATATCTATAACTGGTAACTTTCCTTGTTTATTTATGTTTTTTCTTGTCTTATGTTCTTGTCTCTAGTTATTGGGAAACACTAAGATAACACACAGTATACATTTGATCTTCGTTACATGATAAAACTAAGAACGGTAATCGATGGTTGTAAGTAGAAAAAAGGATATCTTTATGATCCTAATATGTGAACCTTGCTACCATACTTTTAAATTAATGTAATGGTAGGATAACACAAAACATGTATTCATTTGTAATTAACAGGATGTACATCTGGAGACGGTATGGTCCGTTGGTGGACTTGTGTCAATCTTGAAATAGTAAGGTTTGTGCTTCGGAAATCAATATGGAGATAAAGGTTTGTAATAATTTGTCTAAGTTATTTATCATAATCACACACTCATTTCCTAACGCGTCTGACAAGGTCATTTAGGGTTCGAAAGGTTTTTGATACAGTTGCATCTTACAATTCAAACGATTCTTGTAGTTAAAAAGAATCTCATCAATCACTAACTTGACCCTGATTCCAATTTACGGTGTACGGTTCAAATAATAGTACCTGAGTCCCACCACCATGATATTCCCATTAGCTTATGTATGTGCTTGGTTTCTTCAGTGGAGGCTCAAATAATTTTTTAAAGCTTAGTCAAAAAAGGTCAATGGAGTTCAATTTTGATAGTAAGTCAATTCGATTGGTAAAAACTTTGTGTTTACAGTTAGGTAAATTGTTGATCCCAGAATGATCAAGTACGAACAGAACGATGGATTCACGTAAGCAAAACACAATAATAATATTAAGAACACACGTAAAGAACTTCGGAAATTATATATCTCACTTGTAAATATGAATACAATGTAAGCACACAATATCGCCTATCCCTCTCTCAATATGAAGTACACAAAAAACCAATGACCCAAGGACCCTATATATACTTGTAGGATTAATCTATATAAGGAATGTTTAGAGTTTTAGGCTTACTATAATTGCCTTAATTACAAAAGCATATACATTCCTTATTTAAAATATTTTGACACAATCCTATAGAGTCCTAATAAACTAGGAGTCCTAACAATCTCCCCCTTTGTGGCAAAATGAGTCATCATCTTCTCATCTCGAACATCCTTTCAAAACATCGTAGAGTTTACTGATAGATCAGTCTTTTGTCAATTACCTCAATCCCTTTAAGAATATTCTCTCTTTGTTCTGTCTTCAACTGGCTTGGCTTCTTCTTCATGTCAGCACTTATTTCAGCAGATAACCTGTTCCGTATACTAGTTAGAGTACCATCCGAGTAAGCAGCAACTTCAGTAAATTTGAGAAATCTTTTCTCTCCAGTTGACTTTAAGTAAACCACACCAAAAGTGGGAGCATTCAGAAAAGTAAGAATATCGAGTTTGTCAAGTCCTGGAACACTTTGATTCGCCTTGTTCAGATATACCTTCTTTTGCTTGCTTTTAATACCTCGCTGTAGATCATGAAGATAACTGAACTTTAACTCTTTCTGAACATGTCTAACAACTGCTCGTAAGGCCCTTTGCTCATCAATATTTATCTTTGCCTTGTCTCGCAGAACCATGTATAACTCTTCCATATCAGTCACATCAATATTTGCAAAATCAGCTTCGGTAAAATAGTATTCTTTTCTATTTTCTCGCAACACTCGGAAAGATGGAAACCTCGCATGTAACCACTTTTTATAGCTAATTTCTTTAATTCCAACTATTTTGAATCGAGACATAACACTTTCAGGAGGTTGAGCTTTTAGTTTTAACAACCACACGTACTCTTTGGTTTGTTCAGGGTCCATATCCATGACTTGATTGATGTGAGATAAATCTTCTTTGTTTTTCTTCTCGACAAATATTTTGTTCATAGTTTCTTCAAGATAAGGAACTCTGATTTGTTGATTTGCCCATTTGGAGTTTCTTTCTTTCAGTATCCTTTCCCACCTAATCTGATGTGGCAGCAAACCTGTAACAGCTGGAGATCCAGTTTGATAAGCACGATTTGCATGTTGTAAATGTAAAAAATCTTCTTCACCAAGTACAGGAGCATAAGGATCTTTGAACCAATCACGAACTTGAACTCTTAAATTTTGGACGTTGACCAGTTCATCCGTGTTTGATTCAGGTCCTTCTGGGCGAGAAGCACTTCCAACTTCAAAATCTGTCCAAGGCTTTTCAACCATTGGCTGATTTTGTTGTTGAATGACGGGAGTAGGATTAGCTTGTTGACGAGTTGAAGTACCAGCTGCCGATCTAGGAGCTTGTGGAGTTCTTATTCTAACCGACGATTGAGCCCTGGTGACTCGGCGACGTGTCTCTCCCTCAGGGCGATTGGGACCGGAATCCGGATCATCCTGACTAGGTCGACGGCGTTTGAGATGTTCCGCCGGTTGGCAAGATTGTTGGATTTCCAGACATAAAGCCTCAATAGCTCCAAGCATATTGTCTTCTGTCTTCTTTTGTTGAGCTTCCATGGCATCTAACAGTTCGTCAATGTGAGCATTAAACACAGAAAACTCATGACGAGTGACTGTTGGAATTTGCAAATTTCTGCGAAGAAGGCCCATTAAATCGTCTTCAGGAAGACCCCTTGCCTCAGCCTCCGCAGGAAGCATAGACATCAGGTCATTATTATTGAACTGAGTTTGGCGGGGTGAAGCATGATGACGTGGAGTTAAAGGATCAGATGCCTGTTCAAAATCTGATGAGACAAGTGGCGTTGCAGGAGGTGGTGATCGACTCGTGCTTGGGCGAGAACTGCTTGCAATAGACGGACGTGATCGAGCATCAGCAGTTAGGCTTTGTTTGAACAATAATTGCATATGAGCTTCATGCTGATCTAAGGAACCTCGTACACGGAGAAATGCTTCTCCAACCCGTGCTTGAATATCTGGAGTCACTTAGAGCACCCGTTGTCATGGGAAATCCGGGGTCACTTAGAGCACCCGTTGTCATCGTAGTTGAAGCAACTCCCGGACCTACGTTCAGTGTTGGCATTGATGTAGCGTTGGTAGGATTTCCTCCCAATCCTCGTGAAGTGTCGAGAACCGACATCACTATAGGAGTTCCGTCCGTGCCATGGAGGCTATCAGAGTGTAATGACGCTTGTGTCCTAAGGGGATCTAGACTCGATATGGAGAGAAATGAAGTCGAAGTAGGTGAGATACTACTTCTATTTTCAATAGTTATGCCTCCCGAAAGGAGGAGAACTAGAGTAGGAGCTAAACTCACAAGTAATGCTGAAACTGTAGACTGTTGTGAGCCTACAAAGTGGCTAGGTGGGGCCTGCACTTGCGTTGCTGGGTCCACAACGTCTTGTCCAATGTGGGTACTCAATGGATGAGTATCCACATGAGACTCGGTTAAACGATAAGTGGTTGTGGGTATCTCACTCTCTTGCATTGTTTGCTCTCCTTCACGCAAGCTTACTCGTTCTTTTTCAACTATGTCTCCCTCCGCTCTCCTTATATCTCCTTCATGTGGCTCAGTTTGTATAATTGGCTCGGGTTCAGAAATTGGATCAGGTTGCGAAGTGAAGTATGGACCAAGTTCCAAGGTTGCATTGTCAGAAGAGGATTCTTGGAGAGGTGGTTGACGGCCAATACGGGTAAGTGCGTCATCGAAAGTAGTAATGTTTCGTCGCTGTCTTGGTCGAAGTTCTGTAGAACTGTCATCTAGCTCATGGTTTGTATCTGTGTCAGAGTTGGATGAGGAGGGTTGGCGCATGACTTGGTGACGACTGACTAGTAATTTCAGTCGTTGCGGTCTTACCGCAGGGCGAGAGGTTGTTCCAAAGGTAGCTTGGGTAGGAGGTGGAATGGGAATGGTTGGGGTGGAAGAAGTTTGGATTAGCTAATCAGATGCACCCCCTCGTCATTTCCCCGCTTTTCGAATATTCTCTCAACACCCTGTTCAGGATCCCCTTGATCATGGACTTGCTCGTCTACTAAAGGACCCTCACCCAACTCATGATGTTCCTTTAGGATTGGCTCTTAGGCAGGCTCCATCGAAATTTGAGAAGCCATTGTCGCTCCCTATAAGCTACCACATTGGGTGCATTCTGATCAGCCATGGCAAGCAAGGCTTCAGGATTGGGCATAAGAAAAGAGAAGTCTCGATCATTTAATTTTATGAATTTTTTTACACAAGAAGGGCCAAGTGGTGTACCTGCTCTTCGAGGAATCGCCTGATTAGACTGCATCATGGAATGGATGAACAGTTGCAGAAACCGTTGGAATGGTAGGAACTTTCTATATATGCCGGTGCCTTTTTGAGCGACATACTCGACCAAATCTGTCCAAATAAGTGTTGCGTAGTCGTAGTTCCGACTATAAATGATGCCATGAAATATCCGAAGTGTCGTCGTACTTACGCGGTCCATGCCTGTGTGTTTCCCTGTTAGGCAACGATTCACAATCGTAAACAGCATGAGCCAGATCTGTGGCAAGAACATGTGTTTAAATTGGCCAACCGAGTTGAGTGTGCCGGTAAATCCGAGAGCTAGCAGGTCTGGCAGAATTCCTCGTCCGTTACTGGTTCGTCATATTCATCTGAGATAGGAAGCCGTAAAATATTACGTAAGTGGGATAGTGTCAGGCGTGTTATGTAGTCATCAATCCTTGCCGTGAAGTGGTGATCTCCCTCTACCGGATGGTATTCCATAGTGTACCAAAAATTTTTGCAGGTAAAAGGCCGGTACAGGGTGTTCCAAGTTGAAGGCAAATCGTAGTAGATGGCGCTTTAGAATTTCCATGATTACTTGATGCTCCACCGTCATATTCAAGTTCAGTCGATGGTTATTGTGTTCTAAATCTTTCCGATGTTTCGGTGGCGTGAGCACATGATCTCGATTTGGAAGATGAATGCTCGGTTGGGTGGACATTTTGGATGGCAGAGGATGTTCATCATTGGAGAGGTTTGGGTCTTGAATGGCAGCCATGAGTACTAAAATGGTAGAGTTAGCAAACCATTGAAAGAAGTTAGTCTGAGCATAGTAAGGATTCTGAGTTGGGATGACGGGTCAAGCATCGGTAGTGATAGCCGACATACATCCCAGTTTGAGAAACATATAGATATCTCGAGTGCTAAGGATCGACAATCTTGTAGGTGCATAATGAGTTATCGATTGATGGGAAATCGACATAAAAGGATGTCGGGTCATTGTGGTTGACACAAAAAATGGACGGTGTTAAGAATATATATCGGGTGTATATGAGCCGACATAAATTTATGTCGAGTCTTATAGACGTGATAATAATTCTTAACTGTCCTTGTTAAAGATTAGTTGTCAATACAGTATGAGCCGACATAAAGTTATATCGGGTCCCAATAAGACGATAATTGAAGGACTACTTAGTGTTTAACCATGTCGGGCTTGCAAGAGTCGATAAAAGTCCTAAGTAATGAATGTGGAAGATATGTCTAGGAAGTGTGATGCGACAAAAAGTGTTTGCCTAAAGTTTGAGCATCTATAAGAGACATTATGTCGAGTCTAAATGAGGCGACATAATCCCTTAAGAGTTTTGGTTAAGAAGTTGTCTACTCTATATGACACGATATGGTCACTTAGGTTTATGAAAGAACACGGATGAGACTTTGTCAGGTTAATGGGACGCGATAAAAGTTCAAGTGAGTCCGATGAAACCGTAAGTGTTCGTCAGGTGAAGAGAAACCCAGAAACACCTCTAATCCACTAAAGAGTGTATTTTAAGCCATAATTTAACATCCTTTGTAGTCAACTAACTGATTAATGCTAGAAATTATGGTCCTAAAGAGCCCAGAGGTAAGAAACAGTATCAAAATTGGAAAAACCCAAGGGTTTTTACCTTTGGGAAACCGAACAGTTGGGCTCAAATCGAAGAACATGCATTCAACAAATCACAAAAGTGCAAGAATTAAAGATGATCTAGGAGAGAAGACGTACCTGGTGGTGTAATCAGATTTGTGAAATTCGAAGATTTTGTAACCAAATTGGGATTGTTGTTTTGTCGTGGTATTTAGAGGGAAAAAAAGAGGGAAAGATGAATTTGAAGAAGTGAACAGTGAAGGTGGGGTCAAGATATTTAAGTAGTGGGCCAACAGACACGTGGCATGCTTTGATTTGGCCAAGGGGTACACGACTAGTGTTTTGATACTCCACATCCAAGGATGTCGGTTCTTTGTCATGCGACAAATAGGAGTTTGTCGGCTCCTATAGACGCGACAAAAACTCAAGTGTACTCGGAAAAATGATTTTGTAAGATTGTGCTCCCCCTTGAATGGTGCCTAAGATAAGAAACCTTAGCTCCCCCTATGAAGATACGAGTTAAGTAAAACTTACCTTACCGCTCCCCCTCAAAATCTGAATTTGTTAGATCAACAACGAACATCTAGAAAGGTATTAAGTGACACAAGATAGAAAACAAAAGACAAGAAAAGACAGAACTTGTTTATTAAAGTTTACGAAAAGAGAATTCAAATAAAATGAAGATTCGTAGGGGTGAATATGCATTGAGATCTGAATGGACGTTTTGTAAAGTTTAATGTAACTGATTTAGAACTTAAGTCCGTAAACTGAGTATGCCTAACTTGGACACTAGGAATTGGAATCGTTTTTCGTTCAATGCCTTTGTGAACAAGTCGGCAAGCTGTAGTTCTGTATTAACAAAGTAAAGTTCGATTGTACCTCGTTCGACGTGGTCTTTAATGAAATGGTACCTCACATCTATGTCTTTCGTCTTCGTGTGTTGAACCGGATTGCTTGAGATGGCGATTGAACTCTTTGAGTCGCAATAGATCGGAATGTTATTGAACCAAAAGTCATAGTCTTTGAGTTGTGTGCGCATCCATATGAATTGTGAGCAGCAACTAGCGGCAGCAATGTATTCGGCTTCCGTAGTTGAAGTGGAGACACATGTTTGTTTCTTTGAAGACCAGCTCATTAGTTTATCTCCTTAGAACTGAATATGGCTCGTCGTGCTCTTTCGATCCAACTTGCATCCGACATGATCAACATCTGAAAAAAAAGTTAGCTTGAAACCCATATCCTTAGGATACCATAGGCCAAGATCAGTAGTACCTTTTAAGTAACGAAAAATGCGTTTAATTGCACTAAGGTGGGATTCTTTGGGAGTTGCTTGATATCGTGCACATAGACATGTAGCAAACATTATGTCTGGTCAACTAGCTGTTAAATACATTAAAGAACCAATCATTCCCCGATAGGTTTTGGGATCTACCGCTTTACCCATTGGATCAGCGTGTAGTTTTGAACCCGGAGACATGGGAGTTCCAATCGGAGTACATGTCGTCATGTTATATTTATGTAACATATCGGAGATGTATTTCGATTGGTAATGAATATTCCCGTTGAAAATTGTTTTACTTGAAAACCAAGGAAAAAATTCATTACTCCCATCATGCTCATGTTGAACTTTGCAGTTATGAGCTCGGAGAAGTTTTTACATTATTGACGGTTAGTCGAGCCGAAAATAATATCGTCTACATAAATTTGTATAAGCATAATATCACTACCTTCCTTTTTAATAAAAAGACTTGGATCGATCTTACCTTCGGAGTAGCCGTTTTTCACCAAGTATTGAGACAGACTATCATACCACGCACGAGGAGCTTGTTTGAGACCATACAGTGCTTTGTCGAGGATATAAACATGATTGGGCTTTGAAGCATCGACAAAACCTTCCGGCTGAGAGACATATAATTCTTCTCGGAGAACACCATATAAGAAGGCAGTCTTGACATCCATTTGAAAAACTACGAAGTTTATATGTGCAGCGTATACCAAGAAAGGTCGAATGGCTTCTATACGAGCAACCGGTGCAAATGTCTCGTCAAAATCAATACCTTCTTGTTGTCGATAGCCTTTTGCAACAAGTCGGGCTTTGTTGTGTATGACTATGACAATGCCATCTTCGTCTTGTTTATTCTTGAAGATCCACTTTGTTCCTATGATGGTCTTGTTCTTTAGTCGGGGAACGAGACACCATAATTTCAACCTTTCAAACTGATTGAGTTCCTCTTGCATAGCCACAATCCAATCGGGATCAATTATGGCTTCTTGAATGGATTTTGGTTCGATTTTGCTTAAGAAGGATGAGAACAAACATTCGTTGGCCGAGGCAGATCGTGTGGTGACTGGATTGGATGATCTCCAATAATTTGGTTGGGTGGGTGAGATCTGATCCATTTGGCTATATGAGGAAGTGGTTGAGTAGTCATAGTATCAGAATTATCATCCACATATGGTCCAAGGGGAAGGTCTTGAACTAATTCCAGGGCTAGAAGAACATCGGTAGGAAGATCCCTTCGATGGAAGAAAGTAGATTTGTAGAGGATGATGGATCCGAATTTGATGTATTTGGAGGGGGTGGGTCGGTTGTTATTGTTTGGAGGGGTTGAGCAACTTCATTCGGAATTGGTGGGCTTGGTTGATTGATAGGGGCATCATTAGGTGGAGTGGAAGAACTTGGGGTTGTAGCAGTTGAGACATTGTCCTTGATGGTAAGTGGTGTAGTACTAACTGAGGTCTCGGCAACTTCCAAAGTTGGTGGTGGCACGGTGTTTATCTTGGGTTATGTTCCGAAATATTCAGTGTAAATGTGCTCGAATAGATTATCCAAATCGGAGGAAGCATTTTGGGAAGATGAAGGTTGATTTGGATGGGACGGGTTATGTGCAGGTTCCGAACTTAGGTGTTCGGAAGCTAGTACGCCAGTGATAATGGGACCAGTGTTTTGTGGTTCGGGATTCATTTCAGCATTTGTATCAAAATGCATATTTGCACTTTCGGTGACACACCTTGCATGTTTCATGTAGACCGAAAGGCTGATGCATTTAGAGAGTATCCTAGAAAACAAGCTTCGTTGGATTTGGCTTGTAATTTCCCACGATTGATGTTGTCATTCATAACAAAGCAGCGTTCGCCAAACGTATGAAGATCATGGATGGAGGGAATGAGTTTGTTACTTAGTTCATATGGTGTCTTGTTGAACCTTTTGTTGATAATCGAGCGGTTTTGAGTGTAGCAAGCGGTATGGATGGCCTCGGCCCAAAGATGATGTGGGAGTGTGGAATACGCGAGCATGGTTCGGGCAGCTTCGACCAACGTACGATTACGTCGTTCCACTACACCATTCTATTGGGGAGTTCTAGCCGCAGAAAAGGTATGTGTGATACCTATGGAAGTGAGAAATGTGTCAAGCGTCCGGTTTTTGAACTCGGTGCCATTATCTGTGCGAATCGTTTGGACGGAAAGTTCCAATTTGACTTGGATGTTCTTCAAGAATTCTATAATCGTTTTGGGAGCTTCGTCCTTTGAGCGAAGAAATTTACCCATATGTAAAGAGAAAAATCATCCACCATCACTAGAATGTACTTCTTTCCGTGGATGCTTTGAGTTCTCATGGGGCCACATAAATCCATATGAATTAACTGAAGAGGACGAGTCGTGTTATGTTCCACTTGGGTTTGTGGGAAGCTTTCTTCATCTTGCCCATCTCGCAAGAACCACATAAGTGTGTCTTCTCAAATTTCATCTTTGGTAATCCGGAGACTAACCCTCCACTAGCGAGTTTACTCATATTTTTGAAGTTCAAGTGGGAGAGCCTGTGATGCCATAACCAATTTTTATCCTTATCCATCATTGAGATGAGACACACATCAGCGGGTGGGTTAACCTTTGATAGATCGATGGTGTAAAGATTAGACTTGCGAAATCCGGTAAGCAACTCGTTGCCTTCGTAGGTTCTAACACAACATCTTTCGGAACGGAAATTGACTTCGAGTTCCTTCTCAAAGAATTGACCGATGCTTAGTAAATTGTGACCAAGTCCTTTGACATACGAAACTTTGGAGATAGTAAAATTATTGTTTATAATATCTCCAAAGCCTTGGATGGGTGAGAAATGATTGTTCCCGAATCGTACCGAGCCGCCTCGTTTTTCAACGTAATTGGTGAGAAGCTCCTTCTTTCCAGTCATGTGCTTGGAGCATCCCAGAATCCAAGTATCACACATGACCAGCCTGCATAAATTAAGCAGACTTAGGTACCCATTTGTAAATAGGTCCTTCGGGGTTAGTTGGCTTGGCAACCTTTGGTACCCATTTGAGTTGGGATTTAGGTGCCGAAGTCAAGGGCCTCTTGGGAACCCACCTATAAACAGGATTAGATTGAAAAGAATTTTCGTAATAGGAATTGTAAGAATTATGCATATTATAAAAACGATCATAACCATAGGCATTCAAGCGTACAAAGTTATTCACACCACAATTTGAGCAACAAATTTTATTTCTAGAAAATTGAATCAAGTGTTTGTACGAATAAATAGTTGACGGAAAAATAAATGTGCGATTGTTTCTAGGAACATTGGAAAAACTATGTTTATTGTGGGAGGATGAATTTGATAAGACTTTGCCTTTTTTCGACCCAGATTTGCGTTGTCTTTAAAGAGCATAGAGCTGAAACATCAAAAGGAATTTTATGAGTGTGAGTTGGTGTAGATTCAAGTTGGAGTGGTGTTGAGATAATTCGTGTTTTGAAAAACTTGTGGAACATTCATCCTCAACCTCGGGAAGAAACACAGACTCAATCGGCTTCTTACCTTTATGAATAAACTCCTTATGACTTGGAAGTTCGGGATTGAAATCAAAAACATCAACAGATACATTTTTATGATCCAAGAAGTTATGTTCAGAAGAATTTGTGCTTTCTAGTTCATCCAACTCTTTATCCATTTGATCGTGAGTGAGGGAAGATATATGTTTAGGAGGATAATAATTAGGATCAAATTTGAAGTAAGAATCACAATCATCCAAGTATGAGCTAACAAACGCTTTACATGAAGAGATGCTTGATTCAGTTTCAATCTCGAGTTTTGATTGTAAAGCTTTGTTTTCTAATAAGTGGATTTTTGCGACTAAGGCCTCCTTTTCCTTTTTCGATGAAGAACGTTCAGTTTCCAACACCTTTTCTAATTGAACTTTTTCTTTTCTAAAAATAAGGTGGGAATATAAGGTTTATATTCCGGAGGTTCGACCCGAAGTTCTTCATCGGTATAGGAAGGAAAATAAGTCGTTAGAAGAGTTCCATTTGATGATTCCTTTTCTACTTCCCTTGGATGGCAAAAGGGAATTTGATGAAACTTGTGGTTTTTCCTATTCCAATCTTCCCGCCTTTCAACTTTAGGATGAGACTTCATTTATTGAATTTTGAAATGTGGACCAAGGTCTAGATATTCAAATTTATATAGAGTTGGGGTGTTGTATAAGGCTTTTGCCAATCTTTTAGGATTGTCAAATCCTAGGACTGCCTTTGAACATAACCCTTTCAGAGCATTTAAATGTATTGTTTGTTCTGTTCGCCCTAACTTATACAGTTTAATTTCTAAGGTTTTGAGTTTTTGAGAAGGTCTTCTTTTTGACTTGTGGCTAACTTAAGTTTAGACGACAAAGCTTCGGCCTCATTTTCGAAAGTGTTAAATTGTTTTGTGAGGTCGGAGTTTTGTTGTTTAAGTTGAGCATTCTCGGTTGTTAAAAATTCATTTTTGGTTTGTAAGTTAAGAACATCACTTTTTTTATAGTTCGCAATCTCGGACGTAGCAAAAATGAGTTGATTATGATTGTTTTCTAGACGTGCTTCTAACTTGGAAACTGAGAGTTTCTCGGTTTTCAGTTTAGAACTTAAGTCTTGCAATTGCATTGTTAACATATTCATTTGAGTAATAAAATGCTCATAGTCAGAATGACTTACCTCGGGTGAGTATTCGGAAGCGTTTGTTGATGAGTCGTCATCGTTAGGGTCAGAGTAAGCCATCAAACTGAAGTGAGCTTAAATTTCATCATCCGGTTCATCGTCATCATGATGAAGAAAGTGATCGTCTTCCGCCGTTAGTACTTTACCGGCTTCCTCTTGTTTGGCAAGCATGAGTTTGTATGTAAAGTAGTTTGCATCTTTGACCACGGGTTTCTTGCCTTCACGAGTGTAATGGCCCGTTTTGCCACAGTTGTAGCACAAACTAGTTTTGCCCTTGAATTTATCCTCAGGTTTAACCGGTGGGCGGTTATCTTCTTTCTTGCTCGAAAATAGCTTTTCGTTCAAAGTGTTTGGGTCCTGAAGCATATCGTTGTTGATTGGAGTTTGGGCGACGAGAGAACTTTCGTTGAAAGTTTTGAGTGAGAAACTCCAATTTGGCTACTAGAGCGATAGGTTCGGAAGACTTTTTGACTTTTCGGTTTTCTACTTCATCTTGTTGTAAAGTCTCATATACTTCGTGAAGATCGAGTTCAGCGAGAAATTTGTTATGTTTTATTTGATTGACAAAACGGCGCCATCCAGGTTGAAGATTGCTAACAAATTTCACGTTGTTTTTGATATTGGACTTGCGTATCTCGTTCTTACTGAGTTCGTTGATTAGATAAACGAAACGAGTTAAGTATCAGTGAGACTTTCATCTTCCTTTGCCTTGAACTCCTCATATTGAGTAATACAATTCGTAATCTTCAATTGAGTACCGATTTTCGTGTCGAGCATATATTTCTCGATTTGCTCCCACATGCCTTTGGCCGTTCTTTTGTGACTATCTATACATGTATATATCACTCGGAATACTGAGTAGTAGATATGAATGAGCAAGTTGATCACCTTTTGCTCTTTTTGTTTCCGCATCGGTGTATTTGTTCTTAGGCTTGATTTCTCGTCTAGCCTCAAGTGGAGGATCATTGTTAGGCATAGCGGAAGTGTCATGATATATGACAGGCGGAGGGCCTTCCTTTATGGTGCGCATGATATCCTCCGCAAAATCGTTTCTTTCAACAAAATCCAGAAAACGATCTTTCCATTGGGGATATTCCCCTCAGAAGAGAATTGGAGGTCTTGTATCGATACCGATGGCCATAGCTTCACGTGAAGTCATTGTACTTGAATTTAAATTGATCTCGATCAGAGAGTTTTGAAAATATTCTGAGATTTCGCGAATGTAAGATTTTATCTCGGGTAACTGTTCTGAATGATTTATCGGGTCCTAAGGACGCGATAAATGAGTTTATCGGGTTATAGGGAGTCGATATAGAAGAATATTGGGTAAGTCAGATATGGTGAGATATTATGTCGGATCACCTAAACGCGATAAAAACTTAAGATGGTTGAATATCGGGTAGGTATTGAAAAGGTAATATATAATGTCGGGCTACCTAGATGCGATAAAAAATAAAGTTTGGTGGATTATCGGGTAGAATGGATCCGATAAAAATTCTTATACTAAAACCTTATCAATTTAGCAGATGCGATAAACGAAAATAAATTCTGTTTTTGTCTGTAATTGATGAACTAGAAAGCCAAAAACGAAGGATTCTTAACCAAAAGATCTAGCGTAACAAAGTTATCTAGTCTTTTTAAGGAAAAGAACAGCTAAGTTCTTGTGTTTCAGATTTTCTCAATTAAGGTCAATACAAACTTTCCAAGGTTTATGATGTTTACTTGAGGATTCTTTATCCAGAAAAGCTGCAAGAGTCAAAGATCCTGAGTTTTCTGTTGAAAAAGAATAGCAAAAGTAACGCGAAAACAAATGAAAGTGGTTTGTAGTTTGACTGTAAAAACAGAATTGTTTCTAAAAAATTTTGAATGTTTATCGGCTGCTAAAGAGGTGATAAAAGTTAAAAAATTCGATAAGAACTTAAACAGCAGGAATCGATAAAACGTGAAGAAGAAAAAGTAAACTTTTTGTCGATGGGTACTGCTGGATATGAGACTTGATTGAGTTAAAAGAAAATTTGATAAGAATAGATATCCATTCTACTTCTGGTTCTCCTGATGCGACAAGAAAGCGAAGAATAGGGTATTAGGAGATATGTCGGGTAAGGTCACCGATAAAACATCAAAACAAAAGATACGAGATTTTTACCTTTTAATCCGCGATTTCGATCAGAATCAGTCCAAAACTCAGATCGTTCTGCTCTAATACCAATTGTTGATCCCAGAATGATCAAGTACAAACAGAATGATGGATTCACGTAAGCAAAACACAATAATAATATTAAGAACACACGTAAAGAACTTCGGAAATCATATATCTCACTTGTAAATATGAATACAATGTAAGCACACAAAATCGCCTATCCCTCTCTCAATATGAAGTACACAAAAACCATTGACCCAAGGACCCTATATATACTTGTAGGATTAATTTATAGAAGGATTGTTTAGATTTTTAGGCTTACTATAATTGCCTTAATTACAAAAGCATATCCGTTCCTTATTTAAAATATTTTGACACAATCCTATATAGTCCTAATAAGCTAGGAGTCCTAACAGGTAAATATATGAGAATTTTTCTTTGTATAAATAGAGAAGGTTTTTGTTTGGACTCATATATAGCTGACTAAATAAGTTGCGAGTCTCATTAAGCTTATTAAGATGTTGACAAACATGCCCTTAATCTCTTTGTTACAAAGTAGCATTACCAGTATATGCAGTTAAGTTCTTTAATTTGAGTATTTATTTGTTGTTATCTTTAATTTAAATATAACATTTTATGATGACAGGGTACTTAAAAATTGTATTGAAATCATACAGTAGAATGTAATTTTTTGAATTAATTGCTAAAAATGACGTTGACACGTAAGAAAGCTTGCTTACAAATTGCATTCACGATCACAAAATACGTGTAATAGCAATATTGATCCATTTAAATGATTCTATTGTTGGGTGTAAACCATGTATGAGATTGGTACACATATCGTAAGGGCCTTATACATTTTTTACTTGTTTTTTGTATTTCTTTATGAATCGATAACTTTCAGCAGCAAAAAGGTCATTTTGGGGCTTGATTGAAGCTGATGGACAGCAACATAGTAACATGCATGTTGGGACTTCTTATCAACAATCAACAACCAAACGAACCAGGTTCTTGTTTCTATTTCGTAATTGAAGAGATTGTTCTTCGATTGATTTCAATAGTTTTCATAGTTTCATATAGGATGTATTTCAATATTGGTTGAATGAAATTGTTTTTATTTATTGTTATTTGGGAATCGAGTTTGTAAAAGACATTATCGAATTAATGTTGCTAATTATTTTTATAATATTTGTTATTAATTCGTTTTTTTTTATCGATGTAAGTTAATCTTTGAATTCCTTGTTTATGATTTTTGTTGATTAAATGTAATTTTAGAAAAATGATATACAAGATACAGTACTAATGAACAGGAAATTAACTTTTTTAAATATTTTTTTTTAAAATACAACATTACCGACGGAAAACCCGTCGGTAATACTAAATAAATTTTTTTCTTTTTTAATAATTTCCGTCGGAAATCCGTCGGTAAAGTTTCCGTCGGAAATTCCGTCAGTAAAGGTATCCGTCGGAAAAGTCCATTGAAAATCTGTTGGAAAAGGCTTTTCCTACGACTGGTTTCCGACGGATCGTTTCCGACGGAAACCACCATTTGCGACGGATTTCCGACGGATTTGACCGTAGGAAAAGGGTGGTTTTTTTGTAGTATAATAGTTCGAGCCTAATTCTCTCCAATTTTACACCCTGTGTGAGGGTTATCTCTTTCAAAAGCCTATCAGATATGCTTTCTATGGCAGATCTATTGCACCAGTTCTTCTCGATTGAATATACTGGATGATTATTGGATTAAACTGATTCTCCGTTATATCTCAAAGATGATGTAAATCATAAACTATCTCAAAGATGCACTTCTAATCTCAAACTTGGTTTTTCCTTACGGTCAAAAAGGAATGCTAAAATATATTTAGTCGTGGGTGATGCCCCAGTTGCTGCAACAATATCAATTGGCTACATTGGTGTTGGTACTGTTGAATTTCTTTTGGATGAAAGAGCATTCTACTTCATGGAAATGAAACGAGAATCTAGGTTGGTTGAAGAATTTATATGTGTACATGTAGAATCAACTGGCTGTGACATTCATTTTATTGAAAATGTCGCAACACTTAGTGTTTTTGTCAACAAAAAATGACATTGATGGTGGTAGCTTAAGTGTCCTTACTAAGTTATAGCAGATTAAGGCTACAAAGGTGCATACTTTTTCATGTTGGATTTCTCAAGATGGTGCTTTCTTTCAATCCTTCATGTTTAAAAACTATTTATTTGATCGTGGTTGGCAAAAATGTAGATACACCTTCAAGGTTTTTCATCATGCTGTCTACATTTTTTTCTGGTTTGTAGGCTATCAATCTATACAGGTTTCGATTCAATCTCAGGGAGCGAGTACTTTGTATCTTCCTCTGATTCTTTGCAGCTCAGTTTTCTCCATATATCTGCATCGTATCTGCTTGATTTCCCTATGACTCTTCAGGTTGGATCCACTTTCTTCTATCAATTTTTTTCAATAGTTTTTATGTGTGCCTCTCCCATTTGTGTGTATGCGATAAATGTTTCTTTACTACAAAGTTATGTTTTGTTACTATAATTGATTGCTTGATTGCACTCATGGAGGTATTTCCAGAATCTATGTGCGTCTCATTTCAATTTACTCTACTCGAGGGTGCGTCTTAAAAACCCCAACATATTTTAGGGATGGGGACTGGAAATGGCGTTGGACCGCTGGTAGATGATCATGAAATGCTCCTTGGAGATACTACGGACAATACGAGAAGAACGGGTAAAAAACATCATTTTTGTGAATTTTATCGATTAGTTCAATCGGTTTGAATATATTTTCTTGATTCTTGAAACCAGACATGTTATAAAGCACGATGGCACATAATATAATTGTTGTGACTGAATCTAGTGTCATGTTTATCTTTCTATATTTTAGGCATCCCCGATATAGTTAGCTACGAGGCAAGTTAACATTGAAGAGAGGAGAGCGACAACAACGACAGTTCTCGTGGTGGAAGTATGTGCCTCATAATCTTCTTAATAACACAATCATTTCTTTTTGTTTTTTGAAAGATAGATTGGTTATAGTTTGTTTTTGTGTTGTTTGAGTAATAATGCTTTACTTGCTTATCTTTCTAAACCAACCATCTTTGCAAAAATGGTGAAAACCATAATGGTTTGAAAGACTGAGCTCATGTTTTGCTACTATAGTATAACTTACTTTTTGAGCTTATTGGAAAAGCCCTGCATGGTTAGCCAATAAGCCAAGTTTTAAAAAAAAACCATGCATGGTTATCCATAAGCTAAGTTTTTTAAAAGCCTTCTCAAATCGCATTCCAATAAGCTCTAAAGGGTTTTCTTTCCCATTTTTGGACAAATGGTGAAAATTTGTACTTGCAAAATGAAACCTTCGTATATTGCACTTTTGACTAATCGAGATGCTAAAATACCAATTTGTCACTATCCGAATCAATCACTAATGTCACCAATCGAGCCAGACAGTACTTACCGAAACTTTTTATTTTTATTTTTAAGCACTATTTATAAAATACTCGGTAAACAACCATTTTAAGTTGGTGCTTACCTGGACTATATCTCTTACCCAAACCGTCCTCTTATCCGATTAGGGATTAATTGAAAATTGTGTTGGTAAATTGCCTTCCATTTGCACGAATATTTTTTTGTTTCTTATTTGCACTTTTACTCTAATAACGATTACCCAACTTGTGTAGTTGTGTTGGTAAACGACCTCCAATTTGCAACAGTATTGGTCTGTTTCTTACCATGTCTGCAGAAAGAAAAAGAGTTTTGGGATAATATCACATATGAAATGAATATTTGGCTTTACTAAAATGTTCATCATGTGAAAGTGTGCAATGTGGTTCATGACACATATTCTTCTTGATTTATATTCTTATTGACGTATTTGTTATGTGAGTCGGAAACTAGTCCTAAATTTATACGAAATGAACAAAATTAACAAAACAACGGTTGAGTCCTGTGCTAAACACAATGTCCTTAAAACAAATTCGTCCCACTATCAAACGTTTGTTTCCCACGATACAACAGCAAGAACAGTTCTTCGAGACTGTCGAACCGAATTAGACCCCGATGTTGCCTTGATAGCAGGAAGTTCACCGCTCGCTTGCGTTGCTTAGATATTATCTATTGCTTTTTCAGTTGCAGTTGATCACTCGCATCCGCTCGCTTGCTTAGCTTCCTGATCAGAAACACTTAGAAGTAACGAGAAGAGAGAATATATTTTTTCTCAGTGTATCTTATGTCTGAGGAGAGACATATTTATATTGTAAGCGTTCGTATCCGACGAGATCATAATTAATACGATACTGAATAACGTTTTAATTATCAAGTGAAAACCGAAATCCTCCATTAATACATTGGTTGCGAAAAAGAAAGATTTAACATTTTTTAACAAAATGTGTCTGAACTTTTTCTGGTCGACCGGTGGTGCATGTGTGTCTGTAGCCAATTTTAGTTAACCGTAGCCAATTGTGGTTCACATTTATATGTTTTACAATCCCATGAATTGTTTCTACTTATAAACTCACTTTCTTTTTACTCATCCATTTACCTACTTTATAATCCCTTCAAGTACCTTACTTTATTTGATTAATTTCTCATTCATACGAAATCCGTTAAATTTTTCCAACAATCCCCCACGTGAATGAAAATTGATCTAACTTTCGTACTGTCAAGATAAAATCCAATAGTTGAATGATGCATAGGATAGGTGGGCTTAGGCTTTGAACTTTCCCCTGAGACATACATATATTTTACTAGCGGACTAGTAGACTCGAAGTCCTTCAACTATTCCACCATTTCTGTAAATAATCAATATACTTCTCACATGATACTCCTTGACCTAGTTAGGTTCTTATAGTTATGTTCATTATGGTCATGAACATTTCCTTGATTCTGCAAGAGCTCGTAGGAATTGAGCCCCATGAAATTCCTTTTGAAGAGACCCCACTTCTCTCTCCCGTAGGTGATTATAATAAATCATTAAAAGCTAATTCTTGATGATGATGCCTTTTCATCAACGAAAAGTAAGCTTAATCTGCATCATTTTTTGTTTTAGGAGTGGTTTGGAGTTACGCCCACAGTGATTCAATTTAGCTATATGCAATTAGGTTGTCTCTTTGAACCTAGATCTTGGGATCTCCGGTCAACTAGGTTGGGTTTTCCTTCGCACAAACCTTTTCATCGGCTTTAGTTCCATTCCATTTACGATTTACCCACAAGCTCTTGATTTTACAAATCGGTTAGCAGATCCGTAATGTTATTCTTTGATTTAATTTAGTCAACAAAAATAACCATAGTTGAGAGTATTGGTCTAACGGTGTTACATCATGTTACACCATTTTATTATAACAATTGTGTTCATCTTATAATTTAGCGATTCAGATTCTTTTACTTTTCCATAGCTATGAGATCATACTTCATAGTTAATCGTGTGTTTTAAGGATTTTCCATATTATACAACACCTCCAAGTATGATCACAAACCAACAGGTTGCTTGGAGTTCTTAATATTCAAAATCCATTATGAATTGCTAAATCCTTCACCATTCACAAGATATATAACTTGGTAAAACTTTTGATGCCTTTTTCTTAGAGTTTCATTTAGGTCATACACTTGATCGACAACACAAGTTTGCAACCTTTTGCTCATTGAATTGGCACTTTGATATTCATCAACAATTATTTGATGAATTTGATCCAAATTTATTGGATTTGCATCAAATCATTACTCATTTTAAGATTCATGAGCAAGGAGTTAATAGGATTATTATGGTTGTATAGTCAATGGAAACATAGTCAACCATCTTCCTATCGATTTTCATACCCTTGGCAAGACACCCCACATTCAAGGTCTTCAACCATTCATTCTGTCTTGATTTTATTTATCGTGGGCATACTTTTAGAAGTTAGAAGCCGATAGCATGGCTTATTTATCACTTCTTAGCATCACAACACTTGAGTTATGACTACTAATCGAGATATGTGTGCGATGTTACTTTGTGAATCAACATATTCACTACCATGATCACTGATTTTGAAATATATGGAATAAAACTATATAATCTTATCATCTGATTTTGAAATAACTCAAAAAGGTGATTTCTTTCTCATTAAACTAAAATAGAACTTTACACTTCTATATATACAAGAGAAGAACCTTTTTAAAGAAATGATACTTATATACTTAGAAAGATAAGTCTAATTTACTATATCTAACACTCCTCCTCAAGTTGGAGCAAAGATATTAATCATGCCCAACTTGCTACAAATAAAATCTACTTGTACTTTCTATAATAGCCTTGTCAGAATGTTTGCAAGTTGGTACTCGGTCATGATGTGCACCGGTTGAATCGATGGAGGGTCTGTCTGAGGTCCTATAACACAATCTCTGATTAGATGGCAATCCACCTCAATATGTTTGGTCCTCTGATGGAAAACTTGATTCTTGGCTATATGAATACCTGATTGGTTATCACAATAAAGTCTCGACATCTCCTTCTTGGCTATATGAATAGCTGACAGCCATCTCCTTCTTTAGTGAATGCACCCACTCGACAGTGGCCCTGGTCAGAATCAAGGTTCAAAATGGCGTGAGGCATAGCGTGGCGGCGAGGTCAAGCCTCAAGCCTTAGGAGCCACAACGAGGCTGTGGCGTTATTCAAGGCGTGACTTATGGCGGCAAATCTTTATGTCATATAAATTATTATACACGTATACACGTAAACGTATATTTTCTACTGATACCCAATGAATCAATGATATCTGTTAGGACTAAAAGTCCTAAGTTTAGAAAGTTTTATAAAGAAGTAAAGAATTAATTTTAACTTTCCATATTATGTTTAATTCCTTATGGGCTTGGCCTTACCATGTAAAAGACACCTACAATATAAAGGAGTCTAGGGTAGACGATTCGTTAATGAGAGTCATCTAATTTACATTCGCGTTTGTAATCTTTAATGCTTTCATCAATAAAACATACGACTCAATGATTTCGGTATGATTCCTCTTTTGATCTTGTTGAATCGGACTTAACAAGTGGTATCAAAGCCGAAATCGAATCTATCTGATTTGATACGATCATCATATTCATCAAGATCAAGGTACTATCGAGCAATTGTTTTTCTCACTATGCGTCGTTTTTCTTCGGGACTGCAGAATCGTTTTTCTGTTTTGATGGTATCTTTCGATCGAGAAGTTTTCATTATTGTATTCGACTTGAATATCCATATGTTATTTATCTATTTCATCTTATTATGGATTCATCGTCTGGAGTTACTTGCTCATCAAGTGTATATTGATAAATCGATCTGTTTGATCTATTAATTGCTGGAGATTCGAAATTACCTGGGAAAGAGGCAAGGGTTCAAACGAAATCCTAACCGCGTATCAAGAGAGACCCCTTCACCCGATATATTTTTATGTCAGGTCCCCTTAGCCCGACATCTGACCTTGTCGAAACCTCTTGACCCGACATATTTTTATGTCGATCCCTAAGACCCGACAAGTTAGCCTTCAAATGTTCCCAAGCGTTTTTCTCGACTCCACTGTGCCAGATAATTTTTTTTCTCGAGTACACTACCCCCGACAACCATTCTTTTCGACCCATGCTTGAGCCGACATCATGTTTTCTCGAGTCAATATGACCCGACATATATTTTTCTCGAGTCAACATAACCCGACATATATTTTTCTCGAGTCCATATGACCCGACATATATTCTTCTCGGCCCTATAAGACGCGACATCGGATCTATGTGACTCGACATTCTCCAGTCTTCTTAATCAGATGAATGAATATCGTCATCAACATTCTAGATCACAATCAAACCTCCAGACAGTAAATGGTTAGGAAGAATTATCACATAATAAAAGCATACATTTACTGAAACTGGCATCTATATAAAAACTCCAGAATGATGAGTGTGCAGAGAGTCAGACATCTGATTAATCCAACCAGATGCAGAATCCAATTACCTTTGTCTTGAAAACTTCTCAAATCCGGCTTTGTATGAAATCCATGAACAATGATCCCCCTCCCGAGACTCAGCACGGGGGTTCCGCTATATAAAATAATGATGCAGGGCTCTTGAATGTTTTCTTTTGATGTCATAAGGAATCTTGGGTTGAAACGCAACTGTGGTCGATGAAATACACTTTGGTCGGGATCTGCATGAAGTTCTCGGCTGTATGGATGCGACATTAATGGATGTCGGGTCTTTAAGATGCAAGTTTGGTTGCTTTCTGTTTTGGAAGTATTCTGGAAATCGGCTATATTCTGAACAGTTGTTTGTCAAAGAAGCAATGCTCATCAAGAAATATCATCTCCCAGTTCGTCATACATTTCCTCGGTGATCCAAGTTCCTTGAGTTTATCAGATTAAAGCTCTTTACACATAATTCTTATTCAGCTTGCGGTTAACGACAGATTCAATGTTTTTCTTACTGATTATGCATTGAGCGTTGAAGCTACTCGCACATGTATCTTTGATTTATGCGGCTAACAGTTGTGTCAAGTTGTCTACAGATTGAAGCTGTATTTTGTGCAATCAGTGGCAGTTATAGCACATTGAATATGGTATTTTCAGTTGAAACCGAAGACTAAGAGCTTATTTCAAGGGGGAGCTTGGAAGACGATGTATTTCCAAAGAAATCAAGGGGGAGAAGATTTGAAGATGCTTCCGTTATAAAACTTTAGGGGGAGATTGTTAGGACTAAAAGTCCTAAGTTTAGAAAGTTTTATAAAGAAGTAAAGAATTAATTTTAACTTTCCATATTATGTTTAATTCCTTATGGGCTTGGGCTTACCATGTAAAAGACACCTACTATATAAAGGAGTCTAGAGTAGAGGATTCGTTAATGAGAGTTGTCTAATTTACATTCGCGTTTGTAATCTTTAATGCTTTCATCAATAAAACATACGACTCAATGATTTTTGTATGATTCCTCTTTTGATCTTGTTGAATCGGACTTAACAATATCAAATGATTTAAACTAAGTTATACTTTAGAAAGTAACAAATAAAACATTAAAAAGAGTAAGACAAAACAAAATTGCGTTATAAAACCACACATTAAGTCATGGCGTGCCACATACATAACATGGAGTGAGACAAACCCTTAAGCCACGTTGTGTCACGACGACCATTGCGGCGAGCTTTTTTTAATACTGGTCAGAATAGAGTATCCCTAATCCTGGGGTGGCCTTAAGATACCTCAAAACACGGAGTGCTGCATCCTAATGACCCGTATAAAGAGCGGACATGAACTGATTCAAGACACTAATCAAGAATGATATATCTGGTCGAGTTACCGTCAAATAGTTTAACTTTCCGACAAGTCTCTTGTATCTCTATGGATCTTTCATAAGGTTCCCATCGTTTATTTGGAAGTAGTTTTTCCGTAACGAGCATCGGACTATCCACTGGTTTACACCCTAATTGACCACAGTCACTAAGTATATCAAGAACATATTTTCGTTGAGATAGAATAATCCTATTTGGAGATCGGGATACTTCTATTCTAAGGAAATAACGAAGTCGTCCAAGATCCGTAACTTGAAACTGGGTGTGTAGAAATTATTTCAACTCTGAAATTCTGATGCTATCATCTCCGATGTTAATAATGTCATCTACATAAACCACTAGTATGATTCTCTGACCGTCATGGTGTCTAAAAACACGAAATAATCCTGGGAACTGGGAGTCATACCAAACTGGAGAACGTCTAAAAAACATCCAAACCATGCGTTTGAGACCATACAATGATCATCGTAGTCGACATACCTTTGTGGCCCCCTCCTCAATAACAAACCCGGGTGATTGTTCCATGTACACCTCCTCCTCAAGAATGCCATTAAGAAAGGCGTTCTTGACATCCAACTGAAGAGTTGGCCAATGATTAATGGCAGCTAACGCTATACAGATGCGAACAGATAGCATTTTAGCAACCGGGGAAAATGTCTCATCATAGTCAACCCCATGGGCTTGAGAATAAACCTTTGCAACTAACCGAGCTTTCAATCGATAAAGAGAACCATCAGAATGAATTTTCACCTTGAATACCCACTTACAACCCACTTTGAGCTTGCCATGAGGAAGTTGTTCCAAATCCCAAGTATGATTCTTCTAAAGGGCATCCATTTCTTCCTGCATGGCTTTAAACCATCCCAAGTGATTAAGAGCCTCGATCACATTTCTGGGAACAAAATGGTTATCAATGGCTGTAGTATAGGCACACGACTTGGAATACAGGTAGGAGTAAGGAAGATAATCCTGAATGGGATATCAGGTACGGGTCCTTGTACCTTTTGGGAAGGCAATTCGAATATCAGGGAGCAATGCACCGGGTGGGTCATAAGGGCTCGGTCTTGTGGTGGTAAAGGTGCTTTAGGTAATGGATCAGGGACTATATCAGTAGGTGACGATGTGTGTGAATCATGTGGTGGATTGGGAGACTCATCAGAATCATGATGCGCAGGTAAGGAGTCTTGGGTCTCATCCACTTGTCTTTGGCAGTTGTTGAACATACACCTTGTTGAACCGATTATCAGTCGGAGCTGTCCGAATAATGGGATTTGATGCTAGTACAATAAAGCAAAAGACTCAGAAGATTCAAAAGGGTCAGGAACAGGATTTGCTAACTCTGGAGCACTACTTGAAGATTTGTGAAAGAATTGACTCGACTCATTGAAAATGACATCAGCACATGTGAAATATCTACGAAGGGTTGGACTATAACAACGATAACCTTTTTGGACATGCGAATACCCGAGGAACACACACTTGATAGCACGGGCTACAATTTTATTATGTCTTGGACGATGATCATGAACAGAAGATACACATCCAAATATTCTAGGAGTCAAAGGAAAAAGAGTGCCTCTGGGAAATAGAATGGAGAAAGGTGTCCTCCCTTTAAGGACAGAAGATGGCATACGATTAGTAATAAAATTAGCTGTAAGCACCGCAGCAGCATAAAACGTTGTAGTACATTATAGTAAATCATCATAGTGCGAGCCATATCTAGCTGATGGCGGTTCTTTCGTTCAGCAATGCCATTTTGGTGGGGTGTATATGCACATGAAGATTCATGTATAATACCATGCTCAGACAAGTAACTTGTAAAATCATGAGAGAAATATTCTTTTGCATTATCAGATTGCAATATTTAATGGAAACATCAAACTGGGTTCGGACATAAGCATAAAATTCACAAAAGATAGAAAATATTCCACTACGAGATTTAAAAAGATAAACCCATGTTGGATGACAAAATTCATCGACAAACGTAATGAAATATTTAAAACCATAAGTAGAAGTAACTGAACACGGTCCCATATATCTGAGTGAATGAGTTCGAACAAAGTATTGGCTTGACTAGACTTACCAGAGGATAGGAATGACGAGTGTGTTTACCCAACTGACATGACTCACATGTTAACTCATGAACAGATGAAATATTAGGTCTTAGTTTTTTCAGAACTGGCAAAGAAGGATGACCTAACCGACAGTGGACCTCCCTGATGTTGGAATCACAAAGATGTGTAGCTGGAGATTGCAACATAGACAAGCGATAAAGAACCTGCTATCCAAAGCCTGTGCCAATCAACTGGTTTGTCCTTAATTCCTGAAACACATAATGTGTGGGAAAAAAGGTTATAGAACAATTAGGTTTTCTAGTAATTTGGCTAACAGATGTTGGACTTTCAGAGAAGGTAGGAACGTAAAGGACATATGTTGGACTTTCAGCAGATTGCAGCGTGTTCGAGCAGGTTTATACATGTTCCGGGCAGGTTCAGACACGTTCTGGGCTATATAAGACGCGTTTCGGACAGAATCAGATGTGTTCTATGAAGATTCAGACCTGTTCAGGGCAAAATTAGACGTTTTTCAGGCAGTTTCAGGAAGATTTCAGGAGGGTCTGAGGTGTTTCGGATTGTTCCAGCATGTTTTGACAGGTTTCGGCAGGTTCTGGCAGATTCCCAACGACGACGGTTGTGTCCGACAAGGGTTAAACTAGAATAGAACTTTACACTTCTATATATACAAGAGAGGAACCTATTTAAGGAAATGATACTTATATACTAAGAAAGATAAGTTTAGTTTACTATATCTAACATATTTGAATCATGCAATTCAAACACGTTGATACATTATGAAATAAAATCACTTATTCATAAAACCACCTTCAATATTGGTCAGTTACAATATTAATTTGTACTTAAAAACGTTATTGAAACCCAATATAATGTCAATTCAATATTGAAATTAAATTTATATTATTCCAAATTTTGGTTACATTAGAATACCATATCATAAGATTTATTTCTTAACAATACAAAGATAAACTATTTTATTTGATTACAAAACTAAAATTCCATCAACCACAAATCAAATGGAGTTTATGTTTCCAAAACATCTCACTGTTTGAAATCATCAAATCACAACTCTTGTTCTCGGTAGTAGCTATTCCAACAGAATAGCTACTGCAGAATTATTTTGTAGAACAGCTACTGCATAATTTTTTCTTTAAAACTGCAAAAAAAAAAAATGTTTGACACTACATAAAAACTGAGAAAACAGCAGAAAATTTTTGTTAGAATCGTAGAAAACTGCAGAAAATTTTAGTATAAATGCAGAAAATTTACTTGTTAAACCAACAAAAAACTGCAGAAATGTTGGAATTAAAAACTGCGAAAAATTGTTTTAAAACTGCAGAAAAAATCCTTTTAAACCAACAGTAAACTGTAGAAATGTTTTAAAACTGAAAAAAATTATTCGTTAAAAAAAAGAAAAAACAGCAGGATTTTCCTTTCCTGCAGGAATTTCGTTTCGTTAGAACTGCAGAAAATCTAGTTAATAGCTGTGAATTTTTCGTTAAAACTACAGGTTTTTTCGCTTAAACTCCAAAGAAAAAATTGCAGAAATTTTTACTAAAGAAGCCGAAAAAACTGCAGAAATATTACTTTTAAGTTAAAACTGCCGAAAAAAATATATTAGAAACAACTGTTGTGATCGTATATGTTTGTTTTCGTATCGAAATTTGTTTTAAGTTTGTAGGAAGCTAGTCCTAAAATTATATGAAATGAAACAAATTAACAAAAAAACGGTTGAGGCTTGTGTTAAACACAGTGTCCTTAAAACAAATTTGTCCCACTATTGGACGTTTGTTTCCCAGGATACAACAACAAGAACGGTTCTTCGAGACCGCCGAACCGAATTAGACCCGGATGTTTCCTTGATAGCAAGAAGTTCACACACTTAGAAGTAAGGAGAAGGGAGAATTTTTTTTTCTCGGTGTATCTTATGTCTAGAGGAGAGACATATTTATATCGTAAACGTTCGTATCCGACGAGATCATAATTAATACGATATTGAATAACGTTTTAATTATCAAATCAAAACCTAAATCCTTCATTAATACATCGGTTACGAAAAAGAAAGACTTAACATTTTTTAACAAAACGTGTCTGAACTTTTTCTGGTCGATCGACCGGTGGTGCATTTGTGTCCGTAGGACGCGCGCTCGCACACAAGTTCACTTAACCGAAGCCAATTTCAGTTCACATTTATAAGTCTTACAATCCCATGAATTGTTTCTACTGATAAACTCACTTTCTTTTTACTCATCCATTTTCCCAGCATTATAATCCCTTCAAATACCTTACTTTGTTTGATTAATTTCTCATGCATACGAATTCCGTTTATTTTTTCCTACAATGTGCACTTGGGATAGTTGATAGATCAGAATTTTCTGCAACTTTGACATCATAGGTGAAGTTTATGATGAACAATGTGTTCATAAGTGTAATAATTGCTTCGATTAACTTTTATCTGTTCTCACAAGAATCCATGTGTGGTTCAAGGTTTAAAGTGATATCCCCCATTTCCCATGATAAATGTTAATATTTTCCATTTGGAGGTGTTGACCTTAACTGCAACATTCCCTTTTTTTGGAAATGTTGATTTTATTGCTTTGGTCCACGAGTGCCGGCCTTTTTTTTATTCAAGGGTATATTAGTATTTCAACTGATAGTCAAACCTTTTTATCAAACTATAGAGGCAATACTTATAGTTTGCATGGGATAGAGAGTACTACTTTATGCATCCGACAGAAACTAGTGTTTTTAGCAAATATAATTAGAATTGCATGATGTTTATGTAATTTTAGTTGATGACTTCATTGTGCATGCAAAGCCGTGTTGGTTGGGGAAAAGAATACCCTTTGTACTTTAGCTCAATATAACATAATTACAAGTATATTTGTAGTACAGTTATATGTTGTCACTAGACTTCCTTGAGTGTATCTTTATTAATTGCAAAATGGTAATCTCAGGTAGAAAATGTTACTCGTAAAGCACAACTTCAAGGCATCGAGCTAGAAATACTTTTAAACACCTGAAAGTTTTATCAATATGGTTAATAGTGGAGCATATAAAGTTGACAAGGGCTTCAAAGCTGGCTTTTTACAACACTTGGAACAAGCTCTAAAAGAATCAGTTCCCGATTCTAAAATTCCCGATTCTAAAATCATGGGTAAACCACATATTGAGTCAAGGCTAAAGACAATGAAAAGAGATTGGCAGACTGTGTGACTGCTCAACCACCAGTCTGGGAGGCTTATGTACAGGTACTATAATTAAATGTAACCATAATTATAATTAGTTGTTTTTTTTAGAATTACAACTTTTCCTCTTTTTATATAATGTAGGGTCATAAAGGGGAGGCCAAATGGAAAAACAAGACATTTCATCTTTTTGAGGATTTGTGCATTTGTTCTGGCAAGGATAGAGCTAATGGAAGTAGAGTGAGAGATGCTATAGAGATGGAGAATGCAAGCAAGGAAGACCATAACAATCAATACGAGGATGACATTTCTAATAATAAAGATGATGCCTCTCATGCACACACAAATCCTCAAAATGTGCAAAGTCAAGAGTGCACGAGTGGAAGCAAGAAAAGGAAGAATAGGAGTGAATCTTTGCAAAAGGTAATCAACAATGCAACCATTATGCTTGGTGACAAACTTATGAAAGCATCGACATCGTTGATAGAAGTTGAAGTTCAAATGCTCAAAAAAACTTCCATGATTGCGGATGAGATTGAGAAGTTCGGGACATTTTCTGAAATTGAAATGTTTAGTGCATTACGAAAGATAACAAAGGACTCCGAATCCGTGATCACCTTTTGGAGCTTGAAGGAGGAAACACGTGAAAATTGGGTTCGATTCATGTTGGACAATTGATCGGTTGGTGGCAAAAAACAATATTTTGGTGATAGAATTTGATTGGAGTACACATGGTTAGTACTTATTTTTTGGGTCCACTTTATGTTGGACCAATGACCGGTTTGGTTTTAAAACAATATTTTGGTTACGTTAGACCAATCGGTCTATAAAATGTGTATGAACAATCATTTTGGTGCATATTGATTTGATGCTATGTTATGACCATTTCTAACTATCTGAGAAAACCTTGTTGATGACAATATTTATATATGGGTATTTGATGTGGCAACTTGAATGGTTTGGTTTATGGTTATATATGATTTTATTAATGGTAATTCACAAAAAAATTTCTCATTTAATGTTAATTTTATAATTATTTATAATTAAAAAAATGAAAAAAATTATAAAAGAAAGGGTATTTTTGTCATTTTTCATCATTCCATTCTAATTCTGTTGCAAACCAAACAAACTTATTTCAACTTTTACATTCCATTCATGCAAACCAAACACTTGGTCAAACCTGATAACATTTCATTCTAATTCTTTCCAGATTCCAATTTCTTTGACAGATTCCATTCTGCAAACCAAATGCCTCCTTAGAATGAGTCAAATAACTTACGTCTTTTAACTTATAGTTATTTATTTAATTTGTTTTATATCACTCAATACTTCATTTTCTATTTACATCATTGTCAATATAAATCTATACTATTTTACTATGCATGAATATCAGTTATTGTTAAATTTTAAAAGGTACCGTTATATATACATTATGTACTGTTGGTCTTTGTCAACCTTTGAGAGCTTTTGTTGATAAAAGGCAACATTTTAGTTAACTTTCGGCATTCTTTTTGTGTCTTAAGGATATGATATGGGTTTCAATCATTGTATTATTATTATGTATCGATCTTCAATTATGGTGTTCTGCTTGTGGATGCTTTTACTGATGGATAGCACTAAGGAGTCATCGTCCCTGTTTTAATTGAAATTCAATGGGATTTGTATGGGAATTTTTTTTAATAGTGTTACCATTCATTCTAATAAACAACGATTATGAGGGTTGGTTATCAAGTATTTGTCTCCAAAACAACTATATATTATTGTTATCCAGTGCAGGTTCATAGAGGTTGATTGGGGCATGTCGCGGAGCATTTTCGGGGCTGTTTGAGGTCCATTTCAGGGACGTTTAGAATCTACTTAGAAACTGATTTTGATCAATCATTTTGTCTCCATCTAGAGGGATTCGATAGGATAAAATCTTTGTCACATAAATTATGCTCACACTTCTCATATTATCAATTTGCTTAGGTTGATAAATCATTGCTTTGTTTGAGGTATATTCTGAGGACATTTAGAATTTGTTTAAAGCCATGTCGTGTACCCGTCTAACGGACGAGTATAACACTAGTTATATAAAGTGGTACCGATTCACCACAAATTAATTTCATTCACACCAGGTCCATTTTTCGGGTCAAAGTCTCATGTAGAAATTTGTTGTAACATAAAATACCTATCAGAATGGAGTGAATTTTTAGTAGAAAATAAAAGGGAAAAAAATAAATCTGGAACTCTGAAAAAATATATGAAATCAACCAAAATGAAGATATGGTTTAAAATGGTGGAAATGTGTATTTTTCAACCCACCGACACTATTAACTTTTTTCTGTATCAACAAAGGCTTTAGGGGACTTAAATAATGGCACAGACGGTTTTCTCTAGACCTTCCAAATGCCACAGACATTTTTCTCTTGACCTTCCAAATGCCACGGACGGTTTTCTTCTTTTATATCACTTAATATCATGTGTAATTTTCAACATTCTCTGGTAATTTAATTTGATGTCTTCAAAACTCCGAGTATCCCTCTAAATAATTAAGCAATGTCCAGGACGAGAATTAGGGATGAACATTAAGGAATTAAATAAATAATAGCTCTTCAAATAGAAAGATCCACATATAAACATGTAAAATTGTGATCTTGATCTTCAGAAAAAATCTAAATTGGGAAAATTTATGAGCAAATGAATTTGCTTTGTATCTTGGAGAGCTTCTTTAAAGTTGTACTACAATAAGAAGGGCATGAGTTTTGGCTTATGTTTCTTGAAGTCCTGTCTTTTTAATTTGTTGACTTGAATTTAGGATGTGGCTGAGAAGTTTGATTTCACAATAGAGATTTTTCTTTTACTTTAAGAAGGGGATTCACCCTTCTTCGTTTGAATTTTGAACTTTTTGTATTGTGAATGCAAATCTGGGACTCTCAACTAATAGCATATAAGTTTGGTAACTAAATAATCGTAAATTTGGTAACCCGATAAGCTTGGTAATTAGCGATAACTAGAGTAGGTGTATATATCTAATTAATGTATATCGTTTTCTTGTAACTATTTATATGGATGGAGTGAATGAGAAGAGAATCACGGTATAAATTCTGATATGATATCAGAGCCATATTCTCAAAACCTCTAGGAAATCTTCGTTTCTCTTCTCTTCTTTTTTTCTCATAATCATCACTTCCTTGATCACCATCCATGGCGGGCGGCGAAGAAACCTCCAACCCCAAAACTTCTCCCGATCAACCTAAAACACCATACCACCCCGCTTTAACCGTATCCAACATACTCACGTTCATCCCAATTGCTCTAGAGATCCAAAAGGTACAATACGTATCTTGGGCCGAGTTGTTCAAAATCCACGAGCATATCAAGTATTGGATCACCTCATCCCCCCTCAGGACACCGCCATCGATGAAAACCTATGGAGTCGCTTGGATTCCGTCGTCCTTCAATGGATTTACGGCACGATCTCTACAGACCTCTTGCACACCATTCTTGAACCAGATTCCACTGCCCAAACTGCTTGGGATCATCTCAAGAACCTCTTCCAAGATAACAAGAACTCTCGTGTCGTCCATCTCGAGCACCAGTTTTCCCGAACTCAACATGCTGACTTCCCAAACGTATCAGCATATTGCCGACATCTAAAGATGTTATCCGACCAACTGGCAAACGTTGGATCTCTAGTCTCCAATCAGCGACTGGTCCTTCAATTGGTGGTCGGTCTTTCCGAAGGATATGATGGTGTGGCAACCATCATCCAACAATCGGACCCCTTATCCACCGTCTACAAAGCCCGGAGCATGCTTACACTAGAGGAATCTCGGAAAGCCAAACAATCGACAATCGCATCCGGCACTGACAACGCCTTCGTTGCAAACTCCGTTCACCCGAACAATCAAGACAATGGATTTTCGTCATATCAACATGATTATCGCCAGCCCACACGCCAACCTGATCGATCCCAATCTCGAGATCATGATCGCGGTAGAGGCCGTGATCGAGACATATTTTCATCACGGGGTGGCGGTCGAGGTAGTCGTTCAACAACCGACCAGACGTGGCAGCGCCCCCCTTGGGCCTTTTCTCAACCACCATGGTCATAGCCGATTCTACAATGGACCATGCCTCCTTACCCGTATCCAACTACTGAGTACTCTCCTTAGTCTCCTCGGCCCCAATCTCATTCGTCGCCGACTCCATCACCCGCTCCGGGTATTCTCGGCCCTTGTCCTCCTCAAGCCCATAACATGATGACTCCGGTACATATGGACATCAAGACAGCTCTACACACACTATCGCTAAATCCACCGAACGAGAACTAGTATATGGATGTCAGGGCAACAAACCACATGGCTTCAAACTCAGGTACACTTTCTCACGTATTTAATTCGAGTCCCTCTAATCGTATCATCGTTGGTAATGGTAACACTCTTCCCATTACGGCTATGGGTATGACATATTTTCCTTCTTCTCCCTCTTCTCTCACCCTCTCCAATGTGTTAGTGGTTCCTCATCTCATTAAAAATCTTATCTCGGTTGTCAGTTTACTCGTGATAATAACGTTTCCATTGAGTTTGATCCATTGGGTTTTTCTGTGAAGGGCCTCCAGACGGGGAACACTCTACTACGATGCAATAGCCAAGGATCTCTTTATCCTTTTTCCATCCCTTCATCACAGTCTCCATCAACGTTTGTGGCTGTCTCCTTCTCGCTATGGCATGATCGTCTTGGTCACCCCGGCGACCCCATCTTTAGGAAACTTTTGTCTAATCATTTAGCTTCTCGTATTTCAGATAGAAATAAATGTTTTTGCATTTCTTGTCAGTTGGGAAAACATAATAAATTTTCGTTTTATTCTTCTAATTCTTTTTATGTGGCACCATTTGATAGAATCCATAGTGATATTTGGACTTCACCAGTTGTAAGTTCAAGTGGCCATCGCTACTATCTGTTGTTTCTAGACGATTTTAATGAATTTGTTTGGATCTTTCCATTAGCCAAAAAATCTCAAACGTTTGAAGTTCTTAAACAACTTTGCGTCTATGTCTGTACTCAATTTGAGAAAACTATTAAATCTTTCCAATGTTGTAATAACCCGGAACCAATTTTGTAGGAATTAACTCAGTTTGGATGGATGGAGTCTAACATCCTAAAGTTCAGGGACTAAGGTTGTCATTTGAAGATAGATGATCAAATAAAAAGGGAGGAAACCCTTATTTCTTGGAGAATATAGCTGATTAGTGTGTGTGTGTGTGTGTGTGTTTGTGTTTTGCTTGGTGCGATTTTGGTGAAAGGAGAAGAGAAGAGAAGAAGCCTTGGAGAATCAAGGTGCAACAATCAATTTCAGGTATGAAAGTTCTTCCTCTTCATCTTCTTTCTTAGTTAGGTCTTGTAGGAGATGTAAAACCATGGGGTTTATGGTTTAGTTGGTGGTATGTTTGATTAAACCCTCAAATCAGTGTTTGTTGGGTTAATAGTTTGCGTATTGAGGTATTCTTCAAGTATTGGGATCCATATTTCACTCTAAAGGATTTGAAATCAATGAAAACCTCCATTGTTGAGCAAGGTTCTTCAATGTGTAGGAAAATCCATGAATCAATGGATTTATTGGATTAAATGGTTTATTTGTTGTTGAGAAGGGTTTTTGTATGAATTTAGACAATTTTTATGTCTGTCTTATGGCTGGAAATGAGGTGAAATGGTGTTTTGGGGTTTATGGGTTCGAGCAGATTTGTGCAGGTCAAACAGTGAGTCCCGCGACCTGGCCTGCGGCTTCAAGTCGCGCAGCAAGCCGCATAACTCACTGTTTCATCATTTTGAAGTTTTTGCTAAAAGGTTAATTAATTGGGTTAAGGCGTGTCCTAGCCTAAGGGGTTTATAGGTAGGATGTGTGGAAGTATAATTGGGTCATTAACTCATAGTTAATTCATCTAATTCAGGTGATCGGTTTGTGGATTGTAGTTGGAAGAGAGTAAGCAGCTTGGCAATTCAGGTGAGTTTCCTTAGTGTGCTAAACTTTATAATTGGGTGTTTAAATTGAAACGTTTAATTCATTCATATTGGGCGGTGTGTGTCCATTTTAATGATCACGGTGTGTGTGTGTGTGTGTGTGATCACGCTAGTCACGGTGTGTGTGACATTAATCTTATACGGTTGCAACATGTACAAAAAGGTGTGTTTTAAGTGTGAGTTGATATTCATGACTAACTGTATCTCTTATAACTGTCATGCATATTAACTGTTGTTTGAGAATTCACTAGACCTTCCGGTCGAACCCTCTCTTTATAAACTGAAAACCACTTTCAGGTAAGCACATGATAGAAAGCTCCAGTAAGGGAAAGGGTAAGTTGTGAGCACGAGGAGCTAGAAGTGAGGCGTAAATTGTATAGTTAGTCGCCTAGTTTAGAATTGCTTGTAATAATCTCAGTAGTGTCTTTCCGCTGCAAACTTTTGAGATGAAGTTATATTTGGGACCATTTGAACTAATTGCTATTTTTAGAGCATTGCCATATTTTATCTTTGATTTAGAATCGTGGTCGTTACAAATGTGCCAACGGTCGTGAATACGATAACGCTCCGTTTCTCTGAATGTGTGCTACATACGGAATACAAATTCGGTTTTCGTGTCCCTATACTTCTGCCTAAAAGGGCAAGGCGGAAAGAAAGATTCAAACTTTAAATAAAATTGCTAAAACGCTTCTCCTTCATGCTCACGTCCCACCCTCTTTTTGGCCACATGCGGTAACCATGGCAACCTATCTCCATAATATCCTACCTCAGAAAACACTATCCTACTTACCACCCACCAATCTTCTTTATCACCGATTTCCCTCTTGCTCTCACTTACGAGGTTTTGGGTGCCTATGTTTTCCCCATAATCCCACCTTTACTATACATAAATGACAACCACGGTCCACCCCATGTGTGTTCCTCAAGTTCCCACCCAACCATCGGGGATACAAATGTCTTGACTTATCCTCTAACCGTATAATCATCTCAAGACTTGTCACGTTTGATGAACACTCGTTTTCTTTCCCCACACCCAAACCTCCACAGAGGACTATACATTTCTTGATGACAACCAAACCCCCATGTTCTATACACATCCATATACCCTGACGACTACCCATACTACACCACCCACAACTCCTATTCCCCCTCCACACAACTCACAACCTACGACCTCCCTAATTCCAGCCTCCCCCCACCCGCTACCGGTTCTACCCGACCCCCTAGCTCATCATCGCCAACCTCATAACCAATACCAAACTCTCCTCCCCGACCCACACACTCGATGACCACCAGGGGAAAGCATGACATTGTCAAACCTAATACCAAATACGCACTGTGTCACTCCCAAGTGTCGATCTCTTCCCTTCCTTTTTCAAATGTCGATGCTTTACATTATCGTGATTGGACGAGTGCCATGCTTGATGAATATGGCGCTCTTATTAAAAACGATACGTGGGAACTTGTACCTCAGCCTGTTGGTATCAATGTGATTCGTTGTATGTGGGTGTTCACGCATAAGTTTCGTTCTAACGGGTCTCTCGAGTGCTATAAAGCTCACTTGGTTGTGAATGCAGGTCCAACAAGAAGGAATTGACTGCAATGAAACATTCAGCACTGTAGTCAAATATGCGACTATCCAGACGGTTCTAAGCTTAGCCGTCTCAAAGAAATGGGAACTTCGGCAACTTGATGTTAAAAATGCGTTTCTCCATGGCCACCTTCAGGAAATGATGTTTATGCATCAACCACCCGGGTTTAAAGACACTTGGTTTCCCAACCATGTGTGTCGTCTCAAGAGGTCCCTATATGGCCTAAAGTAGGCTCCGAGAGCCTAGTATACAAGGTTTGCTTCTTTCGTCTATACTATTGGCTTTTCCCAAAACAAGTGCGATAATTCATTGTTCATATATCGTCGGGGCAATGACATGGCATATCTCTTATGATACATTGATGACATCATCTTAACCGCCTCATCGGATGTCTTACGTAAGCATATTATTACTCGGTTGAATAAGGAATTTTCAAGGTCTTACGTAAGCATATTATTACTCGGTTGAGTAAGGAATTTTCAATGTCTTACGTAAGCATATAATTACTCGATCGAGTAAGGAATTTTGGGTATTTCGGTCACTCAACATTCTCACGGGTTATTTTTATCGCAAAGTAAATATGCCATGGAAATCTTGGAACGGGCCCACATGTCGTCGTGAAATCCATCCGCAACTCTGATCGATACAGGCTCTAAATTAATTGCTGCCTCAAGTCCACTGTTAAAGGATCCAACATCATATCGTAGTTTAGTTGGGGCCTTACAATATCTAACGTTTACACGTCCCGAAATTTCCTATGTCGTACAACAGGTTTGTCTATTTATGCACGACCCAAGAGAACCCCATATGCATGCCTTACGACGTATTCCACGCTATGTTAAGGGCACTCTCAGTCTTGGAATACACTTACATCCCTCATCAACGACCGATCTAGTGTCTTATACGGATGCAGATTGAGGCGGGTGCCCGGACACTGGATTATCCACTTCCGGCTATTGTGTGTTCCTCGTGGTCCTCAAAACGGCAACCCACATTATCACGATCCAACACTGAGGCCGAATACAGGGGCGTCGCAAATGTCGTCTCGGAAACATGTTGGCTCCGTAATTTGTTGCTTGAACTCCATTGTCCGGTCACTAAAGACACACTTGTTTATTGTGATAATGTCAGTGCGGTTTATCTGTCCGGGAATCCAGTCGAACATCAACACACGAAACATGTCGAAATTGACATTCATTTCATACACGAAAACGTAGCTCGTGGTCAAGTTCGAGTATTACACGTTCCATCCCGTTACCAATATGCCGATATTTTTACCAAGGGTCTCCCACGAGTGCTCTTCGACGACTTCCGATCCAGTCTTAGCATACGGAAACCTCCCGCTTCGACTGCGGGGCAGTAATAGCATATAAGTTTGGTAACTAAATAATCGTAAATTTGGTAACCTGATAAGCTTGGTAATTAGCGATAATTAGAGTAGATGTATATCTCTAATTAATGTATATCGTTTCCTTGTATATTGTTTCCTTGTATATCGTTTCCTTGTAACTATTTATACTGTTGGAATGAATGAGAAGAGATTCACGGTGTAAATTATGATATCAACGACAACGAAAAGAAAATTATGCAAAGGGAAAAAGAAATGGCTGAACATATCAAAATTCGTTTTAGGTTGGGGGTTAAAAATCAATGCATCAACAACTTGTAACTTGTACATAGTTTAATTCATAGTTTTTTTTTATTTCTTGCATATAATGATGGTACATTATACTTAGTGACTTGTCTTTAAGAGTTTTGATGTAATTGTATTATAAGGTAATATATATATATATATATATATATATATATATATATATATATCAATTGTTGAATATTAAGATTTTTAAAAGTCACCGCACCTAAATTTAGGTTTATAGGACGACAAAAATTACCAACTGTTCTAATAGACTTCATCAACAACTTGTAACTTATGCATAATTTAATTCATAGTTTTTTTAATTTCTTGCATATAATGATGGTACTTTATGCTTAGTGACTTGTCTTTAAGAGTTTTGATGTAATTGTATTATAAGGTAATATATATACATATACCAATTGTTGAATATTAAGATTTTTAAAAGCCACTACACCTAAATTTAGGTTTATAGGACGACAAAAATTTCCAACTGTTCTAATAGACTGCATCAACAACTTGTAACTTATGCATAGTTTAATTCATAGTTTTTTTAATTTCTTGCAAATAATGATGGTACATTATGCTTAGTGACTTGCCTTTAAGAGTTTTGATATAATTGTATTATAAGGTACTATATATGCATACAACATTAATTGTTGAATATTAAGATTCTTAAAAGGCACTACAACTAAAATTAGGTTTATAGGACGACAAAAAATTTCCAATTATTCTAATAGACTGCTTTATAAGACTTAATTTATGGACCAAAGATTAAAGCATCTTATCTGAAAGTGTTGTAATAAGTTTATAGGACGTTTTTCGGCAACATAACAAGTTTTTTAGGACATCTTATAAAAAGACGGTGTATTAGGATATCTTATAGGACACTATTTGAAATATTGTTTTGGAAAATTCAGTGTCCTGTAAAATATGAGTTTATAGGATACTTCAAAAATATCTTGTAAAATATGCAGCGCTTTGTATTAAAAAAACTTATTAGGACGAACAAAAACGTCGTATAAACTTAACACAACACCTTTAGATAGAACGCTTTATTTTTTAGTCTGATAAAATAAGTCTTATAAAGCAGTCCTATAAAATGTTTAAGAATTGGTGACGTCCTATAAACTTAATTTTATTGTTATGAGTTTTTTTCGTTTCTTTAGGGGAAAAGTATATCAAGTAGGTGCAATTCGGGGACTTAAATGTAATCTTTTGGCAACGAATTTCTTTATGTGGTTTCTATGCATGTAATTAAATGAGAGTATTGTTCATGGACCTACAATCACATTAATTAATTAATTATGAAGACTTAGAAAGTCTATGGAGTTTAGAGTACGTTTCCTTTGTTTCTATTTTCCATGCGTAGCTTATACGCTTGGATATTGTTTCCGTAGTCTATTCTAGATGGAGATATAACCTCATACGTTAAAAAAGAAATGACTTTATCCATAAAAATTATCTAGATAAATTTTTGTCGATAATTACCCACGGATCATCCAGAAAATACCAATGGTTCAGTAATATTCATTTATTTGAATTACCCACTAGCAATTTACCCACCAACTTTTAGGATAGTTTTGTGAGGAATCTCCCTTTACGACGACAAATTTCCCAGGAAAAAGTCCATAGGCAAAATTATTCATTTAGTACTGACAACAACATAACAAGGTTGATAGCACATCAAAAATATTTAATGGTTTTAATAGACTGCATTATAAAAATCAAAGTTTATATAACCTAATTATTGGTCATATCTAAAATTGTAATAAATTTATGACACGATTTTAGATATCTAAACAAGGGTTTAAAGACAAAAAGTTTCATATTAGTTTTTTTTTGCGCTATATTTTTAAAAAGTGTCCTATTAAAACATAATTTTATATGAATTGTTTTTGTTACATGATCTTCAAATAACGTGATATAAAAGAATCAATAGGACCTTTTTTTTTCAGACATGTGCTAATAAACCTGTTAAGACGCTAAAAAAATTCTATTAATTTTTTACAGTTCTTGCACATGTTAAGACGCTAAAAAAATTCTATTAATTTTTCACAGTTCTTGCACAATTGTATGGTAATATAAGTTTAAATCATATAAAACACTAAATATTTTTGACGTTCAAAAATGAGATTTTGTTGTCAAATCTTTCACATGTCTTCATGACATCCGTATCAACTTTCACAAGTATCAATTCTCCTTGTTTAGTAATTTACTCATGGATCCTTCACAAATTTAACTTTTGTTTAGAACAATAAATTACTACATTGGTTTATGTTAGTGGTTTTTTTTATCAACTTCCATTTTGTTAATTTCTGTGGATCAAATTATATGTAGTCCTTGTGGAAAAATGGTATTGTCCAGGTTCATGCAACAAATACTTTGAAATTTGGTTTCTACAATGAACTGACTTATATAAACTTGAAAGTTTTAACAGTTTTGAGTACATTGTGCATGTTTTTCTTTTCCATCGTGACTTGTTTGTAAAGTCTAATTCTAGACACACATTACATATCAAACAAAATTTCATAAATTAATATCATTATCAATTTCAAAAATATCAAACTTTGTTTATTTTGAAAAAAATAATGTACACATGTAGTTGAATCTGAGTCTATAAATAGATCTGGGAAGCAAGACAATAGTAGAAATTATTCTAAAAATGAGCAAAAGTGTAAAGATGTAGTTCTACACCAAAAGGTTGGCCGACCTTGGCCACGTGCAGCCGGTACGATCGCATAGGGCATCGAAGCCCAAGGGGACATCAAGTTGACATCTATTATTAGTTTTAGGTTTAATAGTTTGGGAATTGGAAAATTGCGCTTCAACTGTAGAAACATGTCCAATTCCTATCAATGATGGATACTGAATGCACATGGTGAACCGATGAACGCCCAACATTCCAACTCAAGCAGATTTCTATTGTTCTTTAAAGTTCGATTATCTTGATTTTCAATGCATGACGTTTCATTTTGTAACACCCAGATTTTAGTATCAATAATTTCATTTTTCGTATGTACTTCAACCTTACTATAGTCATTTAGAAGTATATTGGATGTTGGTTGAGTTAGTTATCGCATTTGACAAAAATCAACTTTTGGTCGGAATTTACACTACTCGCTGCCACACCCTTATTTTGCTCGCGCCTGCGAGAAAACCTCAAAAAGTGGGCATAACTTATATCTTACACTACTTGCGGCCATGCCTATTTGCTCGCGCCGCGACCATCTGGACAACTCCTTTAAATCCGATTTTTTCCTTCTTTCCTTCATTTTATTTTTTCACCAACACTTTCCTCCCCTTCAAATCGGTTCAAACCTCATATTTCACTAAATCGACTTCTTAAAGAGAACCTAAGAGCTTGGCAAATAGAGATTCAAGTCTTGTGGGTTGAAATCCAGATCTTCATTTTCTTCATCTTTCTTCCACGAGCGTTGATCAAATTTGGGGTTTTCTCCAAATCAAGATTTATAAGTCATTCCAACTATTTAGTTCATATTTCTTGTCAAAATTATTAGTTATCTAGAACATATTTTTGGAAGTATTTTCTTTATTTTAGGGTTTTGACCATTGTAGATACTTTTGGTTGGTTTAAGATCTAGTAAGTTATATTTGATGTATTTTAGGTTTGTTAAAGAGCTAGATAAAGTTTCTAGTGTTGGATCTTTGTGGATCTATAACTTTCTTCAAAAGAGGCTCAAAGTGGGGTAAAACCTAGATTTAACATAAATCTAGTAAAGTGAGTTCTAGTTTCATTTATAAAACTATGTACCTGTCCAAATAACTATTTTGGGGGTTTGAGGTGGTTCTTATAAACATGGTTCTTGCTTGATAAAATTCATGAAAATAGTATTTTGAGTATTTGAGACTATGAAATCCATGTTAAAGCTTTATAAAATTGTATTGGGTGTTTTGAGATACCGATGAGCATTGATTTGTTTTAAAAAGAGTTATTTTGGGTATTTGGAGAAATGAAGTTCATTTATTATTCTACCTTGAGAATGTGTAGTTGGAAAACAAAAGAAATGATTTTCTTGGCTTTGTACATAAATCCAAGTATTTATTTAATTAGTTGGTATCAAACGCATTTGGGAACCTTATCCAAATTATAAACTTTGGACAATTGTTTACTATCATTTTGATTTCAAAAGCATGTATATTTGATAAACCACTTCCTTAACCTTGGAAATTTTGCGAAACAAATTGTATTGGATCATGAGCTTTATACAAGTCTCTATTTGGAAAAGTTAAAGATTTTACAAGGCTTTTAACTACAGGATTAACCAAATGGTTTTTGGGATGTTGTACGATTTTGAATGACTCGATGTGTAGTCATAAATATATTACCCATACATGCTATACTTATTAGTTATCATTTATCTTGGGAACATTATCCTTCATTTGGAGTCGAGTAAAGTTAGACTGGATCCATAGTCACATGAGTCAGTCTCTTGGTTATTGAAAGACTTTCAAGTCCCTCATCTGAGGCCATAAGTCGTTTAGGCTTGTAGTAGTCGGTATTTCAGAGATGGACCCAAGTGGGGGAATGCCTCTGCGACCGTGGGTATTACAGAGATGAATCCTTATGGTTGATGCCTCTAGGACCCTAGGTATTACGATGATGTAACTCGTTGGAGTATGTTTTCGGGATCCACGATTAGAGGTTGGTGCCTTTTATAGTTCACACAGGTATTTTGGGAATGAACTCATTTAGAGTCGGGTTTCATTATCATCGGTTCTTAGTGTGAGTCTATAGTATTTAAGTAGGTTTGGGTTCGGGGTGTTTCGGAGATGAATCCGTATGGGTCGGGCTCCGGGACCTTAGGTATTACGGTGGGTACTCGTTGAAGGGTCGTACACCGGGACCGTGATCTTAGGGCATTACTCCATAACGTCGAATCCTGGCTTAGTTTGTGTTACGCCACAATAGAAGGAATCGGGTCTCCCCCGTGACCGAAAGGTGTTGATTAGGTATTGAGTCTATCCTTACTTTCGGTGATTTTAGGGCACATAATATTTATCGCACTTTATATGATTCTTGAGTCAAATCTTATTTACTATTGTTCAAGAATAAAGTTGCATGAAGGTTGGTCTTCAAAGAGATATTTCATGACTAAGCTTTATAATTGAAAGCAATTATTTTGGGGAATACACCCCTCATTTATAAATGTTGTTATATAAAAGTAACATTTGGAAAAAAGGAAATTCTTTGGGTTCCGATGCTTTTAATTATGTTTCAAGGTTGTAATGAAACTTGAGAGGTTCCGTTAGGATGGCGTAGGAGTGTCATTGGTTTTGAAGATAGCGGATTTGATGATATTAGTAACACCCGACTTGTTCTGAGTCTGCTAATGGATTAGATTGTTTATTTAGAATCTCTAATACATACTTTTTTGTCCTTTGGAAAAAATATTATGTAATTTGTATTTAAGATTATCTCGTATCCGAGGGTTTTGCAAGTTTAAAATTTTTCTGCTATTTTCTCTAATTTTAGGGGTGTTACATGTTTCCAGCCGATTAACGGTCATGAGGATAGACTCAAGAAATCAAAGATGAAAATCCCTAATAAGGTACTCGATTTCTATTATTGATTGAACTTGCTGAGTTGTTATTTTTTTTTTGAACGGCATCTATAACACACACACGCTCCAGCGGTATCGGGTCTCCATTACGGGCCAACCCACTAATCCGCTGCGACCGGCAGGGAAGTGGATCCCATATACTGGATCCTCCCGTACCGGCTCCGAACCTGGCCCCTAAGGCCCAGGCCCAAAGTCTGGAAATCTCAGAAATGTCAACCGCAGGAATCGAACCCTGGTAGTGTGGCTTTCACCCCACACCCACATGAATGTTACCTATCCAACTGAGCTAACCCCCTTTGATACTTGCTGAGCTGTTATTTGAGTCATATTATGATTTATATATGAATCTTTAATTGTGTTTGAAAAAAAAATCTAAATTTTTAATTGATTATTATAAAGTTGTATCATGTGTGGTCGTGTGGGTTACTGACTTACTGGGCAAACGCCTAAGGGGCTTTAAAAAAAATAACGTAAAGTAATTTATTAACTAACTACAAGGGTAAAAAGTGTAAATTTGTAAAGAAAAAAATTAAGGGTGAGCATCGGAACTGGGTACCCTCCTTTGGAACCGGAACCGCTTCGGAACTGTCGGTTCCGGAACTGGAACCGATGTGATTGGTTCCGGTTCCGGTTCTCATTTTTTGAAAACCGTTACCCGTTCGGTCCCCGCCACCCGCCACTTTTAAATAAAAATTATTGTATATTATTTATAAATAATAAATAAAAACTCAAATTTTATAGTTTGTTTATGTAATAATTAGTTTTTATCGGATTAGTTTTTTAACATTTGTTGTATTTATTACTTTAAGTCATTATTTTGTAGTTTATCGTTACATTTTTATCGTATGCAATGAAAAAAAAAAGTTTAAACCGGGTACCCGATACCAGAACTGGTTCCCGTCGGTTCCGGTTCCGGTTCCGGATTTCCAGGAACCGCCGATTTCAGTTCCGGTTCCATAGAAAATGGCCGGGTACCCGGTTATACTCACCCCTAGAAAAAATGATTTTCAACCCACATCCCACGATTCGTGGGGTGGATCGTGGGATGAGAGACCAAAATGGTAAAAAAAAAAATCAAAATCACTCCTAACCCCACCATTCGTAGGGCGAATCATGTACCGAGGGACCAAAATTGTAAATTCGTTGGAGAGACCCCACGTTTCCTTTGATAAATCGTGTACATATTGATTATTTTGATAAAACTAGAGAAATGTTCAGTAAATTTGTAACAGATTTTTGAAAAATGGTTACTTAAATTAAATTCTCATCCTTAAATTTAAGGAGGTGTGCTTAAATTTCATATTAAAGTAGTTCTTTTTGTTTTTAGAAATATCAAAAACTGTTTGTTTATACTAAAGGATAAAACGGTTATGATTCATGAAAAAAGTAAAATAACATATTTTTATTCCAACAGACTTTATCTATCTAGACTATATATTATAAAGCATTTACAAAAACTCTTAAAGACAAATTTTTATGCCTTAGATACAACCTTTTAAAGCATAAAACTTAAAAAACTCTTAATCACAAGTTTGTATGCACAATGTACAAGTAATGAAAAACATGAAATTTCAACTGAAATCTTGCTTTATCCGGCTCACATGATAAGCATCCAGACGAATTTTATGGAAACAAAATTCAAAATTTGAATCCCTTTCTCCCTATCCAAATCTCTCTAGATCATATCCCTAAAACATATGGCAAACAAAAACAATAAAACATATGAGATTTTCGTTTCATTCGTTGTTGTGATTTGCATTTTCCAAATTCAAGCTTCTCGATTCAAGTTGCTTTGCATCTTCTGGATTCTCGATTCAAGCTTTCACTGAGGTAATTAGTGTTTTCTACTTTTCTGTCCCTAGCTGTGATTTGCTGTTCTACTTTGAAGCTTAAACTTAATTTATTGGTTGTTCTTGATTTAAGTTTGAACCTTAAACTTAGATTTGCTTTGATTTGCATGTTCTGGTTTAAATCCGTTTTTAAGTTTATAGTGGCAAAAAATGATGCAAATAAATTTGGTAGTCAATCAAAGGCCCCATGGCGGCTTTAGTTTATTTTAGTTTTTTTTTGCAGTTATTGGTATGCAGAGAGCGGAGAAATTCCAGTTGAAAGACAGATGGATGCCGCCGAGAAGGATATGGGATGAACTTAAGGTATCCGTTTTAATTTTTGTATATTTTTGTCTTATATATGGTGCCACTCGGGATGATATTGTTGTCCATGACTGTGTTCCACTTGGTTTTTCATGAATTTATTGAGAGATTTCTTATTGACGACAAAAAGACCAATTTGTTCTTTTATTTGGATTTCGGATGACTTTAAGTAACATTAGGAATTTAGGATGTTCAATTCACTGCAAATCATAAGTCAGATAAGTTCAAAATCTACACAAACCTTAGGCACCCGAAAGATAATACATACAGATGAACGTATATCCCCTTTCCACCCTCTCAAAATCTGAGTTCCGCCACTCTAATTTTTGTTTGTGACATTAATTCTTGTCTTATAGAAAATGAATGAATGGTGAACAAACATAAACTGTCATCTATTTTGCTTATTTTATAAAGTGATAATGTGATAGATTTGATTTCAAAATGATACAAGATTATTGGTAACATTTAATTTCCCTTCTCTTTAATTGTTTTATGTATTTTATAAATGTTAAAATTGTTAGGTCTCCATTCTCCATTCTAGGTAAATATCTAATTTCCCTTCTCTTTGTTTATGTATTTTTATAAATGTTAAAATTGCTCATGGTTTATGGAAAATGGAGTGTAAATGGACTGTGGGCAATAATAAGTTTATCAGGGTTACAAGATATTCTATGTATTAGGAAGACTATGATGATAGAATTGCTTCGAATCTGGTGGGTTCACAGTCATCTGGGGCATTTACCAAACGCTTACTTGGATAAGTGCTTACTAGCAAAATTTAACACTAAACATGGAAAGAGCCGTCGCCCTCACTTACCGGGTAACACTCTCGGTCCTTGTTTCACTTTTACCGGGTAAGATTCTTGACATAATCATCCGATAAGGTAATATGGCTTAGTAAACGCTTACCCGGAAATAACATTTGGTAAATGGCCCCTTAGCAGTGGTATATGACCATCACAATGTGTATTTGTAATGTGATGCTTCATGTTTGGGAGGTTTTTGGCGAATTTGACAAAAAAAATATGACCTCTTTTATACTTTTAATGACAAGTTGACCAATGTATGAATTTTGCCAACGAAATCTATAGTCATTTTAGCAAATATGTGAAAAAGTGGTCATTTTGTTAATTATGTTACGTTTACCAGTCATTTTGGTGATTTCCCCTAAATTAATTGTAGGTATGAGTCTTTTCTAACACATCATTGTCGTCAATTTTGAAGTTAAAAACAACTTATTTCACCTTCACAAGTCAAATGCTACTCTTCATTTGGTCCAGATAAATGACACTGTTATCTTAAAACTTAAGAGCAGAGACCTCCACAACCGAGTTAAATTTCCTTGATATGGATATGCTCTAATTTTCCGGTTTTGCCGTCATAGCTAATGGATGGGTCTAATCTTATATATGGATCCCACCTCGTCAAGCCACTTATCATTTATGGTAATGTTAGGGGCCATTTATCAAAAGTTTACCGCTTAGCACCCTTTTCACTTACCTTATAAGGTAACCTTCTAGGCTATTAAAATAGATTGTTGGTTAAGAGTCTTCTCTCTCCCTACCGAGTAAGATTCTCAATCCTTGTTATGTCTCTTGTTGGGTAAGATTTTTGTTTGAACCAATGTTATCCTGTAAGGTAAATGTCACTCAATTAATGTTTACACAGTAAGTGTTCGATAAACGGTCATTTTGGTCCACCATGGATCAAGATGGGACAACTGACAAACACGTAAAGAAAGGCATATATGCTCACTGACTTGTCAGCACAAAAAAACTTTACAGTTCTTTAAAGTCAGTTGCATTGCAGCGGGCATATGACTAGTATCCAAATAAACAACTTAACCCATACATCGGTTGATAGAAATTTTGAAAAACAACCCCTAAGTATCTTAAGTTCGACACTTTGAATTTATTTCGTTAATTAAATTAGAATCAAGTTTCGTGCTCATGATTCATTTCTTTTTTAAAAATCAAACAAATTATGATTCACGTGTATATTATTGTTCAAGACCAATTAAATAATAAAAAAACACTACAATAAAATTGGATTTATAGGACGTCACTCATAAATAAGTATGCTAAAAAACCAGTTTATAAGACATAAATTATAAGAGCAAAAAATAAAGTGTTATATCGAGAAAGACGTTGTAATAAGTTTATAGAAAACTTTTGGGCGTCGTAACAAATTTATTGAAACATTTTTAATATAAACTAGTTTATAGGACGCTTTTGAGAAACTGTCCTATAAACCTCTATCTTTTTATAGGACACTTGTGTTTATAAGTGTGTCCTAATGTCCTATAAAATATGTAATGCGGCGTTTTTTTATTAGAAATGTTATAATAAACTTCTTACGATACCCAAAAGTGTTTTATAAACTTATTACAACGCCTTTTAGATAAGACACTTTATTTTTTGGTTACAAAGTAGTCTATTAAAACACTTATTTATTGGTACTATCTTATAATCCCAATTTTGTTATAGTGAAAAAAAAAAAAAACTTTTGTTAAACATACTAGGCAAAAAATAGACTTGTAGAAATTAGGAAAATGAAATAAAACCACAATATTTACACCACGTAATTTTGTGTGTTGATGCATCCCACCAAGGTTGAACCAGTCAAGTATATCAATTGGTTGAAGTAGTCACCTATGAAATAAATAACTGATCATCCACTTTTCACTTCCCTTTCCCTTGGCTTTTTCTTCTTGTTTCTGTATGCAATTAAATAATAGGTCATGATCAAGTCAGGGTTATGCTCCAGTTGATTCTCACCTTTGATCTTATGGTAAAAACTGTTAGTTTTTGGTTTTTCAACAGAGCTCTCATTTTTCATGTCTACAGAATAATATACTGTAAAACTGATAAAAGTGAAACGTTTAGGTGTTGAACGTGTAATATTATTTTCTTTAAATAGCAGTACTTGGCAAACATCTACTCCATAATTCTTTCTCATCTTCTCTCATTCATCAATAACTATTTAAGATTGTTGGAACTTGCTTCTTTACTAGTATTTCATCACATTCTTGTATTTCCATTTAAAGGATCTTCGATGTTCCTCACCATTGCAGTAGTGCTATTTTCTTGTTTCAATCTTTCCTGTCTCCCTTCAATTGCAACTGCTCGACAAGTTCCACAGATAACAAACGAAGCATCTGCTCTTTTGAAATGGAAAGCCAACCTCGATAAACAAAGCCAGACAATTCTTTCGTCATGGGTTGGAAGCAAACCATGCCACGGTTGGATGGGAATTAGTTGCAGCAACGGTACAGAAACGGTTGTGACAAACATCACCCTTGATAAATCAAGCCTAAGAGGTACACTTGCTGACCTTGATATCTGGTCATTACCGAATTTGGAATATCTTTCCCTTGGAACTAACTCGTTCTTTGGATCCATTCCTTCCAACATTGGTAACCTGTCTAAACTTGAATTTCTTGGACTGTCCCATAATAACTTCACAGGAGAGATACCATCAGAGATAGGAATGCTTCCATCTTTGAGTAAAATTCATTTGCACGGTAATTATCTCAATGGTACTATCCCAAATACCATAGGTAATTTAACAAACTTAAATGAAGTTTGGTTATTTGGCAATCAACTTACAGGACCCATCCCACCAGAAATTGGGACACTAAATTCCCTCAAAATTGAACAACTTGACCTTTCTAGTAATCATCTTACTGGAGTCGTCCCTTCTTCGATAGGAAATTTAACCGGTCTCTATTACCTTTATCTCAATAATAATCAACTTTCTGGGTCCATTCCGTCAGAAATTGTTGGGGCTCGGGGTCTCATAGATCTCCAGATTGCCGATAATCAAATCAGTGGTACCATTCCGCTTTCTTTTAACAGTTTCGCTAGGCTAGGAAGATTGTCATTATTCATGAATCATCTTACGGGTTCAATTCCTGAAGATATGGATCTTACTAAGATGGAAGTCTTTGGGGTAAGTGACAACATGCTCTCTGGTTCTTTGCCACAACAAATATGTGCTTCTGGAATGCTCACACATTTTCTTGTTAGCAATAATTCATTCTCAGGCCCTGTACCAAAGAGCTTGAAAAATTGTAGCAGCCTAGTCCGAGTTCGGCTTGAAAGAAACCAACTGTCAGGAAACATATCTGAAGAATTTGGGGTATATCCAGAGTTGGATTATATCGATTTGAGCTATAATAAATTGTATGGAGAGGTGTCTAGTAACTGGGGGCTTTGTTCTAATTTAACTAGGTTAAAGATGTCCAACAACAATTTGTCAGGAAAAATACCTTTAGAGCTAGGGGGAGCCACACGACTAAATGTGCTGGATCTCTCATCAAATCACTTGGTTGGTAAAATCCCCAAGAGCTTTGGAAGATTAAGTTCAGTGGGAAACTTGATCTTGGACAACAATAAGCTCTCTGGCACCATTCCTTCAGAATTGGGAAATTTGTACAACCTAGAAATCCTTAACTTGGCAAAAAATTCTCTCACTGGCCTAATCAATGAAAATCTTGGAGAGTGCTTAAAGTTAAGGAGTTTGAATTTAAGCAGTAACAAATTAAAGGGGGTTATTCCGGTACAATTTTCCAAGTTAGACAAGTTAGAATCTCTTGACCTTAGTGCAAATAATTTGATTGGGAAGTTACCGCCACAGCTTGGGGGTCTAAAGAGCGTTCAAATGTTGAACCTCTCACATAATAACTTCACAGCCTCTATTCCTTCAAGTTTCACTGATATGGTAAGTTTAACCTCAGTTGATATATCATACAATCAGCTAGAGGGACCACTTCCAAACATGCGAGCATTCAAAGAGGCTCCTATGGAGGCACTCAAAGATAACAAGCGGTTATGTGGAAATAACACGGGTTTAGACTGTCCCATCCAAGGAAGAAATCAATCAAAAGAAAAGAAGGTTCAGAAGGTGATTCTAATTTTACTTCCTTCTCTGGGATGCATGTTGTTGTCAGTTGTGATTGTTGGCATGTTCTTTTATATCCCAAAAAAAAATCTAAACGATACCAATAGGCCACAATTGATAGAAGCCAACCCTTTTACAATCTGGAGCTATGATGGGAAAATGGTCTATGAGTGCGTCATTGAAGCCCTAGAGGACTTCGATTCGAAGCATATTATTGGAGTTGGCGGATATGGAACTGTTTACAAAGCAAAATTGTCAACGGAAGTTCTTGCTGTGAAGAAAATTCATGCACCAGAAGATGGCGAGATGCAAGATCTTAAGAGCTTTGAAAATGAGATCCGAGCATTGACAGAAATACGTCATCAAAACATCGTCAAGCTCTATGGATTTTGTTCACATCCGCGACACTTATTTTTGGTATATGAGTTCTTGGCGGGAGGGAGCTTAAGGAATATCTTGAATGTCATGGAACAGGCAGTTGCATTTGATTGGAATAAGAGGATGAAGGTTGTTAAAGGTATTGCAAATGCCTTATCCTATATGCACCATGATTGTTCACAACCAATTATCCACAGGGATTTGTCGAGCAACAATGTTTTATTGGATTCAGACTGGGTTGCTCATGTCTCTGATTTTGGCACTGCCAGACTATTAAAGCCAGACTCATCTAACTGGACTTCATTTGCTGGAACATTGGGATACATCGCTCCAGGTACTCCGAAATAAGCATGAGTAACTATAGCAAAACTTGCAACCTTGCAATACATTGTAATAATAAGTTTTTTTTGTTCCCAGAACTTGCATACACAATGGAAGTGAATGAGAAATGTGATGTTTACAGCTTTGGGGTTGTAACATTGGAAGTTATAATGGGAAAGCATCCTGGAGATTTGATCTCTTCATCGTCATATATAAACGCATCTCTAACAGAAGTTTTGGACCAACGTTTGTTGCCACCGGTAAAACCCATTGCTGAACAACTGAAATTACTTGTTGAGGTTGCATTTTCATGCCTAAATGAGAGTCCTCACTCTAGGCCATCAATGTGGGATGTTGCTCGTGGGTTGCCGTTAGAGAAAGGTGTTGCCAAAAGGATCGTCCCAAAAAGGATGGTCCCAACGTTCACCTGATCAACCTTGGAGAGGAATCTTTGCTTCATGTTTATATTAATAGTTCAAGATACGATTATGTTTATTCTCATTATGGGTTAAGCCTACATTATTAGTTGTTGTGTTATATTCTATATATTTATTTTATTTTTGTATTTGAAGTATATTTGCACTTGTTGTAAAGTAAACTTAATACCACAAGAAACTTTCATGAGATAAGATTGATGGAGATTTAAAGAACCACTGCAAGAAATTTACTCTTTTGTCGTCGCTAAAGCTCCAATTTTCGTCGCTATAGGTCTATTGCGACGACGGTCGTCGCTGGAGGCTTCGTCACTATTGGCCCGTTGTTGTAGCTCTCTATAGCGATGACAACTCGTCGCAGTAGGTAAAAAAATAAAATATTCTATTTATTACCTATTGCAACAACATGTCGTCGCAGTAGGTAATAAAATATTACATTTATTACCTATTGCAACAACTTGTCGTCGATAGGTATAAAATAAAAATAATTACCTATAAACCTACTGCAACGACATGTCATCGCTATAGGTTAAAAAAATATTATTTACATACCTATTGTGACGACAAGTCGTTGCTGTAGATAAATAACCAATTTTCATTTTCATTTTTCAATCCCAAACTAAATTATTTCAAACCCACTAAAACTGACAGCATGAACAACACAATCATTGTTCTGAATGGAGAAATTCTAAAGATTCATTTTCATCAAACAAAAATCAGTATGCATATACATACAGTCAAATGAACCGACAAAAACCAAATACAATATTGAATTTTAAAGTGCTAAGAAACTTCTTCCCCTACACTATAAGTATACCAAATCAAACAATTTATATTAAAAAAAGAGTATATAAACTATTTAATCCTAAAAGTTTGTATGACACCATCTTCACCTTTCATCTATTTCCTCGAGCTCTCAACAATGTAGTCTGCATACAGATTCATGGAGATTAGATCCAATCTCCTCAAACCCTGCTAAAGTTTCTTTAATAGCAAATAAAAACATGCAACAAATAAAGTAAAACTTCTATATCAAAGAGTTATAATGCAAAAAATGGCACATGAGATTTACATAGACCATACTCTGCCAGTTTCATCAAAAAATGGTTCAAATATTTAATTGTATGGATTGAATGAAAACACTACACCATTCACCTATTTATACTAGACTAGAACAATTGAAAATACCAAAATACCGGATGTGGCCTATGACTTCAAGAGTACCAATTAAATTTCCAAAAACAGTCGATTGAACTGCATAATAATGTGGTGATCATAGCTATTTCACATAATAACCATGAACTCGGTATAAATTCAAGAATTAACAAAGACAAGTGCATAATGGCAATGTTGTATGCAAAGGCGCATGAAAGAATATCATCAAAATTTGTTGGATGTTGACATTTTGTAACTAGATATGTGATGCAGCACATGAAAAAGAATCACAATGGGACTAGGATCTTCAGCATCTGTGTTGGTTTAGAACTCAATTATTATTAATATTTTTTTGATTTAATTGTTATCTCTATCTTTTAGGAAGGTTTCCTTATTTTTAGTAGTTTCCTTTTTCTTTATTCGATAGTATCTATATATATAGATGATAGGCTTTGTTTTTAGGCATGAGCCTTTTTTTGGAATATTAATTTGAAAGAAGTCTTCTTTCTTAAACTCTTGTTTCGGTTTTTTTCCCGGAATCAACGATACTAGAGTCGTTGGACCTGGTATTCATAAGGAATCAACAGGTTCATCTTGTTGCGGTTGCACCAGTTGGTATCAGAGCCTGACTCCTTTGTGACCGTACTCTACCTCCCACATTTCATTATGCCGCCTCGTCGTCGCCAACACCAACAACCCAACGATGACTGGGTCAAACTCCGTCAGACCCTTGCCGAGTGGCAGCAGAACATGCAAGAAGCTATTATCACTGCTCTTCGAACCAACAACCAACAGTTTGTCCATGTCGAGCAGCCTCACACAGATCCTTCCGAGAATTCCGACACGGAAACAGACGAAGAAAAAGGTAACCCCTTTGCCCAACCGCAACATCGTCGACGTCCGGAAGACAACCACCGGTGGGAATCGGGTTTCAAACTTGATATCCCAGAATTCCATGGAAGCCTCCAACCTGAAGAATTTCTAGATTAGGTCGGGGTTGTCGAAGAAGTTCTTGACTTCAAAGAAGTCCCTCATAATAAGCGAGTATCCCTGGTCGCTACCCGTTTTCGGGGACATACGGTAGCATGGTGGCAACAACTCAAGACTTCACGTGCGCGGACGGGGAAAGAGAAGATTGCATCATGGGTGAAATTAAAAAAGCATATGAAGCGGGATTTCCTCCCGTATAATTACGTACGAACCATGTATCAACGTCTTCAAAATTTACGACAAGGAAATCGAACGGTCGATGAGTATGCCACGGAGTTCTTCCTGTTGCTTACAAGGAATGATATTAATGAAACCCAAGATCAATCAGTATCCCGTTTTATCGGAGGTCTTCGCCCACAATTTCAACATATCTTAAATTTATTTGACCCTGCATCCGTCTCTGAAGCCCATCAGAGAGCGTTATTAATTGAGCAACAACACCGATCCGGTGCCTCTCCATGGAGTTCGACAACCGCTGCAACAAATCGCAACACCCCACCGATGCCTACACCCCCTCGGCAAATCGTCAGTAATAACCCAACAGGAGTAGTTCGTCCTACTCGTCCTAACACACTTCGTTGCTTCTCTTGTGGAGAAACGGGTCATCGACAAACGGCTTGCCCCCGCACAGGTAAGCGCGGGTTACTAGTTGAAGGAAGGGACACAGAAGATCCTCAATTTGATGATGAACAAGACGAACAATTCATAGAAAACGATGCGGCCATCGATGAAGTTATTGAAGAACAAGTAGCAGGGGATTCCGGACCATTACTTGTACTCGACGAAGCTGCTTCGCTCCTAAGGCAACCCAAGATTCGTGGTTACGAACGAACCTTTTTCAGTCGACATGCACAGTTAATGGAAAGGTATGTCACTTTATTATTGATTCCGGAAGTTGTGAAAATGTCATCTCGGAGGAAGCTGTGCACAAGTTGGCATTAAAAACAGAAAGACATCCAACCCCTTATAAACTCTCATGGTTGAAATACGATTCGGAGGTTCACGTCTCTCATCGGGTTCTTGTCTCTCTCTCAATCGGAAGTACATATAAGGATGATATATATATGGTTCCCATGGATGCTTGTCATATTCTTTTAGGACGACCATGGCAATACGACCGACATGTTGTCCATGATGGGAAAACGAACACTTATAGCTTCCACTTTGAGAACCGAAAAATTACGCTTCATCTATCAAAAGATCTACCAAGACCTCTACAACTACCATCGAACAATATCCAACAAGAAAAACTACCCGAGAAAGCATTAAAATATGACGCAACTCCTAAGCGGGTTCTTTTCCTTACTCGCTCGAAATTTGAAGCGGCTATGCAAGAGACCGATGTCGTATATGCACTCATTGCAACCCTGGACACATCTTCTCTTCACCGTAATATATCGCCAGAAATCAGGACGTTAGTCCAAGAATTTTCAGATGTCTTCCCGAAAGAACTCCCTAACGGACTGCCACCGCTACGGTACATCCAACATCGAATTGATCTTGTCCCGGGAACCACACTTCCTAACAAACCCCACTATCGAATGAGTCCAAGTGAACACGAAGAGCTCCGTCGTCAAGTTGAAGAGTTAGTAGCGAAAGGCTATCTTCGAGAAAGTCTCAGCCCTTGCGCTGTTCCGGCACTTTTAATTCCAAAAAAAGATGGAACATGGCGCATGTGTGTGGACAGCCGTGCTATTAATAAGATAACGGTAAGATATCGTTTTCCAATTCCTCGCCTCGATGACCTTCTTGACCAAATAAGTGGAGCCACTATTTTCTCCAAGCTAGATCTCAAAAGTGGCTACCATCAAATCCGGATCCGTCCGGGAGATGAATGGAAGACGGCGTTCAAAACACGTGAACGCTTGTTCGAATGGCTTGTAATGCCTTTTGGACTTTCTAACGCCCCAAGCAACTTTATGAGAGTAATGAACCAAGCACTTCGCCCGTCTATCGGTAAGTTTGTTGTTGTCTATTTTGACGACATCCTCATTTTCAGTACTACAATGGAAGACCATCTTCGACACCTTCGGGAAGTCCTCTCAGTATTGCGACGAGACAAGTTTTATGCTGCTGGAAAAAAATGTGATTTTGGCTCTGACCAAGTGCTTTTTCTCGGTTATGTTGTCTCAAAGGAAGGATTGGCAGTGGATCAAAATAAAGTAGAATCTGTGAAGTCATGGCCAATCCCACGCACCATCACAGACATTCGGAGCTTTCGTGGGCTAGCCTCTTTCTACCGACGATTTATTCCCCACTTTAGTAGCATTGTAACACCAATTACAGATTGTATTCGGGGAGGAAAGTTCACATGGACTGAGGAAGCTACCAAGGCTTTTGAGCTAATTAAACATAAGCTTACCACAGCTCCTGTATTAGTATTACCAGATTTTTCTCTTAACTTCGAACTACATAGTGATGCCTCGAAAGTAGGCATCGGTGCCGTTCTTAGTCAACAAGGACGTCCAGTGGCCTATTATAGTGAGAAACTATCCGGTTCACGTGCTCGTTACAGCACTTATGATGTGGAATTTTATGCAATTGTTCAAGCAATTCGACATTGGCGTCACTATCTTTTTCACAAAGAATTCATTCTATATACAGATCATGACGCGTTAAAACACCTCGGAAGCCAAGACAAGATTTCGACTCGACATGCCTCATGGATAGCATACCTACAACAATTCACATTTGTCATCAAACACCAATCAGGAACCCTCACTCGAGTAGCAGATGCTTTGAGTCGTCGCCATGCATTCCTTGGAACAATGCATGTTTCAGTTCCAGGCTTCTCTACTTTTTCAAAATTATATCCCTCTAATAAGTTCTTCTCTCAGATTCTAGAAGATGTTCGTCGTGGGGAACGTTCCGAATACATGTTGCATGATGGTTTCATTTTTCTTGGTAACCGTCTGTGTGTACCATATTGTAGCTTGCGTCTGCAAATTATAAAGGAATTACACGGAGAAGGACATGTTGGGCGCGATCGAACGCTTCATCTAGTTTCAATCTCTTATTTTTGGCCAACACTACGACGTGATGTGGAACGCTACGTAGAACGTTGTCGAGTGTGCCAAACCGCCAAAGGTCACACATCCAACGCAGGTCTCTATCTACCTTTACCCGTTCCGACACAACCGTGGACTGATATTAGTATGGATTTCGTACTTGGTCTTCCTCGAACTCAAAAAGGTAATGACTCTATATTCGTAGTGGTTGATCGTTTTTCAAAAATGGCTCACTTTATCCCATGCAAGAAAACCACCGATGCCATCCAAGTAGCTCAATTGTTCTTCAAAGAGATCTATCGTCTTCACGGCCTTCCTACCTCCATTGTTTCTGATCGGGACTCTCGCTTTTTGAGTCACTTCTGGAGATCCATATGGAAGTTGGTCAACACTAGCTTAAATATGAGTTCGGCTTATCATCCACAAACGGATGGACAAACCGAAGTCACCAATCGTGCTTTGGGAGATTTACTTCGAAGTCTCGTGGGAGATCATATAAAGTCTTGGGATATGAAGTTAAGCCAAGCCGAGTTTGCTCATAATCATGCAAAAAACTGCAGCACTGGTTTTAGTCCATTTCAAGTAGTCTATGGTTGTGTGCCCCGTTGTCCTCTCGACCTCACCCCACTTCCAGATCACACAAGAATTCATGGAAAGGCGACCGATTTTGTTGATGAACTACAACGAATTCACCAAATTACACGTGACCATCTCATTGTTTCCACCAAGAAGTACAAGATGGCTGCTGATCGTCATCGACGTCTTGTTGAATTTAACGAAGGGGATCTAGTTTGGGTTGTTTTGACTAAAGATCGCTTCCCGCATGCCGAGTACAACAAGTTAAAGCCCCGAAAAATTGGCCCATTGAAAGTAGTCGAGAAAATCAATCCAAACGCCTATCGTGTACGTCTCCCTGCTGATATCAAAACATCAGGCGTCTTCAATGTCAAACATTTGTTTCCTTTTGCCGGAGAGGGGGATGACTCCAATTCGAGGACGAATTTTTTTCAGGCTGGAGGGACTGATGCAGCACATGAAAAAGAATCACAATGGGACTAGGATCTCAAGCATCTGTGTTGGTTTAGAACTCGATTATTATTAGTATTTTTTTGATTTAACTGTTATCTCTATCTTTTAGGAAGGTTTCCTTATTTTTAGTAGTTTCCTTTTTCTTTATTCGATAGTATCTATATATATAGATGATAGGCTTTGTTTTTAGGCATGAGCCTTTTTTTGGAATATTAATTTGAAAGAAGTCTTCTTTCTTAAACTCTTGTTTCGGTATTTTTCTCGGAATCAACGATACTAGAGTCGTTGGACCCGGTATTCATAAGGAATCAACAGATTCATCTTGTTGCGGTTGCACCAATATGCATTTGCATTCAAAATTCAGATCTATTACTAATCATATGCACCATCTGTCATAAAAGGTCAATCAATCAATTAGAAAATGAGAGCATTATGTCCATGATCTTCACACAAATTATGACAAAGGAACTCACATTCATGGTGTTCTTTGGACATTGATAACTCAAGCCGACAAACAGCAGAAAAAACTGCAAATGTGAAGAACACACTATGTTAATGATGCCAAAATTAAACAAGAATTTGGAAAGAAATTTCGGAAAAGATTATATTTTTACCAGATATGGCTGGAGTAAGGAGTCCATCTCCAATGACCATACAAAGTGCCAAGAAGAACCACGATCAGTAAAGCTGTAGGCAAATGTTTATGCTTTTCAAGCAACATTTTCACTTTTGAGTTGTTTTCCTTCTTTGGAGGTTGCTTGAGTTTATAAGTAGATAGTGATTCATCATATGCTTGCCGGTTTGGTACAAGGCTAACTTTGGCATGCCGGCAAATTGAAGAATAAAGGGCAAAAGTTCCACCTATAGATTGATGAAAACATTAGATACAAGACGACCAATATACTTGCAAGAACACAAAAAAAGACAAAAAGAAGTCCATTAATAACACATGTTTTCTTTTGCTATTTCTGCCAACCCTTTATTGTTTGGCAATGCCTTTGTTTTCTGTCACAGCCACCACGACCCCCACAACCATGCTACTACTCTCGCCATCACCCCACCCACCCCTAACCCACACTCACCCACCACCACCCCCATAAGGATGTAATCAATGAATGGAGCTGCAAGGCTTATGAAAGAGAACCTGAGTTACTGGAGCATTGTCTTCAATGAATGGAGCTACAAGGCTTATGAAAGAAGCTTCACCAACATCAACTAACCTGAAATACCAAATATTTGAGAGAAGTAAGGAGACATCAATAGCTACAAAGTTAAGTCACTTGGTATGAAGGTTATAGTGTTTGAAGTAGCCTACTCACATTCGGCAGATTGTGATTGACCAAAAATCAACTGAAACCCCACAACCAGCTGCGGCAAGAGTCCAGAATGATAATCCAACTCCAATAAGTCTAAAAGGATTGATGATGTTCATATAGAAAAAGATCAAAAGAATACTTAATCAGTACAAGTCAAAGCTTCATTGATAAACAACTAGAAATTATACACAAAAAGACTAGATAAGAACTCAAAAGACCATTATATCAAAACAGAAGTAGACATACAAGTACCAAAGGCCAGTCAACTAGCACATATTAGCAGACAAAGTACCAGTTAATAAAATTGCTTCTCAAGCCACTATAAACACAAGTCCAACATATTAAGACTATACTATATGAAAAATGATATAAAAAGATATAATATGTATTATCTGCAATGGGGTTGCTAGAACTTACAGATACTACAATACTTCATTCCAGTATATCAATCTCGGGATCACACCATCAGCTGATTTTGAGCCAAATCACTAAACATATAATATTCAGAATGCAAATATAGATGTTTGCAAAATTTCAAACTTGTTAACAAAAAGATGACATTTTATGGGAAAAGAATAAGAGACTATGCAACTTACTGTGTCTTAAGGTTAGGAATTTGAGTTAATGTTGTGGGGATGGGAACTGTGATTTGGTTGTTCTTCAGGTTCCTGTTATCGTAACAAAAAAAAAGAACTCTTTAGTAAACAAGAGATGAGTTTAAGTGTAACAAAATCTTCTTGGAACCTTTCCTACAGAAGCCAAAAGAAATGTTCATATTCAGTTTGAATCCTAACCAAACAATTGAAAAGTTTGTGTGAACACTCAAAAACCAATTCATTGTGGGTTAGAAACTTAGAATGCCCACAAAGCAACTTTGAAAGCTGGAATTACAACTATATATATGCAATGCATAAACATTCAAACAGAATTTTATTTCTACTTCATTTTGTCTCCAAATGATTGGCATCTACAAAAAAATATTCATTTTTCGGGTATAAAATACCTTTCAAGAAACACAAAAATTCAATCACTTTATCACCTAAAGCTTCCCAATTCCTACTAATGTACTCTTGTACGCCAGAAGTGAATAACCCAAGCCCACACAGATATTTCTCAGAACGGTATAATCAGCCAAGTCACACTGCAAATGTGATAGCATCATGTTCATATATAGTATCAGAAAACTAAAGTGAAGTAGGCATTCCCTCACAATCCTGTCATTTTATATAGCTATATATAAGCTAAATGTATATATACCTGCCAAGTGAAATAGGCAACTTCATGCTTAAATGGTCAAAAATTGCATTAGCTATTCCAAGATTGCCTTCACTATTTAATAAAATAATGGGGTTCACTTTATGTGGCATTGTTGATGATCCAATTTCACCAGCCTTAATTACCTGCACAACTATTTACAATGTCAAGATCCAATAGTTATTGTTAAGGAGTAGTTAAAATTATAACAAATAAGTACATTGAAACATGCACCTGCTTGAAGTAGCCTACAGAGATTTAGGCCCACATGTCTTTATCAAAATCAAGATGGTATTAAAGCGGTTGAATGAATGGAAAAGTTTAGCCATGTAGTCATGAGGTTCAATCTGTTGCATCAAAGATATAGTTCTAGAGGCAAATATTACATCAACCACTTCAGATATTTGTTTTAATTTACAAGAGTTCATATATAACCAAAATTCATCAGACAACTAAAATATGCAAAAACAGAATAGGAAGAAAAAAACATATCTAAAGTACGTAGCGAGATGCATAAAAAACATGCATGGGTCACGTGTGGATTAAAGCTTAAATGATCTTTTAAGAATTAATATTTTGAAAATATTTCAAAAAAAAACCAACAGTTAATTTGTTGAAAACATTTTAATATAAAATAAAAATAAAGAATAAAAGATAAATATAAAGATGAAGATGGGTTCTCATTAAACTTAGTTTCTCAACATTCAATGAGAAATGGTTATGGTCGTTAAAACCTAAAAACAATTGCCAAAAACATACAATTGGTTCTATCAGGAAAAAACATATGAAAAATATAGAAGACATTACTTTAAGAAAAACTCTAAAATCCCAATAAAAGAAGAAAAAAATGCACACTCAGGATTAGTTGTCTCGCAGTAAACATGAAAAAATATATAACCATTAAAAAAGACATTTTGAAGTTTGATGAGGCTATATCAAAGATTGCAATACTTTCAAAATTTCGTCACTGAGAATCGTCATTGTTAGCACAATTCTAGAAGAACTACGAAAACAATCTCCCGATCCTATCATTGAAAAAAAAAGAACTTAAGAAACAATATTGGAGACCGGAGTAAACAAAAAAACTTTAACATCTCAATAAAAGTCAAAAGGAATGCATATCCATATTAGTTTTCTCAACATATACTTAAAAAAGGATAACCATTAAAAACGACATATTGAAGTTTGTTGAGGCTACATCATAGTTTGCAGTACTTTCAAAATTTCATCATCAGACCATTGTTGCCATAAGGTTCTATCATTGAACCATTGTTGCCATCAAACCTCTAAAAACATTGTCGAAAAGACTTAAGAAATTATCGAAAAGAAAAACAAAAAAGAAAAAATACTCTAAAATCTCAACAAAAATCAAAAGGAATGCATACCTTGATTAGTCTTCATGCAATACACTTGAAAATGAATTTGTTGAACAATAACGTGTTTATGAAATGAAAATCAAATCAAATCAAGTGATGGAGATGGAGATAGAGATAAAGATATTTAACAATGAACAATTGATGAGAAAGAAAATGAAACGGTTGGAACATGAAGAGCTAGGGGAAACAAAAAGACGATGTTAAATGCAAACATAAATAAATATCAATGTTTATAAAATTAGAATGAGAAATTAGGGGAAAAGGGTTAAAAAGAGGATGAATGACAAAAAAAATAAATGAGTTTTTAGCTTGTAGGAGAGGCCACGTCATTCATATATTTTACTTTTTTATTTTTCATTTTACACCTCTATTATATGAAAATAAATAATCGTATATGAACCAGATTACATTAAAAATTATGTTTCATTTTTTACAAATTATACAGTTATAATCGTCTTGTCAATACTTTCAAAATAAGTCTAATATTGAATATTTTTGTGCTTAATCAAATTATCAAATAAAATAAATACGTATCGAATTATTTTTAAAACCTACATTTTATACATTATAGTTATTTAATTAACTTTTATATCTTTTTTTTCATTTTATATTTTATACACCCTTATCGTATTAAAATACATAATCGTATATTAACTAAAATATATCAAAAAAAATTATGTTTTCACAAATAATACTATTATGATCATCTCGTCAATACCTTCGAAATGAGATTAATATTAAATATCTTTAGATTTAATAATATGATAAAATTGGTTTTTCAGTGAGTTTGAATTAATATTTAATTTTGGGTTCTTTTTAAGTTTTAAAATAACATTGGCTTTATAAATGAAATTGTATTTAAATTATAAATTTTTAGAGCTTATAATAAACATAAATTTAATACCCTCAATTACAAAAAAGTTTGACATCCCGACGTATTGCGCGGGTACCAAGAGTGGAATTATAAAGAGTGTTAAACGGTTATGGTTTATATTTTTAAGAGGTACCACTCATTATTGTAATAACCCGAAAAATGTAACTACTGAATTGGGTTTAATTCTAATTTGTTGGGTTTAGATTTGATTTTCTTTTGGGCTAGGGCTTGACCTTGAAAGGGCCCATAGTATATAAAGGATTATTTTTAGGGTTTTCCTTATTTCTCTCATTTGGTGCAATCAATTCAAGGTGTATGTGTGTGTTTTGAGAAGGCGACGCGGAGAAAAGAAGAGAGGAAACAATTTGTGCATTCTTGAGGAAATCAATTCAGGTATTGTTTCTTCTTCATTCAATCTTGCTGTTTTAGGGTTGAGTAATTAGTTCAAGGGTTCCAAAACCCTAGACTCAATAAGAGTATATCTCTTATAATAGATTGGGTTCCATGGTTTATTGGTTTGTATGGGTATTAGAGAATCATTTTTTGCTGAACCCTTGTTCATCTAATCATCCCATGGGATTTCCTCATAGAAAACCTCCATTTTTGCTCAATCTCAAAGTCTAGATGATTGAATATTTGGGTAAATCATGTTAATATGATTTCTTATGGTTAGACATTGGTATTATAGACGTTTTGGGGACCAATGGAATCAATATTTTGGGCATTGTTGTTGTTTGAAGCTGTTTTGGGTTTGCTGTTCGAACCAGCAGGACAGAAAGTCCCGCGGGTTGAAGCCGCGACGAAAGTCGTGTAACTCACTAGTTCAATGTGAGTTTGGTCATTTGGTTTTCGGCTTCGAGCTAGAGTTTGGACCTATGGTTTAGAGGTTTATCTTAAGTCTCTAATAGAAGACTTTTGGGGTTATTCGTTGGGGTTAGCACCCATTTCTTGTTGTCGATTTTAGGCTTTCGGTTTGGAAGTTGAGACCGTACAAGCTTCAGACGGTTGTTTCCAATTCAGGTGAGTTCCCTATCACTTAAAATGCAATGTGGAAGTGTTTCAAATGATTATTTGTTGATTATGACTTTCTTTAAATGTTTCTTTATATGTAAATTTGCCATGATCACTTTTATAAGTTTTGGGGTCGGTATGCGCATTACCTGTTTTAATTCCTATATCTAGGTAGGATAAATCCTATATATAGGGGGCCATATACAAAATCCTATGTCTAGGTGGGATAAATCCTACATATAGGTGCACTTCTAATTATAGGTGGGATAAATCCTATAATTGAGTATGGTCTTCAATTGCCATGTTATTAAAATGTTAATGTTCTCTTTAAGGGGATGAGATTAATTATTCGTAAACTATTGCATGGTTTTAACTGATTTTGAACTGTGTAACTATTTACTGTTTTTACCGGGAATTCTCTAGAACTTATGGTCTAACCCACGTTTTCAAAATAATTTTTTTTTTCAGACAGATATTGTCGTGGAAATGGGAACTCAAGGAAAGAGCAAGGTGTGAGCTCGAAAGGAAGTGAGATAGACTTAGCCTCCTTGTCTTAGTAGGAAAGATTCTCAGACGTGGTTGTAATTTCTTATATTCCGCTGTGTACCTTAGTGATAAGTTTTAGTTGTGACTCATTATTGAGAGTTGTATTTAGTCGTTTTGACTGTGATTTATATAAGTTTGGAAATTTGAGATTTTGGGCTGTTACAAATTATACTAAATGTACAACATTTAAAGTTATACTAACTCCACCAAACTTCCACAATCTCATTTAATAATTAAAATTAAATCACTTTTATTTTTTGAATTACAATTTTTATCTTTATAATTGCCTGTATAATTTCATTAATATCCCTTAATTTTTTATTTTACACATTTATCATATTAACATAAATAATCATATATGAACAAAATTACATTGAAAAATACGTTTCTATTTTCACAAATTATATCATTATAATAGCATTTTCAAAACTTTTGAAATGAATCCGATGTTGAATACTTTTACACTTAATCATATTATCAAATAGCATAATTACGTAACAATTATTTTTAAAACCTACACTTTATAGATTATAGTTGTTTGATTTACTTTATAGTCCTTCGTTTTTCATTTCATTTTTCATTTGTAGCACTCTTTTCATATTAATATACTTAATCGTATATTAAAGAAGCAACATTTTTTTATAAACTATACGGCTATAGTCATGTCTTCAATACATTCAAAACGAACCCAATATCAATTTTGATTTAATAATATTATTAAAAAATGATAAGTATGTACCCAGTATTTTTAAAACTTAATTTTAACAACTTAGTTTTTATTTTTAGTTTTCCATTTTACACCATTATCTATTTATATCTATATTTATACTATATTATAGAGTGTCTTAAACAATTATTGTTTAGATTTTTAAGAGTTACAAATGTTGATACATTATCTACAAATTTTTGAAGCTTTAGAACTTCCACAATTTAACATGCTAATTAAAATAAAAGTTTGTAACTTTTTTTAAATTATAAGTTATACCCTTATGATTTATTATTTAATTTACTGTATAGCCCTTCTTTTTTCGTTTTCATTAAACAGATTTTCATATTAACGTAAGTAATCGTACATTAACTAAAATATATTAAATAAAAATGTTTTCTTTTTTATAACAAATACGGTTATAATCGTCTTTTCAGTATCTTCAAAATGAGTCCAATATCGATTGTTTTAGACTTTGAATTGGAAAGAAATCAATCCCATAATGAATTAACTAATGAGTTTAAATAATTTCCTGTATGTGATATACCAGTATTGAAAATTTAACTTACAACCATTTGACAATGGAGTTTGAGAATAAACTTCAAAGCAAGTTCTATTTATGAACCATTTAAATTGTCATTTTGTTGTATGTTGAGAGAACTATTTTCATGCACATCTTACAAGATGAAAACTTTAACATCCGCTTGGCTTGTAAGATTGGATGAATTTAGAAATCCTACGAGGATAGTTGATATTTTGCATGATTTCACATGATTTGTTTATGATAATGTTTTAAAATATGCTAAATTTACTTGTTACGTTCTTCTCACAGCCAGGCCTATTACTTCGAATTGGCTTTGCTGTGGCTGCATTATCCAACTTCTCCCCAGCCGGTGACGAGCTAGCTCTCGCAATTAAAGGGCCTCTTCTTCCACTGCGCCCTTGTCTCCGCACATCCTCGCCATTTGATTCATTTATAACAGTCTTGATCTTCACTCCAAGTGCTAAAGGCCCCACATTTTGACCATCATTTCCATCAGTCTGCTTTCACCACCCCCAGATTCTTCACTTTCAGACCGATGTGGAAATTGACCATGCTTTAGTTTAGCTTTTTGTAGTTGGGGATCACTGGTAGTACCATATTTGGATATAAGGGAACCATTGATCCCATCAGAGGCCAATTTAACACTCACATCAGAGTGTGAACAACTGTCAGATGATAAATGTTTTTCTTCTTTGTTTTGTGACAGAAGACACCAGATTGCTCTCCTTGTTCGAGACATTTTTTGTTGTCTCTGACCGACCCACTAAGCCATAGAGGGAGAATAATATGAAGCTGAGGGCATAGCACGCTTACGATTTCAAGCTCCACCGTTTGAAGGGATTTTGCTTCCACCTGTCACATTCTCCCACGTTTCCGATACACGAGGGGTACTTGGGCCTGCGCTAGCTGCCACAATAGCACCATTACGTGGATTCCTTGAAGCCTTTCCTTTTGTCACTGGACTTCCACATGCGGTATAATTGTCATCACAGGTATTTAACATGAGAAAACAAATTGATTTCACCAAAAAGGTAGAAAGATATAAGCATCATAGTGGATAAGTAGACAACAAAAGAAATGCATAATTATATATAGACATACTTATTGATCCCTTTTGTGAGAATTCTTTCCTTATTTGATCCAGCAGTAAGATCTCTAAGTAGACAGGACCCATTTGAAAAGTTGAATGTAGTAATTCAACCTTATTGTATTACCTAAAAGATATTTTGCCTTATTAATGACTGCAACATCCTCACTCATAGGAGAAGCTCTACTCTAGCCATGTGAAGCATGTTGGCAGCTATCTGATATATTACAAGATAAAGGTTAATCCACATTCCGAGCATACAACTGATGCACAAAGAAAAATAGATATTTATATATTGAATTTATGAATGTTACAAGTCAAGGTCGTCATGTTTAACACAAAAGCAACATGTGAGTATTTTGAAATATAAAATGCACAATAAGAAGCAATATAGAATGAATCAAGTGAGCAAAACATCTAGTGTTAAAAACTTTGGTTCCGATGAAATTGGAATGGTCAATTCCATTGACCAAATTCCTTAGGATAGTTTGGTTGGCAACATGGCTAGAATTCAGTTGAAATTGGAATTCAAACTTCTATCTACACAATTTTAAAAAAAAAAAACTTCTACCACCGCATTGATTAAACCTTGTAAAACTACATATACTTCCAAACCACCATCCATTTATGATCAAGAAAACCAATAGTTTGCATAGGGCCTAAAGAGTTGAAAACAACATCCAACATCAAAAAATTGGGAAAAATCATATTGGTTAGAACCAAAAGCAGCATCCATCCACACTTCAAATGTTGAAAACCAAGGCAGTGGAAGAGTCTTCAAACTAGAAATAAAACCACCAAATTAAGATCACCACATAATTGAAATCATTCTTGTAGCTCCAAATAAAAAGAACAACAGACTGTTACAACAAATCTGAAACTTGCCATTTGTTACAACCTGTAATCCAAACTTGAATCCTTTGATTATAGAAACAGTAATAGCAAAATCACTAATTCGAATAAGATCTAGCATAAAGCACGAAGACCAAATTAGATTTAAGTTGATGTCCAAAATAAAAGATAAAAACCATGCCGACAACTTTGAATTATCTACAAAATCCATTCTCAAGAAATCGGTTCAGAAACTCCAAATAAATTATTCAGAAATTCACAGGGGAGCAAAATCCACGAACCCCATCCTCAAGAAATTATTCAGAGGCCGTAAAACCCATTTAGAAAACTAATAATTACCTATATGGATGCCTCAATTCCGGTATAGGAGCGACTGAAAATAAAACGGAAACTTGAAGAGCGGGATATATTGATTTAAGTAGAGAAGCAAAAGGATCGATATGGGAAATAACTAAAAGGAACATCACCTTCTCAAAAACTCCTCAGGTTGTCTTCAATTATACCATTGATGAAAAGACAGATCCAAAACCCAACCGAAATTTTGTGTTGAGGACATTCTCGATTCTGATTCCTTGTTCGATAAAGAAACTTCTAAGGTTTCAAACTGCACCAAACCTCTAGTTCCTTCTAGATGAGGAGATTTCGCCGATGGATTTGATTGTGTTCGATCAGATCAGTGAGGGAGAGAATGCACCGACTGGAAATGGAGGGTGTGGGATTGTTGTGCTGAATATCATCGCATCGCAGGGTGTAGGAATAGAGACGCGGCTTTGAAGGAACGTGGAGGAGGGGGTGGCGGTTAAATCCAGATTTTTGGGGACGTAGGTTGAGATTGCATCATTTAGTTGTACATTAAGCATAATTGATAGTACGTCTTAGTAAACATAACTGAATAACAGCTTTTATAATACTAGAAGGGTACTCGCGTAATACAGCGAAATACATCTCAGTTTTAAGTTTCATTTCAAATTTTGTCTATTTTTTAATGGTTTTATGTGATTTTAAGAAAGCGATTTTAATATTTCATTTAAAAGTTTTTTTTTTATGTAATTTCTCTAATTCAAAATTTTTATCATTAATTAAATTTAGGTTTAATAACGAATATGACTTTTTATATATATGATAATTAAGTATTCTGCTAGAACTCAATGATTATTTTAATTATATTTTGGATTTTTTATATTTAAAATTAAATGTTTATCTTGTATTTGATCATATTTATCTGTAGTTAGTTACACGGATTCAGAAATGAAGTTTTAATAAGTTGTACTTACGCATAATTTATTTGTAATTTTGAAAATTAAGTAATTAGCATTAAATAGTAGTACATAAGGCTTAAAAAATTGTTTTTAAGAGTTTTTGGCTAAATGCTTTATAATATAGTATAGATAGTAAAGATAAAGATATACAACTTAACCTATACATCGTTTAATAAAAAATTTAAAAAACAACCCTAAGTATTTTAAGTTCACTTAATTTATTTGGTTAATTAAATTAGAATTGATTTCCGTGATCATGATTGAACCTAAAATCATAAGTAGTTAAGAACTTATTTTTTTAAAATCAAACAACTTATGATTTACATGTATGTTATTGTTCAAGACAAATTATATAATAAAACAAACTACAACAAAATTGGGTTTATAGGACGCCGCTCATAAATAAACGTCCTAAAAAACCACTTTATAGAACATAAACTATAGGACCACACAATAAAGTGTCCTATCTAATGACGTTTTAATAAGTTTATAGGACGCTAATTATGGACGTCGTAACAAGTTTATTAGGACACTTTGAATAAAAAGTATCGCATTACTTAGTTTATAGGATGTTTTTGATATAGTGCGCTATAAACCTATCTTTTTTTAGGACACTTGTGTTTATAGGTGTGTCCTATAAAATAGCTAATCCGACATTTTTTATTAGAAAATGCCCTAATAAACTTGTTACGATGTCCAAAAACATCATATAAATTTATTATATACAATGCCTTTAAATAAAACACTTTATTTTTTAGTCCTATAATTTATGTCTTATAAAGTAATCTATTATGACACTTATTTATTAGCGGTGTACTAGCTATAAACCAAATTTTATTCTAATCTATACTAGGCAAAAATAGGACTTGTAGAAATTACAAAAATGAAAATAACATGTCCGCTTTTGATCACACCCTAATAATTACAAAAATAGGACTTGTAGAAATTACAAAAATAATTGGTTGAACTAGTCAATTATGAATAATAGATCCACTATTCACTTCCCTTTTCTTTTGCTCTGTCTTTCTGTTTCTGATTTGCCACATCGGAATCATTGCATTATATGAGCCAAGTAGGCAATTAAATAATACGTCATTATAACTCAAGAGCTATACTCCCGTTGATTCTCAGCATTACTCTCAGGGGGCGTTTGGTTCGTAGAATGGAATTGAATGGAATGGAATCTGTCAAAGGAATTTGACTTTGAAGGAATTGGAATTGAAATGTTGTCAGGTTTGACCAGCTGTTTGGTTGGCAGAATTGGAATAGAATCTGTTGAAAGAATTGGAATCTGTCTGTTTGGTTCACAGAATGTAGCTTTGGAATTGGAATGAAATTCCAGTAAATGACTAAAATACCCTTTTTATTAAGTTTAATTTTTTAAACTAAAATTAGTTTAATAAAATAGTTATTAATTACTTCAATTTTTTTAACACTAAAAATAATTTGAGCTTTTTTACAGCTAAAAACTGCATAAAACAGCCAAAAACTACAGAAACTGCTAAAACAACAAAAATCATATTTTTTTACAGCAAAAATAGCTAAAAACTGCAGAAAAAAGCAACAAAAACAGCAAGAGAACATCTGTTAGGGCAAGACATATTTTAGTTGTTGCAGAAGACGATGGAGAACCTAACTGCTAGGGGTGAGGAAAAACAGAACCGAAACTAAAAAAAAACCGAGAAACCGAAAAGCCGAAAACTAAAAAACCCCCCGAAATACAGAACCGAAATCAAAAACCCGAAAATTGAAAAAAAAACCTCGAAAAAACTGAACCGAACCGAAATCAAAAAACCGAAAACTGAAAAAACCCCGAAAAAGTCGAACCGAAAATCCAAGTGAATGGGTGTCGGCTTCAATTTTAAGAGATTAAGGTTTAGTTATTATTTTAGGATGAGGGTATTTTAGGTATTAGGAATATATCAAATTCAATTCCATAGAAATCCCATGGATAACCCAAGGAATCTCAAATGCCTCTTTTTTGGAATTCTTTGGAATTTAACAAATTCCAATTCTTGAAAATTGTGAACCAAACAAAGGAATTGGAATCTGGTCAATGGAATCAGATTCCAATTCCACCAGATTCCATTCCATTCCGGCGAACCAAACGCCCCCTCATTGTAAAAAGCTGTTAGTTTCCGGTTTTTCCATTGAAAGTATTCATGTATCTTATGTAATCTGAAGTTTAGAGACGAAAATGTATTGATTTTATTTTATATTAATGGTGTATACAGAAAGGTCTATTTATACACCAGATCAGAAACTAATTATGTGATAAGGATGCTAACAACTACTAAGATAAGCAGTGAAGTCAGTCTTGCGATCTGATCATAAACAAGATGTTATTATGCTGATGTGGCAGCTAAGGATATACTCTAACATCCCCCTTCAAGATGAGCGGTGGAGCAAACCCGAAGCTTGGGTGATAGTTGCTGAAAACGAAGAGCAGCTAGTCCTTTTGTTAGGAGATCTACAGGCTGAAGAGCTATCGAAATGTATCGAATGTGAAGCTTCTGAGCAAGTACCATATCACGAATAAAATGTAAGTCGATCTCAAGATGTTTCGTCCGTTGATGAAAGACGGGGTTTGTTGCAAGGTAAGTTGCCCCAATATTGTCACACCATAACATAGGAGGGCAGTCAGATTGGATGTGGAGTTCATGAAGAAGGGATTGTAACAAGCGAATTTCAGCAGCAGTGTGAGCAAGGGCTCGATATTCAGCCTCGGTACTCGATCTGGCAACAGTGTGTTGTTTCCGAGAGCTCTAACTGATTAGGTTGTGGCCTAAGAAAATGCAGTAACCTGTAGTAGAGCGACGATCATCAGGGCAGCCAGCCCAGTCTGCATCTGAGTAGGCATGTAAAGTCAGGTCAGATGAACGTTGGAAAATAAGCCCGTGAGTGGAAGTGCCACGTAAATATCGGAGTATTCTCTTGACAGCAACCCAATGGCGATCGGTGGGAGTTTGCATATATTGAGACACCTTGCTTACAGCATAGGCTATCTCTGAACGTGTAAGAACAAGATATTGTAATGCTCCAACAGTACGCCGATATTGGACAGGATCGTCTAGGGGTATTCCAGAGAAACGTGAGAGCTGACAACCAGAAGAGACAGGGGTGGAGAGTGGCTTACAATCTCGTAATCCCGTACGATCAAGTAGATCAAGTAGATATCTCTCTTGACTTAGATGTAGCCTGGTACCAATGAATGTAGCTTGTACACCAAGAAAATAGTTCAAGGTACCTAGGTCCTTGAGAGCAAATTTTGAGTGTAGGCGCCCAATCAATGTGGTTAAGTAGGATGAGGAACTGCCTGTAATAATGATATCATCAACATAAACCAATACATAGCAAGTACTAGATGATGTATGAGAGATAAATAATGAGGTATCTGAGACACATTGGGTGAAACCAAAACCAATCAAAGCAGATGAGAGCTTGTCAAACCAAGCACGTGGAGCTTGCTTGAGACCATAAATGGCCTTTTTCAGATGACATACATGATTTGGATTGGTGGAATCTGTAAAACCAGGTGGTTGTGCCATATAGACCGGCTCAGCTAAGTCGCCATGGAGAAAGGCGTTATTGACATCAACTTGTCTAATATCCCAACCGTGTGAGTAAGCAATGGAGAGTACAGTGCAGATAGTAATGGGTTTAACCACAGGACTGAAGGTTTCAGAGTAATCAACGCCTTCAGTTTGGTGAAAACCTTTGGCTACCAACCTTGCTTTGTAGCGACTGACGAGACCATCAGCATGCCTTTTAATCTTGAAGACCCATTTGCAGCCTACAACATTGACCTTAGGAGGTGGAGGAACCAATACCCAGGTATGATTAGTTTTTAGAGCGGACAGTTCAGACTGCATAGCATTACACCATTGAGGCGATTTCTTGGCTTGGGAAACGGTGGATGGTTCTTTTTCTGGAATAGAGGAATGAGATGCATGAAAGAGGAAGTGGTCTGGAAATTAAGTTGGTTTTCTGGTATTGTCGCGAGAACGTGTGGTCATATGGTGAGTGGGTTAAGGAGGACGAGGAGGAGATGGGGAAGGTGAAAGTGAATCGGATGATGTGGTGGCAGAAGTAGCATGAGAGATAAGGTCGGATGTAGAGGTATTAGTAGGAATGTTGGGAGTAGTAAAGGTAGAGGGAGGACAGGGAATGGTAACATGTGAGGTTCGGTTATTGGATGAAGGTGTTGTAGAGGTAGTTGTTGAGGGAAATGTTGTTTCATGAAAGATAACATGTCGGCTAGTCTGAACTTTGGCGGTGAGAGGATCAAAGCAAATATACCCTTTGTAATTTGAGGCATAACCAAGAAACAGACAGGGATGTGATTTGGGTGAAAGCTTGTCAGGACGAAGATGTCCAAGATAGGGGTAACACAAGCACCCAAAAGTACGAAACAGAGAATAGTCGGGAGGTGTTTGGAATAGTTTTTGGAATGGGGATTGACCATTAAGGGATGTGGAAGGAAGTCCATTTATCAGATAGGCTGCGGTGGAGTAGGCATCTGCCCAAAAGTATTTGGAGAGACCGACATGGGATAAAAGAGTAAGAGCCATCTCAGATAGATGACGGTTCTTCCGTTCTGAACGCCATTTTGTTGAGGAGTGTACGGACAAGAGATGCGATAAGTAATGCCACACGAAGATCGAAAAAATTCTTCATAGACCCTTTAATGAGTTCAGGAGCCCCATCACATTGGAAGAATTTTATCTTAGTAGATAGAAGTGTTTCAGTATGTTGTTTAAAATGGCGAAATGCTTCAAACACTTGATCACGAGAACTGAGGGGATATAACCACGTATATCGACTATAGTCATCAATGAATGTAACACAGTATTTATAGCCACAACAAGAAAGTATGGGTGATGGTCCCCAAATGTCACAACGTATAAAGGTGACGGACTATGAGAGGTACGAGAATCAAATGGTAATTTATTAATTTTGGAAATGTTGCAAGAATTACAAGGAAGTAGAAATCTTTTATTATTTGACAAAGAGAGTTTATTCAATACATATTTTCCCGGATGCCCAAGACGACAATGCCAAAGTAGAGCGGAGGATAATGCAGCAGAAGGTGCAGCTGAGAGTCCATAAAGATTATGTGAACGTGCTGGAATGTGGTAAAGGAGTGTCCCTGTCATTGTCTGAACAAAGAAACCAAAAGGTGAGAAAGCAACTATACAGTGATTATCACGTACGAGCTGAGAGATGGACAGAAGGTTTTTGGTTATTCCAGGGACTAACAAAACATTATTGAGTTTAAGGGTACAGTTTGGAAGAAGGAGTCGGAAGTAACCAATGTGTGTAATGCTAAGTGTCATACCGTTTCCGACTATCACTTTATCAGATCCAGTATGGTTGAGCTCCGTGTACCAAATTATGATCAAATGTCATATGGGCAGAAGCACCAGAGTCAGGAAGCCAAGTGCCGATAGTGTCACAAATGTCAGATAATGACCCGTTTGTCAGCCCAACATTAAGTGCATGATGATTTTTGGAAAACATGTTAGAATTTCCTGGAGGATTATATTGTGTTTTCTGCACCTGTGTCCAATTTGCAAAGTGTGTCGGGCCGAAACCAGAATCTGCTGGTCTTTGATTTTGGATCTGTGAAGGTTGCCCATTAAAGTCTTGCGACTGAACTCCATAGGCCGATTGATTATATGGTCCCTGCAATAAATTATGATTAAAACTGTAGTTTTCAAAGTGGGTATCGGGCCATTGTTGTGCGATGTTGGCGCTAAAGTTTGGATGGGAGCCTCGTCCTCTCCCAAAATGATTTCGGTTATTACGTCCAGTAGTGTAGTGCCCTCGGGTTCCTCTTCCTCCTCTTTCTCCTCTGTTGTAAGCCTGTCTATTATTACTTGAGTTGGACGTAAATCAATAATAGCATTTGGAGGCTTCATGGCCATGTTTCTTGCAGATCTGGCAGGTAACATCCAACTTTGTATTGTTTTCATTCCAGGAGGTGTTTGTAAGATGTAGTGCATGCATGGCTGCTACTGGCAAGCTTGGTTCTTGTTGTTGCAACATCCTTTCTTCATAGACCAAAAGTCTGGATCGAAGTTCAGAGAATGATGGTTGGACACTGCAATTTTCAAAGCTAAGAACAAAGGAGTTATAAGTAGCATTTAACCCATGTAGTGTTTTTAGGACCAACTTTGAGTCAGAAATTGGATCTCCAATTGCCTTCAAGGAGTCTGCAATTCTTTTGATGTTATCACAATAAGTCTGATAGAACTGGTTCCCTGTTTTGTTGTTTGGTACTGGGTTTATAAATATGATTTCTTTGCAAAAGCTTGCTGAAGGTAAGATTCTTCTATTAACTTCCATAGTTGAGCCGCTGTCTTTGCATCGACAGCAAGGTGATCCATGGACTGGTCCAAGGTTGCGTTTATACAGACACTAACATAACCATCTAGTTTGGTCCATTCATCTAACTCGGGTGATGTTGCAGCAGGTTGTGGTTGGTTGATGTCAATATAGCTAAGCAAACCCAACATCTTTAGCACATTTAGCATCTGGTGTTTCCAGATTAAGTAATTATCTTCATTGAGCTTTACAGAGATGCAGTTGGTTAGGTTAGCTACTGACATATGGTGAGAAGAATTATTGGTTGGTCTACTGGTTTCTGCTGAGTTGGTCATTGCCAGAAAAAACAAAAAAAATTCGGTTGGGTTGGGTTTTAAAAAAAATCTGTGTTAAAGCTTTGAAGCATTACAGATGTTTATGGAGATGAATACTTACAGGCCTTCGATCGTCTTTGTGTGATGTTTCCGAGTTGTAAACAACTTGATGTTGATTACTGCTGCGAGCTCTGATACCATGAAAGTATTCATGTATATTATGTAATCTGAAGTTTAGAGACGAAAATGTATTGATTTTATTTTATATTAAAGGTGTATACAGAAAGGTCTATTTATACACCAGATCAGAAACTAACTAGCCTACAATTATGTGATAAGGATGCTAACAACTACTAAGATAAGCATTGAAGTCAGTCTTGCGACCTAATCATAAACAAGATGCTATTATGCTGATGTGGCAGCTAAGGATATACTCTAACATCCATAAAGCTCTCATTTTTCATGTCTACGACATAATGATAAAAGTGACAAGTTTAGAGGTTCAAGTTTACATAATGATAAAAGTGACATAATATATTTTTCTTTAAATAGCAGTACTTGGCAAACATCTACACCATGTTCCATAATTATTTCCCATCTTCTCTCATTCGTCAATAACTATTTAAGATTCTTGGAAGTTGCTTCTTTACTAGTATTTCATCACATTCTTGTATTTCCAATTAAAGGATCTTCAATGTTGCTTAACATTGCAGTAGTGTTATTCTCATTTTTTTAATCTTTTATGTGTCCCTTCACTTGCAACTTCTCGAGAAGTTCCACAGTTAACAAATGAAGCTTCTGCTCTTTTGAAATGGAAAGCCAGCCTCGATAAACAAAGCCAATCAATTCTTTCGTCATGGGTTGGAAGCAATCCATGCCACGGTTGGATGGGAATAAGTTGCAGTAACGGCAGTGCAGCTGTAATGACAAGCATCAACCTTGGGAGTTCAAGCTTAAGAGGTACACTTCGTGGTCTTAATACCTGGTCATTAAAGAATTTGGATTATTTGAACCTTAGCAATAACTCACTCTTTGGATCATTCCTTCCAACCTTGGGAACATGTCCAAACTCAGTTATTTTGACCTGTCCTATAATTACTTCACCGGAGAGATTCCAGCAAAGATAGGAATGCTTCAATCTTTGGGTCATCTTCATTTGTACGATAATGATCTCACTAGTCAAATCCCAAATAGATTTGGTAATTTAACAAACTTAAATTGTCTTGCGTTATTTAACAATCGACTTACAGGACCCATCCCACGAGAAATTGGGACATTGAATTCCCTCAAAATTGAACAACTTGACCTTTCTAGCAATCATCTTACTGGAGTCATCCCTTCTTCTATAGGAAATTTAACCGGTGTCTATTACCTTTATCTCTATAATAATCAACTTTCGTGGTCCATGCCATCAGAAATTGTTGGGGCTCGGGATCTGATAGATTTTCAGACTGCCAACAATCAAATCATTGTCACCATTCAGCTTTCCATCATAGATTTCAACAGGCTAGGAAGATTGTACTTGAGTAATAACCACATAAATGAGTCCATTCCGAATGATTTTGGGTACTGCACTCAGCTAACAGATTTGGACTTGAGTTAAAACATTATATAAGGGTCCATTCCGAATGATTTTGGGAAATGAACTGAGCTAACAAATTTAGCCATGAGTGAAAACCTCATATCTGGGTCCATTCCAAATTGTTTAGCAAACTGCACTCAGCTAACAAAGTTAAACTTGGGTGACAACCTCTTATCTGGGTCCATTCCAAATTATTTTTCCATCTACACTCGGTTAACAAATTTGAGCTTGGATGAAAACCTCTTATGTGAGTCCATTCCAAGTTATATTGCAAACTGCACTATGCTAACAGAGTTGCACTTGGCTGAGAACCAATTAAGTGGCTTCATACCACCTGAATTAGGAAAGACAACAACCCTTGTTCAATTGTTATTGTTCATGAATCGTCTTACGGGTTCAATTCCTAAAAGATATGAATCTTACTAAGATGGAATTCTTTGAAGTAAGTGATAACATGCTCTCTGGTTCTTTGCCACAATAAATTTGTGCTTCTGGATTGCTCACACATTTTGTTGTAAGCAATAATTCGTTCTCTGGCCCTATACCAAAGAGCTTGAAAAATTGTAATAGCTTAGTTCGAGTTCGGCTTGAAAGAAACCAACTGTTTGGAAGCATATCAGAAGAATTTGGGGTATATTCAGAGTTGAACTACGTCGATTTGAGCTACAATAAATTGTATGAGGAGGTGTCTAGTGACTGGGGGCTTTGTTCTAATTTAACTAGGTTAAAGATGTCCAACAACAATTTGTCAGGAAATATACCTTCGAAGCTAGGGGGAGCAACACAACTAAATGAGCTTGATCTCTCATCGAATCACTTAGTTGGTGAAATCCCCAAGAGCTTTGGAAGATTAAGTTCAGTGGGAAACTTGGTCATGGACAACAATAAGCTATCAGGCACCATTCCTTCAGAATTGGGAAATTTGTATAACCTGGAAACTCTTAACTTAGCAAAAAATTCTCTTAGTGGCCCAATCAACGAAAATCTAGGAAAGTGCTTAAAGTTAAGGAACTTGAGTTTAAGCGGTAACGAATTGAAGGGGGTTATTCAGGTACAAATTTCCAAGATAGATAAGTTAGAATCCCTTGACCTTAGCGTAAATAATTTGATTGGGAGGTTACCGCCACAACTTGGGAGTCTAAATATTGTTCAAGTGTTGAACCTCTCTCATAATAACTTCACAGGCTCTATTCCTTCAAGTTTCACCGATATGGTAAGTTTAATCTCAGTTGATGTATCTTACAATCAGCTAGAGGGACCACTTCCAAAGATGCGGGCATTTGAAGAAGCTCCAATGGTGGGATTTGGACATAACAAGCGGTTATGTGGAAATAACACTGGTGTAGACTGTCCCATCCAAGGAAGAAAGAAAGCTAATGAACATAAGCTTCATAAGGTGATTCTAATTATACTTCCTGCTCTCGGATGCATGTTGCTGTTGTCTATGATTGTTGGCATATACTTTTATCTCCGTAAAAGAAATTCAGACGATACCAGGCCACAAAAGATCGAAGCAAATAATCCTTTTACGATTTGGAGCTATGAAGGGAAAATGGTCTATGAGAGCATCATTGAAGCCCTAGACGACTTCGATTTGAAGCATATTATTGGAGTTGGCGGATACGAAACTGTTTATAAAGCAGAATTGCCAACAAAAGTTCTTGCTGTGAAGAAAATCCATGCACCAGAAGATGGCGATGCAAGATCTTAAGAGCTTTGAAAAGGAGATCCGAGCATTGACAGAAATACGTCATCAAAACATCGTTAAGCTCTATGGATTTTGTTCGCATCCACGACACTCATTTTTGTATGTGAGTTCTTGGCGAAAGGGAGCTTAAGGAATGTTCTAAATGACGTGGAACACGCAATTGCATTTGATTGGATTAAGAGGGTGAAGGTTGTTAAAGGTAATGCAAATGCTTTATCCTATATGCACCATGATTGTTCACAACCAGTTATCCACAGGGATTTGTCGAGCAACAATGTTTTATTGGATTCAGACTGGGTTTCTCATGTTTCTGATTTTGGCACGGGCAAGCTATTAAAGCAAGACTCATCCAACTGGATTTCATTTGCTGGAACATTGGGATACATCGCTCCAGGTACTCTGAAATAAGCATGAGTAACTATAGAAAAATTTGCAACCTTACAATAAATTGCAATGATAAGTTTTTTTTTTCTACAGAACTTGCGTACACGATGGAAGTGAACGAGAAATGTGATGTTTATAGCTTTGGGGTTCTAACATTGGAAGTTATAATCGGAAAACATCCTGGAGATTTTATCTCTTCATCGTCGTATATAAACGCATCCCTGATTGAAGTTCTGGACCAACGTCTGCTGCCACCGGTGAAACCAATTAATTGTTGAACAAGTGATATTACTTGTCGAGGTTGCATTTTCATGTCTTAATGAGAATCCTCACTCTAGGCCATCAATGTGGGATGTTGCTCGTGGGTTGCCCATAGAGAAAGGTGTTGCCAAAAGGATCCGCCTAGGCCCGACGTCGTCCACCTGAATCCTAGAGAAGAATGCTTTCTTCATATGTTGTTATTAATACTTCAAGATACAATTATGTTTATTTTCATCATGGATTAAGCCTATATGATTGTTGTTGTGCTATATTCTACATAATTTTTTATTTATTTTGGAATTGGTAGTTCATCTGCAGTTGTTGAAAAGTAAACTTGATATCACAAGAAACTTTCATCAGATAAGATTGATGGGGATTAATACAACCTAGCTAGTTTCTTAAAAGTTTTAGATAAAAGAGAACTATATGAAACCAATAACAAAAAGACACCTCTTTTAACGTTTTGTGGTTCTTTATTAATGCTTTCTAACATTCTATTATTAAGATTTCAAAGTTAAAATGAAAAAGTGTGACTAAATATGTGCATTGATGACATTCTTGAGATTTCTAAAACATTAAAGGCATGCAAAAAGAATTCTTGTACCCTTTGACGTTAATATATTTGCATAATGTCAAATGATTTTCAAAATTAAATGACCAAACCCGTAAGGGAAACTTTAGAAGAAATAGCAAGGGTTAAAGGAGTATAATTTCGTAAGGTTTACATAAGGTTTACATGAGGTGCACCCGCACAGTTTTTGATATTTCAAGGGTTAAAGGAGCACAATTTTGAAAATTTCTTAAAATCAACCAAAAACCTTAAAAAATCCTTGAAATCAACCAAAAACCCTAAAAAAAACTCTAAAAATCAACCAAAACTATAAAAAAGATCTCACGAAATCAACCAAAAACCTTAAAAATTCTTCGAAATCAACCGAAAAACTTAAAAAAAATCCCCGAATGGGGAATTTGGCTAAAAAATCTATCGAAATCAACCGAAAATACATCAAACGGCTTTGCGGACATTTGATCAAATTTAAGAGTGCACCCGTTAGGGAAAAATTATGGGTTCGGTCCAAGAAATCAACAACTAAACCTTAGTTGGTTGGTTGCTATGTCAACACTACTCAGACAACAACTCCAATATCAATTGATCCTCAAATTCTTAATCTTGTAATAATAACCAAATCAAACTAACCTAGTATATCCCACTTGAAATTAGAGTATCAGGATATATGGGATATACGTAAATCTGACCTCTATAAAAAATATAACAACATAAAATATAAAATATAACACGTACAATAAACCCTTCCAAAATTATGTAGAAATCATATCAATTTTACAAAAATGTGAATATGTAAACGCATTTGGCACCCAAAGTCAAATACGATAGGAACAAAAGGAGTATTTGACTTTCAAGCGTGATCATAAAAGAAACACACACAACCTAAAAAAAACCAATACTCCCTTGCATAATGCATCACAAAATTATCAAGCACGATGTTCAATTTAATACTAAAATTCAAGACTGATTGATTTCAATTTTTGCATCCTTAATGCAAATTATTTTATTTCAGGTTCTTCTTTATGAACTATGATATAAAAAATAATGAGAATAGCTACTTTTGCAAACAATTGGGGACTTACGAATTCTCCATGATCATGATCATCATCAAATACACACAAGACCACAAGAAAAAAAAAATCCAACAACCAAAATGGCATAATATGGGTCTAATAACCATGACAAGAATAAATAATTAAAGAAGATACTTGAACCTTTTTGTATCGGGTTAGTTTTACTAATAACGGTCGAACAGATGCCTTGCTTACCATTTAACAACCCATAAAGGAATGTGCTTTCACGGGCAGGTTTTCGCACCTTTGATCAGCGGTTCAAAGAAATTGAAAACCTTGGTGACGGGAAAGGCTTCATGTCAGCGATATCGGTTTTTCAGCTCTATCTAATTGTTCTAAAATGGAAATTTTGCACATCGTTAAGACTCTGGAATGCAGAAATGCAGTAAATACTTAAGAAATTAAGCTTCATATTGATGGTTGGAGAACAAATAGGATAGGAAATGAAGGTTTGATTACCATAATGCCATTGCATAAAAAAGTGTGAAAGACAAATGCTTATCCAGTGAAGAACACATTTTACATTCATCGTGTGTCTTTGGGGCCCAACCTGGCTGCTCCGATATTTCTGCAACAAAACATTGGTCCTGACCATAGAAATCTAATAAAAGATAAATATACATGAACACAACAATTTCTTATTTCTATCCCTACATAGAAATCCAAAGGATGGAAATGAATCCAATTGGGCGAGATGTGTTAATACTCCAATAATGGATATCCCATATGTTTGTGAATGATGAACTCAATACCACAGAACCTTTTCACTTTAGGCCATATTCAACAGTAACTTGCTCTCCATCATCCACGATCCCTATATTCAACAGGACTTAGAAATTGCCTATGGTATTGCTAAATTAATTGAAGACAAACTTGGGGCATCTCGATCCCGATACTCCTACACGCCACGTGCTTCCAATTCCATTCCATTTTCACCCGCACCTTCCCTCATTTCCCAACCTCCACGTGTCACACAACCGGCCTTATTACCCCCGCCTACTAAAACAACCACCACCATTCCTACTCGTCGGCTCTCCCCCGAAGAAGCTCAAGTCCACCGCGCCCAAGACTTATGTTTCCGATGTCCGGAAAAATTCCATCCCGGTCATCGTTGCACACCACAATTTCTACTCTTTGAAATTTCCGAAGAGCCACCAACCACCCATGCCAATTCTGATATAATTCTGCCGGACCCAATTACTAACGGATTCCCGTCGGACCTTCCCGACGAACCCCCACCAACCCAATTCCTTGCCTTGTTGCCGCCGGCGCTTCACGGTACCGCCTCACCTCGCTCATTTCGCGTTACGGGCTTTATTGATGGGCACCCGGTCATTGTACCGATCGACTCTGGTAGCACCCATAATATCATACAACCGCGTGTCGCCTCTTTTCTCAATCTAACCACCGATCCAACCCCCTCGTCCCAGTCCTGGTCGGTAACGGCATGCACCTCCAATGCACCGAGCAATGTTCCAATGTTTCCCTCCGGTTATCCGATGCATTCTTGGCTATTTCGTTCTTCCTCCTACCCATCGCAGGACCGATATCGTCCTTGGTATGGCATGACTTGGTACCTTAGGACCGGTCTCCGCTGATTTTTCCATTCCACAACTTTCTTTCACCCACCTTCACCGCATCGTCACGTTGCTTGGTGAACCATCTCTTCTCCAAACCAGCACTAGTGCCCTCTGCCATCTTTTTCAAAAACAATCTGTGGCAGGATTTTTTGCCATAGTTTGCGACCCCATTCCTGACACTACAACCACCTTGGTCGACAACTACCATCACGACCCTAACATCGCCGCTCTCCTAACCAAATATAACCACCTATTTCAACCACCTACAGGACTACCACCGCCCCGCCCCCATGATCACCACATCCCACTACTTCCAAATACGCCCCCGTAAATGTACGACCATATCGCTATCCACACTTCCAAAAGCAAATAATGACCGATCTTATCACTGAGATGCTCCGGGATGGCATCATTAAACCTATCCATAGCCCCTTTTCCTCCCTCGCACTCCTTGTCCGGAAAAAAAGACGGTACTTGGCGTTTTTGCGTTGACTATCTCGCTCTAAACACCGTCACCGTTCGCGATCGATTCCCAATCCCAATCGTCGATGAACTCTTGGATGAACTCCATGGTTCTCGTTTCTTCTCCAAAATTGATTTCCATGCGGGATACCACCAAATCCGTGTGCCTTCCGATGATACCCATAAAACCGCTTTTCGCACCGTCGATGGCCGCTATGAATTTTTAGTGATGCCATTCGGCCTCTCCAATGCACCCTCTACTTTCCAGTCGGCAATGAATGACTTGTTTCGTGACCATCTTCATCGTTTTGTACTAGTATTCTTCGATGATATACTAGTTTATAGCCGCACCCATGATTTACATCTGACCCATTTAGCCTCTGTCTTCGAGACAATGTCCAACCACAAATATTTTGCCAAAATCACAAAGTGTGTTTTTGGAGTGGAGAAAGTACAGTACCTTGGTCATTATACCTCTGGAAAAGGAATCTCGGTGGATTCAGATAAAATCGAGGCCATTCTTTCGTGGCACATTCCTACCACCATCGCCCAAGTCCATGGTTTCCTTGGCCTCACCGGTTATTATCGTCAATTTGTTCTTAATTATTCCCATATCACCGCCCCCCTCTCACCGATGTACTAAAAGGCTCTCGTTTTGTTTGAACTGAGGCCGCTACGACTGCTTTTAATTCACTCAAATCGGCCATAACATCCCTTCCTACACTTGAGCTTCCGGACTTCACCGCCACTTTTGATGTAACCACAGATGCATCCAGCACCGGGATCGGCGCAGTTCTTTCGCAAAACGACCACCCAATTGCCTACTTCAGCAAAAAGCTCTCCCCACGCATGCAATCGGCTTCGGCATACCACCGTAAATTATTTGTCGTCACCGAAGCCGTGCAAAAATGGCGCCATTACTTGTTGGGCCGCCACTTTCAGGTTTTCACCGACCACCATAGCCTTCGGCATCTCCTAAGCCAAGTCGTTGAAACACCCGATCAACACAAATGGGTAGCAAAGCTACTTGGCTACGATTTTGAGATTCTGTACAAACCAGGGCGTGAAAATCGCATGGTCGATGCTTTAAGTCGTTTACCCGACTCTCACTGCCTGATATTGTCCGTGCCGACTTTTCCATGGATCAACGAGGTACGCAATTACTATATGGCCGATCCAGCCAGAGTCCGTTTTTTTCAAGAGCTCGCCGAGGCTCCGCAAAACCGTCTCGTGTTTCGCGTTTATAACGGGTTGGTATACCATTCTGGACGCATCTTTATTCCCGATGTCTCTGACTTACACCTTCGATTAACCACCGAATTTCATGCCACCCCGATGGGAGGTCACTCGGGTCTTCAACCTACCATCTGTCGGCTTAGGGCTTCGTTCTATTGGCCCAACATGCGCACCACCATCTCCGAATATATCCGCTCCTGTTACCAATTCTGAACCATGTTTGGGAAGATTTGGCTATGGACTTTATCACCCAACTACCCCCCTCCCATGGTAAAACCACCATCTGGGCAATTATAGATCGCCTCTCAAAAAGCGCCCACTTCATCGCACTCGGTCCCACCTACACCGCCACTACCTTAGCCGCCACTTTTCTCACAACTATATATCGATTGCATGGCCTTCCTAAGTCAGTCGTGTATGACCGGGATCCGCTCTTTTTGAGTCGATTTTGGAAGGAACTTTTTAACCAACTTGGTACCACCCTTTTACACTCAAGCGCATACCATCCCCAAACCGACGGGCAAACCGAGGTTGTCAACCGTTGCATCGAATCCTACATAAGGTGTTTCGCTAGCAGTGAACCTAAGACTTGGCACCGATACCTTTATCTCACGGAATTTTGGTATAACACAACTTTTCACTCTGCCATCGGCATGGCACCATTCCAAGCATTATATGGACGCCTCCCCCCCGCCCCCACAATCCCTTCTTATCTTGCAGGTACGTCCAAGGTGGCTTCCATTGATGAAACTTTGACAGAGCATGCTAGACTTTTGGACGAACTGAAAGTAAAACGCCAGCGCTCCCGACAAAGGATGGTCTCTCAAGCAAACAAACATCGCGTCGAAAAAACATTCGCCATAGGCGTGTGGGTGTATGTTCGATTGCGCATTTATCGGTGTTAGAATATTGTGTAATATTAAGAAAATATTCAGCAAATATACTTTCCTTATATTTTAATATTCTAGAGATAGTTTCCTAAATTGTTGTAACTCTCTAAAAGCCATGTATATATATTTGTGATAATGTAATAGAAAGGGGCAGACATTCCATTCCAACATGGTATCAGAGCATAAGGTTATTCTCTCAATATCTTCTTAATTTTTCCCCCTCTCTCTAAACCCTAGCCGTCACCCACGATCTGCAACTTTCTGCTCCTCCTTCAATGGCAGAATCATCCAAAACTTCAACCTTTCATCCAGCCCTCTCAATCTCCAATATCAAATATTTCATCCCTGTAACCTTGGATGTGGAAAACGTACAGTACTCGTCTTGGGCAGAACTCTTCAAGATCACTGCCCGTGCTTATCAAGTACTCGATCATATCGTACCTAAACAGAAAGCTACAGAAGCTGTTGATAAAGACCTCTGGGATCGCCTTGATGCCGTTGTTCTCCAATGGATTTACGGCACAATTTCGAATGACCTTCTTCACACAATTCTTGAACCAGACTCTACGGCACAACAAGCATGGGATCGTCTTCGCGATATTTTCCAAGATAATAAGAACTCTCGAGCTGTATACTTGGAAAACCAATTCTCATCCATTCATCTCCAAGATTTCCCGAATTGCTCCGCTTACTGTCAAAAGCTGAAAGTTCTTGCAGATCAGTTGGCTAATGTTGGCTCCCTAGTGACAAACGACAGACTTGTTCTTCGTCTAGTAGCGGGTCTCACCGAGAGTTATAATGGCATTGCCACCATTATTCAACAAAGTGATCCCCTCCCTCCTTTCTACAAAGCATGCTCGATGCTCACGTTGGAAGAAACCCGACAAACTCAACAAGCTGCTGCCATTAATCCTTCCGACACCGCTCTCATGTCGTCCACTAAAGCCTCTCGCCACACTGATCCAGCCCCCTCTCTGTTTTCTGGTGGACAACAGTCATCATACAAGGGCAACAACAACAATCCACAGACTGGACGCGGTCGTGGTGGCCGTGGCAGAGGCAATAACGGCCGAGGGCGTGGCCGTGGTGGCCGAGGGGGTACTTCACAGCAGCATAGTCAACAATGGCAGCCATTCCCACAGTCTTGGTCCTATCCACCGTGGGCTTGGTCACAACAGCCATGGAGCGTTCCACCATGTCCCTATCCTAGTAACCCATGGACCAAGCCACAAGGACCTATGCGCCCGTCTTCTATAGCACCAGGTGTTAGGTCCAAGACCACAACATGCCTTTTATGGTTCATCGTCTATTGATTTTTCTCCAACAGATATCGATGCTGCTCTCCACACCATGACACTCAATCCCCCGAATGACAATAGCTGGTATATGGACACCGGTGCTACTTCGCACATGACATCCAACCAAGGTACTCTTTCGTCCTATTTTAATTCGAGCACGAACAAAAATATTGTTGTCGGTAATGGACACATGATTCCTATCTCCGGTTATGGCCAGTCCTACCTATCCCCACCATACCCTCCTTTTTCCCTCACCAATGTTTTTCATGCTCCTAAACTTATTAAAAATCTTATATCCGTTCGTCAATTTACTATGGATAATGATGTCTCTGTTGAATTTGATCCTTTTGGGTTTTCTGTGAAGGACCTCCGGACGGGGCTGCATCTCATGAGGTGCAATAGCTATGGTGATCTCTATCCTATCACAACCGCTTCTACTCGGACTACCAACCCAACTTCTTTTGCTGCCATCTCATCGTCTCTTTGGCATGAACGTCTAGGTCATCCAGGAGCACCAGTTTTTGATTCTCTTAGGAATAAAAATCTTATAAATTGTAATAAGACTCGTAGTTCTTCACTTTGTCATGGTTGTCAACTTGGGAAACATGTTAAGTTGCCATTTTATTCTTCATTTAATTTCACATCTGCTTCTTTTGATTTAATTCATACAGATCTCTGGACTTCTCCTATTGTAAGTTCACTTGGGCATCGTTGTTATGTTTTATTTTTGGATGATTATACTAATTTTTTGTGGACTTTTCCACTCAAACATAAGTCACAAGTTTATTCCACGTTCATCACTTTCCGCACTTTCATTCGAACCCAATTCGAAAAAGAGATAAAAACTATTCAAAGTGACAATGGTCGGGAATATGCCAACTCTTCTTTCCAAAAACTATGTGAACTCCATGGTATGAATTCCAGGCTATCTTGTCCTTATACTTCCTATCAAAATGGCAAGGCAGAGCGCAAAATCCAATCCATAAATAACGTGACCCGCACTCTTCTTCTCCATGCTTCCGTCCCCCCTTCTTATTGGCACCATGCCCTCCAAATGGCAACTTACCTTCACAATGTTCTCCCAAGAAAAATTAGATCATTTCTCTCCCCAACTCAGATATTGTACCAAAGAGAACCTACTTATTCTCATTTACGTGTTTTTGGTTTGCTTGTGTTATCCTCACTTACCCTCTACCTCTATTCACAAATTACAAGCTAGGTCGGTTCCTTGTGTATTTCTTGGTTTTCCCTCAAACCACCGTGGGTACAAGTGCCTAGACTTATCCACAAACAAAATAATTATTTCTCGCCATGTGACATTTGATGAGTCTTGCTTTCCTTTCTCGAAACTCCATCCTACCTCCAAGTCTTCCTACGAGTTTCTTGATGATGACATGTCTCCCTACCTCAAATATCATCTTCACCATGCTTCTCCTCTATATGCACCCCCCCCAACCTGCCGTCCAGCAACCTACAAACCCACCTAGTCACCCCTTACCACCTGCTGTCCCTACCAACCAGCCCATACCCGCCGACCAGCCCACGCCTCTTCCTCACCTTTTTAGCCAGGTTTACGCACGACGAAAACCAACCCAACCTCATCCTGCTATAAACCAAATCACTCCTCCCTCACATGCCCAACAAAACAGCCCAGTTGGCAGCCCCTCTGTCTCTTCACCACTCCAATTTCAAACCGTTCCATTGGCCCAAAACAGCCCACCTCCACCTCCGACTCGAACCATGGCCACCTGTAGCATGCATGGAATTCACAAGCCCAAAAAGAATTTTTCCCTAACCGTAAGCTCCCTAAATATTTCTCCCTTACCCAAGTCTCCTATGACCGCCATTAAGGATCCAAACTGGAACACAACCACGACCGATGAATTTAATGCTCTAATTAAAAATAGGACGTGGGAGTTGGTGCCCCGTCCACCCGATGTTAATGTTGTTCGATCTATGTGGGTTTTTAGACATAAACATAAATCTAATGGTGATTTTGAAAGGCAAAAAGCACGCCTTGTTGCAGATGGCAGATCTCAGCAGGTTGGCATTGATTGTGATGATACATTTAGCCCGGTGGTGAAACCGGCTACATGGAAATCTTGAGGAGACAGTATATATGTATCTCTTTGTCCAAAGCATGGTCCATTCATCAGTTGAACGTTAAAAATGCCTTTTTACATGGAAATCTTGAGGAGACAGTATATATGTATCAACCGCCAGGATTCAAGGATCCCACTAATCCAGACTATGTTTGCCACCTCAAGAGGTCCTTGTATGGTCTTAAACAAGCCCCTCGGGCTTGGTATCAACGATTTGCATCTTATGTCTCCACTATTGGCTTTATACATATCAAATCTGACCATTCTCTTTTTATCTATCGACATGGTTCTGATATGGCATACATACTGCTATATGTTGATGACATAATTCTCACATCTTCTTCAGATGCTCTACGCAAATCCATTATGTCTCATTTGAGCTCCGAGTTTGCCATGACAGACTTAGGCCCATTAAGCTATTTTCTTGGCATAGCTGTCACTCGACATGCAAATGGTTTATTTCTATCTCAGAAGAGGTACACAGAAGAAATCATAGAACGAGCGGGAATGTCTTCTTGCAAACCAACAACCACTCCTGTTGACACGAAGGCTAAATTAAGTGTTGATGGGCCTCAAATTAATGATCCATCTCATTACCGCAGTCTTGCAGGTGTACTTCAGTACTTGACTTTTACAAGACCTGATATATCTTACGCCGTGCAACAAATTTGCCTACACATGCATGACCCTCGAGAACCTCACATGCATGCCTTAAAGCGTATCTTGAGGTACCTTCAAGGCACTCTTGATCTTGGTATGCATCTATACCCATCTTCCATCACAGGTTTAGTCTCTTACACTGATGCAGATTGGGGTAGGTGTCCAGATACCCGACGCTCCACCTCAGGTTATTGCGTTTTCCTTGGGAAAAATATCATCTCTTGATCCTCGAAACGACAACCCACCATATCCCGTTCTAGTGCTGAAGCTGAATATAGGGGGGTTGCAAATGTTGTTGCAGAAACTTGTTGGATCCGTAACCTGTTGTTAGAATTACATTGTCCCGTGAAAAAGGTTACATTGGTTTATTGTGACAATGTTAGTGCGGTTTACCTCTCTGGCAATCCTGTCCAACATCAACGAACCAAACATGTTGAATTGGATATACATTTTGTTCGTGAGAAGGTAGCCCGCGGAGAAGTCCGTGTTCTTCATGTCTCCTCCCGTTATCAGTACGCGGACATTTTCACCAAGGGGCTTCCAAAGCTTCTTTTCGAAGATTTTCGGTCCAGTCTTAGCATCCGTTCTCCTCCCGATAAGACTGTGGGAGTGTGTTAGAATATTGTGTAATATTAAGAAAATATTCAGCAAATATACTTTCCTTATATTTTAATATTCTAGAGATAGTTTCCTAAATTGTTGTAACTCTCTAAAACCCATGTATATATATTTGTGATAATGTAATAGAAAGGGGCAGACATTCCATTCCAACAATCGGCAACAATCCGTGCACCACCGGCTCTCTAACAAGCTAGCAAAACGTTTTTTCGGTCCTTTTCGCATCACCGCTCGCATTGGGGCAGTCGCCTACCGCCTCGATCTGCCGGATTCCAGCCGCATCCACCCGGTGTTCCATATTTCACTTCTAAAACCTTGCACTGGTAACCCATCTGTGCACCACAACCCACTTCCATCGCTACAAGACGAGGCTATTACGCTTCTGCAACCAATGACAATCCTCGCACATCGTCTTTCTGAAAAAACCGGTAAGCTGACTCCTCAGATTCTAGTACAATGGGTCGGCTTGCCCGATAGAGGAAGCTACATGGGAGACCATTGAAGAATTTGAAAAGCTCTATTCGGCGTTCGCCGAGACTCGAACGGCCCGACTGGAAGGTAACCAGGTTTTCGACCTTGAGGACAAGGTCATTCTCCAAGGGTCGGGCTCTGATACATCCGCCAAATTAGAAGATGCTCCCAATCAAAGTAATGACATCAGCCATGATCAAACACCAATTCAAATTATGCCAACGGTCAGAAGAAGCATACGTGCAAGAAATATGCCATCAAAATTTAAGGGTTAATTATGGTCAAATGCATTTCCCCACTACTTTACTGCTTTTACTTATTTACTTTCTTTTAGGATAAGTTTTATCATGCACCTTGTTTTCCCTATTTCTCAGGTTAGTGGATGGTAGTTAGCATTTTGATTACTTCAAATACTTGTAATCGTTCTTTGTTTTAAGACATCCAGAAAATTGCCCCAAAAGCTCTCACTTATTCTCTGTCATTCTAGGGAGACTGACTATCTTAAAATAAGTCATAACACAAGGCTGCCTCTGAAGCAGCTTTTTGGTTGCAAGGAGATCGGTTGATGTGAAAAGAAGAAGAAGAAATAACCTAACTGAAGAATCGTGTCTTCTTGGAATAGACTACGTCTCTTCAGGTTCTTTCAGCTTTGATCTAACACTCAACTTTTCCCAAACGCCTTAGAGCATCTCCAATGCACAAACTTTTAATAGTTTTTTACCATTTTATTTAGTTGTTTTAATGACTTTTTAGCATCAGCTAAAAAGCTTTTTGGTAAAGCTTTTTGTAGAATAAGCTTTTGAAAAAAAACTTTTCATAAATTTTATGTCTTACATTCTCTTACATATAACCTATTGAAAGAGTTTTTAGCATTTGATCAAATATACAAAATAACTTTTTGATGCAAAAAAAGTCTTTGCAAGACTTGAGCAGTGGGGATGCTCTTAGAAAAAAGAAAATTGTGCTTCTAGCTTTGTAAAGTTGCCACGTCATGCTTGCAGATTTTTACTTTAATATAGATATATAGATATATAGATATAGATTCATAGGATAAAGTTACTTTTGGTCCCTAATGTTTGTCAATTTCAACGGATTTCGTCCCTAAACTTTAAAACTCATATTTGGGCCCTCACGCTTATTATTTCACAACAATTTTTGGTTTCTCCTCCTAACTTCCATTAACCTTTTCCTTTTAAGTCCAATTAAATGAAGGGTATTTTAGTGATTTTAAACATTTTCTATTAAAATTAAAAACATATTATATATTTATTAATTCACCAAAACCGAGTTTAATAAGAAACCCACACCCGTCGTCCCGTCCTTCTTCCTCACGAGTCATCTCACGACAACACCTTCCTTTCTCATTCCCATCCACCATCCTAGTACACAACCATCGTCAGTGAGAAGGAGTAGTGACCAACTAGGGGCCACTATGGAAGAAGGTGGATATCTATGTGCAGGTCCGTTCCTCCACAAACTCGATATTCACCAACATCAAACTCTCGCCTCGATCATCTTTTCAACATCTTTCCAGCACAAACTTGATCACCGGCTATTAAGTCATCGCTTCTACTCCGGCACCAACATGCCTCAACCCCACATCAAAAATCAAAAGCCGATCATCTAGATTTAAAATTGAACCACGGTATTTTTCACTCTAGAATCACCCACAAACCCACCACAATCTCCCCATGATCTGCTTCTTGATCTCTTGAAACAATTTTCTGGTCTTGGACCTACATCTTTTAGTTCTTGATTTAGATTAGGTTTTGATTTTGTTTAGGATTTGTTTGTGTATGAGGATCTGTTTTAATTTGCATTTGGATGTTTTCTGATGGTGTTCGATGGTTGAATAAATTATGGTTCATGCATCTATTTTTATTATTACGATGTTTAGGTTTATGATTTGGTCTCATCATATCTTGGTTTGTTTTTTATGGGTTGATAATTAAGAAAATTTTAACAATTACGGTTAATAAACGTATATAAAGTTTATCTTTTTTTCTTAATTTTACGGTTAATAAATTTATCATATATGATATGTTGGAATGCTTAATATGACTAAAATACCACTCTTTTGATTGGATTTAAAGGAAAAAGTTAACAAATGTTAGGGGGAGGGACCAAAACTGTTGTGAAATGACAAACGTGAGGCAACAAGTCAGAGTTTTTGAAGTGTAGGGACGATACGCACTGAAACTGACAAGCATTAGGGGCCAAAATTGAACTCTACTCTAAATTAATATACAAAATAAAGCAAAATCAAATATATACTTCCTTATGTTTAAAAAATCCGAGTTGAATAAACTATATGAAGAGAACAAAATTCGGACAAAATGAATCGGGTTATTTGGTTTTTCTGGTTTGTTCATATGTCGTTATTCAGTGTTTGGTTATGTTTTCCCTTTTTGATTACCGAATAAACAGATTAAGCAAATTAAATTTTTATTTTATAATTTTTACTTATAAGTTATTTTAATATTTACAAAATAGTTAAAAGTTCAGGTAATATGATTTGGGTGATTAAGTTAATAGTTCCGTATTATATTTATTTGGTTATATTTTTTTTACAGTTAAATCAAATAAGTCAATTATATATAAAAAACTATATTTCATATTTATAAATTAAGAGTAAGCTATGATTTTTTTCCCGGTAGTTTGTTTATAACTATTTTCATCACTAGTCTTTAAAAATTGCTTTTTGCATCCCCGTAATTTTCAGTTCGTTTGATTTTTTATACCTTAAGCAATTCAATTTAACTTTTATTTAGATTTTTCGATAATATACTCTTCAAAGTCACAAAAACATGTTTTTAGAATTCCATTAACCTTAAGTTGACTTTTGACCAATTAAATAAAAGAAAACAAGTTTTGTTTGATGTATTTATTAAAATTTCTTTAAAGAAATAACGAAAATAATATTTGTAATCATTTTAACCGAAAAACGAACCGAAAAACCCTAAATCAATTAAACCAAACCTTATCCTATTTCATTATCGTGTAGTTTAAAAATATTGAAAAGGGAATAAACTAACCAAGTAACACCCCTGGTCAGAAATCTAATAGCCAAATAATGTATGCCAAACTTCATAACAAACATTAACTTTTGTTGGTTTCAATCCTTTTGTTTTTCCACATCTTCATCCACGTTGCATTTACAAAACCGCCCTGTAATTTTCCACGATATAAATTAACATATTTATTCATTTGGTTGTCAATCATATCAAGAACTTTTAAGTTCTGAAAGATTGCTTCAAAAGAGATAGGAGTTCTAAAAATGAAGAGTTCAGAATATCTAAACAGGTGCCGAGAAGATAAAGTTGCGTCATCTTTAGAAGATGTCTCAGAAGTCTGAGTATGAGACTTTAGAAGAGAAAAAATCTAGGAAAATCCTAAGGCACAACTTCTGAAGAGGAAACTTCAAAATTTCTGAAGAGCAGACTATAAAGTTCTGGAGGAATCTAAAGAGAAGTTCTGAAGAAGACTCTAAAGAATGTCCGACACGTGTACAAATGTTATTCGTTGTGATGTAAATACTTGTTAGTTTAGCTTCTCTATACATGTATAAATAGAGAGTTAGTTAGACAATTTATAGTTGAACTTGAATGTTGTACTTGTACTTTCCATACTTGTATCTCTATTCTTAATCAATACAACAGCCGACTTCCTTGCCCTAGTTCTTGTGTTTTACTTGCTAATTGACATTCTTATATACGGGAAATATCAATTGGTATCAGAGCCATTCATTTGTTTTTTATTTCAAATTGCCTCTCGATATTGATCAAATCTTTCTTGATATGTTAATCTTGATAAATTCTTGATCAATCTTTGTTCGATTGATCAGATTTCGCAATTCAAATCAATTACTATTGCATTTACGATCAAACTAAAAGAATGTCGAGAGAATACATGTCTATCAAATTTGAGACAAAACCCCCAGCATTGTTCATCGGAAAGTACCATCAATGTAGGATTCAAATGATCCAGTTTTAAGACAACATTGATGAGGAACTAATGAAGTCCATTATCAATGGACCACTGGAGGTTTATGTCGAGATCGATGTTGTTCCAGCTAATGAGAACACCCCTGAAATCTTGAAGTTGAAAGGTACGATCACCTCTCCGAAATCTTGAATCTAGGGTTTGCGTTTTTGCACCAACAACTCTCATTCTCTCTTGGGTTCGTTCTTGTGTATGTTTTGGAGGTTATGTAGGTGTTCTTGAAAGACTTACCCCATGGATCTAGAAGCGTAGCTCGAAGATCTAAAGTCTTCATCTAATGAAGCTCGGTATTGGGGTGAAACCTAGATTTAGCTTAAATCTAGCAAGGTCAGTTCAAAATACTTTGTGAAAAAACGTTCATTTTGAAGTATTAACATGTTTTACTTGTTATTTATCAAATGTGTGAGTATTTGAGCAAGTATTCATATTTGGTATAAAAGGATTTATAAACCAGGTAAGAGGCTTATACTTGGGTTTTAGACATTTTGACAAACAAAGTATAAGTGTTGGTTGTTTGGGTGCAATATCTTTAAATGAAAACCATTTGGTTGTATTTGCATCTTTAGAGTATTGAAATTTATAAATCGTTGAAAAATACATGTTATTGCATTATGGGTCATTTTGTAAAATGTGAGTCATTTTTACCTTTCTAAAACGTTATACATGTCAAATAATGTATTTTATCTTCTACAAAGCATTTATACAAGTATTTCTATACTTGGTGGATTTTGGCAAACTAGGTCAAAATGAATTATCTAGGGTTCCTCTTTGAAATAATGAAATGAGTATAAGGAACGGTTTTAAAACACTTGTAAGGGTTTTGAAATGAGTAGAAGGTTTTTGGAACAATGAACTTATCATACAAAGATTTTTGTGTGAGGAATGGTTAGTACGTCGGAATTGATGTATTAAATTGTAAGACTAGTGTAATGGATCCATAGGCATGATAGTTGGTTTTATTGGGGATGGGCCAGGTAATAAATCCTTGTTGGGGTTGAACTTGCTCAGTTGGGTATTGAGTAATAAACCCACGTTTGGGGTTGAACTTTTTATCCGTAAGCCGACGATTATATGCGGTCGAGCTTGCTTATTTACTGATTTCTATCAGTATGATTAGTGGGTCGCTCCCGTATGTTTCCCTCAATTGCGTAACTTTTAGGTGTAAATCGTGAGCAAAAGAAAGAATTTAATTGCGTATCTTTTAGGTGTAAATCCGGATAAAAGAAAGGATTTAAGGGGAAAACTTTATGGTCAAATGTTTATTTACCGCTTTTGAGAGTATTGGAATTGGTATCACGTTAAATAAGCATTTCTATTTAAAGTTTTCACTTCTAATGTCATTTTGGTCTAAAACTCTTTATTATGGAAATATTGAATTTAGGGAAAGATGTTGCTTTTATAATAAGGTTATTTCTTTTGAGAATTATATTTTATCAAGCAAATCTTTTGGTTTCAAATAAATCACATATATGTTATAAACTCTTGAGCTCACTAGGCGTTAAGTCTAACCCTTTTTCTTTGTCAGCATGTGCATCAAGTTATCGTTGGGGGTTGGTATTAGCGACACGTGTGGACTTGAGTGCTAAGAAGTGACATGATAAAGATTACACTCTTGGTGACGTTTTCCGCATTCGGAAATAGCGACTCTTTTGGGTTTAGTAACATCCGACCGTAATCAGGTCTTAGTAGAAGACTTGATATATATTTTGTAGAGTTTTATTACTATTTATTGTTTGAGGAAATTTAAGTCTTGATTTATAGGGAATGATTTATCTTCCACTACATATCATAATATTCTATTTAAGTTCTCAAGCAACCACTCATTAAGTTTTCAAAATATAGGTCTCATTCATTATTTAATTATATTTATTGAATCTTAATAAATCATATTTTCTTCCACATTCTTAGTACACTACTAGAAAATTGAGTATTTTCAACGGAAATTAATTTTTAACGGAAAATATCGTTGAAATTTTTTTACGGATTTTAGAGAATTATTGACATAACATAAATTTTCTACGGATTTTCAACGAATTTCCGTTGAAAATCTCTCACAAACATATATGCATTTTCAACCAAAATTTTTTCAACGGAATGTTCTCGTCAAAAAGTTTTTGGTTGAAAATGCATTTTGTGAGAGATTTTCAACGGAAATTCATTGAAAATTCGTAGAAAATATATGTTTTGTCAATAATCCCTTTAAAATTCATAGAAAATTTCAACGACATTTTCTGTTGAAAATTTTTGTTGAAAATACTCAATTTTCTAGTAGTGGTAATCCTTATTTGTATAGAAAACTATGATAATCTTTTGTATCATTAATCTCTCATTTAATCTCTTTTCTTTCTTCATGAGTTCTTTTTTTGTATTAAAATAACACATATTTTTTGTTATGGACTAAGAAGATTCCTACATTTTTAAAAAACTTAACAAGAATAGTAGATGATCAAACTCATATCTATATTTTAGGACTCAAAACTATCTTTGTTTTCTAATACATTACACTCTTGGGTCTTAATTATCTAATAATTACGGAATACACAAATCTTAAGTACTCTTTTATCTAAAATAAAGAAGAATAAAATTTCTCCCTTCCATGAATTATTAACATTTATCGCATTCAATTTCTTTACCAGTGAAAAATATTTCTTGAACTTTTTTTGTACTTACCGAGGGTTCATAATTTTACATACACCCAGTGCCATAAAATGTTATCCTGTTGATAAGTACGAAATACTCGTCCAAGCCTGATTAAAGTGATTCAACATCATTTGTAAAGAAAACACACGAACCTACAATATTCGTGTTTTGACTTTTTGCAAATTCGAGTCGCATCTGAGCCGAAACAGACGTTGAAGTCGGAATAAGGGTGTTGTACATAATAAAAAAAAGCACAACTTACACAACTATATGTACAAGCCATAACAACAACTGTTTGATAAAAGAAAATATGAATTTCCCTGGTTTTAAAATCATGGATGGAAAAAGAAAAAAAAAAGTTGGGTTCAATTAATTCGATGTACACACAACAACAAAAAATGATTGTTGGGTATGGACTACAACAACTAGGTGCACTGAAATATTCAACCACATTGGATTGATATTGGAATAATACAGCTTGATCACAAATTGAGTTACATAGGTTTCTTTTGTTCCTCTTCTTCTTGTGATGGTTTGATTCTCATTCTTAGTTGATGTAGATTCTATTAGATTTTTTTCTCTCTATTCTTTGTGTTGTTTAGTTTAAACGTAGGGTAAAGTCCTATGTATGTAAAGTTAGATTGTTGAATAATTGGTAATAGATTGAGATGATCTTCGTGCTTTAGTTTTTAATAGAAGTTTTGTTCTTCTGGTTCATAATTTAATCTCCATGATAGTAGTTATATTATTTGATGGTTTGAAGGTTCGTTAAGTTCATCACTTCGATTGTTTCAATGATATTGTTTTAGAAAAGTTTTCGTCTTTCAATATTCATGTCGGATTTCATTGGATTTTAACTATCATTATATAAGAGTTTGTTTTTTTATTTGTTTTCCTTGGCATTCAATCCCATTCTCAACCCAAAACCTTTTGAAAGTGTTGTCATTTGTGTCAAATAGATTTTTATTTAGTTAGGTTGTTTTGAGCTTAGCCCATCAACATAAGCAACTTTGGACACAATACTTATACTTAGTAGATTGTGCTTAGCCCATCAACATAATCAACTTTGGACACAAAGATGTTTCCTTTGAACAAGACACCATAACCTTTTATTGTTCCTTTATTATTTTCTCTGTAAGTCACTCTCTTTGAATGAGGTAAGTTGACTTTTTGTCACCAGTCATGTCCCTTAAGCATCCAAAATATAAGTATCATACCTGCACATATGTTGGTTCTACAAGAAAAATTAAGGAGTTTTAGGTACCCACTTCATTATGGGTTACTTCTTGTTAGTCTTTGTAGGTGTTTTCTGTTCTTAAATCATTGTAGACATTGTTTTTCTTTGGATAGCGGCTTCTGAGTCTTGGTATTTGCATGTTTACAAATTGACTCAAAGATAGCATACTAAATTCCAGAGAAGTGCTTCTTTAGCTGAAGTAATTATGGACACACATAGTTGATTGCTTAAAAAAATTAATTATCAAAACTTAGAAGCATTAGGCTTCTATTTTGCTTATGAACTAGCATTAGATGTTTTCACAAACTTCCTATCTAGTTTAAAGACTTTGTTCTTTTGTAAGTTAGCTTACTTCTATTACGTGCGGTCTTTAATTCTCCAATTTTCTTCTCTTTTCATCCTTTTCACTATTCTAGAGGAAGATGGATTCGATCTATCAAAATAAACAGCTTTTCCTTTTTGATCGGGAGTGAATTTAGTTGGTTTTAAAGAGGAATTAAGCTTGTTTTGCACTCTGGATTCTTCAAGCTATTCTTGTAGAGTATTTTCAAGTTCTAAAGAGGTTTTTCCTTTTAGGCACATGTCTATGAAATCAAAACATATTGGAACTTTTGGAATCTATTAAAGATTAAAACAAGTTTATTCAGAACTTCACTTTCAAGTATCAACTTGATGTTCTTGTCAACTACTATCTCTAGATGACCATTAGATGATTCTTCGTCTTAGTCAGAGTCAAGAGAACTACAAGGAAAATCACCTTCAGAGAAGGTTTTCTTTTGTACTTAAAAGTCTGAAAAACTTCTCTAAAGATTTTAGAGAAGCTTTTTGATCACTTCCACCAAAAAACTTCCCTATATAACACATTGACTGCTGACCGAGTCAGATTTACTGACCGAGTCAGTCCAGTCAGCAACTAGTAAACAGCCCCTTATTTGTCAAAACCGTCACAGTAAAATGACGTATTGTGACGCTTATTTGTCAAAATTCTTATCGTAGCATGAGATAAAGTGACCTTTATTGTTTAAAATTATCACCGTAGTATGACATACAATGACGTTTGTATTCAAAAACTGTCACCGTAGCAACATATAGTAACATCTATTTTATAGTACCATCACTGTAATATGACATACGGTAACATTTATTTATCAAATCCGTCACGGTAACATAACATACGGTAACATTTGTTTTCCAAAAAACGTCAATGTAACATGACAAAAGCTAATCAAGAAAACAAAAACACCAATCTCTCCTAGTACATTTTTCAACCCATCCTCAACATTGGAATTCTGGATGGAGAAAACTTCTTGGAATGGTTCCAATTGTTAAGTGTTGTCCTCAGATTCGAAAAGAAACTCTATATAATCGAGAATCCTCCTCCTAATCTCCCAGCAAGGAACACCCCTAAAAGTGCTCATGTTGCTTATGATAAGTATTAAAGAGACTTTATGAGTGTGTCCTATCTTATGCTAGCCTCCATGAATCCTGGCCTTCAGAAGGAGCATGAGGAGTGGTCAGCCTGGGAAATTATTAACAACCTGAAGGCCATGTTTAGACTATAGATAAGACTTGAAAACTTTAAGACTTTACGATAACTACATGCTTGTGTGATGAAGAAGGGAACATCAATCAGTACCCATGTCTCAAGGATGAAAGGATACATTGATCGATTGTCTCGATTAGGATGTCCTCTTGATCAAAAGTTACGGGTCGATTATGTCCTCAACTCTTTGAATAAATCCTATGATAGTATTGTGCTCAAATATCACATGAATGGCTTAGACGTATCTCTTCCTAAACTGCATAGTATGCTGAAAACTTTTGAAAAAGAGAACCGCTCCAAGTTGGAGAAAGACATAAATGTCTTGATGATCAAGAAAGAAAGAGGAATAAGAAAGAAAAGGAATGGAAAAGTTATGACTAGAAAAGGAAAGGCAAAGACTGGAAGTTCTAGTCGAACCAAGAAGAATGAGGGAATGATTCCCCTAGACTTAGTTTCATCCAAAAGGAACTAACCAGTTCTTCAGGCAAAGAAGGAAAAAGCTATGATAGTCGGACCTTCAAGTATGTTTACCATCGATTTATTCACATCTGATTATGATTCTTGGGTATTGGATACAGGATGTGGTGCTCATATATGTGCTTCTCCACAGGGATTAAGAAGTGAAAGGCAATTGCGACCAGACCAGTTGGAGCTCAAGATGGGCAATGGGACAAGAGTTGATGTTGTGTCCCAAGGGAAATATGATATGACCCTTCCAAATGGTCTAGTCTTGAAACTAAATGATTGTCTTTGCGTTCCTAGTATCGTTAGAAACATTGTTTCATTTGCACGTTTGAGACAAGATGGATTTATGTTTAAATTCCTTGATGATGGATCTATTTATGCATGTTTGCATGGTATATTATATTTTATTGCTATACCAGTTAATGACATTTATGAAATAGATATTCATAGTAATCTAAATTCTAAAAAATCAACATATAATGTGAATGCTAAAAGTGTAACATCCACCCTCCTAAATATTCTTAGTTAGTGATTCTAAATATGTATTATATGTTAAAACATGTTTTATGTGTTAATTGTGTATAAAAAAATTAGAACTTGTTAAATGCTTAGTGTACTAATGAGTATAAGTTGAACTCATAGTTGGAATGAGATGTAAGACGTAAGATTGGTGTTAACACCTTACAAATGACCTAATTAGACGATGTGAAGATTCACAATACAAAATACATTGTTTAATGGAAATTGGGTAGGTAACTAGAGTGCCTAAATGGGAAAATTCTACCCAAAACTTGAACGGATGGGCTAAATGGTGATGTAAAGGTTGAATACCTTTGAATAAGTTAATATGAAGTGTTAGAAGTGTTGGAAGTCGAATAAGTCGTGTAGATTGCATTTTATCCACGTTTTACAAAGTACGTTGCTATTTCGGCATCTCACGCGCACGAAACTCAAACTGTTGGTTTTTTATGGGATGTTAAGCTTTGGAACTAAGTTTTGGACCTATTAGGAGTTGTTGGAGTTGTCGGAAAAGTTCTACGAGATTCCGAGCCCAAAACCAAAAACGACAAAATTACAAAGGAAAGCATAACGTGTACAAATATCTAAAACTGCTGTTATTGGGAGATCTTTTCTGCATTTTTTATTGTAACTTATAGATTATCTTGTTACGAATGCGTAGGCGAAAACCTCATCGAAAACCTCATCGAAAACGGAGGTTCGAGCGAAAAGTTATGATGTTTTAGTGTTTGATGGTCAAATGGGTCAACCCAGTCGGATCAAACTCTACCCAAACCGGGTAATCACTACTTTAAGTGAAGAAAACTCCATTTTTACACCATTTTTATCCTATTTTACTTCTATAAACTTCTGAAGTTATGGAGGTGTGATTTCACACACATAGAAGATGATCTAACACCATTTATGGTGAATCATACAAGAAATTGAAGGTATAAACTCTTATCTTTGTCTTGTTCATGTATTGCTTCATTTGATTGAGATTAAGGTTAGGGCTTGATGTGAAGTTGTTAATATCTTGGTATTTTGAGTAGATTAAGATATATATATATATATATATGTTGTTAATTAGTATAAAGGATGGGTAAAATTACAAGAATTAGTTGAACTTGTTGGATGAAAGTATGAATGTTTGACTTTTCAAAGTCAAATATGTCAAAATGATGATTTTGATGAAAAGAGCTTAGATTTCTGAATATTTTATGAAGATTATTCTATTTTATGATGAACTTTTTGGTACAAAATGGTATGGAATTGAGCTTGGAATGATACAAATGGCTACTTTGAGACTTGAAAGTCAATGTTTTTACCCTGTTTTAGAAAAATTGTATAAAATCATAGAAAAATCGTATAAGGGTGAGTCCAGTTGCATTTGAAAGGTAGGAATGTCTAGTTTATTTCATCTTCAGGTACCATGATCTAATTACAACTTTAAGATGGGTAAAACGTGCACTTTGTACAGTACTGTCAAACTGAATTTTGACAACATGTAGCTGCTGTGTTGCAAAATTCATATAAAATCAAAATAAAATTCTAAAACTATGAGGTCAGTTCCATATGAAAGAATTGGAAGTCTACTATATTTCATATTTAGAAGTCATTGGATGATTTGAAGTTTAATTGGGGTAAAATAAGGAAGAAACAGAGAGTTGTCATGGAAAATACAAGTAAGGAGTTAACTAGTTAAGGTACTATTTTGAGTAATTGTTGTCCAAAGCTCATGATACTTGTTGAACTCACTCCAGGGATTATTTGAAACTTGTTGGTTGTATTTGGAGGATACCTCAATATGGGATAAAGAAATTGGGACATAGCTTCTGAATTGACTTCCGGTTGACTACCGATAGCACTATGAGTTAAACATATTACTTGTTTATATACGTGCTTGTATATATGTGTGTGTTTTCCTTGTACTATACCTGAATATAAATCCTTTGGTCTTGGTTTGACATTTGAATGTTCTTTCGGTGTCGGTTCTTGTTTCGTGTGGTGTTCGCAATGGCGGTCGTTTCCCGGATCCATAAATCGTTCGTATATGTTTTATTGGCCTCTTGGAATACCGTGAGTACGGGTACTACTTTTTGTAGTGTGCCGGAAGATCTATGTCGACAGCCCCGAGGAGACGGAGGACGGGTGAGACATACTGGTTTGTAGTACTCATTACCGAGTGGATAGGAGGTGGGCATGAGTACATGATTTGGCACATCGAGTGCGAGCAGGTGCATTGACTCTTAATATCTTGATTATTCTCATATGGTTATGTAAGTTATAAGAGATATGGATATTTTGGAAGTTTACCATGGATACGCTCAACGCACTTGGTACGAGATATATAATTATTGTTTATTAATCGTTTATTATGCTATTGACTTACTTGGCTTATGCTCGTATGTTGATATTCAGTCAATCAATATTTGGTTCTTGGATTTTTGGTCGGTTTATTTGATATCTCACATGTCTCGGGTTCGGTATGCTTGTTTGGTTTTCTTTGCTTTATATTGGTTTTAGTTGGTTCAAATTCCGTTATCCTAGTAAATATAAATATATATATATATACGATCACCATATAACCATGTTAATGTATTTTCTCACTAAGCAATCGCTTACCTGTGGATTATTTATCATTTTTACAGGAAAGTTAGGTGACGTTCATAAAGGGAAAAACAAGTTGATGTAATTTGGGTTAAGGTCAAGATGTTGAATCACACTTTTGGTATATGTGGTTATGTTTTGGCGTATTTTGTATATATAACAATATACGGGTAGATATGTCCCCGACCTTATTGTAATAGTTATAATTTTGGTTTGTATTTAGTTTTCGTTGGTTGGTTTAAATTTCTGGAAAGTTTATTTTTTTTGGGGGTTGAAAACAGGTTTAACACAAAGATTTAAAACAGACATTTCCGAGGTTGGTTTAAAAATTAATAGTCCGTACTTTGGAAGTTAAAAGCTGATTAATTGGAGTTTTAAATCATTAAGTGTGTATTTTCAAAACTAGTGTGTTACAAAAAGACTTAAGAAAAAATTAAGTCAAACATATTTGTGGCACTGTCGTCTTGGCCATATAAACAAGAAGTGCATTGTCAAGCTCCACGTGGACAGGGATCTTGGAATCAACAGATGATTCTTTTGATAAATGTGAATCATGTTTATTAGGGAAGATGACTAATGCTCCTTTTAAAGGAAAGCCCGAAAGGAAAAATTAGTTGTTGGGAGTGACACATACTGATGTATGTGGACCTTCAACCCAGCCACAAGAAATGGTTGTTACTACTTCATTACATTTACTGATGATTACAGTAGATATGGATATGTTTATCTAATGAAGCACAAGTTTGAAAGTATTGAAGTTTTCAAAGAGTTTCAGAATAAGGTAGAGAACCAACTAGGCAAGAAGATAAAAGCCATTCGATCTAATCGAGGTGGTGAATATCTGAGCCATGAATTCACTGAACATCTTAGCAAGTCTTGGATATATCCCAACCTACTCCACCAAGAACACCATAGCATAATGGTGTGTCTGAAAGGAGGAACCGTACCTTGTTTGATATGGTTAGGTCTATGATGAGTCATACCAAGTTGCCTATGAGTTTTTGGGGATATGCTATGCAAGCAGCCGCCAAAATACTAAACAATGTACCAACCAAGAAGGTCGACAAGACTCCATATGAGATGTGAACTGGGAAGATCCCAAATCTAACTTACATGAAAGTATGGGGCTACGATGCTTATGTCAAGCGAGAAGCTTCTAGGAAGCTGGAGCCCAGATCTGAAAAGTGCATCTTTGTAGGATATCCCAAGGAAATTGTTGGGTATTATTTCTACAACCCCGATGAGAACAAGGTGTTCATTTCACGCAAGGTGAGTTCCTAGAAAATGATTTTCTAACTAAGCCAAGCGATGGGGATGGGGTGGAACTTGTGGAAGTTCAGGAAACACCTAATGCACAGGTTGACACTAGCGCTCAACAAGATGTTGAAACTCAACAAGATGTTGAACCTCAACAAGATACTAAGGATACCAACGAGAGACAAATGATCTGAAGGTCGGGAAGGATTCTTCAAGATCCAGATAGATACCTAGGGTTTCTAATTGGTTGTGATGATACGGTTGATGATGAATCGTCTAACTACCGACATGCTACGTCAAGTGCAGAATCTGACAAATGGCATAATGCTATGAAAGTCGAGCTTCAATCCATGACTGATAACCAGGTCTGGGATCTGGTGGATGCGCCCAATGGTTGCAAAGTCGTAGGGAGAAAATGGGTTTTCAAGAAGAAAGCCGACATGGATGGGATCGTGCACACATATAAGGCTAGGTTGGTAGCAAAGGGTTTCACATAAACTCATGGTGTCGACTATGATGAAACCTTTTCTCCAGTAGCCATAATTAATTCCGTTAGGATTTTGCTTGCGATAACTGCATACCATGATTATGAGATATGGCAGATGGATGTCAAAACCGCGTTTCTTAACAGAACGCTAAGAGAGGACGTGTACATGGTACAACCAGAAGGTTTTGAAGATCCAAAGCATCCTGATAGCGTGTGTAAGTTTCTTAGATTCATTTATGAACTGAAGCAAGCGTCTCTTCGTTTTGACGATAAAATCAAAAAATTTGGTTTTATTAAAAGCGAAGATGAACCTTGTGTATACAAGAAAGCTAGTGGGAGCATTGTTGTCTTCCTAGTTCTATATGTTGACGACATACTAGTCATTGAAAACAACATCCCAACACTAAAAGGTGTAAAAGTCTGGCTTGGGAAGTGTTTCTCAATGAAAGATCTAGGAGAAGTCGATTTTATCCTTGGAATTAAGATCAATCGGGATAGATCAAGGCGCTTAATTGGATTAATCCAGAGTACATATATTGACAAGGTCTTGAAACGCTTCAAGATAGAGAGTTCCAAGAGGGGGAACTTGCCAATGCTACATGGAGTACAACTGAGCAAGTCTCAATATCCTTCGGGGAAGGAAGATATAGATCGTATGAAGGGTGTTCCCTATGTTTTAGCTATTGGATCTATAATATACGCCATGATATGTAATCGACCTGACGTATCTTATGTCTTGAGCATGACTAATAGATACCAGTCGAATCCTGGTGATGCTCACTAGGTAGCAGTAAAGAATATCCCCAAGTACTTGAGAAAAACTAAGGATATGTTCCAGCAATTCCTGCTATACGGTGGTAAAGAAGGAGATATGTGTGTCCGAGGATACTCATATGCTAGCTTCCAAACCGACCGTGACGACTTCAGGTCACAATCGGGTTTTGAGTTTACACTCAATGGTGGTGTTGTGAGCTAGAAGAGCTTCAAGCAAAGCACTATAGCAGACTCAACTACAGAGTCAGAATACCTAGCAGCTTCGGTTGCCGGGAAGGAGGCCGTATGGATGAATAAATTCATAACGGACCTAGGAGTAGTTCATAGCATAGATGGGCCTGTCGAGATCTTTTGTTAAAACGAAGGAGCCATAGCACAAGATAAGGAACCTAGGTCACACCAACGGTCCAAGCATATTCTGAGGAAATATCACATAATCCGAGAGATGATCAATCGGGAAGATGTGCAGATTTGTAAAGTTCGTTCGAAAGATAATCTTGTAGATCCATTCACTAAACCTATGAGTCAGAGTAAGCATGATTGTCACACTAGCTCAATAGGTTTTAGGTTTTTAAATGTTTGAAATGATCTGTAAATTTAGTATGACCTTTTGGAACATTAAGCAATGAAATTCTATCTATAGTTACATTAATTTCATTGTGTTCTATGTTAACATGTTTAGATCCAAAACTATATGATATGGTTTAAACTATCCATGGTCACTTATCACTGGGGGACTGGTGATACACTAAGATCGTAGTGAAGTTTGGTTAAGGTCAAGTTGGGCCAGCATGTTGCGACCAAAGTCACTTGCACTTGTAGGTTCAAGTGTTGGAAGACCCGTTTTCAAGATCATTTCATAGATCGACGTCATAAAGTGAATCTTGAAGATGATAGTTATTTATTTATCGTTTGACCTGAGATGTATACTAGGACCTCGAGCATAAGGAGTGTTGTACTTTGATATATGTCTAACGTCGCCTTTAACCGGGTGATTATAAGGACTATGTTAGGTGCAATACGATCTATGTAAGAGTCGTATACATGCAATATGGAATTTGCTCCTCTCAAGTTGAGAGAGAAGTCTCTGGGTCCCTCGATGATATTAAAATGAGAAATGTATGGCCGTACACAAGTAGATTGATTGAATCAATAGTACTTGTTCTCTCATTAAATGTCGGGATCGAGAAACATACAAGGATGAGTCAGATCTATGCCTTTAGTTCAATTGAGACATCATGAAGCAAAATGATAAGGAATACACTGATCGTCAGATTGACTGTTGTCTATAGAACCTGAAGCTGAAGAACGTTCATTCATTTGACTTTGGGGGCGGCGGCGCGTTGATAGACACATAACCACTGTCTGTGTTATGTGGCATGTACAAATGGGAGACTGTAGGATCTTATGTGCCCACGTCATATGAAAACCCTGCTGACGTCAGATGAACCTAGAGGGTCACACGCATAAGAGTTTGTAAATCACGAATTAACCAAGTTGGTTATAACCCGACAAAGTTACAAGTTGTAAAGTGTAGAATTATTATTCTAGTAGAACAATAATTAAAGTGTGTAAAATATAATTATGTTAATTATATAATTTAATTATTAAGTTAATAATTAAATTGGAATAATTATTATGTTAATAATTATAATTAAAAGTCCAACGGACTTAAAAATAATATTTTATCTAAAAGCCCAAAGGGTTAAGTAAGTTACTTAAGCCCAATTGGTTAATTAATTATTAAGTTAATAATTAATTAAAATACGGAAACTTTTAATTAAGTCAATAAAGCCTTGCAAACTTAATTGAGCCCGGATCGAGATTAGGAGAGAAACTATATAAATGCATGTTGCCTTATTTAATTCATAACAACAACATAACACAATTGAGAAACCTGAAATTTTCTCTCCTCCCTCTCTCCTCTCTTGAGATTGACGGTCACACACAACCATAAGGAGAAATCAATTTTCTTCTTGTGTTCTTCGGGTATTCGGGCTAGCAATCGTTCGTGATCGGATTCACATTCGCGTAGATACCGCTAGAGGGAATCTACTTTGATTCCTAACGCTTGATCTTGATCAACCAATCCAAACCATTGAGGTATTATTCTAAACTCTCTATGGTTGTGTTTAATCCTTAAAGTTGTTAGTATCGGATCCGGGGTAATAGGGTTTTACCAGTTATTGTTTTTCTGCTGCATGTTTATTGTGATCCCGGTCTCAAAACCCTACATCAAGATCCTAGCCTGCCGCCGAACCTCACGCCAAACCAATATATTCTCATCCGAATCTAAATTTGAATCTGAGACCAAGCCAATGTAGGACTTCACGAAACTTTGAATGAATCACGCCAACCCCGCCAACTAAACGAAGACATTGTTTTTGCTCGGATTGCCCGACAACACTCAGTCCCTTACACTTCCTCCAAAAGCACTGAAACCGACTCAGTTACCCAATAAGAACCCCAATCTATGCCTATACAGGTAGAGACAAGGAGAGATGAGGGAGAACAAGTAGAAAAGACAAATATGAGCATGTGTGAAGGGACGGAAAATATTATTGAGAGTGAGCAACCCCAAATCGTTACTAATCGGGTAGCCGCATCTTCTATCGACACTTATCCGTGGGTGCTAGTATTGAACAAGCTGCTGTGGACCCAACGGCACAATTGCACTCCGCACCCAGCAACTCTTGTATCTCTCAAAAGCTACTGGTTTTAAATATGATAGCTGGTTTATCTCCCTATCTAGCGGCCATCCAATCGGAAAGTGTTGCTATTAAACATAGAAGACGTTACCTGCAGTCTTCGACTTCGTTTCAATGCACATCGAGTCTAGAGCTCCAACCCACTAGGAAACAGGTCGATACGTCTACCGCTAGCCTTCGTGGCACGGTCGGAATTTCCATAGTGGTGTCGTCTACCGACATTTCACGAGGATTGGAAGGAAATCCTACCAGTGCTAAGCCGTTAACCCAATGCCAAGGCTTAATGTAGGTCACACAGTTGATTCAACTGTGATGACAACAGGTGCTCTACGTAACCTTGGTTTTACCCCGGCTACCTATGTTCCACCAATATTCATAGTGTCCCCCGAGATTCGAGAGTTTGTCGACACTGCTTTTCAAGGCACTCAATCGTCACTATCAAACCACCTTGGCGAACTCTTGAGCTTACTCAAAGGTAAGTCTCCTACCGAGGCAATGGCAGAAAATGTGCGCAACCGTCAAACATTGCCTCCGACTCCTCCACCATCTCCTCCGACGCTCAACACAAATGAGCTCATGTCCATGCTATACGCATAACTACTCGAACAAGCCCAAGCAACCGGCCAACCAGAAGATGAACTCACAATCCTTCTCCGTCGAAATCTCCAAATCCCCACAGTCACTCGACACGAGTTTGACTGCTTCAAAGTCGAAGTTCACAAAGAGCTTGCTAGTATGAAGACCTAGATTTCCAACTCTGAGCAAACCGTCTTCGGTGCTATTAGTAGTCTTCGCGAAGAGATCTGTCAAAATTGTCGTGCTCATGCTTCTTCCTCCAAGTGGCCACACGATGATCATGACGATTAGGTTGATCCTAATCTCCATGAGGGGGAGAAACGCCAGCGCATTCATGTGACAATTACAACAGCCACTACTACTACCATGACAACTACTCCGACACAGCAGACCGACGGTACATCCTCAACTCCTACTCGACAGCAACGAGGACACCAACGATTGAAAAGCTTACGGTAGATTTTGAAGGAATCTCAATAGTTGTCGACTCGAATACAGACAATGACGAGCCGGTCAACGTACGAAATATGCAAGATGAAGTTAGAAGCTGGTTCAAGGATCCCTTTGCACCAGTGCTAGGAGATGAACATTACAAAAGCATCCAACAACAAAACAACTCCATTCTTCTTGGATCATCGTCCACATCCAGATTGCTGACTTATCAAGCCAGATGGGAAAAGATAATCTAGAATCACAACCCGAGATGGGAAAGACAACAAATAAGAGTTCCGTACTTAAAAGAAACGAAGCATAAAATCTTGCTCACATACACCAAGTCATTGAAATGTCTTCTCGAGAACTGATCGAGTATGTCTACATGCTTCTAAGAGTTGCATTAACAAGACATCAAGTGAACACGAAGCATCGAATTGAACCATCAAACACATTGACTATGATCAACTTATTCAAGTCAAGTTTCCAACTTTTAAAGTAATGCAAGATGATGCAAAAGACTAGACTTTCTCTGAAGCTGATTTTTCGAACATTGAGATTGAAGACCTGGAGTACATGTATATTAAGCTAAGAGACAAACAACGAAGATTAAGAGATGAGCAAAAAGCTTTAAAAGCAATTGTCCGATTTTTCTAAAAGGAAATCAGATTTAGCTATCTTCATGACTTCCAGCGTGGTCTCAAAAGCAAACAAAAGAAGATATACATTCTGAAGCCTAACCAAGAGAAATCAGATTTGGCAAAGCTCAAAATCCTCATCATCTTAACCAGGCCTGCTCACAGAATTATCTACATCAACCACATCGTAACCAAACGGTTATTACTCTTCGATGAAACTGCAGCTTATTCCGATGGTACTCTAAAGGTCATTTATCTAGGATTATCTGTCGAGATCAGCTCTGATAGAAAAGGCTCAATCAAGCTCAAACTGATTCAAAGACAAAAGATCATTAAAGCTATGGAGATCATTGACAAACGCCTGATTTATCGCCAAACTCTGCGACGCTTTGAAGGGATGTTCGAGATTCGAAGATGAGCTTCCTTTTACACAAAGGGGGCGATTGTTACGAATTACTTTTGATTGTGAAAAACGAATAGATTTTATTGTATATAAGGCAAGTTTATAATGCCTTATTTCCTTATTGCACTTACCTCTTATCATATAAATAGAGGGTTAAGGGTCATAATACGAGAGAAAGAGGGCGAGAGAGAGAGAGAGAGAGAATAGCCTAATTGTAATCGAGAGTCTAAGCCTTGCATTCGATAAACATTGTAACTTGATTGCCAAGTGAGATATACGACTTACTTTCTCTTACATTCATCGTGTTCTTCATTGTGTGCTTCTAATCTTTGATAATACTTGATATATTGGGATCCACAATACTATTATTAGTATTGTATACGAGTTGACTAGAAATTTGGGGTTACTTTGGATTCTTGACCGAGACGGTGGGACTGGGAAACACAAAACAATCTTTTTCTAACTTTGTTTATTGCATGTTTAAATCTATTTGGTGTCTTTTAATAACCTCTTTGCTGGTCTAGTTGCTTATTTACGATATTTAGAGGATGTTGCAAGGATAAGAAGATGCTTATGAGTTATGACCACTATTTTAGAGGTTTTGGAGCTGGTTCAGGGGATGATTCATAGACCTGAGGCTATGTCTTGAACTGATGAACCAATTTTTGCATCCCACCAACTGTTGTAAGAATGTTATTGACGAGGCCTATAACACATTTCTAGCAAAATTGAGATTTCACAAGCTTTTAGTCGTAAAGGCTTAAGTTTTGTAAAACTAGAATGCAAAAAGTCTTTGGTATTTATTTATTCCCTTAGTTGATCTGCCTTTTATTGTGTTTGACGTGCTCTTTAATCATGCTTCAATTCTAATAATGAAATAAGCATGATATCTTTGAAAAGATTTATGTTAAGATATTGTTCTTATATCTTGCATTTTTTGAACAAGTTGGGCATCTCACCCCATACTGACTTTCGATTGAAATATATTGGGTTATCTTTGTTTGATTTCATTCCATAAGTTAACATCATTGCAAAGAATAATTTGTGTTTGTAAGCACCATATTATTTTTAACCAAAATCAATTTACGAAATAGATATATTTCATGAATGAAATAGTTGTTTCATATATGCTTTTTCTTGTTATGCACTTATACATAGATTTCTTTATATTCTTTACCACTTTTGATTTGACTGATAAAGGAGACATTTGATTTGAGGACTCATTTATTATCTAATCATGTATGCTTTTTATAGAAGGATGAAAGGTCCCTCGCCCTAATGCAACAAACTAGTGCAAAGTAATAATAGATTTGCAGCCATTGGAGCATCACCTACTAAAGTATACCAGACGCTCATATCGAGTTGTTTGGAGCATCACCTACTGAAGGGGTTAGACAGTATCTTGGAAAAGCTAAAATTATATGTATATATATATATTATTGCTAGTTGCGTTTTTTTGCAAGGTTGAGAGTAGCATGAGACTTTAAGTTATTAATTCTTTTGCTAACTTGGTAAAAGTCATATATTATCGACCGAATACATTGAGTAATTCTATTTGAGTAACACTTATATTTTTGTTTGGTATTTTTTAAGAAAATTGATCAAAACATATGATGAAAATTGGTTGGTTAGGTTTATTTGACAAAAATACATTTGAACCCATGCATTATTGTTTATATTTATTCGAGTTTTATATCCCGCAACATTGTACGAGTAGACAACTAATATTTATATATAATAATTAAATTGAAATTCTACTAATTAACATATTATATTACTTAATTTTTTCTTTACTATCTCGTTTGTGTTAATTAACACATTATTTTATTACGGATTTGATTTAATTATATTTTAAAATATCGTACTTGACTAATTTTGCAAAATGTCGTTTTTGGTCTTTTTTTACATTTTCATCTAACTTATCAACTAGGTTTTGCCAAACCTTTACTTATTCATCAACTAACGTATCAACTACCAACCAACTTAATTTAACATCTAGCTTATCAATCATTAAGTAGCTTATCAGGTAGTTTGCCAAACATAGCCGTATAGGTCAAATAAGGGAAAGTGGTGGAGGGAATTCAGGAATTAGGAAAGGTGTTAGGTCAGGTGCCTTTAACATATTATTATAACATTCTATTAGGTCTAAAATATTGTATCGGAGATCACAATGTTATTGAAGAATGATCAAAGATAAGAAGCAACATATTCAAATAAAGACAAAGTTGTCATCCATTGTTAAAAGTTAATGTTCTAGTTAGAGCTTATTTGTTAGTTTGACTTTATAATTAGCTAATCATATAACTACTCTTGTTAATGATTGTTAATTGTTAACATTTTAGAGAGATTCAAGAGAGAGAAAGTTGTTCTAGAGAGAGAAACAATTAATACATATGATTTGAGATTTAATTGTTGTTATTGGTTGTTTAGATTCATTGTTAGTTGATCATATTATAATTAACATGTACTTTAAGAAAAATATATAGAAAAGGTAAAAAGACTAAATTATCCTTAATTTAACTAATATTTTCTAACAAAGTTAGTGTTAATGACGAGAAACAAAAAGAATTATAAACCACAACAACAAATTCCAAATATCGAGACAAAAATAGTTATAAACAACAAACTCCAAGGACTAAAATCGTAGTTTACTCTTTTTATAACCTGCCATCTACAATCCGGATGGTTTTTGTAACAAAAGGTGACTTAAAAGCACCAAACGGAAACTTTTAAACTTTGGGGTTAGTTTTGCAAAATAAATTTCTTGGAGAGAACGATACATTGAGCCTCCTACTTCAGTTGAATTAAACTGGGTTTTCATCTTCCATTGTAGCAGTTGTTTGAAGTCGCCATTGCAAGACAGGGTATCCATCTCTTCTGTCTCGTTCTCTCTATATCTAGTAGCTCTTAATTGCTCTTTTACTCTTCTTTTCCCCCTTTTCTTTTTCGATGCCACGCGATCACCAACCAACACTTTGAAGATCCCTAAATTTTAATTACTTCTTCTGTGTGTTTTCTTCAAAATTTAGTCTCTCTCTCATTACTGTTTTTGGATCAATTTTCGTATTGTTGTTTATGAAAATTTCTGTATGATCCTGATTCCTGGGCTTGAAATCTTCTTCAAATATAAGCAAAAACCTAATGCGTGATGGTCATGTTTCTATGTTTTTGGTTCTTTACTCTTCATATTTTTTCTAATTCTTTCTTATTTGCCCTAATCTTTTATATCATTCTGTTTGAAGGAAATAGATAAGGAGTGGAGTATCGTGTTTCAGCTTAATCAATTTTAGGTATGTCTTGTTATTTTATGGCAGTTCTTTCTAATTATTTGTCAAAGTAACTTTCTTTTGGTTCTCATTTCCTGATGTTGTTATTTTAGACTGGATTTCTGTTACTTAGATATCATTTGTATATATCTGATCTACGTTATGAGTTTAGGTATGTTTAGATCTCCTCCAGTTGCATTTTAGTCTTGTGAAACATGAGCAATCCTCTGATACTTTGTCTGTGTCTAGAATGGTATCTGGTGTGATGGTTAAAGAATGCTTATAAAAAGAAAGAACAACAGGAAAACATCCCAGTGCTGTTGTTGGTCTAATATCCTGCCATGTTTTTAGCATCAGGTTTAGATCATGATTTTGAGATGAGCGAGCTTGCAGCCCTTGAGTTACATATAATTTTAGTTTTCTCTTGTGTAGTCTTCTCTTCACCTCTTAGAAGAGAAGTCTTCATGGTATTTGTGTATCTTTTTGTTACCCATTGCATAAAAAATAAAGTTCCTTGGGTTAATCCATTACATGTGCAAACATTTGACTTGACATGTAGGTTAAGTATTTGGATATCGAAAATGCCCTTCAACAGAAAGAAAATGAAGGAATCTCGTGAACCTAATTAATAGAATCAATTTAGTTATATTGATGAAAATGGGATGCATGATCTTAGGCTATGGTTGAAAAGATAGTTGTTGGCTAATAAGCTAACTGTTAACAGAAAAGCTAGCAGATAAACTAGCCTTGATAATGTGAAATGAACTAAAAGGATATGCTGAATAATTAGCCAAATTTAATGTTACATAATGTAATTAAGACAAATCACTAATGCACTTCATCGTATTAAAAATAAGTAATAACAAAAATAAAGAGTTATCCAATTTTTTAGGTTTAATGGACATTGCTTGCATTTCATATCATATGTGCAATATTATTACGGATTTCTTGCATCTAATGGCATGCAAGGAACTTTTTAAAATCTTCAACTAATGTAACCAAATATAAACTTTAGAAAATTTATCACATTAATTGATGATTTTGATTAACCGATACACATAAGCTACTTAACTAGAGATGCACAAAAAAGCCGAAGCCCGAAGCCCGGGTCCCGGAAAAGCCTCGGCCTAGTAAGCCAGAGCCCAGGTCTGGCCTTGAAGTTCGATCAGGATGACTTTTTTCTTCTTCCAAGGCCCGGTTAAAGCCAGGCCTGAAAAACTGCTGTCTGAAAAAGCAGGCCTAGGCCTGAAAAAGCTCGGGTTTTTTTGCTTACTAAAAAAGGGACTTGGAAGGCCCAGGCCCTAAAATGACTGGGCTTGTGCAGCTCTAGCCTTAATAATGGAATATTCGAGGTATAACTGGAAAAAAAAAGTACAAAAAAGCCCCTGGAGCTTATGGAAACACTACTTCAAGTAGCGTTTCAAAAAGCTAGCTTATGGAGGGCTTCTTTAATAAGCAGAGCTAGCTTATGCTTGGCAACATGACCTTAACATCAAAAAATTGAAATGCTGCAATTTTAGTGCGTCATCTAAAGAAGAAAGTGTCAGAACTTTCATGTAATTTAGGGAGTACCATTTTCCATTTACGTTCTTCGTTTTGTGCGATCCATCTTCATTCACCTTCATCTTCACATCAAGCAAATGGTATACATGGTCACATCTTTATTTCTTCCAACGTCATATAAATGAGATTCATGAAGTGAAGTTATTGAATGTCCAAACTAATAGGATCCGAACATGCAAAGCGGATAACTATTTGAGAAATAATACAGTGAAATTCTACTTTTACGGCTTAAATGTACATAGTACTACAAAATAATCTGGAAACAAAACCCGTGATTAATACTGATTATAAAGCTTTGGTATAACCCATGGTGTTGGACCCTAATTTTTGATTCACCTCCAACTGAAATCATCTGATATTAACTGTGCTCCCATGAATGTGTTTTTCCGAGTTCATGTTATGCTGTTTCCTTTGGCTATAGCTGTAAATAAGGAGTCTCTATGACCCACAACTCAAAATGAGCCTTGCGACGAGACGCGGACATTCCCCATGCTGCTGTGGGGCTTATAACATGTATCTGTGTAAGGAATACACCATAGCTTTTTGAATAACTCAGATCATTGCAACCTGTTAACAGTTGATTTAACAATTCATAATCTTGGTGTATGTAAGTTAGCTAAAACGGTAAGTTATGGAAAAGGAGATGGGCGTAGAAACCGTAGTTCCGCACGACCAAGAGATTAGTGGGCTTTTGTCATCACTCATGGCAAACAGTGTTTCATAAAATGCTTTATTGCCCTGTGGACGTGCAAGAGAAAACCAAAATTAAATAAGCGAGCCAAACAAAAAAAAATTGAAAGCGAATATCATTTAGTCACATTTGATTGTGATCTCTATCTGTTTACTATTACGTCTTATGATTGTTTTCCTTCTATTTGTACTTGTGCAGGTGATGGATTCTTTATTGAGCCCTGAAGGAGACTCTCAGAGGACTCAGTATGTACTTCTTTAGCTCTATTATCTGAATCTGAGGGGTAACATGTAGGGTTCTAGATCTGATGTTATCTAAGAACATGATATAGAAACTACTTTTTAGTAATCTAAAGTTAATTAAACATTTTGCATGGATTTCCTATTAATCCTGGGGTCAGGGAGTGTGACAACATATGCGCTTCCTTTTTATTCCATACCATACAGCCTTTTCATCAGTTGCTGGGTTTGGTGGCCTGCAAATCGATTCGTTCTGGGATTAGAGTACTTTTCAAATTCAAAATTGATTTGGAATTTCTGACATCAGCCATATGTTGGGTATTTGTTACTACTTTGGCTGATTTTTTTTAATGGTTTCTGGGTTTTTAATAATGAATGAACTTTTGAGTCTAGAATCAAACCTTGTACTCTTTAGATCCAACTTGGTATGGAGTTTCTGTTAGCAAACGATTTGCTAGGTTTTATGTTTTTTATTATTTTGTTTTTTAGTGGAGGAAGCAAGGTGCAACTTGTTGATGATTGGTTTTGGAAACAGGTATCCATATGTGACAGGTACTTCTGTCATTGGGATCAAATACAAGGATGGTATTCTCATGGCTGCTGACATGGGAGGTTAGATCATTTTCAGTAATATTCGACATATTATATATTTTGAGTTACTTGATGAAATTGGCCTCTAAAGTTTAAATGTCTACAGAGGGCATTATGTTGATGTCTAGCAGTTCATTTGCATTATTTATTAAGGGAAATTCTTTGGAACTTGATGCAATTAAAGGGTTACAACTCCTCAAAGTTAACGTTTGATTCTACTTTAGAGTTCATAAGGGTTTGAAACTTTTGAGAAACTTGCAAGTAAAATTAATTGATTCTCCTAGTTCTTGTACTTCAATATGTGTACTTTATATATCCAAAAATTTATTTCTTCCCTCGTATACCTATGTGAATCTAAGCCAACAGTACATATTTGCATTTTAATACCGACAAGATAGTATGTGAATATCCACTTTAGTAGCATCCCTATTCCACCAGCAAAGGTCAAAAAAGCAATCTTTGACTAGATTGAGGCTTGTTGTTTATTTCTGCTGGCATCCCTATTCCACCGGCTTTTTGAAGTTTCTTTTAGATCATGTTCATGAGCTATTAAGAAAAAAGAAGAAGCAGGCTCCATTATTAAAATGTGAAGTTAGATATTGTCCTGATGAACCTGGTATAAATTTGCTAACCTGCATATTCCTTCCCAGGAGAACTTTAAAAAATCGACATGCTATTTTATGTTGTTCCTCAACTGTGATGGAAAAATACCTAGATTGAGTCGTTGTACCATTGATATGCAGAAAACCCCTAAATAATTTTAAAGAGTGCAAAGTCCAGAGTCTGCGTCTTTTAATTTGTTCTATTTGCCAAATATAAATATTATATACTTCAAAAAAAATAAAAAAAAATAATAGGAACTCGTATGCATATGTGCGTATACAAGCTGTTATATATGCTATCTTGCTGATCATGGAGAAATATCATATATTTCTAGACACCATCTATCAAGAAAACTACTGCCAGAAACTATATACTATATATATATCTGTTTTTTTTTTTGGGGGGGGGGTGGTGAAAGTGCATGTGCATATATGTATGTGCTGATACAATACATGCTACATGCAATAAGGAATATTGAATTAATTTCTGCAGCAAATCCATTTTCAAGTAGTATCGACAATTTAAAAATTGATCAAGCACATCTTGCAAATATATCATTTCTTCAGTTGCTTTTTATCCTTGCGTACCCTCTTTTCCGGTATTGGTCGTATTGAATCATACTAATTATTTTACTTTTTCTTAGTGTAACCGAAAGGCATCTTTTTCTTCTTCTTTTCTTTATGTCATAAGCCACAAGACCTCCCTGCTGTAGACTATTATGGAACAGTAATTAGAACGATTGTTCCACAGGAGTTAATATCTAACCAATTTTCAAGCAATATAACATTCAATGCACCATAATATTATAAAATCTTATTGTTAAAAGATAAAGGACACCCCATTTCATAATTATTGAATACCAAAAGACTGTATTCCTGGAAACAGAGTATGTAAAAAACGAGTAATTTGATTAACTATTTCTGAAATAAAAAATAATTTTGTTTAGCTAAACTATGGGAATATACTTTTACCGATTTCTGGTAATACTGCTTGCTGACTTGTGCATTCACAGGGTCATATGGATCCACCATTCGATACAAGAGTGTGGAGCGATTGAAGCAAGTGGGCAAACATTCTCTTCTTGGTGCTAGCGGAGAAATCAGTGATTTTCAAGAAATTCTTAAATACCTGGATGAACTCATGTAAGTTTCAGTGGTATATCTTTTCTAAGAGCGACACTTGAAAGAAGTTCAATGTCTCTTAGTTTAACTATGATTTTTAGATTGTTGCTGATAGTTATCCTTTCAAATATATGTTGTAACTTTTGAAAAATATATATATATATATTGACTGCCACTTTTTACAGCTTGCATGACAATATGTGGGATGATGGGAACTCACTTGGTCCTAAAGAGGTGCACAATTATCTAACTCGGGTGATGTACAATCGCCGCAACAAGTTTGATCCTTTGTGGAATTCACTCGTGATCGGTGGAGTGAAAAACGGGCAGAAGTATCTAGGATCGGTAGAACCTTGAACCACCCTTTCTTTTCTTCTGGCTTCAGTTTTACTTATTCATAAGAAGACATCCCTCCAACTACAACAAAATCGGGTTTATAGGATGCCAAATGTTTGACTGGTCTATTAGACCGCTTTATAGGACTTAAGTTTTTAAGACCAAACACTTATGGTGTCCTATGTAAAAGTGTTAGAATAAGTTTATAGGACACGTTTTGGCTTCTTGACAAGTTGTTTGTGATAATTTTGAAATAAAACATCTTTTTAACCTTTTTATATGACATTATTTGAAAACGTGGCTTATAAAGACAAGTGTCTTATAAAAAAACAATGTGTTCACAGTACATTTTATTTCAAAAGTGTCCTAAAATACTTGTTCAGACGCCCAAAAGCGTTATAAAAACTTGTTGCAACACTTTTACATAGGACACAATTATTAGGTCCAATAAACTTAAATCTTATAAAGCAGTCTAATATATTAGGGGACAAACATTTTTAGTGTCCTATAAATACAATGTAGTTGTAGTGTCCCCAAATGACAACTTATATGCCATTTATTTGCAGGTTAGCATGATCGGTGTACATTTTGAGGACGATCATGTTGCGACTGGATTTGGTAATCACCTTGCACGACCAATTCTTCGTGAGGAATGGAGGGAGGACTTGAGCTTTGAAGAAGGTGTCAAATTATTGGAGAAATGCATGCGTAACCTTCTATACCGTGATAGGTCTGCTGTCAACAAGCTTCAGGTCAGTCTTTTTCACTTAAAAAAGAAGCAATCATCTGTAACAGTAACATATACAAATTTTCTTTTTTATTGTTTACATGCATTAAATTTCTCCTCTGATAACCTAACTGTGATCATTGGGATATGTCTATTGCAAACCATACTTGAGGATTTAATACATCAATTATGACTTTTGAAATTTTTTCATCCTTCCAGATTCTACCCCTTGTGGAATTCACTGGGCTCATTTGGTTTACTATTAATTTAGTATTTTTGTTGGAGCATCTTTCCAGTAGATTCTTTATATTTTCTTTAAAATAGAGAAGCATAAGTAAAAATGTCAAAAAACAATTACAGATTCTCTATTATGAAGATTTCAACTTTAGCTGTATTATTAAAGTATTATAAAAATTTATCATCTCAATAAACTTCTTTTATTATATATATAAAATAATAATACATATAACCTCGTTGGTGGAAACAAATAAAAAAAACATTTCTCGCTTTTAAACATTTAATTCTAGTGACTTCTCTCTCCTATTTTCTCCATTTTAGAGGAAGTTTTCTGTTGGAGCAAAAACGTAGTCCAAAATTTCCATTTCCCCATTTTAGAGAATCTATTGGAGATACTCTTTTACCAAATGGTCACTGCATTCATTACAAAGTGCTTATACATGTGTTTATTTTGATGGATGTTGCACATTCTTTTGGTTGTATACAATTGTTTGTGACTCCATTGATATTCGAAACCGCAGATAGCAAAGATTACAGAAGAAGGTTTGACCATCTCCCAGCCTTACTCTTTGAAGACTTTCTGGAATTTTGCTGCTTTCCAGAATCCAACGGTTGGTGCAGAGGGATCATGGTAGGTATCTGAATTCCAAGTACTCTACTCTGAAACATGATGTTCTTTCTTAATGTTTTCTTTTTTTTCCAGATGTTATGCCATACTAAATTTCTGTATTTGAATTTCAAGTTGCAGTAAATTGACTTGATCTCTGTGTTTATTGGGAAGTATCTGTTTCTATGCATTGCTTTCTCTGCCTTAGTTTTGGAACTCAAAAATGCCGATATGTGACTTGATTTAGCTTGTCGAAAAGCCAACTTTTCAAGAAATCAGACCCCAGTGGTCACAATTGTTGTGTACACCTGAAATCAAATTTTGGGCAGATGTGATATGTCACCACATCCCCTAGGACCTCAACCCCTATATCGGTAGAATACTAAGGGGCGGTTTGGTTCGCAGAATTCAAAGGAATTCAATGGAATTGGAATGACAAATTCCTTTTACCAAATCCTTACTGGTAGAGGCGGTAAGGAGCTGTTTGGTTCATGGAATCTGATGGAATTGGAAGAAATTGGAATAGCCAAATCCATTACCAAATTCCTTTACCATGTTTGGTTCATAGAATTAAATAACTGGAATCTTTTCAATTCCAATGGATTTCTTAAGTTAAAGAATTCGTCATTCCTTCGCATAAGTGAAGGAATTGAATTCCATCGAACCAAATGTGTGGTCAAATTCCATTCTAATTCCTTTAAAGTCAATTTTTTTTGATGGATTCCAATCCACCAAATTCCATTCTGTGAACCAAACACTTCCTAAGAGTGGCCACTCTCACCTTTTTTTACCGGGTAAGATTCTGACCATCAAAATGACATTATATGCAATAATCTTACCTGGTAAGAGCTATCCGGATAAGAGTTACCACTCACTTATCAGGTTAGATTCTCTATTCTTGCCATACTCTATGGTAAATGACCTGGTAAGCTCACCCGGTTAGTGTCTGGTAAACGACTGACAAGTGTGCAAAACTCCATCTACACTAACAAAACCAAAGGAACCAAATAGGAACCGGCTATACTTGGGTTCTAGATTTATAAAATAATGGTTTTTGGTTCAAGGTATTTTCAAGAATCGGTTTTTTGGATAATATTGTTTTAGGTTTGTATTTTTTAAATTAAAACAAGCTCGATGTTCTTGGTTAAAGGGGAGTTTGGGATTGTTTATTTAAAACAACATATGCTTTTTTTTATAAAAGTGTTTATAGGGTTAGGTTCAAATGTGAACTCAATTTTGGTTGTGAACGTGAGGACGAATCTCAGCCACACATCTTCGGTTATGGTGGACGCGATCACGGAGGATTGACGCGATTCATGAGAGGGTGGAGATTATTAAAGGAGGGGAACTAGGTCAAAGCCGCATTTATTGACCGGATAAGTGGTTGAGATTCGTCCTCATGTTCACAACCAAAAATGAGTTCACATTTGAACTTTCCTCAGTGTTTATATAACTTATATGGTGTCAAACCGGAATTCTAACAAAAAATGTTTGAATTAGTTTATGACAATATCTAAACGTAATAAGCAGCTTTGTTTTTCAGTGTTAGGTAAGTTTTACTTATACATATAAAATGATCAAAAGGGATATTCTTTCCTATTATTGACTTATTTGTTTTTTTTTTATAACATATAACAATTTATTTTTCATCGTTTGTAATAATTTTGACAAGAAGTCATATGAAGACTAGTCAAATGATCTAACTACCACACATCCTTGACTTTGTTACTCACACATTCATTCAAAGCAATCTCTGACTTTGTTACTCACGCATTCATTCAAAGCAATCTCTTCCGGTTCTGCAGTGTCCGACATCTTTGCCTCTTCTCGTTAAAAAAAAATACCAACTTAAATAACAAAATGTTATACCGATAACATTAATAATTTATAACAAAAATAATAGATATTTAGAACAGAAAAAATATTAGATCGTCATTTATAATGTAATATTTTTATAGCCAAAATATCAATAACAAAAATAGATCGTCATTTATAATAGATTTTCATCTGGATCGACTTATTAGATCTCCTATAGTCACATTTCTTACTACACTCATATATAGATCGTCACTCCTACGCCCATGAACTTGTGATTTCATGTGCTTTATTGTTGCTATAACATCCTTTATCATCAACATCAATATGATTCTTGTTGCGCCATGTCAAATGTTTAATCAAAATTAACGTTCATCCTAATATAATTGTGAATTGCCATCGATGCCAGCACAATATTTACTTGTGTCTCGTATGCGTAATTGACATGCATGTCTTTTAGTGTTGTCCATCTAGCTTTCCATGTTCCTTTTCGACTTAAGTTGGGATTTCGTAATTTCGAACTAGCATACAAACTGAAAATTCTGGAGTTTAGATAAGTTTCATATATTGAGTTTTACCAATTGAATAAATAAGCAATTTTAATTGAAATCGGTCGACTTTGTTTCATGATTCTTCAACATTATTTTGTTGCGGTTATTGGAATTAATCTCTTCACTCATTCTAATGTTGGTTGTTTCTATAGTTTATTGGAAATGGTCTCTTTTATCTCAATCTTTACTACTAACAATTGTTTGACTTGCAGTGGACATACATCTTTTCGCATTTCCCTACGACATCATCTTGTGAACTAACCACAAGGCTTGTAACGTACGGGTTAAGACTTGTGGGATGAGGCTAGATAACCCGTATACCCCATATTCGAATCCAAGCGCAAACAACTTGTGGCCACTGCAGAATTATCTCAAGACTGCATGTTTTAGCAGTTTTAAAATTTGTCAGGGATTAATTTAGGCAAATACCTAATACCTAGGATACCCTTGTAAAAAAAAACCATCTTGTGAACTTTATCATGACAATATTGGAAACATCATTCAAAGATGGTATAATCATTAATTCTATATAAGGATAAACGATTATATCGTTGCAATTAAATTACATGAAATTTGTTTTTTTAAAGATAAACTATGGACTTCATATTGAATTCGACTAATCAATATATATATATATATATATATATATATATATATATATCTTTATCTTTATATATATAAAAGGAACAACCAAAGAGAATGACTTGGCACATTGAGATTTGAGTAATCCTCAAATCTTAATTGTGGTTGATTTTGGGTTATCCCACATTGGTGAAGAGTTGAAACACTTGAACAAGGTGAAGTGTATAAGAAAGGTATATATAAAAACAACAACCTCAAGACATGAGGTGGCATAATAAGAGCTTAGTATTTTAAAATCTTGAAATGTGGCATAGTTTCATCATCCCACATTGGTAAGGAAATGCAAGTTTGGAAGTTGGAAGTGAGTATAAAAAAGGAGGGGAAAAACCATAGATGATGACTTGACAAATCTCAAATTTTGAAATGTGGTTGAGTTCCATCATCCCACATGGGTGAGAAGATCCAAGTTCAAAAAATAAAGTGAGTATAAGAATAAATGGGTGAAAGCTTTTGTGTCAACTTATAAGGTTTGAGCAATTTGTCTACTTTATTTTTGCAAAATAAATCAATTTATATATAAAAAAAAGTAAAATAATGATTTTTTTTGTTTACTAATAGACTTGACTAATTTTAGATTACACAAAAAATTACCCCTTTTATATAGTTGGATTTCAAAATTCCACATTGGTGATAACATGCGAGTCTAAAAATATATATTGAGTGTGAATACTTTTTGTGATATAATGAAAGTTTAGTATTATAATGAAAGTTTAGTATTGTCAAATCCTGAAATGTGGTAGAATTTTATCATCCCACATTGATGAGGAAATACAAGTTTGGATGTAGGAAGTGAATATAAGAAATGAGGGGATAAACAATACATGATGACTTGACAGTTCTCAAATATTAAAATGTGGTTGAGTTTCATCATCTCACATTGTTGAGAAGATGCGAGTTTTTTTTAAAGTGCGTCTAAGAATAAATGGGTGAATGGTTTTGCGTCAACTCATATGGTTGGATCAATTTGGCCTACTTTATTTTTGCAAAATCAATCAATTTATATAACAAGTTAGTAGAATAATGTTTTTTCGTTAAATAATAGACTTGACTAATTTTAATTACCCAAAAATTACCATGAGAAGTTAATGTGTTCGAATATAGTAGGTAGTAAAAATATTTATATCTTTATATATATAAAAGTAAGATCCACAAGAAATGATGTAGCACCCTAAGAATTGAGATCTCATGTTGGCTAACCCTTCAAACTCTTAGTAGGGATGTGCGTCGGACGGGTCGGGTTGGTTCAAGGCCTTAAACCCAAAACCCGATCGAATATCGGATGGAAAAACATAACCCCAAAATCCGATCGAAACTGAACCAACCCGTAAACATCGGGTAGTTCAGATTGGGTATTCGATCCAAAAATTTCTAAAAAAAATTTAGGGCACCCAACTAACCCTTTTAAACCCTTAGAAAAAGCTTAAGGCTCAAGAGTAAAGAGGAAGAAGGAACTCAAAGAAAAAAGGAGACCCCTATCCATATATATAGTAGAGTAAAGAAGCAAAAAAAAGCTCTGTAGGGCGATGTGGGATGAGGGCATCAACTCCTCGGCCTCCCTCTCCCTTTTCACTCTTGAAGACGTCCCACATCGATTTTAGAAGAAAACTTGAGGTTTGGAAGCTACTATATAATGAAAGAGAGGAGGTAGCATGTATAAGCATAACAAATATTCATGATTTTTTTGGGTATTTGGGTGTCTATTTTGGATACCCAACCCGAACCTACTTATCTGATAAATCTTTTGAAAATTCTGATTTTCGGGTTTCGGGTTTTTTGTGTGGAGGTATTTGGTGATATTTTTGGGTCGGTTCTTAGGTCGGATTTCGCGTTTTGTTCACCCCTAATATTGTGTACGTTTGCTAAAACAATTTATATTTAAAACAGTCAAATACAATGATACATTGCATTTTATTAGTTGTCAAACAATGAATTAGGTTTATCTTAATGACTTAACGTAATTATATATTTATTAAATGTATAATCTCATCACCACGCAACGCGTGGTGGCACACACTAGTATATATAAAGGAAGACCATAACAGAATGACATGACGCAATGAGAACACGTTATTTATATAATAGTGAATTGTGGTGCTTTCTCCATCGTCCCACATCGGTGTGAAGTTGAAAACTTTGAAGGTGAAATTGACTATAAAATAACAAACCAATAGTTTGATTGTTCATCCAAAATTTGATCCAATTTTGGGTTACATAGTTATTTTTTATGTGCATGACAAAACATTTCATTTAATACTTAAATATTTTATTTATCTTTTATGTAAATGTAAATAAAGTATGAAACAATCTTGAATTGTTTCTATTAATCTCTATTTTTTGCATTACCAAAATTTTAGTTGTGTGGTAACAATGGTTATAAATCAAAGAGTTAAATTCAAATTTGGTCCCTGTGGTTTACAAATTATAACGGATAAGGTCCCTGAATGATTTTTATAACGAATAACGTCCCTGTGGTTTTCATTTTATAACACGTAAGGTCCCTCCATCTAATTTTTCCGTTAAATATAACATTTTTAACATAATTTCTTTATTTTTCCAATTTTCAAACCATATGGACCAAATCTGTAATTTACTCTAAACTATATACATATATTTATATTTTATATATTATATAATTATATTTGCATTTCATTAATTATATAAGTTACATATTTTGTTAATTGTATAATTTTCTTATTTTATAAATTATACTACATATTTATAGGCACCTTATAATTTTATTTAAAAAATAATTTATACTTTATATATTTGTGATATATTATATTTATCTTTTATAAAATTTATTTTGTATTTATATTTATATATAAAATATAAATAATTTTATAAAATGTATCGAATGTTCAGTTTATGTTAAAAACACTAAATCAGTTCATTATACAAATTATATACATATATGGAAGATTCAAATAAATAAAATAAATACAAATATAAAATATAAAATATAAATACAAGTACAAAGCAAATTCTATAAAATATAAATATAATATAAGATGTTGGTTCATTTACAAACTGGATGAAGAGTACAAACTCGTACAAGGTAATGTAATTTTTTTTTTCATCATATGCTATGATTTAAGATGTTATACACATGTTTGTTTCATAATGTAAACTTTCACATGTATTTATTTTCATAAGTTAAAAGTTTATCATATATTTGTTTCATAATGTAAAAGTTTTATATACATTTTTCACATGTAACTTTTTCATAAGGTGAAACAAACATATGTATAATAACATCTTAAATCATAGCATTTGATGGAAAAAAATAATGAAATAAATTATTTTTATATTGGTTTGTGAGTTTGTATCATTCATCCAGTTTGTAAATTAACTGAGATCTATAATATAATATAATCTTAAATATACAAAAAATTATTAATCTATAGATATAAATATATACAGTAAATATAATATAAAAATTAAATTCAAACACGTACAACATCGATGTCATCAAGATGATTCTCCTGAAAATCTACCGTCTAACATTCGTTAGCATCTCTATTCACTTCATCTATGTATATCTATGAATTATTAATTATTTGTATATTTAAAATTATATTACATCTATATTTTATAAAAAAATTATATTTATATTTATATTTTTATATATTTTATGTATTTAAGTATTCCATGCATGCAATTTGTATATTGACATGATTTAATGTTTATAGCATAAATTGGACCTTTCATATATTTTATTAAATTATTAACATTTTATAAAATATAAATGTAATATATTATATTTATATGAATATACAAAATAAAAATAATTTATAAAATATAAATGTAATATAATTTATAAAATATGAAAATTATATAATTAATAAAATAGACAATTTATATAATTAATGAAATAAAAATAAAAATATATAATACAATTCATAAAATATAAATATATGTATATGTATATAGTTTAGAGTAAATTACAGATTTGGTCCATGTGGTTTGAAAAATGAAAAATAAAAAAAATATGTTAAAAATGTTATATTTAACAGAAAAGTTAGATGGAGGGACCTTATGTGTTATAAAATGGAAACCACAGGGACGTTGTTCGTTAAAACAACCATTGAGGGACCATATCCGTTATAATTTGTAAACCACAAGGACCAAATTTGAATTTAACTCTAAATCAAATTTTTATTATTTCTTCCTACATTGACAAAATTTTAATAGTATGACAAAAATGCTTATAAATAATATCTTTTTATAAATGCTCAGTGTCAATATGAACAAAGTTTGAGTATATAAAAAAGATTGGAACGTTTTTGAATGTATAAGTGTGCATTGGTTAAAATAACAATAAAAATGATGAGGTGGTTTCATATAAAGTAAAATATTGGTTCTTATTAGTTTAATGTCTAATATATAAACGATTTAAAAAATATTGTGTTCTGTAAAAGATTAGACAACTTAACTTACTTTACAAAAATACAAAAAATATTTATCGTCACCATGCAACACGCGGTCAAAGCACTATTGTTTTATAAACTTAAAATGTAGGCCCTTCTTCATGTGGCATTGCATATTGGTTGAAACTACAACTGTTATGGAGGGGACGACTCGTTAGACCCGTCCTGTCTGGTCCGTTAAAAAGACAAGCTTGGACTACCATTCTCAAATAAATGGACGGACCTTGCTAACTTGTTAAAATTAATGGGATGACATGGGTGATGCAAAAACTTTTAGGCAAATCTGCCCTGCCGGTTAATATTTTTATGCTAATTAACTTTTATAATTAAAATTTACAAATGAAATTGAAAATTCTTGATATTTATTACTTCTCACTTAATTACCACAATTGACAAAACCTTTTGTGTTTAATTTGGTCATTTTCTTTATCCGTATTTCATACTCTGCAAAAAAATAATCTAAATTATACACATTTTTATGTATTTACGTCTAATTTTAAGTTGGAAAAAAAATGTTACATATTTTGAATTAATTTTACATAACTTGTAATTTTATAAGTTTTGTTTTCTTAAAATCATAAAAACATATTTAGGCCCGTCAGTTCGTGGCCCATTTGCAATAAGTAAAGCGTACAAATTAAATAGCGGGAATTTAAATTGCGAAATGTAAAATTAAGAACAGTAAAAAGTACGAGAAATTAAAACGAAGCAATAACGAGGAGCAAGTAAGCAATTATAAACCAAAGATTAATAACTGAAACTTCCAAATTGCATTAATACGTAAACGTGCCAAATGGTTAGTAACAAAAACCGGATGAGAAATTGAATCGATATCAAGCTTAGGAGCTATCTTTTCAACCAAGAAAACTTCCACCCAAGAGAATCCAAGGAGAGAATGAAATTCTCTTCCAAGAACCTAAGTAAACTATGGAATCCAAGATATCTCCTTCCATCTACCATGGCATACATATTTATACTAATTTTAGGGGCTAAAAAGCCTTTTAAAACTAATAATTAAGCTAACTATAATGTTTGTTAGTTATAAGCCCAATGCTATAATGCATGACCCAAAAGCTAATGATAAAAACGGCCCAAAGTCAAGGCCCAAAAGCTGTCCAATCGTGGCCCATCATCCGGCCCAAAAGAGAGATCCAAAAAGTCCATCCAAGCTTCCTACAGCAACTCGTAGGAACCGATTATCATCATCCTGCAGTAACATAAAGGAATGATTATAAGTTGAGATGTTTTTAGATGATTAAGGCTCAAAACTTATGCAATCATAACCTTAGGTTAAGACTCTAGACTCTACCTAAAAGATAAAAATAAAGAACGAAAAGACTCAAAGTAGTTGCATAAAACAAGACAATAAACTAAGAAAAAGGCTAAAATACATTTAATAAAGTAACCGTATCACATCCCCAAACTTGAGTTATTGCTTGCCCTCAAGCAACTAAAATAAAGAAAAGAAAAAAAATAAAATTAAAAATAAAATTAAAAATAAAATTAAAATTAAAATTAAAAATTAAAATAAATAAATAAATAAACTAAAAAAAATCAAACTATTCTAAGGAAGATTAAGTTAGTAACTACAGAGTGAAAGATTGAGTTTGCAGTGACGTTACCACAGTTTTGCCTTCCAATGGTTCAATACAAAAATTCACCGTATTTCTCATAATTTATGACTCCCATGAGTCACCTTTTCCGTGTTTGCTTTTTACAATACATGACACTTAGTTCATCGTTCCCGAGTTTCAAACAACAATGCAAATGGGCTTTATGAGAGGGTTTGTGTTTTGGCTTAACTGACTCATTATCTCATACTTCTTTTGTTTCTTGGAAGTGTACTTCCTTTTTGTATGTCTCCCTTATTGAGAGTTTTTACCTAGGACTCTATTGATCCTTTTATTTATACAAACAAACTTTGAACTATATTCTTTTGAGACCGTGTTTGTTTGTATTTTTTTTTCTTTGTGAACATCCATGTACTATGTAAGCTTTTGGTAAAATGGTACATGGGTCCCCAAACTTAAAGATGCCAATGTCCCCATTGATATATAAGGTTGTGACATCCCCAAACTTGATTTGGACCACATGTATACAGTTAAGCATGAAGAGCGACGAGATGATTTCACAAATGAAGACAACATTAGGAAATTCGAACTAGGTGACCATGGTGTTAGTAACCTCCAAAACCCACGAAAAACTTGCATGTAAGTTGTGCATTATGGGAAGAACTTTGAAATTTTCAATTGGAACCATCCGAATGCAAAAACTGTGGTGTCACTTTTCAAGCTTAAAATTTCAGTAGGTAGTTTATAACTTGGATTTCAAAACTATCAAATCAGCAAATTTGCACAAATAGCAACCAAAAAGCAAACCATGCTTCTAAAAATAGCATTTACTATTGGAAAAAACACAGACAACTGCTTGGATGCTTATTTATTGCTAAAAACAGTAGTTAGACTGTTAGAAGTAGCAAACAAGTATTCAAAACAGCCATGGAGCTTTCCACAAATAGCAGAATACCAGACAAGACAACAACCCTATTCTTAAAACAGCAAACAAAGTGCTAAAATTAGCAACTACCATCTAAAAATCAGCAAAGAGAGTTTTACAAAAACTTTCAAACAACAAATCAACCTACCAATTCTAAAAATAGCAAATAAAAGGAATTATAGAGAATGGACCTGTCCTACTCAGATTGAGTAGGAGATGAATCTTCATGAACATCATCTGTTGGTTCAGGAAATGGCGGCATATCCTTCAACAAAGCCTCATCAATTTTTGCCCAAAGCTTCTTGTAGAATTGGTCCCGGTGTCCCTCATATCCCATCCATCGCTTTCGTTCACCTCTTTGGCCTACCAACTCCCTTTTTATCTTGAGATTCTGAGTGTTGTTCCTTTTGTTTGCCTTATTTTGTTCTTTAACAAACGTTGTGAACTGTTGAAACAGTGTATGCACAAAGAGTCCCAAACTTTCCATATCGTTGGGCGGTTCCATGTGATTTCCTCTATTCTTGTCTCTCATCAAACGTTCTATGCACTGTCGATCCATGACAGTCTTTTCGGTCGGGAAACAATCCGAAGGCAAAGTTTGAACCTTCCTAGCGGCCATCAACCTATGGATGAAATATGGATACGGTAACCTAGCGTTCGACCTACCAATGCTTAGTTAATGTTTCTTGCCATTAACTTTCCCACATCAAAGTTTTCACCCTTAAGAATGCTATAAACAACCAAGACTCGCTCCATGTTCAAGTATGTGTCATGACTGGTGGGACATAAGGTGTGCCTTATGAAGTAAAACCACACATTAGCCAATGGTTTCAAATCCCGAGTGATTAAGACTCTAACCTGGCCCTTATATACCCACTCTGCCCCCTCAATGGCCACTGTTTTTAAGATCTCTGTGTATTCTTCGTCAGTTAAGTGTTCCAACCATTTATCTAGTTTTGAGGTCCTAGGAGGGGTGATTCCTAGTAAGCCGTTTAAAGCGGCTGGGGAGTAGTCTATGATGACTCCCCTCACAGGGATCTACTGATCAGTTGTAATGGCTACCTCATAATAGAAATCCCTCACCCAATCCAGATTATAAGGCCCAGGAATTGAACACAAATTTGCCCATCCAAAAGTTTGTATCAGATTCTGGATCTGAGGAAACTGGTCAAGGGTGTCCTTATGAAATCCTCGTTGATGTTGACTTAGTCTTTTAACAAAAAACTTACTCCTGTCTTTGGCCATTTTATAACTAAAGAGATCAGATCGTTTTACCCACGTCTTCTGTGTTTTGGTGGTCGCAACAGCTACGTTAGGCGGTGGAGTGCGGTCGTCCTTCTTTTGTGGTCGCGAGCCTTCTTCTCCAGTTGTTCGTGATGAACCTTCTCCCCTTGGTTTTGACACATCTTTCCGTTGAGCAAACTAATGAGTGATCTTTGGAGCTACAACAGGAGGTGCATTATTAGGGATTGAGGTGAGTTTGACCCTTTTTGCTGGTCTCATGGGTTTTTTCGCGATGGATTTTTGCCTTTTAGCAGAGCATGGGGAGAGTGGGAGTTGATTATAGATGGGAGCACAGTGGGAGGAGATGGACTATCAAAGCCTTCGGTATGAGCCGAATGGTTGGTAGTGATAGACAACCTCCCCTTTTAACTTCAAAACTAAGGCAGCCGAGATAAATGGTGGCGGTGGTCCTGAGATCGGAGCGAGTGCCGGTGTGGGGTAACCTGGAGGGTGATAGATGTCAAGACCTAGGGTTTGTCGAGTGGCGTTGAGGAGACACTCGATATTCGCCCTATATCTTGCTTCTCTGCTTCCAACCGGAAAACCTAGTTCGATGACCGGAAGATTTAGGTCCGGCATGTGTTTTCCTTCCATCGCCGGCTGTTTCGTGCTTGACTCGTCGGAGGCTTCGATAAATGGAGTGGAACTTGCAGATGGGTTGTTACCTTATAAAATTGCAGTCGCCTGAGCTAGGGTTTTCAACCGTTCGTTTCTTCGAGCAAGCGAAACGTCAGGTGCATAAGTAGAGAAACAACTCTCTGTGGTGCTTGTGTTGGGTTTAAATGAGATTTTCTCAGCTTTTTTGGATTTCATCTAACTTAATCTTGTGGTGATTCTTTGAGGGGAGTAAATGGGTTTTTTGGTTTCGCAAACTACAGAGATTTAGGGGGTTTTCTTCAGATTTTAAAGGAGTTATTGTGGATTGGTGAGGGGGAGAGGATAAAAAGAGTTATTAATTCAAATGATAATTTAAAATAAATATAAAACTTTGAAAAAAAAATATCACTTATTTATCAATACTTTTAATAATTCACAATTTTTTCTCATTTTAAATTAATCCGTTTTTTTAAAGAAATAATAAAAAAATCAACTGTTTTTAAATAAATAATAAAACTTTGATTAAATAATAAAAAGAATTATTAATTAAAATATTAAAAATGTTATTTATTTTAGTAATTATAAGTAAATAAAAAAAGTATCAAAATATATATAAAAAATAACATATATATAGTATTAAAATATATTAAAGCGGGAAAACAAAAATGATTATATATATATATAAGAGTCAAATTTTAGTTAATAATATAATAAACGAAATTTAGGATTAAATATTTAAAATTTATATAACATAAGGACTAAAGTTTTAAAAAAGGTTTATATAACATAAGGAAGCAAAATGAAACCACAGGGACCAAAAAAGCAGTTTTTAAACCATAGGAACCAAAATCGTTATAAATGGTAAACCATAAGGACCAAAATCGTAGTTTACTCAAGAAATTATGTACAAACTGTTGGTCCCAATAAGGGTCTACAAGCGTTAAATATTAAGTAAACAGTTTGTAGAAGGGGGGGGGGGGGGTTTGAATACAAACACACAGATTTTGGTTTTTAAATGATTTTATAGATAATAAACAAATTTACAGTTACAAGCAGAATTAGAACAAATTTAAAACATATTCTATTGTAACTTAAGAAACACACAGTTTGATGCACAAGAGGAAGGAAGAAAGAATACAGAAGGTATAGGCTAGAAAGAAGCATGCATTAGAATGAAGAAGACATCTTCATTCTATTTATACCCGTTTGCATTTAATGCAAGATAAAAGGTACATGCCATGTGTCAAGCTTGGATAGGAAGCTTGTCCTTGCTAATGAGACAACCATGTTTATGGCCGAATATGAACAGTACCGTATCAGATATGATGGGGACATAAGAGACAAGTCGTACGTCCTTTTCTGACAAGGTAAAAGGTTTGTCTTTTGTGCATCGAGGATAAGATCAATCTTTAATCTTGTATGAGAAGCTTCATTTGATCTCTGACACTGAATCTTCAAGGATGAACTTCAGTCTGGCTGAGGCTTCACAAGACTTCACATTTTGAGTAGATAATCGCTGCTATCGTTGAACCGCTTCAAATCATTTAGCTGATTATCTCTTTCTTCAGCTTTGGTCTTCGACTTTTGCTGAATGGTCTTCTAGTGTGATAGCTGATCTTCAGGTCTTCAGAGATAAGCTTGTTGTTCCTTGATCTTCATCGCTGAATTTGAACAGAAGCTTAACTAAGGAATTTCAGTAAGTATATTAAAGGAATCATATTCAAATCATTGAGAGGAGTTATGATCAAAAATCTCCCCCTATTTGATTATGATTAAGAAACATAGGAAAATTGCTTTTAAAAGATTAGTAGGGACTTATAAAATTTGAAATAAATTTTCTAAGTACTAATCTGTGAGATCTTTTTTAGCTAATCTATTATCTGAATTGAGTTTCATTTATAAGGATATGAAATCACAATTTTTACAAGTAGAAAAGCTTAAAGTACATTCACTGATTGAACTTTCAGAGTTAAAGTTCAGTGAGCTAAGAAAAGTTAAGAAAATAGAACTCTTATGTTCATTGTCCCTTTTACTTTTTTTCAGGGATCTTTTCAGTACGAGATGGAGTAAAGTACTCGAGTGTATTTCATTAATTATAATCTGAAGATATTACATAGAAATGAAATTACAACAATTAAAGTGAAAGTACATTTACACCGAAGAAAATATTACAAAGGAATAAAAAGCTACTACTAATCAGAAAGGCTCACATTTCTTCTTTGTAACTCATGTTCAAAAAGCATCTTCTGTCTGATTACCACAGGGTCATTAGACCAGCAGTAACAATATAAGATTTTTATGAAACGAGTAGGGGGCTTATGAATTTCCTTGTTTCTGAAGAGACGACGCTGTCTTTCATTATCCAAGAAAATCATGCCAGATTCAGGGAGCAAGATGCTTCATTTTCTTCATATCTTCGATCCGTAGGAAGAGAGGTATTCAGCATTGAGATATCAGGGAGCGTCATATGACTGATGATGCTTTCAAGATCAAATTTGACACTATGTTTATTTCTTGAGCTTGGGCCTTCTTCAGAGATTGATCTTCTTTTCTTAGATGATTCAGGGAGAGAGGGAACTTGTACATGTTGTGACATTCTCTACAGCAACTGATTCAACTCATCTTCTACAACATTCTTGAACTTGGATTTGGAACCCTGAATGGCATCTCTGATTTCGAGCCATTCAGTGTATCCATATAATCTTAAGAATTTTTGCTTCTTATCTCTCTGTTCTGGATGGCCTTGTCATTCTTACATATACCTTTGGACCACCTCTGTTGGAGTGTTGCCCTTGGATAGTTGCGTGAATGATTTTGGCATCAGATCTTCGAAAGTTCAGCATCTCTGTGCACCAATCCAGTTCTTTGTTTTTATTAGTTGTGGCTTCAGTGGTTAGTGCAGTGAGAATCTTATGTTGAGCGAGAATGGGATCTACATTCAGGTTTTCTTGTGCAAGTTCTTTCTTAGCAAGAGCTGCAGCGACCCGTTCACTCTTTTCCAATTGTTCTTTGGCTGCTTTGTCTCTTGCTGAGTCTTCCCTGAGAATCTTCCTTGCTAAAGCAAGATCATTCTCAGTTTGCTTTATTTCTTAATCTCTGATCCTCTGAGCTTCCAATGCTTGTTCTCTCTCTTCTTTCGATAGAAAGTAGAATTCATCTACCATCCTGATTGGTACAACGTTTATTGGGTCTTCATGGGGTACCCTTATTCTTTTGGATTCGAATTCCCTTAGGAATTTTATTCGCCTTTCTTCCTCTTCAGGCTCGCTTATGATCTGCTTCTGAACGCGACGTCTGGGAATGAGGCCTTCTTCTTCCTCAGAATCAGTTTCCACTATGTACATAAACTGCTCTTCAGAAGAAGGTTCCCTCCTTGTGGATGAGTCTATTGGGGGACGGGGATTACTGAGGGAAGGAGAGAAAGAAGGAGATTTATCAGCGAGAGGGTTTGAAGGAGGAGAGGTTATAGTGGGGGTTTCAGAGAGAGGAGTAATATAAGGGATAAGCTAAATAGATACCTTGTCAGCGGTCTCCCCCTCTGTTTGTGGGATTGGGGCATCAAGATCAACCACTTCATGTGATCCTTTGCCTGAGGGACCAACTCCGTCCCCCAAGGGCTCTAGCTGAGATGTGTCTGGCCTGGACATTCTGAAATGTTCCATTGCATATCCCATGTCATCATCATCATCATCATCATCATCATCATCATCATCATCATCATCATCATCATCATAGTGAGGTATGAGTTCCTCTTCTTCTTCTTCTTCTTCATCATCATCCTCTTCTTCATCATCATCATCACCAAACCTTGCAGCGAAGGAAGGTTCTGCTCTTTTGATGTAAGGAGAGATCCTTTCTTCAGGGAACCTCCGGTTGTGCTCGCCGATTATTTCGTCAGCGAACTCTTTGGCCACCTTCTCCCCCTCAATGTTATCATGGGGCAGAACGTGGACCATCAGAGTGCGAACATTCGTGTGCACGCCCTGAAGCATGGTCCGATCAGCAGCAGCAAATGAGGGACTAGTCCCACCTAGCCTTGAGAGAGCCTGCATCACTTCGGACTGAGTCTTTTGAATAGACTCGAGGACAGCGGCCTGAGCATTGACCTTTTGCTCAATGTTGATGAGGAATTGGCGAAGGTTCTTGTTCTCCTCCTTTAGATACTGAACGTCAGACACCAGGTTGCTGACGTTCGTCTTCATTCCAGGAGTTCTAGCGACCTGCCGGAAGATGAATTCAGCTGAAGTTTGCAGTGTGTCCACCCTTGCCCTGGTGAGAGCACATTCAGTAACTAAATAGTCAATGGCAGGGAATGTGGGACCAGGTAGAGACACATGAGGTAACTCAGTGACGCTGGGAGGAAGCTTGGGGGCTTGGTTCTCCGTCTTGACATCCCTGAGCTTTGTAGCACTAGGATGGCGCTGAGGAGACTTCATCACCGTTTTCAAAATGGTGGTGGTGGTGGTCGATGTCGCTGAGTAGACAGGAGCAGTGGCAGCAGCTGATGACATTGATAAAGAGTTGAGAAATGAATCCGGATCAGATGATGGATGAAAAATAGTATTATTTTTCTTGAGAGTATCATGAGAATTACTCTCAGGGACTACTTTTGCAGAGGTAGTGTCCTGAGGATCACTGACCAGTGTCTTAGAGTATCTGAAAGAGACACTCTGAGGTCCTTTGATATTGGCTTTCCAAAACTTAGATTGCCTAAACAATACTAAGGTTTGGACTACGTGCATTTCAGCATCATCAGGGATAGGGACAACTATCGCTGAGTCACTTGCTAATGTGAGGACCAAAGAAGTAGAGATGGAAGAGGTAAAGAAGGCAGTGAGAGTAGTACCTGATCCAGCTTCAATAGAGCTGGCTATAACACCTTCAGAGACCATAGTCACTGATGGTGGTGGTAGTGCTGATGAAGCTTTAACGGCAGCAGAAACCGTTGGAGTGGCTGTGGATGAGGGTGGTGTTTGTAGTACACCAAAATCAGAGAGGATGGTCTGTTGAGAGACCACCTTCTTGGGCTTCTTTGAGGCGATGGTCTTCTTATGACCATCAGTTGGGCTTTTCCTCTTAGCAGCAGCAGTAGTGCCTTGGGTACCCACTGGGGGGATGGGCAGCAAGGAGGTCACTAGAAGAGGTGTTCCTATTATTTGCAGCATGTAGGGAGTGAGAGGAGCATCACCTGGACGTTCCTCAAGATCCAGGGACTTCTTCCCTACCATTGAGAAGGCAAAGTCACCGACTTTCGGGTAGCTCTCCCAGAAACGGGGGTAAAGGATAACGGTATGTCTGGTGGTGGCGTTGAGGCGGTTACACATATCGGTGAAGATGTAGTCAACGTAGTTCAAAGGATGACCTGTGCAGAGAGAATAGGCAAGGTCTTGAACATGCTTGCTCGCCTGATCATGGGAGCCAACTTTGGACCCCAGGCACTGAATGACCTGGGTGAAAATGTACTGCCAGTGAGCAGGGAGTCGCTTCTTTTCCATCTTTGAACCCACCGTCTTCACTGAGGGGTTCTCCCATTTGTAGCCAATGGAGTCCAAGAAAGCATCTATCTGCTGCTTAGTTGGTTCAGCACCCCATTGCACACTCTTCTTGCGCTGAGGGAGTCTTAGCGCCTTGCGTACGAACCCCGCTGAGAACGAGATGAAGCCGAGTTAAGGGATTGTGAAGGCAATAGCAGGGAGGACAGTGCCCTTGTCCGTTGTCAGAGTGGTACATTGTGCCGTGTACCAGAGAGCCTGAAGGTGAGAGGTAATGCCCACTGGGTTGTGGATGAAGGCATACATCAGTTGGCATGCCTTGAGGAAGGTTGCAGCGTCCTTGAACTGAGGACGTTCAGAGGGAATATCCATTAATGCAATGTAATTGCATGGCTTGAAGGTTGATTTTTCCAGTTCGAATTGGCAGTTTGGTGCAGCGACCAACTGGTTTTCAGCAGCAGTAGTTTCAGCGATGTTGGAAGCAGAGGCCATTTCTGTAGGAAAAATGGCAACACCAAAGAGATAAATCATGGTTTAAATACATGAATGTATAAACCAGAGTTTTGGTATAAAAAAAATACCAAATGTAAGATCAAAGAAACAAGTATTTTGATGAACAATATCAAAATGCTTGTTGGTAATAAAAAAGCAATAATTTTTTTTAGAAAAAGTAAAATAGAAAATGGATAAAACTTTAAACAATCTTCTGTTCTAAGAACAGGGTTTTGAAAGTATAGAATTTATTTTGCACTGTAAAAGCAAGATTTTATCGATTTTTAAGAAGAAAATAGGTAAGAAAGGTTAAACAAGTTGTTTCCAGTTCTTAAGTTTAGGTTTAGATCAAACCTTAGTCGAGTGAAGGAGAAAAACGCACAAGTGCGTGTTCTTGGTGTTCTTGGAGAAACTTGAAGATTTGAAGATTATTTTGCCTTTTAGGAAGTTATGAAAGCGTAAAGAGCAAAATGAGGAGAGAGAAAGGAGGCTAAACGACGGTTTTAGCTTTTTGAAAGAAATGATGACCTGACGCACGTTTCAAGAAAGGAGTTGGAATGGAAACGTTGTGCTCCGTTGTGTGTCAGAAAAAGGTCTGACGTGTCCTTTTCTTAATTTTTAAAAGATTTTAATGATAATTATCCACAAGGAATGAATATCATTAATATTTTTAAAACACTTCATCAAAAATAATAAAGGATTATCAGTGATGGGTTTTTTAGAAAAACATTTTCTGATTTAAGAATCACAGAGAGAGAGAGAGAAAATTTAATACCTGAGTGAGAGTACACAGATATCACTGAATTAGAGTTCAGCGAATGGAGAGATTGAAGGATCTTCTTTGTATCACGGAATTTGTTGTTCACTGAATAAATACTTTATTCAGCGTTCAACATACCAATTTCGCTGACAAGTAGATTGAATCTAGTCTCATCAAGAGGCTTGGTGAAAAGATCAGCGAGCTGATATTCAGTAGGAACAAAATGAAGTTCAACTTCACCATTCATCACATGATCTCTGATAAAATGATATCGGATCTCAATGTGCTTGGTTTTTGAATTAAGTACAGGGTTGTTAGCGATTGCAATAGCACTAGTGCTATCACAATATATAGGAACCTTAGAGAGGTTTAGATCGTAGTCTCTGAGTTGATTTCTCATCCAAAGGATTTAAGCACAACAACTACCAACGGCTACATATTCAGCTTCAGCGGTGGAAGTGGACACTGAGTTTTGCTTTTTACTTGTCCAACTTATTAACTTACCACCTAGTAGCTGATACCCACCAGTGGTGCTTTTCCTATCAATTTTACAACCTGCAAAATCACTGTCAGAGTAACCAATGAGATCAAATCCTGAACCCTTGGGATACCAAAGGCCTAGATTTGGAGTTCCTTTCAGGTATCTGAAGATTCGCTTTACAGCGATAAGATGGGATTCCTTCGGTTCAGCTTGATACCGAGCGCAGAGACATGTAGAGTACATGACGTCGGGTCTACTCGCTGTAAGATACAATAGAGATCCAATCATCCCTCGATAGGCAGTGACATTGACTGGTTTCCCATTCGGGTCCTTGTTCAGAGTCAGAGGAGGTGCCATGGGGGTCTTCATTGCTAAGCATTGATTCATGTCAAACTTGTTCAACATATCTTTAACATATTTTTTTTTGATTAATAAAGATACCTTTATCAGATTGCTTTATCTGCAAACCTAGAAAATATGTTAGTTCACCCATCATGCTCATTTTATATTGTTTCTTCATTCTTTCAGCGAAACGAGTACAGAGATCAGGTCTTGTGGAACCAAATATAATATCATCTACATATATTTGAGCAAGAATGGTGTGACCTTTATACTTTCTTAAAAAGAGAGTTTGATCAATTTTTCCACGAACAATTTTTTCTTTTAGAAGGAATTTAGAGAGGGTATCATACCAAACTCTAGGAGCTTGTCTTAACCCGTAAAGAGATTTTTCGAGTTTAAAAACATAACCAGGGTGGTTAGGATCTGAAAAACCAGAGGGTTGTTCTACATAAACTTCCTCGCTGAGTTTCCCATTTAGAAAAGCATTTTTAACATCCATTTGAAAAACTTTGAAGTCCTTATGGGCAGCATAAGCTAAGAAGAGTCTTATGGCTTCTAAACGAGCTACAGGGGCAAAGGTTTCATCATAGTCGATTCCTTCTTTTTGTCTATAACCTTGAGCAACAAGTCTAGCCTTATTGCGAATTACAGTCCCGTTTTCATCTAGCTTATTTCTGAAAACCCATTTGGTTCCTATGACAGTTTTATCAGAGGGTCTAGGAACAAGATTCCAAACTTTATTTCTACGAAATTCAGTGAGTTCTTCTTGCATAGCTGAAACCCAGCTAGGATCAGAGATAGCTTGATCTATCTTCTTAGGTTCAGAGAGAGAAATGAAGTTAACATAAAGACAGATATTACCTGTACCTCTACGTGTTTTGATACCTGCAGTGGGATCACCAATATTTTGATTTATCGGATGATTTGCAGTCCATCGCTGAGCTGGTGGTTGAGGAGAGAGATCAACGGCAGATTCAGCGACTTGTTCTTCAGTTTCTGGATTAGGACCTGTTTCGACGGCGGTTCTTCATTCAAAAAATCAAATCGGGAGATTGATTTTCGAGAGATAGTTTGGTTGTTCGCGAGAGGAATTTCCAAGAGAGATATCAGCAGCAGGAATCTGATTGAGAGGAGTAATATTCATCCCTGAAGATGGTTGATTATTACTTGTTGGGTTTACAGGGATCTCATCATCACAAGCTTCAGCAGGAGGTTGATTGCTGAAATATGTTTCAGGTTCCCCATAATGAGATTTCATCCAAGCATTCAATTCTTCATCATCATCAAGATTATGAGAAGGATGAATGGGACGAGATTCATCAAAGTTGACATGCATAGATTCTTCAACATGTTGTCTTCTTTTGTTGAATACTCTGAAAGACTTAGATACAGAGGAGTATCCAAGAAATATACCATCATCAGCCTTGGGATCGAATTTACCCAAATGATCTCTGTCATTCATAATGTAACATATACATCCAAAAATGTGAAGATATTTCAGAGTGGGTCTTCTCCCATGAAATAATTCATAGGAAGTCTTCTTGAATCGCTTAACAATCAGGGATCGATTCTGAGTAAAGCACGCTGTATTGACAGCTTCATCCCATAATTGAGTTGGAAGACGCGATTCGCTGAGCATTGAGCGAGCTGCTTCGATTATAGTTAGATTTCTTCTTTCAGCAACACCGTTTTGCTAAGGAGTTCTCACTGACGAGAAGTTGTGAGAGATGCCTTTTTCTTCAAAGAAATTAACCAAGGTACTGTTTTTGAATTCAGTACCATGATCACTTCTTATGGAGCTAACAAGTAAGTTGTTCAGAACTTCCATCTTTTTGATAAAAGAGATTATCATTTCAGGGGTATCACTTTTGGATCGTAGGAAAAATACCCAGGTATATCTGGAGTATTCATCAACAATTACTAAAGTGTATTTCTTTCCGGATATAGATTGGACATTGACAGGTCCAAAGAGATCCATGTGGAGTAGCTGAAGAGGAGCGGTCACTGAAGAAATTTGCTTTGACCTGAAGGAGGCTTTAGTCAGCTTTCCCTTTTCACACGCTGAACAAAGAGATTCCTTTGTATAGGTATGATTTGGGAGGTCTCTGACTAGATCTTTTTGAGACAATTCATTTATTGTCTTAAAGTTGAGATGAGAGAGTCTTTTATGCCATAACCAGTTTACATCTGTGGATGCTCGAGAGATAAAGCACAGGTTCTCAGAGTGAGAGCTATTCATATTAATAACATAAACGTTTTCAACTCTTTTGCCAGAGAGGGAAAGCTTATCATTGAAGTCAGTGACAGCACATCTATTCTTTAGAAATAGAACTTTGAAGTCTTTGTCACATAACTGACTAACACTTAAGAGATTGTGTTTCAGTCCTTCAACGTAGGCAACACGATTAAACGAGGTAGCTCCGTTGGACAGAATTCCATAACCTTTAGCGTATCCTTTGACATTTCCACCAAAGGTCACTGAAGGACCAGCTTCTTCCTTGTAGTCAAAGAGCAGAGATTTTCTTCCTGTCATATCCCTTGAGCATCCGCTATCGAGATACCAGATACCTTTGGCACTCTGCATACAACAAAAGGATTAATTGTTTGAAGGTACCCATATTACTATGGGTCCTGCTTTGTTAGTGGAAGGAGTGGCGGATGAGCTATTAGCTGAAGAACTCTCTTCAGTGGATATCTTCACCTTTGGTTTTGCAATCTTGGTGGATTTCACTCTCGCTGAGTTATCAGCTTGAGCTACTTTCTTTCCATGAGCTATTTTATCAGTTCTAGTAGCATTAGGACACTTACTTGCGATGTGGGTTGTTTCACCACAATGAAAGCACTTCCTATATTTATAAGGCTTAGAATTCAGAGAGGAAAGAGAAGAGACAGGAACCTTTTTAGGGATAGGACCAAGAATTCCTTTTTCCATAGTCCTTGGAGGTATTACTACCTTTTCAGGGGTAGGAGTGAGATCAATCTTAATTCTGGGAGTTGGTCTCTGAGAGAAGTCAGAGACCTTCTTCCTAGATTTAGAATTGCTCTCTGAGACTTTCTTGCTCTTATTCTGAGCGATCTTATTCTTAGGAACTTGGTCAAGAAACTTGGTCTCGATCACTTTCTTAGAATTAGACAAAGGAACTGTCTCTTTTAAAAGAGAGGAAGAAGTTGAAGAAGAAGGATCAGGGATAGAAGAGACACACATTCCAAATTTGAGCATGAAACGGTCACTCCCTGATTCCTCTTTTTCAGAGTTAAATCCTAACCCACTTCTTGTTTTCATAGGGATTTGGGCATTGATGATCTTATTGACTTTTTTAGAAGCCTTACACCATCCTTCGATGGTTGCCTTTTCAGATATAAGATCAGCAATGGCCTTTTCCCTATCAGCAATAGCTTGCTGTTTCTCGATGCTAATAGTTTGGTTTGCAAAGACTTGGTCTTTCAGGGATTCTTCAATCTTAGAAAGTTCTTTGATTTTAAGATGACAATTTTTTAATTGTTCAGATAAATCAATATTTATTTTTTCAGCTTTAATCTTTCCATTTAAAACATTGTAGAAGTCAACAGTCATAGCATCGAGGGCTGACAAGTTATCACTTTCAGAGATAACAGTAGTAGAGGGAATGAATACCTGAGTGGAAGGAGACTCAGAGGAAGAAGTGTCAGTAGCTTCTTCAGCGTCCTCGATTCTTGCCATTAGACATAGGAAGGCAAGATCTTCTTGATCAGACCCAGACTCTTCAGAGGTCTTAGCCCAATCGTCTTCAGCATCCTAGTCTACTTCTTCAGCGATTAGACCTTTGCCTTTATGCTGGTTCTTCTTCAGATCTTGGTATTTGTTTTTGAGTTTCAAATACTTCTCCTTTTTATCAGAGGTCTGGGAGGTGGTAGGTGCAGCAACTTTCTTTGATCGACATTCGCTGGCGAAGTGACCCTTTCGCTGACAGTTAAAGCAAATAGCTGAAGCTTTCTCAGCTAGAGCAGTTTTGGGCTTTTCAGAGTCAGAGAGAGTGGAGGGTTTTCGAAAGTTACTCTTTCTAGCAAATCTTCTAAAGTTGTTGGTTAGAAGAGCCAGAGAGTTATCAAACTCAGAGATGTCAGCATCAGTGAGTGTGTCTTCTGAATCAGTTTGAGTTAATTCAGTTATGGAGGTGATAGAAGAAGAAGGAAAGTTTTTAGGAGTATTTGCCTCTGAAGTCACAAGTGCCAAAGAAGTACTTTTGGCACCTTTGAGTTCATTAATAAGGTTCTTCCTTAAAAGTTGGGATTGTTCCTCATTTAAGAGCATCCCATATAATGCGCTTAAGGATAAAGTTTCAAGATTCTTTGACAGTTTTAAACATGTAGTATACACTGCCCATTGATCGGGTAGTGCCTCCATGAATTTTGTCAGAATTTCAGCGTTTGAATACACTCTGTTGACTGTTACAAGATCAATCAACAAACAGTTGAAACGCTAGTGAATTTGAGAGAGAGATTCACCTTTATGATGCATAAAACTCTCATATTGTCTTACGAGGTTTATACATCTTGTTACTTGAACCTCAGAGGTTCCTTCATATTGGATACATAGGGTATCCCACATAGCTTTCGAAGTTCTCATTTTCATTACTGAATGATATACTTCATCAGGCAAAGACATTGCTATTATAGATCGTGCTTTCGCATCAATAGCAACTTCTTTCTTGTCTTCCTCAGTCCATCGATCTGGAGTTTTTACAATACTCCTTTCAGCGACGGCTGGGGTAGTAGTAGTGGCAGGAACACTTGCTACTATGGTTGTAGGAACGAAAGGTCAGTTTTCTACATAGTATGGGATCTTAGGACCAGATCCCTCTAGAAAAAGTGACATTCTTTCTTTCCATAATGGGAAATTATCATGGCTGAACCTTGGAGGTTTGGCTAAAGATCCATTATCGTTGTAGTTCGTATTAGGGTTTGTCATTTTAAAATATGATATAAAGAAAAATATTTTAAAGAGAAAGATAACAACACTGCTCTGATACCACTTGTTGGTCCCAATAAGGGTCTACAAGAGTTAAATATTAAGTAAACAGTTTGTAGAGGGGGGGGGGGTTGAATACAAACACACAGATTTTGGTTTTTAAATGAGTTTATAGATAATAAACAAATTTACAGTTACAAGCGGAATTAGAACAAGTTTAAAACCTATTCTATTGTAACTTAAGAAACACAAAGCTTGATGCACAAGAGGAAGGAAGAAAGAATACAGAAGGTATAGGCTAGAAAGAAGCATGCATTAGAATGAAGAAGACATCTTCATTCTATTTATACCCGTTTGCATTTAATGCAAGACAAAAGGTACATGCCACGTGTCAAGCTTGGATAGGAAGCTTGTCCTTGCTAATGAGACAACCATGTTTATGGCCGAATATGAACAGTACGGTATCAGATATGATGGGGACATAAGAGACAAGCCGTACGTCCTTTTCTGACAAGGTAAAAGGTTTGTCTTTTGTGCATCGAGGATAAGATCAATCTTTAATCTTGTATGAGAAGCTTCATTTGATCGCTGACACTGAATCTTCAAGGATGAACTTCAGTCTGGCTGAGGCTTCACAAGACTTCACACTTTGAGTAGATAATCGCTGCTACTGTTGAACCGCTTCAGGTCACTTAGCTGATTATCTCTTTCTTCAGCTTTGGTCTTCGACTTTCGCTGAATGGTCTTCTGGTGTGATAGCTGATCTTCCGGTCTTCAGAGATAAGTTTGTTGTTCTTTGATCTTCAGCGATCGCTGATGGCAATCAGCGTATGCTATCGCTGAATTTGAACAGAAGCTTAACTAAGGAATTTCACTAAGTATATTAAAGGAATCATATTCAAATCATTGAGAGGAGTTATGATCAACACAAACAACTTGGGCTTTTAACCGAAAAGCCCATAAAAACCTCTTTTTTTCAGTTTTTAAGATTTACAACCTCGAGAGGTTTTTCCAAAAGCTTTTCGAGGTTGTTCCAAAAGCTTTTCTGACTCCAAATACGACTTCACTCTTTGGCCATTTACCTTAAAAGTAGTACCCTTTTCAGGATCAATTAAATCAGTAGCTCAGTGAGGATATATCTTGGCAACTTGAAATGGGCCGGTCCATCTCGAGTTAAGCTTACCTGGGAATAACTTAAGTCTAGAATTAAACAGGAGTACAAGTTGTCCTTCAGAGAGTTCCTTTGGGAGGATTCTTTTATCGTGCCACTTTTTGGTGTTTTCTTTGTACAACTTGGCATTCTCATAGGAGTGGTTCCTATGTTCCTCCAATTCACTGAGTTGCAACAGTCTCTTCTTTCCTACATCATCTAAACTCATGTTAAGTTCTTTGATGGCCCAAAAATCCTTATGCTCTAACTCTAGTGGCAAATGACAAGCCTTCCCAAAAACCAATTTGTAGGGAGACATTCCAATGGGGGTTTTATACGCAGTCCTGTAGGCCCAGAGGGCATCATCCAATTTGGATGCCCAATCCTTTCGGTGAGGTTTGACTACCTTGGCCAAAATCCCTTTTATCTCCCTATTTGATAATTCGGCTAATCCGTTGGTTTGAGGATGGTATGCCGTGGCTACCCTATGCTTAATGTCATATTTTTCTAGAGTTTGTTCCAACATGTTGTTTATGAAGTGTGTGCCCTCATCACTTATTAGGGCACGTGGTCTACCAAACCTTGTGAAAATATGTTTGTGCAGCAATTTAATGACCGTTTTGGCATCATTGGCATGGCAAGCCATGGCCTCCACCCATTTGGACACATAATCAACGACAACCAATATGTAGGAACAGTTGTTGGACATGGGAAATGGTCCCATAAAGTCAATACCCCATACATCAAATAATTCTATTTCTAGAATTCCATTTAAGGGCATCTCATTTGTTTGTGAGATATTTCCACTCCTCTGGCATTCATTACACCTTTGTGCAAAGTATTTTGCATCTTGGTGCAAAGTTGCCCAAAAGAAACCTGACTGTAGTACTTTTGCAGCAGTTCTGCTGCCTCCAAAATGTCCTCCACATGGTCCAGAATGACAGTGTTGTAAAACTGACGTCACTTCTTCCTTTAGTATGCATCTTCTAATTACCTGGTTTGTACAGATTTTAAACAAAAAAAGGGTCATCCCACAAATATTTCTTGCAATCAAAGAGGAGTTTCCTTTTTTCATGTTTACTTAGCTCCTTGGGAATAATCCCACAAGCTAAATAATTGACTAGGTCCGCAAACCATGGTACAATGGTTTTTAAGGCCAAAATCCGTTCATCTGGAAAGACTTCACATATCTCGCCACTTTGTACAGGTTTGTCTTGCTTTTCTAACCTAGAGAGATGGTCAGCCACTTGATTATCTACACCCTTTCTGTCTACAATTTCTAAATCGAACTCTTGTAACAACAATACCCACCTTATCAACCGTGCCTTTGCATCTTTTTTAGAAATGAGATATTTGATGGCAGAATGATCGGTATGCACAATTACCTTTGTGCCAATCAAATAGGATCTAAATCTTTCAAACGCAAAGACCACAGCTAATAGCTCTTTCTCAGTAGTGGTGTAATTTATTTGGGCATCGTTGAGAGTTTTACTAGAATAGTAAATGGGGTGAAAGATCTTTTCCTTTTTCTGGCCCAGTACTGCTCCAACTGCCCAGTCGCTAGCGTCACACATTATCTCAAAAGGTTTAGACCAGTCAAGGGTTACTACTACAGGAGCGGTGACCAAAGCTTCCTTGAGAATTTTGAAAGCCTTTTTACATTCTTCATTGAAATTGAATACTTGGTCATGTTGTAGCAATAAACAAAGAGGTTTTGAAATTTTTGAAAAATCCTTTATGAACCTCCTATAAAACCTTGGATGTCCTAGGAAGCTTCTGATTCCTTTTACAGTATTGGTTCAGGTAATTTCTCAATCACTTCTAGCTTAGCTTTGTCTACCTCAATGCCTCTCTTTGATATGAGATGTCCCAATACAATGCCTTCCTTAACCATGAAATGACATTTTTCCTAGTTTAAAACTAAATTAGTTTCTTCACATCTGTGAAGACTTTTCTCAAGGTTTTTTAAACATATGTCATATGATGTCCCATATATTGAAAAATCATCTATGAAAATTTCCATGGAGTCTTCAAGCATGTCAGAGAAAATGGACATCATACATTGTTGAAAGGTTGCAGGAGCATTACACAGACCAAAGGGCATTCTTCTGAAAGCAAAAGTTTCATAGGGACATGTGAACGTGGTTTTTTCTTGGTCATCCGGTGCTATGGCAATTTGATTATACCCTGAGTAACCATCTAAGAAACAATAGAATTCTTTTTCAGCTAAACTGTCTAGCATCTGGTCTATAAAAGGTAAGGGAAAATGGTCTTTTTGAGTGGCTTTGTTAAGCCTCTTGTAGTCCATGCATATTATCCAACCTGTCACAGTCCTGGTAGGTATAAGTTCATTTTTCTCATTTGATACCACAGTTACTCCACCCTTTTTAGGTATACATTGTACTGGATTGACACAAGAACTACTGGCAATAGGATAGATGATGCCATCATCCAACCATTTTAGAATCTCTTTCTCAACAACTTCCTTCATTACTGGATTAAGCCTTTTTTGAGGCTCAATGGAGTTGAACTTCTTGTCTTCCAAAATGATTTTGTGTTCACAAATAGTAGGGCTTATGCCCTTTAAATCAGCAATTGTCCATCCTATTGCCTTTTTGTGTGACTTTAATATCGTGATCAACTTATCCTCTTGACCTTTTTCTAAGGATGATGATACAATGACAGGTAACATTCCCGACTCTCCTAAAAAGGCATACTTAAAATGAGAGGGAAGTTGTTTTAGCTCTAAGTCAGGCGCAACATCTAAGGAAGGAACAAGCGTTTTCCTATCCTCTGTTTCTAATGTTTCAAAAGCAGCAACTTCCTGATTTGGCTCTAAATCCTCAAATTCAGTTTCCTCATCACTAGTAGACTCTATTGTTTCCAAAATTTCTCCCATACTCCTTTTTATACACCAAGTGTCCATCAAACTTATAGACCAACATTCCTCTCTATCATCCGGATACTTAAGTGAATTGAGTATGTTGAAGGTCACCTGTTGGTCATGTACTCTCATAGTCAACTCTCCCTTCTGTACATCTATCAGCGTTCTTCCAGTTGCCAAGAAATGTCTGCCTAAGATGATGGGAATCTCATGTTCGACTTCACAATCTAAGATAATAAAATCAGCTGGAAAGATAAACTTATCAACTTGGACCAAGACATCCTCAATCTTCCCCTTGGGGTAGGCTATGGTTTTGTTGGACAACTGGAGAGTAACAGTGGTAGGTCTAGCTTCACCTATTCCTAAGGTGTTGAAAACAGATAGAGGCATCAAGTTTATGCTGGCACCTAAATCACACAAGGCTTTTCCTATAACTTTCCTCCTATGGAATAGGGGATAGTGAAACTACCTGGGTATTTTAATTTAGGAGGTATTTTGCTTGATAGTAAAGCATTACACTCCTCAGTCAGAGCTACAGTCTCATATTCAGTCAATCTTTTCTTTTTGCTCAAAATTTCTTTTAAAAACTTTGCATACGTTGGCATTTGCTCAATGGCTTCTACCAATGGTATGTTTATGTGCAATTGTTTAAAAACATCTAAAAACTTTTTGAATTCAACTTGCTCCTTTTGATTCCTTAATCTTTGAGGGTAAGGAATGTAAGGAGTGACTGTAGTAGGAGATGTAGTTTTTGAAGTGCGGGGACTGAAGGAATTTGCGGAACTGGCTCTACTATTGGTTTGATTAGATGCGGATTGTCAAGAATTACAGCTGGATTGACACCAGAATGTGTCAAATCCATAGTAATATTTTCTTGACGTTTCTGGATTTTGGAGGGCTCATTTGGAAACAACTTAGGAAATTTTGATCTTTCCGGAATCTTTGTGATATCAACGGGATTACTTGATATTTTGGGCCCAGTAATATCACAAGGTATTTCCACAGGTATAGGGATAGAATTCAAAACTAGGGGAGTCTCTGCTTTGGTTGGTACAACTAGTTCTTTTGGTGTTCTTTCTGGTAAACTCTTTCCACTCCTTAACGTCACGATCTTACAATGCTCTTTTCCCTCTCTCTGAGGTGTCTCAGTGTCACTTGGTAGGGATCCTACAGGTCTTTTTCTAATCTCCAAAGCCATCTGACACATTTGTGTTTCAAGATTTTTATAGAAGCCTGAGTTTGTGACATAAATCCTTTCATCAATGCTTCTAGGGAAGTAGATGACTCAGCATTCTTCTTGGGTCTGTTTTGAAAAGACGACTGATGAGTTTGGTTTTGATTTTGAAAATGAGCCTGTTGTTGTTATGGTTGCTTTGTTATGACTGTGGTTGGAAATTGGAATGACTTTGTTGTTGAAAATTGGATTGTCCCTGATTTTGATAGTTGGACTGTCCTTGTTGCTTGGGCATTGGCGGATTTAGAGTTGGGCTATTCCAAGAAAAGTTTGGATGTTGTTTCCATCCAGGATTGTATATTTATGAAAATGGCCCAGTCTTATTAACAAAGTTTACTTGTTCGGGATTTCCTGGACAATGTTCAAAAGAATGTCCTTCACCACAGTAGACACAGTGCACAGATTGGATATCGGGGTTAAAAGTAGGAGTATCAGTCCTAACTTGCTGGCCAGAGATTAGGTTTGAAATCAGCTTAGTGAGCTGGGCTGTTAACGTAGAAACAACGTCTACTTCAGTAACCCCATTTGACTTTTTCGGTAGTAGTGACCGTGGATCCGACCATTGACCATTGTTGTTAGAAATTTTCTCAAGTATTTCTATGCCTTGGTTGTAAGTACAAGCCGTAAATTCTCCACTTGCAGTTGCATCTAGCATTTGTTTTGCAGTGGTATTTAAACCACCATAAAACGTTTCTAGTTGTATGCAGTATGGAATGCCATGGTGAGGGCATTTTCTCAATAGCTCCTTGTATCTTTCCCATGCATCAGGAACTGCCTCATCGTCCGTTTGTTTAAAAGTACAAATTTCGTTTCTGGACTTTGCATTCCTCGTGGGTGGAAAATATTTTTTTGACAAAAAAAATTTCCGCCATTTGGTTCCAGGTTATCACAGAATCTGGTTTTAAGGAATTGTACCAAGCCCTAGCCCTATCCCGTAATGAAAATGGAAAAAGTTTTAATCTCAGCGCATCGTCTGAGACTAACTGGATGAGAAAAGAGTCTGTGATTTCCATGAATGACTGCAGATGAGAATGAGGATCTTCCGATGGCAAACCAGCGAACTGGCCATTGGCTTGCAACATTGTGAACATTATTGGTTTTAGAGAAAAATGGGTGGCACCAATAGTTGGTCTACGTATTCCCGTATGTAACTGTGTTAAATTAGGAATAACGTATGACATGAGGCCACCATCTCTTGCATTTGCAAGGTGAAAAATGTTAGTTCCTCATCATCACCTTGGTTTATTGGTGGGTTATTCCCCGGTGGGATAACTCCATCATTTCTTGGCGGAATAATTTCATTATTTCTAAGAAGACCATTGTGAACATTGTTGTTGATAACTTCATTGTTGACAAAATTATTAGCGGGGTTACCGTTAACATTATTGGGAACAACTCGATTATTGACACCATTGTTGATAGGAAAATTTCCAGCATTATTAATGGGATTGCCATTAAGATAATTAACATATTGGTTGAAGGGATTGCCTTCAACGTTGTTACCAATCACATTGTTGCGAATGTTTGGGTCGACGGGTCTACCCATAACAAAATTCGGAACGACGGGATTGTTAACAAAGTTAGGAGCGATGGGATTGTTGGCAAAATTGTTAAAGAAAATCCCATCATCATCGAAATCGTTTGTCGGGGGAATTCATTATTTATGCTTCTTTCATACAAGGTTTCAACATGCCCGTCAGATGTGTCCTCAACATCCGTTCGGTAATCTGCTTCAGACATTGTAGGAGAGAGAAAAGTTGATGGATTTTGTTGATTTCTTCTACTTTGTTTGGAGTTTCGTTCCAAATTAGGATTTTGCGGAAATAATAACCGATGGGATAGTCTAAGCATGAACTATTTTTGGCTTTTCTGAAAGGTGGTAGAAAAATCAATCTGTAAAGAAATCTAGCTTTTGAAAATAAAGACTTTAATTTGTCATCCCCGGCAGCGGTGCCAAAAACTTGTTAAGTATTTTGTATACCCCGAAATTGAACACTAAAATAAACTTCAGTGCAAGTATACACCTAGGTCTACTATCGTTTCAAAACAAGTAATAATGGTATAAGTACCAGATATCGTTCCCACAGAGATGTCTTTAAAATCTTTATAATAAATAGCCCGTTCCTTGACGAATTGATTAAATCGAGGGTTTTTGATTAACTAAAATTGGGGGTTTGATTAACAACTAAGATTACAAACAGTTGTAAAAAGAAGCAAATGGTGTAAAGCTTTGTTGAGGTAAAATTCAGTAAATTAATAAAAAGATATTACAGTAGCATAATCATCGCCTCAGAACATTAATATTAAACGTGACTTCTTAAAAGCCAACACGTTTTCATACAAAATAATTAGTTGTCAGTTAATTATATGTAATCTTCAACGTTAATATTAACATTCCAATTGCAGCAACTTAAGATTATACATACCGTATCCGAAACACCATTCTATCTTTTTATCCAATTAAATCCCAACGTTACTTTACACCCTTCGCTAAGGTTGTTAGTTATCATTGCTAAGTTTCTTTTTGTAAAAGTTGTAAATAACGGAGATGGAAAAGACATAACGTAAAATTAAAGCTTAAAATGAAGTAACTTATCGGTCAAGAAAATAAGAACAAAGTGAATGCGGAAAGTAAATGTTACGAGAATTTAAATAACAATAATGAATTTGCAATAAGTAAAACGTACGAATTAAATAGCAGGAATTTAAATTGCGAAATGTAAGAAGAGTAAAGAGTACGAGAAATTAAAACGAAGTAATAACGAGGAGCAAGTAAGCAATTATAAACCAATGATTAATAGCTAAAACTTCCAAATTGCATTAATACGTAAACGTGCCAAATGGTTAATAACAAAAACCGGATGAGAAATTGAATTGGTATCAAGCTTAGGAGCTAGCTTTTCAACCAAGAAAACTTCCACCCAAGAGAATCCAAGGAGAGAATGAAATTCTCTTCCAAGAACCTAAGTAAACTATGGAATCCAAGGTATCTCCTTCGATCTACCATGGCATACATATTTATACTAATTTTATGGGCTAAAAAGCCTTTTGAAACTAATAATTAAACTAACTATAATCTTTGTTAGTTATAAGCCCAATGCTATAATGCATGGCCCAAAAGCTAATGATAAAAACGGCCCAAAGTCAAGGCGCAAAAGTTGTCCAATCGTGGCCCATCATCCGGCCCAAAAGAGAGATCCAAAAAGTCCATCCAAGCTTCCTACAGCAACTTGTAGGAACCAAGCATCATCATCCTGCAGTAACATAAAGGAATGATTATAAGTTGAGATGTTTTTAGATGATTAAGGCTCAAAACTTATGCAATCATAACCTTAGGTTAAGACTCTAGACTCTACCTAAAAGATAAAAATAAAGAACGAAAAGACTCAAAGTAGTTGCATAAAACAAGACAATAAACTAAGAAAAAGGCTAAAATACGGTTAATAAAGTAAGCATATCAATAATCTTTAGAGAAAGTTTTGATTATTTGTGTATAACATTTAGAGGTTTGCGAAGTGTAACTAAATGACATCTTTAAAAAAAGTTTGGTAAAATGTCACTAAAGAGAATACCTTTAGAGAAGTTTTTTTTAAAACCTTCTCTAAAAGTACTTTTTAGAAACATTTCTAAAACGTCAAAAAATGCTTGAAAAACATCGACACTTTTTGTTATCTAAAGGCGAAGACTATGAAGTAGGCGAACACTCGGCGTGTTCGTTTTGGCTCCCGAGCGAGAACGAGAAATAGGCGATGCACCATCCTTGCTGCTACGTACGTTGGGGCCCAAAGTAGTGCAGTCTTTCTTGGCCAAATCAAGGATTTGGGGCGATCCACAAACTGACGTATGGGATTCACCCTTTACTTGGGAATAGAGAGGGGAGAACTGCCTTCGGTCCCCCAAACTGACTTACTCGTGGCAACCTTCTGGCCGCCGGCCCTTCAATGCACAGATATAGATTCATTCTTCGTACCAGGTCCAGCCTCACAACCCTTCGCGGGTTGGTAAGAATCAGTCTTGTTTGGTAAGACGGAATTTTACAAAGAAAAGAGAGTATCCAAAAAACTGCCAAATAAAATGCGTCCCAAGCCGAAATATCACAACTATGGTTAAGGCCTGGACTCGGGAATCTCATATTATTGACAGCTCCACCTATACTCCCACTTTCCTTTCTTTGAGATTTCCAAAAGGAGAGATTTACAAAACCGTCGTAGGAATGGAGACCTTTCAATAGAGCGGAGGCGAATTCTTGGATTTTCTGACTCGCCCCCGGCTACGTGTCCTTTGGACCTTTCGCCCGCCCGCCACCAGTGGAAGCAAGCACCTTGAAGGGAATTTCCCAAAGACTACGACTACAAGCCGGAAGCTACTCGCTTCTATTCTCGTTGGGATTACCTTGGTTGTATTGTTTTCAAACAAACCCAATGTTGGGCCAAGCGTTGCCAGCCGATCCTTAGTAGTGATGACCCTTTCACTCTTCCACAAACTGATACATGTACCGAATGCAGGAAGACATGGGTTGTAAAAGCATGTTAATAATCACCGCGGGCCCTTCCCTAGAAGTTAGCCTTAGGTGTAATAGGACTCCCAGTTACTGCACGCGATCGTATACTGAGGTGGGAAGAACAACCGTTTGAATTTGGCACATGAGGTGGCGGGTTTGGCTAGGTAACATAATGGCTAGCGCTTGACTAATATAATAGAAAGTCAGGGTCAATAAGAATGACTGGGGCCTCGTAGAAGGCACAATACATTCTTAGATTCGACATTACCGGTCAAAGCATTGATTCTAAGCGTTTCGTTAGCTCGTTACAGATTGGTAAGATGCTTTTAGATAAACTTTTTAAAATTAAGTTAACTAGCCTTTAGAGAAACTTTGAAAATGTATTTATAGCCCTAAAAAAGTGTCTCTAAACGCTAATAAATACACACCCTCCGAAAACCCATCCTAAAACATTTACCTACCATTACCTTAAAGAAGCTTTTAAAAATTTTAAGTTCAAAACACAACCTTCTTTAAAACCCTTTTATATTATAGTGAAAGGCATTCTAACCCTATGCATATATGTTCTATGCATATATGTTTTATTTAAACGAATATATGTTTATTAACTGTTTGAATAAAGTCATTCTATCCCTTTACTAAATGAGCTACACTTCTATGTTTATCCATTCTTTACTATAACATATATATCTAACCCCCTTATATTCGACGTCATAGCTAGAATAATAGCTTTTGATACAAAATAACAAGTGTACAAGAAATGACAATATTTTAATCATGCAGGCATTGTATTCTCTTATATAATAGTTACATTAGGAATAGAAATACAAACATGGTGACATTACCTAGGAAAGCTGCATAGTTTTCATAAAACCTAAAATTTTACATAGTTTTCATAAAACAAAAAAAACAAGAGCAAATTACGTTTTTCTTTCTTGTAGTTTATTAAAAATTACGGATTTCATTCCTGTGGTTTCAAAATTTTGGTTTTCATCATTATGGTATCTATTTTCATCCCTTAGAGCAAAACACTATCTTTAACGTTTAAATATGAAGAACTAAAATAAAAGTGAATTGTTGTAACCCATAGGGATGAAAAAAGCAACAAATTTTAATCATTAGGACGAAAAAAGTAATGAATTATAAATCATATGAATGAAAGTTATAATTTCAAAACTATAAGAACGAATATAAAAAAATTCAACAAACCACAAGGACTAAAAATGTAATTTACTCAAAAGAAAAAAACAAACAAAAACAAAATTTAGCATGTTTATATTCTTTGAATTTGAAGCCAAATTGCTCCTCATCTTCACATTTTATCATTCAAGAAATCTAGCCACCATGGATACACCACAAGAAGAAATGCAGTTCTTAGGGCTTTTTGGCATCTACAAAGAAACCCTTAAAACCATCATCTCATGGAGGAAGATCTTCACTCAAATCACACTAACTTTCATCCTCCCATTAGCCTTTATCTTTTTAGCTAACATGGAAGTCTCTGATCTAATTTCAAGAAAAATAATGCACACCGATTTCGAAAAACACATAACCCGACCAGGAACTCTACGATACAACAAACTTACAGACGCATTAAACTCTGAGTGGATCACATATTGGCTAATAAAAGCCATCTACTTCACCTTTTTCGTTCTCTTTTCGCTCTTCTCAACTTCTGCTATCGTTTACACCACTGCTTCCATTTACACTTCACGTAATCTAACATTTACTGACATTATTACCATCATCCCAAAGGTTTGGAAGAGACTAACCGTCACTTTTGTGTGTGTATTTGTGGTTTTTTTCGTTTATAACGTGCTTGCAATACTAATAGTCGTTTTCTACATGGTGAATTTTCCTGATAACATAATGGGTATCGTGGTGTTTCATTTCATGTTGATTTTATACTTGGTGGGATTCATTTATATGAGTACTATTTGGCAAATGGCTTGTGTTGTTTCTGTGTTGGAAAGCTCTTATGGGCCTAAAGCTATGATGAAAGGGAATGATTTGATTAAAGGGAAACGATGGGTGGCCATTGTCGCTTTCTCGAAACTACATCTGTCTTTTTTTGCAGTGCAAATCGTGTTTGAAATATACGTTGTTTATGGACATACGTTGGGGATTTGGAGAAGGCTAGGGTTTGCGGTTTTGTGTTTGGTGGTGCTTTTGAAGTTGTTTCTCTTTGGGCTCGTTATTCAGACGATCTTGTATCTTGTGTGCAAATCGTACCATCATGAGAATATTAATAAATCAAGCTTGGGTGATTTCCTTGAAGGGTATATGGGTGACTATGTGGCTTTGAATAAAGATGATAATGTTCAAATGGAGCAACCTTATGTTTGATTGCATTGAAATAAATGCAAAAAAGAAAGAAAAAAAATGTGTACATTTTCCTTAGGTACAAATTCATCGGTGTTTGTAAATTTCAGGACTCAAATGTCACTTCATTTGAGCTTCTTGAATTAAATGATTATGGAATCAAGTGGAAAAATTGGATAAAAAATCGATATTATCAATATCCAAAAAATGATGTAGAAAAAACAGGGGATAAATTATAATATTTGATTTTTTTTTCTTCCATATTTATCTTAATTAGTGAAATTCTTAAATTTTGGCGGTTTCTTGTTTGAAGAGGTATATAATTTTCTTATTGTGGGAGTTTGGATGAACTAACATGTCCATATGTTGGATCCCAAATTTTTGTGCACAAAAGTGCTATAGTTGTGCACATATTGTTATTTATTAATAATTTGGGATTCAGGGTAGTAATACAACATTGCAACCGATGTAACTTGATTCACGCAACAAAATTAAACAATCAACAACTTGGCATAAGGCGGTAGCATTTTTGAAAATACATTGAGATTTTAAGGAAACAAAACCTACGATGGCTACTGAATAACCTCCTTTGAAAGGCATTTTAAGGGATCACTTAGGTGGCGTTTGTTTTCTAAGAGGTCCGAAGTCTGAATTCTGATTTGTGAAGTCCCTAGGAAACATATATGGCACCCTTGTGCTAAAGCTATCATTACATCCTAGGGTAAGGAAACGTGTGGGTACCCAACAAAAATTCATGGAACCGGACCTAGAACTGACGGTTCCTGGAATGAAGAAACCAGAACCGCTTACATCAGTTCTTTATATTTTGGAACCAGAACCACTGGCAATGGCTCCAGTACCGGATACTTGGTGTCTAGATATTTTTTCTAAATTTTATCATTTCATACAATAAAAAAGTAATTATAAGTCTATTACAAAATACAAAGTACTAGCTTAAAGAAATAAATACAACAACCAGATAAAATTAAGACGATAAAAACTAAAAAAACTAATAATTATATAAATAAATTAGAAAAGAGTCTCGACAACAACAAAACGGCTTCTAAAGCAATTCATGTAAACATATTTATACATATAATTAACTTTTATTAAAAAAATAACGGGTACCCATCGGTTCCGGTTACCCAGCGGGACCAAATACCTGGTCCCGGCAGATAACGGTTCTAAAAAAGTGAAAACCAGAATGGGAACCAGCCCTGATCAGTTCCGTAATTTAGAAACCGGAACCCATCGTTTGAGGGGTTCCAATTCCGAACGCAGTTCCGATGCTCACCCCTGTCACATACTCACTTAGACATTTTGTTTGCTCTAGATATTTGTTAGGAACTTAGCTAGCGTAGATAGGCGCGGTTTCTACCAGTGGGATATTATTGATGCATAACTACTTGAAAACATCCAAGAACTTCCTGAATTGCACTTGAATCTCTAGAAGAAGGAAACAATGGGAAGACATATAGGGATAGAGATCACAACATGCTCTTTGAGATGGTAGATTGGGTTTGGGTGGTTTGTTTGCAAACACCACTCTTGGTGCTTGAGGTGAAGGTATCATCAATGACTCATAAATAATGACTGCAGAATTTGGTATTGATATTATAGTGTCATTTTGCAATGATGCTTTTAGCTTCTGGTGGAAACAGGAGCCAACATTCAGGAATACTAATTCTACAATTTATAAAACATAAACCACAAGGGTTGTGGAGTAGCAACCAAAAGGATTGTGACGAAGCGGTTGAGGTCCTGCGAGATGTGATGGATTATCCCATCATCTGTCCAGGATTCGATTCCAGACATACACAACAGCTGTAGCCATTGAGCTTATCAGATTTCTTCCGATCACAATTTGTAAGGATTAGTCCAGAGCCTACCCAACCTTCCAATTTTTTTTATAAAACACATTTTCTTTGCTAAACTGTTTGATAGTTACAGTTGTTGACCGGTTTGGTGCAGAATGATCAAGAAGCTCTTATAATATGGTGTAAAATGAAATTATAATTGTTTGGCAATTATTAGGATGTAATTAGGGCTCTTAATGGTTAAGAGAGATCCAGGATACAAAATGATTCAGAGGGCTTTGGAATAAGAGACAAACTTATTTTTTTGCCTAACAGGATTCACCTCTTAACGATTCAGAGGCTGCCTCTTAATGGAACTGTAAAAGAGGTAAACAAACAGCCCCTTAAAAGTGAGTCAAGTTCTGAATGATATAATAAATTTCGGCTGATAACAAAATTCAGCATAAGCAAACAATACAAAACTAAGCTGGAGAAGAACTTACTCCAGATTGAATATCTGCAGCCTAAAACCTTGATTCCCTTGTTCTTGAGCCGCTCGATCTGTCTGATGATCTGCCACGAGCTTTCTGAGCACCTGGAACCTCTGTTCTAAGAATTCTTGGAGGGTTTGTTTCCCTTGTGCCTCTTCTTTCAGACATCTTATTGGTGTCTGAATTCATCTTCTCATCAAACATGTTCTTCCTACCTATTCCTCTGCCTCTTCTTTCAGACATCTGATTGGTTTCTGAATTCATCTTTCCATCAAACATGTTCTTTCTAGTTTTACCTCTACCTCTTCTCCTACCATCATTCTCGCTACTTCTTGCATTTGGAGTGTTTCTTCTAGGCGAATCATTACGGTTAAACTTCATTGTTCTTCCTCTACTCCTTCCATTCCCATTTTCTTGATCAGAAGAATCATCATTAGTTTTAATATTTCCAGTTTGTTTCAAAGGGACCTCCCCTTCAAATTTCGTTTTTTTCGTGGGTTTTCTTCCATTAACATCCAATTCATCTCCTTCCATATAATCATCATCAGAATCACCATCAACAACAACACCTTCAGATTCAGATTCAGATTCAGAACCTGATAAGGAAGATACCATTTCATCTTCTTCAGTTTCACTCCATTCATTATCTTCTTCTCCTTCATTTGAATCTTGTGTAATTTTCTTCTCTTTTTTCGGTCCAACAACTTGATGGGCATCCTTCGATTTGTTTACCGTCACCATGTTCATGAAATGAATATACTTAGACCTCAAAATCATCAATGGATGTTGAGGCTTTGAAACTAACAAATCCCTCTTATAAGCTTCTCTCAAAACCACTGTATGTGTGTTTAATTTACTAGAAACATAAAAGATACCAGGGTGTTGAAGCAATGCCCTCTTAAATCTCGATCGAACACCCAAATATTCGCCGAGAAAAAGCAGATTATCCTTCTCGGTTCTCTTTGGTACCAAAAGATGAAGAACTTCATGCAATAAACCAACAATCCATTTATCGGATTCATCGCTCTTTGCCTGCAAATCAATTGCATTCTTATAAGGGGAAACGTATGGCAACTTCTGCCAGTTATCAACCCATTTCTTGAACTTCTTATCGAGCTCGAATCCACGAGAATATTGCAAAGGAAATGAAGTCATTGACTTCTTTTCCATTACAGATACTGCTTGTTCGTCACTCCAACAAACCAATTCAAGTTCTTTTCCATTGCTAGTGACTTGAAAATAATCAGGAAACTGAGGAACAACAGTTTGGGTGTAATCATGAGGCAAACCCAGATCCCATTTTAAACGATCAATAACACACAGAGGAAGTTTGTTGATTCTAGATATCATTAGAAGTTTCAAAAGACGATTGGCTACATCTTGTTTATGAATCTCGCTTTGGAAAAGAAGCTGTTCTTCGGAATCTAGGGTTAGTGTTTCTGGGGTTAGTTTGACGTGAGGATGGATTTGGATGCCTAAACCAGCTGGAAGGAATTCATGGAATACAGAAGGGTATTTTCGAATGAAATCAATAGGGCGGATGGGTATACCTAATGAAGCTCGTTTGTCGGAGATTATGGAGATTGGGAGAGACTTTGAGGGTTCGGAATTTAAGAGGTTTTTGACGTTAAGCATGGGTTTGAGGTCTCTTTCTTTCTCGACGGCGTGATCGAGTGCACGGTCACGGACCCAGTTAATGGAGGTAACGACGGAGGAAGTTTCCGCCGCCGCCGCCGTGGCGTCATTGTGGTAACGGCGGCTAGGTCGTCGGAGATAGCTGAGTAGAAAACGGTGCTGCATAGGGGAATTTCAGGGTTTTTGGATGCCAGCTTCACCTTTAACGAAGGGTTTTAATGTTCTTATTTTTTTTTTTTAGCAAGAGTAAATTACGATTCTGGTCCCTGAAGTTTATGATTTGTTATGTATTTGGTCCCTCTTTTTCATATATTACACCTAGGCCATTTATCTTGGACTTGATCCCGTCCTTTAACGTCAGCTAGTACGTAGCATTGTGTGTTGTGCGATGACAAATATTCATCTTTAAAAAATATGTAATAAGTTAAGATGAAGCGTAATTTATAAATTCATTGATATATAGTTGACTTAAAGTGTATAGAATTTTGCTCCTTTTTGTTGCTAGATAAGGACTACCTCAAGAGAACAAAACACCAGTTGAGTAGTGCTCCATCTCGTTCATAGTAAAAGTAATGCTTTGATGTTAAAATTAAATTTGTACAAAAATGTATGGTTACAAATGTATGTGCAGTATTAAGAATTATACTGGCAGAACACAAAAATAATTTTCAAAGTAAAGCTTAATTTTTGTTTTGCAATCTAATTTAGTAAACCGATTTTGAAATGGTTTGTACATAAAAGAAGAGTGCAATTAAAAAAAATCATATGAATTAGTTAATTACAAAGGGGGAAAAACAGTTACATAAAATAAAACAAAAACAATATATTATAAGAACTCTTGTTATTATAGTTCCGTGCTCATGTAGCCACCTCCATCATAGAACGTGCAGTCAAAATAAAATGAGATATCTAATATAGTTAATGATATCTATCTCTCTTGGTTGACATCTTTTCGAGCAAAAGACGGGGAACTCTTTTGATTCAAGTACCATTTATGTTGTTTTCCTGAATAAGGTTCAAATATGTAGGCAAATGCAATTTCTGGTTTTTATGAACGTTTTTTATTTCTAAAAGAACATTTGTCATTAATGAGAGAGGTCAAACAACAAAGTTTGAGTATCCAATTCTAATTGTCAAAAGATGCAAATTCCATTTTTGCGACACATTTTATACAATTTTTTCTAGGGAATTACACGTGGTAATCTTTTATTTTTCCTAAATTATAAACAACATTGGTTAACTATTAACATCTCCATTGATTTGGTGTTACTACCAGATATGAATCTCAATATCATCATTCAAAATAGACCATTTGACGCTTTTAGGTTTTCACATTGTTGTTCGTAAACATTATTTGTTTACATTAATAAAATTAACATTAAAGACATTTTATAAAGACGTTCTAAATGATATTACCAAAACTATACTTAAAACCAGTAATGGTTATACTTACAAATATAATTGCAAGGAATAAATATAAGAGTAATTTTTTATTTTGTCGATTCATAAACTTCATTTATTCCAAACTTATTCTTCGGCACCTTTACATAATCTCTTTTATTTCTTCCATCAACTAACAACGTTAACTCTAATTAAATAGAGGACATTTATTCCATTTTGTCATTAATGTTGTTTTAGCTTGTAGTTAATCTTTTGTCAAATCTTTATCTTCCAAAACTAACTCATCAAGAACATTTAAATGAATATCAAGAATGTAAATAACAAATTCAATAAATAAAAAAGTAAATACAATATTTAAATAAAATCAAATATTAAATCCAAGCCTCTGGCTTGTAGCTTAGTTGGTAAAGGGGTGGGGAGACTTTGCCCAAATACATAACAGGTCATGGGTTCGTCCCAGGCCCCCTGCTAGCCTCAACCGCTGAGTGTGCCTTAAAATGCCCTCTGTAATAACCCGAAAATTTTGTTGCTAATCTTGGGGTTATTAAAGTTAATCTTCGGACTTGGAAAATTGTTTAGTGTTTTGGGCTAGGGCTTGGTTTGTAGCTGGCCCATTGTATATAAGTGAGAAAAAGGAGAGAGGCCCCTCATTTTCCTCTCATTTCACACATATCTGGATTCAAGTGTGTGTGTGTGTTCTTGGGAAGCAAGGAAGACGAGAAAGAGAAGAAGAATGCTTAGAAACATCATCTTCTTTGAAGGAAATTATCAATCAGATATTTTGCATCTTCCTTCTTTTAATATTGCATCAATGGAGTTCAATGCTAGAATCATTGGGTCTTAAACCCTAAGCTCTAGATGAGTAAACCATCCATGGGTGATTGAATCCCTTCATTTCAATGATTAATTGGGGATTTAGAGGTTCTTATGCTGAGCTAATGATTTGTTATTCATTTCTTAGAGTGTTCTTATGAAAACCTCCATCGTAGCTTATTCTCAAGTTTCAATAGAATGATTGTTTGGGAGAAACCATGTTCTTATGGCTCCATATGATTGGATATCATTTTGGAAGCTCAATATATTCATTATATATGTTCTGGGACTGAAGGGCATCAGTATTTTGAGCATTTTAGTGTTTTGGGGCTGTTTTGGGGTTTGCTGGTTCAAACCAACTGAAACAGAGGGTCCCGCGGGTTGAAACTGCGACAAACATCGCGTAACTCACTGTTTCAAGGTGAGTTTGGTCGGGCGATTTTCCGCTTCGAGTTGGAGTTTGGACCTATGGTTTAGGGGTTCATCTTAGGTCTCTAATAGAAGACCTTCGGGATAATTCGTGGGGATTAACACCCATTTCATGTCTTTGAATTTAGGGTTTCGGTTTGAAGGTTTGGACCATTTAAGCTTCGGACCGATTGTGTCCAATCCAGGTGAGTTTCCTATCACTTAAAATGCAATGTGGAAATGTTTCAAATGCTTACTTATTGGTTATGGATTTCTTTAAATGTTTTCTTTGTATTTAAAATTTGCTATGATCACTTTTATAAGCTTTGGGGTCAGTATGCGCATTACCTGTTTTAATTGGGTATAACTGGTCAACTCATTTATAAAATCCTATAGCTAGGTGTACTAAATCCTACTAATAGATGTGATTCTATTTAAGCCCTACATATAGGTGTGATAAATCCTATATCTAGTTGCTAATTGACTTGCCATGTTTCTCTAATACTTTAATTGTTCCCTTCATGAGAATAAGATTAGTTATTCATAAACTATTGCATGTTTTAATGATTTATGAACTACTGGAAATTGTAAACTGTTTTTATGGGAACTCACTAGACCATATGGTCTAACCCACGTTTTCAAAATTAACCTGTTGATCATAACTCCTCTCAGTGATTTGAATATGATTCCTTTACTATACTTAGTGAAATTCCATAGTTAAGCTTTTGTTCAAATTCAGCGATAGCACACGCTGATTGCTATCAGCGATCGCTGAAGGTCAAGGAACTACGAGCTTATCACTGAAACCTGAAGATCAGTTATCACACCAGAAGACCATTCGGCCGAATGCGGGCGAAGACTCTAGCTGAAGAAAGAGATAATCAACTAAGTGAACTGAAGCGGTTCAGCAATAGCAGCAATTGTCTACTCAAAGTGTGAAGTCTTGTGAAGCCTCAGCGACACTGAAGATTCATCCTTGAAGATTCAGTATCAGCGATCAAATGAAGCTTCCTTTGCAAGATTAAAGATTGATCTTATCCTCGATGCACAAAAGTCAAACCTAGAACCATGTCAGAAAAGGACGTACGACTTGTCTCTTATGTCCCAATCATTTCTTATATGGTACTGTTCATATTCGGCCAAAAGCATGGTTGTCTTATTAACAAGGAGAAGCTTCCTATCCAAGCTTGACACGTGGCATGTACCTTTTGTCTTGTTTCAAGGACAAATGGGTATAAATAAGATGAAGATATCTTCTTCATCTTAATGCATGCTTCTATCTAACTTATACCCTCTTTATTCTTTCTTTCATCTTCTTTTGCATCATACTTCGTGTTTCTTAGTTACAATAGAATAGGTTTTAAACTTGTTCTAATTCCGCTTGTAACTGTAAATTTGTTTATTCTAATAAACTCATTTAAAAACTAAAAATCTGTGTGTTTGTATTCAACCCCCCCCCCCCTTCCACAAACTGTTCTCTCTTGATTGAACTCTTGTAGACCCTCATTGGGACCAACAAGTGGTATCAGAGCAATGTTTACTTCTTAACTCTTTAAAATATTTTCTCTTAAAATTATTTTAAAATGTCAAACCCTAATACAAACTATAACGATAATGGATCTTTAGCTAAACCACCTAGATTTAGCCATAATAACTTTCCATTATGGAAGGAAAGAATGTCTCTATTTCTAGAGGGATCTGACCCCAAGATTCCCTACTATCTGGAAAATGGACCATTTGTTCCTACAACTATAGTAGCTAGTGTTCCTGCCACCACTACTACTCCAGCCATTCCTGAGAGGAGTATTGTTAAAACTCCTAACAGATGGACTGAAGAAGACAAGAAAGAAATTGCTATTGACTCTAAAGCTAGATCAATAATAGCAATGGCTTTACTTGATGAGGTCTATCATTCTGTCATGAAAATGAGGACTTCAAAAGCCATGTGAGATACATTATGTATCCAATATGAAGGAACTTCTGAAGTTAAAGTAACTAGATGCATAAACCTCGTAAGAAAATATGAGAGTTTTATGTATCAAAAGGGTGAATCTCTTTCTCAAGTTCACCAAATACGATTTAACCGTCTCGTCGATTGATCTTAAATCAGTCGATAGAGTTTATTCAAACGCTGAAATTCTGACAAAGTTCATGGAGGCATTGCCCGATCAATGGGCAGTGTACACTACATGTATAAAACTGTTAAAAAATCTTGAAACCTTGTCCTTAAGTGCATTATATGGTATGCTCTTAAATGAGGAATAATCCCAACTTCTGAGGAAGAACCTAATTAATGAACTCAAAGGTGCTAAAAGTACTTCTTTAGCACTTGTGACTTCTGAGGAAACCTCTTCCAAAAATGCTCCTTCTTCTATTATCACCTCCATTACTGAATTAGGTCAAACTGATTCAGAAGATCAACTCACTGATGCAGACATCTCTGAGTTTGATAACTCTCTAGCCCTTTTAGCTAATAACTTTAAAAGATTTGCTAGAAAGAGCAATTTTCGAAAACCTTCCAACCTCTCTGACTCTGAAAAGCAGAAATCGTTGCCTGCTGAGAAAGCCTCAGCGATTTGCTTCAACTGTCAGCGAAAGGGTCATTTCGCAAGTGAATGCAGGTCGAAGAAAGTTGCTGCTCCCACTACCTCCCATACCTCTGATAAAAAGGAGAAGTATTTGAAACTGAAAAACAAATACAAAGATATGAAGAAAAACCAGCAAAAAGGCAAAGGCCTTGTCGCTGAAGAAGTTGACTGGGATGCTGAAGATGACTGGGCCAAGACCTCTGAAGAGTCTGGTTCAGATGAAGAAGATCTTGCCTTCCTCTATCTGATGGCAAGAATTGAAGACGCTGAATAAGTCACTGAGACTTCTTCCTCTGAGTCTCCTTCTACTCAGGTAACTATTCCCTCTATCCCTTTACCTTCTGAAAGTGATAACTTGTCAGCTCTCGATGCTATGACTGTTGATTTCTATGATGCTTTAAATGGAAAAATTAAGGTCGAGAGAATTAACACTGACTTATCTGAACAATTAAAAAATTGCCATATAAGAATCAAAGAACTTTCTAAAATTGAGGAATCTCTCAAATACCAAGTCTTTGCAAATCAAACTGTAAGCATCGAGAAACAACAAGCTATCGTTGATAGGGAAAAGGCTATCGCTGATCTCAAGTTTGAAAAGGCAACCATCGAAGGATGGTGTAAGGCTTCTGATAAAGTCAATGAGATCATCAATGCTCAAATACCTATGAAAGTAAGAAGTGGGTTAGGCTATAACCCTGAAAAGGAAGAATCAGAGAATGATCGTTCCATGCTAAAATTCGGAATGTTTGTCTCTTCTATCCCTGATCCTTCTTCTTCAACCTCTTCTTCCTCCTCTTCTAAAGAGAAGCGTTCTATTCTTAATTCTAAGAAAGTGATCAAGAACGAGTTTCTTAATCAAGTTCCTAAGAATAAGAAAACTCAAGATAGGAACAAGAAATCCTCAGAGAAAGTTTCTAAATCTGGGAAGAAGGTCCCTGACTTTTCTCAGAGACCAACCCCCAGAATTAAAGTCGACCTCACTCCTACTCCTGAAAAGGTTGTTATACCTCCAAGGACCATGGATAAAGGAATTATTGGACCTATCCCTGAGAAATTTCCTGCTCCCTCTCTGATTTCCAAACCCTTTAAATATAGGAAATGCTATCACTGTGGTGAAACTACCCACATTGCAAGCAAATGTCCTAATGCTACTAGAGCTGATAAACTAGCTCATGGAAAGAAAGTAGCTCAAGCTGATAAATCAGCGAGAGTGAAATCCAGCAAGGTTGCAAAACCATCAAAGGTGAAGATATCCACTGAAGAGAGTTCTTCAGCTAGTAGCTCCTCCGCCAATCCTCTATCTAACCAAGCAGGACCCATAGTAGTATGGGTACCTTTAAACAATTAATCTTTTGTTGTATGCAGAGTGCCAAAGGTATCTGGTATCTTGATAGCGGATGCTCAAGGCACATGACAGGCTGAAAGTCTCTGCTCTCTGATTACAAAGAAGAAGCTGGTCCATCAGTGACCTTTGGTGGAAATGGCAAAGGATACACTAAAGGTTATGGAATTCTGTCCAACAGAGCCACATCATTTTCTCGTGTTGCTTACATTGAGGGACTAAAGCACAATCTCTTAAGCGTTAGTTAGTTATGTGACAAAGACTTCAAAGTTCTATTCTTAAAGAATAGATGTGCTGTCACTGACGGAAATGATAAGCTTGCCCTTACAGGCAAAAGAGTGGAAAATGTATATGTCATAAATATGAATAGTTCTCACTCTGAGAACATGTGCTTTATCTCTAAAGTATCCACTGACATAAACTGGTTATGGCATAAAAGACTCTCTCATCTCAACTTTAAGACAATAAATGAATTGTCTCAAAAAAATTTAGTCAGAGACCTCCCAAATCATACCTTTACAAAGGAATCTCTTTGTTCAGCGTGTGAGAAGGGAAAGCTGACAAAAGCCTTCTTCAGGTCAAAGCAAGTTTCTTCAGTGACCACTCCTCTTCAGCTACTTCACATGGATCTATTCGGACCTGTCAATGTCCAATCGATCTCCGGGAAGAAATACACTTTAGTGATTGTTGATGAATACTCCAGATACACATGGGTGTTCTTCCTTCGATCCAAAAGTGATATCCCTGAAATGATAATCTCTTTTATCAAAAAGATGGAAGTTTTGAACAATCTAATTGTTCGTTCCATAAGAAGTGATCATGGCACTGAATTCAAAAACAGTACTCTGGATAATTTCTTTCAAGAAAGAGGCATCTCTCACAACTTCTCCTTAGTAAGAACTCCTCAGTAAAATGGTGTTGCTGAAAGAAGAAATCGTACTATCATTGAAGCGGCTCGCTCAATGCTCAGTGAATCGCATCTTCCAACTCAGTTCTGGGCTGAAGCGGTTAACACAACATGCTTCACTCAAAATCGATTCCTGATAGTTAAACGATTTAAGAAGACCCCCTATGAATTATTTCATGGGAGAAGACCTACTCTGAAATATTTCCACATTTTTGGATGTAGATGTTACATTCTGCATGACAGAGATCATTTAGGTAAATTTGATCCAAAAGCTGACGATGGTATATTTCTTGGATACTCCTCTATATCTAAATCCTTCAGAGTTTTCAACAAAAGAAGACAACATGTTGAAGAATCCATGCACGTTAACTTTGATGAATCTCGTCCCATTCATACTTCACACTCTCATGATGATGATGAAAAATTGAATGCCTGGATGAGATCTCATTATGGGGAACTCGAAACATACTTCAAGAATCAAACTCCAAATTGAAGCAAGTGATGATGAAATCCCCGTAAACCCAACAAGTAATAATCATCCATCTTCGTGATGAATGTTACTCCTCTAAATCGATTCATTGTCGATTCCTCTCTTGGAAATTCCTCTGTGAACAACCAAACCACTTCTGAAAATCAATCCCCTGAATTGATTCTAAATGAAGTACCTGTTGCTGAAACAAGTCCTATTCCAGAATCTGAAGAACAGGTCGCTGAATCTATTGTTGATCTCTCTCCTCAACCTCCAGCTCAGCGATGGACTGCAAATCATCCAATAAATCAGATTATCGGTGATCCCACTGCAGGTATCAAAACACGTAGAGGTACAGGTAATATATGTCTTTATGTTAACTTCATCTCTCTCTCTGAACCTAAGAAGATAGATCAAGCTATCTTTGATCCTAGCTGGGTTTCAGCTATGCAAGAAGAACTAACTGAATTTCGTAGAAATAAAGTTTGGAATCTTGTTCCTAGACCCTCTGGTAAAACTGTCATAGGAACCAAATGGGTTTTCAGAAATAAGCTAGATGAAAACGGGACTATAATTCGCAATAAGGATAGACTTGTTGCTCAAGGTTATAGACAGGAAGAAGGAATTGACTATGATGAAACCTTTGCACCTGTTGCTCGTTTAGAAGCCATAAGACTCTTTTTAGTTTATGCTGCCCAAAAAAACTTCAAAGTTTTTCAAGTGGATGTTAAAAGTGCTTTTCTAAATGGAAAACTCAGCGAGGAAGTTTATGTTGAACAACCCCCTGGTTTCTCAGACCCTAACCATCCTGGTTATGTTTTTAAACTTGAAAAAACTCTTTACGGGTTAAAACAAGCTCCTAGAGCTTGGTATGATACCCTTTCTAAGTTCCTTCTTAAAGAAAAGTTTGTTCGTGGAAAAATTGACCAAACTCTGTTTTTAAGAAAATACAAAGGTCATACTATTCTCGCTCAGATATATGTTGATGACATTATCTTTGGTTCCACAAGACCCAAACTTTTCACTCGTTTCGCTGCAATAATGCAAAAACAATATAAAATGAGTATGATGGGTGAACTAACATATTTTCTAGGCTTGCAGATTAAGCAATCTGACAAAGGAATTTTTATTTGTCAAAACAAATATGTTAAAGACATGCTGAATAAATTCGACATGAATCAATGCTCAGCTATGAAGACTCCTATGGCGCCTCCTCTGATATTAAACAAGGATCCCAATGCAGTAAATGTCACTGCCTATCGAGGAATGATTGGGTCTCTGCTATACCTTACAGCGAGTAGACAAGACATCATGTACGCTACCTATCTCTGTGCTCGGTATCAAGCTGAACCGAAGGAATCCCATCTAATCGCTGTAAAGCGAATCTTCATATATCTAAAAGGAACTCCAAATCTTGGTCTCTAGTATCCCAAAGGCTCAGGATTTGATCTTATTGGTTACTCTGACAGTGACTTTGCAGGTTGTAAGATAGACAGAAAGAGCACCACTGGTGGGTGTCAGCTACTAGGTGGAAAGTTAATAAGTTGGACAAGTAAAAAGCAAAACTCAGTGTCCACTTCCACTGCTGAAGCTGAGTATGTAGCCGCTGGTAGTTGTTGTGCTCAAATCCTTTGGATGAGAAATCAACTAAGAGACTACAATCTCAAGCTCTCTAAGATTCCTATCTATTGTGATAGCACAAGTGCTATTGCAATCGCCAACAACCCTGTACTTCACTCCAAAACCAAGCACATTGAGATCCGATATCACTTTATCAGAGATCATGTGATGAATGGTGAAGTTGAGCTCCATTTTGTTCCTACTGAATATCAGCTCGCTGATCTTTTCACCAAGCCTCTTAATGAAACTGGATTCAATCTACTCATCAGCGAACTTGGTATGTTGAACGCTGAATAATTTATTAATCAGCGACCAACAAAGGATTACAAATAAAGCCTTCAAACTTTCCATTCTCTGAACTCTGATTCAGCGATATCTAGGCCATCTCCTCAGGTATTATCTTCTAATCTTTAACACTCTTTGATATCTTTTCTCATCAAAGAATGTATCTCTTAAAATTAAAACTCATCACTGACAATCCTTTATTATTAGTGATGAAGATTTTTCTAAAAATATTGATGATAAACCTTCCTTATGGATAATTATTATTATAATCTTTTAAAATTAAAAGAAAAGGACACGTCAGACCTTTTTCTGACACAGGACGGACCGCGACGTTTCCATTCCAACTCCTTTCTTGGAACGTGCGCCAGGTCATCATTTCTTTTTCAAAAAGCTAAAATCATCGTTTAGTACTCCTTTCTTTCTCTCTCATCTTGCTACTTAAGCATTCTTTTTGCCTTACTTTGCTCCTTCCGCTTTCATAACAATCCTCAAGGCAAAAAGAAATTCTTCGAATCTTCAAAGTTTTCTCAAGAACACCAAGAACACGCTTGTGTGTGTTTTTCTCCTAAGAACTCAACTTAGGTTTGATCTAAACCTTGTATTATGACTGGAAACATCTTGTTTCACCTTTCTTCTCCTTAACACTCTAAAAATAAAAATAAAGATAATCTGGATCAAAAATTAAAAAGTTTTTCCTCTATAAAAACCCTGTTCTAAGTTCTTTCCTTAGAACAGAAGATTTTTTTTAAACTTGAATCCATTTACCTTAGCTTTTTATTATTGTTTATAACAAACATTTTGATATTGTTCATCAAAATATTTGTTCTCTTTGATCTTACATTTGGTATTCTTTATACCAAACTCTGGTTTATACATTTATGTATAAAACCATGATTTACCTCTTTGGTGTTCCTATATTTCCCACAACAATGGCATCTGCAAGTAAACCGCCGCAACCTCCTCTCGCCGGGAAACACGACTGATGTTCATAAAAAGACCATCGCAACCAAAGCAACTTCCCTATGGAAAGAAGTCTCTCAAGACCACAACTACATCGCCTTCGGTGTTCGAAAACCGCCCTCAACACCAAGCTGCTTTCACAAGGCACTTCAATGCATGCGTTTGTTACATCCGTTGTCGTCATCTCTTCTCATCTTCGCCACATCAACGGCTCGCCGACCGGCCGACAATCGACAAAGCCCGGCTCGCCGGCCGGATCGTGTACTACTTCCACAGCCTTCTCTTCTACTTCTATCTCCTCTTCTTTGGTCCTCACCTCAGCAAGTGACTCAGCGATAGTTGTCCCTATCCCTGATAATGCTGAAATGCACGCAGTCCAAACCTCATTATTGTTTAGGCAATCTGAGTTTTGGAAGGCCAAATTAAAAGGACCTCAGAGTATCTCTCTCAAATACTCTAAGACACTGGTCAGTGATCCTCTAGACACTACCTTTGCAAAAGTAGTCCCTAAGAGTAATCCTCAAGATACTCTCAGGGAGTCAGATGTAATTTTTCATCCTTCTTCTAATCCGGATATGTTTTTGGCATCTTTATCTATGTCATCATCAGGTGTCGCTTCTGTTCCTACCTAAGCGATGACAACCACCACCAGCGCTCCTCCCATCAGCAAGGAGAAGGGAAAATCTCCTCAGGGCCATCCCTCTGCTGCAAAGCTCAGAGAGATTAAGCAACAGATGGCTACTCCCAAGCTTCCAACAGTCGTCGACCTGCTTCCCATTGTCCTTCCCAACCCCACATTCCCTGCAATTGACTATCTGGTCAAAGAATGTGCTCTCACAAGGGCTAGGGTGGACAACCTTCAGACATCTGCGGAGCTTATCTTCAGACGGATCATTGGTACCCCAGCGATCAAGTCGAATGTCAGAAACCTGATCTCTGACGTTTTCAGCCTTAAGGAAGATAACAGGGCCTTCCATCAGACCCTGACAAGCTTGGAGAAGAAGGTTGATGCTCAAGCAACCGTCCTTGAGTCTATTCAAAAGACTCAGTCCGACATGATGCAGATGCTTACAAAGCTCTCTGAGGCAAGTTCCTCGTCTTTCAACGCTGCTGATCGGACCATGCTTCAAGGTGCCGACGAGAAGCTGAAGGACGTTCAGACCAACGTTCGCACTCTGATGGTGCATTGTCTACTTCCTGATAACATCGAGGGGGAGAGATGTGCCAAAGAGTTCGCTGATGAACTCATCTCCGAGCATAACAAGAGGTTCCCTGAAGAGAGAATCTCTCCTTACATTCAACGGCCTGAAGGTGAAGCTGCTGATGAAGAAGATGAAGAAGAAGAAGATGATGATGAAGAAGATGATGAAGAACCTATCCCTCACTATGGGGGGATGGATGATGATGAAGATGATGACGACATTGGAAGTGCATTAGAGCACTTCAGACTGTCAAGACCTGGTATCGCTCATCAAGAGCCCTTGGGGGACGGACTGTAACCTTCTCAGGAACAATCCGGTCCCTCAGGCAAAGGAAAGAAAGTGGTAGATCTGGATGCCACTATCCCTATATCTGAGTGGGAAACCACAATTGAGGTATCTCTTCCTCTTATCCCTTTCTCTGCACCTCTCCCTGAAACTCCCATAATCTCCTCATCACCCACAAAAACTCCCTCTGACAATACTTTTTCCTCCTCTCCTTCCCTCAGTGATCCCCGTCCCCCAAAGGACTCAGCTTCAAGGAGGGAACCTTCCTCTGAAGAGCAGTTTATGTACATAATTGAAACTGACTCTGAAGAAGAAGAAGGCCTCATTCCCAGGCGTCGCGTTCAAAAGCCGATTATAAGCGAGCTTGAAGAAGAAGAAAACGAATAAAATTCCTTAGGGAATTCGAAGCAAGAAGAATAAGGGTGCTTGAAGCTGAAACCATTGAAGCCGTACCAATAAGGATGGTGGATGAATTTTATTTCTTGTCCAGAGAAGAGAGAGAACAAGCATTGGAAGCACAAAGAATCAGGGATGAGGAAATAAAACAAACTGAGAATGATCTTGCTTTAGCAAGAAAATTGCTCAGAGAAGACTCTGCGAGAGATAAGGCGACTCAAGAACAATTGAAAAAGAGTGAAAGGGTCGCTGAAGCTCTCGTACAAAAAGAACTTGCACAAGAGCACATAAATGTAGATCCAATTCTAGCTCAACAGAAGATCCTAAGTGCACTGACCTCTGAAGCCACTCAGCAGAAAGACAAAGAGCTTGATTGGTGCACTGACAGGCTGAAATTTCGAAGATCTGAAGCCAAAATCATTCATGCAACTATCCAAGGGCGACACTCCAATAGAGGTTGTCCAAAGGTATATGTAAGAATGACAAGGACGAACATGACAGAGAGAGAAGAAGCCAAATTCTTAGGAATTTATGGATACACTGAATGGCTAGAAATCAGAGACGCCATTCAGGGTTCTAAATCCAAATTCAAGGACGTGGTGGACAGTGTGCTGAATCAGTTGCTGCAAAGAATGTCACAACATGTGCAAGTTCCCCCTCTCCCTGAATCTTCCAAAAAGAAAAGATCAAACGCCGAAGGAAGTTCAAGTGCTAGAAATGAGCATGAAACTAAGTTTGATTATCAAAGCATTCTTGGTCATCTTGAGCTCCCTGATATATCAATGCTTTGTACCTCTCTCCCTCAAGACCTAAGATATGTAGAAGATGAAATCATCTCACTACCTGAACCTGGTATGATTCTTGGATAATAAAGGATTCTTAGGACTCTTCAGAAACCAAGAAATTCACAAGGCCCCATCCTCTCTCATAAAGATTATGCTTTGGCGCTGCTGGTCAGATACTCCTCTGATGAATCGATAGAAGACGCTTTATGAGAATGAGCTACAAAGAAGAAATGAGAATATCTCTGACTAGTCATAGTTTTCTACTTCCTTTGTAATATTTCTTCAGTGTACAAGTACTTTACCTTTATATTTGTAATTTCATTTTGCTGTAATTCTTCAGATTATAATTAATGAAATTCAAGGTACTTTACTCCATCCTAGTACTGAAAAGATCCCTGAAAATAGTAAAAGGGACAATGAACATAAGAGTTCTATTTTCGTTACACTATCTTTTACTCACTGATCTTTCACTCTGAAAATTCAATCAGTGAATGTACTTTAAGCTTATCTACTTGTAAAAAATTGTGCTTTCATATCCTTATAAATGAAACTCAATTCAGATAATAGACTAGCTGAAAAAGACTTTACAGATTAGCACTTAGAAAAATTTTCTTTAATATTTCCTAAGTCCTTTACTAGTCTCTTAAAGCAATTTTCCTATGTTGCTTAATCATAATCAAATAGGGGGAGATTGTTGATCATAACTCCTCTCAGTGATTTGAATATGATTCCTTTACTATACTTAGTGAAATTCCATAGTTAAGCTTCTGTTCAAATTCAGCGATAGCACACGCTGATTGCTATCAGCGATCGCTGAAGGTCAAGAAACTACAAGCTTATCACTGAAGACCTGAAGATCAGTTATCACACCAGAAGACCATTCAGCGACAATCGAAGACTCTAGCTGAAGAAAGAGATAATCAGCTAAGTGAACTGAAGCGGTTCAGAGATAGCAACGATTGTCTACTCAAAGTGTGAAGTCTTGTGAAGCCTCAGCGACACTGAAGATTCATCCTTGAAGATTCAGTATCAGCGATCAAATGAAGCTTCCTTTGCAAGATTAAAGATTGATCTTATCCTCGATGCACAAAAGTCAAACCTAGAACCATGTCAGAAAAGGACGTACGACTTGTCTCTTATGTCCCCATCATTTCTTATATGGTACTGTTCATATTCGACCAAAAGCATGGTTGTCTTATTAACAAGGACAAGCTTCCTATCCAAGCTTGACACGTGGCATGTACCTTTTGTCCGAGTGACATTGCTTCTTCGACCCGAACACTCCTTCGTATACGTCAGGAGTCCATTGATGCCCGGATCCCACGAGTGAATCGAAAGTTGGATCCATTTAGCAGCACCTTAGGATGGCATAGCCTTAAAATTAAGGGAAAATAATTCTCGATGTGAAAACACAGAGACAAAGGGCTTAGAGAATCTGTTGATAAGTTTATCTATATCCGAGGTATCTATTCGGTTTCAAGGACAAACGGGTATAAATAAGATGAAGATATCTTCTTCATCTTAATGCATGCTTCTATCTAACTTATACCCTCTTTATTCTTTCTTTCATCTTCTTGTGCATCATACTTCGTGTTTCTTAGTTACAATAGAATAGGTTTTAAACTTGTTCTAATTCCGCTTGTAACTGTAAATTTGTTTGTTCTAATAAACTCATTTAAAAACTAAAAATCTGTGTGTTTGTATTCAACCCCCCCCCCCTTCTACAAACTGTTCTCTCTTGATTGAACTCTTATAGACCCTTATTGGAACCAACATAACCTTTTTCAGGAAAGGGAACATTGGATAGAGGTGAAAGAGCCAAGGGGATATTGTGAAGGCTAGAGGATGTTCTAGCTTAGTATCTTGTTTTAGTTTAAGTATTCAGCTATTTGACTTTAGACTTTAGACTTCCGCTGTTTCGTTTTATTGGAATTGAGATTGTAATGAATTAATCGATGGTTGGTTAATTATTTGATGAGTTTGGTTTTTGATTTATATCCATCTTGGGCCTTAGTTTTTGAGTCGTTAAAATTGGTATCAGAGCCTTAGTTTAAGGGAATTAGGTGGCCGTGTGGCACCTAGTTTTAGACTGTAGGGTTAGGAGTCATAGATGAATTAGGATAACCTCGACATGGATAGTGATAATGGGGTAGGGAGAGGACCCTCATGTGCAGTAAATTGGGAATTACACTTGGCCACTGTAATTGCGAATTTACAGGTGCATGTGTGTGCTTGCATTACCTTATTATTTTTGAACTGTCATTTAAGTTAGGCTTGTTTTTCACAGAAAAGAATCATGTCAGCTCGAGTTATGAGAAGTCAATCCATTCCTATTGCTAGGAAGGATTCATCTGAACCCCGGGAAGAGGAACCGGTGGATTTGGGAGGTGCTGTAAGTGCACCAGCTAGAGGAAGGGGTCGAGGTAGAGGCCGTGGAAAAAGTGAAAGTCATGCACCTATCCCTACTGTTGGGGGAACTAGAGGTCGTGGTCGAGGACATGGCCACAGAAGGATTGGACAAGCTAGTGCACCGGAGGTGTCCGTGCAAGAGAGTTCAGTGAGCGCAAGAGGTCGAGCCCGAGGCAGAAGGCAGGGCCAAGGCACCACTCCCGCCATTGGAGTACAAGAGGCACTTGTCACTGAATTGGGATCCAATCCGCACTTCAAACTTTATTGACTAACCGATAAAGGTTCGAACATGTGAGTCGGGAGAAGAGTGAAGCAATGGAGCTTTCTGTGCATTCCAGTCTACCCAAGACCATTGTGAGTGGTCATTATATGGAAACACCCTTGATGCCTAATTCTTCTAAGGTATCCAAGGGGTGTAGCTACCAAACTTTTGCATCCTGCAAGCCTCCTACTTATGAAGGGGCGTGTGATCCGGTGTTAGCTTTGTGTTGGTTGCGGGAAATGGATTTGGCATTTGAGACTTGCCATTGTGCTGATGAGGATAAGGTGACATACGCCATCTCTATGTTGAGATCTGAAGCGATCAATTGGTGGGGTGTTGAGTCGGGAGAGAAGGGGCGAAGACCGCTAAGACCATGACTTGGGAGAAATTTGTGGAAAGATTCCATTTGCAATTTTGTCTTCCGTCTACGATGAGGCGACTTGAGGAAGAGTTCATGGCACTAGTGCAAGGGGATATGACAGTCGATGAGTATGCGGCTAAGTTCAATGAGAAGGCACGTTTTGCCAAGATTTATGTACCGCACGAGGCCCGTCGAATTGAGCGGTTCATTTGGGTCTGAATGCTCGCATTCGGGAATTGGTTATTAATCTTCATCATTCTAGATTTCAAGCGGCGGTGGATGCGGCTAGGAAGATCGAGAGAGAAAAATCCCGTCAAGTGGATGAGAAGGTGGGAGAAAAGCGGAAATAGGAAAGTTCGGGGATGGACTCTAAGAAGTCCAAGTTTGTCAAATCGGATCGCAAGGGAAACCTAGGTGGAAATGGGAGACCTTGTGGAAAATGTCATCGGGTGCATCGTGGTGAATGTGCATCCGGAGCGAAGGGCTGCTCTCGTTGTGGATCTATGAACCACTATTCTAGGGACTGTAATGTGCCAAAGAAATGTTATCAGTGCGGGTCGGTGGATCATATCAAGCCGGATTGCCCACAATTGAAGAAAGGGGGATCCGACTACTCTGGGTATCGTCAAGGAGATAAGGGAGCAGAAAAAAGGGCCGAGCCGGCTAAAGATAAAGGGAGAGCATTTCAGATGACTACCGCTGAGGCAGAGGAGACTCCTGATGTGGTGACAGGTACCTTTTTGGTAAACTCTTTATTTGCCAAGGTGTTGTTTGATTCTGGTGCTTCTTACTCTTTTGTGTCTCCTTTATTTGTGAAATGTCTGGGAGTAAAATCCAAGCGTCTTGATCATGCTCTAGAGGTAGAAACGGCCAATGATGGTTGCGTTTTAGTCAAAGAAGTGTTTGATGGATGTCATTGCTACTTCACTCTATGTCTATGGGAGAGTTTGATATTATTGTGGGAATGGATTGGTTGGCTAGGAACAACGCCCACATAGTGTGTAATAAGAACTTAATCCTGGTGAGTGTTCCGGATAAGGGGAGAACTGTCATCTATGGAAACCGTAGAGACCAGAGAAGTAGTTTGATCTCAATGGTGAAAGCCAATTGGTGTTTGAGGAAAGGGTGTCGTGGGTTCTTAGCGTACGTGGTGGACGCTAAGAAAGAAAAAGGGAGTGTGAAAGATGTTCCGGCTGTGAGTGATTATCCCGAGGTGTTCCCGGATGATTTGACGGGACTACCTCCGGATTGCCAGGTAGAGTTCCGGATAGACTTAATACCGGGAGATGCTCCTATAGCTAGAGCTCCGTATCGCCTAGCGCCGTCATAAATGAAAGAGATGATGTCTCAACTGCAAGATTTATTGGACAAAGGTTTTATCCGACCGAGTACTTCTCCGTGGGAGCACCAGTTCTTTTTGTAAAGAAAAAGGATGGGACTATGCGTATGTGCATAGACTATCGTGATCTTAATAAGGTCATAATCAAGAATAAATATCCACTTCCAAGGATAGACGATTTGTTTGACCAACTTCAAGGGGCAAGTTATTTCTCGAAGATTGATCTTCGTTCAGGGTACCATCAACTCAAGGTGCGAGGGGATGATGTTCCGAAAACCGCGTTCCGAACTCGTTATAGGCACTACGAGTTCCTAGTGATGCCTTTTGGATTGACTAATGCCCTCGCGGCATTCATGGATTTGATGAACCGGGTCTGTCAACCATTTCTGGATAAGTTTGTCATTGTGTTCATTGATGATATACTTATCTATTCTCGGTCGGAAGGGGATCACGTGAAGCATCTCCATTTAGTATTGGATTTATTGAAACAAGAGAAACTTTATGCGAAGTTTTCTAAGTGTGAGTTTTGGCTCCCAGAAGTACAGTTTCTTGGTCATGTGGTATCCAGTGAAAGGATTAAGGTTGATCCGTCAAAGATTGAAGCTATAAAGGATTGGGAGCTTCCTAGGACTCCTTCGGAGGTAATAAGTTTCTTGGGATTAACGGGATACTATCGGAAGTTCATTAAATACTTATCTAGTATCGCTACCCCGCTAACCTCAGTAACCAAGAAAAGTGTCAAATTTTCGTGGACGGAAAAGCAAGAAGAAGCATTCCAAGTTTTAAAGGAGAGTTTGAGTAGTGCATCGATCTTAGCATTACCCGACGGAAGCGACGATTTCGTTGTGTATAGTGATGCGGCTAAAATGGGATTGGGGTGCGTCTTGATGCAACGTGGAAAGGTGATTGCCTATGCATCAAGACTACTGAAAGATCTTGAAAGACGTTATCCTACACACGATCTCGAGTTAGCCGCTGTGGTATTTTCTTTAAAGATTTGGAGACACTATTTGTACGGGACCAAGTGTCAGGTTTTCACTGATCATAAGAGTCTTCGTCATTTATTTGACCAGAAGGAACTCAATATGAGGCAAAGAAGATGGATGGAGTTATTATCGGATTACGATTGCGAGATCGAGTATCATCCGGGGAAGGCTAATGTGGTAGCCGATGGCTTGAGCCATAAGGAAAGAGGTGAAGCCTCGAAAGTTGTTGCAATGAAGATCGTAGTGAATTTCAATTTGCTTGTTGAAATCAAGAAATGTCAGATTAAGGCATTGCAACCGCAGAATCTTAAAAAGAAACGAATGGTAAGTGTTGTGTCTACTTTGCTAGAGAATGAGCGGGGATTGAAATGTAAGCGTGTTTGGGTTCCGAGATTCAAAGACATTCGTAAGAGATTGTTGGATGAGGCGCATAAATCCAAGTACTCTATTCATCCGGGTACGGATAAGATGTATAGAGACCTTCGGCAATTTTATTGGTGGCCGGGTATGAAGAAGGACGTGGCATACTATGTGGAAAGATGTCTGACTTGTCTACAGGTGTAGGTAGAACATCAAAGGTCTTATGGCAAGCTTCAACCGTTGGATATTCCCGTTTGGAAATGGGATCACATTACTATGGATTTTGTGACCGGGTTGCCTAAGTCTCCGAAAGGGTTTGACGCCATTTGGGTGATTATGGATCGACTCACCAAGTCGGCTCACTTCCTCCTAATGCGTAAAACTTATTCTATGGAGAGATTGGCAAAGTTTTATATTGATGAGGTTGTGACAAGGCACGGGGTGCCATTGTCTATTGTGTCGGACCGCGACACTCGTCTTACATCTATGTTTTGGTCAAGCTTTCAGAAAGAGTTGGGGTCGCAACTCAATTTCAGTACTGCATATCATCCTCAGACAGATGGAAAAAGTGAGAGAACGATTCAAATGTTGGAAGACATGTTGAGGGCTTGTTCTATCAACTTCAGTGGATCGTGGGAAAGTCATCTACCTTTAATTGAATTCGCATATAACAATAGTTATCATGCAAGTATTCTGGCAGCACCTTATGAGGTTTTGTATGGGAGGAAATGTAGAACTCCTATATGTTGGAATGAAGTTGGTGAAAAGCAATTGGCAGGAACGGAAATTGTTCAAATGACAGTAGATAAAATTGATCAGATTCATGAAAGATTGAAAGATGCTCAAGATCGACAAAAGAGCTATGCCGACAAGAGGAGAAAAGCACTTGAGTTTCAAATGGGTGATCTTGTGATGCTTAAGGTGTCACCTTGGAAGGGTGTAATGCGTTTCGGGAAGAAAGGGAAGTTAAGTCCACAGTATGTTGGACCATTCCCTATAATTGAACGTGTCGGGAAAGTTGCATATCAACTTGAATTACCTGAAAAACTGCAAGCTATTCATAATACCTTTCATATATCTAATCTGAGGAAATGTTTAGCCGAGGCAGAAATGACTGTACCTTTGCAAGAGGTACAGATTGATAAAAAGTTGAATTTTGTGGAAGAGCCCGATGCCATTATTGATCGGAAGATCAAAATTTTGAGGAACAAAGATAGTCCTATGGTGAAAGTGCAGTGGCGGTTTCACAAAGGGCAAGAAGCGACTTGGGAGTTAGAGTCCAAAATGAAGGAGTTGTACCCGTATATCTTCGATAAAGGAATTCCGGGGACGGAATTCTTTTAAGGGGGAGATGTTGTAATAACCCGAAAATTTTGTTGCTAATCTTGGGGTTATTAAAGTTAATCTTTGGGCTTGGAAAATTGTTTAGTGTTTTGGGCTAGGGCTTGGTTTGTAGCTGGCCCACTATATATAAGTGAGAAAAAGGAGAGAGGCTCCCATTTTCCTCTCATTTCACACATATCTGGATTCAAGTGTGTGTGTGTGTGTGTGTTCTTGGGAAGCAAGGAAGATGAGAAAGAGAAGAAGAAGGCTTGGAAACATCATCTTCTTTGAAGGAAATCATCAATCAGGTATTTTGCATCTTCCTTCTTTTAATATTGCATTAATGGAGTTCAATGCTAGAACCATTGGGTCTTAAACCCTAAGCTCTAGATGAGCAAACCATCCATGGATGATTCAATCCCTTCATTTCAATGATTAATTGGGGATTTAGAGTTTCTTATGCTGAGCTAATGATTTGTTATTCAATTCTTGGAGTGTTCTTATGAAAACCTCCATCGTAGCTCAATCTCAAGTTTCAATAGAATGATTGTTTGGGAGAAACCATGTTCTTATGGCTCCATATGATTGGATATCATTTTGGAAGCTCAACATATTTATTATATATGTTTTGGGACTGAAAGGAATCAATATTTTGAGCATTTTACTGTTTTGGGTTTGCTGGTTTGAACCAACTGAAACAGAGGGTCCCGCGGGTTGAAACCACGACAAAAGTCGCGTAACTCACTGTTTCAAGGTGAGTTTGGTCGGGCGATTTTCCGCTTCGAGTTGGAGTTTGGACCTATGGTTTAGGGGTTCATCTTAGATCTCTAATAGAAGACTTTCGGGATAATTCGTGGGGATTAACACCCATTTCATGTCTTTGAATTTAGGCTTTCGGTTTGAAAGTTTGGATCGTTTAAGCTTCGGGCCGGTTGTGTCCAATCCAGGTGAGTTCCCTATCACTTAAAATGCAATGTGGAAATGTTTCAAATTCTTACTTGTTGGTTATGGCTTTCTTTAAATGTTTTCTTTATATGTAAAATTTGCCATGATCACTTTTATAAGCTTTGGGGTCGGTATGTGCATTACCTGTTTTAATTGGGTATAACTGGTCAAGTCATTTATAAAATCCTATAGCTAGGTGTACTAAATCCTACTAATAAATGTGATTCTATTTAAGCCCTACATATAGGTGTGATAAATCCTATATCTACTTGGTAATTGACTTGCCATATTTCTCCAATACATTAATTGTTCTCTTCATGAGAATAAGATTATTTATTCGTAAACCATTGCATGTTCTAATGATTTAGGAACTACTGGAAATTGTAAACTGTTTTTTATGGGAATTCAGTAGACCTTATGGTCTAACCTACGTCTTCAAAACTAACATTTTTCAGGAAAGGGAACCTTGGATAGAGGTGAAAGAGCCAAGAGGAGATTGTGAAGGCTAAAGGATGTTTTAGCCTAGTATCTTGTTTCAATTTAAATATTCAGCTGTTTGACTTTATACTTTAGACTTCCGCTGTTTCGTTTTATTGGAATTGATTGTAACGAATTAATTGTTGGTTGGTTAATCATTTGGCGAGTTTGGATTTTGATTTATATCCATCTTGGGTCTTAGTTTTTAGGTCGTTACACCCTCTCACATTGGTGTCCTTGGAGGCATGTTCCGTGTAGGCCAGTTGGGATTGTCGGTAATCAACTTTTTTTGTTCAAATATTAAAACCAAGGAAAACCTTCAATCCAATTTTTTTTTTAAATCATCAATACATATATATATAAAGAAAGATAACGATAAGAGGATTAATGAGGAAATTTCTTTAAGGTTTATCTTTTTTCTCATATTTTTGAATTATTTTTAAATAAAATCGATCCTTAAATGTCATTAATTAATTAATAAACTTTTCATTTCTAGTTTTAAGTTATAAAAACCATTATATATATATATGTATTTTATTAATTTAACAATTAATATATCTATTGAACTCTAAAATTTAGGGAATTTAATTATTATAACCATTTTTCAGAAACTTTTTACCTAAATAACCATTTTCTCTCTAAATTTATCAAAATAACCAAAACGTACTCGAAATACATACCGAAATACATAAGGATCAAAGGTGATTGAAACCTACTCGAAATGGACCAAACCTACCTACTCGAAATTATAAAAACCTACTCGATATTATAAAAAACCTACTCGTTGTCGAGTAGGTTTTCAATTCTGAAAAATGTTGTCGAGTAAATATTTTCAATTTATATATGTGTTGTCGAGTAGGTTTTTTGTAAAATTTATATGTGTTGTCGAGTAGGTTTTCAATTTATATATATTTTCAATTAATACAAATAAATTTTTATTTATAATATCTTCGAGTAGGTTTTTATAATTTAGAGTAGGTTTTTTATAATATCGAGTAGGTTTTTATAATTTAGAGTAGGTTTTTTATAATATCGAGTAGGTTTTTATAATTTAGAGTAGGTTTTTTATAATATCGAGTAGGTTTTTATAATTTAGAGTAGGTTTTTTATAATATCGAGTAGGTTTTTATAATTTAGAGTAGGTTTTTATAATTTCGAGTAGGTTTTTATAATTTTCGAGTAGGTTTCAATCACCTTCGATCCTTATGTATTTCGGTATGTATTTCGAGTAAGTTTTGGTCATTTTGGTAAATTTAAAGAGAAATTAGTTATTTGGGTAAAAAGTTTCTGAAAAAATGATTATAATAATTAAATTCCCTAAAATTTATGTATAAAATCAATATATATATATATATATATATATATATATACAGGGAAATGTTTGAAAACACCTAACAAACTATCCTATTTTGAATGGTTAAGTTCTTAAATTATTTTTTTGAATGAAAAAATCATTAAACTTTCTCATTTTGAATGATTAAGTCACTGAACTATTTTTTTGAATGAAAAAACCATTAAACTTTCTCCTTTTGAATAGAAAAACCATTAAACTTTCTTATTTTGAATCATTAAGTCCCTGATTTTTTTTTCAAGAAATTAAACCATCGAATTTTTAAAAATTGGTTACTTACAGCTTCTAAACATAAATAAACCACCTTTAACCGGTTATCTTTTGATTATTCCTCTTATGATGGATAAAAAAATAGATCAAAAAGAGGGAAGATCGATGACAGAGGCCAACAACGTGCTAGGCGAAATGGAGAACGGACAACGTTGGGGTATGGGGAGTGACGAGGGAGAGCAATACCATTGTTTGTTAGGGGTTTTAATTGCGCATGATTTTTGGAACGGTAAAACCGATTTAAGTTTATTTTACTTTAAAACTTTTTTATTGAGTTACAAGTAACTTATTTCAAAAAAATATGCAGGTAACTAATTTTTAAAAGATCGATAGTTTATTTATTCAAAAAAATATGTTTAGGGACTTAATCATTCAAAATGAGAATTTTTAATGGTTTTTTAATTGAAATCAATAGTCTAGGAACTTAATCATTCAAAATGAGAAAGTTTAAGGGTTTTTTCAATCAAAAAATAGTTTAAGGATGGGATAGTTTGTTGGGTTTTTTCAAACATTTTCCATATATATATTACAATCATTAAATTTTATGATAAATCTATATTTATTTGTCTTTTAATAAGCTGAATATAATTATAAATAAAATTCGTCAATTCATTTTTTTATTTATGTTTCTTAATAAAATAACAATATTTATAAATCAAATGAGTTATTCATTTTATTTATCTATATAATATTATATATAAAAAACATATGTTTTGTATTGTTACTCAATGAGTTAATAGTAATGAACAAGTTAAACTAAGTTATATATTAAAAATTAGCAGATACGACATTAAAAACGTAAAGAAAAAAATCAAATATCGAATTACAAAAATTGCGCATTAGACCACCGAGCGCACACGCTTTACGCAGACGTAGCACAAAGACGTGCTGGCCAAGACGTCATTGCCGCCCCTGTATGGCGAGCATTTTGGAACATTGTGTATATATATATATATATATTACAATCATTAAATTTTATGATGAATCTATATTTATTTGTCTTTTAATATGTTGAATATAATTATAATCAAAATTCGTCAATTCATTTTTTTATTTATGTTTCTTAATAAGATAACAATAGAGTAAACTATGATTTTGGTCCCTGTGGTTTACTGTTTATAACAATTTTGGTCCCTATGGTTTAAAAACTGGTTTTTTGGTCCCCGTGGTTTCATTTTATTTATATTTCCGTCCTTACCACTAACTCAGTTAAAAGTAGCCGTTAGAAAAACTTTTGAAAAGTTACATGTTTAGTCCTTGTGTTGTTTAAAAGTTAAAATATTTAGTCTTTGTGTTATAAAAAGTTTAAAATATTTATCCTTCAATTTTATTTGTTATATTAAATATTAATAAACTATAAATTTGATATTTATATATTATAATTTTTTTACTTTTTCTTTCTTCATTATATTTTAATACACATATAGAGTCTCTCTCTCTCTCTCTCTCTCACACACACACACATATATATATATACATATATATATATATTGTTTTTAATTTAAATATTATTGTTTTAATTAATAAAAGATAAAGTTTAAATGAAATATAGAATAGTGAAATGAAAATGCATTTAATAAAAACAACTTGTTGGATGTAAATAAAACTATTTTATTTTCTCAAATCCTATTAAACTTTTTCGGATATAATTTAAAACAAATGCAAAACTTTTAAAAAAATGATATAACTTATTTATCAAAAATTTAAAGAATAGTGAAATGAAAATGCATTTAATAAAAACAACTTGTTGGATATAAATAAAACTATTTTATTTTCTCAAATCCTATTAAACTTTTTCAGATAATAATTTAAGGTAAATGTAAAACTTTAAAAAAATGATATAACTTATTTATCAACAACTTAAATGATTCGTAATATTTTTCCACTAAATTGTTGATAAATAAGTTATACATTTTTTTTCAAAGTTTTGCATTTGTTTTAAATTATATACGAAAAAGTTTAATAGGATTTGAGAAAAAATAGTTTTATTTACATCCAAACGATTATTTTTATTAAATACATTTTCCTTTTATTATTCTATATTTCATTTAAACTTTATCTTTTATTAATTAATACCATTATGTTTGATATTTAAATTAAAAACAATATATATATATATAGATGGTGGTTGATTTACAAACTAAACCAATCCTATAAACTCGTACAAACCAAGTTAAAAATAAAATTTTCATGATTTTTTTTCATCAAATTTTCATGATTTAAAATGTTATTACATATATGTTTGCTTCATCTTGTGAAAAAAAATACATATGAAAAAAATACATGAAAAAAATACATTATGAAACAAATGCATGTGAAACTTTGAACTTATGAAAACAAATACATGTGAAACTTTTACATTACGAAACAAACATATATGTAATAGCATCTTAAATCATAACATTTGATAAAAAAAACATGAAAAAAATAATTTTAACTTGGTTTGTACGAGTTTGTAGGATTGGTCTAGTTTGTAAATGAACCATCCCCTATATAGATATGTGTGTGTGTGTGTGATGTGTATTAAAATATAACAAAGAAAGAAAAAGTAAAAAAATTATAATATATAAATATCAAATTTATAGTTTATTAATATATAATATAACAAATAAAGTTGAAAGATAAATATTTTAAACTTTTTATAACACAAATACTAAATATTTTAAAATTTAAAACAACACAAGGACTAAATATGTAACTTTCCAAAAGTTTTTAACGGCTTCTTTTAACGTGGTTAGTGGTAAGGACGAAAATAGAAGTAAAATGAAACCACAGGGACCAAAAAAGCAGTTTTTAAACCACATAGACCAAAATCGTTATAACAGTAAACCACAGGGACCAAAATCGTAGTTTGCTCATAACAATATTTATAATTCAAATGAGTTATTCCTTTTATTTATTTATTAATTTCTTAATAAACTAACAATCAATATATATATATATATATATAGGGTTAGGTTCAAATGTGAACTCACTTTTGGTTGTGAACGTGAGAACGAATTTCAGCCACACATCTTCGGTTATGGTGGACGCGATCACGGAGGATTGACGCGATTCATGGGAGGGTGGAGATTATTAAAGGAGGGAACTGAGCTTAAAACCGCCTTTATTGACCGGATAAGTGGCTGAGATTCGTCCTCACGTTCACAACCAAAAATGAGTTCATATTTGAACTTTTTTCTCTCTCTCTCTCTATATATATATATAAAGGAAGATAACGAGAAGAGGATTAATGAAGGAATTTTTTTGAGCTTTATCATTTTTCTCATAATTTTGAATTACTTTTAAATTAAAATTGTTCATTAAATGTTATTAATTAATTAATAAACTTTTCATTTCTAATTTTAAGTTATAAAAACCAATATATATACACACGTATTTTATTAATTTAACAATTAATATATCTATTGAATGTATATATTACAATCATTAAATTTTATGATGAATCTATATTTATTTGTCTTTTAATAAGCTGAATATAATTATAAATAAAATTTATCAATTCATTTTTTTATTTACATTTTTTTAATAAGATAAAAATATTTATAAATCAAATAAGTTATTCCTTTTATTTATTTATTTCTTAGTAAACTAACAAGATAGTTAATAAATGACTTTTATAACAATATTAAATAAATGACTTTTATAATATGTGTAAAGGAAAAATTGTGTTAATAATTTTTTTAGATAATTTAATATATACATATATATATATTATATATATGTATATATATTATATATATCAGTAAATTACAATTTTGGTCCTTTATCTATGCTCGCTTTTTTGTTTTGGTCCCTCAAAGGTAAAAGTACATTATTGGTCCCTCAAACGACTTTTTGATAACACGCTTGGTCCTTCCGGCTAACGCTGTCTAAAATCTGCCGTTAGCCATCCCATGTGTCTCTCACGTGAGGGGCATTTTTGTCTTTTTACTTTGTTTTTATTTTCCTTAAAAATAAATAAATAAATTACATATAGTATTAAATAATATTTTAATTTAATAGAAATTATGTAATATAAATTTTTTTACTAGAAATTATATAACACATATACTTTCAGAATTAAAACCCATCCACCTAACCCTAATTCTTTCACATTCCCTCCTTTACAGCAGCCTCCATCTCCCTCCCTTCCCCCCTCTTTCCACCGGAAACCAACCCATCCACACCCTTACAGCCGCCTCCTTTACCCATCCACACCTTTTCTCCGACGAAGCTCCGAACCTTGGATTTCTTTTTCACCAACCAATTCCTGGCCGGCGAACCCAGACGGCCGTCAACCTCTGTCAACCGCCTAACCTAGGATATGAAGCAACTTTCATCGCTCGTCAACCGCCGCCTAACCTAGGATATGAAGCAACGTTTCATTTTCCCTTATACTCTTTTAGGATATGAAGCAACTGCCGCCGCTGACCGCCTCTCACTCCTCCCTTCAACCGCCTCTGACCGCCGCTGCCGCTTGTTTCTAAATCTGTCGAAATTGTTCTCCTCTTTCTCCCAGATTAAGATTTGTTAGAAGTTGACTGGTTTCAGATCGGGGTTCGAGGGTTTCGATTCAAATGTTTTGGTTTAAAGATTTCGATTCAAAGTTTCAGATCTGGGTTCGAGGGGTTTGCTTATGGATTTCAAATTCGGGTTCGAAGAAGTTGTTGATTCAAAGATTTTTCTTGATCTGTTTTCAAGAGGTTTTGATTCAAAGATTTTGGTTTAAAGATTTCGATTCAAAGGTTTTGATTCGAGAGGTTTTGGTTTAAAGATTTCGATTCAAAGGTTTATGTTCTTAGTTTTTGTATGTTCTTTTACCCTTTTTTTTAGTTTGTTTGTATGAATAAGAACCAAAACAGGAAAATATGTAGAGAATTTGTAGGTGTTTATTTGTAATTCGTTTTTTGTATGTGTATAAATATGAAGTCTTGTTTAATTTTTTAAGTTTTGGGTTTGAATTTGATTTAAAGATATCTGAATTGGGTTTTAATCTGATTTAGTATATGTGTAATGGGTTTGAATCTGATTTAGCACCAATGTTCTGTATTTGAATCTATTATTTTGTTTGAATCTGATTTAGTACCTATGTTCTGTATTTGAATCTATTATTTTGTTTGAGTCTTGGTGGTTATGGAATTGCCGATGGTGTTGTTATGGACCTGTCGTCGGCGGTGGTGGCGGTGGCGGTGGTGGTAGGGGTGGTGGTGTTATGGACCTGTCGGCGGCGGTGGCGGTGGTGTTATGGACCTGTCGGCGGCGGTGGTGGTGTTATGGACCTGTTGGTGGCGGTGGTGGTGTTATGGACCTGTCGGCGGCGGCGGTGGTGGTGGTTTATTTGATCTGCTGATGGTAGTTGTGGTGCTAGAAGTTTAGTTTATTAATAAAAAATCATATATTTATTTTTAAAGGAAAAATAAAATACATAAGTAAAAAGACCAAAATGCCCCTCATGTGAGGGGCACATGGGATGACTAACGGCAGATTTTGGACGGCGTTAGCCGGAGGGACCAAGGGTTGTTATCAAAAACTCGTTTGAGGGACCAAGAATGTACTTTTACCTTTGGAGGAACCAAAACCAAAAAGTGAAAGATAAACCAAAAAAGTTAAGATGACAGAAAATAACCAAAGTCAGTAATTTACTCTATATATATTATGATTATTATTAAATGAGTCTATTTCTTTTATTTATTTATTTCGGTGAGTTTTTTTTGATAAGCCAACAATGCTTATAAGTAAAAACTTCTATAAAATAACTTTTATAATATGTGTAAAGGAAAAAATGTGTACAAAAGAAATATATAGTTTTTTTTTGATAATTTAACATATACATATACATATATATATATATATATTATTAAATGAGTCTTTTATTTATTTATTTCGGTGAGTTTTTTTTTAATAAGCTAACAATGTTTATAAGTGAAAACTTCTATAAAATGACTTTTATAATATGTGTAAAGGAAAACAAATGTGTACAAAAGAAATATATAATTGACAAATTTCATTTATAAGCTAACAAATGCTTATAAGTGAAAACTTCTAACGGATGTCATAAAAAAAGGTTCTCAAAAGATTAAACCCTTATATATACATAAAGATCCTTCATTTTTTAATGTACATGAAAATGAAATACATAGAATAAAATAAAATTAGAATTAATAGTGAGTGAAATGTACATTATATATTGATTATTTTTAATAATTAAAGTCACTCATAAGTTCCAAAAACGTTTCATCCTCTTCTAATTATGAATCATTAATATGCATATAAATGAGTATTTATTACAATTTATTCTCAACCAATATATATACATATATATAGGACACGAGAAATTGTGTTTTCGTTTTAAAATTGTATGGTAGAATTTATAAAATTGTCACATTACAATGACAATTGTGAAGTATATTCATTTAATTGCTTTTAAAAACATTTTAATGTAACCTTTTGCTCTTTATGAAAAATCAATCAATCAATATATATATATATATATATATATAAAGGAAGATAACGAGAAGAGGATTAATGAGGGAATTTCTTTGAGGTTTATCTTTTTTCTCATAATTTTGAATTATTTTTAAATTAAAATTAGAGTGAATTGTGGATTTGGTCCTTGTGGTTTTATAGTTTCTTTGAGTAGAATTCTTAAAATATATTTATTGTGGATATGGTCCTTGTGATATTCAATTTGTTTTGGCCATGGTCCCTCTAACTAACATCTCCGTTAACTTTGTTACATTAAGGACCATTTTTGCATTTTAGCTATTCTTTTGTGTTTTTTCTATAAAAATAAAAACAATATTTTTATCCCCCCCCACACACACACACACATATATATATATATATATATATATATATATATATTTATATAGAGGAAAGTTCAAATGTGAACTCATTTTTGGTTGTGAACGTGAGGACGAATCTCAGCCACTTATCCGGTCAATAAAGCGGGCTTTCGACCCTGTTCCCCTCCTTTAATAATCTCCACCCTCCCATGAATCGCGTAAATCCTCCGTGATCGCGTCCACCATAACCGAAGATGTGTGGCTGAGATTCGTCCTCACGTTCACAACCAAAAATGAGTTCACATTTGAACCTAACCCTTATATATATATATATATATAGATAGAGAGAGAGAGAGAGAGAGAGAGAGAGCCCTTCCTATATTAACCCATTTATTTGTGTTAACCATGTTAACCAAAACCAACCAATAGGAAAATTCCAATAATCATGTAATTAAAAAAATAAATTAAATTAGTAGGGGTAATTTCGTATTTTAGTAAATGATTAATATTTTAAATTTATTTAATTATTAAATTATATAATTAATACTTTCTTTAATTTTAGCAAAGTTAAGTATGGTAAATATCTCTAATAATCTTCACTAACAAAATCATTATATCAAAAAGTTAGAATTTTGCAGGTTTCATCATAGAATAACGATTTCGACATTATGGCAAACAACATCAATGATCTTCATAATCAACAAAGCCAAGATGAAGAAGTTTGTTATACGTTTCCGTCGTCCAACGAGATATATGTATCTGAAGTAGTCAATGATGCTCAGAAACCTGTCAATGGATGGACCGAAGAGCAAAGTAACGATGTTGATGAAAGCCAAGAACACTCTCAAGGTAATTGAAACACGTTTAAACTTTTATTTGCTTGAACAGTTACACAATAAAAATACGAGGAGTATGTATGAATTTTGTTCACTTATGAAATTGTTCAAAGACGAAAAAAACATTCATGTTTATGCCGTGTTTGAAGTTGTTCACTTATGACAATTATTCAAATTTGAGAGAATCATTGTAACTAGGTTTTATTTTGATGGCAGTTTCGATAGTTAAATATGACATCAAAATAATTAGGTGTTGTTCATTTGTGAATTTGATATTGTGTTAGTTGAAATTTGTTCACCTATGTAACCTGTGCGAGAGAAACGTTATTTTATACCCATGTTTTTTTTGTGTGTGAAGGTTGTTCACTTATGAAACGTATTCAAATTCGAGATTAACATATCCAGGTTTTCTGTTGATGGTTGTTTCGATAATTAGACGGGAAACTAAAATATTTATGCTTTGTTCACTTGTGAAATTTGATATTGTATTAGTTCAATTATGAACAATCATAGTTAAATATGAAACTCGTGTTTCAAGTTGAATGAATAACATTTGTGTTTCATTTAATTTGAAGCGTATGATGGTAGTATCACATGGACAAAACCATTAACATTTTTGTTCTTTCGTGAACTACATTGTGTATTAGTTTTAAATATGAATAGAAACATTAGAAAGACATAGTCAAGTAGAAAATGTGTTCATTGATGAAATTTAGTCAAGTGTAATAGAAAAATTTATTCATTGATGTTAATACTCATATTATGTTTTTCATTTTATTGTAGATGTTAACTATGAGAATGAAGTAACTGAATCATACGATGCATCAAAGTATTGGTTACCGATAGTACCGGATGATATAAGACCGAGGGTTGAGTGTCAGTTTTCATCACTAGAGGAGGTTGAGGCAATGTACAAGAATTATGCATACAATGCCGATTTTCGCGTTCGTAAGAGTGCGAAGAAGGAAAACAACGAAGGGAAAATTCAAACACATTGGTTTGTTTGTAGTAGACAGGGGTTCCCAAAAAAGAAGATATTTGACACACTTGAAATTGGTCCCGGAGATCGGACTCATCGAAAGTCTAATTTCAGGCGGTCCGGTTGTCAAGCTTGTATTAAAGTGCATTTGATGAAAGATAGGGCACGGTATGAGATTTTTGAGGTTGTTGAAGAGCATAATAATGTTTTGATGAACAACAACGATCGTAGGTTTTCCAAATGTAATAGACAGATGCAGTACACTAATTACAGATATATATTGAATAGTTCCAACTATAAACTAGGACCCACTAGAGCACACAGATTGATGTCTGCATTGAATGGAGGGTTTGAATACGACAGATCAACTGTCGTTGATTTCCAGAATTTTAGGAGAGATGTTGTTGCAACTATAGGTAATAAGGACGCGAAAATGTTGATTGAATTGATGACAAAGAGGAGGGAGGTTGCCCCAGAGTATTATTTTGAATATATTTGTAACGGACGCGAGTTGCAAGCAGTTTTTTGGGCTGACGAAATTGCACGTATTAACTACAAAGAGTTTGGGGATTGTATATCCTTCGATGGCACATACCGAACTCAAAGGTGATTATTTTGTTACATTTTTTTTCAATACAATTTTAGTTTTGATAAAATAATGTAAATATATTTTTTTACAGGCACGCCATGGTTTTTGTACCCTTTTTGTCCGTTGACAACCATAAGAAATCCGTAGTTGTTGGGATCTGCTTTGATAAGTAGAGAAATAATCGAGACCTACACTTGGGTGCTTAGAGCTTTTCTTCAGTGTCATTTTAAGCAACCGGTCTTTGTTATTTTTGACCAGTGTTCATCGATGAAACAAGTTGTACCACTTGTGTTCACTGAAGAGAAACATCGTTTATGTATTTGGCACATCATGAAAAAGGTCCCTGCCAAGGTATGTTTTAATGAACAGTAGCATCATTTCGCATAGACAACCGCTAATATTTTTTTAAAAATTGTTGTTCATATAGGTGAGTTATGCGTTAAAGCTAAACCCTGAGTTTAATACACTTCTTAACAAGCTTGTGTGGAATGTTCGAATCGGGCCTGATGAATTTGAGCGTGAGTGGGAGGAGATGATAGTAAAATTTAATCTACAGGGTGATCCATGGTTCACCGAAATATATCTTATACGAAAGTCATGGATTCCGGCATATTACAAGGACACACCCATGTCAGGCCTTATGAAGACCACTTCTCGTTCCGAGAGTTCTAATTCCTATTTTAACTTATATGAATCGTACGAATTTAATCTTGTTGAGTTCATGCACAATTACGACTTTGATATTGAGAAGCAAAGGAACGATCACAGTGGGCTTGAATCTGTAACGAGGAGTACATATACACACATGGCTAGTCCTTTGCAAATCGAAAAAACATGCTTCAAAGGTCTACACACGAACGATATTTTTCAAATTTCAGAAGGAGATTTATAAGGCTGTTTCGTGTTGTTGTATTGAAGCAGTCGAAGTTGATGGTGGTGTGAAGTCTTTTTTGATTTTCCAAAAAAACAAGCATGATGTAGTGAAATCAAAGTATAAGGTTAGATTTTATTGTTGTAAAATATTTATATGGATATTTTATAAAAGTCTTATCTATTAATTACGAATTTTACATTTTAATTGTAGGTTAAGCGAAACTATGAAGCGAACTTTGTCGAATGTGAGTGCTCTTATTTTGTTCAAAATTGTATATTTAGGGGTGTGCAAACCCGACCAAACCCGAATTACCCGACCGAAACCGAACCGAAAAATCCGAATTTTTTGGATACCCAAAAATCATTTAAACCTGACATCCGATATCCGATTCATAAGTAGGATTATAGGGTTCGGGTTGGGTTTGCATCTTTGCCACCCGATCCGTCCGAATATCCGAACTTTTTAAATCCTTAAGTGGGAATACAATTTTTTATTTTTCATCGTTTAAGATCCATGAACCCAACCAATATATACTACATTTTTAATTTAACCGATGAATTCTAATTCATGCAAACTATCTCCATAGTCCAAATTCACCATCATGAGTCCTCACTTGTAGACTTCCAGTTTATATTTCACAATGATTATTTTAATTCCATAATCCATATTTTATACCTCCATGTACTTTATATTTTAAAAGTGAATTATTCTTATTTGGCAATTACAGTCGACATGGATAAAGATATGTATGTTGAGTAGTTGTAGAATTTCGGGTTGGAATTATATATAAGTTCTTTATGAATCCATTTTTGTTCCTAACCCGAACTACCCGACCGAACCCGTCCTACCCGACTTTCACCTGAACCCGACAACACCCTACCCCGAATATATGTGGTTTGGGTTTACTTTCTTGTCCCCGAAACCCGATCGGGTTTTACACCCTTCCACCCGAACCCGTCCGAACCCGTTCGATGCTCCCCCTAGGTATATGATGCCGACATGCATTAATGGTATTGATAAACGACAAGGTTCAATTCATTCCATAGAAATATATTATGCATCCATAAACAATTGGAATTGTTCCTGTTCATGTCCAAGCTGCTCGAGTTAGATATGGAGAAGTTTACCCCGGAAAGAGAAAGCGATTCGAGAACTTTATTTAAAAGTTGACGATCTTGTTAGTCATTTAAGAAACGACATCATACAGATGTCAAAATTTACGCAGTTATTGACGATTTCAAAACTGAATACGATAAAGTCAACCCGTTCCACGATCGTAGGCAACAAAGGGAAGATGCAATAAATGAATACCACGGAGTGGCAATTCCTGATGATGAGGACTTGGATATATTACCGCCAACTGGACTTAGAAACAAGGGTTGCGGTACCGGTAAGCGTTTGGTTAGTAAATCAGAAATGATATAACAACGAAGCAAACGACAGAAACGAAAATGCAACATGTGTGGCCAACGAGCTGGTCATGATTCACGCAATTGTCCAACTAACCTCGGCTAATCATTATTGTGTCCTATCGGAGTTCTCAATTTTTTTAATTATTTAAAGATTTTTTATAGTATTTTGCTTATTGTTCAACCAACAATAATTATCGAATTTAATTTTGTTATTACCAAGGTTGTTTTAGATTCATCCTTATTTCGGTTAACGTGTATGTGACATGGATGTTCACTTGTAAACAATCAATGAAATCATATCAAATATCTTATAAAAGACGATTTAGTCCACCTTATTTAATTATGTTTTATTGATGTTCACTATTATTTTTTATCATACCCAAAAAATATTTGTTTCACCTCGTAACTAGGCATTTCTATGCAAATGCGCAATACAAGGTTATTGGTGAACACTATTTTGTTTAGCCTTTATGTTGTTAGCCTTATATGTATGTTGTGTTTTTAGTTTGATCTATGGTGTAAAATAAATGAGTTTATTTACTTATAAAATATTGTTTATTTTATTTTATTAAATGAGTTTTTTTATTACTTATTTTTTTATTTTAATGCACTATATTTTTTTAAATAATTCAAATTATCTAATTAGAAGTTAACAAATAAATGAGTTTACTTACTTATAAAATATTGTTTATTTTATTTTATTAAATGAGTTTTTTTTAATACTTATTTATTTGTTTTAATACACTATATTTTTTTGAATAATTCAAATAATCTAATTAGAAGCTAACAATGTTTATAAGTCAAAACTTTTTATTTTTTAATTTTGTAATAACCCGAAACCTTATTGCTAATCTTTGGTTTATTAAGTTTAATCAGTGGGCTTGGGTCTAATTAAGTTGATGAGCTAGGGCTTGGAGATCATCAACCCAATATATACGGGAATAAGGGATGAATCCCTCTCATTTTAGGCCATTTGCACAAATCAGTATTGTGATGTGTGTGTGTGTTTTGGAGGTGCGATCTTGAAAGAAGAGAAGAGAAGAGAAGAGGAAGAAATTCAAGAGGAGCAAAGAATTAATCAATAATCTCAGGTATAAATCTCCATCTCCATCATCTTCTTTCTTAGTTTGAGTCATTAGGTTATAGTAGATTTGGGGTTTTATGTTTGAGTTGTTGAATGATTAATGGAAGTTCTCTAAATCAGTATTTTAGATTATTAGAATTGGTATTGAAGTGTTCTTCAAGTTTTGTCTATTACATTTCAAGTTGGGGAACGCAATAAAATAAAATCTACCATGGATGGACCTCGAATCTTCAATGAGGTTTTAATCCATGGATTCCCATGAAAGGAAATGGATTAGTAAATGTTTGGGGATGATTCTAAGGTGTTGGAATTGAGTTTTATGCCTTAAAGTTGAAGGAAATCGAATTAGGTTTTGGTTTTAGAGTTGGGTTCACGAAATGGGTTTGTGTAGGAAATCAGTGACTAAAGCGAGTTTGTTGCAAGTTTAAACTCTCTTGAAACCCGCTTGGTCGGCTGTTGTATTTTTGTAGCTTTTCGTTAAGTCCGGTTTAGGGTTGTAGCTTGGGTTCTTATTTGAGGGGTTTGTAAATTTGTCTTTTGGGGTTACTTTGGGTTGGTAAACTTATAATTTGGTAACCTCAATTCAGGTGTTCGGTTGGTGAGTCCCTAGGACATAAGTGAGGTTAGCGGCTTGGCAATTCAGGTGAGTTTCGTTGACTTAAACTACACTTTTGGCAAGGTTTGATTTATAAAACTGATCATGGTATTTAAAATTGGAAGCATGCTAAATGATTTATATTCCTATTGGTTTATTTAAACGTTTTATGTTGAATTGGCCCGGATATCACGATATGCCTAGATAAAGTGGAAATGTACATAAGAGAGTGTGTGTACATTGAGATAGTGCAAATCTCTTGGGAGTTATATTTTGTACCCCTCTAACTCGTTTGAGGTATACGACGTACCCGCATGTGGCAAATTTACGGGTAATGATTATTGAGTCATATGGGGCAAGTGTATGACTAACTTAGGTTCTTCTACGATCCTTGTACATGGTCCCGTGATTGAATTGGTTGCTTCCTTATTTCTAACAATTTATTTCTCCGGATTTAAATGTTTTACATAACTGCGGTTTATTTGAGAATTCACTAGACCTTGTGGTCTAACCTCGCTTTTTCAAAAACTAAAACCTTTTTAGGAAAGCATATGATTGAAAGCACAGGTAAGGGAAAGGGAAAGTTGTAAGCTCGAGGAGCATAGTAGTGAGGCGCTACTTGTATAGTTAGATGCCTAGTTTAGATTTTATGTAATAAATCTCAGTAGTTGTATTTTATTTCCGCTGTGAACTTATAATTTTAAGTTATAGTTTGGGACCTATTGGTTTGTAATTGCTACTTTTAGAGCAATGCTATATTTTACCGATATTTTAGAATCGGGGTTGTTAGAAGTGGTATCAGAGCCCATAGTTTTAGAGATTTAGGTGTTCAAGGAGCATCTAGACTTAAACCGAGGAATGAGAGGGGAACTGAGATTTAAGTAGAATGGTTAGAGTGTGGTTTAACCGATGAGAGTAATGATAAGGTAGAAGATACTAACGTGTAAGGTAAATTCAGAATCATATCTAGCCAATGTCATTGTGAATTTACAGGGAGGACCGTACATGAAAGTGATTGTCCTTGTTATGATCTGATTGGTTGTCGTTTAGTGGTTCGTATAATTTCAAATGTAAAAATTAGTCTTGTTGATTAGGGAGGATCGTATCGGTGATAATCGAAGGAGAAAGTCCTTTTGTTGGGGGCTATAACAACTGAAAGAATGGAAATTAGTGGTGTTGCTAACACCTATGATCGAGAAAGTGAAAGGGGTAGTGAACTTCGTGGGACTGCGGTGTCAGTTGGGGCTCATGGGATAAGAGCTTAGTGCTGGTAAGAGGTTGAGAGGGCAAAAGGTTGAATTTTCTAGCGTATATGAGTATGCTTGATTGCTATTGTTGAGGAAACCGTTGGACGTGGTAGTCTGAAGAAAGACTAGTGGGCAAAGACTGATCATGAATTTTGATGTGTTATATGGGGATGTATAGAGAATAGTTTTTTGGACCTTCAAGATGAAGTTCGTCCGAGAGAGTTGGTGATTCTTCAAGATAGAATTCTTGAGAGTTGAACGAGAATGATATTGTCTAAGTGTGTATTTTTGATTATTAGGTAAGTTCCCAATTGTAAGGTTGATCACATCGGTTGAATGTTATAAATTGGACAAGTATGTTTGGAAGTGAAGGCTCTCGTAGGAAAGCGAGTAATATTAATGAAATCCTTGACTCATAGTCATCAGTGTATGGGATAAGAGTATTGAAAAGATAGAGTTGTGTACTCGGGAAATGAAGGCATGTTGTGAAGGAATGAAGGGATCAATAAATGATCTCAGAACGTCAAAGTTACTGAAAACGGGTATTTAATAATCAGTGATGAGATTGGACATGGTATGGTCCGAGAAAATTGAGTATGGTGAGAAACTTTTTTGGAGAATTTACTACGAGTGTAGAAGACTTGTTCTTGAGTCATTGAATGTAAACGAATGAGAAATTGTTGCCAAGTTGCAATGCAGCTAGAGTTAGTGGCCCTAAAATTCTAAGTCGAGTTTCGTGCATCACGTTGTTATGTTTTAAGTGGGATTACGAGTTTGTGTGAGCATGTTGAGGTTACCATCAATGTACCCAGTGTTGCATTCATTGTAACGGTTGGATCATTACAAGCATTATAATTATTGTTGACATCGATGTGGATTGATAGATCTGAGTTATACTTTTGGTCACTTATGAGTGAGCAAGCGTGCATGTATGTGTGTCGGCATGCTTGATGCTACAAACTCGTAGGGCAATTGGGTTTAACTTTTCCTTGGAAGGATGATGGGAGTAAAGGGGATGAAAGGTTGTCAGAATATGTGGTTAAATCAATTGAGGTTGATTCTGGATCGTGGTATGCTAGTATGTGGATGATTGGTGCATAATAGTAATGCAAGTGGGTAAATAGAATATTGATTCTTGTGGTAGGGATCTAAATCTCGTTTCGGTGTGGTTGATGACGTGGTTGGCAATGAACGTTGATATTTGGGATATCTTAAGCCAAAGCGTACTAAGAAGTAATAATATGATTTTCAAGAAATACTACCTGAAAGGAGTAAAAGAGGATTATGAATCGGAGTGTTCATAGAACGCTAAAGTAGACTTGTAGTTGGGTTATGGGGTAATGAGGCCGTGCATCATTATCAGGTGTGGACTGTGAGTAGTTATTAGCGGGTACGGTGCGACTAAAGTTATGGGTTTGGGAATTAACTGTAATGTGGTTAAGAATGGACTACACCGTAAGTGGTTGTAGGGGCAAGAGGCATTCTTGGCTTCAGGTTAATCTTCAAGTTTGATTGTTATGAAGGCTGAAGGTCGTTAGTTGAATTAGTGGCTTAGTATGAGAATGAAGTAGCCATCAAGGACGGAAGTAGGTGTATGGGACTATAAATGTTCTGCCTAAGAGGGTGTTCCTCTTTGATCTAGTTGATTGTGTTTTTGATAGTTGTTGATGGACTAGAGTAGGTTGCTAGTTGCCTTGGTGCTAAGGCGCGAGATGATTGGAAGTGTGTTTAGTTATGGAGTAGGAATGTTGTCACTCCACGGGTGTCATGGCTTGGGGAACTGGCAGGTGAGTAGTCAGTGTGTGGAGTCACAAGTGTGCGTGACTAGAGATAAATGTATTGTTTCTTAACGTTATCCGATAGGAAATGAGGTCTTTTGAGACGGTGGTCTATGAGTGTCTATGATGGTAAGAAATAACACCTCTTTGCAATGAATTGTTTGGGATCAGTCCATTGTGTGTGACTAAATTTTGCAGATTTCGTGAAAGTGGTCATTTTGGAAGGATGTCCGATAAGTCAAGTGGACGAACACCATCTCGTTAATGACGTGGTGAAGGTTATGGATAGGCAATGGGATCAGGTAAGATTTTACCTTAAGAAAAGGTGAATTTTTAAGGGTGTAAGAGGTTGTGCATTAAATGTTTTAGCATGGCAAAGTGGTGTGCTTTGTTTTGCACCATATTCTCATTTGGCAATGTACCGAATGTTTAATGTGAGGTCAAGGAATTATGTGAATGCCTTGATATCGGGTTCTTGAAGTAGGTTAAGTCGTTCGACTATTGACGAAAATTATGGGGATGTGAGATATAAGAACTCGAATGGGTGCAAAATGTTGAATGACGGGTTGAACCATTCTAGTGCTCATTATGGGTCTTTTGATTACAAAATTGTGAATGACACTATTTATAGCGTGAGTTCGAGCACCTTATATGCTTTTAGTGGATTGTGGAACGAAGAAGAGTGATTGCAAAGCTTAAAAGGTGGGTGGTGATGTGAAAGATTATATGTTCGGGTTATGTAATGGCCAAGAAGTGAATTCGAAGTATACTCAATGTATATGTTAGAATGTGTAGCATGTTGAATGATTGTTGAAATTATTTCAACTGTGGAAGAAATTTGTGTTTGATTGGAGGTGCAATTGTTAATCGATTGATTTTCGAGTCTTCCGAGAAAAGAGTTCGGTGTGGGCATAAGTGTCGTTACGTTTTTCCTCCAAGCGTGGATGAGTGTTTGATTATGCATCGGTAATTCAGACTGATGCGAGAAGGTGAAGTTCACATGTAGGAATAAATGATTTTGATGAAAGTAAGACGTTGGTCGAGTGATAAAAAGAAATGGAGTGCGTTTAAGCATATCAGTGTTGAGTATAGTTATATAAACCCTTTAAGAGGATAAGTGTATTGATGCTTGGTAAATTAATTCGAGAGATTGTTAAAAGCTTGCTTTGCTAGCAATACTTATATCGGGATTGTGTGCCTTTTAATTTTGGGAAGGAAAGTAAAAAGTAGTTGGATGTGGGATTGTAAGAGGCAGGTTGTTGAGGTTGATTTAATATGGGAGTGGGTTGCACTCTGCGTGGACCTTGTGGTTGATAACGGGCAAGATGGAATGACTCCTAGTGAGTGTTTGCTCCTTCTGTGAGGCAAATAAGCCGGAAAGTATTGTGGAGATAGTTTGGGGTTTTTGGTTGACCCAATGTAAATATTGAAAGGTGTGTTTACAAGATTGGTTCAATTCTGATTGGTAGACTATCTGGATGTTAGAATATGAAATGTTATGTAAAGGCATTTACCAAGATATGTAAATGTGGTAATAAAAATTGCGAATAATGTGTGCTACTTTCGGAAGAAAGGAGTGGTGATGATAGGTTGATGGTCAACTATATTAGAGGTACAATATTAATCCGGTTGGATTTAAATTGTGGTGCCAGGTGTTATGGGAAATGCATGTTGTTTGTTAAGCAACTCTTAATTGAAAGTTTAAGTGAGAGGTGCAAGGATGACTTGTTGTTAAGTCAACAATTTTGAGTGGAAATAATGATTAGTTGGGGTTCGTGTTTGTTGCGGAGTGAAGTTCATTAATAGTACTTCCTTTGGAAGAATTGAAGAACATTATGAAACCCAAGTAAATGCATTTTAAAACCATGGATCCGGTATGTGGACCGATGAGACAATGACAAGTATGGTTGACCTGGGATGTTATGGAAAGAAGATCAATCAATGACAGGTTTGTTTCAAGGTATAAATCTTGGGTGGCGGATGTTGAAATGGATGGATGGTAATGGTGTGAATTTTTATGAAGTACCCGTAAACGAGATTGGTAGTAGTCATTGTGTGTTTATGAGGAATATCGTGTGTCTGCGCATGTAACCGGTGTCATACGGTGGGAGTGTGAAAATCTGCCGGTATTCGTGTTGTGGTTTGCGAGAAATTGTTCCGAGAAGGAACAAAGGAGACGTATCAAGGACGAAGAAGTTAGTTTTGTGTTGGCCTGTTAGAAACCTCCTAAATGTAGGAAGTATGGCGGAAATTTGAGTAGTCAAATTTGGCGGTTGGTTGCTCGTGGTTGTCGCTTGAATGAATTCCGGGACGGAATTCTTTTAAGGAGGAGAGGATGTAATAACCCGAAACCTTATTGCTAATCCTAGGGTTATTAACTTTAATCATTGGGCTTAGGGCCTGATTAAGTTGATGGGCTAGGGCTTGGAGATCATCAGGCTCAATATATATATGGGAATAAGGGATGAATCCCTCTCATTTTAGGCCATTTGCACAAATCAGTATTGTGATGTGTGTGTGTGTGTGTGTTTTGGAGGTGCGATCTTGAGAGAAAAGAATAGAAGAGGAAGAAATTCAAGAGAAGCAAAGAATCAGTCAATAATCTTAGGTATAAATCTCCATCTCCATCATCTTCTTTCTTAGTTTGAGTCATTAGGTGATTGTAGATTTGGGCTTTTATGTTTGAGTTGTTGAATGATTAATGGAAGTTCTCTAAATCAGTATTTTAGATTGTTAGAGTTGGTATTGAAGTGTTCTTCAAGTTTTGTGTATTACATTTCAAGTTGGGGAATGCAATAAAAAAAATCCACCATGGATGGACCTTGAATCTTCAATGAGGTTTTAATCCATGGATTCCCATGAAAGGAAATGGATTAGTAAATGTTTGGGGATGATTCTAAGGTGTTGGAATTGAGTTTTATGCCTTAAAGTTGAAGGAAATCGAATTGGGTTTTGGTTTTAGAGTTGGGTTCACGAAATGGGTTAGTGCAGGAAATCAGTGACTAAAGCGAGTTTGTGGCGAGTTTAAACTCACTTGAAACCCGCTTTGTCGGCTGTTGTATTTTTGTAGCTTTTCGTTAAATCCGGTTTAGAGTTGTAGCTTGGGTTCTTGTTTGAGGGGTTTGTAAATGAGTCTTTTGGGGTTACTTTGGGTTGGTAAACTTATAATTTGGAAACCTCAATTCAGGTGTTCGGTTGGTGAGTTCGTAGGACATAAGTGAGATTAGCGGCTTGGCAATTCAGGTCAGTTTCCTTGACTTAAGCTACACTTTTGGCAAGGTTTGATTTATGAAAGTGATCATGGTATTTAAAATTGGAAGCATGCTAAATGATTTATATTCGTTTTGGTTTATTTAAACGTTTTATGTTGAATTGGCTCGGATATCGCGATATGCCTAGATAAAGTGGACATGTACATAGGAGAGTGTGTGTACCTTAAGATAGTGCAAATATCTTGGGAGTTATATTTCGTACCCCTCGAACTCGTTTGAGGTATACGACATACCCGCATGTGGCAAGTTTGCGGGTAATGATTATTGAGTCATACAGGGCAAGTGGATGACTAACTTGGGTTCTTCTACGATCCTTGTACATGGTCCCGTAATTAAATGTTTTATATAACTACGGTTCATTTGGGAATTCACTAGACCTTGTGATCTAACTTTCGTTTTTTCAAAAACTAAAACCATTTTCAGGTAAAGGTTTGGTCGAAAGTTCCTCCAAAGGAAAGGGTAGAATGTGATATGATTCCTCTATATACTTAGTGAAATTCTGTTAGTCCCCAAAGAGAGATGGCTAACTAAGAGAGGGTTTTGTAGAAGGGGGGGTTGAATATAAAACACACAGAATATACTCTTTTTAAATTTTTTAATATAAATATTAAAAATTTACACACAGATAGTTTGATGCGGAAAAGAACAAAGAGACTATTCTATCAAACTAAACACACGGATAACGATAATTAACTATTACACTAAGCAAGTTAAAACAATACGTTATAGCACACGGCTTTGCCACGATCAAACAAATAATCACTCGAAGATTTGTTGAAAGCGTGAGATTTCTGGGAAGGACTTCATCTCCTTTTATAGTGTCCATGCATGGGATGCAAGTGGACAGCTGTCAAGGTTTCATTAGCTGGAAGATTATCTGATGGACAAAGGAAGAGACCACTTCCTTTGTACTAGAATAATGGATGAACCATTCCTTGTAGCACGTAATGTCAGATAACTTTATCTTCTTTTCTTCATGCTCTGTGAAGTCCCATCAAGCCTTTTAGCTAAAAGACAAATATTCCTTTTATAAGAATAAAAGAGAATGTCTTTATTTAAGGCTTGGTGCCCAAGTTCTTGCTGACTCACGTGTCTTGCAATTGATGTGAGTCAAGAACTTATCTCTTTGAAATTGCTAAGTGATACATCTCACTATGTATCACATCGGTGGATACCTTATAAGGCTGGAGTTGATAAGTGTACACTTTGCTTGATAACTTCTTCTTTCACTAAGTGACAAAAGTGTATACCCTTGTGAGTTGATATCACAGCCTTAGAAAATATACCTGCAATTTCGGCGACCAAGATTATAGTGTCGGTGACCATGACATCAACTTGATGACCTCATCTTGTTTGATGTCCTTAGTACTTTTGATGACTTTTGAGTGTACCATCGGTGACCCACTATATTGGTCTTGACTTGGCAAAATGATCTGAATATTGAAGTTGGTTGATACATCCAAAATTCCACTTTTTGATGTACAACCCCTTGATTGAATAGTCTTTGACTCTTCAATACTTGAAGCATATTTCAGACCTTCAAAAGAACCTGTAAAAATTCATTCATATAAAGGAAGGTGGTTCATCACCAAATCATCGGTGACCCAACAAATTCCATTTGTAAACTTATGCTTAAATTCAGCGATAGCATACGCTGATTGTTATCAGCGATCGCTGAGAATCAGAATCCTAAAGTTTACCTCTGCAGCTCTAAAGATCAACCATCTAACCAAAAGAACATTCAACGAAAGTCGAAGATCAAGCTGAAGAAAGAGATAGTCAGCTAATGATCTGAAACGGTTCAGTGATAGCAACGGTTATCTAAATCAAAGTGTGAAGTTTTGTCAAGCCTCAGCGATACTCTGAAAGTTGATCCTTGAAGTTTCAAGTTCAGCGATCAAGTGAAGCTTCTCAAACAAGATAAGTGTTGATCTTATCCTCGATGCACAAAAGTCAAACCTTATACTATGTCAGAGAAGGACGTACGGATTGTCTCTTATGTCCCCATCATATCTGATATGGTACTGTTCACACACAACCAAAAGCATGGTTGCTTTTGAACAAAGGACAAGCTCCTATGAAAGCTTGACACGTGGCATATACCTTTTGTCACAAGAATATTATTCTCCTTTTGGATGTTGAGCATCTTGATGAAGAGTTTTCTGAGAATATTAAGTACCAGCTCCTTGTACTTGCTTTTGCTCTTGGAGATGCATTTACCAACTTCCATCCACTCAGTCATCCCAAGAACTTCCAACCATTCAGCTTCATATACTTTTGATAAAGTATCAGCTCACTTAAGGGTGATAAGTAACTTGGGAGAATTCTTGGTTGGAGGTTGGATGGTAGCATTGATAATCTTGGAATCATCCTTCCTGTTCTTCAATCTCCTTTTAAACCACTCTACTTCCTTTGCCTTCTTAGCCTCATCAACCAATTTTGCGGCTTCAGATTTTTTCTTTATATTTTCAAGCTCATCTTTTTGAGCTTGAAGAGCATCTGATACTTGAGCATGAACGGCTTCATCATGAGCTAGCTTGAGTACATTTGTCTGATCATACTCAAGCTGAGCCCTTATAGCCTCTTCTTTTTCGACCTCGAAGAATCACCCCAATAGGATCGGTCAGTGCAGGGGCAGGCTGAAGTCTGAGAGTGTCTGCATGAGGATCTCTCATCTTCTTCTTTCTCTTCTTTTCTTCCTTCTGTTCTTCAAAGGAAAGAGGCTTCTTTCCTTTGGCTTTTTCTTTTCTTCTTCTTTCTTCTTCAGTTTCAAGGGCTTGAGCACTGACACTCTCCCCCTCAACAGCTGCTTCGGGTACCAAAGGAACAGGGACCACCTCTGTGACCACACCACCATCGGTGGCTGTAAGAGCCACTTTGGTGGCTGCCACGTCGGTGGCTGGATGAGTTTGAGAAGCCACATCGGTGGCTGGCTGGCTGGCGTCGGCGGCTGTTTTGGCAGTGTCGGCGTCGGCGGCTTTGGTAGCTGGTTGAGTGGTCTTCTTATTTTTCTCCCCCTCAGTGGTTGAACCCTTAAAACCCACTGAAGAGAGAAACTCTTTTACCCGCTCCATATCAGAGCAGAGAGCACCAATTTTCTTCTCAACTCTTTGAAGGACAAATCTATCAGTGTCCTTGAAGTATGAATCACCCATATCTAGTTCAACCGTTGGAGCAGAGGTTGGGACTTTATCAACTTTGGTGTGAAGACTGATAAGAGAGTCCATAATTGCCTGTTGAGTGGCAATGAGAGAAGAAATATCGGTGGCTTGCTTAGAAGAGGTGCTTCGAAGATCCTGAATGAATGAAAGCATAGATGCTTGACTTGAAGAAAATTCTTGCTGAAGATCAAGGATATCCAAATGTAGAAGATCTAAACATGTCATTAGAGTTGGGTGACTCACCGACAACTCCTCTATGTTAGATCTGAGAGATGAGGAAAGTGAAGCCATTCTTTCCGTTTCCTTTGTTGCATGTTCTTCTAAAACCTCCACCCTTCTGATAGTATCACTTGTAAAGGTGGTGAAAGCCTGTAGAAGGTCATTTCCTTGCTTTAAAGACATGGGAGCAGAGGGATGAGGCTTTGGTGGTTGATCAGCATCATCATCATCACTTGAAGAATAATCCACCAAACCTGTAGGTTTTCTTGGGGGGGATTTAGGAGATGTGGGGGAGACACGTGGAGAAGAGTGTCTATGAGGGGATTCCTCATTAATGGGTTCCTCCACAACCTTTTAATGTACGGGAGACGTACCTGATAAAGGTTCAGTGTCGGACACAGTGGGGTTAGTAAAATAGGATGCTCCATCAAGTGCACCTGGTTGTGATGCACTTTCACGTGGAGTGTGGAAAAGGAGCTGTGAGAGCTCAGGGGTTGGAGAAGAGGTACCTTGGATGGGATACTCCAAGTCATCTTCATCAACTAGTGAGAAAGTTGATGAAGGAATAGTAAGGGTGTCCCTATTTACAACCAAGTCCTTTTGAGAGGGCCTGGAGGAGCTAGGTATGGATGAGTGTTCCTTGGGTTTTGTGAGGATCTTTTCAACATCTACTGGCTTTTGGGAGCCAGTAGATGGATCATGCGTTTTAACCCTTTGGGTACCCTTGGACTTCTTTGAGGAAGTCTTTGGGGGCTTTTAGAGTGTCTCCGCTTATGGGTTTTAGATACTTGGGTGGAAGCCAAAGGCTCTTTTGGCTTCGTAGCATCGGTGGGTGCGGAGGTAGATGTGCCCGACGCTTTGGATCTCTTAAGAGATTTGGGCACACCAGTGACTCTAGGTATAGAGGGGATAGAAGACATACCTGAGGTTCTTTGGAGACGTGGTTCGTTCTCTCCCCAAGTAAGAGTTGCATTCCTTGCAAACTCAATCATGGAAGGTCGGAGAGGGTTGTCTGATGCTAAGACAGCCTTTTTCATGATCTGGTTCCCCACTTGGTGGAGGGGGAGATCATATATGATGTCATCCCTTTTCTTAAGTTTCTCTGCCAACTTTGCATTAATAATAAGAGAGAAAAGTTGTTGGAAGGGTACCTGAGGACGTCTGATGGTAGAAAATGAGGAGATCATTTCATTGAAGAAATAGCTTGCAAAGTCTATTCTCCTTTGAAATATTAGAGCATGTGCCAATTCTGTCACTTGGGAAGGTGACTGATCCGGGCCACCTGTCTTCTTGCTCAGGCACAGAATCAGATGAGCAAAAAGGAAGTTCCATATGTTTCCCATGTTTTTGCGCAGTAAAGTACCTGGACCCTTTGACTTTGATCCCTTCTTCTCTTCCAAGTAGTTCAACACATCAACCACCATTTGATGTTCATTACCAAGAGGGAATGGTTCATAGGAATCATAAACAGGAAGCTTGAGAATGCTTCTAACATCTTCCACATTGAAGATCACATCATGTTCATCATTACTTAGAACAGATGCAAGAATTTGATCCGAAGAGGCATCAAATGTGCAAGTCAACCAAAAGTTTCCAAGAAGAAACTTACTCATTTTGGGTTTTGCTGTGATTGCATATTGAAGAGGGCATCTCTGAAGAAACCAGCAAACATCATTGTATTCTGGATGAGCATTGTCAACTCCTATTCTTCCAAAATAATTGCATGCAGGAAAGGATAGGGATCCAAAAGTCATGGTCTGTTCTTCAGAAGAGGTCTTTGAAGGAGAAGCCATTGAAGAAGATGGGAGTTGCAGGTTTGAAGTTCTTGCTATTGAAGGAGAAGGAGAGTGGGTGCGAGAAAGGTGGTGAAGTAGTGGGGGAAGAGGTTATATATGAGAGGGAAAATTCAATTTTCAAAAGTAATGATTACTTTTGGTGATTGAAAGGTCAGAATTGTGAGGGTTTTAGGGTTGAATTCGGCGCATGGTCTGACATTGATGATGTCATTAGGGATAAGAACAAATAATCTTGCTTATCAAGAGTGGTAAGTCAAGAGTTATCTTTAAGGGGTTAAGAAGGTGAAAGGTTTGTAACAGTTACCTCGGTGAGTATAAAACGTCGGTGGCTTGTATGAGAGAGAGACGTCGGTGAGCTGACGTCAGCAAGACGTCGGTGGTTCGAGTATGGGTGCAACGTCGGTGGCTTCGAACCAAGGTGCAACGTCGGTGGCTCGAACCGAGGTGCAACGTCGGTGGCTTGGGAACAGGTGACGTCGGTGGATGAGAGTGACGTGAGAGAGAGAGACGTCGGAAAGAGGGTGACGTCGGTGGCTTGGGATCGAGGTACAACGTCGGTGGCTTGGTGGTAGGGGAAACGTCGGCGCGTAGGAACACGGCGTTGGTGGGTTGTCGGAAACTGACATCAGAGGGTGGACGTCGTCGGCGACCGTCGGAAGGTGGGTTTGACCTCGGTGGCTCTCGTCGTCGGCGGCTATCGGTGGTGGTTTGCGGTTTTAGGGTTAAGGGATTTTGGGGAGAGGGTGAGAGATAGCTGTCGGTGACTTAGTCACCGACATTTGATATATATATTATTATTTATATATATAACATATATAATATATAAGTTATAAATCATATAGATGTATATAATATATAGAGTAAATTACATACTTGGTCCCTAGGGTTTATTGGTTTTAACAGTCTGAGTCCCTAAAATGAAATATCTATGGCTTACATCCTCGTGGTTTCCATTTTATAACGTATTAGGTCCCTAAAACTAACTTTGTTAGACTTTTCCTGTTAAGTAGGTTAAGTAAGAGGGGCATTTTGGTCATTTTAAGTATAAGGACCAAACACGTAATAAGAATCATAGGGACCAAACATGTAATAAAAACCATAGGGACCAAATATGTAATTTACTCTTTATATATTTTATATATACTTAATAATTAATAGTTCATAACATATATATATATATATATTGTGGGTGTATATATATATATATTATATAATTTATCAAATACTTTCACAATTTTTCTTATTATAACATTTTTTTTGTTTTTTCTTATTAAAATAATATATTTTCAAATTGTATTTTTGTTATGGCATTATAGTTACATTTTTTTATTATAGTAATATACTTTCATTTTTTTTTTACACATCGTATTTTTAATTTTTTTTATTAAATTGTATGAAAATTAAATATTTTGATGTAACATATTTTTTAAACATATACATTTTTTTCTTAAAAAAAACACATACTTTTTAACATTTTTTAAACGTTAGCAATGTAAAATGTGTTTTACATTTTTTGAATAACTTCATCGCTTTCTCTCCCGATTATTCATATACCACCTATATTATGTTTTTCATCTATTTTTTAAGAATTCTTTTAAAAATGTATGAATAATCGGAAGGTAAAGTGAGGAAACTATCTAAAAACTTGATGGTCCATTTTATCTATGCCACGTAAGAAAAATATGTAACTATAATGACATAATAAAAAAATAGTTTGAATACATATTGCTATAATTAAGAAAAATATAACTATAATACCATAATTAAAAAATAATTTAAAAATATATAGCTATAATAAACAAAAATGTAACTATAACGACATAATAAAAAAAAATTGAATATATTTTGCTATAATAAAGAAAAATGTAACTATCATGCCATAATAAAAATACAGAATTAAAAATATATTGTTGTAATAAAAAAAACAATGTTATAAAAAATAGTGAAAATTATGGTGATAAATTATATACAATATATATGTTATTAATTATTAATTATTAATTATTTATTATTAAGTATTAAGTATATATAAAATATATAGAGAGTAAGTTACATGTTTGGTCCCTATGGTTTTTATTACATGTTTGGTCCCTAAACTTAAAATGACCAAAATGCCCCTCTTACTTAACCTACTTAACAGAAAAAGTCAAACAAAGTTAGTTTTAGGGACCCAATACGTTATAAAATGGAAACCACGAGGATGCAAGCCATAGATATTTCATTTTAGGGACCCATACTGTTAAAACCAATAAACCTTAGGGACCAAGTATGTAGTTTACTCTAATATATATATATATATATATATAATATATATAAAATATATTTATACAAAATTTATAAATTATATATTAGTCTATGTTTATCATACCTAATTCACCGATGAGAAACTTGAACCTTGCTTCATCAAGGGGCTTTGTGAACAAATCAGCTAATTGATACTCAGTGGGAATGAAATGAAGCTCCACATCACCTTTAGAGACATGATCTCTTATAAAGTGATACCTGATATCAATGTGCTTTGATCTTGAATGAAGCACAGGGTTGTTGGCAATGGCTATTGCACTTGAGTTGTCACACATTATTGGGATTTTTGAGAAAAATTGATTATAATCACACAACTGATTTTTCATCCACAATATCTGTGCACAACAACTTCCAGCAGCCACATATTCTGCTTCAGCAGTAGAGGTAGACACCGAATGTTGTTTCTTACTTGACCAGCTCACAAGCTTTCCACCAAGTAACCGACAACTTCCGGTTGTACTCTTCGTCTATTTTTGAACTGCAAAATGCTGAATCGAGTACCCGATGAGATCGAAACCCGAGTCTTTGGGATACCAAAGACCCGTATTTATGGTACCTTTCGTATACCGAAAAATCCTTTTCACGGCGGCCGAGATGTGATTCTTTAGGATTTGCTTGGTATCGAGCAAACAGAACAAGTAGCAAACATAATGTCAGGTCTACTTGCAGTTAGATAGAGAAGGGATCCTATCATGGCTCTATAATTTGTAATATTAACAGAAATGCCATCAGGATCAGAAAAGAGTCTAAGAGGAGGAGCCATAGGAGTTTTCATGGTAGAGCAAGTATCAAGTTGAAACTTTTTCAGAAGATCTTTAATGTATTTACTTTGATTTATGAAAATACCTTCTGAAGATTGTTTTACTTGCAAACCAAGAAAGAAAGTTAACTCCCCCATCATGCTCATTTCATATTCTTTTTGCATGAGGGAGCTAAACTCATCACACAAGGATTCATCGGTGGCTCCAAAAATAATATCATCTACATAGATTTGAACAAGAATGATATTACCTTGTGATTTCTTGAAGAAAAGAGTGTTGTCAACCTTGCCTCGTATGTATTTATTTCTAAGTAGATATTCTGAGAGAGTGTCATACTAGGCACGTGGAGCTTGCTTCAGTCCATATAGAGCTTTATCCAGCCTATATACATGATATGGATGGACTGGATCTTCAAACCCAGGAGGTTGCTTCACATACACTTCTTCAGCTAATTCACCATTCAGGAAGGCACTTTTGACATCCATTTGGAATACCCGAAAATTCTTGTAAGCTGCATGGGCAAGAAATATTCGGATAGCTTCCAATCTGGAAACAGGAGCAAAGGTTGCATCATAATCAATTCCTTCCTCTTGCCGATATACTTGAGCAACCAACCTTGCCTTGTTCCTTATGACAGTTCCTTCTTCGTCCATCTTGTTTCGAAACACCCATTTTGTTCCAATAATAGTTTTATTGGATGGACGAGGAACTAACTTCCAGACTTTGTTTCTCTCAAATTGTGAGAGCTCTTCTTGCATGGCAATTACCCAGCTAGGATCAGCTAGGGCTTCATTTATCAGCTTAGGCTCAATAATGGAAACAAAGTTGACATATAAGCACATATTGCTTATGCCTCTTCTGGTTTTTACACCAACTTGTGGATCACCTATGATTTGATCTATTGGATGATCCATGGTCCACTTTAGTTCAGGAGGTAAGGAGGAAGGTAGAGAAGAGGATGAAGTAGGAATTTGAGATGGTGAAGATAGGTTTGAGGGAGATATGGTGTTTTGGTGGGTAAGGTCTTCTGTAGAGTTAGTTTCAGGAGGTGGAGAAGAAAGAGAAGGTTCAGAAGGTAAGATGGTGTTTATGGAAGGCTGAGAAGGGTTGCTATCTGGAGGATTGGTTTGAGAGGAGGATGGAATTTCACCAACACATGAATTTATCCATAGGTTTAATTCTTCTTCATCACAAGATAATGAAGAAGTTTCAAACTCATCAAACTTTACATGCATGGATTCATCTATGCATTGTCTTCTTAGGTTAAAAATTCTGAAGGCTCTTGAGGAGAGAGAATAGCCCATGAAAATTCCATCATCAGACTTCGGATCAAACTTTCCAAGTTGTTCCCTGTCATTTAGCATGTGACAAGCACAACCAAACACATGGAAGAAGTCAACTGCAGGTTTTCTACCATGGAAGACTTCATAAGGAGTCTTGTCATGCCTTTTGACTATGATAGACCTATTTTGAGTAAAGCATGCAGTGTTAACTGCTTCTGCCAAAAAATAGGTTGGCAACTTGGATTCACTCAGCATGGACCTTGCAGCTTCACATAGTGTTCTATTCTTTCTTTCAACAACACCATTTTGCCGAGGAGTGCGTACGAGCGAGAGAAGTTACGAGAAATTCCTTTTAGGTCAAAGAAATCTTCCCGTAACAACATTCTTGAATTCGTGCCATTATCACTTCGAAGGACTTCACCGGTTTACCATTCAAATTTTCAATTTTTCTTGTAAACTCGATGATTTCTTCGAAAGATCACTCTTGTGTTTCGTAAAGAACACCCAAGTATATCTAGAGAATTCATCGACGATTACTAGCATATACTTTTTACCACCTGCATCGGGTGTACCGATTGGACCGCATAGATCCATGTGAAGCATTTGAAGAGGTTGAGAGATAGAAGAGCATTGTTTTGTTTTAAAGGAAGTTCGGTGAGTTTTCCTTTTTCACATGCCCCACACAACTTTTCTTTTTCAAAAGCTATTTTTGGCATTCCAACAACTTGACTCCTTGTTGGAGAGTTTGTTCAAGGTTTTAAAGTTTAGATGAGAGAACCTTTTATACCATGCCAACTTTGTTTGGCTAGTTCTTGAGAGAGGAGACACACGCTTCTCCTATTGCACTTTCCTTCATGTTGATTATGTACACGTCATTCGGTCGGGTTCACTCGCTAGTACAATCTTGTTACGTACATCAAAGACCAAGCACACACACACCGGAACATGACCTTATAGCCCAAATCACATATTTGGTCGATGCTTAGAAGATTGTACATTAGCCCTTCAACATGAGCTACTCTGGAGAAAGTGATGGTTCCATTTGAAATGGTACCATATCCTTTGGTGACCCCTTTTCCATTTCCTCCAAAGGAAAAGTGGGTCCCTTTTCTTTTGAGAAATTAGAGAGAAGAAGTTTGTTTCCGGTCATGTGTCTTGAACATCCACTATCCATGTACCATATGTGATCTTTATTTGGTACCTGCACCCAGAAACAAATTTAGACTTTTGGTACCCATTTTGAGGTGGGTCCTTTGGGATTAGAAGGCATTTTAGTTTTGCAAGCAACCAAGTCTTTTGGGCAATTTTTAGCAAGATGAAGAGTGTTGCCACAATTATAGCACTTCTTTAAAGGAAAGGCCTTTTTAAAATCCCTATCATCAAAACTTTGGACAGGGGTTGAGGAATGAGAAGAAGAGGGGTGTCCAACACCTGGTCTTGGTCCAAGAATACCTTTACCAGGATTTCTTGATTTCTTCAAGTTTACTGACCGAGGAATAAAGTTAGTAGCTATTTGAGATTTCCTTTTAGATGAAAAATTTGATTTAGAGAAATTTTTCTTTTGAGAAGAAAATCTTTTTGAAGAAGGATACTCAGCAACTTCAGAAGGCTGCTCCTGAGAGTACCTTGACTCATGCAGACTTAAGGAATTTAAAAGTCTTTGGATAGGTTTGGGAGAAGAAGAAGAGCTTGGAAGAGTTGAAACCATTGAAGACTCAGAAGAGATTTCTTTAGCTTTAACAAAGACTCCAAACTTTTTAGAACCAGATTCTACTTTGAGCATGTCAAGTAGATCTATAGAGTGAACGGAGGTAGAATCCTCAGATGAGTAACCGAAGAGAGCATCATCGTCATCGGAAAAGAAACCAGCAGGAAAACCTTGACATTCAGAAGAGGAAGGGAGTGGAAGATCAAGAGGTTGAGGAACATCTTTTCCATAACCAAGGCCAGACTTATCCTTGCTGGTGATTTGATCTTGAAGGATCCTTTCTAGATTCTTAGAGGATTTTGTCCATTTAGACAGAACCTCTTGTTCCTTTTCAAGAGTGGAAGAAATCTTTGATTTTTCCTCAGAAAGACTGTCGTTTAAGTACCGAAGGTTTTCCGGATACGGCTTTCATTTTGTCAAAATCTTTTAGTTTTGAAAAGCAAGAGAGGAGTTGATCATTTAGACATTTTATGTGCATATCGGCCTTTTTCTTTTGAATCTTTAAGTCACGAAGTCAACGATTAAAGAATCAAAGGCATCGGCCTTTTGATCATCGAGAGAGAAAGGTAAAAGGATGTACCCGAGGTTTTGTCCACGAAGTGGATCCCTCGAAATGAGATACAAGAGTGGTGTAGAGTGATTTCTCCATGTCTTCTATCTCATCAATTTTGGCCATGAGGCACTTAGTGACATACTCGCTCTCACTCTCGGAGGTTTGCTCATCTTCCCGCAATGAGCCTCAAAGCAACTAAGGTTTTATTTTTACCTTGGTTTCTCTCCTTTTCTCTCTTGTATTTGGCTTTGTATTTCTTGTACCTTGAGGTTTCTTTTGATTCAGAATTTTCTTTAGAGGATTGGCTATTTCTCTCTTCATGCTTCCTAGAAGTGATTTTGAGAAGTCATGGCCATAAGAAGAAGAAGGTTTAGAAGAAGAAGCTTTTGATCTGCATTCAGAAGCAAAATGACATTTCTTTCCACAATTGAAGCATTCTTCATTTGCTTTATCAGAAGAGGATTTTTGAGAAAAAGGTTTTCTATTAAATTTGGAGCGGTTTGAATAAAATCTTTTGTTCTTAAGGTTTCCAGCAAGCATTGCCATACTATCAGAAAGTATGTCAATGGCTGATTCTTCTCCTTCATCATCAGCAGCACTATAGTATGCATCTGACAGATGAGAAGAGTCTTCCTTAATATCTTTTTCGTAATTAGAAGAAGGATAGGTGATTCTAGGAATACAAGAAGAAGGTTTTGAATCACCTATTAAAGCAATAGAGGAGGATTTGATATCCTTTATAAGAGACTTTCTCTGGTTCTTAGTTTGTTCATAGTGAAGAAGAGTTCCATAGAGAGTAGTTAAAGGCATTGTTTCTAAGTCCTTGGTTTGCTTGATGCAAGTACAGATAGTTTCCCAGAAATCTGGAAGACAATCCATGAACTTGCAGAGAACTTCTTCATTATCATAAACTCGGCCAAGAACTTTGAGATCGTTGAGAAGACAGTTAAAACGATTAAAGTAGGTAGAAAGAGATTCTCCTTTTTCATGGGAGAAGAGTTCATACTTTCTAACAAGACATCCTCGTTAGATTTCTTTACTTCTTTGGTGCCTTCATATAAGACACTCAAAGTATCCCACATCTCTTTAGCGATTGGGAAGGTTAAGAAGAGAATGATACACATCATCGGGAAGGGAAACAAGACAGAGCGATTTGACTTTAGTATCTAAAGCGACTAGGCGTTTATCATCTTCACTAAATTTGTTAGAAGGTTTGATGATATATCTACCAGTTTTCTCACTTCTTTCGTCATCTGACTCTATGTCCTTTCCTTCAGCGTCCTTTTGAGGGCCAAAGCGAGCCCATATTTTAGGAACAATAGGTCCCTCACTGAGAATGTTGGGATACGTGCAATCGATCCCTTCCAAGAATAATAACATGCGATTTTTCCATAACCCAAAGTTGTTCGGGTTGAATCTTGGGGGTTTAGCCAAAGATCCTAAATCATATGTATTGGAAGAGGTCCGCAAGGTACCATCAACATTTGAGGTAGTAGCCATCACGGATCTGGTTTATGAGATTAAACCAATCGCTGCGATACCAATTGTTAGTCCCCAAAGAGAGATGGCTAACTAAGAGAGGGTTTTGTAGAAGGGGGGTTGAATATAAAACACACGAGAATATACTCTTTTTAAATTTTTTAATATAAATATTAAAAATTTACACACGTATAGTTTGATGCGGAAAAGAACGGAGCGGACTATTCTATCAAACTAAACACACGGATAACGGTAATTAACTATTACACTAAGCAAGTTAAAACAATCTTGTTATAGCACACGGCTTTTAAACGCAGTCAAACAAATAATCACTCTGAAGATTTGTTGAAAGCGTGAGATTTACGGGAAGGACTTCATCTCCTTTTATAGTGTCCATGCATGGGATGCAAGTGGACGGTATCCAAGGTTTCATTAGTCGGAAGATTATACGATGGACAAAGGAAGAGACCACTTCCTTTGTACTAGAATAATGGATGAACCATTCCTTGTAGCACGTAATGTCGAGATAACTTTATCTTCTTTTCTTCATGCTCGTGAAGTCCCATCAAGCCTTTTAGCTAAAAGACAAATATTCCTTTTATAAGAATAAAAGAGAATGTCTTTATTTAAGGCTTGGTGCCCAAGTTCTTGTGACTCACGTGTCTTGCAATTGATGTGAGTCAAGAACTTATCTCTTTGAAATTGCTAAGTGATACATCTCACTATGTATCACATCGGTGGATACCTTATAAAGTGGAGTTGATAAGTGTACACTTTGCTTGATAACTTCTTCTTTCACTAAGTGACAAAAGTGTATACCCTTGTGAGTTGATATCACGACCTTAGAAAATATACCTGCAATTTCGGCGACCAAGATTATAGTGTCGGTGACCATGACATCAACTTGATGACCTCATCTTGTTTGATGTCCTTAGTACTGATGACTTTTGAGTGTACCATCGGTGACCCACTATATTGGTCTTGACTTGGCAAAATGATACGAATATTGAAGTTGGTTGATACATCCAAAATTCCACTTTTTGATGTACAACCCCTTGATTGAATAGTCTTTGACTCTTCAATACTTGAAGCATATTTCGGACCTTCAAAAGAACTTTTGTAAAAATTCATTCATATAAAGGAAGGTGGTTCATCACCAAATCATCGGTGACCCAACAAATTCCATTTGTAAACTTATGCTTAAATTCAGCGATAGCATACGCTGATTGTTATCAGCGATCGCTGAGACTCAGAATCTTAAAGTTTACCTCTGCAGCTCTGAAGATCAACCATCTAACCAAAAGAACATTCAACGAAAGTCGAAGATCAAGCTGAAGAAAGAGATAGTCAGCTAATGATCTGAAACGGTTCAGTGATAGCAACGGTTATCTAAATCAAAGTGTGAAGTTTTGTCAAGCCTCAGCGATACTCTGAAAGTTCATCCTTGAAGTTTCAAGTTCAGCGATCAAGTGAAGCTTCTCAAACAAGATAAGTGTTGATCTTATCCTCGATGCACAAAAGTCAAACCTTATACTATGTCAGAGAAGGACGTACGGATTGTCTCTTATGTCCCCATCATATCTGATATGGTACTGTTCACACACGACCAAAAGCATGGTTGCTTTTGAACAAAGGACAAGCTCCTATGAAAGCTTGACACGTGGCATATACCTTTTGTCTTGCATTAAATGCAAACGGGTATAAATAAGATGAAGATATCTTCTTCATCTTCATGCATGCTACTTTCTAATTCCTAAAACCTCTGTCTCTTTTCTCTCTCATTTCCTTGTGCATCAATCTGTGTGATTTCTTAAGTTACAATAGAATAGATTTACTTGTTCTAATTCCGCTTGTAACTGTAAATTTGTTTATTCGATATAAACTAATTTAAAAACAAAAATCTGACTGTTTGTATTCAATCCCCCCCCTTCTACAAACTGTTTCTATATCCTTGAACTCTTGTAGACTCCTTTCGGACCAACAAGTGGTATCAGAGCAGTGTTTCACACTTATCTTTAAAATATCTTTGAACAAAACTATTTTAAAATGACTAATTCAAATACAAACTATATTGATAATGGATCTTTAGCTAAACCTCCAAGATTTTGCCGTGATAACTTTCCATTATGGAAGGCTATCATTCTGTTATGAAGATGAGAACATCTAAGGCCATGTGGGATACCTTGTTTGTTCAATATGAAGGGACTTATGAAGTCCAAATCACTAGGTGTATTAATCTGGTAAGACAGTATGAAAGCTTTATGCACACAAAAGGTGAAACTCTCTCTCAAATTCACCAAAGATTTAACTGTCTCTTGATTGACATGAAAACTGTCAACAGAGAATACTCTAACGCTGAAATACAGACAAAATTCATGGAGGCACTACCTGAACAATGGGGAGTGTACACTACATGTTTAAAACTGTCAAAGAATCTTGAAACTCTCTCTCTGAGTGCCTTATATGGAATGCTCTTAAATGAAGAGCAATCTCAAGTTTTAAGAAAAAAGCCTCATAAATGAAATCAAGGGTGCCAAAAGTACTTCTTTGGCACTAGTGACTTTAGAGGTAGAACCATCAAAACTTGTTTCTTCCTCCATCACTTCTATCACGGAATTAAATCAAAATAATTCAGAAGAACTCACTGATGCTGACATCTCTGAGTTTGATAACTCTCTGGCACTTCTTACGAACAATTTAAAAAGATTTGCAAGAAATAGCAACTTTCGAAAAACTCCTGCTATCACTTACTCTGATATAACAAAATCTTTACCCGCTGGAAAAACATCTGCCATATGCTATAACTGTCAGCGAAAGAGTCACTTTGCTAGCGAATGTAGATCCAAGAAAGTAGCTGCTCCCACCACCTCTCAGAACTCTGACAAAAAGGAAAAGTATTTTAAATTAAAAAATAAATACAGAGATCTGAAAAAGAACCAAGAAAAGGGCAAAGGTCTAATTGCTGAAGAAGTTGACTGGGATCAAGAAGAAGATTGGGCCAAAACATCTGATGAATCAGGCTCCGATGAAGAAGATCTTGCCTTTTTTTGTCTAATGGCAAGAATTGAAGAGGCTGAAGAAGTCTCTGAAACTTCCAGCTCAGAGTCTCCTTCAACTCAGGTAAACATTCCTATAAACTCCTCTCTACCTGAAAGTAATAACTTGTCCGCTCTCGATGTTATGACCATTGATTTTTACAATGCTCTAAATGGAAAGATTAAAGCTGAACAAATTAATATTGATCTTTCTGAACAATTGAAAAATTGTCATTTAAAAATCAAAGAACTAACAAAGATTGAAGATTCCCTAAAGGATCAAGTCTTTGTAAATCAAACAATTAGTATTGAGAGACAAGAAGCTATCACTGAAAAGGAAAAGGCCATCGCTGATCTTAAGGCTGAGAAGGCTACCATCGAAGGATGGTGCAAAGCCTCTGATAAAGTCAGCGAGATCATCAATGCTCAAATTCCTCTAAAAGTCAAAAGTGGGTTAGGTTATAATCCTGATAAAGAAGAATCAGAGAATTATCGTTCTATGTTGAAATTCGGAATCTTCGTCTCTTCTATCCCTGATTCCTCTTCATCTGAAAATTTGACTATTCTTAAATCTGATGATTCTAAGAAAATGATCAAGAACAATGTTCCTGACCACGTTCCTCAAATCAAAAACTTTCAGAAACAGAAAAAGAACTCCTCTGTTCCTTCTGTAAGTCATCCTAAAGCTGGGAAGAAGATCCCTGGATATATTCAGCGATCAACTCCCAGAATTAAGATCGACCTTACACCTATCCCTGGAAAGATTGTTATATCCCCAAGGACATCGGACAAAGGAATTCTAGGCTCTGCTCCTGAAAATATTTCTTCTCGCACTCTGAATTCTTTCAATTTCAAACCTAATCACAAATATAGGAAATGCTATCACTATGGTGAAAATACCCACATTGCCAGCAAATGTTCTAATGCTACTAAAGCTGAAAAATTAGCTCATGGAAAGAAAGTAGCTCAATCTGATAAATCAGCGAGAGTGAAATCCACCAAGGTTGAGAAACCTTTCAAGGCGAAGATATCCACTGAAGAGAATTCTTCAGCTAATAGCTCTTCCTCCACTCCTTCCACTAACTCAGCAGGACCTATAGTAATATGGGTACCTATGAAAAATTAATCCTTTTGTTGTATGCAAAGTGCCAAAGGTATCTGGTATCTTGATAGCGGATGCTCAAGGCACATGACTGGCAGAAGATCTCTGCTCTCTGAATACAAGGAAGAAGCTGGTCCCTCAGTGACCTTTGGTGGAAATGACAAAGGATACACTAAAGGTTATGGAATTCTATCCAATGGAGCCACCTCATTTTCTCGAGTCGCTTACGTTGAAGGACTAAAGCACAATCTATTGAGCGTTAGTCAGCTATGTGACAAAGACTTCAAAGTTCTATTTCTAAAAAATAGATGTGCTGCCACTGATTCAGAAGACAAACTTGCCTTAACAGGCAAAAGAGTTGAAAATGTGTATGTCATTAATATGAATAGCTCTCACTCTGAAAACATGTGTTTCATTTCCAGAGCCTCCTCTGACATAAACTGGTTATGGCACAAAAGACTCTCTCACCTAAACTTTAAGACAATCAATGAATTGTCTCAAAAAGAACTTGTCAGGGATCTCCCTAATCATACATTTGCAAAGGAATCTCTTTGCTCAGCGTGTGAAAGGGGAAAATTGACAAAAACCTCTTTCAGATCTAAACAAGTCTTTTCAGTGACCTCACCTCTCCAACTTCTCCATTTGGATCTATTTGGACCTATAAATGTCCAATCTCTCTTTGGAAAGAAGTATACGCTTGTGATAGTTGATGAATATTCCAGATACACATGGGTATTCTTTCTTGGATCCAAGAGTGATACACCTGAGGTTATTATTATAGCTTTTATCAAGAGAATGGAAGTCCTCAATAATCTTATCGTTCTCTCCATGAGAAGTGTTCATGGTACTGAGTTCAAGAACACAACCTTGATTAATTTCTTTGAGGAAAATGGAATCACTCACAACTTCTCTTCAGCGAGAACTCCTCAGCAGAACGGTGTTGCTGAAAGAAGAAATCGAACGATTATTGAAGCAGCTCGCTCAATGCTCAGCGAATCGCATCTACCTACTCAATTCTGGGCTGAAGCAGTCAACACAGCTTGCTTCACTCATAATCGATTTATTATAGTGAAGCGATTCAAGAAGACCTCCTATGAACTATTTCATTGAAGAAGACCCTCTCTGAAATATCTACATATCTTTGGATGTAGATGTTATATTCTTAATGACAGAGATCATTTGAGCAAGTTTGATCCAAAAGCTGACGATGGGATATTCCTTGGATACTCTTCTGTATCCAAGTCTTTCAGAATCTTCAACAAGAGAAGACAGCACGTTGAAGAATCTATGCACGTTAACTTTGATGAATCTCGTCCAACTCATTCTACTCCTATCCCTGAAGAAGATGAGGAGTTGAATGAATGGATGAAATCTCATTATAGGGAACCTGAAACTTATTTCAGCAACCTACAGAATGCTGAAACAAATGATGATGGGATCCCTAATCCACCTACGACAAGCAGCGATCCATCAACATCAGGGATCAACGTCACTCCTCTCAATCAGATTCCTCCATCTGATACTTCTTTAGGAAATTCTTCAGTGAATAACCAAGCTTCATCTTCTACTGATTAATCCTCTGAATCTCCTCTAGAATTGATCTTAAATGAAGTTCCTGTCGCTGAAACGATCAACGACGTCCCTGAAAGAGAGCAAATCACTGAATCTTTTATTGATCAGTCACCTCAACCTCCAGCTCAACGATGGACTACAAATCATCCAATAAATCAAATCATTGGTGATTCAAATGAAGGTATCAAAACTCGTAGAGGTACAGGTAATATCTCTCTCTATGTTAATTTTATTTCTCTTGCTGGACCTAAGAAAATAGATCAAGCTATCTCTGATCCTAGCTGGGTCTCTACCATACAAGAAGAACTAACTGAGTTTCGTAGAAATAAAGTTTGGAATCTTGTTCCTCATCCCTCTGATAAAACTGTAATAGGAACCAAATGGGTTTTTCGAAATAAGCTGGATGAAAATGGCACCTGTTATTCGCAATATGGCTAGACTTGTTGCTCAGGGATACAGACATGAAGAAGGTATTGACTATGATGAGACCTTTGCTCCTGTTGCTAGACTAGAAGCCATAAGACTCTTTTTAGCTTATGCTGCCCATAAAGACTTTAAAGTTTTTTCAAATGGATGTTAAAAGTGCTTTTTTAATGGTAAACTCAGCGAGGAAGTTTATGTTGAACAACCTCCTGGTTTCCCTGACCCAAACCATCCTGGGTATATTTTCAAACTCCAAAAAGCTCTTTACGGGTTAAAACAAGCTCCCAGAGCTTGGTATGATACTCTCTCTACATTCCTTCTTAAAGAAAAATTTGTTCGTGGAAAGATTGACCAAACTCTATGTTTAAGAAAATATAAAGGTCATACTATTCTTGCTCAAATATATGTTGATGACATTATTTTTGGCTCCACAAGACTCAAATGGTGCACTCGTTTTGCAAAGAGAATGAAAAAAGAATAAAAAATGAGTATAATGGGTGAACTAACATATTTTCTAGGTTTGTAGATTAAGCAATATTACAAAGGAATCTTTATTTGTCAAAGTAAATATGTTAAAGACATGCTGAACAAGTTTGATATGAATCAATGCTCAGCGATGAAGATGCCAATGGCACCTCCTCTAACATTGAATAAGGACCCAAATGGCAAACCTGTCAATATCACTGCCTATCGTGGGATGATTGGGTCTCTGCTATATCTTACAGCGAGTAGACCTGATATCATGTACTCTACATGTCTCTGTGCTCGGTATCAAGCTCAACCAAAGAAATCTCACCTAATCGCTGTAAAGCGAATCTTCAGATATCTGAAAGGAACTCCTAATCTGGGTCTTTGGTATCCCAAAGGCTCAGGGTTCGATCTAATCGGTTACTCTGATAGTGATTTTGCAGGATGCAAGATTGATAGAAAGAGCGCCACTGGCGGATGTCAGCTGTTAGGTGGTAAGTTGATAAGTTGGACAAGTAAGAAGCAGAACTCTGTGTCCACATCTACTGCTGAAGTTGAATACGTAGCCGCTGGTAGCTGTTGTGCTCAAATCCTATGGATGAGAAATCAACTGAGATTATGATCTCAAACTTTCTAAAATCCCTATTGTGATAGCACTAGTGCTATTGCAATTGCAAATAACCCTGTAATTCACTCAAAAACCAAGCACACTGAGATTCGATATCACTTTATCAGAGATCATGTGATGAATGGAGAAGTGGAACTTCATTTTGTTCCAACTGAATATCAGCTCGCTGATCTTTTCACCAAACCTCTGGATGAAGCTCAATTCAATCTACTCATCAGCGAACTTGGTATGTTAAACGTTGAATAAATCTCCATTCTCTGAACTCTGATTCAACGATACTTGATCATTCTCACTTAGGTATGAACTTCTAAATCTTTATACTCTCTGAACATTTTCTTTCAGGGAATGTCTTCAAGACAAAAACCCATCACTGACAATCCTTTATTGTCTATAAATGATAATCATTTTCAAATCTTTTCAAATAAGAAAAGGACACGTCAGACCTTTATCTGACACATGACGGACCATGACGTTTCCTTTCCTATTCCATTCTAGGAACGTGCGGTAGGTCATCATTACTTTTTCAAAAAGCTAAAACCGTCGTTTAGCTACCCCTTCTCTCTCCTCATGCAATTTAAGCAATTCATTTCTTGATTTGATTCTTTACACGCTCTTTACTCTCAAAAGCAAGAATCCTCTTTGAATCTTCAAGCCTTCCTCAAGAACACCAAGATCATGCACTTGTGCGTTTTTCTTTGTTTTTAACGTTTAAGGTTTGATCTAACCCTATTCTTTACTTAAAACTCAAATGTCGTTTATCACATCATTAACTTTATAACTTCTTATAATATCAAATCCGGTTTTAAGTCAAAATTAATGTGATAAAATTTTCTTTACCAAAAACCTGTTCTGGATTCGTCTTGGAACAGAAGATCATTTTAGGTATTTTTATTACCAAGTTTTTCTCCGTTTTCTAAAAATTGTGATACTAATAAGTATTTTGATATTTGTTCATCAAAACACTTATTTTTCTTTTACACTTTTTGGTAATCTTTGTACCAAAAACTTGTTCTGGTTTATTACCCTTGTATTAAACCATGATTTTCCTATTTGGTGTTCCCATCTTTGAAACAGACATGGCAACTTCAAGCAAGAACACTCAGGTCGCTGCACCAGCACCAATTGTCCTCACCAAAACCCCTGCAAGCGCCTTGGACTTAGAACAAGCAACCTTCAAGGCCTGCAACTACCTCGCCCTGGTGGATATCCCTGCTGACAAATCATACTTCAGTGACGGTGCCACCTTCATCAAAGCTTGTCCTCTGATGTATGCTTTTGTGCACAATCCAGTGGGAATCACTGTGCATCTTTAGGCTTTCTGGTACACGGCTCACTGCACAACCTTTACCACTGACAAGGGCAAGAAGCTCACTCTCTCCGCGATTTTGCCTTCACCTCAGGCTTTCTTAGGAATGCCCTCCGCCTTCCTTCCAGAGGTAAGAATGAGTCCTGGGCCCCTGAGCCCACCAAGGAACAAATAGAGGCGTTCTTGGACTCTATTGGCTATGTTTGGGAGAACCCTGAAGTCAAGACTGTGGGATCTAAGATGGAGAAGAAGCGTCTTCCAGGTCGCTGGCAATACATCTTCACCCAAGTGATTCAGTGCTTGGGCTCCAAGATTGGCTCTCATGATAAAGCCAACAAGCACTTCCAGGACCTTAGCTTCGCTCTTTGCACGAACTACAAGCTGAACTATGCGGACTACATATTCAGCGACATGTTCAAGAGGGTAAAAGCTGGTAAAAGGAACCAATTCATTCCTTACCCTAGGTTCTTTGCAACCATCTTGGAGGCTGCCTTCAAAGATGAATACCCAAAGGTCGCCAACCAAAGCTTCTCTATGGTTGGCAAGAAGTTGCTGGACATTGATGTCCATCCAGATGATGCTTCTTTCACTCCCTACATGTTGCAGCTGATTGAAGCAGCAAAACATGTGTCCGACTCACTAAACAACCCATTAGTGAGTAACCCAGACACCTCCACTCCCTCCAAAAGAAAGGAACCAACCGATGGTCATCGAAAGACCATCGCTCATAAGCCAGCAACAAAGAAACAAAAGAAGGGAGTCTCTCAAAAGACTTCCCTTCCTGATTCAGGCGTAATACCAACGCCCTCTGCAGCCACAGCCACGACAACGGTCTCTGCATCCGTTGCCGTTTCTTCAGCTCTACCACTACCTTCAGCGACTCCGGTCACTGAATGTGTTATCGCCAGCTCCGCTGAAGCTGGATCAGGTAATACATTCACAGCCTTCTCTTCTTCTTCTACCATCTCTTCTTTGGTCCTCGCACAAACATATGATTCAGAGATAGTTGTCCCTATCTCTGATGATGTTGAATCGCACGTTGTCCAAACTTCAGTATTGTTTCGACAATCTGAACTTTGGAAAGCCAGTACAACAGGACCTCAGCATGTCTCTCACAGACATACTAAGACACAGGCTAGTGATCCTCATGACACTACCATTGTACACGTTGTCCCTGAGAGTAATCCTCATGATACTCTCAAGGTAAATAATATGTCTTGTCATCCTTCATCTAACCAGAGCTCTTCTTGGCTGCTCTGTGTATGTTGTCATCAGGTATTGCACCTCCTCTCTCTACATCAGCAACCACCGTCACTACCTCCAAGGCTGCTGCTGCTGCTCCCTCTAATCTAAGCAAAGGAAAATCTCCTCAGCAACCAAAGACGGATGCTGAACTGCGCAAAGTAAAGCAGAAGAAGTTTTCCTCAAAGCTTCCTCCTTTTTCTATGGAGATTCCCAAAATTGTTCTTCCTAGCCCCACATTCCCTGCAATTGACTTCTTGGTCAATGAATGTGCTCTCACAAGGGCTAGGGTAGACAATCTAAAGACATCCGCTGAGTACATCTTCCAGACTGTCGCTGGTACTCCAAGGATGAAGGCCACGATCAACAATGTCTACACTGACATTCAGGAACTCAAGGCCGACAACCTGGCTCATGAGTAAGCTCTTGCCAAGCTCGAGAAGAAGGTGGAAGCCCAAAACCAGGTGCTTGAGTCTATTCAGGAGACTCAGTCCGACATGATGCAGATGCTGACCAAGATGCAAGAAGCAAGTTCTTCCTTCACTGCTGCTGATCGGACTTCGCTGAACCAGGTCATTCAGAACCAGACCTCGCACACCAATTCTCTAAAGGACACTGGTCCAATGTGCGTACTCTAGTGGTGCATGTTCTCCCCGCTGGCAACATTGAGGGGAAGAGATGCGCCAAAGAAATCGCTGATGAGATTATCGGAGAATCCAATGAAAGATTCCCTGAAACTCCGATATCTCCCTACATTAAGCGAAACCCTACTTCCTTTGTCGCTGAAAAAGAAGACGAGGAGGAAGATGATGAGGAGGAAGAAGACGATGAAAAAGACGATGATGACATCCCTCACTATGGGGGAAATGATGATGATGATGACATTCCTCCTGGTGCTCTCGAGCATTTCAAGAATAGTAGACCGGGCAACTTCATGCCTGAAGTAGTCTACAGGTAGCCCTTGGGGAACGGACCTCCTCCTTCTCAGGATCTGTCCAGCCAATCGGGCAAAGGAAAGGAGGTGGTAGATCTTGATGCCACCATTCCAATATTTGAGGGGGAGACCGCTGCAGAGGTACCTCTTCTCCTTATCCCTATTATTCCCATCTCTAAGCCTCCAATCTATCCTTCTTTCTCCCCTCCAAATTTTGGTTCTGACCAACCTCTCTCTCCATATCCCATTCTCAGTGAGTCTAGTCTCCCAAAGGACTCCACTTTTTGGAAAGAACCTTCATCAGAGGAGCAGTTTATGTACATATCTGACGCTGACTCTGAAGATGAAGAAGGCTTCATTCCCAGACACCGCGCACAAAGACCCCTAATTAGCGAGCCTGAAGAGGAAGAAAGGCAAATAAACTTTTTAAAAGAACTTGAAGCTAAAAGAATAAAGATGCCCTTTGCTGAACCAGAAAATCCCATTCCTATCAGCGTGGTGGATGACTTCTATTTTCTATCAAAGAAGGACAGAGCACAAGCACTTGAAGCTCAGAGAATAAGGGATGAAAAGATGAAACAAACAGAGAGTGACCTAGAGCTTGCAAGGAAAATACTCAGGGAGGATGCTGCTAGAGATAAGGCGACTAAAGAGCTGATCGAGAAAAGTCAAAGAGTCGCTGAAGCTCTGGCACAAAGAGAACTGAATGAAGAAAATATAAAGGTGAATCCCATCCTCGCTTAAGAGAAGATTCTAAATGCCCTAACTAATGAAGAACCAAGCCACAGAGAAAAAGAACTACGCTGGTGCACTGAAAGATTCAACTTTCGGAGGTCTGATTCAAAAATCATTCGAGCAACGATCGAAGGACCTCCTTCCAAAAGGTATGGACTGAAGGTGTTTGTTCGAATGTACAAGCACACGAATGTTGAAAAAGAAGAAGCCAAGTTCTTGAAGTTCTATGGATACTCTGAATGGCTTGAAATCATAGATGCCATTCAAGGTTCCAAATCAAAGTTTAAAGATGTGGTGGAAAGAGCATTGGATCAGCTTCTTCAGAGGAAGTCACAACATGTGCAAGTTCTGCCTCTCCCTAAGCCTACAAGAAAGAGAAGATCGAATGTTGAAAGAGTTTCATCTTCTAAAAGTGAACATGAAACCAAATTCAACTACGAAAGCATTCTCGGTCATCTGGAAATCCCTAACATCTCCATGCTGAACTCCTCTCTCCCTCAAAATAAAAGATACGAAGAAAATGAAATCATCACCTTCCCTGAACCTGGTATGCTTTTCTTGGACAACGATGGAATCTTAGGGCTCTTTAGAAACAAAGAAGTCAGCAAGGCTCCATCAGCTTTCATAAAGATCATGCATCACTACTGCTGGTCAGATGATCCGCTGATGAATCGACAGAAGAGGCTCTATGAAAATGAAATACTAAGAAGACACGAAAAACTCTCTGATTAAAATATTGTTTTTTTTTCCTTTGTATTACTTTTCAGTATATTGTTGTTGGGTCACCGATGATTTGGTGATGAACCACCTTCCTTTATATGAATAAATTTTTACAGGTTCTTTTGAAGGTCTGAAATATGCTTCAAGTATTGAAGAGTCAAAGACTATTCAATCAAGGGGTTGTACATCAAAAAGTGGAATTTTGGATGTATCAACCAACTTCAATATTCAGATCATTTTGCCAAGTCAAGACCAATATAGTGGGTCACCGATGGTACACTCAAAAGTCATCAAAAGTACTAAGGACATCAAACAAGATGAGGTCATCAAGTTGATGTCATGGTCACCGACACTATAATCTTGGTCGCCGAAATTGCGGGTATATTTTCTAAGGTCATGATATCAACTCACAAGGGTATACACTTTTGTCACTTAGTGAAAGAAGAAGTTATCAAGCAAAGTGTACACTTATCAACTCCAGCCTTATAAGGTATCCACCGATGTGATACATAGTGAGATGTATCACTTAGCAATTTCAAAGAGATAAGTTCTTGACTCACATCAATTGCAAGACACGTGAGTCAGCAAGAACTTGGGCACCAAGCCTTAAATAAAGACATTCTCTTTTATTCTTATAAAAGGAATATTTGTCTTTTAGCTAAAAGGCTTGATGGGACTTCACAGAGCATGAAGAAAAGAAGATAAAGTTATCTGACATTACGTGCTACAAGGAATGGTTCATCCATTATTCTAGTACAAAGGAAGTGGTCTCTTCCTTTGTCCATCAGATAATCTTCTAGCTAATGAAACCTTGACAGCTGTCCACTTGCATCCCATGCATGGACACTATAAAAGGAGATGAAGTCCTTCCCAGAAATCTCACGCTTTCAACAAATCTTGAGTGATTATTTGTTTGAGCGTGGCAAAGCGTGTGCTATAACGGTATTGTTTTAACTTGCTTAGTGTAATAGTTAATTACGTTATCCGTGTGTTTAGTTTGATAGAATAGTCTGCCTGTTCTTTTCCGCATCAAACTATCTGTGTGTAAATTTTTAATATTTATATTAAAAAATTTAAAAAGAGTATATTCTGTGTGTTTTATATTCAACCCCCCCTCTACAAAACGCTCTCTTAGTTAGCCATCTTTCTTTGGGGACTAACAATTGGTATCAGAGCAGTTGGTTTAATCTCATAAACCAGATCTATGATGGCTACTACCTCAAATGTTGATGGTACCTTGCAGACCTCTTCCAGTAATACATATGATTTAGGATCTTTGGCTAAACCCCCAAGATTCAACCCAAACAACTTTGGGTTATGGAAAAATCGCATGTTATTATTCTTGGAAGGGATCGATTGCAGGTATCCCAACATTCTCAGTGAGGGACCTATTGTTCCTAAAATATGGGCTCGCTTTGGCCCTCAAAAGGACGCTGAAGGAAAGGACATAGAGTCAGATGACGAATGAAGTGAGAAAACTGGTAGATATATCATCAAACCTTCTAACAAATTTAGTGAAGATGATAAACGCCTAGTCGCTTTAGATACTAAAGTCAAATACGCTCTTGTCGTTTCCTTCACGATGATGTGTATCATTCTCTTCTTAACCTTCCCACTTGCTAAAGAGATGTGGGATACTTTGAGTGTCTTATATGAAGGCACCAAAGAAGTAAAGAAATCTAACAGGATCTGTCTTGTTAGAAAGTATGAACTCTTCTCCCATGAAAAGGGAGAATCTCTTTCTACCTACTTTAATCGTTTTAACTGTCTTCTCAACGATCTCAAAGTTCTTGGCCGAGTTTATGATAATGAAGAAGTTCTCTGCAAGTTCATGGATTGTCTTCCAGATTTCTGGGAAACTATCTGTACTTGCATCAAGCAAACCAAGGACTTAGAAACAATGCCTTTAACTACTCTCTATGGAACTCTTCTTCACTATGAACAAACTAAGAACCAGAGAAAGTCTCTTATAAAGGATATCAAATCCTCCTCTATTGCTTTAATAGGTGATTCAAAACCTTCTTCTTGTATTCCTAGAATCACCTATCCTTCTTCTAATTCTGAAAAAGATATTAAGGAAGACTCTTCTCATCTGTCAGATGCATACTATAGTGCTGCTGATGATGAAGGAGAAGAATCAGCCATTGACATACTTTCTGATAGTATGGCAATGCTTGCTGGAAACCTTAAGAACAAAAGATTTTATTCAAACCGCTCCAAATTTAATAGAAAACCTTTTTCTCAAAAATCCTCTTCTGATAAAGCAAATGAAGAATGCTTCAATTGTGGAAAGAAATGTCATTTTGCTTCTGAATGCAGATCAAAAGCTTCTTCTTCTAAACCTTCTTCTTCTTATGGCCATGACTTCTCAAAATCAGCTTCTAGGAAGCATGAAGAGAGAAATAGCCAATCCTCTAAAGAAAATTCTGAATCAAAAGAAACCTCAAGGTACAAGAAATACAAAGCCAAATACAAGAGAGAAAAGGAGAGAAACCAAGGTAAAAATAAAACCTTAGTTCTTTGAGGCTCATTCTTTGGGAAGATGAGCAAACCTCTGAGAGTGAGAGTGAGTATGTCACTAAGTGCCTCATGGCCAAAATTGATGAGATAGAAGACATGGAGAAATCACGCTACACCACTCTTGTATCTGTGAGGGATCCACTTGAGGACAAAACCTCGGGTACATCCTTTTACCTTTCTCTGCGATGATCAAAAGGTGATGCCTTTGATTCTTTAACTGATGACTTCGTGACTTAAAGATTCAAAGAAAAAGGCTGATATGCACATAAAATGTCTAAATGATCAACTCCTCTCTTGCTTTTCAAAACTAAAAGATTTTGACAAAATGAAAGCTGATCTGGAAAACCTTCGGTACTTAAACGACAGTCTTTCTGAGGAAAAATCAAAGATTTCTTCCACTCTTGAAAAGGAACAAGAGGTTCTGTCTAAATGGACAAAATCCTCTAAGAATCTAGAAAGGATCCTTCAAGATCAAATCACCAGCAAGGATAAGTCTGGCCTTGGTTATGGAAAAGATGTTCCTCAACCTCTTGATTTTCCACTCCCTTCCTCTTCTGAATGTCAAGGTTTTCCTGCTGGTTTCTTTTCCGATGACGATGATGCTCTCTTCGGTTACTCATCTGAGGATTCTACCTCCGTTCACTCTATAGATCTACTTGACATGCTCAAAGTAGAATCTGGTTCTAAAAAGTTTGGAGTCTTTGTTAAAGCTAAAGAAATCTCTTCTGAGTCTTCAATGGTTTCAACTCTTCCAAGCTCTTCTTCTTCTCCCAAACCTATCCAAAGACTTTTAAATTCCTTAAGTACGCATGAGTCAAGGTACTCCCGGAGCGACCTTACGAAGTTCTTTGAGTATCCTTCTTCAAAAAGATTTTCTTCTCAAAAGAAAAATTTCTCTAAATCAAATTTTTCATCTAAAAGGAAATCTCAAATAGCTACTGACTTTATTCCTCGGTCAGTAAACTTGAAGAAATCAAGAAATCCTGGTAAAGGTATTCTTGGACCAAGACCAGTGTTGGACACCCTCTTCTTCTCATTCCTCGGCCCTGTCCAAAGTTTTGATGATAGGGATTTTAAAAAGGCCTTTCCTTTAAAGAAGTGCTGTAATTGTGGCAACACTCTTCATCTTGCTAAAAATTGCCCAAAAGACTTGGTTGCTTGCAAAACTAAAATGCCTTCTAATCCCAAAGGACCCACCTCAAAATGGGTACCAAAAGTCTAAATTTGTTTCTGGGTGCAGGTACCAAATAAAGATCACATATGGTACATGGATAGTGGATGTTCAAGACACATGACCGGAAACAAACTTCTTCTCTCTAATTTCTCAAAAGAAAAGGGACCCACTGTTTCCTTTGGAGGAAATGGAAAAGGGGTCACCAAAGGATATGGTACCATTTCAAATGGAACCATCACTTTCTCCAGAGTAGCTCATGTTGAAGGGCTAATGTACAATCTTCTAAGCATCAGCCAAATATGTGATTTGGGCTATAAGGTCATGTTCCAGCTGTGTGTGTGCTTGGTCTTTGATGTACAGAACAAGATTGTACTAGCAGGAACCCGACTGAATGACGTGTACATAATCAACATGAAGGAAAGTGCAATAGGAGAAGCTGTGTGTCTCCTCTCTCAAGAACTAGCCAAACAAAGTTGGCTGTGGTATAAAAGGTTCTCTCATCTAAACTTTAAAACCTTGAACAAACTCTCCAACAAGGAGCTGGTTGTTGGAATGCCAAAAATAGCTTTTGAAAAAGAAAAGCTGTGTGGGGCATGTGAAAAAGGAAAACTCACCAGAACTTCCTTTAAAACAAAACAATGCTCTTCTATCTCTCAACCTCTTCAAATGCTTCACATGGATCTATGCGGTCCAATCAGTACACCCAGTCTGGGTGGTAAAAAGTATATGCTAGTAATCGTCGATGAATTCTCTAGATATACTTGGGTGTTCTTTCTGAAACACAAGAGTGATCTTTCTTTGAAGAAATCATCAGGTTTACAAGAAAAATTGAAAATTTGAATGGTAAACTGGTGAAGTCCTTCAGAAGTGATAATGGCACAGAATTCAAGAATGTTGTTCTGGAAGATTTCTTTGAGCTAAAAGGAATTTCTCAGAACTTCTCTGCTGTACGCACTCCTCAGCAAAATGGTGTTGTTGAAAGAAAGAATAGAACACTATGTGAAGCTGCAAGGTCCATGCTGAGTGAATCCAAGTTGCCAACCTATTTTTGGGCGAAAGCGATTAACCTTTGCATGCTTTACTCAAAATAGGTCTATCATAGTCAAAAGGCATGACAAGACTCCTTATGAAGTCTTCCATGGTAGAAAACCTGCGATTGACTTCTTCCATGTGTTTGGTTGTGCTTGTCACATGCTAAATGACTGGAACAACTTGGAAAGTTTGATCCGAAGTCGATGATGGAATTTTCATGGGCTATTCTCTCTCCTCAAGAGCCTTCAGAATTTTCAACCTAAGAAGACAATGCATAGATGAATCCATGCATGTAAAGTTTGATGAGTTTGAAACTTCTTCATTATCTTGTGATGAAGAAGAATTACACCTATGGATAAATTCATGTGTTGGTGAAATTCCATCTTCCTCTCAAACCAATCCTCCAGATAGCAACCCTTCTCAGCCTTCCATAAACACCATCTTACCTTCTGAACCTTCTCTTTCTTCTCCACCTCCTGAAACTAACTCTACAGAAGACCTTACCCACCAAAACACCATATCTCCCTCAAACCTATCTTCACCATCTCAAATTCCTACTTCATCCTCTTCTCTACCTTCCTCCTTACCTCCTGCACTAAAGTGGACCATGGATCATCCAATAGATCAAATCATAGGTGATCCACAAGTTGGTGTAAAAACCAGAAGAGGCATAAGCAATCTGTGCTTATATGTCAACTTTGTTTCCATTATTGAGCCTAAGCTGATAAATGAAGCCCTAGGCGATCCTAGGCCCAGGTAATTGCCATGCAAGAAGAGCTCTCACAATTTGAGAGAAACAAAGTCTGGAAGTTAGTTCCTCGTCCATCAAATAAAACTATTATTGGAACAAAATGGGTGTTTCGAAACAAGATGGACGAAGAAGGAACTGTCATAAGGAACAAGGCAAGGTTGGTTGCTCAAGGATATCGGCAAGAGGAAGGAATTGATTATGATGAAACCTTTGCTCCTGTTGCCAGATTGGAAGCTATCCGAATATTTCTTGCCCATGCAGCTTACAAGAATTTTCGGGTATTCCAAATGGATGTCAAAAGTGCCTTCCTGAATGGTGAATTAGCTGAAGAAGTGTATGTGAAGCAACCTCACAGGTTTGAAGATCCAGTCCATCCATATCATGTATATAGGCTAGATAAAGCTCTATATGGTCGAAGCAAGCTCCACGTGCACAGTATGACACTCTCTCAGAATATCTACTTAGAAATAAATACATACGAGGCAAGGTTGACAACACTCTCTTCTTCAAGAAATCACAAGGTAATATCATTCTTGTTCAAATCTATGTAGATGATATTATTTTTGGAGCCACCGATGAATCCTTGTGTGATGAGTTTAGCTCCCTCATGCAAAAAGAATATGAAATGAGCATGATGGGGGAGCTAACTTTCTTTCTTGGTTTGCAAGTAAAACAATCTTCAGAAGGTATTTTCATAAATCAAAGTAAATACATTAAAGATCTTCGAAAAGTTTCAATTTGCTACTTGCTCTCCCATGAGAACTCCTATGGCTCCTCCTCTTAGACTCTTTTCTGATCCTGATGGTATTTCTGGTAATATTACAAATTATAGAGCCCTGATAGGATCCCTTCTCTATCTAACTGCAAGTAGACCTGACTTTATGTTTGCTACTTGTACTGTGTGCCCGATACCAAGCAAATCCTAAAGAATCACATCGTCTTGTGAAAAGGATTTTTCGGTATACGAAAGGTACCATAAATGCGGGTCTTTGGTATCCCAAAGACTCGGGTTTCGATCTCATCGGGTACTGCGATTCGATTTTGCGGGTTCAAAAATAGACGGAAAGAGTACAAGCTGGAAGTTGTCGGTTACTTGGTGGAAAGCTTGTGAAATTTGGTCAAGTAAGAAACAACATTCGGTGTCTACCTCTCTTCTTGAAGCGAGAATATGTAGGTCTTTGGAAGTTGTTGTGCACGAGATATTGTGGATGAAAAATCGGTTGTGTGATTATAATCAATTTTTCTCAAAAATCTCAATAATGTGTGACAACTCAAGTGCAATAGCCATTGCCAACAACCCTGTGCTTCATTCAAGATCAAAGCACATTGATATCAGGTATCACTTTATAAGAGATCATGTCTCTAAAGGTGATGTGGAGCTTCATTTCATTCTCACTGAGTATCAATTAGCTGATTTGTTCACAAAGCCCCTTGATGAAGCAAGGTTCAAGTTTCTCATCGGTGAATTAGGTATGATAAACATAGACTAATATATAATTTATAAACTTTGTATAAATATATTTTATATATTATATATATATATATATATTATATACATTTATATGATTTATAACTTACATATTATATATGTTATATATATATAAATAATAATATATATATCAAATGTCGGTGACTAAGTCACCGACAGCTATCTCTCACCCTCTCCCCAAAATCCCTTAACCCTAAAACCGCAAACCACCACCGATAGCCGCCGACGACGAGAGCCACCGAGGTCAAACCCACCTTCCGACGGTCGCCGACGACGTCCACCCTCTGACGTCAGTTTCCGACAACACACCAACGCCGTGTTCCTACGCGCCGACGTTTCCCCTACCACCAAGCCACCGACGGTGTACCTCGATCCCAAGCCACCGACGTCACCCTCTTTCCGACGTCTCTCTCTCTCACGTCACTCTCATCCACCGACGTCACCTGTTCCCAAGCCACCGACGTTGCACCTCGGTTCGAGCCACCGACGTTGCACCTTGGTTCGAGCCACCGACGTTGCACCTTGGTTCGAAGCCACCGACGTTGCACCCATACTCGAACCACCGACGTCTTGCTGACGTCAGCTCACCGACGTCTCTCTCTCATACAAGCCACCGACGTTTTATACTCACCGAGGTAACTGTTACAAACCTTTCACCTTCTTAACCCCTTAAAGATAACTCTTGACTTACCACTCTTGATAAGCAAGATTATTTGTTCTTATCCCTAATGACATCATCAATGTCAGACCATGCGCCGAATTCAACCCTAAAACCCTTAGAATTCTGACCTTTCAATCACCAAAAGTAATCATTACTTTTGAAAATTGAAATTTCCCTCTCATATATAACCTCTTCCCCCACTACTTCACCACCTTTCTCGCACCCACTCTCCTTCTCCTTCAATAGCAAGAACTTCAAACTGCTGACTCCCATCTTCTTCAATGGCTTCTCCTTCAAAGACCTCTTCGAAGAACGGACCATGACTTTTGGATCCCTATCCTTTCCTGCATGCAATTATTTTGGAAGAATAGGAGTTGACAATGCTCATCCGAGAATACAATGATGTTTGCTGGTTTCTTCAGAGATGCCCTCTTCAATATGCAATCACAGCAAAACCCAAAATGAGTAAGTTTCTTCTTGGAAACTTTTGGTTGACTTGCACATTTGATGCCTCTTCGGATCAAATTCTTGCATCTGTTCTAAGTAATGATGAACATGATGTGATCTTCAATGTGGAAGATGTTAGAAGCATTCTCGAAGCTTCTGTTTATGATTCCTATGAACCATTCCCTCTTGGTAATGAACATCAAATGGTGGTTGATGTGTTGAACTACTTGGAAGAGAAGAAGGGATCAAAGTCAAAGGGTCCAGGTACTTTACTGCGCAAAAACATGGGAAACATATGGAACTTCCTTTTTGCTCATCGATTCGTACTGAGCAAGAAGACGCAGTGGCCACGATCGATCACCTTCCCAGTGACGAAATTGGCACATGCTCTAATATTTCAAAGGAGAATAGACTTTGCAAGCTATTTCTTCAATGAAATGATCTCCTCATTTTCTACCATCAGACGTCCTCAGGTACCCTTCCAACGACTTTTCTCTCTTATTATTAATGCAAAGTTGGCAGAGAAACTTAAGAAAAGGGATGACATCATATATGATCTCCCCCTCCACCAAGTGGGGAACCAGATCATGAAAAAGGGCATCTTAGCATCGGACAACCCTCTCAGGCCTTCCATGATTGAGTTTGCAAGGAATGCAACTCTTACTTGGGGAGAGAACGAACCACGTCTCCAAAGAACCTCGGGTATGTCTTCTATCCCTCTATACCTAGAGTCACCGGTGTGCCCAAATCTCTTAAGAGATCCAAAGCGTCGGGCACATCTACCTCCGCACCCACCGATGCTACGAAGCCAAAAGAGCCTTTGGCTTCCACCCAAGCATCTAAAACCCATAGCGGAGACACTGCTAAAAGCCCCCAAAGACTTCCTCAAAGAAGTCCAAGGGTACCCAAAGGGTTAAAACGCATGATCCATCTACTGGCTCCCAAAAGCCAGTAGATGTTGAAAAGATCCTCACAAAACCCAAGGAACACTCATCCATACCTAGCTCCTCCAGGCCCTCTCAAAAGGACTTGGTTGTAAATAGGGACACCCTTACTATTCCTTCATCAACTTTTTCACTAGTTGATGAAGATGACTTGGAGTATCCCATCCAAGGTACCTCTTCTCCAACCCCTGAGCTCTCACAGCTCCTTTTCCACACTCCACGTGAAAGTGCATCACAACCAGGTGCACTTGATGGAGCATCCTATTTTACTAACCCCACTGTGTCCGTACACCGAACCTTTATCGAGTACGTCTCCCGTACATGAAAAGGTTGTGGAGGAACCCGTGCGAGGAATCCCCTCATAGACACTCTTCTCCACGTGTCTCCCCCACATCTCCTAAATCCCCCCCAAGAAAACCTACAGGTTTGGTGGATTATTCTTCAAGTAATGATGATGATGCTGATCAACCACCAAAGCCTCATCCCTCTGCTCCTATGTCTTCAAAGCAAGGAAATGACCTTCTACAGGCTTTCACCACCTTTACAAGTGATACTATCAGAAGAGTGGAGGTTTTAGAAGAACATGCAACAAAGGAAATGGAAAGAATGGCTTCACTTTCCTCATCTCTCAGATCTAACATAGAGGAGTTGTCGGTGAGTCACCCAACTCTAATGACATGTTTAGATCTTCTACATTTGGATATCCTTGATCTTCAGCAAGAATTTTCTTCAAGTCAAGCATCTGGGCTTTCATTCATTCAGGATCTTCGAAGCACCTCTTCTAAGCAAGCCACCGATATTTCTTCTCTCATTGCCACTCAACAGGCAATTATGGACTCTCTTATCAGTCTTCACACCAAAATTGATAAAGTCCCAACCTCTGCTCCAACGGTTGAACTAGATATGGGTGATTCATACTTCAAGGACACTGATAGATTTGTCCTTCAAAGAGTTGAGAAGAAAATTGGTGCTCTCTGCTCTGATATGGAGCGGGTAAAAGAGTTTCTCTCTTCGGTGGGTTTTAAGGGTTCAACCGGAGGGGGAGAAAAATAAGAAGACCACTCAACCCGGCCAAGCCGCCGACGCCGACCTTTACGCCAAAACGGCCGCCGACGCCGGCCCGGCCAGCCACCGATGTGGCTTCTCAAACTCATCCAGCCACCGACGTGGCAGCCACCGACGTGGCAGCCACCAAAGTGGCTCTTACAGCCACCGATGGTGGTGTGGTCACAGAGGTGGTCCCTGTTCCTTTGGTACCCGAAGCAGCTGTTGAGGGGGAGAGTGTCGGTGCTCAAGCCCTTGGCGAAGAAGAAAGAAGAAGAAAAGAAAAAGCCAAAGGAAAGAAGCCTCTTTCCTTTGAAGAACGAAAGGAAGAAAAGAAGAGAAAGAAGAAGATGAGAGATCCTCGTACGGACACTCTCGGACTTCGGCCCCTTTGCACCGACCGATCCTATTGGGGTGATTCTTGCGAAATTTCGAAAAAGAAGAGGCTATAAGGGCTCGGCTTGAGTATGATCGGACAAATGTACTCGAAGCTAGCTCATGATGAAGCCGTTCATGCTCGAAGTATCAGATGCTCTTCAAGCTCAAAAAGATGAGCTTGAAAATATAAGGAAAAAATCTGAAGCCGCAAAATTGGTTGATGAGGCTAAGAAGGCAAAGGAAGTAGAGTGGTTTAAAAGGAGATTGAAGAACAGGAAGGATGATTCCAAGATTATCAATGCTACCATCCAACCTCCAACCAAGAATTCTCCCAAGTTACTTATCACCCTTAAGAGAGGCGATACTTTATCAAAAGTATATGAAGGCTGAATGGTTGGAGAAGTTCTTGGGATGAGCTGAGTGGATGGAAGTTGGTAAATGCATCTCCAAGAGCAAAAGCAAGTACAAGGAGCTGGTACTTAATATTCTCAGAAAACTCTTCATCAAGATGCTCAACATCCAAAAGGAGAATAATATTCTTGTGACATACCTTGAAGCACAACAAATGTACTTCATTCAACAGGGTCTTAAAGGAGAGGTCATCACTACTCCTAAAAACAAGAAGAAGGGACATTTTGTTATGCTTCATGAAAGGGGCATCCAGATAAATGCTTCGGGTATAGATCTTTCCATTCCTACTTCTATTGCTTACCGGAGCAAACCATGCGACTACTCCGAGCTTGGGGTTTTCTTTGAAGACATCTTTGGAAACATCGGTTTCTTCAGAGCATCTGACATCCCAAGGGCTCACAGCTCCTTCCTCTCTGCTATTCTTGGAGTGCCTCCCATTGAAGACCATGGCATCACAAGAATGACCTTGGATGAACTTAAACGAAGAGAACCCTCAGATCCATGATCTTGCAGACGTATAGTACAGTATGAACTTTATTAATCATGTACTCTGATCAATCCTATGTGTTGATTAATAAAAGTTCATACTTTTCTTCCATCCCATCTCTTGTTAATATTTTTACAAGCTTTGCACATATTTAAACTTATACTTATTCTTTCATTTATTTTATACTCTTATACTGTACATACTCAGTTAAAAAAAAAATCAAAAAAAAAAAAAATCTGAGTCAAAAGAACCCAAAAGAAAAATAGAAAGGGTCAAAAAGAATTCTTTTCTAACCTACAGGTATCATCATCAAATAGGGGGAGATTGTTGGGTCACCGATGATTTGGTGATGAACCACCTTCCTTTATATGAATGAATTTTTACGGGTTCTTTTGAAGGTCCAAATATGCTTCAAGTATTGAAGAGTCAAAGACTATTCAATCAAGGGGTTGTACATCAAAAAGTGGAATTTTGGATGTATCAACCAACTTCAATATTCAGATCATTTTGCCAAGTCAAGACCAATATAGTGGGTCACCGATGGTACACTCAAAAGTCATCAAAAGTACTAAGGACATCAAACAAGATGAGGTCATCAAGTTGATGTCATGGTCACCGACACTATAATCTTGGTCGCCGAAATTGCAGGTATATTTTCTAAGGCTGTGATATCAACTCACAAGGGTATACACTTTTGTCACTTAGTGAAAGAAGAAGTTATCAAGCAAAGTGTACACTTATCAACTCCAGCCTTATAAGGTATCCACCGATGTGATACATAGTGAGATGTATCACTTAGCAATTTCAAAGAGATAAGTTCTTGACTCACATCAATTGCAAGACACGTGAGTCAGCAAGAACTTGGGCACCAAGCCTTAAATAAAGACATTCTCTTTTATTCTTATAAAAGGAATATTTGTCTTTTAGCTAAAAGGCTTGATGGGACTTCACAGAGCATGAAGAAAAGAAGATAAAGTTATCTGACATTACGTGCTACAAGGAATGGTTCATCCATTATTCTAGTACAAAGGAAGTGGTCTCTTCCTTTGTCGATCAGATAATCTTCCAGCTAATGAAACCTTGACAGCTGTCCACTTGCATCCCATGCATGGACACTATAAAAGGAGATGAAGTCCTTCCCAGAAATCTCACGCTTTCAACAAATCTTCAGAGTGATTATTTGTTTGACTGTGGCAAAGCTGTGTGCTATAACAGTATTGTTTTAACTTGCTTAGTGTAATAGTTAATTACTGTTATCTGTGTGTTTAGTTTGATAGAATAGTCTGCCTGTTCTTTTCCGCATCAAACTATCTGTGTGTAAATTTTTAATATTTATATTAAAAAATTTAAAAAGAGTATCTGTGTGTTTTATATTCAACCCCCCCTTCTACAAAACCCTCTCTTAGTTAGCCATCTCTCTTTGGGGACTAACAATTGTACTTTTCTCTACTTACAAATTTGTAATTTCATTGTTCATGTAATTTCTTCAGATTATTAATGAAATTTCAAATGAAGTACTCTACTCCAACTGTGTACTGAAAAGATCCCTGAAAACAGTAAATGAGACACTGAACATAAGAGTTCTAAATTCTTTACATACCTCCTTACTCACTAATATTTCCTTCTGAAATTTAAATCAGTGAATGTACTTAAGGCCTCTACTTGTAAAATTGTGCTTTCATATCCTTATAAATGAAACTCAATAGCTATAATAGATTAGCTGAAAAAGATCTCACAGATTAGTACTTAGAAATTTTTATTTAAATATTTCTGAAGTCCTTACTAATTCCTTTAAGTAATTTTCCCATGTTACTTAATCATAATCAAATAGGGGGAGATTGTTGATCATAACTCCTCTCATTTGAATATCATTCCTCTATATACTTAGTGAAATTCCATTTGTAAACTTATGCTTAAATTCAGCGATATCATACGATGATTGTTATCAGCGATCGATGAGAATCAGAAGCCTAAAGTTTACCTCTGAAGCTCTGAAGATCAACCATCACACCAAAAAACATTCAGCGAAAGTCGAAGACCAAGATGAAGAAAGAGATAGTCAGCTAATGATCTGAAACGATTCAGTGATAGCAACGGTTATCTAAATCAAAGTTTGAAGTCTTGTCAAGCCTCAGCAATACTCTGAAAGTCCATCCTTGAAGTTTCAAGTTCAGCGATCAAGTGAAGCTTCTCAAACAAGATAAGTGTTGATCTTATCCTCAATGCACAAAAGTCAAACCTTATACTATGTCAGAGAAGGACGTACGGATTGTCTCTTATGTCCCCATCATATCTGATATCGTACTGTTCACACGCGGCCAAAAACATGGTTGCCTATGAAAGGTTAACACGTGGCATATACCTTTTGTCTTGCATTAAATGCAAACGGGTATAAATAAGATGAAGATATCTTCTTCATCTTCATGCATGCTACTTTCTAATTCCTAAAACCTCTGTCTCTTTTCTCTCTCATTTCCTTGTGCATCAATCTGTGTGATTCCTTAAGTTACAATAGAATAGGTTTACTTGTTCTAGTTCCGCTTGTAACTGTAAATTTGTTTATTCGATATAAACTAATTTAAAAACAAAAATCTGACTGTTTGTATTCAATCCCCCCCTCCTTCTACAAACTGTTTCTATATCCTTGAAGTCTTGTAGACTCCTTTGGGACCAACACGTACCCCTCGAACTCGTTTGAGGTATACGACATACCCGCATGTGGCAAGTTTACGGGTAATGATTATTGAGTCATACGGGGCAAGTGTATGACTAACTTGGGTTCTTCTACGATCCTTGTACATGGTCCCGTAATTGAATTGGTTGCTTCCTTATTTCTAACAATTTATTTCTTCTGATTTAAATGTTTTATTTAACTACGGTTTATTTGGGAATTCACTAGACCTTGTGATCTAACTTTCGCTTTTTCAAAAACTAAAACCATTTTCAAGTAAAGGTTTGGTCGAAAGTCCTCCAAAGGAAAGGGTAGAATGTGAGCAGGTCGTAGAAGATTGGATGGCGTAGAGACTTTCTTAGTTTAATGATTCTCAGCTGTGTATAGTTTATTTCCAGTGCAAGACTATGAGATGTATTAGATATTTGATTGTCTACTTATGTTGGATTTTGTTTTTAATGACTTTCTAGTCAGATCGTTCTTGCGTTTTAGATATGAAGTTTCATTGAATTATGGATATTGGGTCATTACAAATTTTCTTAGTATATATTTATTTTAATATACTATATTTTTTAATTATTTAATTATTTAGTTTTTTTATCAATATAATAAGCTAACATCATCAAAATATATATATATATATATATATATATATATAAAAGGAAGTTAACAAATAGAGGATTAAATATTAAAAAAATAACTTTAATTACCTTACATTTTTTTATTAATAACAATTCATAAAATAAATGAGTTCATTAACTTATAAAATATTGTTTATTTTATTTTATCAAATGAGTTTTTTTATTACTTAATTATTTGTTTTAATACACTATTTTTTTTTAATAATTCAAATCATCTAATTAGAAGCTAACAATTTTTATAAATTAAAATTTTTTATTTTTTAATTTGCTTAGTATATATCTATTTTAATATACTATATTTTTAATTATTTAATTTTTTAGTTTTTTCTATTATTATAGTAAGATAACAATGTTTATAACTCAAAACTTTTAATTAATTTTTTCTTTTTGGTAATATAACATCATTATATCTATATAACGTCACGCTGGCAAGGAAAGAAATGACATAAAGGGAGGTCCTAACTGAATGAATTGAGGTTGAGTAAAAGCCATTCGCTTGAGAACAATTCTGCGATTGGGCTTTCTTGATTGCCTCTACATCAGGCAAATTTGGTTATTTTAATAAACTATATTTTTTGAGTGATTAATTTCCTTACTAAGCTAACAATGCTTATAAACCAAAACTTTTAATTTTTTTATTTGTTTGATAATATAACATGAATATATTACTATATTTTAATAGGCTATATATTTTAACTATTTAATTTTTTTAATAAGCTAACAATGCTGATAAATTAAAAGTTTTAGTTTTTTTTATTGTATTATAGTATAACATCAATATATTACTAACTCAAAGCTTATTTTAATAGACCTTATAACAACAAACTCTTGATTTGCTTCTTCATTTAGTATCTTTTATTTTCTTAATTAATAAAAATTGTCCAACTTTTGAATTGTTTTTCATTTACCATCTTTTATTTCTTAATGAAAATTGTGATATATAATATAACTATTGCCATTAATTTTTATGTACATAACAATTATAGTCCTTATGTATCCATGTTAGTATAAATGTAGTATTGCTTCTGTGTTATAATCATATACATAAATGAATTATACTAAAATAATTGATAATATATAGATGGTCCTCTCATTAATTATTGTTTCTTATATAAAAAATATTAGATAGTTATTTTATATAAATAAACTCCCGTTATAATTAACACTCATTATTTGTGTCAAATAAAAAACATATTTTTTGCCTCTTTATCATCACTTAAATAAGTTATATATACCAAAGTTATAAATGATGGAAACATTGTTTCAATTTCTTTATTGAAATTTTTTGTGGTAAATAATTATATATACACAATATTTACATGATAGTCATTGCACATATTATTATATAAATAAATAGGTATTCTTATTAATTACGATTAATTGTATAACATTCTTATATAGTTATGTTATATAAATAAATTACCATTATCAGTAACAATTATTTGTTACATAACACTCATTATACATATTATTTAAAAATAACTTTATCTTACTATAGATGACCCTGATCACATTTTTCATTGATGATTTCTTTTGCACCATATCATCATTTAGTATGTTATATAAACCAACTTTATAATGATGGAAACACTGTTTCAATTTATTAAATGATTTTTTTTGACCGCTTTCACTAATTGTTATTGTAATAACCCAAAAATTTATAAGATGCTTAGTTGTTAATCATTGGGTTATTAATTTAAATAGTTGGGCTAAGGCTCATCCTTGTTGATGCCCATAGTATATATGTAAATTAAATGAGGAGAGCCTCCTCATTTCTCTCATTTCTCTCATTTTCAACCAAAGATCAGTATGCAGAGTGTGTGTATGTGTGTGTGTGTGTGTTTTAAGAGAACGTGGTTAGCAAGGAAGAAGAGAAGGTTGAGCATTCTTGAAAGAAGACCATCATTTCAGGTATATTGCTTCTTCTTTCATTCAATCTAGCTTTAATGGAGAATGTTAGTTGGACTAAAGGGTTCTAAAACCCTAAGTTCTTGTTGGGTAAATCCCTTATGGTAAAATGAATCCCACCGTTATGTGGATTGGTTGGGATATAGGGATTTTATATGGAGTTATTGACTAGTTAATCATTTCTTGGAGTTTTTCTCAAGAATATCTCCATTGTTGCTCAATCTCAAGGTTGTATTGAAGAAATTGTTGTGTAAATCATGTAGAAATGATTTCCATGTGTTTAGTTATTGGTTCGGAGCTTAATATATTCATTATACATGTTTTGGAGATGAATGAAACAGTATTTTGTGTATAAATGAATTTTGGGGCTGTTTTCTGGTTGAACGGACGAACCAGGCAAAACAGTAAGTCCTGCGGGTTTCCCCGCGGGTTAAAGCCGCGACACAAGTCGCATTGTTCATTGTTTTGCCGTGAGCTCGCCTGTTTGATAATAATATTTATAATCAAATGAGTTAATCCTTTTATTTATTTATTTATTTTTTAGTAAACTAACAATCAATATATATAAAGGAAGATAACGAGAAGAGGTTTAATGAGGGAATTTTTTTGAGGTTTATTGTAATAACCCAAAAATTTATAAGATGCTTAGTTGTTAATCATTGGGTTATTAATTTAAATAGTTGGGCTTAGATCAAATTTTTGGGCTAGGACTCATCTTTGTTGAGGCCCATAGTATACATGTAAATTAAATGAGGAGAGCCTCCTCATTTCTCTCATTTTCAACCAAAGATCAGTATGAAGAGTGTGTGTGTTTTAAGAGAACGTGGTTAGCAAGAAAGAAGAGAAGGTTGAGCATTCTTGAAAGAAGACCATCATTGCAGGTATATTGCTTCTTCTTTCATTCAATCTAGCTTTAATGGAGAATGTTAGTTGGACTAAAGGGTTCTAAAACCCTAAGTTCTTGTTGGGTAAATCCCTTATGGTAGAATGAATCCCACCATAATGTGGATTGGTTGGGATATAGGGATTTAATATGGAGTTATTGACTAGTTAATCATTTCTTGGAGTTCATCGCAAGAATATCTCCATTGTTGCTCAATCTCAAGGTAGTATTGAGGAAATTGTTGGGCAAATCATGTGGAAATGATTTCCATGTCTTTAGTTATTGGTTCGGAGCTTAATATATTCATTATATATGTTTTGGAGATGATTGGAATCAGTATTTTGTGTATAAATGAATTTTGGGGCTGTTTTCTGGTTGAAAGGACGAACCAAGCAAAGCAGTAAGTCCCGTGGGTTAAAGTTGCGGCATAAGTCGCGTAGCTCACTGTTTTGCAGTAAGCTCGCCCGTTTGATTCTACGCTTAGAGCTGGAGTTTAGGCCTATGGTTTAGGGGTTTATCTTAGACCTTTAATAGAAGAATTTTGGGGTAATTCGTAGGGGTTAACACCCACTTTATGTCTTTGAGTTTTAGGCTTTCGGTTTGGAGGTTGAGACCGTATAAGCTACGGACCTGTTGTGTCCAATCCAGGTGAGTTCCCTATCACTTAAAATGCAATGTGGAAATGTTTCAAACGCTTACTTGTTGATTATGATTTTTCTTTAAATGTTTATTTATATGTAAAATTGCCATGACACTTTTATAAGTTTTGGGGTCGGTATGCGCATTACCTGTTTTAATTGGGGCTAACTGGCAAGGTCATTTATAAAATCCTATAGTTAGGTGTGCTAAATCCTACTAATAGGTGTAGTTTTATAAAAGCCGTACATATAGGTGTGATAAATCCTATATCTAGCTGCTAACTGTCTTGCCATGTTTCCCCAATACTTAAATTGTTCTCTTCATGAGAATGAGTTTATTTATTTGTAAACCATTGCATGTTTTAATGATTTGTGAACTAGTAAACTATTTTTATAGGAATTCACTAGACCTTATGGTCTAACCCACGTTTTCAAAACTAAACTTTTTCAGGAAAAAGATCGATAGATAGAGGTGAGAGAGCTAAAGGAAGGATGTGAAGGCTAGAGGATGTTCTAGCTTAGGTCTCGTTAGTTTAAATATTCAGCTGTTTGACTTTAGACTTTAGACTTCCGCTGTTTTGTTTAATCGAATTACAGATTGTAATGAATTAATTGTTGATTGATTAACCATTTGAAGGTTTTTAGATTTGAATTTTGGGGTGTTACAAATTGGTATCAGAGCCATAGTTTAAGGGAATTAGGTAGCCGAGTGGCACCTAGTCTTAGACTGTAGGCTAGGAGTCACAACTGAATTAGGGTAACCTCGACAGGGATGGTGATAATGGGGTAGGGAGAGGACCCTCATTTGCAATAAATTGGGGATTACACTTGGCCACTGTGATTGCGAATTTAGAGGTGCATGTGTGTGGTTGCATTACCTTATTATTTTTGAACTGTCATTTAAATTAAGTTGTGTTGTTTGCAGAAGGGAACCATGTCAGCTCGAGTTACAAGGAGCCAATCCATAACTATTGCTAGGACGGATTCATCTGAACCCCGGGAAGAAGAACCGGTGGAATTGGGAGGTGCTGTAAGTGCATCATCTAGAGGAAGGTGCCGAGGTAGGGGCCGTGGAAGAAGTGCGAGTCATTTACCTATCCCTACTGTTGGGAGAACTTGGGGTCGTGGTCGAGGACGCGGCCACGGAAGGATTGGACAAGAAAATGTCCGTGCAAGAGAGTTCAGTGAGTGCAAGGGGTTGAGCCCAAGGTAGAAGGCGGGGCAAAGGCACCACACCCGCCATTAGAGTGCAAGAGGCACTTGTCACTGAATTGGGAAAGATCCAATCCGCACTTCAAACTTTGTTGACTAATCGAGAAAGGTCAGAACCTGTAAGTCAGGAGAAGAGTGAAGAAATAGAGCCTTCCGTGCATTCCAGTCCACCCAAGACCATTGTGGGTGGTCATTCTATGGAAACACCATTAGTGCCCAATTCTTCTAAGGTATCCAAGGGGTATAGCTACAAGACTTTCGCATCTTGCAAGCCTCCTACTTATGATGGTGTGTGTGACCCTTTGTTAGCCGTGCGTTGGGTAGGGGAAATGGAGATTGAATTTGAGACTTGCAAGTGTGCCGATGAAGACAAAGTGACTTATACAATTTCTATGTTGAAAGCTAAAGCAATCAATTGGTGGGACGTTGAGTCGGGAGAAAACTGGGCGAAAGTTGCTAGAGCCATGACTTGGGAGAAATTTGTGGAAAGGTTCAAACTGCAATTTTGTCCTCCAACTTTGGTGAAACGATTTGAAGACGAGTTCTTGAATTTAGTACAAGGGGGGATGTCGGTGGATGAGTATGCGGCGAAGTATAATGAGAAGGCACGTTTTGCTTTGGTATATGTTCCGGATAAGTCCCGATGGATTAATCGGTTCATTTAGGGTTTGAATGTTAACATTCGGGAATTGGTGACTAACCTCCACCATTCTAGTTATCAAGCAGCAGTGGATGCGGCTAGGAAAACCGAGAGGTAGAAATTTCACCAAGTGGATGAAAAAGTGGGAGAAAAGCGGAAGTGGGAAAGTTCGGGGGTGGACTATAATAAACGAACTTTTATAACGAACCTTAGGTGATAGGTTAGCGTTTGGAGTTAGTCCTTGCTTTGTATGCTTGTACCTATAGCATATGGACTTGAACCCAAACTAAATTTGTCAAACATAACCATGTGAAGGGTTAAACATGGACAAATAAAACTACAATTACACTTAAATGAAAAAGAATTCACCAATTATGGTAAAGATGCAATTTATGAAACTTGAGGGACTAAATGTGAAAAATTGGAAAATATAAAAACAATTTTAAGATTTATAAAATCAATTCCCTGATTTCTTCTTCTCCTTTATCGCTTCATAAACCCTAGACCAAATATCGATCATGCAATTGAGGCTACAATCTTGATGAAATCATGAAACATTGAAGAATTGATGTTAGATATTGAAGTTGTTCGTCAAGCTAGTGAGACCGCAACTCCTAATACTGCAAGAGGCACTGGTCTTACAGGTGTCGCTACGGCTACAGTTGGGACTCAACTAACCCTACACCAGTGGTTAGAAAAGTTCCATAAACAGAAGCCACAATCTTTCTCATCAGCTGCGAATCCTATTGAGGCCGAGCATTGGATTAAACACCTTGAGAAGATATTTGAAGTACTAGAATGTACCGATAACCTTCAAGTCAAATTGGCTGCATACAAACTAGAGGGTGACGCCAATCAGTGGTGGCAATCTTGGAAGCAAGCCCGAGGAGGTAATATAGTTGTGGAAAATCTTACGTGGATTCAGTTTAGAGATGGATTTCTACAACAATATTTTACTGAAGCCAATTGGGAATCATTTATTCGGGACTTTGCTACGATAAAACAACACGAGGATGAGTCAGTGACAGATTTTGTGGCCCGATTTCTTCGATTAGTCACCTTTGCGGACCACTTGCAGGTACCGAGGCTAATCAAATTCAAAAGTTTAAATGGGCCTTACAAAATAAATATCGTTCGAAGTTGATGGGGGCAAAGATTTACAGAATTATATCATATTATTAACACAGCCAGAGACATCGAGCTTGACAAGATTGACTTTCTAGCTACTCAGGGTGATTCTAAGAAAAAGAGCCGACATTCATAATCCGGAAGTCAGAGTGGACAGGTAGCTACCCGCCAAAAGAATACATTTGCAGGTCAATGCAAACAAGGAAGTCCACGACCTTCCTTAACTTCTGGAGCGACAATAAATACAGGAAACTTCATTTTCCCTACCCTGTGTAAAGACTGTGGTAAATTTCACAGGCCAGGACCGTGTCTTAAAATGACGGGTGCATGTTTTACTTGTGGCCAACAAGGTCATAGATCTAAAGACTGTAAACAGAGTCAAAATGGTAGATCGGGATCGAAAGATAAAGGCAAGCAAACCACTGCAGGCGGGCGAGTCTTCGCGCTATCAGCGGATCAAACTACCGAAGGTATGGTTTCTGCTACTGTTCGTATTAATGATAAACATTTGTATGCGTTATTCGACACTGGAGCTACTCACTCCATTGTGTCAGAAAAGTTTGTGAAATATCTCAAGTCGTATGAACGACCATTAGATGAATTCTTTACTATTACAACCCCAACAGGATACACATAATATGTGAATGATTAATATGTTGATTGTCCATTAATGATTGGGAACAAAGTTTGGATAGCCACTCTACTTCCAATGAGAATGAGAGATTTTGATCTCATACTCGGTATGAACTGGTTGGCCAAACATCGAGTCACAATTGATAGTGAAGCCAAAAAGGTTATATTTGGTGATGTCACCAAGCCTGAACATGTTGTTCAAGACATTCCTCCTCGCAAATCTATCTGTGTCATCTCTGCTTTAAAGGCTCATAAACTAATGGATCATGGGTATGAAGTGTTTCTAGCCGCGGTCCAAGATGTTTCTAAAGCAAGTCCTAATTGGAAGATACTCCAATTGTGAAAGAATTTCCTGATGTCTTCCCAGATGAACTTCCCGTACTACCACCTGAACGGGAAGTTGAATTTTCAATCGATCTTATTCCAGGAGTTGGCCCAGCTTCAAAAGCTCCATATCATATGGCCCCGTTTGAGATGAAAGAACTGAAGGAACAACTGCAAGATCTATCAAACAATGGTTACATCTGACCCATCGTGTCACCGTGGGGCGCTCCTGTACTCTTTGTTAAGAAGAAGGATGGTTCCATGAGACTATGTATCGACTACCGCGAATTGAATCGTTTCACTATTTGGAACAAGTACCCTTTACCTAGGATGGACGATTTGTTTGATCAGTTACAGGGTTCCAGTTGTTTCTCAAAGATTGATTTAAGATCAGGTTATTATTAACTCAAAATCAAGGATTCAGATATACCGAAGACGGCATTTCGAACTCGATATGGCCACTATGAGTTTATAGTTATGCCATTCGGGTTGACAAATGCTCCAGCAATCTTCATGGATATGATGAATAGAGTATTCAAGAATTATTTGGACGACTTTGTTATTGTCTTTATTGATGATATTCTTGTTTATTCAAAGTCAAGGTCTAAACATGAAACACATCTCCGATTAATTTTGGATATACTTCGAAAGAAAAAGTTATATGCTAAACTGTCGAAGTGTGATTTCTGGCTAGATCAAGTGGCATTCTTGGGACACGTTATCTAAGCAAATGGCATTCAAGTTGATCCAGCTAAGGTTGAAACCGTTACAAATTGGCCGAAACGAATGGATGTTTCTGAGGTACGTGCAATTCTTGGTTTAGTTGGTTATTATCGACGTTTTGTTGAAAACGTTTCCAGGATCGCACTTCCGTTGACTAAACTCCTTCGAAAAGGGGTAAAGTTTGTATGGGGTGACGAACAAGATAGAAGTTTTGAAGAATTAAAGCGGCGACTCGTAACTACACCGATACTTACCTTGCCATCTAGGTCAGGAGGGTATCAAGTTTACAATGATGCTTCTAAATCCGGATTGGGTTGTATATTAATGCAGAATAGACGTGTTATAACTTATGCTTCACGTCAACTCAAGCCTTATGAAGTTAACTACCCGACACAGGATTTGGAGCTAGCTGCAGTTATCTTCGCTTTAAAGATTTGGCGGCATTATTTATACGGTGGAACCTGTGACATGTTCACCGATCACAAAAGTCTGAAATACATTTTCACACAAAAAGAAATAAATATGAGACAACGTCGATGGCTTAAATTCTTGAAGGATTATGATGTTAAAATACAATATCACCCTGGAAGAGCGAATCTTGTGGCTGATGCTCTTAGTCGGAAAGGTGTTGGATCTGTATCATGCTTTTATGTTCAACCCCAAATAGCGGAAGATTTGGAAAAAATGAGAGTTGAACTATGTTGTCGAGTCGGAAACCGGGTGCTAGCTAATCTTATTGTTGAACCGACTCTCATTTCAAAAATCAAAGAAGCTCAACAATCTGATGGTGAGTTTTGGACAATACAACAACAGATCCAAGGTGATTCTGAAACCAAATTCCGTGTCGATGATAAAGGCGTGTTGTGGTTTCGGGACAGATTGTGTGTTCTAAAAATACAAGAGTTGAAGGAAGCAATCTTGGTTGAGGCTCATAATTCTCCATTTTCTATTCACCCAAGTTCCACAAAGATGTATCATGATTTAAAACAACATTTTTGGTGTAACGGGATGAAAAGAGATGTGGCCGAGTTTGTTGCTAAATGCCTAACTTGTCAAAAAGTCAAAATGGAACATCAATGAGCCGGTGGATTGTTACATCCGTTAGATATTCCCGTATGGAAATGGGAGAATATCACTATGGATTTCTTAATCGGTTTGCCGAGGACTTCTAGGAAGAATAATGCTATATGGGTTGTTGTCGATTGACTTACAAAATCGGCACATTTTCTTCCGATTAAAGAGACAGATTCTATCAGTAAACTTACCGATCTTCCAGTTGCACGGTGCTCCTGTTTCTATTGTTTCTGACAGGGATCCAAGATTCACTTCACGATTTTGGACCGGATTTCAAAATGCTAGGGGAACTCGATTGAATATAAGCACCGCATATCACCCACAAACTGATGGTCAATCCGAAAGGACTATTCAAACCTTGGAAGATATGTTACGTGCTTGTACTTTGGAGTGGTCTGGAAATTGGGATGAGTATTTGTTTCTAGTTGAATTTTCATATAACAACAGTTATCAATCCTCAATCGGAATGGCCCCATTTGAAGCTCTATATGGTCGAAAGTGCAAAGCTCAAGTATGTTGGAATGAAATGGGTGAAAAGAAGATTGCGGGTCCTGAATTGATTCAGATCACAACAGAAAAGGTCGAGTTAGCAAAACAGAAAATGCGGGAAGCCCAGTCTAGACAAAAAGGTTATTCCAACAAACACCAATGACTTTTAGAGTTCCGTTCTGGTGATAATGTCTTTGTTAAAGTTTCTGTTGATCCCATTATAATAAGCACAATGACAATAAACAGTTAATAGCAAAGTAATATGACACGAACAATGATTTAAAGAACTTACGTAGTCATATATCTCTTGAATGTATATATGTCGATTACAATCAGATTCAGCACTCTCTCTATGTATTATGAATCGACTAACTAATGAATAATCGTGCAGTCCTAAAGAATGACCCTAACCCTCTATTTATATGTAGAACAATTATCGTAATAAGGAAACTATGAGATAAGACATTATACACTTGCCTTATTTACAATAAAGCAACGTTTCCTTATATTAAACCTTCCTAATTATTGACTTTGTTGACTTTGCACTTTTGGTCCTTCATGTCTTCAATAGTTGTCATCTTGGATACAATAATTTCAGACCTAACAATCTCCCCCTTTGTATTCGAGATTACAATTCAACAAATCAGCACTTTTGAAGACGATGAAATTTTGTCAACAAATCACTCTCTTGAATTCTTTTGCTCCTCCTACGAATATGATCACTTGATAAGCTTTGTAGCTCCCCCTTAACTTCAGCATAAAGTTCACGAAAAGAAAGTTGAAGAAGCCGTGATGTCGCAGGGTATCTTGATGTTGTTTGATGAACTTTGTCGTTTGATGAAAGAGGCAAAATATGGTTGTGATATCTTGATGTTGTCGGGTTAGGCATTGAGGTTGTCGGGTTAGGCAGATGCGATAACTTTGATCTTGTCTTATGATGACTTGAACTTGTTGAACATGAGTCGACATAAACACTTCACAGATTTAAAGCTCTACCCCTTAACAAGAAAATATGTCGGTTCAAAGGAAATCGACAAGTCTTCATCTTCAAACATTTGAATCTTTTCTAACTTTATTTCTCCCCCTCATAATAATATGTGTATTTGATATACCTTTTCTCCCCCTCAGAATGATAAGAAGAATTCGAATCATTATGAATAATCAAAGACATTAAGCGCGAATGTGATCAAATGCAAATGTGGAATAGCGGGTAATGGGCTAACATACAGAAGCACATGTAGCAACTGTTATCACTTAATCAAAAATAAATTTAATTAAGTGGCCTATATTCAGTGTTGGCAGCGGATTGGCACTGATAAGACTTCCAGTTATCACAGAAGTAAGTTTTAAAACTAACTTCTCAAACCGTTCCGGCATAGACACGAAGTTATGCTTGGTGAATCACAAAGACTCGTGCAATGTGTAGAAAGAATTTATGCATTAAATGCTAATTTTAAGGCTCAAAATGTGAAAATACATTTCACAGACTCAATGTGCATTGAATGTGAAGTTCGGAGACCGGAGGTGTGTCTTCCTTTTTCAATATCTTAATCTTCCGAGTGAAGAAAAGATAGCAGATATGCTCATTCTCCGTGATATATGAAACAAATATCTTTTGTGAGATACTTGAGTAGTTGTGTGGGGTGACACAAGTTATCGACATTGGGTCCATGTCTATTTCAATATTCATCTCCAAAGAATTTGAGAAAGAATAGATTATGTGGCTACCCGGATAACTGTTTAGGTTTGGTGAAAACCAAATATTTTCTTTAAAGTCTTGTCACACTCTCACATTTTTCTTTTATCTCACAAACACTCATTATATCTTTTCAAAATTTCTAACCTAGGGATTTGATTCATGGGTAGGTCCTTCCGGCTCTGGATTGACCATTGAAACTTCTAATTCCTAACACACAAAGAGTTTGAAATATTGAAGTCCGAGTTCTGAACTGATGTATTCAGAAGTCATAATGCAATGTAAACGGGTTCTGAACTGAGATATTCAGAAGCCAAAAATTAAGAACAGGTTCATAGCTGAGATACTATGAAGCTAAACAAATTTTTTTTTAATTTTAAATGTGGTACTTCCCCTCAAATTGTAGCATAACCTTTGGAAATATTGTCATGTGATGTGAATATTCGGAATTTAGCACACACATGACGTACCTACAAAACAGATCAAAAATATTTTGGTACCTAAGCTTTGTTGGGTCCTCGGAGGTTAGCTTTTGATGCAATAAATGGGGAAGTGGGGATACTGTATGTACCATACCATTTATGATCAAACCTTTGATTGACATAATGAGAGTTGTAAGAAGAATGCATGTTAGGAAAACAACCATAATCATAAGAGAAAGAATTTATTTGCACAAAGTCATTCACACCGCAATTCGAGCAACAAATTTTATTCCGAGAAAAATGAATTAAATGTTTAACAGAACGAATAGTGCAAGGAAATTGAAATTTTCGATTAGTTCTTTTAACATTAGGAAATTTTGAATAATAAGAGTTGTCGTTTTTGCGGGATGATGACTTCGGAGCACTTTTGCCTTTTTCGACCCAAATTTGCTTTGATTTTAAAGTTCGAAACGCTGAACCACGGTTATTATTTTTCACATAATAAGAACTGATTGGTTTGGAAAAGTGAGTTTTATCCTTTTGGTTAGGATGAGTGTAATGCATTTGACTTGTGGAACACTCATTCGGATCCGTTGGAGGTAAAACTGATTCGATTGGCTTTTTGCCTTTGTCCAAAAACTCCGTATGATTTGGAAGTGTAGGATTGAAGTCAAAATCGACATTTATGTCATCTAAGCTGATTAGTGGATTTAAGGTTCGGTGAGGAATCAGTGTACTCGTCAAAACGAGGCATTTCCTCAAGAGAGTTTAAGTCATCAGTTAAATCATTTAAACATTCGTCTGATTTAATTGAAGAAACATTAGAATGGGTATCTAATTCATCATTGATTTGGTCGGGAGAAAGGAAAGGCAGCAGCAGGAAGATCCGAGTACACCGGACTCCGATTTGTTCGACCTGGGGAAGAACATTGTTGTTTTGGAGGAATATAATTTGGATCTCTTTTAAACAACTCTTCACAATCATCCAAATACGAGCTAACGAAGGCTTTACATGAAGACAAATTTGAAATTGTATCGTTTTCGCGATTTTTGTTGAATTGTAAAGTCTCATTTTCAAGTTTTTGTATTTAAAGTAATGATTCTTTTTCCTTGTCCGCCAAAGAACGTTCAGATTCCAACAATTTTTCAAGTTGAGGAATTTTCTTTTCTAAAAATAGAGTGAGAATGTAGGGTTTACATTCAGGATTTTTATTTTGAAGTTCTTCGGCAGAATAAGACAGAAAATAATCGTTTGGAAGAGTTTCCTTTGAAGATTCCGCTTCTACTATTTGTGGATAGCAGAAAGGAATTTGATGAAAATCTTTGTTTTTTCTATTCAAATATTCCCTTTCTTCGACATCAGGATCCGACTTCATAAATTGAATTTGGTAATCCGGACCAAGGTTCAGATATTCAAATTTATAGATAGTCGGTGTATTGTAGATGGCCTTTTCTAAAAGTCTCGGATTATCAGATCCTAATCCAACTTCTGAACTTAAATCTTTTGGAGCATTTAGATGAATTGTGTGTTCAGTTTGACCTATCTTATATAGTTTTAATTCCAGATTTTTGAGTTTTTCCAAAAGGTCCTGTCTTTGAAAACTGACAAAATCAAATTTGGATGAGAATGCGGCAGTCTCACTCCTAGACGTGTTAAGTTGAAGTGTGAGTTCAGATATTTGTTGTTTGAAAAGATCATTTTCTTCTTTTAAAACCATTTTCTCCGTTTCGAGATTGTGCGCTATACTTTGAGAATTGACAAGGTCGGTTTGCATAAGAAGCAATTGATTATGATTTTTTTCTAAGCGTGCTTCTAAGTTGGAAACCAAGAGTTTTTCGGTTTTCAATTTAGATTGAAGTTCTTGCAATTTTATCATCATGTTATTCATTTGAATCATAAAGTGATCATAGTCTGAAAGACTTACCTCGTGGGGTTTGGTGTCTGAATCAATTGTCAAAGTTTCACGAGTAGTCATTGTACTTGGATTGATGATCTCGATCAGTGAGTTTTTGAAATTTTCTGAGTTTGTTTTGTGAAACAGAAAGTTTTCTCGATAGAACAGGGGTCGACAACAATTTTTATCGGGTGAGGCTTTCTGAACAAGAGTTTTGTCGGGTGTATGAGGCTCGATAAAAATTATTGTCGGGTATAGGGGACTCGATAAAACTTCTAAAAAAAAATTTGAATCGATAAAAAGATTTTATCGATCACAAAGGACTCGATAACTAAGAGTTTCTCGATAGATTAAGATTCGACAAAAAAAATTCTTTGACTCGATAAAAACCGAATCGATAAAAATTTATACCGATTCCATATGACTCGATGAAATAAATTTTGTCGATTAGGGAGGGCTCGATAAAAATTCAAAGATACTTAATCCAAATTTTCTTTAACCGATAAACTAGAAACCAAGAACAAAGGGTTCTTGACTAAAAAGAACAAGTCTTTTTATGGACAAGAATGTCTAAGTTATCGAGTTTCTTATTTGTTCAGTCAAGAAAAAATTAAAATTACTAGAGTTTATGATTTTTAGTAGAGAATTCTTTAGTAACAAAAGCTGCAAGAGTCACTAGTTCCTGAGTTTTCTTATGTAAAGAATATCAAAAGTAATTAAAATAAACTAGAATAACTTTAATTAAAACAGATTAAATAATTTGAATAAAAATCAAGGAAATCTTAATTTGAATCGACAAAAATTTAAACGAATAAAGTATGAATCGAAAAAAGAACAGATCTTAAAAAAATAAGAGTTTTTATCGGGTAAAGCGTAATCGAGAAACAGTCAAACGAATGAAGTAAGAATCGAGAAAAACAGATAAGACGATTTATCGGGTGAAGCTAAAATAGATTGAATCGAGAAAAACTTAAAAACGCAGAAATCGATAATTTACCTTCTGTTTCGTGAATAACTTCAGAAAATTGGAAAAACTCAGATCGTCAGCTCTGATACCACTTGTTTGATCACATTATAATAAGCACAATGACAATAAACAGTTAATAGCAAAGTAATATGACACGAACAATGATTTAAAGAACTTACGTAGTCATATATCTCTTGAATGTATATATGTCGATTACAATCAGATTCAGCACTCTCTCTATGTATTATGAATCGACTAACTAATGAATAATCGTGCAGTCCTAAAGAATGACCCTAACCCTCTATTTATATGTAGAACAATTATCGTAATAAGGAAACTATGAGATAAGACATTATACACTTGCCTTATTTACAATAAAGCAACGTTTCCTTATATTAAACCTTCCTAATTATTGACTTTGTTGACTTTGCACTTTTGGTCCTTCATGTCTTCAATAGTTGTCATCTTGGATACAATAATTTCAGACCTAACAGTTTCTCCAATCCGTGGTACTCGTAGGTTCGGTATTAAAGGCAAGTTGAGCCCTCGGGCCGTTTGAAATTCTAGAAAGAGTGGCGAACTTACTTATCGTCTTGCCTTACCTCCACAGATGTCTCACATTCACAACGTTTTTCATGTTTCTTTGTTACGTGGGTATAATTATCATCCTCTACATGTAATCAATTACCCACTTGAGCAAATTGAGCCCGATCTTTCTTACAAAGAAGAACCTGAACGGATAATCGGGCGAATGTCAAAGAAACTGCGAAACCGATCGATTCCATACATCAAAGTCCTTTGGAAGAATCAGGACTACCGAGAAGCGACATGGGAACAAGAGGAGTCGTTCAAAAACGAGTATCCGTATTTCTACAAAAATTGTAAGTCCTCTTACCTTGTTTAGATTTCGAGGACGAAATCTTATTTTAAGGGGGGAGGAATATAATAACCGGACTTTTATAACGAACCTTAAGTGAAAGGTTAGCGTTTGGAGTTAGTCCTTGCTTTCTATGCTTGTACCTATAGCATATGGGATTGAACCCAAACTTGTCAAACATAACCATGTGAGGGGTTAAACATGGACAAATAAAACTACAATTAAACTTAAATGCAAAAGAATTCACCAATTATGGTAAAGATGAAATTTATGAAACTTGAGGGACTAAATGTGAAAAATTGGAAAAATATAAAAACAATTTTAAGATTTATAAAATCATTTCCCTGATTTCTTCTCCTTCATCGCTCCATAAACCCTAGACCAAATATTGATCATGCAATTGAGGCTTCAATCTTGATGAAATCATGAAACATTGAAGAATTGATGTTAGATATTGAAGGTATACCATTAGGTATGCTTCAAATCTTGAAATCTAGGTTACTTTATGTAATCACATACCAAGTGTGTGTGTGTCTTTGTGTTGCTAGGTGCTGGAGTTTGGAGAGAATTGAAGGAGACAACATCTTGATGATGGTGTATTCATCTTTTGGTAAGAATTTTTGTAAATCTTTGGGTTAGATATTTGGTAACCTAGATTCAAGTGGGACTTTGGTCTAAATGATGGTCAATAGATGGGTTAGAATGGTTACCAATTCATGTGGTAGAGATGATATCTTCAAATTGTGATAAATTGGTGTTGATGGTAGCAAACCTTTACTGCTGTTGGTTTTAAAAAAAATGTATAAAATCAACCATTGATCCAAATAAGATGTATAATATGTCTTTGCAAAGCTTATAATGTATACTACAACTGGCATGAAGAGTTCGAGAGCTAATTCGGAGTTTAAGTGTGTCAAAACAGTGAATTACAGCAGCTGGTCATAGTGTACTCGTGATTTGCACACTTTTGGCAAAAACTTCATATTTAATTGGTTATGTCTTCAAATGACATGAATCTTGTTGGGCTGAACTCCTAAGACACATATCTACAACTTTTAGTTGTAAATCATCATTTAATTCAGTTTCTATGTATGAAATAAATGTCCACAAATGTGATGGACAGAAGCTGAATTGTGCAGGGGATAAAATATCTCTTTTGCAAGTTAATTGTTGTCTAACCCATGCCATACCCTTATTAACACTAGGATTGAAACATAAGTTTATTGGTATGAAATTAAGGATTAAATAATATTTAAGGGAGGGTACACATAGGATTAAGATGGTTTAACAAACGTACGTAATCATGGTACAATTCTAAGTATACATTATTTGTGCTAGGATATCCGACTAGCAGGGTTGAAAATATTGGCATTCAAGCTTCATCTTTTGATCACCTCGGCTATATAAAGGTACGAATCTTTTATTATCTTGACACAGGAGTGACTTTTTGATAAGGGTCATTTCATCCAAAATTGGTTCACCGGATGGTGAATTTGAGGCACGCAAAGACCTCACTGATGTTGTTTATTGAATTTTCATTGTGTCATTCATTTGTTAAATTTCATTTCGTGTTCCATTTGTTGAGCATAACTTAGGAGTGTTCCAAGGTTAGTTGCTCCTAATAGGGACCGCTGGTCCGGTTCTTGAGTTTTACTCCGAATGCTGGGGCGCAAATGGATTGTTGCTATAAATGATTTATTGACTCCGTTCAAGGACGAGAGATGATCGAATTAAGAATGGCACGACTAGATAGAGTCAAGCCATATTTTCTTGCTCATTGATTATTGATCGATTCTTGTGATTCCGTTACACTTTGTTTGTTGTTATTCTTTACCTAGACACTTGGTTGGGGGCACCGACCTTGTGATGTTTCCATGGTGGCTATAATCACTGTGGCGTCCTCGTATTGCGTTGTGAGTGCGCTGACCTTGATCCGGCCATGGGGGCGGATGGATATTCTAGGAACCGAACAGAACTAGAACTATTTTAATAGTAGTCGATGGCTAGTGGGTGTCGTGCCCACACTGCTAGTTCTCACATATGGCCATAGGACCGTACATCCTTTTAGGAACAACGTGTTAGTGTATTCGGGTGATTATGTGAACTTGAATATCACGAAACACGGAATTGGGTGATTATGTGAACCTACTTGTTATATCTTTCTGATTTCAATTGATTTCTATCATTTCATTGTTTATCCATCTTTGATTATTATTCATATTGAACGTTATTTATTATTCATATTGTTGATCTGTTCACTGAGTTATTGCTCAGCCACGTTTGTTATTCCGTGGCAGGTTCTAAAGACTAGGGGTGTATCCGGGTTGAGAGACCAGGAGTGGATTTTGGAGGCTAACTTGATAGACGACCACACTTTTGTATAGTTACTTTTGGGATGTAAATGTTATGTAACCCAATATTTCGTTGTCGATAACCATAAATATTTTGTTATGTTATTACCTTAGTTGCTCTATGTACTTATTATATGGATGGTAATTATGGGATTTTACATGGACTCTAAGAAGTCCAAGTTTGTCAAATCAGATCATAAGAGAAACCAAAGTGGAAATGGGAGACCTTGTGGGAAATGTCATCGGGTGCATCGTGGTGAATGTGCATCCGGAGCGAAGGGTTGCTCTCGTTGTGGGTCTATGGCCCACTATTCTAGGGACTGTAATGTGCCAAGGAAATGTTATCAGTGCGGGTCGTTAGATCATATCAGACCGGATTGCCCGCAGTTGAAGAAAGGGGGATCCGACTACTCTGGGTATCGTCAAGAAGATAAGGGAGCAGAAAAGAGGACCGAGCCTGCTAAAGCAAAAGGGAGTGCTTTTTAGATGACTATCGCTGAGGTAGAGGAGACTCCTGATGTGGTGACAGGTACCTTTTTGGTGAACTCTTTATTTGCCAAGGTGTTGTTTGATTCTGGTGCTACTAACTCTTTTGTGTCGCCTTTATTTGTGAAATGTTTGGGAGTAAAGTCCAAGAGACTTGATCAAGCTATAGAGGTAGAAACGGCCAATGATGGTTGTGTTTTAGTCAAAGAAATGTTTGAAGGATGCACGATAGAAATAGAAGGAAACCGGATACCATTGCTACTCGACCCTATGTTTATGGGAGAGTTCGATATTATCGTGGGAATTGACTGGTTGGCAAGAAACAACGCCAACATAGTATGCAATAAGAAGTTGATTATTGTGAGTGTTTCGGATAAGGGGACAGTTGTTATCTATGGGAATCGTAGAGACCGAAAAACTAGTTTGATCTCGATGGTGAAAGCCAATAGGTGTTTGAGAAAAGGGTGTCAAGGGTTCTTGGCATACATAGTGGACGTTAAGAAGGAAAACGGGGGTGTGAAAGATGTTCCTGTTGTAAGTGATTATCCCGAGGTGTTTGCGGATGATTTAACGGGACTACCTCCAGATCGTCAGGTAGAGTTCCGGATAGACTTAGTACCGGGTGCTACACTTATAGCTAGAGCTCCATATCGTTTAGCGTCGTCAAAAATGAAAGACATGATTTCTCAGCTGCAAGAGCTTTTGGTTAAAGGATTTATCCGACCGAGTACTTCTCCGTGGGGAGCGCTAGTTCTTTTTGTAAAGAAGAAGGATGGGACTATGCGTATGTGCATAGATTATCGTGCGCTCAACAAGGTCACAATCAAGAATAAATATCCACTCCCTAGGATAGACGATTTGTTTGACCAACTCCAAGGGGCGAGTTACTTCTCGAAGATTGATCTTCGTTCGGGGTACCATCAACTCAAGGTGCGAGAGAATGATGTTTTGAAAACCGCTTTCCGAACTCGTTATGGGCACTACGAATTTCTAGTGATGCCGTTCGGATTAACTAATGCCCCCGTGACATTCATGGATTTGATGAACCGGGTTTGTCAACGTTTCTTGATAAGTTTGTCATTGTGTTCATTGATGAAATACTTATCTATTCTCGATCAGAAGTGGATCACGTGAAGCATCTTCGTTCGGTGTTGGAATTATTGAAACAATAGAAACTTTATGCAAAGTTTTCTACGTGTGAGTTTTGGCTTCGAGAAGTGCAGTTTCTTGGACATGTTGTGTCAAGTGAAGGAATAAAAGTTGATCCGTCAAAGATTGGGAGCCGCCTAGGACTCCCTCGGAAGTAAGGAGCTTCTTGGGATTGGCGGGATACTACCGGAAGTTCATTACAGACTTCTCTTGTATCGCCACCCCGCTAACCTCATTGACCAAGAAGAGTGTCAAGTTTTCGTGGACGAAAAATCAAGAAGAGGCATTTCGGATTTTAAAAGAAAGATTGAGTAGTGCACCGATCTTAACTTTACCCGACCAAAAAGACGATTTCGTTGTGTATAGAGAAGCGTCTAAAATGCGTTTGGGGTGCGTCTTGATGCAACGTTGAAAGGTGATTGCCTATGCATCAAGACAACTAAAAGAACATGAAAGACGTTATCCTACAAACGATCTCGAGTTAGCCGCTGTGGTGTTTGCTTTAAAGATTTGGAAACACTATTTATACGGGACCAAGTGTCAGGTTTTCACTGATCACAAAAGTCTTCATCATTTGTTTGAGCAGAAAGAGCTCAATATGAGGCAAAGAAGATGGGCGGAATTGCTAACGGATTACGATTGTGAGATCGAGTATCATCCGAGGAAAGCTAATGTGGTCGCCGATGCCTTGAGAAGAAAGGAAGGAGGTGAGGCCTCGAAGATTGTTTACGTGAAAATCGTGGTAAATTTCAATTTATTCGACGAAATTAAGAAATGCCAGTTTGATACGTTGCAATCGGAGAATCTTAAAAAGGAACGAATGGTAGGCGTTGTGTCTAATTTGCTAGAGAATGAACGGGGATTGAAATGTTACAACAAGCATGTTTGGCTTCCGAGATTCGGAGACATTCGTAAGAGATTGTTGGATGAGGCGCATAAATCCAAGTATTTTATTCATCCGGGCACGAACAAAATGTATAGAGACCTTCAACAATTTTATTGGTGACCGGGTATGAAGAAGGACGTGGCATACTATGTGGAGAAATGTCTGACTTGTCTACACGTGAAGGTAGAACATTAAAGGCCTTATGGCAAGCTTCAACTTTTGAAATTTCCGTTTGGAAAATGAATCACATTACTATGGATTTTGTGACCGGGTTGCCTATATCTCTGAATTGGATTTGACGCTATTTGGATGATTGTGGATCAACTCACCAAGTCGGCTCACTTCCTCCCAATGCGTAAGACTTATTCTATGGAGAGGTTGGCAAAGCTTTATATTGATTAGGTTGTGACAAGTAACGGGGTGCCATTGTCTATTGTGTCAGATCGCGACACTCGTCTTACGTCTATGTTTTGGTCAAGCTTTTAGAAAGAGTTGGGGTCGCAACTCAATTTTAGTACTGCATATCATCCTCAGACGGATGGGCAAAGTGAACGAACGATTCAAACGTTGGAAGACATGTTAAGATCTCGTGCTATCGACTTTAGTAGACCATGGAAAAGTCATCTGCCTTTAATTGAATTTTCATATAACAACATTTATCATGCGAGTATTCAGGCAGCACCTTATGAGGTTTTGTATGGGAGAAAATGTAGAACCCCTATATGTTGGAATGAAGTTGGTGAAAAGCAATTGGCGGGGCCCGAAATTGTTCAAATGATGACCGATAAGATCGATATGATTCGTGAAAGGTTGAAAGCAGCTCAAGATCGACAAAAGAGCTATGCCGACAAGAGAAGGAAAGCACTTAAATTTCAAGTGGGTGATCTCGTGATGCTTAAAGTATCACCTTGGAAAGGTGTAACGCATTTTGGAAATAAGGAAAGCTGAGTCCACGTTACGTTGGACCATTTCCTATAATTGAACGAATTAGAGAGGTTGCGTACAAGTTAGATCTACCGAAAAAGTTGCAAGGTATTCATAGTACCTTTCATGTCTCGAATATGAGAAAATGTTTGGTTGAGGCCGAAATGACTATACCTTTACAAAAGGTACAAATTGATAGAAAGTTGAATTTTGTGGAAGAGCCCGAGGTAATCATTGATCGAAAGATCAAGAGTTTAAGGAGCAAAGAAATTCCAATGGTGAAAGTGCAGTGGCTGTTTCACTAGGGGCAAGAGGCAACGTGAGAATTAGAGTCCAAAATGAAAGAGTTGTATCTGTATCTCTTCGATGAAGGAATTCCAGGGACGGAATTCCTCTAAGGGGGAGGTGTTGTAATAACCCAAAAGTTTATAAGATGCTTAGTTGTTAATCATTGGGTTATTAATTTAAATAGTTGAGCTTAGATCAAATTTTTGGGCTAGGGCTCATCCTTGTTGAGGCCCATAGTATATATGCAAATTAAATGAGGAGAGCCTCCTCATTTCTCTCATTTTCAACCGAAGATCAGTATGAAGAGTGTGTTGTGTGTTTTAAGAGAACGTGGTTAGCAAGGAAGAAGAGAAGGTTGAGGATTCTTGAAAGAAGACCACCATTTCAGGTATATTGCTTTTTCTTTCATTCAATCTAGCTTTAATGGAGAATGTTAGTTGGACTAAAGGGTTCTAAAACCCTAAGTTCTTGTTGGGTAAATCCTTTATGGTAGAATGAATCCCACCGTAATGTGGATTGGTTGGTATATAGGGATTTAATATGGAGTTATTGACTAGTTAATCATTTCTTGGAGTTCTTCTGAAGAATATCTCCATAGTTGCTCAATCTCAAGATTGTATTGAGGAAATTGTTGGGCAAATCATGTGGAAATGATTTCCATGTGTTTAGTTATTGGTTCGGAGCTTAATATATTCATTATACATGTTTTGGAGACGATTGAATCAATATTTTGTGTATAAATGAACTTTGGGGCTGTTTTCTTGTTGAAAGGGCGAACCAGACAAAACAGTAAGTCCCGCGGGTTAAACCCGCGGCACAAATCGCGTAGCTCAATGTTTTGCCGTGGGCTCGCCCGTTTGATTTTACGCTTCAAGCGAGAGTTTAGGCCTATGGAATAGGGGTTTATCTTAGGCCTTTAATAGAAGACTTTTGGGGTAATTCGTAGGGGTTAACACCCATTTTATGTCTCTGATTTTAGGGCTTTCGGTTTCGATATTGAGACCGTATAAGCTACGAACCGGTTGTGTCCAATCCAGGTGAGTTCCCTATCACTTAAAATGTAATGTAGAAATGTTTCAAGCGCTTATTTGTTGATTATGGTTTTTCTTTAAATGTTTATTTATATGTAAAATTGACATGATCACTTTTATAAGCTTTGGGTCGGTATGCGCATTACCTGTTTTAATTTGGGCTAACTGGCAAGGTCATTTATAAAATCCTATAGTTAGGTGTGCTAAATCCTACTAATAGGTGTAGTTCTATAAAAGCTCTACATATAGGTATGATAAATCCTATATCTAGCTACTAACTATCTTGCCATGTTTTCCCAATACTTAAATTGTTCTCTTCATGAGACTTGGATTATTTATTTGTAAACCATTGCATGTTTTAATGGTTTGTGAATTATTGAAATTGTAAACTATTTTTATCGGAATTCACTAGATCTTAGACTTTCGTTGTTTCGTTTTAATCGAATTAAAGATTGTAATAAATTAATCGTTGATTGGTTAACCATTTGAAGGTTTCGTATTTGAATTATAGCCTTTACTAGTTAATGAATTTTGGGGTGTTACATTTATATTTTTTTCATAATTTTGAATTATTTTTAAATTAAAATTGTTCATTAAATGCCATTAATTAATTACTAAGATTTTCATTTCTAATTTTAAGTTATAAAAAGCAATATATATATATATATATGTATTTTGTTAATTTAACAATTAATATATCTATTGATCTCTAAAATTTATGTGTAAAATATAGAAATCAATATATATATATATATATATATATATGTTACAATCATTAAATTCTATGACGAATCTATATTTATTTGTGCTAATAAGATGAATATAATTATAAATAAAATTCGTCAATTCATTTTCTTTATGTTTCTTAATAAGATAACAATATTTATAAATCAAATGAGTTAATCCTTTTATTTATTTGTTAGTAAACTAACAATCAATATATATATATATATAAAGAAAGATAACGAGAAGAGGATTAATGAGGGATTTTTTTTAAGTTTATTGTAATAACCCAAAAATTTATAAGATGCTTAGTTGTTAAATATTGGGTTATTAATTTAAATAGTTGGGCTTGGATCGAATTTTTGGGCTAGGGCTCATCCTTGTTGAGGCCCATAGTATATATGTAAATTAAATGAGGAGAGCCTCCTAATTTCTCTCATTTCTCTCATTTTCAACCAAAGATCCATATGAAGAGTGTGTGTGTGTGTTTTAAGAGAACGTGGTTAGCAAAGATGTAAAGACCCAAAAACTAATGCCCTAGATGGATATAAATCAAAATCCAAAATTATCAAATGATTAACCAACCAACAATTAATTCATTACAATCTCAAATCAAATACAATGGAACATCGGAAGTCTACAGTCTAAAGTCAAACAGCTGAATATTTAAACTAAAGCAAAATACTATACTAGAACATCTTCTAGTCTTTACATCCTTCCCTTGGCTCTCTTACCTCTATCCAAGGTTCCCTTTCCCGAAAAAAGTTAGTTTTGAAAACGCGGGTTAGACCATACGGTCTAGTGAATTCCTATAAAACGGAAACGGTTCCACAGTTCAAAATCAGTTAAAAACATGAAATGGTTTACGAATACATAATCATATTCTCATAAGAGATTAATTTATGTAGTGGAGAAACATGGGAAGTCAAAAACACACCTAGACATAGGATTTTAACCACACCTATATGTAGGATTTTAATTACACTTATACGTAGGATTTTAACCACACCTAGATAGGATTTATAAAAGAACTTGCCAGTTGAACCACAAATAAAACAGGTAATGCGCATGCCGACCCAAGGCTTATAAAAGTGATTATGGCAAATTTTACATATAAGGAAAACATTTAAAGAAATCCATAATCAAAGAGTAAGCATTTAAAGTATTCCACATTGCATTTTTAAGTGATAGCGAACTCATCTGGATTGGACACAATGGGTCCGAAGCTTAAATGGTCTCAACTTCCAAACCAAAAGCCAAAAATCAACATCAAGAAATGGGCGTTAACCCCAACGAATTACCCCAAAAGTCTTCTATAAGAGACTTAAGATAAAACCGTAAACCATGGGTCCAAACTGTAGCAAGCGGAAAACCAAACGACCAAACTCACTTTGAAACAGTGAGTTACGCGACTTGCGTCGCGTCTTCAACCCGCAAGGTAACCCGCAGGACTCTCTGTTTCAGCTGGTTCGAACCAGCAAACCCAAAACAGCCCTAAACACCAAATATGCTCCAACTACTGATTTCAATGATCCCCAAAACGTCTATAATGAAAATTAAACACTTCAAGACTAACATATAACTATATGGAATCATAAGAACATGATTTACCTAACTAATCAAACAATCTCATCCTTGTGATTGATCAACAATGGAGGTTTTCTTTGAGAAACTCCAAGGGATGATTGACTAAACAATAGTTCAGCAAAAAAACCTCCAAATCCCCAAATTAACTTTGAAATTGGAGGATTCAACCAACCATAAAAAGGTTTGCTCATCTAGAGCTTAGGGTTTAGAACCCTTGATTCCAATGACCAATACCATATGTTTAGTTATTGGTTCGGAGCTTCATATATTCATTATACATGTTTTGGAGATGATTGAATCCGTATTTTGTGTATAAATGAATTTTGGGGCTGTTTTATGGTTGAAAGGACGAACCATGCAAAACAGTAAGTCCCGCGGTTTTCCCCGCGGGTTAAAGACGTGGCACAAGTCGCGTAGCTCAATGTTTTGTCGTGAGCTCGCCCGTTTGATTTTACGCTTCGAGCTGGAGTTTATTGTTGAGCATAACTCCTCTCGATGATTTGAATATGATTCCTTTTGTATACTTAGTGAAATTCCATTGTATAAGCTTCTGTCAATATTCAGCGATAGCACACGCTGATTACCATCAGCGATCGCTGAAGATCAAGGAACAACAAGCTTATCTCTGAAGATCTGAAGATCAACTATCACACCAGAAGACCATTCCGCGAAAGTCGAAGACCCTAGCTGAAGAAAGAGATAATCAGCTAAGTGAACTGAAGCGGTTCAACGATAGCAGCGATTATCTAATAAAAGTGTGAAGTCTTGTGAAACCTCAGCGATACTGAAGATTCCTCCTTGAAGATTCAGAATCAGCGATCAAATGAAGCCTCCCTTACAAGATTAAAGATTGATCTTATCCTCGATGCACAAAAGTCAAACCTAATACCTTGTCAGAAAAGGACGTACGAATTGTCTCTTATGTCCCCATCATATCTGATACGGTACTTTTCATATTCGGCCAAAAGCATGGCTGGCTTATTTGCCAGGACAAGCTTCCTATCGAAGCTTGATACGTGGCATGTACCTTTTGTCTTGCATCAAATGCAAACGGGTATAAATAAGATGGAGATATGTTCTTCATCTTAATGCATGCTTCTTTCTAGCCTAAACCCTCTTAAGTTCTTCATTCCTTCTTCTTGTGCATCAAACTTAGTGTTTCTGAGTTACAATAGAATAAGTTTTAAACTTGTTCTTATTCCGCTTGAAACTGTAAATTTGTTTATATTAAATAAACACATTTAAAAACCAAAATCTGTGTGTTTGTATCCAACACCCCCCCCCCCCCCGCCTTCTACAAACTGTTTAATATTTATTGAACTCTTGTAGACCCTTTTTGGGACCAACAAGTGGTATCAAAGCGGTTTTTGCTTCTTAATTCTGTAAAATATTTTTTCTTAAAACTATTTTAAAATGTCAAACCCTAATACGAACTACAATGATAATGGATCTTTAGGTCAACCTCCCAGATTTAGCCAATGATAACTTTCCATTATGGGAGGAAAGAATGTCTCTATTTTTAGAAGGATCTGACCCAAAGATTCCCTACTATCTAGAAAATGGACCATTTGTTCCTACAACCATAGTAGCTAGTGTTCCTGCCACCACTACTACTCCAGCCATTCCTGAAAGGAGTATCGTTAAAACTCCTAACAGATGGACTGAAGAAGATAAGAAAGAAATTGCTATTGATTCTAAAGCTAGATCTATAATAGCAATGGCTTTACCAGATGAAGTCTATCATTCTGTTATGAAAATGAGGACGTCTAAGGCCATGTGGGATACTCTATGTATCCAATATGAAGGAACTTCTGAGGTTAAAGTCACTAGATGCATAAACCTTGTAAGAAAATATGAGAGCTTTATGTATCAAAAAGGTGAATCTCTTTCTCAAATTCACCAGCGTTTCAACTGTTTGTTGATTGATCTTAAATCAGTCGACAGAGTGTATTCAAACGCTGAAATACTGACAAAATTCATGGAGGCACTACCCTATCAATGGGCAATGTACACTACATGTCTAAAGCTGTCAAAGAATCTTGAAACCTTGTCCTTAAGTGCGTTATACGGAATGCTCTTAAATGAGGAACAATCTCAACTTCTGAGGAAGAACCTCATTAATGAACTCAAAGGTGCCAAAAGTACTTCTTTGGCACTTGTGACTTCAAAGGCAACTCCTCCTAAAAATGTCTCTTCTTCTACTATCACCTCCATAACTGAATTAGGTCAAACTGATTCAGAAGATCAACTCACTGATGCTGACATCTCTGAGTTTGATAACTCTCTAGCCCTCTTAACTAACAATTTTAAAAGATTCGCTAGAAAAAGCAACTTTCGAAAACCTTCTAACCTCTCTGACTCTGAAAAGCAAAAAACGTTGGCCGCTGAGAAAGCCTCAGCGATATGCTTCAACTGTCAGCGAAAGGGTCACTTTGCTAGTGAATGCGGGTCAAAGAAAGTTGCAGCTCCCACCACCTCCCAGACCTCCGATAAAAAGGAGAAGTATTTTAAATTGAAAAACAAATACAAGGATCTGAAGAAACACCAGCAAAAAGGCAAAGGCTTTATCGCTGAAGAAGTTGATTGGGACGCTGAAGATGACTGGACCAAGACCTCTGAAGAGTCTGGTTCAGATGAAGAAGATCTTTCCTTCCTCTGTCTAATGGCAAGAATAGAGGACGCTGAAGAAGCAACTGAAACTTCTTCCTCTTAGTCCCCTTCTACTCAGGTAACAACCTCCACTCTCTTTTTACCTTTTGAAAGTGATAACTTGTCAGCTTTCGATGCTATGACTGTTGATTTTTATAATGCTTTAAATGGAAAGATTAAGGCTGAGAAAATTAACACTGATCTCTCTGAGCAATTAAAAAATTGCCACATAAGAATTAAAGAACTTTCTAAAATAGAGGAAACTCTTAAGGACCAAGTCTTTGCAAATCAAACCATAAGCATTGAGAAGAGCAAGCTATCACTAATAGGGAAAAGGCTATCGCTGATCTCAAGTCTGAAAAGGCAACAATCGAAGGATGGTGTAAGGCTTCTGATAAAGTCAATGAGATCATGAATGCCCAAATACCTATGAAAACTAGAAGTGGGTTAGGCTATAACCCTGAAAAGGAAGAATTAGAGAATGATCGTTCCATGCTCAAACTTGGAATGTTCGTCTCTTCCATCCCTGATCCTTCTTCTTCAACTTCTTCCTCTTCTTCTAAAGAAAAGTTGTCTGTGATAAATTCTAAGAAGGTGATCAAGAACGAGTTTCTTGACCATGTTCCTAAGAGTAAGATCACTCAGAACAGGAACAACAAATCCTCAGAGAAAAATCCTAAATCTGGGAAGAAGATTTAAGGTCGATCTCACTCCTACCCCTGAAAGGTTGCCATACCTCCAAGGACTATGGATAAAGGAATTCTTGGTCCTGTCCCTGAAAAGGTTCCTATTTTCTCTCTGAATTCCAAATCCTTTAAATATAGGAAGTGCTATCACTGTGGTGAAACTACCCACATTGCAAGTAAATGTCCTAATGCTATTAAAGCTGATAAACTAGCTCATGAAAAGAAAGTAGCTCAAGCTGATAAATCAGCGAGAGTGAAATCCACCAAGGTTGCAAAACCACCAAAGGTGAAGATATCCACTGAAAAGAGTTCTTCAGCTAGTAGCTCCGCCGCCAATCCTCTATCTAACCAAGCAGGACCCAAAGTAATATGGGTTCCTTTAAACAATTAATCTTTTATTGTATGTAGAGTGCCAAAGGTATCTGGTATCTTGATAGCGGATGCTCAAGGCATATGACTGGCAGAAAATCTCTGCTCTCTGATTACGAAGAAGAAGCTGGTCCATCAGTGACCTTTGGTGGAAATGGCAAAGGATACACTAAAGGTTACGGAATTCTATCCAACGGAGCCACATCGTTCTATCGAGTTGCCTACGTTGAGGGACTAAAGCACAATCTCTTGAGCGTTAGTCAGTTATGTGACAAAGATGTGTTGTCACTGACGGAAATGATAAGCTTGCCCTTACAGGCAAAAGAGTGGAAAATATATATGTCATAAATATGAATAGTTCTCACTCTGAGAACATGTGCTTTATCTCTAAAGCATCCACTGACATAAACTGGTTATGGCATAAATGACTCGCTCATCTCAACTTTAAGATAATAAATGAATTATCTCAAAAAGATCTAGTCAGAGACCTCCCAAATCATACCTTTACAAAGAAATCTCTTTGTTCAGCGTGTGAAAAAGGAAAGTTGACAAAAGCCTCTTTCAGGTCGAAGCAAATTTCTTCAGTGACCGCTCCTTTTCAGCTACTCCATATGGATCTATTTGGACCTGTCAATGTCCAATCTATTTCTGGGAAGAAATATACTTTAGTGATTGTTGATGAATACTCCAGATACACATGGGTGTTCTTCCTTCGATCCAAAATTGATACCCCTGAAATGATAATTTCTTTTATCAAAAGAATGGAAGTGTTGAATAATCTAATTGTTCGTTCCATAAGAAGTGATCATGGTACTGAATTCAAAAACAGTACTCTGGTAAACTTCTTTGAAGAAAAAGGCATCTCTCACAACTTCTCATCAGTGAGAACTCCTCAGCAAAATGGTGTTGCCGAAAGAGAAATCGTACTATCATTGAAGCGGCTCGCTCAATGCTCAGCGAATCGCATCTACCTACTCAGTTATGGGCTGAAGCTGTCAGTACAACGTGCTTCACTCAAAATCGATCCCTGATAGTTAAGAGATTTAAGAAGACCCCCTATGAATTGTTGCATGGGAGAAGACCTAGTCTGAAATATTTCCACATTTTTTGATGTAGATGTTACATTCTGAATGACAGAGATCATTTGGGTAAATTTGATTCAAAAGCTGACGATGGTATATTTCTTGGATACTCCTCTGTATCTAAATCCTTCAGAGTCTTCAACAAAAGAAGACAACATGTTGAAGAATCCATACATGTTAACTTTGATGAATCTCGTCCCATTCATGCTTCTCATTCTCATGAGGATGATGAAGAATTGAATGGCTGGATGAAATCTCATTATGGGAAACCTGAAACATATTTCAGCAATCAACCTCCTGCTGAAGAATGTGATGATGAAATCCCTGTAAATTCTTCAAGTGACAATCATCCATCTTCAGGGATGAATGTTACTCCTCTAAATCAGATTCCTGTTGCTGACTCCTCTCTTGGAAATTCCTCAGTGAACAACCAAACTATATCTGAAAATCAATCCCCTGAATTGATTCTAAATGAAGTACCTGTTGCTGAAACAACAAGTCCTATTCCAGAAACTGAAGAACAAGTCGCTGAATCTACCGTTGATCTCTCTCCTCAACCACCAGCTCAGCGATGGACTGCAAATCATCCAATAAATCAAATTATTGGTGATCCCAATGCAGGTATCAAAACACGTAGAGGCACAGGTAATATCTGTCTTTATGTTAACTTTATTTCTCTCTATGAACCTAAAAAGATAGATCAAACTATCTTTGATCCTAGCTGGGTTTCAGCTATGCAAGAAGAACTAACTGAATTTCGTAGAAATAAAGTTTGGAAACTTGTTCCTAGACCCTCTGATAATACTGTCATAGGAACCAAATGGGTTTTCAGAAATAAGCTAGATGAAAACGGGACTATAATTCGCAATAAGGCTAGACTTGTTGCTCAAGGTTATAGACAGGAAGAAGGAATTGACTATGATGAGACCTTTGCACCTGTTGCTCGTTTAGAAGCCATAAGACTCTTTTTAGCTTATGCTGCCCATAAAGACTTCAAAGTTTTTCAAATGGATGTTAAAAGTGCTTTTCTAAATGGAAAACTCAGCGAGGAAGTTTATGTTGAACAATCCCCTGGTTTCTCAGACCCTAACCATCCTGGTTATGTTTTTAAACTTGAAAAAGCTCTTTACGGGTTAAAACAAGCTCCTAGAGCTTGGTATGATACCCTTTCTAAATTTCTTATTAAAGAAAAATTTGTTCGTGGAAAAATTGACCAAACACTGTTTTTAAGAAAATATAAAGGTCATACTATACTCGCTCAGATATATGTTGATGACATTATCTTTGGTTCCACTAGACCCAAACTGTTTACTCGTTTCGCTGCAAGAATGCAAAAACAATATAAAATGAGTATGATGGGTGAACTAACATATTTCCTAGGTTTGCAGATTAAGCAATCTGACAAAGGAATATTTATTTTTCAAAGCAAATATGTTAAAGACATGCTGAATAAATTCGACATGAATCAATGCTCAGCGATAAAGACCCCTATGGCGCCTTCTCTGACGTTGAACAAAGATCCCAATGGGAAACCAGTCAATGTCACTGCCTATCGAGGGATGATTGGATCTCTGTTGTACCTTACAGCGAGCAGGCCAGACATCATGTATTCTACATGTCTCTATGCTTGGTATCAAGCTGAACCGAAGGAATCCCAAGACCGAAGATATGAAGAAGATGAAATCATCTCACTGCCTGAACCTGGTATGGTATTCTTGGATAATGAAGGGTTATTAGGACTCTTCAGAAACCAAGAGATTCGCAAGGCCCCATCCTCTCTCATAAAGATCATGCTTTGGCGCTGCTGGTCAGATACCCCTCTGATGAATCGACAGAAGACGCTTTATGAGAATGAGTTACAAAGACGAAACGAGAATATCTCTGATTAGTTATAGATTTCTATTTCCTTTGTAATATTTCCTCAGTGTACAAGTACTTTACTTTTATTGTTGTAATTTCATTTCCCTGTAATTTCTTCAGATTATAGTTAATGAAATTCAATCAGAGTACTTTACTCCATCCTAGTACTGAAAAGATCCCTGAAAACAGTAAAAGGGACAATGAACATAAGAGTTCTATTTTCTTTAAACTATCTTCACTCACTGATCTTTCACTCTGAAAATTCAATCAGTGAATGTACTTTATGCTTATTTACTTGTAAAAATTGTGCTTTGATATCCTTATAAATGAAACTGAATTCAGATAGTAGACTAGCTGAAAAAGACTTTATAAATTAGTACTTAGAAAATTTTCTTTAAATGTTTCCTAACTCCTTACTAGTCTCTTAAAACAATTTTCCTATGTTGCTTAATCATAATCAAATAGGGGGACATTGTTGATCATAACTCCTCTCGATGATTTGAATATGATTCCTTTTGTATACTTAATGAAATTCCATTGTATAAGCTTCTGTTAATATTCAGCGATAGCACACGCTGATTACCATCAGCGATCGCTGAAGATCAAGGAACAGCAAGCTTATCTCTGAAGATCTGAAGATCAGCTATCACACCAGAAGACCATTCAGCGAAAGTCGAAGACCCTAGCTGAAGAAAGAGATAATCAGCTAAGTGAACTGCAGCGGTTCAGCGATAGCAGCGATTATCTAATCAAAGTGTGAAGTCTTCTGAAGCCTCAGCGATACTGAAGATTCCTCCTTGAAGATTCAGAATCAGCGATCAAATGAAGCCTCCCTTATAAGATTAAAGATTGATCTTATCCTTGATGCACAAAAGTCAAACCTAATACCTTGTCAGAAAGGACGTACGAATTGTCTCTTATGTCCCCATCATATCTGATACGGTATTGTTCATATTCGGCCAAAAGCATGGCTGTCTTATTTGCATGGACAAGCTTCCTATCCAAGCTTGACACGTGGCATGTACCTTTTGTCTTGCATCAAATGCAAACGGGTATAAATAAGATAGAGATATGTTCTTCATATTAATGCCTGCTTCTTTCTAGGCTAAACCCTCTTAAGCTCTTCCTTCCTTCTTCTTGTGCATCAAACTTAGTGTTTCTGAGTTACAATAGAATAGGTTTTTAACTTGTTCTTATTCCTCTTGTAACTGTAAATTTGTTTATGTTAAATAAACTCATTTAAAAACCAAAATCTGTGTGTTTGTATTCAACCCCCCCCCCCCTCTACAAACTGTTTACTATTTATTGAACTCTTGTAGACCCTTTTTGGGACCAACATTTAGGCCTATGGTTTAGGGGTTTATCTTAGGCCTTTAATAGAAGACTTTTGGGGTAATTCGTAGGAGTTAACACCCATTTTATGTCTTTGATTTTTAGGCTTTCGGTTTGGAGGTTGAGACCGTATAAGCTACGGACCGGTTGTGTCCAATCTTGGTGAATTCCCTATCACTTAAAATGCAATGCGGAAATGTTCCAAACGCTTACTTGTTGATTATGGTTTTTCTTTAAATGTTTCTTTATATGTAAATTGCCATGATCACTTTTATAAGCTTTGGGGTTGGTATGCGAATTACCTGTTTTAATTAGGGCTAACTTTTTTTTTGAACGGCATCTATAACACACAAACACACTCCAGCGGTATCGGGTCTCCATTACGGGCCAACCAACTAATCCGCTGCGACCCGACCCAACCTATGGTTGAACCCGACCGGCAGGGAAGTGGATCCCATAGACTGGATCCTCCCGTCACCGGCCCCCGAACACGGACCCTAAGGCCCAGGCCCAAAGTCTGGATATCTCAGAAATGTCAACCGCAGGAATCGAACCCTGGTAGTGTGGCTTTCACCCCACACCCCCTAGGGATGTTACCTATCCAACTGAGCTAACACCCTTTGATTAATTAGGGCTAACTGGCAAGATCATTTATAAAATCCTATAGTTAGGTGTGCTAAATCCTACTAATAGGTGTAGTTCTATAAAAGCCCTACATATAGGTGTGATAAATCCTATATCTAGCTGCTAACTGTCTTGTCATGTTTCCCTAATACTTAAATTTTCTTTTCATGAGAATGAGATTATTTATTTGTAAACCATTGCATGTTTTAATGATTTGTGAACTATTGAAATTGTAAACTATTTTTATGGGATTCCCTAGACCTTATGGTCTAACCCACGTTTTCAAAACTAACATTGTTCAGGAAAATGATCGATAGATAGATGTGAGAGAGCTAAAGGAACGATGTGAAGGCTAGAGGATGTTCTAGCTTAACTCTCGTTAGTTTAAATATTCAGTTGTTTGACTTTAGACTTTAGACTTCCGCTGTTTCGTTTTAATCGAATTAAATATTATAATGAATTAATCGTTGATTGGTTAATCATTTGAAAATTTTGGATTTGAATTATACCTTTACTGGTTTATGAATTTTGGAGTGTTACATTTATCTTTTTTTTCATAATTTTAAATTATTTTTAAATTAAAATTGTTCATTAGATGCCATTAATTAATTATTAAACTTTCATTTTTAATTTGAAGTTATAAAAATCAATTTATATATATGTATTTTATTAATTTAACAATTAATATATATATTGAACTTAAAATATAGAAATCAATATATATATATATTACAATCATTAAATTTTATGATGAATCTATATTTATTTGTCTTTTAATAAGTTGAATATAATTATAAATAAAAAATTTTAATTCATTTTTTTAATTTATGTTTCTTAATAAGATGACAATATGTATAAATCAAATGAGTTAATCCTTTTATTTATTTATTTATTTGTTAGTAAACTAACAATCAATATATATAGGGGAGATTTCAAATACAAACCACGTCAATTCGTACAAACCGCGTGTTTCATTATTTTTTTGAATAATTTTATTTCATGAAAGTGTTTAATATGATGAATTTGTTTCATATAATTTTTTTCTTCATGATATTATTTTTCTTTCTACATGAAAATGAATTGATTCATGAAACTCTCAATTTGATGAATCTTGTTTCACATATTCTTGATTCACCAACCTTCATGTATTCTTGATGAAAATTTTCATATATTATTGACTAATCAACCCTAATAATTAATAAAAAGTGAAACAATTAAAAAAAATATTGATTGCATGCGATTTGTACAGTTTGTACGAATTGACATGATGTGTAACGGAAATCAACCCTTCATATCTTCGGTCTTACACTTTCGGTTTGGAGGTTGAGACCGTATAAGCTACAGACTGGTTGTGTCCAATCCAGGTGAGTTCCCTGTCACTTAAAATGCAATGTGGAAATGTTTCAAACGCTTACTTGTTGATTATGGTTTTTCTTTAAATGTTTATTTATATGTAAAATTGCCATCATCACTTTTATAAGCTCTGGGTTGGTGTGGGCATTACCTGTTTTAATTGGGGCTAACTGCCAAAGTCATTTATAAAATGCTATAGTTAGGTGTGCTAAATCCTACTAATAGGTGTAGTTCTATAAAAGTCCTACATATAGGCGTGATAAATCCTATATCTAGCTGCTAACTGTCTTGCCATGTTTCCTTATACTTAAATTTTCTTTTCATGTGAATGAGATTATTTATTTGTAAACCATTGCATGTTTTAATAATTTGTGAACTACTGAAAGTGTAAACTATTTTTATGGGAATTCACTAGACCTTATGGTCTAACCCACGTTTTCAAAACTAACATTTTTCAGGAAAAGGATTGATAGATAGAGGTGAGAGACCTAAAGGAAGGATGTGAAGGCTAGAGGATGTTCTAGCTTAGCTTTCGTTAGTTTAAATATTCAGCTGTTTGACTTTAGACTTTAGACTTCCGTTGTTTCGTTTTAATCGAATTAAAGATTGTAATGAATTAATCGTTGATTGGTTAATCATTTAAAGGTTTCGGATTTGAATTATACCCTTTACTAGTTTATGAATTTTGGGGTGTTATATTTTTTTTCATAATTTTGAATTATTGTTAAATTAAAATTGTTCATTAAATGCCATTAAATAATTACTAAATTTTCATTTCTAATTTTAAGTTATAAAAACCAATGTGTGTATATATATATATATGTATTTTATTAATTTAACAATTTATATATCTATTGTACTCTAAAATTTATGTGTAAAATATAAAAATCAATATATATAGGCCACGTTTCCGTTGCAAACTGATCATTTTTTGCAAATTTTTCAAACTCGTCAGGACCAATCACATGATACCACGTGGATTTTATTTTATTTAATCTTTAATCATTGATTGAGGGTGGCAATGTAAATTAACAAATTTGTATTATAGTAAATTGATTAAATTGTTAATTAATTAATATTTTATATTTAGTATGTTGCGTGAATCATGGATCATGAAACCAAAAATTCAGTTTCTAGTTTTATCCCTTTTGATGGTTATCATGTCTAAGTCCAGCTTCATTTTTTTCGGCAATGATCTTCATCTTCAACCATTTTTTTCGACGATGATCTTCATCCGGCTTCATTTATTTCCGGCAATAATTTTGTCACCCCACCCCACCCCATATTTTCCGGCGATGATCTACCCCGGCTTCATTTCTTCAGGAAATAATTTTCTCACCCACCCCATATTTTCCGGCGATATACGTAAGAAATACTGTCGGTTCATCCCATGTAACGGGTTTGAATCCGATGAATGCCGGACGGACTCCTTAACATGTTTCATGAACAACGACCAACTTCGTGACCTTCTTCATGAACACTGGTCCGACTCCTTAACCCGTTTCATGAACGACGACCGGCTTCGTAACCTTATTCATGGACGTTGATTGGCCTCCATAACCTTCTTCATGAACGTCAGCCGGACTCCTTAACCTGTTTCATGAAAGACATCTGGCTGCGTAACCTTCTTCATGAACGATGCTCGGACTCCTTAACGTATTTTCCTAAAATTGAAAACTGCATGAGGGAGGAGTCTAAATTGGCACAGGATATTGTGGACGAAAAGTAGCCAAAATTAGATTATTCATTTATTATGATTCAATTTCTAATGACAGTAATACCCTACGTGCCCTTGTGATTCTTTAAAAAAAATCCTCAGGTCATGATATTTACAAAATATGTCACCGCCTTAACATAGCCGTTGATCATATAATCCTAAGGTGTAGATGAGTTTGTAAAGTTTGCAAGGATTACCTAGTTTGCAACGGATATGGACCCTATATATATATTACAATCATTAAATTTATGATAAATCTATATTTATTTGTCTTTTAATAAGCTGAATACAATTATGAATAAAATTCGTCAATTCATTTTTTTTATATATGTTTTCTTAATAAGATAACAATATTTCTAAATCAAACGAGTTAATCCTTTTATTTATTTGTTAGTAAACTAACAATCAATATATATATATATATATTTAAAGGAAGATAATGAAAAGAGGATTAATGAGATAATTTTTTTGAGGTTTACTGTAATAACTCAAAAATTTATAAGATGCTTAGTTGTTAATCATTGGGTTATTAATTTAAATAGTTGGGCTTGGATCAAATTTTTGGGCTAGGGCTCATCCTTGTTGAGGCCCATAGTATATATGTAAATTAAATGAGGAAAGCCTCCTCATTTATCTCATTTCTCTCGTTTTCAACCAAAGATCAATATGAAGAGTGTGTGTGTGTGTTTTAAGAGAACATGGTTAGTAAGGAAGAAGAGAAGATTGAGCATTCTTGAAAGAAGACCATCATTTCTGGTATATTGCTTCTTCTTTCATTCAGTCTAGCTTTAATGGATCCCTTATGGTAGAGTGAATCCAACCGTAATGTGGATTGGTTGGGAATAGGGATTTAATATGGAGTTATTGACTAGTTAATCATTTCTTGGAGTTTTTCTCAAGAATAGCTCCATTGTTGCTCAATTTCAAGGTTGTATTGAGGAAATTGTTGAGCAAATCATGTGGAAATGATTTCCATGTATTTAGTTATTGGTTCGGAGCTTAATATATTCATTATACATGTTTTGGAGATGATTGGAATCAGTATTTTGTGTATAAATGAATTTTGGGCGGTTTTCTGGTTGAAAGGACGAACCATGAAAAACTGTAAGTCCCGCGGGTTTCCCCGTGGGTTAAAGCCGCGGCATAAGTCGCGTAGCTTACTGTTTTGCCGTGAGCTCGCCCGTTTGATTTTATGCTTCGAGTTGGAGTTTAGGCCTATGGTTTAGGAGTTTATCTTAGGCCTTTAATAGAAGACTTTTGGGGTAATTCGTAGGGGTTAACACCCATTTTATGTCTTTGTCTTTTAGGCTTTCGGTTTGGAGGTTAAGACTGTATAAGCTACGAACCGGTTGTGTCCAATCCAGGTGAGTTCCCTATCACTTAAAATGCAATGTGGAAATGTTTCAAACGCTTACTTGTTGATTGTGGTTTTTCTTTAAATGTTTATTTATATGTAAAATTGTCATGATCACTTTTATAAGTTTTAGGGTCGGTATGCGCATTATCTGTTTTAATTGGGGCTAACTAGCAAGGTCATTTATAAAATCCTATAGTTAGGTGTGCTAAATCCTACTAATAGGTGTAGTTCTATAAAAGTCCTACATATAGGTGTGATAAATCCTATATCTAGCTGTTAACTGTCTTGCCATGTTTCCCCAATACTTAAATTGTTCTATTCATGAGTGTGGAATTATATATTTGTAAACCATTGCATGTTTTAATGATTTGTGAACTATTGAAATTGTAAACTATTTTTATGGGAATTCACTAAATCTTATGGTCTAACCCACATTTTCAAAACTAACATTTTTCAAGAAAAGGATCGATAGATAGAGGTGAGAGAGCTAAATGAAGGATTTGAAGGCTAGAGGATGTTCTAGCTTAGCTCTTGTTAGTTTAAATATTCAGTTGTTTGACTTTAGACTTTAGACTTCCGCTGTTTCATTTTAATCGAAGTAAGGATTGAAATGAATTAACCGTTGATTGGTTAATCATTTAAACGTTTTGGATTTGAATTATACCCTTTATTGGTATAAATTTGTATCAGAGCCATGGTTTAAGGGAATTAGGTAGCCGAGTGGCACCTAGTCTTAGACTGTAGGCTAGGATTCACGGCTGAATTAGTGTAACCTCGACAAGGATAGTGATAATGGAGTAGGAAGAGGACCCTCATGTGCGTTAAATTTGGGATTAAACTTGGCCACTGTAATTTTGAATTTACAGGTGCATGTGTGTGCTTGCATTACCTTATTATTTTTGAATTGTCATTTAAATTAAGTTGTGTTGTTCACAGAAGGGAACCATGTCAGCTCGAGTTACGAGGAGCCAATCCATACCTATTGCTAGGACGGATTCATCTGAACCGAGGAAGAAGAACCGGTGGAATTGGGAGGTGCCGTAAGTGCACCACCTAGAGGAAGGGGCCGAGGTAGGGGCCGTGGAAGAAGAGCGAGTCATGTACCCGTCCCTACTGTTGGGGGAACTAGGGGTCGTGGTTGAGGACGTGGCCACGGAAGGATTGGAAAAGCTATTGCACCAGAGATGTCCGTGCAAGAGAGTTCAGTGAGTGCAAGGGGTCGAGCCCGAGGTAGAAGGCGGGGCCAAGGCACCACACCCACCATTGGAGTGCAAGAGGCACTTGTCACTGAATTGGGAAAGATCCAATCCGCGTTTCAAACTTTGTTGACTAATCGAGAAAGGTCGGAACCTATAAGTCAGGAAAAGAGTGAAGAAATAGAGCCTTCCGTGCATTCCAGTCTACCCAAGACCATTGTGGGTGGTCATTCTATGCAAACACCATTGGTGCCCAATTCTTCTAAGGTATCCAAGGGGTGTAGCTACAAAACTTTCACATCTTGCAAGCCTCCTACTTATGATGGTGTGTGTGACCCTGTGTTAGGCGTGCGTTGGGTACGGGAAATGGAGATGGCATTTGAGACTTGCAAGTGTGCCGATGAAGACAAAGTGACTTATACAATTTTTATGTTGAAAGCTGAAGCAATCAATTGGTGGGAAGTTGAGTCGGGAGAATACGGGGCGAAGGTTGCTAGAGCCATGACTTGGGAGAAATTTGTGGAGAGGTTCAAACTGCAATTTTGTCCTCCAACTTTGGTGAAACGACTTGAGGACGAGTTCTTGAATTTAGTACAAGGGGGGATGTTGGTGGATGAGTATGCGGCAAAGTATATTGAGAAGGCACGTTTTGCTTTAGTATATGTTCCGGATGAGGCCCGACGGATTGATCGGTTCATTCGGGGTTTGAATTCTAACATCCGGGAATTGGTGACTAACCTCCACCATTCTAGTTATCAAGCAGCAGCGGATGCGGCTAGGAAAACCGAAAGGGAGAAATTTCGCCAAGTGGATGAAAAAGTGGGAGAAAAGCGGAAATGGGAAAGTTCGGGGGTGGACTTTAAGAAGTCCAAGTCAAATCAGATCATAAGGGAAACCAAAGTGGAAATGGGAGACCTTGTGGGAAATGTCATCGGGTGCATCGTGGTGAATGTGCATCCGGAGCGAAGGGCTGCTCTCGTTGTGGGTCTATAGCCCACTATTCTAGGGACTGTAATGTGGCAAAGAAATGTTAGCAGTGCGGGTCGTTAGATCATATCAGACCGGATTGCCCACAGTTGAAGAAAGGGGGATCCAACTACTCTGGGTATCGTCAAGGAGATAAGGGAGCAGAAAAGATGATCGAGCCTACTAAAGCAAATGGGAGAGCGTTTCAGATGACTACCGCTAAGGCAGAGGAGACTCCTGATGTGGTGACATGTACATTTTTGGTGAACTCTTTATTTGCCAAGGTGTTGTTTGATTCTGGTACTACTTACTCTTTTGTGTCGCCTTTATTTGTGAAATGTTTGGGAGTAAAGTCGAAGTAACTTGATCATGCTATAGCGGTAGAAACGACCAATGATGGTTGTGTTTTAGTCAAATAAGTGTTTGAAGGATGCACGATAGAAATAGAAGGAAACCGGATACCATTGATACTCCACCCTCTGTTTATGGGAGAGTTCGATACTATTGTGGGAATGGACTGGTTGGCAAGAAAACAACGCCAACATAGTGTGCAATAAGAAGTTGATTTATGTGAGTGTTCCGGATAAGGGGACAGTTGTTATCTATAGGAATTGTAGAGACCGAAAAACTAGTTTGATCTCAATGGTGAAAGCCAATAGGTGTTTGAGAAAAGGGTAGCTCTCCCTGAAAAGGAGGTGAGCCAGCCGCACCTTCCAGTACGGCTACCTTGTTACGACTTCACTCCAGTCACTAGCCCTGCTCAAGGGTTCTTGGCATACGTAATGGACGCTAAGAAGGAAAAAGGGGGTGTGAAAGATGTTCCTGTTGTAAGTGATTATCCCGAGGTGTTTCCGAATGATTTAACAGGACTACCTCCGGATCGTCAGGTAGAGTTCCGGATAGACTTAGTCCCAGGAGCTGCACCTATAGCTAGAGCTCCATATCGTTTAGCACCGTCAGAAATGAAAGAAATGATGTCTCAGCTGATAGAGCTTTTGGATAAAGGTTTAATCCAACCGAGTACTTCTCCGTGGGGAGCACCAGTTCTTTTTGTATAGAAGAAGGATGAGACTATGCATATATGCATAGATTATCGTGAGCTCAACAAGGTCACAATCAAGAATAAATATCCACTCCCTAGGATAGACAATTTGTTTGACCAACTCCAAGGGGTGAGTTATTTCTCGAAGATTGATCTTCGTTCAAGGTACCATCAACTCAAGGTGCGAGTGAATGATGTTCCGAAAACCGCGTTCCAAACTCGTTATGGGAACTACGAATTTCTAGTGATGTCGTTCGGATTAACTAATGCGCCCGCGACATTCATGGATTTGATGAACCGGGTTTGTTAACGTTTCTTGATAAGTTTGTCATTGTGTTCATTGATGACATACTTTTCTATTCTCGATCAGAAGGGGATCACATGAAGCATCTCCGTTCGGTGTTGGAATTATTGAAACAAGCGAAACTTTATGCGAAGTTTTCTAAGTGTGAGTTTTGGCTTCGAGAAGTGAAGTTTCTTGGACTTGTTGTGTCAAGTGAAGGAATAAAAGTTGATCCGTCAAAGATTGAGGCTATAAAGAATTGGAGCCGCCTAGGACTCCCTCGGAAGTAAGGAGCTTCCTGGAATTGGCGGGATACTACCGGAAGTTCATTAAAGACTTCTCTTGTATCGCCACCCCGCTAACCTCATTGACCAAGAAGAGTGTCAAGTTTTCGTGGACCGAAAAGTAAGAAGACGCTTTCCGGATTTTAAAAGAAAGACATTACCCGAAGATTAATTTTAAAAGAGTAGTGCACCGATATTAACATTACCCGACGAAAACGACGATTTCGTTGTGTATAGCGATGCGTCTAAAATGGGTTTGGGGTGCGTCTTGATGCAACGTGGAAAGGTGATTGCTTATGCATCAAGACAACTAAGAGAACATGAAAGACGTTATCCTACACACGATCTCGAGTTAGCCGATGTGGTGTTTGCTTTAAAGATTTGGAGACACTATTTGTACGGGACCAAGTGTCAGGTTTTCACTGATCACAAAAGTCTTCGTCATTTGTTTGAGCAGAAAGAACTCAATATGAGGCAAAGAAGATGGATGGAATTGCTAATGGATTACGATTGTGAGATCGAGTATCATCCGGGGAAAGCTAATGTGGTAGCCGATGCCTTGAGCAGAAAGGAAAGAGGTGAGGCCTCGAAGATTTTTTCCATGAAAATCGTGGTAAATTTCAATTTATTCGACGAAATTAAGAAATGCCAATTTGATGTATTGCAACCGGAGAATCTTAAAAAGGAACGAATGGTAGGCGTTTTGTCAACTTTGCTAGAGAATCAATGAGGATTGAAATGTTACAACAAGCGTGTTTGGGTTCCGAGATTCGGAGACATTCGTAAGAGATTGTTGGATGAGGCGCATAAATCCAAGTATTCTATTCATCCGGGCACGAATAAAATGTATAGAGACCTTCGGCAATTTTATTGGTGGTCGGGTATGGAGAAGGACGTGGCATACTATATGGAGAGATGTCTGACTTGTCTACAGGTGAAGGTAGAACATCAAAGGCCTTATGGCAAACTTCAACCTTTGGATACTCCCGTTTGGAAATGGGATCACATTATTATGGATTTTGTGACCTGGTTGCCTAAATCTCCGAAAGGATTGGATGCTATTTGGGTGGTTGTGGATTGACTCACCAAGTCGGCTCACTTCTCCGAATGCGTAAGACTTATTTTATGGAGAGGTTGGCAAAGCTTTATATTGATGAGGTTGTGACAAGGCACGGGGTGCCATTGTCTATTGTGTCGGACTGTGACACTCGTCTTACGTCTATGTTTTGGTCAATCTTTCAGAAAGAGTTGGGGTCGCAACTCAATTTCAGTACTGCATATCATCCTCAGACGGATGGGCAAAGTGAGCGAACGATTCAAACGTTGGAAGACATGTTAACAGCTTGTGCTATCGACTTCAGTGGATCATGGGAAAGTCATTTGCCTTTAATTGAATTTACATATAACAACAGGTATCATGCGAGTATTCAGGCAACACCTTATGAGGTTTTGTATGGGAGAAAATGTAGAACCCCTATATGTTGGAATGAAGTTGGTGAAAAGCAATTGGCGGGGCCGAAAATTGTTCAAATGACGGCCAATAAGATCGATCAGATTCGTGAAAGGTTGAAAGCGGCTCAAGATCGACAAAAGAGCTATGCAGACAAGAGAAGGGACGCACTTGAACTTCAAGCGGGTGTGCTCGTGATGCTTAAAGTATCACCTTGGAAAGGTGTAATGCGTTTTGGAAAGAAAGGAAAGTTGAATCCACGTTACGTTGGACCATTTCATATAATTGAAAGAATTGGAGAGGTTGCATACAAGTTAGATCTACCATAAAAATTGCAAGGTATTCATAATACCTTTCATATCTCTAATCTGAGAAAATGTTAGGCTGAGGCCGAAATGATTGTACCATTACAAGAGGTACAAATTGATAGAAAGTTGAATTTTGTGGAAGAGCCCAAGGTAATCATTGATCGAAACATCAAGAGTTTAAGCAACAAAGATATTCCAATGGTGAAAGTGCAGTGGCGGTTTCACAATAGGCAAGAGGCAACGTGGGAGTTAGAGTCCAAAAAAAAAGAGTTGTATCCGTATCTCTTCGATGTAGGAATTTCAGGGACGGAATTCCTTTAAGGGGGAGGTGTTGTAATAACCCAAAAATTTATAAGATGCTTAGTTATTAATCCTTGAGTCATTAATTTAAATAGTTGGGCTTGGATCAGATTTTTGGGCTAGGGCTCATCCTTGTTGAGGCCCATAGTATATTCGTAAATTAAATGAGGAGAGCCTCCTCATTTATCTCATTTCTCTCATTTTCAACCAAAGATCAGTATGAAGAGTGTGTATGTGTGTGTGTGTGTGTGTTTTAAGAGAACGTGGTTAGCAAGGAAGAAGAGAAGGTTGAGCATTCTTGAAAGAAGACCATCATTTCAGGTATATTGCTTCTTCTTTCATTCAATCTAGCTTTAATGGAGAATGTTAGTTGGACTAAAGGGTTCTAAAACCCTAAGTTCCTGTTGGGTAAATCCCTTACGATAGAATGAATCCCACCGTAATGTGGATTGGTTGGATATAGGGATTTAATATGGAGTTATTGACTAGTTAATCATTTCTTGGAATTTTTCTCAAGAATATCTCCATTGTTGCTCAATCTCAAGATTGTATTGAGGAAATTGTTTGGCAAATCATGTGGAAATGATTTCCATGTGCTTAGTTATTGATTCGGAGTTTAATATATTCATTATACATGTTTTGGAGATGATTGGAATCAGTATTTTGTGTATAAATGAATTTTGGGGCTGTTTTCTCGTTGGTAGGACGAACCAGGGAAAACAATAAGTACCGGGAAACTAGTTGTTCTAGTTGACTCTTCGTAACGGTGGTTCACCGCCTTGTGACTGATCACTTAAAAGTGGTCAACTAAACATTTAATTATATATATATAAACGTTGAACATTTGTTTTAACACTTCAATTTAGTCCATTGAATTATATATTTGAATCCTTTCAAGTTTAGTCTATTGATTCTCATGTTTGAAGTAATTGTGAACTTTATGAATTATATTGAAACTTGACATTTTATGAAAGTCATCCGGGTAGTGGCACATGTTTAGTTTTCTTAGTTTTCAGTATCACCCAATTGATGGGCACATTAGTTGGGATGCCTTCTATGGCGGCTTTGTAGTCATGGCGTCCTTCAGGTGAATGAAGTAAATAGGGTTAGTCCATAATGGTCTACGTGAACCCACCCTGTGGATGAAGTACATAGGGTTAGGCCATAATGGTCTACGTGAAACCACCCTGTGGACTAGTCAATTTTTATTGGCTCAAGGGCAAATGGATCGATCCTAGGACTTACCCATCATGTGATTGCGGTTAAATTCACGGGGGACTCGAAGTGTGTGCACGCATGCCGACCCGATAGTTCGTGTTGTTTGGCCACCCCACGAACACAACAGAAATTGACGGATTTTATTTATATTATTATCTTGAAGCGAGAATTATGAACCGAACACTTGAACATTAATTGACGAACCTAGTTTACTTTATGATTTGAATTGAGAACTGCGAACCGTCTTGATTTTCTGTGAATTTATATTTATTGAATTATAAGTTTTCCGCTTTGTGATCGATGTTACGATTGTTATTTCAAATTTATATTATATCAGTTCACTGAGCCCTGTTGCTCAGCCGTGTTTTTGTTTTCTGACAAGGCAGATTCCAAGTGATCGATGGGGGGGACTTGAGATCGAGAGTGCACTTTTGGAGTTTTCAGACTCATTTTTAGACGTTAATATTATAAGATTATAAATACTTTTGTACTGTAATCTTTTTGGGTTGCATATATTACTTAGAAAGTTGTAATCTATTTAGGAGTCATTAGTAGCTCTGATTTGTTTGTATATTTAATGTAAGTTCCGTTAGTGACACCGCCCGTCCGGGTCACGCGGACGGGGGATGTTACATTTTTTCTCATAATTTTGAATTATTTTTAAATTAAAATTGTTCATTAAATGCCATTAATTAGTTACTAAACTTTTTATTTCTAATTTTAAGTTATAAAAAACAATATATATATATATATGTAATTTATTAATTTAACAATTAATATATCTATTCAACTCTAAAATTTATGTGTAAAATATAAAAATCAATATATATATATATATTACAATCATTAAATTTTATGATGAATATATATTTATTTGTCTTTTAATAAGCTGAATATAACTATAAATAAAATTCGTCAATTCCTTTTTTTATTTATGTTTCTTAATAAGATAACAATATTTATAAATCAATTGATCATGCTATTCCTTTTATTTATTTATTTATTTCTTAGTAAACTAATAATGTTTATAAATGAAAACTTTTATTAAATGGTTTTTATAATATGTAAAGGAAAAAATATGTAAATAATTTTTTTAGATAATTTAACATATATATATATATATTATTAAATGAGTCTATTCCTTCTTTATTTATTTTGGTGAGTTTTTTTTTGATAAGCCAACAATGTTTATAAGTAAAATTTTCTATAAAATAACTTTTATAATATGTGTAAATGAAAAAATGTGTACAAATGAAATATATAGTTTTTTTTGATAATTTAACATACACATATACATATAATATATATATACATATATATATATATATTGTAATAACCCTAAACTAAATATATGGATTTGGGCCTTAAACTAAATCTATGGGCTGATTTCTTGAAAAATGCCTTAAGCCCAAGTATATATAAAGAGAAGAGAGGAGAAAATTCAGCCATCACTCTCTCATTTTCAGATTCTTGTGTGTGTTTTTGAGTGTGTGGAACGTGAAGAGCCATTAAAGAAGGGGGTAGAGCATTCTTGAGGAAGTTCATCAAGAATCCAAATATTTTTAGGTATTCCATCTTATCTCTTCATCTCCTAGCTTAGTTAAGTCTTATGAGATGATTAGAACCATTGGGGGTTTTGTATTTTGATTGGTAATCATCTAATAAAAGTCTCAAATCAATAGATATGAGATGAGTGGATGTATTTGAGTTATTATCTTCTTTGTTGCTATTGCTCTCATTGCATTTGGCGTTTGTATTTAAGAAAAACCACCATGGATGAACTTTGGTTCTTCATAAGGATGGAATCCATGGATTCAAATGGATGAAATTTGGATTGGTGTATGTTTAGGAATTAAATGGGATAGTTTTGGGTTGATTCCCTATCATTATTGTTGATTTGGGAGATTAGAAATCAATACTGTAATGTTTTGGATTAAGATTTGGAGGTCTTGAGCTGCAAATATGATGAAAACCCAAAACAGAAATCTGTGCCGGTTGCGGGGCGGGTTTACCCGCATTCGTACCTGCCCAGTCGGCTGTTGGGAAAATCTGTGCGGGCTGTTGGGTGGGTTTACCCGCATTCGTATCCGCCCCGTCCACTGTTTGGCGCAACTTCGTCCATTTCGTTTTGTTTCGAGTCGGGGTTTGGATCTTTGAGTTAGGGGTTTAATTTAGGACTATTTTAGAAGGCTTTTGGAAGAATTTCTTGGGGTTAACACCGTTTTTGTATTGGCAAATTTAGGCGTTCGGTTTGGGGAAAATCCTTATAATTGGACTTTGGGACTCGTTGGCAACCATCAGGTGAGCTCCCTTGACTTAAACTACACTTTTTGGCAAATGTTGAATTTATGAAACTGATCATGGTATTTAAATTGGAAGCATGCTAAATGATTGACACTTCGTGTTGGTTAATATAAATGTTGTATGTTAAATTGGCCTGGATATCGAGATATGCCTAGGTAGAAGGGACATGTACATAGGAGAGTGGGCGTACCTCGAGATGTTGCAGATCTCTTGGGAGTTATATTTCGTACGCCTCGAACTCGTTCAAGGTACGCGACGTACCCGCATGTGGCAATTGCGGGTATCGATTAATGAGTCATATGTGGCAAGTTTATGACTTAATGGGTTGTTCTGCTATCCTTGTACATGGTCCGTATTTGAAATGTTGCTTCCTAATTTTAAACTATTTATTTCTTCGGATTTAAATGCTTTGTTTATAACTGTTGTTTATTGGGAATTCACTAGACGTTGTGGTCTAACCCTCGCTTTTCAAAAACTAAAGCCATTTTCAGGTAAAGGCTTGGTCGAGAGTTCGTCCAAGGGAAAGGGTAGGATGTGAGCCGGTCGTTGAGGAGATCGGATGACATTGAGACTTAATTAGTTTATTATAATTCTCAGATGTGGATAGTTTTATTTCCACTGCAAAACATTGGGATGTAATAGATATTAGACTTCTATTGGTATTTTAATTGTCCATTTATGATTGGATTTCATTTTATGGAAGTTGGGTTGTTACATATATATATATTATTAAATGAGTTTATTCTTTTTATTTATTTATTTAGGTGAGTTTTTTTTTATAAGTTAACAATGCTTATAAGTGAAAACTTCTATAAAATGACTTTTATAAGAATCGAAGTTGATTTGCTTTATAAAAAGAAGTTCACCCGAGGAAACCTTTGCACGCCTCCGTTACCTTTTGGGAGGCCTACGCCCCATAGAAACTGTCAAAGAAATATATAATTGACAAATTTCATTTATAAGCTAACAAATGTTTATAAGTGAAAACTTATACATAAATGAAATAAAATTAGAATTAATAGTTAGTGAAATGTACATTATATATTGATTATTTTTAATAATTAAAGTCACTCATAAAGATTAAACCCCTATATATATACATAAAGATCCTTCATTTTTTAATTTACATGAATGTGAATCTATATGCATAAATGAAATAAAATTAGAATTAATAGTTAGTGAAATGTATATTATATATTGATTATTTTTAATAATTAAAGTCACTCATAAGTTCAAAAAACCTTTCATCCTCTTCTAATTATGAATCATTAATATGCATATAAATGAGTATTTATTACAATTTATTCTCAATCAATATCTATACATATATATATAGGGCACGAGAAATTGTGTTTTCGTTTTAAAATTGTATGGTATAATTTATAAAATTGTCAAATTACAATGACAATTGTGAACTATATTTATTTAATTGCTTTTAAAAACATTTTAATGTAACTTTTTGCCCTTTATGAAAAATGTATCTTTCATTATAGGGTGTTCTTTTGGTAATTTACTTGCAAAAATATGTTTAACATAAAACTATCAAACTTTCTTCATCTCTTATAGATCTTCCTCTCTATTCATCTTTTCAGGTTTAGTTTTGAGGCATTTATCTCATATTTGCTTTGGAATCGAATGTGTGTTTTCTTTCTCTCGGTCTCTACTTATCTTGAAGTATTTTGATGGCAACAACTCGAATGAGGAATCGTTGAAAATCCATTTATTTTTTGTATTATTGTTTTTAATTTCTCATTTCTACTTTTGAAAGTATAATATGTGAATTTGTATTATGCTAAACTTTTTGTTCTTTTCCTAAGAAGAAATCATGAGTGGCGGATGAGAAAAAAATTGCCCACTTATCTTGGTATGTTTTCTCGAGTTCTTCCTCTCTCCATCTCCTAATTTGTTCTTTTCTATTGGGTTTTACCTTTTATGTTCATGATAGGTTTTTTTATTAATTTATGCTGAGATCTTAGTGATTTATCTATTAGTTGCTCAAAATTTCACATTTGATTAACAGTAAGACAATACTGTTTGAATAACTCTTTTTTCTTTTGATTTTCAAACATTTAGTAGTCAAACACTTTTTAATATTGTTGTGCATCTTTTGAATTCTATTTAAAGCAGCCATGTATTTTAATTATTTTATACTTCTTCTTTCCCATGTTAAACTCAACTATTACGAAGTTTGACTATACTTCATCACATCTATCTTCTTCGTCAACATGTACCTAAGTTGTTCATTGACATTTTCCTTAAGGATTTTTTTACTTATGTTCGACCTTTTCGGAATTCTACCTTTGAGTTGTATTAATCGGATGTAGTTTGAATTGAACTTTGAATAATGAGATTTGTTATATTTAATGATTCTTGGTTTCTTAATACTTAGTTTTTGTTTTCTTTTTTTGATTTGAAGCAGTCAGCAATTTCAAGGCATTGTTGAAAATTTTCCCTTTTTTTTGTTCCATGATTATATTTATATCAATCGCCACATTTGTAAGAAACGTAGATCATTTTCTGACTTCTTTTACCATGTTATGTTTTATTTATAGGAAAACACAATGCGTGCTCGCAACGATCCATAAATACTTGGTTTTAAGGTTTAACTTATATCGAATGAGGGTGTTTTGTATTGTCTCAAAATCTTTTAGATCGTTGAGAGCAAAGCCGACTACCAACAATTTTATAGTAAGAAGATACCGATGAATTCATTCTAATTTATTTATCAAAACTTAGTTGAATCACACGTTAACAGCGACACAACGATCATGTCATGTTTTTAAAACTAATTTATATGTTTATTATTTTTATGTCAATTTTTTTTAATATAACTCATTAGTAATATTTTTTTCATGCAGATGTTGTAACGTGTTTTTTGCGACAATCATACATAACACATAAGTCACAGTTAGAAATGGTGGATTCGACTACATTATAATCAAAATATTTTAATATCTTTTTTCTATTGATATTTCATAATAAGATCACTATTCACCGCAAAAAGCGCGATATTGTTACTCACTGCACAACGCGCGGTGGTGAATACTAGATAATGTAAAAAACAAAATTTGAGTTTTCTTACCGAGTACGGAAACTATTAATATGCATAAACAAAATAAAATAGTTCTTCTTGCTTATTTGAAATAGAGTAAACTCTAATTTTGGTCCCAGAGGTTTAGTAAAAATTCTAAAAATGGGACCTGAACTTTGATAATTCTAGAAATTGTCCTTATCGTTTACATTTTGCTCTGAAAATAGTCACTGGTCACTAACTTTGTTAAAAATATCCGTTAGAGAGAAGGGTACTTCTGTCTTTTTATTATTTATATATTTTTTTTCCATTTTTTGTCTTTTAGAATTATTATATAGATATGTGATTAACTCATATATAATAGTTATAATTAATTGTATATGTATATCAGAGATGAAATCACATCGGACTCCATTGTCGGCCAAACCTTTACTCCCTCTTCCCCTTCTGGTGACCCTCTTTTGTTACCCTCCACACACATACATAAACCACAAGGACGAAATCTTACAGGGACGAAAATGATTTGTGGGTTTCATCGACTTCGAGCACAATGACGAAATCTGAACTCATCTTTCTCTCCCTATTCGATTTCTTTCTGGGTTTCTTCAATTTCGATTTCATTTCTGGTATCGCAGACCGTGAGGAGAAAAATCGAAGACGATGGATGATCGGGGTTTGGATTTGTTTTATTTCTGTTTTTGGTTTCAATATCGATGGCCATGGGGAGGGTTAAGGAATATGATGTATAACAGTGTATAAATCTAAAAATATGATTTCAACTAAAAATTACTTCACATTATCTTTTTAGTCTCGATGGCAAAGTTTAGTCTCTTTTAGAATTACTTCAAATTATTACACATTAGTAATTGTAGATGATTTTCCCGCTATACATGGACCCTATTTTTAAAGCATAAAAATGAAGCTTTTGAATTTTTTTTTTTGGAAAACGAATTCAAAGCGAACAAGGTTGTACGATTGTTTCTGTCCGTACAGACCATGGACGTGAATTGGATCACGAAATCCAATTTGGTGGTTTTTGTGACAAACATGGTATAAATCACAATTTTTTCGGCTCCTCGAACTCCTCAATCTAATGGGGTTTTTGAGAAAAAAATAGAACCTTACAAGAAATGAGTAGAACCATGCTCAATGAACATCAAATTTCCTAAAGGTTTTGGTCTGGTGTCGTTGCTACCGCGACCTATGTGCTTAATCGTGTCTTAATTAGAGGTATCCTAAATAAGACCCCATATGACCTCTTCCGTGGTAGACAACCTTCCCTAGCTCACCTTAAAGTGTTTGTATGTAAGTGCTTCATCCTTAATACCAAACTATTTAACCAAATTTGACCCCAACATCTATGAGGGAGCGTTCCTTGGTTATTAATAGAATAGCAAAGCCTATAGAGTTCTTAATAAAGAGACCATGGTTGTAGTGGAACCTCTTAATGTTAAGCTTTGATGAGAGTCCTCCCAAGCCTAGTGTTCCTTTGGTAGATGATAATATTTGTGATGGAGAAGTCTTAGCTCACTATCTTAGATCCTTAGATTTAGGTTCTCGATCTTTCACTAATGGTGTAGAATGATGCCCCTCCTTGTTTTGTTCCTCAAGGTGTAGATGATCCAAATCTTAGAACCGCTAAAGATCATCCCGTAGATCAAATTATTGGTGACCTCAACCAAAGAACCACTAGATCCAAAATCCATACCCATTGTGCTTTTCATGCCTTTGTTTCTTTTATAGAGCCGAAAACCATAGTAGAAGTCTTAAATGATGGGATTGGATCATGGGCATTCAAGAAGAGTTGAACCAATTCACTAGGAATGATGTATGGGACTTAGTTCCTTCCCCTAGTGTTCAAACCATAATTGGCACAAAACGGGGTTTTCATGATAAGGTAGACGAGAATGGTGGAGTCACACGAAACAAGGCACATTTAGTTGCCAAGGGGTACAATCAACAAGAAGGTATAGATTATGATGAAACCTTTGCACCGGTTACAAGGTTAGAGTCTATTCGAATGCTTCTAGCTTTTGCAAATGCTAAGGAATCAAATGGATGTTAAAAGTGTTTTCCTAATTGGTTTTATAAATGAGGAGGTTTATGTGTCTCAACCTCCCGGTTTTCAAAATTTTGAGAACCCGTCACATGTTTATAAATTAAAAAAAAGGTGCTTTATGGTTTAAACCAAACTCCACGTGCACAATATGATAGATTAAAATCTTTTTTAATTGCAAGTGGTTATGTTATGGGTAAAATTGATAATACTTTATTTGTAAAGCATGTTCATAATGATATTGTGGTTCTGCAAGTGTATGTTGATGATATCGTTTTTGGTTCCACAAATGAAAGTCTTTGCAATGAATTTTCTACAAAAATGTTAAATGAATTTGAAATGAGCATAATGGGAGAATTACCCAACCTGTACAAAGGGCATCCATCAAAGCCCCTTTACTAGATTTGAGCTATAAATTCTTCTTAGGATTGCAAATAAAACAAGTCGAAAATGGGACATTTATAAGTCAATCACAATATTGCAAAAACATGTTGAAAAAGTTTAACTTCGAAAATGTCAAACTCGTTGAAACTCCAAAGACCACTAATTTGAAAATATTAAGTGATGAGGAGGGGAACGATTTTAATGAAAAAATTTATCGTGAATGATTGGTAGTTTACTTTATCTACGGCTAGTAGACCGAATATCATGTATAGTGTGTGTTTATGTGCTCGTTTTCAATATTCACCTAAACAATCTCATTTTGAAGCCGTCAAACGTATTTGCTATCATACAGGTACGATGAATCTCAGATTTTAAATTATGTAAAGAAACCCGAGTTGGAGGTCACTTGCTTCTCTGATTCCGATCTTGGTGGCTCAATTGTTGATCGAAAGAGAGCACTAGTGGAGTATGTGCTCAAATACTTTGGATGAAACACACACTTACCGATTTTGTGGTACATTTGACCAAAGTTCCAATTATGTGTGGTAACTCAAGTGCCATAAACTTAAGTAAAAATCCGATTTTACATTCTCGAACGAAACATATTGAAGTACGACATCATTTTTTAACAGATAATGTTCAAAAGGGCCAAATCGTGCTTGAAAAAGTCAATTTCGAAGATAATTTGGCCAATATTTTTACCGAAGCCCTAAACAACAATACATTTTTCAAACTAAGACTTTGTGTAGACATACTTGAGTATAACCCTTGATATATTGTTGCTCCCGAGTGTATACATATTTTAAGGGGGAACATCTCTTAAGGGGGAGCATACCTTATTTCACGACCCTTTTGCTTCAACAAAAGGGGGAGAGAAACCGAGTATGCTCTCGTTTAATGGTTGTGTTGTTATCATCAAAAAGGGGGAGATTGTTGGTGCAAGTGTGCCACATCTCAGATGATTACAAACAAATTGTATTATATTGTTTGTCTAACATTTTACTTGATGTCCATATATATAAATCATGAAGGTAAACGTTATCGTATCGGGAATCGTGCCAACTTCAAATTAATGATCAATACCGAGAAGGCGCAACGGAACGTAAATATTCAAGCGGCATGTGGAAATACGAATGTTTCATGCTTGGTATTCCAACTCCGATCGGTTTTACTGGTCATTTTTATAGAACTTCTTACTATAAAAATTGAGTGTTTTTTATAAAATGATAAAGTTTATAGAAATGTTTTTATCCTAACTAGATTGGGTAACTAAACCAAAATAATTTGGTTGGTTTAAAATTTAATTTGTTAAAATAATAAATATAAAACTTTCAATCCGTTGGATTCTTAAATTTAAAAAAAAAAGTTATTTTTTTGAATATTTTTTCCTACACACTCTGATCTCTTTCATGTCAAATCTCTCCAATCTCACACTCTACATCATTTTTAACCACACTCTCACTCTATCTCACTTTCACATTCTAGCTGTTTTTGAATACTTCTTCACTCTATCACTCTCTCACTCACTCTCAATATATATATATATATAGATGTTCAAGAGTTCTTTCAAGATATACATTTATCATCCAACAATTAAAACACATGTTTTATGAAAACTTTCAACTCTAAATTTTCTCTAACACTTTCATTTTACAATCTTTCTCGATACTTCATCTTATCTTGATTTCAAGATCAAAGAAAGGTTGTGATACCAAACGTGCAACACAAGTATTCTCTACATTCTAGTAAGTGTGTGAGATAGATCCAACTAGCATCCACATTGTAGTGTGGATTGGTAGCTGTAACTTGATTTCGCTTTTCAAGTATTCAAATCTTGTCTAATCAAGTGTTCATATGGTGTGTTACTACCTTAGAATAACATTAGTGGATCGTCTCGTTGAGTTCACTCAACGAAGAGGATTAGCCCGGTTTTGGGTGAACCTCTTTAAATTTGTTTGTATCTCTCTTTATTTTTGTTTTTTTGTTTGGTTGTGTTGAAAGCTTAACAAAAAAATTCATCTGTTTTTTGTTGCATATTTTCTTAAAAATTATTTTAAGAATGTTTTTTAAAGGTAAACAACTTCCCCCCAAGGTTGTCCTAACAAGTGGTATCAACGCAAGTTGCAAGTATTGTTTTTGTAAAACGTATGTGTTTTTCAAAGACTTGTACTCAATTTTTAAAAATGACCACTTTTGAGGGAAATGCTTAGTCAAAACCTCCCCAAATCGACACCGTGAATTTTGGTCTTTGGGCTAATTTGTTCGAGTGCTATGTTCGTAGCAAAATTCGAAAATTTTGGCATATTATTACTAAAGGAAATTTCAAGCCTAGAAAAACTCAAGATGGAAAGTTGTTGAAAAACCCGTAGCGGAATGGTCTGTCGCGGATGACTCTTGGAGTTGTTCAAATTTTGAAGTCAAAAAATATTTTATTTTCCGTACTAACTAGCGTGTTTACTCTTGTGGACGACTCATGATATTTGGAAAAATTTTAACAACACACATAGAGGAACTCTCAAGTTAAGAGTTCCAAAATTAATATTCTTGTTAATGATTATGAAATGTTCGAAATGTCAAAAGATGAGTCTATCGACTCAATGTTTAAACGTTCTAACCTTATCATGATGAGCTTGAAGGGACTAGGAAGAACATATGAAAATGAGGATTACATCCGGAAGATCCTTAGAGCATCTCCAAGAGCTTCCCCAAATTGTGAAAAATGGTGAAAATGGGGATTTTGAGCCAAAATCTTGCTCCAACAAATTCCCCAAAACCATCTCCAAAATGGAGAAAATAGGAGAGAGAAGATGATTTTCTCCAAATATGGAGATTACTCCAAAAATGATTACCCCATGGAACCACCAATGAAAATATTTGAAAATAAATATAAAAAAGATAGAAATAATATTTTAATAAATGATTACAATATTTTAATATTATTATTAATGTTTGGTTCTCCAAAATAGGGATTTGTAGGAGATGGGTGTGATTTTTTTTTGGAGATTTTAGCTTTTGTTTCTCCATTTTGGAGAAATTTTGGGGATTCTCTTGGAGATGCTCTTAGAGCACTTCCACCTGAGTAGATGCCAAAGATCACATCCTTGGAGGACTCTCGAGATCTTTCAGCCATGAAGCTTGGTGATCTTATCGGCAACCTTAAAATGCATGAAATTGCACTTAAGAGAAACAAAGATCGGGAGCAGATAAAAAGAAGTCTTTGGCTTTTAAAGCTTCAACTTCAAGTGATGATAAAGAAAAGAAATAGGAGAAATCAAGCTCCTCAGAGGACAAGCCCGAAAATCTAGACGACATAGCGATGTTGGTAAGAAACTTCTCCAAATTTTTATCTAACAAAAAGTTTCCAAAAAATAATAGGTTTTAAAAGAAAGATGATTATCGGCGTGGCTGTGAAAATCGAAGCCAAAGAATTCATAAACGAGAGGACAAACCAAAGAAAGACAATGACTCAAGTGATGAGGAGGAAACCAAGCAAAAGAAGGGATATTGCTACTCATGTGGAGAGAATGACCACTATGCAAATGAGTGTCCTAAGAAAAATAATTTCAAGAAGAAGAAGGAGAAAGCCTTTATTAGAGGTGCTTGGAGTGCAAGTGAAGGTGAAGAAGATGATGAAGACATTTGTCTTATTGACGAAAGTGGTGATGAGATAGACCCTTATAATTCTGACTATTCTCGTGATAATAATAGTAAAAATGAAGATCTTGACATGTTAAATGATTTTTTCCATAAAATGGTCATTCTTGCAAAAAAAATTATAAAGATGAGTGTGACAAACTTAATGAACTTTATTATTATGTAAAAAGGAATTTCATGATTGTAAACAAAAAATTGCATGTGATTTTAAAACCAAAGTGGAGTTAAATGATAAAATTACCACTTTGGAAAAGAAGTCTGTTGAAAAAGATGTATGTGCTTCATTTGTAATTTTAAATAAAAAATTGCATGCTTTAAGAAAAGAGTAGTTGAAAATTATTTATGTGCTAAGTATGATTTACATGAAAAAGATGATTTGTTAGCTCATACTTGTCAATCTAGTAATGAGAAAGTGCTTAAAATGCTAAAAATGTCAAATCGTATTAATTGTAAAAATGGAGTGGGTTTTGATGCAAGTTATGATGTATCTTCTTCTATGCATGCTAAAAATATTGTTAAACCACCTAAAGGTGTTGAAACCAAAAAAGTGGTAAAGCCTTATGTGGATCTTCATCTAGAAATGGAAATGAATATGTGAAACCCAAACTCCATGTGCCAAAACCCCCATATGTGCCCAAAAGGGATATTGTGCATTATATGCCAAAGAAAAAGATATGCTTGCATGTATGAAGATAAATCATCTGGACCAAAACCTAAAAGAAATGTGCATGCTCCTTTTTATGTTTATGATGAATATTATCATAGAATTAAAATGGTAAAACAAATGGATTCCCAAATGGTTGTTTAGTGTTGATAATCCCAATGGGATGCGTTTGTGGTTTTAGATTGTTGTGTAACTTTGCATGTTTTATGCCAACACGCTTAGTATTAATTTTTAAATTCTTTTTGTTGTTAGTTCTAACTTCCAAAGGACCCATAAAAGATGGGGACCATAAAATCTATGTTTTATTGTTTGTAGATAAGCCTCGACATGGATTGGATACTTGATAGTGATTGCACACGTCAAATGACCGGAAACTGTAACCTTTTCTCATCATATGAGTTATGTGATGATGGACAAGTTATTTTTGGAGGAAATTCCAAAGAAAAGGTAATCGAGAGAGGTATAATCTCCTGCAACAATGTTAAGTTTAGAAATGTTGAGCATGTTAATAATTTGAACTTCAATTTGCTAAGTGTTAGTCAACTTTGCGAAAATGATATAAAAGTTGTTTTTGAAAAATATTTTTGCAACATTTGAAAAGATGGAAAAGTTATTCTCGTCGGTGTAATACCCGAATCTCTAAAATATTGGTTCCGTATAAAGCTTAGAATATCCAATTTTGGAAGCAAGCAAGAGAAGTTTGTACATGTTGCTTCAAATATTGTACCGGACTAATTGTCATGAAAATGGTACAACGAGGGTTAAAATTGTACAAACACATTTTGAGTTAGGACCTAGAATGTGAAGGAATCGTCTAATCGGGTTAGAATTGCAATAAGTGGAACTTAAGGGTCAATTGGGGAAATTGGAAAAATATAAATGCTAATTTTTAGAGCTTTAATTCATATTTTTCATCTTATCCAGAGAACTATCGGTTCATGCTCATATTCCTCTTTTTGTTTTCCTCTTTAATTTTTAAGAAATTCATGTTACTTAGGGTTTATGCTTAATTCTTGATGGTGATTTTTGGTTAGGTTCAAGAAATTGAAGTATGGGTTATGTTTACCTAAAGATTTGAAGTTCATATCATCAACTCAAGCAAGATAAGCTAGCATTCAATAAGTCTTATTGAAATTGTTGAGTTTTGCAAGGTTTTGGATTATGTTTTGTACTATAAATGTTAATTGGTACTTTGGTTAGATTTTGTACAAAATTGGGCAAAAGGATGAAACCATTGAAATGGTTTTAAGCTCTTACAATTGATGCCTATAAGATGTTTGATGAAAAGCCTTAAAGAACTTTTTAACTTTGTGCAATTTTCAGCTTTTTGTCTCCATTTTGAAAAATTCGTATTAAATCAGAAATACGTCCAAATAAGCTGAAGTTTTCCAGTTACTAAGATCTTTCATTCCTTTACAACTTTGTAGTTTTAACGCTGATCAAATTATGGCTCTAAGACACTCTAAACAGTAAGTTTTTGCAGCTGGTCCTGTACAAAACAGGATCTGCGCACTGTTTTTAGAAAGCTTATATCTAATTCGTCGTTACTCCAATTGGGGTGAATCCAAAGCCATCTGAATCATAAGACTTGTATCTACAACTTTGTTTTGGACCTCAGAAGCTAGTTTGACTTTTAAGCATGGTAAATAAGCCAAACACAGAAGCATAACAGTGTTGTTTTGTGTAGCTAATTTTAAGTGTTTGGTTATTTTACAAATTGGTTAACCTCTAGTTTTGTCATGTAAGCATACCAGGACGTGTTAGTACTTAAAGTTAGGTTATAAATAACTTTATAAAGGGTATTAGACTTAGATTAGTACGTACAACGTCTAAATGTTTTATATATCGTATAGGTCATTCTCTTTGTCGGAACTCGAGCAAACAAGTGGACAAACCGTTTTGAGTTAAAGGTACGGATTTCTATATTCGTTTGATACCTGGACACGTATTTGAATATATGTGTCTATTCCTTGAACATGGTACACCATTTATTACCTATCACTTAAGTGAAATGGTAACTTTCCTATTGAACTCTTGGAATTGTTTTGGTCCGGAGTTATCATGTGATATAATTACTCCATTAAGGAGTATTTGTGTAGCAATTGTATAAGATTTATTCATTTTGATTAAAGAAACATTGATGAACAAAAACCTTCATGGTTAATTGGATTTTAGAACTTATTTCTATGAGGTCGCATATGTTGTAGACCTATGACTTTAGTTTTTTATTTTGGTTGAATACTCGGTCATTGGGGGGCACCAAGGCTGAGATGCTTCCACGGTGGTTATACAATCATGGCGTCCTCACTTAGAATGGACACGTAAGGGGTCTGGCCAAGTAATGGCTATCGGAGGCGAATGGATCGATCCTAGTTACACGAGTCGGGTCGTGATTTATTCACGACAGGGGTTAGACGGTGAGTGTGCCCACACTGCTACCCCATGAGACTCACGTGGTTTGATCAACCCATGAGAATGAAGTGTCTTCGTGACACAATTTGGTTTTAGTGACCCTTTTTACATCTTTATGATGTTCGGTTGATTATACGTTTTTTTATACTATATAAATGCATTATTTTTATATATTTTAAGTTGTATGAATCATGTTTATGAACTCGATAAACCTTCATCGTCTATCTAATTATCGTTTATTTTAATATTATAATCCGTTCACTGGGAAAAGTTGCTCAGCCGTGTGTTTTGTTGACGCGGCAGGTACATAAGTGATTAGACAGGGGACGGGACTAAGAGAAGTGAAGATAACTACGTTTGGACCTCCTTTTGAAGATCTTCGGATAATCTACTTTTTGGTTCTTTTGTTTATATTGCTATTTATATGTAAATATAAACCACAATTATAGTTGTCTTCAAACGATGGTTTGTAATTTCACGTTTACGTTAGTTAGTCAAGCTCTGAACTTTATAAATCTACTCAGTAGATTTATTATTGTTTTTTTATGTCCCTTGAACTGTGACACATCCCCGTTCTTGGCCATGCGGACCAGGGGGTGTTACAGTCGGTTTTAAAAAGAAAAAAACTTTATGCTTGTAAAACTACTATAATAGAAAATGTTTGTTTATCTTCCGTGCATGATAATACTATCTTCTGGCATAGGCGTTTAGGTCACGCAAACCTTCGATTAATTAAAAAAGTGAAAAATAAGGAGCTTGTGAGTGACCTTTCAAAATTAAAATTTGATATTCATTTTTGTGATGCATGTCGTGTTGTCAAACAAACTCACGTTTCACATAAATCTAAAAATATGATTTCAACTAAAAGGGTTTTAAAATTACTTCACATGGATCTTTTTGGTCCCATAGCAACCCAAAGTTTAGGAGAAAATTCTTACACGTTAGAAATTGTAGATGATTTTTCTCGTCATACATGGACCCTATTTTTAAAGCATAAAAAAGAAGCTTTTGAAAAACATAAAATTTTGGGAAAGCGAATTCAAAACCAACAAGGTTGTACGATTGATTCTATATGTACGGACCATGGACGTGAAATGGATAACGAAATCCAATTTGGTGCTTTTGGTGACAAACACGGTACAACTCACAAATTTTCAGCTCCTCGAACTCCTCAATCCAATGGGGTTGTTGAGAGGAAAAGTAGAATCTTACAAGAAATGAGTAGAACCACGCTCAATGAATATCAAATTCCCCAAAAGTTTTAGTGTGATGTTGTTGCTATCGCTTCTTAGGATTGCAAATAAAACAAGTCGAAAATGGGACTTTTATAAGTCAATCAAAATATTGCAAATACATGGTGAAAAAGTTTAACTTCGATAATGTCAAACCCGTTGAAACTCCAATGACCACTAATTTGAAACTATCTAATGATGAGAAGGGGAACTATTTTAATGAAAAAATTTATCGTGGGATGATTGGTAGTTTACTTTATCTAACGGCTAGTAGACCGAATATCATATATAGTGTGTGTTTAAGTGCTCGTTTTCAATATTCACCTAAACAATCTCATTATGAAGCTGTCAAGCATATTTTTAGATATCTTAGAGGTCCAATGAATCTCGGATTATGGTTTGCAAAGAAACCCGAGTTGGAGGTCACTTGCTTCTCCGATTCCGATCTTGATCCCTCAACTGTTGATCGAAAGAGCAATATTGAAGTATGTGCCTTTATAGGTCTCTCCCTTGTGTCTTGGTTCTCTATTAAACGACAATCCGTAGCATTTTCTACCATGAAAGCGGAATATGCAGCCGCCTCTAGAGCATGTGCTCAAGTACTTTGGATGAAACACACACTTACCGATTTTGAGGTACATTTGACCAAAGTTCCAATTATGTGTGATAATTCATGTGCAATAAACTTAAGTAAAAATCCGATTTTACATTCTCGAACGAAACATATTGAACTATGACATAATTTTTTAAGAGATAATGTTCAAAAAGCCCAAATCGTGCTTGAAAAAGTCAATTCCGAAGATAATTTGGCCGATATTTTTATTAAAGCCCTAAGACTTGGTTTAGGCATGCTTGAGTATAACCCTTGAAATATTGTTGCTCCAGATGATATGCATATTTTAAGGGGGAACATATCTTGAGGGGGAGCATAGCGTATTTCATGACCCTTTTTGCTTCGACAAAAAGGGGAGAAAAACCGATTATGCTCTCGTTTAACGTTTGTGTTTGTCATCATCAAAAATGGGGAGATTGTTGGTACAACTGTGCGACATCTCTATAATTGTTTTGATGATTACAAACAAACTGTATTATTTGTTTGTCTAACATTTTACTTGATGTGCATATATATAAATCACGAAGGTAAACGTTATCGCACCGGGAATCGTGCCAACTTCAAATTAATGATCAATACCGAGAAGGCGCAACGGAACAGAAATATTCAAGCGGCATGTGGAAATACGAATTTTTACCCCTTTTGTTTGGGCAAAAATCTCAAACCTTCGACCGTTGAGTAAAATGCCCGACCAAAGACTTTCCACGACCCCCTAGTACTAGCCAAAGACCCAAAGAGTAGTGGTCGAGTAAATCGCTTGACGGCAGATGCAAACGTTCGACCAACAACACTTTACGTCGATTAAAACACTACGAATCAATTGTTGGCTAAAAGCTCCAAGCAAAATCTCCGACGCACGACAGATCTGCAAGCGCTTGACGCAGGCCGTTACTTTCGGGTTTATTATGAGTTAACCGTTACCTTTCTTAGCAGGGGCGTTGGACGGTTACGATCAAACGCCATCAAGAGCATTTATGAGGAAAATCAATGTCGAATCAACCGTTACGAGCAACCACAGGTATAAAAGCAAAAGTTCGAGCTATCAAAAGGACACGAAAAATCCTCCCCAGACAAAAAAGATTTACAACCACGCTCTCGAAATAAAAGAACACACGATAGTCTTACAAATTTCATATGCTAGCTTAGTCTTTACATACGTTTTTCACTTGTAATCATGCGACCACAGTTCTAAAGGATGACGCCCCTGTTTGGCGTCATTTTCCATAGTGCATCGACGATACTAACCTATCGTCCGCGGGTTTTTTCCTCGTGCAAGGGTTTTTCCGCTTCATCAAATCTCTTGTCCTTATTTATTTTTCTCGTTTTACTTAGGTTCATCGGCAGAATCCTTTCTTTTATCGATCAGGTCCACAAGAACCTCAAGTTGGATTTTGTTACTTTAATTTTTGGCATCAACAGTTTGGCGCCATCCGTGGGACCCGGTTAAAGGAATTCTCCGGCGAAGTACTGCATCGCTAATGATTTTTCTCCTCTTCCTTCTCCTCAATGGCGTGCCCTAGAAACGGTCCCGGGAAACGGCCCGAGGAAACTCAGTAAACGCGTGACAGTCGCCGGGAACCGTGCCCAGACCAACGGATTCGCATGGGGGCATCGTCCTGTCCGGCCGACAGAAAAGGATTGTCCGAACGCCCTCGGCAAAACCACGCTTGTTTCGTACGAGTAAGCAGCACCGACATGAAGATCGTACCGCACCTGTTGGAATAGGTAGCCTCGGAATAGGCTGGTTATGAACGTTATCGTGAACGTGCTTTCATAACCGTCGCGGCATACGCAACAGCCTCATCTGGGTTTCCGCTCGCACGGAGGTTCTTCCCATTGAACAACTCCTCCCGGCCAAGTCTCGATAAAAGAGGCTACGATGTTGCGAACTGACCGAAACGAAACAGCCAACTTCAAAGAATGGGCCTCAATCGTAGATTGAACGTCTCCCAGGAGTTGACGCAGGGGAGGGAAAACCGACCGCACGGACTAAGACGAGTTCCCTGGCACAAGTCCGGACGGATGCGAGGTCCCCGAACACGAAAATTACGCAACAGCGCCAAAAGACGAAAGGGACGGCGGAAGGAAAAGCAAGAGCCCGATCGAGTCGTCGATACAAGTGCGCACCAATTGCGAACCGTCGGAACATCCCAGGCGGCTGAGGCACGACAAAGCTGCATACGATACGGATGCACGCAATCCAGGAGCACGAGACAATACCAGAACGCGCGAGGGTTAAGGACTTTGTTGTCTAAAAAACCCAAAAGGACTTAACCTCTCGAACACCGATCGAGGTGCATCCTCTAACAGGCTCAATCGCCAGAAATCATTCGTCTGAACGTTAAAATTCCTTTTAATTATGTTTTTTTAGTTGAACTATTCTGGGCTCAATCGTCGGAAATCTTTCGTTTAAATTCCCTTCGGTTAGGTTCTTACGAAAGTTGATTGTGGGCTCAATCGCCAGAAATATCTTCTTTAGATGTCAAAATTCCTTTCGATTATGTTTTTACAAGTTGCAATATTGTGGGCTCTATCGCAAGAAACCTCCCACCTAAATATTGGAATTCCCTTCGATTATGTTGGCACTATCGCCGGAAAATCACTCGTCTGAGTGTTAAGGTCCCCTTTAAAAAAATCTTCTTTCTTATGTTACGGGCTCAGTCGCCAGAAATTGTTCTGTCAGAACAGAAAACTCCCCTTCCCCCAAACAACTAATTAAACCTCCTCTACATCCGACAGAGAAACGACAACAAGGAAAAATAGCATTGATCGTCAGGAATGTACAAAAGAGGCACGACCGGAGTAAGCCGCCCTGAGAAAAGAAGCACTAAAGCAACGATCGACCACCAGAAATCAACTCATTTTAAGATAAAATTCCTTTTTCAGACTACACTTCTGACAGGAGAAAAAGAAAAGGTCTTTACTAAATCAAAAGAAAGAGTACAAAAACAAGCGCGACCGAAATAGGTCACCCTAAAGAAAAAAAAGGCCTACACATCACCGTTACTAAAGTTTTCCCAACCAGGATCTCCAGATAACGTACAACCTGGTACGGTGATTGATAACATGGCTTGTCATCCTCGTAACAAAGATTCCTACATGTGTGTACATGCTAAATGATAGGGACAACAAGGCTAAATGGGCGGGAAGCCGGGGGGCACCGGACGAAAAGACAGTCCAACAGACCCTTGGGCTCGCATCAACCGGATCTTCAGATCATCGGCCTCATTTGTCTTCTCCGAGAGGGCCTCCCTTGCCACCTTTAGCTCGGCTTCTAGCACCCTTATTCTCTCCAGATCCTCCGCCTGACAATCCTCTAGGGCATAACTGGAACCCCATTCACGTGTAAGCTCGTCCCGATCCTCCTCCAGCAAACGACGAAGCTCGTCGGCACCGGCCGTCACCTCTCTCCCCCTCGCCTGTAAGGCAGACTCGTGCTCTCGCATGACTTCCTCCGCATTAAAGGCCATGACAATCGTCTGGCCGAACAATGCTTGTATGGCCTAAAAACAAAAGACTACTTAGCGTCAGTATCGCATGTTCGCACGATCGCTCGAACGCATGTCGCACGACGCACGAAATGGGAGTCATGACCTCATCGGACAAAACATTGGATAATAATACCTGGAATGGGTTGCCGACGGAAGTTCAAGCCACATACCTTTTCCCCTCACCTTGCGATGGAGGGAAAGCAGACACGTGCAAAGGCATAGCTGCCTTCGACGTCTTCTCCCCCCTAGAACCCACGGCTCTAGGGGACGATTCCCTCGGGACAGACCCCCGCAACCCCCTCCTGTTCTGACTCCTCTGAGCAGGGAGGATCCCACGACCAGTGGAGGGACCTCGAGTTTCTTCTAAAATCAAGAAAATCAAGAACGGACAAGTCAGAAGAAAGAAAACGGGGGTTAAAAGCAAACAGAAATGATTACCCGCCCTCTCCTGTTTCGAATGAAGGGAGGACCCGAAAGTTCCGACAAAGACAACATCTTCGCCCTCCTCACCAGTATTCTCCGGAAACGCTCGATTATTGCCATAGAATCGGAAGAACGGGAGAGTTCGCACGTCACCGCTGCACAATGAACGATCAAACGTTAGAAACCCACCCAAAGTCGCAAGCATAAATCTCGGATCCTTACCTTGTTTGGGACAGTCGAAACTATCCATTGCTCACCCTCAGAAGGAGACCGTGGGAAGAAAAATACATACCTCTCCTTCCAACCTCAGTCGTTCACCCCAATCCCTGAAATCAGCGCCCGATCCCATCAAAATACATAAGGGCTGTACCGGAATTGGGCGTCCGCTTTCACCGCGTAAGCCATCAAAAGCTCGCGAACAGTAAAACGAGGGTCCCAGTCACATGAGAATCAGTCGATGATCATAACAACCCTCCAGAACTGAGGCATCATATTCTCCGGGTGAATGCCTAAACGACTCAGGAAATCCCGAGCTAACCGAGGAAACGGCCATTTTAGGCCGATCGTGAAAGGGTACTCGTAAAGGACGAAGGTCTCCGTCGGACACTCGTCCACCGTTAAGCCGCCAGGACTCACCACCTCGACATTATTCGGCTAGGCCAAGCTAAGGATATCCCAAAGGTTCGGCATTTCCTCGCAAGAAAGAAAAGAAGTTGTAGAGAATGTTTTTCGAAAATAAGCCTGGAAGAAGAAATGGAAAGGCGATCGGCTCCTTTTATACTCCCGAAATCCCACTCAAATCATTTCGTCTCCCTGGGACGACACCTGCTCGCGCACCCCTGCATGCGGCCATCAGATAGACGACACATGTCCGAAACAACCGCCCACACATGCTCGTGCGTACACATGACATCATCGAAAGCCATCATCACCCAAACGGATATCCTCGCCTCGTCAGCCTAGGAAAATTAGATAAGTTAGATCCTAACTATTCCCGCCTAAAACCAAACGACTCCGTTCCCCTCAGCGAACCAGCGACGCATGTCTCGACGAAATTTAAAAATTAAGTTGCTGCTTAAATTTCGAGTTTGGGGGCAAACCGTTTGGGCAAAAATCTCAAACCCTCGACCGTTGAGTAAAAAAACCGACCAAAGACTTCCACGGCCCCCGAGTATTAGCCAAAGACCCAAAGAGCAGTGGTCGAGTAAATCGCTCGACGGCAGATACAAACGTTCGACCGACAACACTTTACGTCGATTAAAACATTACGAATCAATGGTCGGCTAAAAGCTCCAAGTGAAATATCCGACGCACGACAGACCTGCAAGCCGTTACTTTCGGGTTTATTATGAGTTAACCGTTACCTTTCTTAGCAGGGTCGTTGGACGGTTATGATCAAACGTCATCAAGAGCATTTATGAGGAAAATCAATGTCGAATCAACCGTTACGAGCAACCACATATATAAAAGCAAAGGTTCGAGCTATCAAAAGGACACGAAGAATCCTCCCCAGACAAAAAAAGAATTATACCCATGCTCTCGAAATCCAAGAACACACGATAGTCTTACAAATTTCATACGCTAGCTTAGTCTTCACATACGTTTTTCACCTGTAATCATGCGACCACAGTTCTAAAGGACGACGCCCCTGTTTGGCGTCATTTTCCAAAGTGCATCGACGATACTAACCTATCGTCCGCGGTTTTTCCCTCGTCCAAGGGTTTTTTCGCTTCACCAAATCTCTTGTTCTTGTTTATTTTTCTCGTTTTACTTACGTTCGTCGGGAAAATCCTTCCTTTGATCGATAAGGTCCACAAGCACCTCAAGTTGACTTTTGTTAAGTTAATTTTTCGCATCAACACTTGAGTATAACCCTTGAGATATTGTTGCTCCCGAGGATATGCATATTTTAAGGGGGAACATCTCTTGAGGGGGAGTATAGCGTATTTCATGACCCTTTTTGCTTCGATAAAAAGGGGGAAAGAAACCGATTATGCTCTCGTTTAACGGTTGTATTTGTCATCATCAAAAAGGGGGAGATTGTCGGTGCAACTTTGTCACATCTCTATAATTGTTTTGATGATTACAAACAAACCGTATTATATTGTTTGTCTAACATTTTACTTGATGTGCATATATATATAAATCACGAAGGTAAACGTTATCGCATCGGGAATCGTGCCAACTTCAAATTAATGATCAATACCGAGAAGGCGCAACGGAACGGAAATATTCAAACGGCATGTGGAAATACGAATGTTTCATGCTTGGTATTCCAACTCCGATCGGTTTTACTGGTCATTTTTATAGAACTTTTTATAAAAATTGAGTGTTTTTTATAAAATGATAAAGTTTATAGAAATATTTTTATCCTAACTAGATTGGGTAACTAAACCAAAATAATTTGGTTGGTTTAAAATTTAATTTGTTAAAATAATAAAAATAAATATAAATATAAAATTTTGAATCCGTTGGATTCTTAAAATTCAAAATTAATTATTTTTCTAAAATATTTTTCCTTACACACTCTCATCTCTTTCATGTCAAATCTCTCCAATCTCATACTGTACCTCATTTTTAACCACACTGTCACTCTATCTCACTTTCAAACCGTAATACTCGCCATTTATATTAATATATATAGAGAGGGAGGTTCAAGGGAAAACGCTAAAAAAAGAGAAAACTGAAGAACACCCTAGGAGTCTTGCATCTGGACGGTATGCACTAATGCATACCGGTAATTTTTGTTCCTATGCATCAATGCATCTGTCATTACAAATGCATTGATGAATATTCACTAATGCATGTTACAAATTACCGGTATGCATTAATGCATAGCGTCCAGATGGAAGCCTCCCAGGGTGTTCTTCTGTTTTCACTTTTTTAGCATTTTCCATTGAACCTCCCTTTATATATATATTCATATGTATATAATTCTATTTATATATATATATAATATGGTATTGAAAGATTTAAAATAAAAAGGAAATGAAAATTAATAAGTTTCTTTTTAAAATCAATCAGTGGTGTGCGTGGAGGAGAAAAAAAGGAAGAAGATTATTGTGGGGTTGGTTTTGTTCAAGGGTGGAAGATGAAGGACTAATTTCGCATAACCCAATAAAAGCTTGAAAATGGACTTGGTTGTGTTTGTTATCGTGCAAGAGATTTTTAGCAAGGATATTTGTGATTCCCCTTGATTAAAATTCAGCCCTAATTCCTAAATCCTCCTTAATCGGCAGATAAAAGTCTTTCGGAGAGATCAATCAAGAGATATAGTAAGCAAATCGGTGGTCAAGGCAAGCAAGGCCTCATCAATTTCTCGTGAATCTCTCGTCGTTTTGAGATAATTTCTGCTCTAGTCCCGAATTAGTTCGATTAAATAGATGGGTTATGGATTTTGGGTTTGTATAAGGTAGAACCGGAGTCGTTTCGCTGGCCCGAAAAACACCGAATCGGTCTATTTTGATGGCAGCAGCAGGGGCTGTTTATATCGTCAAGAAAACCCCAAAAATTTTGCTTGTTTTCGCCTCGAAATTAGTCGTAATATTTTGGTTAATGTTGGTAATTGGAACTGTCAATTTATTGTTGCAAGAGAGGTTTTAACCACCGTAAAAGTGGGTCAAAATATCTCAGACTTCCATTTGATATTACTGTTGTTATAGGGTTATTTGATAGCCATTATTTGTTTCCAATTTCTGCTGTTGCTACCATGGGATTTCATATTAGTTTGGTTTTTGATTAAGATTTCTTCATTTTAATTGTTAGTCCTAATTATCAGCTAAGATTTATAGGTTTATTTAATTAGTATTTGTTAGTTATTTGTTGATCATTTTAGTTGGTTACCTTATCGGATATGGTTTAATTAGAGTTAATTCTTAGTCATTAATATGATTTAGTTTCGTTAAGTGACCAAAGTTATCGGTAAGGATTTATAGTAACGTCCGGGCATTTATTTTTTAGGTCGGGATTAATGAAGTGGATTTGGTGGTTGGTATACGTTTATAAGGTTTAAGGTACGGATTCTTACCTTATTTATATATATATACATATATATAGGGGCTTAATCAAATGATAACTAGGTAATTTGTGGTAACCATGAGATCTCATGTGAACCACTAATTTAATATAATTAAATAAAAATTTTAATTAAGTAAAAAAGGGTAATCTTGTAATTTGATTTTTTTAAATATATTAATTATATTAGGTAATAATGAAATAGGAAACCTAATAGCTAGTCACGTTAATTTTCATTGTCCTTCAACTTCACGCCGACTTAAACAGCGGCTGTCTCCTCCCTTTTCCGCCGCCTGTGTCTTCTCCTCCAGACCCTCAAGAACATTAGTGCAGAACTGAGTCCTTCTCCGCCCATTTCACGTCGTCGACTTCTTCCGACCGGCGCTACAACATCCTCCATTTATTGCCGTCTCCGGTTACTATTACAATGGAGTGCTTCTCCGTCGAAACCACCACCACAGGTGACGATTCCTTATCCGTAAAAACCACTACTACCACTGATGACTTCTTCTTCTCCTTCGTTCTATAAGGTTTTTGGTTCCGCCGATCTCAACCACGACGATGCTGAGTGGAGAGCCGGACAGATCTGGTTTCTGCCATAAACTTCATCGCATCTCAACCACTTCGACGGCTTCTTCCAATCGAGGAAAACAACCCACATCAGTTTCGGTTATTCATATCTAGATCCGTACGGATCTGGTTTATGCACACCCAGGTCGGTTTCTGTTTCTGGTTTTTGCACAGATCTGGGTTATGATCTGGTTTCAGATCAGGGACATAACCCAGATCTTGTCGATGTGATAACGAAGGGTATCACAATGGTATCACATTTGTATTCATCAACGAGATCGGTATCATAATGGTATCATATGTCAGTGTGTTTTTGTTGTTATACGAATGTATCACGAATTATTTTTCTTGTTTTACAAGGTGTAACACAATGTATCAAGGTATCAGTTCATTTACTATAAGTATCACACTATGATTTTCGTTATTTTATAAAGGATATCACAGTGTTTGTCAGAATAAAGTTCACCTGAATAAGGTCCGTCGGAGGGAGGGGAGAGAAAAGAAAATTTAATGCCTAAAATGCCCTTTAATCAAAATTTTAAATCAAATTACCAAAATTATTAGTTTCCAAATTTAAACATTAGTTTGTGGCTGAGATTGGATCTCATAGTTATCACAAATTAATCAGACCTCCCTTGAATATCCCCCTATGTATATATTTATATATACATATACGAACTTTAGGATCGATTGCTTTGTCTTTGTTGTGTCCAAACATATGAAATTCTATTGCGTCTTTCGAGCCATATTCGTTGGTTTCTTAACATTTTTGGAGGTTCAACCTCAATTGATTCATGGTTGTTAATCGATATCACCGTTAATTAAATGCGGCTTTTATTAAGTTTTGTTGTCGGTTAATATGTGTTCATTTGACTTGATTTTGACTTTGAGATATTATTTTTTAGTCTTATGAGACCACCACTAATAATTTTAGAAAATCTTTTATTTGACTTCGACCCATTCATAAAGTGTTATAAATTTCGTTATGTCACATGAGTATGATATTTTGACTCCGGGTATTTCGAGCTACTAACCACCTATGGGGGTACCATAGAAATGTCATTGTGGCACCGGTGGCATGGCACCAACCGTGAGCGGTGTGATCAGTTCACGGAGTCTCCTCTTTTGTGCTCATGTGGGAGCTATTTATGATATGATGATTATGTGTTTAGGAGGCGTATGGGTTGACCCTAGGTTATATGTGATTTGTTGTAGGGTGGATGTCGGTTTAGTGCCCAATGCCACATCTCACAACAGTACGTGTGGATCTGCAGGTCCAACGTACAAGCCCGTGTGGCCATATGTCTGGCACTTGTCCTATTGGTTGATATGCAAGTGTATGTGTTATATGAGCTCGATATGTCCCTTCGTATGTCTTCTTTTGATTGCATTGTTTTGTTGGATTCTCTAAAAATTGATAACTTTATTATTCGTCATCTTGAGATCAGTTTTGCAGATTATTGTTATTACCTTCTTTGTATATTTGTTATACGTTCATTGAGCGTTTGGCTCAGCCGTGTTTTTTTTCCTTTCTCACGGCAGGTAATTAAGGGGGCTGCTAGGACGTGTGAAGGAGAGTAGATCAGTTTTCGACTACAAGAGAGTTATTTGACATTTCAGTTAGTATTCATTTTATTATTTGATTGGTTATTAGATTAGTGTTTTTCCACGGTTTATAATTGGATTTATTTGTTTATTGGGAGAGATATGAAATCTAAAATTGGGTTTTTATTTATTTATGGAAGATACTTGAAGTTATTCGTTTGGAGATTATTTATTTATTGGAGACTATAATATGAATATTTTACATTTCTGAGCCGTTAGCTATCCGTTTGATTAAGTTTTGATAGTAACCTCCCTTCCTTTGGAATGGGGGTGTTACACACACTCTACCACTTTTTGAATACTCATTCCCTCTCTCACTCACTCTCAATATATATAGATGTTCAAGAGTTCTTTCAAGATACACATTTATCATCCAACGATTTAAAACACAGGTTTTAGGAAAACTTTCAACTCTAAACTTTCTCAAACACTTTCATTTAACAATCTTTCTCAATACTTTATCTTATCTTGATTTCAAGATCAAAGAAAGGTTGTGATACCAAGCATACAACATAAGTATTCTCCACATTCTAGTAAGTGTGTGAGATAGATCCAACTAGCATCCACATTGTGGTGTGTATTGATAACTATAACCTGATTTCGTTTTTCAAGTATTCAAATATTGTGTAATCAAGTGTTCATTCGGTGTATTACTACCTTAAAAAGTGGATCGTGTCGTGGAGTTCACTCAATAAAGAGGATTAGCCCGATTTTGGGTGAACCTCTCTAAATTTGTTTGTATCTCTCTTCCCTATCTCTTTATTTTTGTTTGTTTGGTTGTGTTGAAAGCTTAACAAAAGAAATCATCTTGTGTATTGTTGCATATTTTCTTAAAAATTATTTTAAGAATGTATTTTAAAGTTAAGAACCTCCCCCCCCCCAAGGTTGTTCTAACAAGTGGTATCAGGGCGGGGTGCAAATATTTTTTTGTAAAACTTTTGTGTTTTTTCAAAAACTTGTACTCGATTTTTTAAAATGACAACTTTTGAGAGAAAAGCTTACTCAACACCTCCCCAAATCGACACTGTAGAATTTGGTCTTTGGGTTAATTTGTTCTAGTGCTACGTTCGTGGCAAAAGTCAAAAATTTTGGGGTATTTTTTAAGGGAATTTTCAAATTATGCTTTAAAATATATTTTTTCCAGTGTTTTTGGGAAATTGATAACCTATCCATTCTCATCAATGAAAAGGCTCGAGAACATTGTTCCTCGCAGCTCTTTTTAGTCAAGAAAACTTTATTATCGTTTCTCTTATAATGCTATTTAATTTTCTCATCATAAGAAGTTGATAAAACTTATTATCGCATCCAAAGAACGTGAAAATCTCATTTTCTCGGGTCTTACTCATCCGAGAAACTGTCCTCACATTGAGTTCTCGAAACCTCTTGATCCGAGGACCTTGGTTCTCGCATTCGCTTGGCCCGAGAAACATTGTTCTCGCTTTCTTTTAACCTGAGAAACCTTGTTCTCGCACTTACTTGACCCGAGAAACTCGATCATCGCACCTTTGTAACCCGAGAAACATTGTTCTCGCATCAGTATGACCCGATAAAATTTTGTTTTCGATTAATTTCAAATCGTTGATCTACGATCACTTAATTAGGTAACCAATTGAAAAAAGAGATTTTTTGTGTGACAAACTCAAGAAATTTGAAAAAGTTTTTGAAGCTAAAACGACTTTAAATTTTAGTTTGTTTGATAAAGAAAGAGATCATCTTTTATGCACAATCAGAGAACTTGAAGATGTGATTTCAATGCACAATAAAGAGAATTCAGTTAAAGTTTAATTTTTTAAACAACATAGTCCATATACCACTGTTGTTTCTCCATATGATAATTCAACTAATATTGATTTTGTTTTCTCTTACAAAACTGCTTCAAGTTCATATCATAAGATGCATCCTCTTTCTCTAATAAGTGTCTGTAAGAATAACTATTTTTCAGATGTTAAATCAAACAGTTATTCTAATAGCTCCAAATCATATGGTTCTTCAAATTCTTACATAATTCTAATTAGTCTCACAAAGATTTTGTTATTAGTTTCGGTAATTTTAAGAAGTTTAAAATGGTTTGGAGGAAGAAGTCAACTACAGATGATAGTGTTGGAAACATGCCATATACATCTCCTGTAGTTGATACAAGATCATTTGTTTTCAAGGCTTATTTACCTTATTTTGTCAGGTCAATTAATCAGCTAATCAGTCTAAGCGCCACAAAGATTTGTTGTTCTACTTGCAGAACAAATGATTTTGACGATCAAAGGTACGTTAAAAAATGGTATGGTACTTATAGTATCCCCAATTCCATATTTGTTGCATCTAAAGCTAACCTCGAGGACCCAACAAAGCTTGGGTACCAAAATCCTTTTAATCTGTTTTGTAGGTATGTCATGTATGTTCTAAATACATAATAATCACATCACATGACATAATCATTCAAAAGGTTATGCTGCTGATAACTCTATATTTTAGAGTTATTACATGCCTTTATTTCCATTTTATTTAGTCAAATTCGGCCTTTTTGCCTTTTAAACCTCCCTTTTTGCTCTAAAATAATTCTTTGAGCCATTTGTTAGTATTTTCATGTCTTGGAACCATTTAATGTGATTTTATATCAAAATGGTAACTGTATCAAAAATGATATCCGGAGTGACCACTTTGCGTATCAGATTCAACCATTTGATTAAGCCAGCTGTTGGAGGCCAATAAGGTGCTATTTGGGAGACACAAAAGCTGAAAATGAAGCTCCCATGCTCGAATTTCTATTAAAGATTCAAAATGAGACAAAAGGATGGCCAAAAATGTTATTATAATCAAAAGCCACCTTTTAGGGAAAATGTACTTTATCCCTTGGATTTTTGTGCTTCCTCTAAGTTCAATAACTCTTGTGTAATCTTAGTACTTGCTTTTGGCCTAGTATATAAAGGTCTTAAGCATTTACTTCTCATTCATACTTGGATCTTTCATGTAGTTTCACCAACAAGTTAAAGCATCTCCAATGGATAACCTTTTCATAGCTTATTACTATTATAAATAGTTTTTAAAAAGCTTTTTACCCATTGGAGTAAAAAGCTTTTTGTTGAATGGGTTGGTATCTACCAAGTGGTTGATGCAAAAGACTTTTTCAAAATATTTTTCATTTCGTTCTTTCTCTTTCATTAATTAATTAATTAAACATAAAAGGTTGTGGAAGGTTGGTTGCATTAGAGATGTGTTTGAAAGATGACTTTTTGTTAAATAGAGTTAGTGAATATATGAGGTGGCACATATAAAAAGTCATTATATGACTTATGCATTGTGGTTGCTCTTAGAGAGAGAAGTTAGAAGCTAGCATTTACTTTTTTTGCTTTATACTTTTTTTAGTAAGTAAATTTTAGATTTCAGTTTTTATTTTCCAGTAAGTAGGTTAAATTTACTTCCAGTAATTTAGTTAACTGCAGTAATTTATTTTCCAGTTTTGTAAAGCAGTGTCGACGAAAGTGCGCACTGCAACTTCCAGTTCAATATTAAACCTTTTAGTATGAATTCTTGCAGTCTTATATCTTCTGTTTTCTACTCCTTTCTAGTTATGAACTAAACTCTTTTTGAGATGTAGAAATGAGAACTACACATATTTTATGTAAAATTCTTGAGTAGTTTTATATATTTTTACCCCTTTTTCATTTGGTCATTCATTGTTCGGTAATGCCAATGATGCGGAGAAACCGCTCGCTTGAAAGTTTCTAATGTCTAGTTTGAGATCAAGAAATGGGCGGAACGTAGTGACACAACTTGGATGATGCTAGGGAATTCGAAAGAGTTCTTACAACACCAATGAAAGTTGGGTTTGCATAGTGAATATTCCACCACATGGAGTAGGAGCAAGCCATTTGGGCATTAAAAATACTTATTGTGTTTTTCTTACTACTTAATCAATAGAAACTAGAGAGGCTTCGGGAAGTTCACTAACAAATCAAAGAAGGTTAGTATATATATGATTTTAGTTAGGAAAATGTGAGTATTAGTTGAGACCGACATTATGGACAGAGAGTGACCACTTCTCGCAGTACGATGACCATTTTACTAAATCAAGTATTTAATGTAAAATCTGGGGGAAATCACAGCTACATCTCTCTTTGTAAGTTATTTTCACCAAACCAACTCAAAAGATTTGCTTCTTCTCTAATCGAAACTTGTAAGAGGAAGTTATGAAAACAATAGTGTTTTGATAGTTCTAGTCCTTGAGGATACGATATTCGGTTCTTACCACTTTATTACTTGGTAAACGATCATAGTGACCAGTGTATACTTGCGCTGTCCAATATGAACTGATTGCTAACCTCACTGCGATACACATATCTCGCACGTACCAAGTTTTTGGCGCCGCTGCCGGGGATTGACGTGATTTTTTTCTCAAGACATTAGTTTTTATTCAAGCCCGAGTACTAAGTCTTTTGTTTGTGTGTTGTATGCCAAGGCTACAACAAGGACTTCTTGTAACACCCGAAATCGATCAAACCTTTAGGAGAAGACGTAGAGGTGGTAACATTAATCGGCCAACACAAACACCTCAAACTCTGATTTAGAATATGGGAGATGCAAATTCTCCTCCACCTCCGGAGAACACGGTACATGTTGCCGATGAAAAAAATCGTAAAATACAGGATTATCCAACTCTGGGGTTTAATCAATTACTTTCCGGGATTAGTCCTCCCAACATGACTGCAACACATTTTGAACTCAAACCGGTGATGTTTCAAATGATCTAAACCATGGGTCAGATGCATTTTCACTTCAAGGTGTACCCGAAGAAGCCTTACGGCTGAAACTCTTCCCTTTTACATTGAGGGATAGAGCAATGGCTTCGCTAAATTCACAAGCACCAAACTCAATCACTACATGAAAAGATGTTGATCATAACTCCTCTCAGTGATTTGAATATGATTCCTCTTTACACTTAGTGAAATTCCTGGTTTAAGCTTAAGTTCAAATTTATCGATAAGCATACGCTGACTGCCATCAACGATCACTGAAGATCAAGGAACCTTAAGCTTATCTCTGAAGATCTGAAGATCAGCGATCACACCAAATAACCATTCAGCGAAAGTCAAAGATCAAGATGAAGAAAGAGATAATCAGCTACGTGACCTGAAGCGGTTTAGCGATAGCAAAGATCATCTATCCAAAGTGTGAAGTCTTGTGAAGCCTCAGCGATACTGGAAGTTCATCCTTGAAGATTCAGTCTCAGGGATCAAGTGAAGCTTCTCATAAAAGATTAACGTTGACCTCATCCTCGATACACAAAAGACAAACCCTATATTATGTCAGAGAAGGACGTACAAATTGTCTCTTATGTCCCCATCATATCTGATATGTATTGTTCATATGTGACCAAAAACATGGCTGTATTCTGAGCAAAAGACAAGTCTCCTATGGATGCTTGCCACGTTGCACATACCTTTTGTCTTACATTAAATGCAAACGGGTATAAATAAGATGAAGATATCTTCTTCACCTTTATGCATGCAATCTTCTGTCTTAAACCTTCTGTATTCCTTCTTACTTCTTTCTTGTGCATCATTCTTAGTGATTTCTTAAGTTACAATAGAATAGGTTTAAACTTGTTCTAATTTCCGCTTGTAACTGTAAATTTGTTTATGCAATATAAACTAATTTAAAAACAAAAAATCTATGTGTTTGTATTCAACCCCCCCCCCCCTCTACAAACTGTTTCTATATCCAAGAACTCTTGTAGACTCCTAAGGGACCAACAAGTGGTATCAGAGCAGTGTGTTCTTTATCTTTAAAATATTTTCTCTAAAACTATTTTAAAAATATGTCAAATCCTAATACAAACTATAATGACAATGGATCTTTAGCTAAACCTCCAAGATTTAGCCATGATAATTTCCCATTGTGGAAGGAAAGAATGTCTCTGTTTCTAGAAGGATCAGACGCAAAGATCCCTTACTATCTAGAAAACGGACCATTTGCCTACAACTATCGTAGCTGGTGTTCCTGCCACCACTACCACTCCAGCCATCCCTGAAAGGAGTATCATTAAAACTCCTAATCGATGGACTGAAGAAGATAAGAAAGAAATTGCTATTGACTCAAAAGCTAGATCCATAATAGCAATGTCACTCCCTGATGAGGTCTATCATTCGGTAATGAAAATGAGAACCTCTAAATCCATGTGGGATACTCTATGTATTCAATATGAAGGAACATCTGAGGGTGAAAATAACTAGAAGTATTAATCTAGTTAGACAGTATGAAAGCTTAATGCATCATAAAGGTGAAACTCTCTCTCAAATTCACCAGCGCTTTAACTGTTTGTTGATTGATTTAAAAACAGTCAACGGACACTATTCTAAAGCTGAAATTCTGACAAAATTCATGGAGGCACTACCTGAACAATGGGAAGTGTACACTACATGTCTGAAATTGTCAAAGAATCTTGAAACTCTTTCTTTAAGTGCTTTGTATGGAATGCTTTTAAATGAAGAGAAATCCCAAGTTTTGAGGAAAAACCTCATCAATGAACTCAAGGGTGTCAAAAGTACTTCTTTGGAACTCGTGTCTTCAGAGGCAAATCGATTAAAAAATGCTTCCTCCTCTACTATTACTTCTATCACTGAATTAGGTCAAACTGATTCAGAAGACCAACTCACTTATGTTGATATCTCTGAGTTTGATAACTCTCTGGCTTTGTTAACTAATAACTTCAAAAGATTCGCCAGAAAAAGCAACTTTAGAAGAACACTGACTCTCGCTGACTCTGACATATTGAAGACTATGCCCGTTGAGAAAGCCTCAGCCATATGCTACAATTGTCAGCGAAAGGGTCACTTCGCTAGTGAATGTAGATCCAAGAAAGTTGCATCCCCCACTACCTCACTGAACTCTGATAAGAAGGAGAAGTATTTGAAATTAAAAAACAAATACAAAGATATGAAGAAAAACCAGCCAAAAGGCAAAGGTCTTGTAGCTGAAGAAGTTGATTGGGATGATGAAGGTGACTGGGCTAAAACCTATGATGAGTCAGGCACAGATGAAGAAGATCTTGCCTTCTTATGTCTGATGGCAAGAATAGAAGACGTTGAAGAAATATCTGAAACTTCTTCCTCTAAGTCTCCTTCTACTCAGGTATCCATCCCTTCTATCTCCTTATTATCTGAAAATGATAACTTGTCTGCGCTGGATGCTATGACTCTTGATTTTTACAATGCCTTAAATGGAAAAATCAAAGCTGAGAAAATTAATACTGATTTATCTGAAAAATTAAAAAATTGTCATCTAAAAATCAAAGAACTCTCAAAGATTGAGGAAACCTTAAAGGACCAAATCTTTGTAAATCAAACAATTAGCATCGAGAAGCAGCAAGCTATCGCTGAAAGAGAAAAGGCCATCGCTGATCTCAAATCTGAAAAGGCTACCATCGAAGGATGGTGCAAAGCCTCTGACAAGGTAAATGAGATCATTAATGCCCAGATCCCTATGAAAGTAAGAAGTGGATTAGGTTTTAACCTCGAAAAGGAAGAATCAGAGAAAGACCGTTCCATGCTTAAATTTGGAATGTTTGTCTCCTCTATCTCTGATCCCTCCTCTATAACTCAGAGACCTTAATCTATTGAGAAGACTCAAGTGCAAAAACCCTTCAACTCTAAGAAAGTGGTCAAAAACAAGTTTCTTGACCAGGTTTCTAGAAATAGAGATGTTCAGAAGAACAATAAATCCTCTACCCCCTCAGGGAGCAATCCTAAACCTGGGAGAAAGATCTCTGAATTCTCTCAGAGATCAACCCCTAGAATTAAGATTGATCTCACTCCTGTTCCTGAAAAGGTTGTTATACCTCCGAGAACAATGGATAAAGGAATTCTTGGTCCCTTTCCTGACAAAATCCCTTCTATCTCTCTGAAAACTTTAAATTCCAAACCTTACAAATATAGGAAGTACTATCATTGTGGTGAAACTACCCACATTACAAGTAAGTGTCCTAATGCTACTAAAGCTGATAAACTAGCTCATGGAAAGAAAGTAGCTCAAGCTGATAAATCAGCAAGAGTGAAATCCACCAAGGTTGCAAAACCATCAAAGGTGAAGATATCCACTGAAGAAAGTTCTTCAGCAAGTAGCTCCTCCGCCACTCCTTCCACTAACAAAGCAGGACCCATAGTAATATGGGTACCTTCAAACATTTAATCTCTTTGTTGAATGCAGAGTGCTAAAGGTATCTGGTATCTGGATAGCGGATGCTCAAGGCACATGACTGGCAGAAAATCTCTGCTCTCTGACTACAAAGAAGAAGCTGGTCCATCAGTTACCTTTGATGGAAATGGCAAAGGATACACTAAAGGCTATGGAATCTTATCCAACGGAGCCACCTCGTTTAGTCGAGTTGCCTACGTTGAAGGACTAAAGCACAATCTATTAAGCGTTAGTCAGCTATGTGACAAAGATTTCAAGGTTCTATTCCTAAGGAATAGATGTGCTGCCACTGACTGTAATGATAAGTTTGCCTTAACAGGCAAAAGAATTGAAAATGTATACATAATCAATATGAATAGTTCTCACTCTGAGAACGTGTGCTTTATCTCTAAAGCATCCTCTAATGTAAATTGGTTATGACATAAACGACTCTCTCATCTCAACTTTAAGATAATAAATGAATTGTTTCAAAAGGAACTCGTCAGAGATCTTCCAAATCAAAACTTTGCAAAGGAATCTCTTTGCTCAGCGTGTGAAAAGGGAAAGCTGAGAAAAGCATCTTTCAGATCTAAACAAGTCTCTTCAGTAACCTCTCCTCTTCAACTACTCCATATGGATCTCTCTGGACCTGTCAATGTCCAATCTATATCCGGAAAGAAATACACTCTGGTGATTGTCGATGAATATTCCAGATACACATGGGTACTCTTTCTTCGATCCAAAAGTGACACCCCAGATATGATAGTCTCATTTTATCAAAAGGATGGAAGTTCTGAACAATCTGACTATTCGTTCCATGAGAAGTGATCATGGTACTGAATTCAAGAACAGTACCCTGATAAATTTCTTTGATGAAAAAGGTATCTCTCACAACTTCTCTTCAGTGAGAACTCCTCAGCAAAGCGGTGCCGCTGAAAGAAGAAACTGAACTATCATTGAAGCAGCTCGCTCAATGCTAAGCGAATCTCGCCTTCCAACTCAATTCTGGGCCGAAGCGGTCATTACAGCATGGTTTACTCAGAATCGATCCCTGATTGTGAAGCGATTCAAGAAAACCCCTTATAACTTATTTCATGGAAGAAGACCTACTCTGAAGTATCATCACATCTTTGGATGCAAATTCTACATTCTGAATGACAGAGATCATTTGGGAAAGTTCGTTCCAAAAGCTGATGAAGGAATTTTTCTTGGGTACTCCTTTATATCTAAGTCCTTCAGAATCTTCAACAAACAAAGACAACATGTTGAAGAATCCATACATGTCAATTTTGATGAATCTCGTACTATACCCTCTTCTCCTATCCCTGAAGAAGATAAACAATTGAATGCTTGAATGAAATCTCACTATGGGGAACCTGAAACTTATTTCAACAATCAACCTCAAGCTGAATTAAGTGTTGATGAAGTCCCTGCAATACCTACTAACAGTGATCCATCTTCAGGGATCAATGCTACTCCTCTAAATCAGATTCCTCCTTCTGATGCATCTTCTGGAAATTCCTCAGTAAATATTCAAGCTTCATCATCTGAAAATCAAACCTCTGAGTCTCCTCAATTGATTTTGAATGATGATGTACCTGTTGCTGGAACAACAAGCAGCATCCCTGAAAGAGAAGAACTAGTCGCAGAATCTGAAGTTGATCTCTCTCCTCAACCACCAGCTCAGCGATGGACTGCAAATCATCCAATAAATCAGATTATTGGTGATCCCACTGCAGGTATCAAAACACGTAGAGGTAATATATGTCTCTATGTTAATTTCATCTCTCTCTCTAAACCTAAAAAGATAGATCAAGCTATCTCTGATCCTAGCTGGGTTTAAGGTATGCAAGAAGAACTAACTGAGTTTCGTAGAAACAAAGTTTGGAATCTTGTTCCTAGACCCTCTGGTAAAACAATGATTGGAACCAAATGGGTTTTTAGAAATAAGCTAGATGAAAACGGGACTGTTATTCGCAATAAGTCTAGACTTGTCGCTCAAGGATACAGACAGGAAGAAGGTATTGATTACGATGAAACCTTTGCACCTGTAGCTCGTTTAGAAGCTATAAGACTTTTCTTAGCTTATGATGCCCATAAAGACTTCAAAGTTTTTCAAATGGATGTTAAAAGTGCTTTTCTAAATGGGAAACTCAGCGAGGAAGTTTATGTTGAACAACCCCCTGGGTTCTCAGACTCTAACCATCCTGATTATGTTTTCAAACTTGAAAAAGCTCTTTACGGGTTAAAACAAGCTCCTAGAGCTTGGTATGATACTCTTTCTAAATTTCTTCTTAAAGAAAATTTTATTCGTGAAAAAATTGACCAAACTCTCTTTTTAAGAAAATATAAAGGTCATACCATACTCTCTCAGATATATGTTGATGACATTATTTTTGGTTCCACAAGACCCAAATTGTGTACTCGTTTCGCTGCAAGAATGCAAAAGCAATATAAAATGAGTATGATGGGTGAACTAACGTATTTTCTAGGTTTGCAGATAAAACAATCTGACAAAGGAATCTTTATTTGTCAAAGTAAATACGTTAAAGACATGTTGAACAAGTTTGATATGAATCAATGCTCAGCGATGAAGACTCCTATGACCCCTCCCCTGACTCTGAATAAGGACCCAAATGGGAAACCTGTAAATGTCACTGCCTATCGAGGGATGATTGGGTCTCTACTATATCTTACAGCGAGTATACCTAACATCATGTATTCTACATGTCTTTGTGCTCGGTATCAAGCTGAACCAAAGGAATCTCATCTTATCGCTGTAAAGCGTGTCTTCAGATACCTGAAAGGAACTCCTAATCTGGGTCTTTGGTATCCCAAAGGCTCAGAGATCGATCTAATTGGTTACTCTGATAGTGATTTTGCAGGTTGCAAGATAGATCGGAAGAGCACCACTGGTGGGTATCAGCTACTAGGTGGTAAATTAATTAGTTGGACAAGTAAAAAGCAAAATTCTGTGTCCACCTCCACCGCTGAAGCTGAATATGTAGCCGCTGGAAGTTGTTGTGCTCAAATCCTTTAGATGAGAAATCAACTCAGAGACTATGATCTCATGCTCTCCAAGATCCCTATTTATTGTGATAGTACAAGTGTTATTGCAATTGCCAACAACCCTGTTCTTCACTCGAAAACCAAGCACATTGAGATTCGATATCACTTTATCAGAGATTATGTTATGAATGGTGAAATTAAACTTCATTTTGTACCCACTGAGTATCAGCTCGCTGATCTTTTCACCAAGCCTCTTAATGAAACTAGATTCAATCTACTCATCAGCGAACTTGGTATGTTGAACGTTGAATAATTCTTACTTACTCAGCGAACAACAAACAGTGTTACAAATAAAAGTCCTCTATTACCATTCACTGAACTCTGATTCAGCAATATCTGTCCTATCTCACTCAGGTATCAACTTCTACCTTTCCACTCCCTGATGTTTCTTTAATCAGGGAATGAATCTGAAAACATAAAACTCATCACTGACAATCGTTTATTGTCTTTAATGAAAATTTTCAAAGATAATGATTAATATTTCCATTTGGATAATTATCATTATATTTTTATAAATAAGAAAAGGACACGTCATACCTTTTTCTGACACAAGACGGACCACGACGTTTCCCTTTCAATTCCTTTTTAGGGACGTGCGGCATGTCATCATTTCTTTTTCAAAAAGCTAAAACCATCGATTAGCTATCCGTTTCTCTCTCCTCATGCTATTTAAGCAAATCCTTGCCTTATTTCTCTCTTTACGCTCTCAACGTTTCAAAAAGGCAAGAATTCTCTAAGCATCTTCAAGCTTTCTCAAGAACACCAAGAACACGCACTTGTGCGTTTTTCTTCTCGAACTCAACTAAGGTTTGATCTAAACTTTACACTTTAAACAGGAAACATCTTGTTTCTACTCTCTTTTCTTTTCTTTATATCAAAACAAAATCTAGGGTAAATAAAATAAAAATCTGGATTAAATTTTAAAAACCTTTCAAAACCCTGTTCTAAGTTTTTTCCTTAAGAACAGAAGACTTTCTTTAATCCATCTTTTATTCTATACCTATTTTTTAAATATACCAACTTTTTAAAAAACACCGTTGGTATTTTTTTATTTTTTGTTTTGCTTTGCTATTACAAGTTGTTTGATCTTGTTCATCAAAACACTTGTGTCTTTTCCTTATATTTGGTATTCTTTATACCAAAATCTGGTTTATACATTTTGTATTAAACCATGATTTTTCTATTTGGTGTTCCTATCTATGCTACAGCAATGTCCTCTTCAAGCAAAGTTGTTGAAACCTCTCTCGTCTCTAACACATTGGTTGCCCCTGCGGTTTGTCACTTCCCTCTGGAACAAGCAACGTTCAAGCCGTGCAACTACCTTGCACTCCTGGACATCCCTGTTGAACGTCCACAATTCACTGAAGGTGCTACTTTCATCAAGGCTTGCCCCCTGATGTTTGCCTTTGTTCACAACCCCATTGGCATCTCCTCTCATCTTCGCAACAATCATGGAGCATGATTTCGGGGATGAGTACCCCCAGACAGCCAATCACTCTTTCTCTATGGTGGGAAATAAGTCCCTGGACATTGAGGAACGTCCAGGTGATGCTCCCTTTACGCCTTACATGCTGACAATCATTGGAGCTCCTGCCTCCGTGTCGAGCTCACTAAAAAGCCCATCAATGAGTATACCTGACACTTCAGCCCCCAAAAGGAAACTCCCAACTGATGGTCACAAAAAGACCATCAAAACAAAGCTAAAGAAGCCAAGGGTGGTGATCTCTCAACAAACCACTCACTCTCATTCTGGTGTACCACCAACACCATCAACATCCCCAGCTACTTCAACGGTTTTCTCCTCCGTTGTTTCTTCTTCAGCACTACCACCGCATTCAGCGACCATGGTCACTGAAAGCGTATTAGTCAGCTCCGCTGAAGCTGTCTCAGGTAATACATTCACAACCTTCTACTCTTCTTCTATCCCCTCTTCTTTGGTCCTCACATCAGCACATGATTCAGAGATAGTTGTCCCTATCTCTGATGATGTTGAAACGCACGCAGTCCAAACCTCAGTGTTGTTTAGGCACTCTGAGTTTTGGAAAGCCAGTATCACAAGACCTCAGAATGTCTCTCACAGGCATTCTAAGACACTGGCTAGTGGTGATCCTCATGACACTACCATTGCACCAGTGGTCCCTGAGAGTAATCCTCATCATGCTCTCAAGGGTTACAACATGCATACTCATCCGTCATCTAACCCAGAGCTCTTCTTGGCTGCTCTGTCTATGTTATCAACAGGTACCCCTCCTCTCTTCGCCTCAGCGACGACAACCACCACCACCAAGGCTGCTGATGTTCCTCTCAGCAAGAACAAAGTGAAATCCCCTCAGCAACCATGGTCTTCTGCCAAGCTTATGGAGGTCAAGACTGAAAAGGCTACTCCTAAGCTTCCTCCCTTCCCAGCTGAACTTCCACCAATTGTTCTTCCAAGCCCAATATTCCCTGCAATTGACTTTTTAGTCAAGGAATGTGCTCACACCAGGGGAAAGGTTGAGCATCTACAGAAGTCTGTTGAGTTCATCTTCCGGACAGTGGTTGGAACTCCAGGGATCAAGACCGTTGTCAACAACATTCTCAGCGACATCCAGTCCCTGAAGGAAGACAATCGGGCACATGGTCAGCCCATTGCCCGTCTGGAGAAGAAGATGGATGACCAAGATCTGGTGCTTGAATCTATTCAGAAGACTCAATCTGATATGATGCAGTTGCTGACAAAGCTCTCTGAGAGCAGCTCCTCTTTCTCCACTGCTTATCGGATATCCCTGAATTCAGTCCTTGCGCACCAAGAGCGCCATGAAAAAAAGCCGAAGGACGTTCAGGGGAACGTACATCTGCGGATGGTGCACTGTCTCCCTGCTGACAACATCGAGGGGGAGAGATGCGCTAAAGAATTCGCTGATGACATCATCGCGGATCACAATGCGACCTTCCCTGATGAAGTCATCTCTCCTTACATCAAGCAGGTAGGACCTTCCCTCACTGAAGGTGTAGTGGAAGAAGAACAAGAAGATGATGATGATGATGATGATGATGATGATGAAGAGTATGAAGAAGCCATCCCTCACTATGGGGAAGGAAATGATGACGATGAAGACGATGACATAGGAAGTGCTTTGGAGCACTTCAATATGTCAAGGCCAGAAGTCTCTCATCAGGAGCCTTTAGGGGATGGACAACATCCCTCTCAGGGACAGTCTGGTCCCTCAGGCAAAGGAAATAATGTGGCAGAAGCTGATGCCACCATCTCTTTAACCGAGGGGGAGACCACTGTCGAGGTATCTCTTCCTCTCATTCTCTTCTCTGCTCCAATCTCTGAACCTCCCACATATCCCTCTTTCTCTCCACCAAATTTTGGCTCTGATAAAACTCCTTCTACCTCTCCTTCTCTCAGTGAGCCCAGTCCCCCAAAGGACTCCACTTTTTGGAAGGAACCTTCATCTGAAGAGCAGTTTATGTACATATCTGACTCTGACTCTGAAGATGAAGAATGCCTCATTCCCAGACGCCGCACTCAGAGACCACTAATAAGCGAGCCTGAAGAGGAAGAAAGGCGAATAAACTTCTTAAACGAACTCGAAGCCAAGAAAATAAAACTGCCCTCTGCTAAAATAGAATGTCCAACTCCAATCAGCATGGTAGATGACTTCCATTTCCTATCAAAGGAAGAGAGAGCTCAAGCACTTGAAGCACAAAGAATAAGGGACGAAAAGTTGAAACAAACAGAAAATGACCTAGAGCTTGCAAGAAGGATTCTCAGAGAGGATGCTGCTAAAGACAAAGCGAAGAAAGCAATGTTCGATAAAAGCCAAAGAGTCGCTGAAGCTTTGGCAGAAAAGGAACTAGCTGAAGAAAATATCCAAGTGAATCCCATCCTCGCTCAAGAAAAGATCCTGAATGCTCTGACCAAGACAAATGAAGAACCAAGCCTCAGAGAAAAAGAACTACGCTGGTGTACTGAAAGATTCAACTTTCGAAGGTCTGATTCAAAAATCATTCGAGCAACGATCGAAGGACGTCCCTCCAAAAGGTACGGACCAAAAGTGTTTGTTCGTATGTACAGACATACAAGAGTTGAAAAAGAAGATGCCAAGTTTTTAAAGTTTTATGGATACTCTGAATGGCTAGAAATCAGAGATGCCATTCAGGGTTCCAAATCTAAGTTTAAAGATGTAGTGGAAAGAGCACTGGATCAACTTCTTCAGAGGATGTCACAACATGTACAAGTTCCACCTCTCCCTGAGCCTACGCGAAAGAAAAGATCAAATGCTGAAGGAGGTTCATCATCCAAGACTGATCATGAAACCAAATTCAACTACGAAAGCATTCTCGGTCATCTGGAAATCCCTAACATCTCAATGCTCAGAGTCTCTCTCCCTCAAGACAGAAAATATGAAGAAAATGAAATCATCACCTTCCCTGAACCAGGCATGGTCTTCCTGGATAATGATGGTTTCCTAGGCTCTTCAGAAACAGCGAGATTAGCAAAGCTCTATCAGGCTTCATCAAAATCATGCATCATTACTGCTAGTCAAATGAACCTCTAATGAACAGACAGAAGAGACTCTATGAAAATGAAATACGAAGAAGACACGAAAAGCTCTCTGACTAATTTTTTCTTCCTTTGTATTTCTCTTCAGTGTATTGTACCTCCCCTTAATTTCAAATTTGTAATTTCATTTTTTATGTAATATCTTCAGACTATTAATGAATATTTAAATGAAGTACTCTACTCCAACTGTGTACTAAAAAGATCCCTGAAAATAGTAAATGGGACAATGAACATAAGAGTTCTAACTTCTTTACTCATCTCCCTGCTCACTGATATTTCTCTCTGAAATTTAGATCGGTGAATGAACTTAAGGCATCTACTTGTAAAAATTGTGTTTTCATATCCTTATAAATGAAACTCAATAGATAAAATAGATTAGCTGAAAAAGATAATACAGATTAGTACTTAGAAATTTTTTCTTAATTATTTCTAAAGTCCTTACTAATCCCTTCAAGTAACTTTCTCATATTACTTAATCATAATCAAATAGGGGGAGGTTGTTGATCATAACTCCTCTCAGTGATTTGAATATGATTCTTCTTTACACTTAGTGAAATTCCTAGTTTAAGCTTAAGTTCAAATTTAGCGATAAGCATACGCTGACTGCCATCAGCGATCACTGAAGATCAAGGAACCTTAAGCTTATCTCTAAAGATCTGAAGATCAGCGATCACACCAAATAACCATTCAGCGAAAGTCAAAGATCAAGCTGAAGAAAGAGATAATCAGCTACGTGACCTGAAGCGGTTCAGCGATAGCAAAGATCATCTATCCAAAGTGTGAAGTCTTGTGAAGCCTCAACGATACTGGAAGTTCATCCTGGAAGATTTAGTCTCAGCGATCAAGTGAAGCTTCTCATATAAGATTAATGTTGACCTTATCCTCGATACACAAAAGACAAACCCTATACTATGTCAGAGAAGGACGTACGAATTGTCTCTTATGTCCCCATCATATCTGATTGGTACTGTTCATATGTGACCAAAAACATGGTTGTATTCTGAGCAAAGAACAAGTCTCCTATGGATGCTTGCCACGTTGCACATACCTTTTGTCTTGCATTAAATGCAAACGGGTATAAATAAGATGAAGATATCTTCTTCACCTTTGTGCATGCAACCTTCTGTCTTAAACCTTCTGTATTCCTTCTTACTTCTTTCTTGTGCATCATTCTCAGTAATTTCTTAAGTTACAATAGAATAGGTTTAAACTTGTTCTAATTTCCGCTTGTAACTGTAAATTTGTTTATGCAATATAAACTAATTTAAAAACTAAAAATCTGTGTGTTTGTATTCAACCACCCCCCCCCCCTTCTACAAACTGTTTTTATATCCAAGAACTCTTGTAGACTCCTAAGGGACCAACAAAAGACCTTGCTGAAATGTTTTTAGAAAAATACTTTCCTCTCACAAGAAATGTTAAATTGCGAAATGATATTTTGTTATTCAGACAAGGGATGGACGAGGCAGTTTTGGATGCATGAACGTTTTAAGAAACTCTTACGAAAGTGCCCACATCATGGAATCACACATTGCATCCAATTGGAGACCTTTTACAATGGTTTATCCAATGTTGCGAAAATCATTCTAGATGTAACAATGGGTAGAGCCTTTACGGCTAAAACCTATAATGAAGCTCACCAGATTTTGGAGCAAGTCACTAATAACAACACCGAATGGTCGGACTCACGAGCACTTCCACCAGAGAGCTCTTCTGTCGATTCGGATGCACTTAAAGCCATGAATGCATAATTAGTTTCTTTAACTAAACTGGTTTTAAATGGAAATAAAAATCAGGTGAATTCAGCAGTGACCACTCCACAACTCCTAGAAATTTGTTCTTACTATGGAAAAGAGCACATATTTGACTATTGCCCTGGTAACCCCGAAGCTGTTAAGGTCATAAGGACTCAACCTAGGAACAACCCATTTTAGCAGACTTACAGTCCCAATTAGAGAAATCACCCGGATTTATCATGGACTTTAAATCATGGACTTCAACCCCCTGGGGCGAGTCAAGACCTACACGAGCACAGAATCCTCCTGGATTTAATCAAGCCCAGTTTCAAAATGGTCAGCCAAACCTTCACAGTGGACACTCCTCACGGAACTTTCATGGGGGGCAGTCTTCACAAAACACTCAAAGTGGACATGCTCCACAGAGTTTTCACACGAGTCAATCTTCACAGAATTATCAACCTAGGAAGCAACAACATATGCCTAATGTACAACCTTCGCTTGAGTCTATGCTCAAAAGTTTTGTGAACCAAACCCAACCCGCTATAAGGAATTTCGAGACCCAATTAGGACAATTAGCCACTGAGGTTAAGAATCGACCACCGGGTAGTTTACCTAGTGACACGGAACATCCTAAAGGGGTAATGGAGAAGGTTAAGGCCATATCACTTAGGAGTGGTAGAGACACTACGATTCAGTCTGACCCAAAGTTAGTCATTCCAGAAACCGTAGCAACAACTTTTTCTAAGACCAGAGTGCCCACTCCGGTAAGCAGTGGTATACCTACTCCTCCCATAGAAGTAAGAATTCTTATTCCTTCTACTTCTGAGGTTTCAAAGGACTCTTCCCACAAAGTCAAGACCACTTGTACTTCGCATCCCAAGGTTACACAACAAATCGATCCAAGACATCTACCATTTCCGGAAAGCTTGAAAAACAAAAATGTTGATACTCAATTTAAAAAGTTTTTGGACATTTTCAAACAACTCCATATCAACATTCCGTTGGTAGAGGCCTTAGAGCAAATGCCAAGTTATGTGAAATTTTTGAATAATATTTTGAGCAAAAAAAGGAGATTGGAAGAATATGAGACTGTGGCATTAACCAAGGAATGTAGTGCTCTTCTCACCAATAAGATACCACCTAAGTTGAAAGATCCGGGTAGTTTTACTATCCCATGCATTATTGGGGGAAGAGAATTTGGTCATGCACTTTGTGGTTTAAGAGCTAGTATTAATTTGATGCCATTATCCATATTTTCTAAGCTTGGTGTTCGAGAGGCTAGACCTACAACCGTGACTCTGCAACTAGCGAACCGATCAATTGCTTACTGGTACGTGAGAAATATGTGTATCACAGTGAGGTTAGCAATCAATCCATAATGGATAGCGCAAGTATACATTGATCACTATGATCGTTTACCAAGTAATAAAATGGTAAGAACCAAATATCATATCCTCAAGAATTGGAACTATCAAGACACTATTGCTTTCATTAACTTCCTTTTACAAGTTTCGATTAGAGAAGAAGCAAATCTTTTTAGTTGGTTTTGGTGGAAATAACTTAACAAAGATCTTATAATTAAAGAGAGAGAGATGTAGTTGTGATTTTCCCCAAATTGTACATTAAATACTAGATTTAGTAAAATGGTCACTATACTGCGAGAAGTGGCCACTCTCTGTCCAGAATGCCGGTCTCAACTAATACTTACATTTTCCTAACTAAAATTGTATATATACTAACCTTCTTAGATTTGTTAGTGAACTTCCCGAACCCTCTCGAGTTTATATGGCATAAGTAGTAAGCAGAACACCATAAGTATTTTTAATGCCCAAATGGCTTGCTCCTGCACCATGTGGTGGAATATTCACTATACAAACTCCACTTTAATGGGCGTTGTAAGAATCCTTTCGAATTCCCTAACATCATCCAAGCTCGTTTCACTATGTTCCGCCCATTTCTAGATCTCAAACTAGACATTAGACATTTTCAAGTGATCGGCTTATCCGCATCATTGGCATTATCGAACAATGAATGACCAAATCAAAAAGGGGTAAAAAATATATAAAACTACTGAAGAATCTTACATAAAATCCGGGTACTTCTCATTTCTACATCTCAAAAAGTGTTTTGTTCATATCTAGAAAGGAGTAGAAAACAGAAGATAAAAGACTGCAAGAATTCATACTAAAAGATTTAATATTGAACTGGAAAGTCGCAGTGCCCACTTTCATCGATACTGCTGTACAAAGCTAGAAAGTAAATTACTGCAGTTAACTAATTTACTGGAAGTAAAATTAAACTATTTATAGGAAAAATAAAAACTAAAATCTAAAACTTACTTGCTATGAAAAGTAAAAAAAACAAAGAAAGTAAATGCTTAACTACTACTCCTTTCTCTAAGTTATTGGTGAAAATAAATGAAAGCTCTAAGTATATATGTATGTTGGAGGTCTAAATGCTTAAGGCATTTATATACTAGGCCAAAAGCAGGTACAATGTTTACACAAAAGTCTTTGCACTTAGAGAAAGCACAAAAATCTAAGGGATAAATGTACATTTTCCCTAAAAGGTGGCTTTTGTTTAAAATAACATTTTTGGTCATCCTTCTTGTCTCCTTTTCAATTTTCATCAGAAAGTAGAGCATGGAAGCTTCCTTTTCAGCTTTTATGTCTCCCAAACAACACCTTATTGGCCTCCATCAGTTGGCTTAATCAGATGGCTGAATCTGAAGCGCGGAGTGGTCACTCCGGATACCACTTTCGATGAAATTATGATTTTTGATATAAAATCACATTAAATGGTTCCAAGACATGAAAATACTCCCAGATGGCTCGAAAAATTATTTTCGACCAAAAAGGGGTGTTTAGAAGACAAAATGGCCGAATTTGACTAAATAAAATGTAAATAAAAGGGCATGTGATAACTCTAAAATATAGAGTTATCACTTACCCAAAGGGTAAAATAGAAGATGTGCTAGTTCATAATTTTGGATTATGAAGCGGATAAAAATGTGCCACTCATTTTAGGACATCCATTCCTTGTGATCGGACGAACTCTAATTGATGTGCAAAAAGGGGAACTTACTATGAGAGTCCATGACCAAGATGTCACTTTTAATGTCTTCAAATCCCTTAATTACATTGAAACAGAAGATTGTTTGTCCATTAGCTGTTTAAGCAGGACAAAAGATTCATATTAGAAAACATAAGTAAACGTGCCTCTAATTGAGCCTCTGCAGATAAAGGCACATGAACAGCCATTTGATTCGATCCGAGCTCTCTTGGAATAAGTTTGGCAGCGGAGAGAAGTAAAGATTGTAAATACCGGTACCGTACTTCAGTTAACATATAATAATAGTAAAATACTTCTATCTATATGAAATATGGAACGGATCTATTGTTTTTTTCAAAACTGACGCTTGTATCATTTTCATATAGATAGAAGTATTTTAGCTGGTGATCCGGGCTGTTTCCCTCTCGACGATGAAGCTTATCCCCCATCGTCTCGCCATTATGAGTTTAGGGCTAGAAACTTGAGGATACGGAAAATGTGTGATTGTGTGAAGGAGACAGTAAGTAGTCAGAGTGACCACTCTAACTCTAAGAGTGACAAATATTTTGAGGATGAGTGTAGCCCTGTTCTGGCAGCTTTTGAACAGCTAGATTTCACCAATAAGCATGTCCAATTACCATCTATAGAGTAAACCCCTGATTTAGAGTTGAAACGTTTGCCTTCCCATTTAAAATATGCCTACCTCGCTAAAAATGACGAACTCCTTGCCATTATTTCTTCCAAGTTGACCGAGGAACAAGAGAAACGGTTGGTAGACCTTCTATCTCGGCATAAAAAGGCATTAGGTTGGACAAAGGGAATTAGTCCCTCTTTGTGCCAACATAAGATAAATCTTGAGAGTGACCATTCTGGAAAAGGTACAGCCTTAAAGAAGGTTGAAGTGTTGAACCCAATCATATAGGAGGTGGTTAAGAAAGAGATCTTGAAATGGTTAGACGGATGAATCATATACTCCATTACAAGTAGTAGTTGAGTAAGTCCCATTCAATATGTCCCCAAGAAAGGAGGCACGACCGTTATAAAAACGAAAAGAATGAGCTCATTCCCACTAGGAATGTGACTGGGTGGCGTTTTGCATGGATTATACACAACTTAACCTAGCCACCAAAAAGGACCATTTCCCTTTTCCCTTTATCGACCAAATGATTGATAGGTTAGCCGGAAATAAATTCTATTGCTTTTTGGACGGATACTCAGGTTAATCAAATCCATATAGCCCCCGAGGACCAAGAGAAGAGTACATTCACTTGTCCTTATGGTACCTTTGCTTTCCGAAGGATGCCTTTTGGGTTGTGCAATGCCCCCGCAACATTCCAACGTTGCATGATGGCAATTTTTTTTGATATGGTAGAGGACACTATTGAGGTGTTTATGGATGACTTTCGGTGATAGGACCTTCGTTTGAGGAATGCCTTAAGAACTTAGAGAAAAACCTAGTAGTGTGTGAGACTCATGACCTAATCCTAAATTGGGAGAAGTGTCATTTCATGGTCCAAGAAGGTATAGTCTTAGGTCACCTTGTGCCTAAGAGAGGATTATAGGTAGATATAGCCCCTGAGACTACTACGGTAAAAGGAATTCGTAGCTTTTGAAGATATGTCGAGTTCTATAGGCGGTTTATTAAGGACTTTTCCAAAGTAACCAAACCTTTGTGCACCCTTTCGCAACATGACTAAAGGTTTGAATTTACTCAAGATTGTAGGGAGGCATTTGAAACCATAAAGAAAGCATTGATCATTGTGCTTATTGTGACCATTCCTGACTGGACACTTCCATTCGAAATTATGTACGACATCGATTGGCTGATGGGGCTGTTTTAGGACAGTGAAAAGATAAAGTATTTCACCCCATATATTATGTAAGCAAGTGTAACACCCCAAATCTGCAGCGGAAACGGGATCTCCAAACAACAAAATAAAACGCTAAAAAGTCTGAATTTAATTCAAAAACTTAGTTTCAACATAAATTTAACCATCGGTCTCCAAAGAAGAAAGTCAAATCTCAAGCAAACAATAATTCCTAAAATAATAATCTAGAGCAAATCTAAAATAATTTATTTAAAAAGATGGAAGTCCTAAAATGTTGGTGGTCCTCTCTTCGCAAAGCCCCCAAAATCCCAAGCTAGATACCTGCCGGAAGAAAAACATAGCGTGAGCCAAACGCCCAGTACGGATTATGATTACAAAAAAAAACAAAGTATAATGAAATAAAAGGACCAATGTCAAATGAGATGGGAGCAAAATTTCAACTTTTCTCCAATACATATTACCACCAAACTCCGGATTAATCAAGAATTTTTGGCTGAAACAACGAAGGGTTAGTTTATAAATACCGAGTTTCCTACACGGAGCAAAATCATAAAACAGGATATCCAAACAAATCATAATACAGTGGATTCGCGACTCCAAGTGTATCCAAAATCAGTGGCATGTATGGCACTACAATGCATACCGACAACAAAGCTCCAAAATTCCTAGGGCCGACCCATACGCCTCGTGAATAAAACACCCTTCACACCATGGCCAGCTTTCAACAAAGCACACAAAAATCGGAAGGAGACGCCGTGGACTAATCACACTGCCACGGGTAGTGTCACGTTCACTGGCGCCACAATGGCATGCATGTAGTACCCCTACAGGTGGTTAACTCGGTTTTTCCTATTCTCCGAACTATCTAACAAAAAGGGTTCTAAGTATGCATGGATGAATATACAACCAACCTCAACTCCAAGTATATTCACCATGCATCAAGATCTTACAATTCAAAAGGTCAAAAACACTTTTCTCAAAGAATAGGCCAACACCACAAAAGAAAAGTAAATATCTCTAATGTCAGAAGTGTGATAAACAACGAATATAATTATGAATATATTCCGAGAATCGAAATTGCAATTATCAACCAACAAAGGAATTGAGAACAATGGTTTACAATAAATGTCATAATATAGCAACTATAATTGAATAGAGTATCGCTGAAAGAAGTGCGGAGATCCGTACCTGACACGATATCCGACAGTGCTAAAAGCCTTCACCAATGCCTAATATCCCAAGATATACAACATAATTAATACCACTTAACCATAGTACTAATTCCTATTTCTAAGAAATAACTTAAGCCAACCTATGATTACCCAACCTTAAAAAAATATACTTACTTTTCCGAAAACGCTATTTAATTCTATATAGCTTTATAGTAACCTTTTTAATTATAAACATCATTTATAAGAACATTTGGAACAAAAAAAATATAAATTTTAAATTAGTTTAAGAAGAATAGAGAAAATCAAAAATGTTTATTTTGAAGTTAATTAAATTAAAAGTAGTAAAATCGTGAATAAGTTTTAAAATTAAAGAATAACCAACTTAAATATTCTAGATTACTTTTGTAAAATATTTTTGAAGCAGGGATCAAAACTGTCAAAATAGAAACTTCTTTAAAATTAAAATTTGAAGACAATTTTTACAACCGTATTTATTGATACCTCAAAGTCAAAGTTGTCAGCCTCTTTTATGACCAAATTTTAAGTATAACATATATATTATTTAATAAAACATAGGGTCAAGTTGTAATTAATTAGACATCTTCCATTTTTTTTTCCTTTATTTTTTTAACCAAATGGCAAAACCATATAAACATATGTAAATCATACCTTTTTATAGAAAAACCAATGCAATAATTATTTTATACAAAAAAAAGTCATAGTTTTATGCATCAATCAAAATATAAAGACCCTCATTGAGATTATTAAACCAAACTTGAAACTTTCATAAATGGTGATCGATCAGTAGCTTTGGCTGTTTAAAACTTGAGTAAATCGTACAATAAAATTCAGGAACAACCAATTATACATAAAACAACATTAATACTAAGATTTGGGTCAAAAATTACCTTAAATCACCACCCAAAACGTAAACCCAGATCCAAACTTGACTTTGATTTTGACCAGTGGCTTCTTCTCGGCTTCCAGAATAAACTCTTAGGGTTTATGATTGACTAAAAGGATACTAATAAGGCGGGTTTAATCATAAAGATAAGAACAACTTGAATTCAAATCCCATACAAATAGGACATCTACTATTCCAGGATACGTGAGGCTCTATCTAAATAAATATATATATATATATAATTATTTACTAAAATTTCTAAGTTTGCACAGCTTACCAAAAGAACCCCTAAACTTCTAAAAGGTTCTAAATCACCCTTTAATAATAAGCGTATTTTGATTCCAGAATACTGGATGTTACAGCAAGACTCTAATCGAAGCTCAAATTAACTACACTGTCATCGAGAAAGAGCTGCTTGCGGCGGTGTTTGCTTTTGATCGCTTTAGACCCTATTTGATAGGCACAAAAGTCATAGTGCATACTGATCACGCAGCAATTAAGTATCTCATAAGTAAGGCTAATTCTAAGCCTAGACTAATGCGTTGGGTACTTTTGTTGCAGGAATTTGACCTTGAAATTGTTGACAAGAAAGGGATCAACAATAAAATTGCAAATCAATTGTCCCGACTTGAAAAGATAGTGCCCACACAGGAACCAACTCCGGTTCAAGAAAGATTCCCGATGAGCAAATGTTAGTCGTTCATCATCATGGCCATGGTGCCCCTTGGTATGCTGATGTAGCTAGTTTTTTTGGCATGTGGCCTTAAACATAATGGCATGAGTAGTCAACCTTTTAAGATATTTTTAAAAGATTGTAGACAATATGTTTTGGGATAGTGGTGAGCAACACCGGACCGTAACCGAAAACCCCGAAAAAATGACCCAAAAAAACCCTGAACAACCCGACCCTAACCACCTGATTGTACCCGATACCCGAAATCCGAAATTTAGGTCGGGTATATAGGTTCGAGTAGGGTCTTAATCTCCGGCATCCGATCCTACCCGAAACCCGAATTCTTAATAACTAAATATAAATTCTATTTCTTTATTATTTCCTAAAAAACTTAATCATATTTTTTTTCATTGTTCAGTCTATGTTGTAATTTGTATTGCTATTATCTTTATATAAGCTAAATGTGGAAAACTTAAATAGCAAATTAGAATGCAAAGGAAGCCTTGTGCTTGCAAATTCAAATTATCTTTATATATGCTAACTTCTTTTCGGATTTACCCGAAATCCGAACCGATCCTACCCGAAACCCGACTAGACCCAACACCGAAAATCCGATTCACCCGATTACAAAATTCGGGGCTTCTATATCCTACCCGAAACCCGATCGGGTTTTCTATTTTCTCCTCTGATCCGATCTGATCCGACCCATGCTCACCCCTAGTTTGGGATGACCCCTACTTGTATACAGTTGGGACGAAACAAAAATTGAGAATGTGTGTTCACGAAATGAGATACACCAAATTCTACAAGGTTGTCACACAACTCAATGTGATGGCCACTTTGGTGGACAGCGTACTGCGGCTAAAATTATGCAATGTGGATTTTATTGGCCCGCAATTTTCAAAGATTCTAATGAATTTTTGAAACAATGTGAATAATGCAAAAGAACCGGGAACATCTCTCAAAAGAACGAAATGCCACTTAATAACATCTTAGAAGTGGAGCTTTTTGACGTTTGGGGAATAGACTTTATGTGTCTATTCCCAAACTCCAACAACAACCAATACATATTAGGTGCAGCTGATTATGTTTCAAAATGGGTCGAAGTTGTTGCATGCTCTTCAAACGATGCAAATATTGTGGTGCAATTTTTGCATAAAAATATTTTCACTTGTTTTGGAACACCACGGGTTTTGATAAGTGACGAAGGAACCCATTTCGCAAACAAGCTCACGAGCTCAGTACTCGTGAAGTATGACATACATCACAGAGTGGCCACTGCTTATCATCCGTAGACCAATGGGTTGGCCGAACTCTCAAAGCGAGAGATAAAAGGCATTTTGGAGAAAGTTGTTAAACCCACCGTAAGGATTGGTCAACAAAGTTTGAGGATGCTCTATGGGCCTATAGAACGGCCTATAAGACTCCTATGGGTATGTCTCCATTTAAATTGGTTTTTGGAAAAGCTTGCCATTTACCAATCGAATTGGAGCAAAAAGCCTTTTGGGCCCTAAAGGCACTAAATATGAGCGAGGATGCGGCAAGAACCAAAAGGTTTTTGCAAATGCATGAATTGGATGAGCTTCGTTACCATTCTTACGAAAACATAAAGCTTTACAAGGAAAAGCCCAAGAGGTGGCACGATAGGAGAATAAATCATAGAACGTTTGAGGAAGGCCAACAAGTGTTACTATTAAATTCCGGACTTAAACTTTTCCCGGGTAAGCTAAAGTCTCGTTGAAGGGACCGTATATTGTGGTCTAAGTAAGCCCTTTTGGAACTACTGATTTTATGGCACCTAATTTTGGAGAAATATTTAAGGTAAATGGACACCGGGTGAAACACGTTTTGAGCAAGAGGGCCCACTCCACCCCTGTTCAAACCGATTGAGATAAATCCATGATAAAGTGTGAGTAAATATTTTATTTCACTTATTTTTCACCCTTTGTTATTATTTTTGGTATTTTATTTCATCTTTTGTAGGTTTATTAGATGTTTGCTTCTAATGTTCTCGGATCTGAGGTTGAAGTGCCCACTCTTCTTTTGGACCTGACGGGTGTTTGTCAACGTGACAGCTACCGCCCAAATGACCCCAACAATCAACCCCTATGGCTTCTAGACTCTTAAGCTTTCACCTTTGGTCACCTTTTTCTACAAATGAAGAGCACTCAAGTGCTTATATTTTCAAGACAACCCTTTGATTTCATTTTCCCTCCTAAAAACACATTAAGTGGTTATTAACATAACCCGGTTATTGTTTTTTTTCTTTAATTTCAAAAATGTTTTCTTTTTTCCTTTTTTTAAATTCAAAAATCTTATCTCTTTGATCCTCAATAACCATTCCCTCCTTAATAAATGAATTCAAGCCAGTCTGCTTCGGAGAATCTAATTCTACTTTCATGCCACCTTTCGCTTCCCCGTGGCATTGCCCTTTTAACCTCCAAACAAAGCTTTTAACCATCATTTTCTTCACCTTTTTCCCAAAAGACTTCTCTTTTTTTTCTCAAACCCGTTTTTACTTCAACAAACCTTCATACATGGAAAGAACTAAAAGACTGTTCCATTTCCTCACCCAAACACTCGATCCACTCGACGGAGATCAACCACCACCACCGTCGACAACCCGCCGGAATCTTCGCCGGAGATGGTACCCATTGAAGCCGACAAGCGTGTTGCTCGTATTATGACCGAGGATCTCAACCAACTCCCTACCAACACCGAGTTCACTGAAGAAGAGCCTATGAACACCGAGGAGGTGTTATTTATGTCCAAAACACCTGCCTGAACAGAACCCACCACTTCGGAGTAGGGGTGTGCAAACCCGACCTAACCCAAACCACCCGACCGAACCCGATCTGATACCCGACATCCGATACCTGACATCCGATATCCGAAAAATAAGTAGGAGCTTAGCGTTTGGGTTGGGTTTGCATTTTGGGCACCCGGTCCGTCCGAATATCCAAAATTTTCCTAATAGGATGAGCCGCACATCTATTTTATATATACTTACTGTCTATATTATATACAATATATAATTACCTTAAATCTAAAATCCTAAATTCCTAATCCTAAATTTATGTTCCTAATCCTAATCGACGTCTAATTTTCCAAGCAATAAATCACAATTCACTCCCACCACACAGGTCCACAATTCCAAAATATAATCCATGTGTACATGATATATAGCATAACATACTACATATATGATTACTTGATTAGTTATAGTTAGTGTCATACTATTACATAATTACATGCATACATGATACATGGCATGATTAGCCATGCGGGTAACCATCCCATAGACGATTAGAATATTTGAAATGCATACATACATAAAAAAACTGAGGTTATAATCCTCGTGGAATCAACCTATTGTGCTGATGTATACATAATGCCTAACCCAAACTACCCAACCGAACCTGACCGAATCCGATGTCCCCGAACCCGATTAAACCGTACTCCGAAGTTTTCCAGTTCGGTTCCTGTTATTCTTCCCCGAAACCCGATCGGATATCATTGTGCTACACCCGAACCTGTCTGAACCGCCCGATGCTCCCCCTACTTCGGATGTCGATGTTCTTGAACAAATGAGGCAGAGGCATAAATGGCTCAAATGAAGGAACAACTTGCTGAAAGGTTGAGGGTGTTGGAAGATCGAAAGGATGAGATCGTTTGAAAGAAGGAAGATGAGGAGAAAGGATTGAGGGAAGAAGCCGAGAGGCTTCAAAAAGAGGAAGAGGAAAGGATTCGAAAAGAAGAGGAAGAAAAAAGGCTACAAGAAGAAATGGAGAAGAAGAGACAAGAAGACATGGAGAGAAAGAGGTTAGAAGAATCAAGAAGAAGAGACAAGAAGAAGAAGAACAAATAAAGAAGGAGGAACAAGAAAAGAAAGAAAGAATGGAGAAAAATAAAAATGATGAGGATCCTTTTCAAGAAGATCTTGCACTTAGGAATAAGGAGGAAGTCGATAAGAGAAAGGAGTGAAAGTGTTGATCATAACTCCTCTCAGTGATTTGAATATGATTCCTTTACTATACTTAGTGAAATTGCATATTTAAGCTTCTTTTCAAATTCGGCGATAGCACACGCTAATTGCTATCAGCGATCGCTGAAGGTCAAGGAACTACGAGCTTATCACTGAAGACCTGAAGATCAGTTATCACACCAGAAGACCATTCAGCGACAGTCGAAGACTCTACTTGAAGAAAGAGATACTCAGCTAAGTGAACTGAAGCGGTTCAGCGATAGCAGCGATTGTCTACTCAAAGCGAGAAGTCTTGTGAAGCCTCAGCGACACTGAAGATTCATCCTTGAAGATTCAGTATCAGCGATTAAATGAAGCTTCCTTTGCAAGATTAAAGATTGATCTTATCCTCGATGCACAAAAGTCAAACCTAGAACCATGTCAGAAAAAGACGTACGACTTGTCTCTTATGTCCCCCATCATATCTGATATGGTATTGTTCATATTCGGCCAAAAGCATGGTTGTCTATTTAACAAGGACAAGCTTTCTATCCAAGCTTGACACGTGGCATGTACCTTTTGTCTTGTTTCAAGGACAAATGGGTATAAATAAGATGAAGATATCTTCTTCATCTTAATGCATGCTTCTATCTAACTTATACCCTCTTTATTCTTTCTTTCATCTTCTTGTGCATCATACTTCGTGTTTCTTAGTTATAATAGAATAAGTTTTAAACTTGTTCTAATTCCGCTTGTAACTGTAAATTTGTTTATTCTAATAAACTCATTTAAAAACCAAAAAAAATCTGTGTGTTTGTATTCAACCCCCCTTCTACAAACTGTTCTCTCTTGCTTGAACTCTTGTAGACCCTTTTTGGGACCAACAAGTGGTATCAGAGCAGTGTCTGCTTCTTAACTCTTTAAAATATTTTCTCTTAAAATTATTTTAAAATGTCAAACCCTAATACAAACTATAACGATAATGGATCTTTAGCTAAACCACCTAGATTTAGCCATGATAACTTTCCATTATGGAAGGAAAGAATGTCTCTATTTCTAGAGGGATCTGACCCCAAGATTCCCTACTATCTGGAAAATGGACCATTTGTTCCTACAACTATAGTAGCTAGTGTTCCTGCCACCACTACTACTCCAGCCATTCCTGAGAGGAGTATTGTTAAAACTCCTAACAGATGGACTGAAGAAGACAAGAAAGAAATTGCTATTGACTCTAAAGCTAGATCAATAATAGCAATGGCTTTACCTGATGAGGTCTATCATTCTGTCATGAAAATAAGGACTTCAAAAGCCATGTGGGATACATTATGTATCCAATATGAAGGAACTTCTGAAGTTAAAGTAACTAGATGCATAAACCTCGTAAGAAAATATGAGAGTTTTATGTATCAAAAGGGTGAATCTCTTTCTCAAATTCACCAGCGATTTAACTGTCTGCTGATTGATCTTAAATCAGTCGATAGAGTTTATTCAAACGCTGAAATTCTGACAAAGTTCATGGAGGCATTGCCCGATCAATGGGCAGTGTACACTACGTATAAAACTGTCAAAGAATCTTGAAACCTTGTCCTTAAGTGCATTATATGGTATGCTCTTAAATGAGGAACAATCCCAGCTTCTAAGGAAGAACCTAATTAATGAACTCAAAGGTGCTAAAAGTACTTCTTTAGCACTTGTGACTTCTGAGGGAACTTCTTCCAAAAATGCTCCTTCTTCTACTATCACCTCCATTACTGAATTAGGTCAAATTGATTCAGAAGATCAACTCACTGATGCAGACATCTCTGAGTTTGATAACTCTCTAGCCCTTTTAACTAATAACTTTAAAAGATTTGCTAGAAAGAGCAATTTTCGAAAACCTTCCAACCTCTCTGACTCTGAAAAGCAGAAAACGTTGCCTGCTGAGAAAGCCTCAGCGATTTGCTTCAACTGTCAGCGAAAGGGTCATTTCGCAAGTGAATGCAGGTCGAAGAAAGTTGCTGCTCCCACTACCTCCCGTACCTCTGATAAAAAGGAGAAGTATTTGAAACTGAAAAACAAATACAAAGATATGAAGAAAAACCAGCAAAAAGGCAAAGGCCTTGTCGCTGAAGAAGTTGATTGGGATGCTGAAGATGACTGGACCAAGACCTCTAAAGAGTCTGGTTCAGATGAAGAAGATCTTGCCTTCCTCTGTCTGATGGCAAGAATTGAAGACGCTGAAGAAGTCACTGAGACTTCTTCCTCTGAGTCTCCTTCTACTCAGGTAACTATTCCCTCTGTCTCTTTACCTTCTGAAAGTGATAACTTGTCAGCTCTCGATGCTATGACTGTTGATTTCTATGATGCTTTAAATGGAAAAATTAAGGCCGAGAGAATTAACATTGACTTATCTGAACAATTGAAAAATTGCCATATAAGAATCAAAGAACTTTCTAAAATTGAGGAATCTCTCAAAGACCAAGTCTTTGCAAATCAAACTATAAGCATCGAGAAACAACAAGCTATCACTGATAGGGAAAAGGCTATCGCTGATCTCAAGTCTAAAAAGGCAACCATCGAAGGATGGTGTAAGGCTTCTGATAAAGTCAATGAGATCATCAATGCTCAAATACCTATGAAAGTAAGAAGTGGGTTAGGCTATAACCCTGAAAAGGAAGAATCAGAGAATGATCGTTCCATGCTCAAGTTCGGAATGTTTGTCTCTTCTATCTCTGATCCTTCTTCTTCAACCTCTTCTTCCTCCTCTTCTAAAGAGAAGCTTTCTATTCTAAATTCTAAGAAAGTGATCAAGAACGAGTTTCTTAATCAAGTTCCTAAGAATAAGAAAACTCAAGATAGGAACAAGAAATCCTCAGAGAAAGTTTCTAAAACTGGGAAAAAGGTCCCTGACTTTTCTCAGAGACCAACCTCCAGAATTAAAATCGATCTCACTCCTACTCCTGAAAAGGTTATTATACCTCCAAGGACCATGGATAAAGGAATTCTTGGACCTATCCCTGAGAAATTTCCTGCTCCCTCTCTGATTTTCAAACCCTTTAAATATAGGAAATGCTATCACTGTGGTGAAACTACCCACATTGCAAGCAAATGTCCTAATGCTACTAGAGCTGATAAACTAGCTCATGGAAAGAAAGTAGCTCAAGCTGATAAATCAGCGAGAGTGAAATCCAGCAAGGTTGCAAAACCATCAAAGGTGAAGATATCCACTGAAGAGAGTTCTTCAGCTAGTAGCTCCTCCGCCAATCCTCTATCTAACCAAGCAGGACCCATAGTAGTATGGGTACCTTTAAACAATTAATCTTTTGTTGTATGCAGAGTGCCAAAGGTATCTGGTATCTTGATAGCGGATGCTCAAGGCACATGACAGGCAGAAAGTCTCTGCTCTCTGATTACAAAGAAGAAGCTGGTCCATCAGTGACCTTTGGTGGAAATGGCAAAGGATACACTAAAGGTTATGGAATTCTGTCCAACAGAGCCACATCATTTTCTCGTGTTGCTTACGTTGAGGGACTAAAGCACAATCTCTTAAGCGTTAGTCAGTTATGTGACAAAGACTTCAAAGTTCTATTCTTAAAGAATAGATGTGCTGTCACTGACGGAAATGATAAGCTTGCCCTTACAGGCAAAAGAGTGGAAAATGTATATGTCATAAATATGAATAGTTCTCACTCTAAGAACATGTGCTTTATCTCTAAAGCATCCACTGACATAAACTGGTTATGGCATAAAATACTCTCTCATCTCAACTTTAAGACAATAAATGAATTGTCTCAAAAAGATTTAGTCAGAGACCTCCCAAATCATACCTTTACAAAGGAATCTCTTTGTTCAGCGTGTGAGAAGGGAAAGCTGACAAAAGCCTCCTTCAGGTCAAAGCAAGTTTCTTCAGTGACCACTCCTCTTCAGCTACTTCACATGGATCTATTCGGACCTGTCAATTCCCAATCGATCTCTGGGAAGAATACACTTTAGTGATTGTTGATGAATACTCCAGATACACATGGGTGTTCTTCCTTCGATCCAAAAGTGATACCCCTGAAATGATAATCTCTTTTATCAAAAAGATGGAAGTTTTTATAAATCAAAAATAAATCAAAAACTTCTTTTTTGTTCCGGTGAACAATCTAATTGTTCTTTCCATAAGAAGTGATCATGGCACTGAATTCAAAAACAATACTCTGGATAATTTCTTTGAAGAAAGAGGCATCTCTCACAACTTCTCCTCAGTAAGAACTCCTCAGCAAAATGGTGTTGCTGAAAGAAGAAATCGTACTATCATTGAAGCGGCTCGCTCAATGCTCAGTGAATCGCATCTTCCAACTTAGTTCTGGGCTGAAGCAGTTAATACAGCATGCTTCACTTAAACTCGATCTCTGATAGTTAAACGATTTAAGAAGACGCCCTATGAATTATTTCATGGGAGAAGACCTACTCTGAAATATTTCCACATTTTTGGATGTAGATGTTACATTCTGAATGACAGAGATCATTTAGGTAAATTTGATCCAAAAGCTGATGATGGTATATTTCTTGGATACTCCTCTATATCTAAATCCTTCAGAGTTTTCAACAAAAGAAGACAACATGTTGAAGAATCCATGCACGTTAACTTTCATGAATCTCGTCCCATTCATACTTCATACTCTCATGATGATGATGAAGAATTGAATGCCTGGATGAGATCTCATTATGGGGAACCTGAAACATACTTCAGCAATCAAACTCCAGCTGAAGCAAGTGATGATGATGAAATCCATCTTCAGGGATGAATGTTACTCCTCTAAATTAGATTCCTGTTGCTGATTCCTCTCTTGGAAATTCCTCTGTGAACAACCAAACCACTTCTGAAAATCAATCCCCTGAATTGATTCTAAATGAAGTACCTATTGCTGAAACAAGTCCTATTCCGGAGATACGAAGAACGAGTGTCTGAATCTATTGTTGATCTCTCTCCTCAACCACCAGCTCAGCGATAGACTGCAAATCATCCAATAAATCAGATTATTGGTGATCCCACTGCAGTTATCAAAACACGTAGAGGTACAGGTAATATCTGTCTTTATGTTAACTTCATCTCTCTCTCTGAACCTAAGAAGATAGATCAAGCTATCTCTGATCCTAGCTGGGTTTCAGCTATGCCAGAAGAACTAACTGAATTTCATAGAAATAAAGTTTGGAATCTTGTTCCTAGACCCGCTGGTAAAACTGTCATAGGAACCAAATGGGTTTTCAGAAATAAGCTAGATGAAAACGGGACTATAATTCGCAATAAGGCTAGACTTGTTGCTCAAGGTTATAGACAGGAGGAAGGGATTGACTATGATGAAACCTTTGCACCTGTTGCTCGTTTAGAAGCCATAAGACTCTTTTTAGCTTATGCTGCCCATAAAGACTTCAAAGTTTTTCAAATGGATGTTAAAAGTGCTTTTCTAAATGGAAAACTCAGCGAGGAAGTTTATATTGAACAACCCCCTGGTTTCTCAGACCCTAACCATCCTGGTTATGTTTTTAAACTTGAAAAAGCTCTTTACGGGTTAAAACAAGCTCCTAGAGCTTGGTATGATACCCTTTCTAAATTCCTTCTTAAAGAAAAATTTGTTCGTGGAAAAATTGACCAAACTCTGTTTTTAAGAAAATACAAAGGTCATACTATTCTTGCTCAGATATATGTTGATGACATTATCTTTGGTTCCACAAGACCCAAACTTTGCACTCGTTTCGCTGCAAGAATGCAAAAACAATATAAAATGAGTATGATGGGTGAACTGACATATTTTCTAGGCTTGCAGATTAAGCAATCTGACAAAGGAATTTTTATTTTTCAAAGCAAATATGTTAAAGACATGCTGAATAAATTCGATATGAATCAATGCTCAGCGATGAAGACTCCTATGGCGCCTCCTCTGACATTAAACAAGGATCCCAATGGGAAACCAGTAAATGTCACTGCCTATCGAGGAATGATTGGGTCTCTGCTATATCTTTCAGCGAGTAGACCAGACATCATGTACGCTACCTGTCTCTGTGCTCGGTATCAAGCTGAACCGAAGGAATCCCATCTAATTGCTGTAAAACGAATCTTCAGATATCTGAAAGGAACTCCAAATCTTGGTCTCTGGTATCCCAAAGGCTCAGGATTTGATCTTATTGGTTACTCTGATAGTGACTTTGCAGGTTGTAAGATAGACAGAAAGAGCACCACTGGTGGGTGTCAGCTACTAGGTGGAAAGTTAATAAGTTGGACAAGTAAAAAGCAAAACTCAGTGTCCACTTCCACCGCTGAAGCTGAGTATGTAGCCGCTGGTAGTTGTTGTGCTCAAATCCTTTTGATGAGAAATCAACTAAGAGACTACAATCTCAAGCTCTCTAAGATTCCTATCTATTGTGATAGCATAAGTGCTATTGCAATCGCCAACAACCCTGTACTTCACTCCAAAACCAAGCACATTGAGATCCGATATCACTTTATCAGAGATCGTGTGATGAATGGTGAAGTTGAGCTCCATTTTGTTCCTATTGAATATCAGCTCGCTGATCTTTTCACCAAGCCTCTTGATGAAACTAGATTCAATCTACTCATCAGCGAACTTGGTATGTTGAACGCTGAATAATTTATTAATCAGCGACCAACAAGGGATTACAAATAAAGCTTTCAAACTTTCCATTCTCTGAACTCTGATTCAGCGATATCTAGGCCATCTCCTCGGGTATTATCTTATAATTTTTAACGCTCTTTGATATCTTTTCTCATCAAAGAATGTCTCTCTTAAAATTAAAACTCATCACTGAAAATCCTTTATTATTAGTGATGAAGATTTTTCTAAAATTATTAATGATAAACCTTCCTTATGGATAATTATCATTATAATCTTTTAAAAATAAAGAAAAGGACACGTCAGACCTTTTTCTGACACACGACGGACCGCGACGTTTCCATTCCAACTCCTATCTTGGAACGTGCGCCAGGTCATCATTTCTTTTTCAAAAAGCTAAAACCGTCGTTTAGCACTCCTTTCTTTCTCTCTCCTCTTGCTATTTAAGCATTCTTTTTGCCTTACTTTGCTCCTTCCGCTTTCATAACAATCCTCAAGGCAAAAAGAAATTCTTCGAATCTTCAAGGTTTTCTCAAGAACACCAAGAACACGCTTCTGTGTGTTTTTCTTCTAAGAACTCAACTAAGGTTTGATCTAAACCTTATATTATGACTGGAAACATCTTGTTTCACCTCTTATTCTCCTTAACACTCTAAAAATAAAAATAAAGATAATCTGGATCAAAAATTAAAAAGTTTTTCCTCTATAAAAACCCTGTTCTAAGTTCTTTCCTTAGAACAGAAGACTATATTTTTTAAACTTTAATCCATTTACCTTAGCTTTTTATTATTGTTTATAACAAACATTTTGATATTGTTCATCAAAATATTTGTTCTCTTTGATCTTACATTTGGTATTCTTTATACCAAACTCTGGTTTATACATTTATGTATAAAACCATGATTTACCTCTTTGGTGTTCCTATATTTCCCACAGCAATGGCATCTGCAAGTAAAACTGCTGCAACCTCCTCTGCTGCTGAAGACACGACTCTGGTCGCTGCACCAACATGTCACTTCCCTATGGAAAGAGCAGTCTTCAAGTCCTACAACTACATCGCCTTGGTAGAAATCCCTGAAAACCGCCCTCAATTCACTGAAGGAGCTGCTTTCATCAAGGCATGCCCTCTGATGCATGCGTTTGTTCACAACCCGGTCGTCATCTCTTCTCATCTTCAAGCCTTGTGGTACACGGCTCACTGTACCATGCTGACAACTGACAAAGGAACCCAACTCCTTGCTATTGGGTTCAAAATTCCAGAACTAGGGTTCTTCTCCTTCACCGCTGAATTTCTCAGGAAGGCTCTGCGTCTCCCTGTACGCCCTAAGAACCAACAGTGGGGCGCTGAACCGACTAAAATGCAAATTGATGCATTTGTGGACTCCATTGGATACTCTTGGGAGAATCCCTCGCTGAAGACGGTGGGATCCAAATTAGAGAAGAAAAGGCTCCCTGCTCGCTGGCAGTATATCTTCACTCAGGTGATCCAGTGCCTGGGGTCGAAGATTGGCTCTCATGATCAGGCAAGCAAGCACTTTCAAGACCTTGCTTACTCTCTCTGCACCGGCCACAACCTGAACTACGCGGATTACATCTTCAGCGACATGGTCAGTCGCATCAATGCCGCCACCAGACATACTGTCATTCCTTATCCTCGCTTCTTCGCGACCATAATGGAAGTGGCCTTCGGAGAAGAATACCCAAAGGTCGGCGATCACTCCTTCTCTATCGTAGGGAAGAAGTCCCTGGACATTGAGGAACGTCCAGGTGATGCTCCTTTCACACCCTATATGCTGCAGGTAATTGGCGCACCTCTTCCAGTGTCTACCTCGCTGTCAAACCCAACAGCGAGCTACCCAGACACTGCTGGTATTAAGAGGAAACAACCAACTGATGGTCATAAAAAGACCATCGCAACCAAAGCAAAGAAGCCAAAGAAGTTGGTCTCTCAAAAGACCACCCTCTCTGATTTCGGTGCTTTACCAACACCAACTGCGGCCACAACCACTTCAACGGTCTTTACATCCGTTGTTGCTTCTTCAGCTCTACCTACATCAACAGCGACTCCGGTCACTGAAGGTGTCTTAGCCAGCTCTGCTGAAGCTGGATCAGGTACTACTTCCACAGCCTTCTCTTCCACTTCTATCTCATCTTCTTTGGTCCTCACCTCAGCAAGTGACTCAGCGATAGTTGTCCCTATCCCTGATAATGCTGAAATGCACGCAGTCCAAACCTCATTATTGTTTAGGCAATTTGAGTTTTGGAAGGCCAAATTAAAAGGACCTCAGAGTATCTCTCTCAGATACTCTAAGACACTGGTCAGTGATCCTCTAGACACTACCTTTGCAAAAGTAGTCCCTAAGAGTAATCCTCAAGATACTCTCAGGGAGTCAAATAAAATTTTTCATCCTTCTTCTAATCCGGATATGTTTTTGGCATCTTTATCTATGTCATCATCAGGTGTCGCTTCTGTTCCTACCTCAGCGACGACAACCACCACCAGTGCTCCTCCCATCAGCAAGGATAAGGGAAAATCTCCTCAGGGCCATCCCTCTACTGCAAAGCTCAGAGAGATTAAGCAAGAGATGGCTGCTCCCAATCTTCCTACAGTCGTCGACCTGCCTCCCATTGTCCTTCCCAACCCCACATTCCCTGCAATTGACTATCTGGTCAAAGAATGTGCTCTCACAAGGGCTAGGGTGGACAACCTTCAGACATCTGCGGAGCTTATCTTCAGACGGATCATTGGTACCCCAGCGATCAAGATGAATGTCAGCAACCTGATATCTGACGTTTACGGCCTGAAGGAAGATAACAGGGCCTTCCATCAGACTCTGACAAGCTTGGAGTAGAAAGTTAATGCTCAAGCGACCGTCCTTGAGTCTATTCAAAAGACTCAGTCCGACATGATGCAGATGCTTACAAAGCTCTCTGAGGCAAGTTCCTCGTCTTTCAACGCTGCTGATCGGACCTTGCTTCAAGGAGCTGACGAGAAGCTGAAGGACGTTCAGACCAACGTTCGCACTCTGATGGTGCATTGTCTACCTCCTGATAACATTGAGGGGGAGAGATGTGCCAAAGAGTTCGCGGATGAACTCATCTCTGAGCATAACAAGAGGTTCCCTGAAGAGAGAATCTCTCCTTACATTCAGCGGCCTGAAGGTGAAGCTGCTGATGAAGAAGATGAAGAAGAAGAAGATGATGATGAAGAAGATGATGAAGAACCTATCCCTCACTATGGGGGGATGGATGATGATGAAGATGATGACGACATTGGAAGTGCATTAGAGCACTTCAGACTGTCAAGACCTGGTGTCGCTCATCAAGAGCCCTTGGGGGACGGACCGCAACCTTCTCAGGAACAATCCGGTCCCTCAGGCAAAGGAAAGGAAGTGGTAGATCTGGATGCCACTATCCCTATATCTGAGGGGGAGACCACAATTGAGGTATCTCTTCCTCTTATCCCTTTCTCTGCACCTCTCCCTGAAACTCCCATAATCTCCTCTTCACCCACAAAAACTCCCTCTGACAATACTATTTCCTCCTCTCCTTCCCTCAATGATCCCTGTCCCCCAAAGGACTCAACTTCAAGGAGGGAACCTTCCTCTGAAGAGCAGTTTATGTACATAATTGAAACTGACTCTGAAGAAGAAGAAGGCCTCATTCCCAGGCGTCGCGTTCAAAAGCCGATTATAAGCGAGCCTGAAGAAGAAGAAAGGCGAATAAAATTCCTTAGGGAATTCGAAGCAAGAAGAATAAGGGTGCCTAAAGCTGAACCCATTGAAGCCGAACCAATAAGGATGGTGGATGAATTCTATTTTTTGTCCAGAGAAGAGAGAGAACAAGCATTGGAAGCACAAAGAATCAGGGATGAGGAAATAAAGCAAACTGAGAATGATCTTGCTTTAGCAAGAAAATTGCTCAGAGAAGACTCTGCGAGAGATAAGGCGACTCAAGAACAATTGAAAAAGAGTGAAAGGGTCGCTGAAGCTCTCGTACAAAAAGAACTTGCACAAGAGCACATAAATGTAGATCCAATTCTAGCTCAACATAAGATCCTAAGTGCACTAACCTCTGAAGCCACTCAACAGAAAGACAAAGAGCTTGATTGGTGCACTGACAGGCTGAAATTTCGAAGATCTAAAGCCAAAATTATTCATGCAACTATCCAAGAGCGACACTCCAACAGAGGTGGTCCAAAGGTATATGTAACAAAGACAAGGACGAACAGAACAGAGATAGAAGAAGCCAAATTCTTAGGAATTTATGGATACACTGAATGGCTAGAAACCAGAGACGCCACTCAGGGTTCTAAATCCAAATTCAAGGACGTGGTGGACAGTGTGCTGCATCAGTTGCTGCAAAGAATGTCACAACATGTGCAAGTTCCCCATTTCCCTGAATCTTCCAAAAAGAAAAGATCAAACGCTGAAGGAAGTTCAAGTGCTAGAAATGAGCATGAAACTAAGTTTGATTATCAAAGAATTCTTGGTCATTTTGAGCTCCCTGATATATCAATGCTTTGTACCTCTCTCCCTCAAGACCGAAGATATGTAGAAGACGGAATCATCTCTCACCGCGAACACAGTATGATATTCTTGGATAATGAAGGATTCTTAGGACTCTTCAGAAACCAAGAAATTCACAAGGCCCCATCCTCTCTCATAAAGATTATGCTTTGGCGCTGCTGGTCAGATACTCCTCTGATGAATCGACGGAAGACGCTTTATGAGAATGAGCTACAAAGAAGAAATGAGAATATATCTGACTAGTCATAGTTTTCTACTTCCTTTGTAATATTTCTTCAGTGTACAAGTACTTTACCTTTATAATTGTAATTTCATTTCGCTGTAATTCTTCAGATTATAATTAATGAAATTCAAAGTACTTTACTCCATCCTAGTACTGAAAAGATCCCTGAAAATAGTAAAAGGGACAATGATCATAAGAGTTCTACTTTCGTTACACTATCTTTTACTCACTGATATTTCACTCTGAAAAATTCAATCAGTGAATGTACTTTAAGCTTATCTACTTGTAAAAAATTGTGCTTTCATATCCTTATAAATGAAACTCAATTCAGATAATAGACTAGCTGAAAAAGACTTTACAGATTAGCACTTAGAAAATTTTTCTTTAATATTTCCTAAGTCCTTTACTAGTCTCTTAAAGCAATTTTCCTATGTTGCTTAATCATAATCAAATAGGGGGAGATTGTTGATCATAACTCCTCTCAGTGATTTGAATATGATTCCTTTAATATACTTAGTGAAATTCCATTTTTAAGTTTCTGTTCAAATTCAGCGATAGCACACGCTGATTGCTATCAGCGATCGCTGAAGGTCAAGGAACCACGAGCTTATCACTGAAGACCTGAAGATCAGTTATCACACCAGAAGACCATTCTGCGACAGTCGAAGACTCTAGCTGAAGAAAGAGATAATCAGCTAAGTGAACTGAAGCGGTTCAGCGATAGCAGCGATTGTCTACTCAAAGTGAGAAGTCTTGTGAAGCCTCAGCGACACTGAAGATTCATCCTTGAAGATTCAGTATCAGCGATCAAATGAAGCTTCCTTTGCAAGATTAAAGATTGATCTTATCCTCGATGCACAAAAGTCAAACCTAGAACCATGTCAGAAAAAGACGTACGACTTGTCTCTTATGTCCCCATCATATCTGATATGGTACTGTTCATATTCGGCCAAAAGCATGGTTGTCTTATTAACAAGGACAAGCTTCCTATCCAAGCTTGACACGTGGCATGTACCTTTTGTCTTGTTTCAAGGACAAACGGGTATAAATAAGATTAAGATATCTTTTTCATCTTAATGCATGCTTCTATCTAACTTATACCCTCTTTATTCTTTCTTTCATCTTCTTGTGCATCATACTTCGTGTTTCTTAGTTACAATAGAATAGGTTTTAAACTTGTTCAAATTCCGTTTGTAACTGTAAATTTGTTTATTCTAATAAACTCATTTAAAAACCAAAAAAAATATGTGTGTTTGTATTCAACCCCCCCTTCTACAAACTGTTCTCTCTTGCTTGAACTCTTGTAGCCCCTTTTTGGGACCAACAGAAAGGTGGAAGAAGACAAGAAAAAAAGGGTAAGGGAAAGCAGAAATAGAAAGAGAGGAGAGAGGTTGTAGAAGAAGAGTGCACTCAAATAAGAAGAAGAAGAAGAAGAAGAAAGGAAAGGGTGCTGAGAGTAGTTCTGAAGTACCCACTCCACGTTCAGCAGGATCTGGTGCCTCTAATGTGCTCACTGGTGCACAATAAAAAACCCCTTCCATTGGATTTGATGATCTTTTGCATGATTCAGCAAAGTCCAAGGGAAGTGAAAGTAGTTCCCAAACTCCGAGAATGTATGTGTTCGTGGGGTTGTAGTCCAATATGATGGTATCACTATCAACCGAGTCCTTGCCCTCAAAAGGCCGGACTCTTGCTCTCTCACCACCCTTATAGAAGGGCTTAGTGATGAGGATATGCTTGATATTAGTGACACCCTATGTGTCCAAGGAAAGACTTGGGAGAAAAAGGGTGATTGTACATTTCTTCCGGTTGGAATCCTTACCATCGAAGCCTCTATTTGGTTTCATTTTCTCCGTCACAACCTTTGGCCTACATCCGACACTACACTCTCCATGGACAAGTTTTGCTTGTTATACTGTCTTGTCAAGAACCTGCCTATAGATCTTGAACACTTGATGAGTTTGGCCATCTTTCATATCCGGAAGCCCAAGAAGGTAAACTTCCCATTTCCTTGCTTTATCATGGCACTAACTATTGATGCAGGAGTGGCCACTGATGAGGGTGATTACTAGTTGAACACTGCTACTTCTATTAGTATCATGACAGTCAAATGTATGAAGCATTCACCCTCTGTTCCACCTGTTGAAACAACGTCCGGTGCCCACTCCGACACTCTGTCCGAAATTGTGGAGGAATTAACGCTCTGTTCTCGAGTTTTAGAAGGAAAGAAAAGAAAAGAAAGTGAAAGAAAGGAAAAGAAAGGAAAAGAAAGGAAGAGAAATAATTTCTTTTATCTGTGTTCTTGAGACTAGAGAAAGGAAAGAAAGGGAAGGAAAGAAAATAAATATTCATGTTCTTGAGTAGGAGGGAAAAGAAAGGAAATATGTCATTTTTACAATTATACCCTTATTTATTTTGCAGTAGAATGTAATTGATGGGTAGATGTGTAATTTTATAAATATTTTTAATTGTTATAAAATAAATTATTTCCTTTCCTTCCCTTTCCTCCTACATTTGGGAGGAAAGTTTTGGAAGGAAAATCAACATAATTTTCCATCCTTTTCCTTCCCTTTCCCTCCTTAAAAAAACTCGAGAACACAAACATTTTTTTCTTTCCCCCTACTTTCCTTCCCTTTCCCTTCCTTTCCTTCATAAAAAAAACTCGAGAACACAGTGTAAAGCCAACGACCGTCTGAAGTCCATTGAAGAGAGGATGACGCATATGGAGAAGTATACAGAGTTGGTATGGAGCTACACATGCGAACATGATTTGATGCTCAAAGGTTACTTTGCGGTCAGAGATTCGGATATGCATGAACATCTCCCTGTGTTCCCAGCTGGTATTTATCCGACTTATGGTGAATAATCGATCGATGAGTTTGCTGATGATGACTTGCTTGATACACAAGTCGATAAAAAAAATTTGGGTTCGTAGACATGGTTGTGCTCACTGTGGCTCTTGAACAATTTTTATTCTGTTTTTATTTGTTGTTTTAACTCTTGGTCGCATGACATTTGCTTCTTTTTGTTTATCTTAATGCATGGCCTGCCCAACTATTTAATTGGTAGGTGCTTTTGGTTACTAACTTTTTGTTGTTTGAATGTGTTTGATGTCACTAATTTTTAGATGCCAACAATTTTAGATTTCATAGCCAAAGGACCCGCTTTTTCAAAGATTCCAAAAAGTCCAATTTTGTCACTTTGAAATAATGTAGGCCCTTTTTGCTATACACCATACCTAAACACTTGCCTTTTGTACCCCTGGCCCACTTGTTGTGTTTTCATTATCACAACGAGGACTTTGTGATGTTTAAGTTTGTGGGGGTGACTTAGTCATGACCAATCCGCCAAGAAAATCTAGAGTGCCCACTCCAGTGTCCGAGTGCCACTCCAAAAAAATGAAGAAAAATCCACAGAAAAACCTGAGTGTCCACTCAGAGTGCCCACTCAACAAAAATAAACCTACCCAAATAAACCCAGAAGTACACGATTGAAACTTTTGTAACTATTCAAAAGCCAAGAGTGACAAACTTCTAAAAAAACAATTTTCTCTCCCAAATAAAATGGCATGACCTAAGTTCAAAGCAAGTTTGGGGGAATACATTGCATAGCAATGGACAAGGAATTTCAAAGCCAAAAATCTCATAAGCCCATCCAAAGTCCAATAGATAAAATTTTGGAAATTATTTGATGATTTTGGAGTGTTTGAAAACTGGCAATTTCGCTTATAAATTCAAAGTGCATCGTTGGTGATATCATGATTCATTCATCTACAAGATTTAGGTAAGTTCCTTTAAGCTTAGTGCATTTTCTTTTTATTTCTTTGAGTCTTTTCTATTTGTCATTTTTTATTACTTGGGGAAAAGTAATGCTTTAAGTTTGGGGGTGTGATAACTCTATATTTTAGAGTTATTACACGTCTTTTATTTCCATTTTATTTAGTCAAATTCGGCCTTTTTGCCTTCTAAACCTTCCTTTTTGGTCTAAAATAAGTTTTCAGAGTCATTTGTGAGTATTTTCATCTATTGGAACCATTTAATGTGATTTTATATCAAAAATTGTAACTTCATCGAAAGTGGTATCCGGAGTGACAACTCCGCATATTAGATTCAACCATCCAATTAAACCAACTGTTGGAGGTCAATAAGGTGATGTCTGGGAGACACAAAAGCTGAAAAGAAAGCTCTCATGCTCTACTTTCTGCTGAATGTTGAAAAGGAGATAAAATGATGGCAAAAAATGTTATTTTAATCAAAAACCACCTTTTAGGGAAAAGGTACTTTATCCCTTGGATTTTTGTGCTTCCTCTAAGTGCAATAACTCTTTTGTAATCTTTGTATTTGATCTTGGCCTAGTATATAAAGGCCTTAATGATTTACTTCTCATCCATACTTAGATTTTTCATTTATTTTCACCAACAACTTAGAGAGAAGTTAGTAGCTAGCATTTACTTTCTTTGCTTTTTACTTTTCTTAGCAAGTAAGTTTTAGATTTCAGTTTATATTTTCCAGTAAGTAGCTTAAATTTACTTCCAGTAATTTAGTTAACTGCGGTACTTTATTGTTCAGCTTTGTAAAACAGTGTCGACGAAAGTGGGCACTACGATTTCCAGTTCAATATTAAACCTTTTTAGTATGCATTCTTGTAGTCTTTTATCTTATGTTTTCTACTCCTTTCTAGCTATGAACTAAACACTTTTTAAGATGTAGAAATGAGATGTACCAGGATTTTATGTAAAATTCTTGAGTAGTTTTATATATTTTTACCCCTTTTTGATTTGGTCATTCAATGTTCGATAATGCCAATGATGCGGATAAGCCGATCACTTGAAAGTGTCTAACGTCTAGTTTGAGATCCAGAAATGGGCGGAACATAGTGACACGAGCTTGGATGAGGCTAGAGAATTCAAAAGAGTTCTTACAACACCGACGAAAGTCGGGTTTGCATAGTGAATATTCCACCACATGGAGTAGGAGCACGCCGTTTGGGATTTAAAAATAATTATGGTGTTTTGCTTACTACTTATTCCATGAAACTCGAGAGGGTTAGAGAATTTCACTAACAAATCAAAGAAGGTTATATATATATATATGTGTGTGTGTGTATATAATTTTAGTTAGGAAAATGTGAGTATTAGTTGAGACCGGCATTCTGGACAGAGAGTGGCCACTTCTCGCAGTACAACGACCATTTTACTAAATCAAGTATTTAATATAAAATCTGGGAAAAATCATTGCTATATCTCTCTTTTAAATTATAAGATCTTTGTAAGTTATTTTCACCAAACCAACTCAAAAGATTTGCTTCTTCTCTAATCGAAACTTGTAAAAGGAAGTTCATGAAAACATTAGTGTCTTGATAGTTCCAGTCCATGAGGATATGATATTTGGTTCTTACCACTTTATTACTTGTTAACGATCATAATGACCGGTGTATACTTGCGTTGCCCACTATGGACTGATTGCTAACCTCACTACGATACACGTATTTTGCACCTACTAGTTACACTTGAGTGGGAGTACCATATATTTTTATTTATTGTTTAGCTTCATGGTACATCAGCTATGAACCTGATTTTAATGATGACTTCTGAATACATCAGTTTAGAACTCAGACTTAATTATCTCAATTCATTGTGTCTGATAGGATTTAGAAGTTTCAATGGTCAATCCAGAGCTGGAAGGAGCTACCAATGAAACACATCCCTGGGTTAGATATTTAAAGAGTGTGATCAAGTTAAAATGTTGAGAGATTAAGTACTTGTGACTTAAAAGAAAAAGGTGGGAGTGTGATAGGACTTAAAAGAAAATATTTGGTCCTTACTAAACCTAAACAGTTATTCGGGTAGCCGCACAATCTATCCATTCTTGATTCTTTGGAAATGAATATTGAAACAGACATAGCCCAATGTTAATAACTCGTGTCACCCCACCTAGCTACTCGAGTATCTCACAAAAGGTGCTTGTTTCATGTATCACGGAGTTTAAGCATATTATCTATCTATTCTTCACTTGGAAGATTTAGATATTGAAACAAGAAGACGCACCTCCGGTCTATGAACTTCATATTTTGTTCACATCGAGTCTATTTTTTAGCCAATACATATATATATATATCAATATTTATTTGACACATGCATGAGTTTTTGTGACTCCACAAGCATATCTTTGTGTTTATGTCGGAACAGTTTGAGAAGTTAGTTTTATACCTTACTTTTGTGATAAAGGGAAGTCCTATCAGTGCTAACCCGATGCCAACACTGCAAATAGGTCACTTAATTGAATTTGTTTTGATTTAAGTGATAATAGTTTCTCCTTGTGCTTCTATGTTAGCTTCTTACCCATTATTCCACATTCGCGTTTGATCATTTACACTTAACGTCTTTGATCGTTCATAATGCTTCAGATTCTCCTAATCATTATGAGGGGGAGAAACAATGTATCAAAGACACATGCGAAGAAAGAATAGGGAGAAACAAGAAACTCACCCATAATACGGTCACGACAACTTGACGTTTATCGACAGTCTTCTCCGTGTGACACAACAAGATCATCGATTTCTTAAAGAACAATTTTACCCTACGATATCACGTTTCCATCGACATTATGTTCCTGAAGTACATGTTAAAGTTAAGGGGGATCTACAGAGCTTATCATGTGATCATATCCGTAGGGGGAGCAAAAGATTCAAGATAAAGATTTGTTGACAAAGTTTCATTGTCTTCAAAAGAAGAAGATTGTTAGAGTGCTGATTTGCTTAATTGTAATCTCGAATACAAAGGGGGAGATTGTTAGGTATGAAAATATTGTATCCGAGATCACAAGTATTAAAGACATGAAGGGCCAAAATGTAAAGTCAACAAATTCATCAAAATGGAAGGTTTAATTTTAGGAATATATTTTATTGCGTAAAAAGGAAAAGATTTCATTGTAAATAAGGCAAGTGTGTAATGTCGTATGTCCTTTGTTTCCTTATTAAGATTTCTCTCAACATATAAATAGAGGCTTAGGGTATTCTTTAGAAGGCTAGAGATAAAGGATTAATATAGATATGTGTTTAGACTTATTGAGAACCTTGTAACCACGATCTATTCAAGTGAGATATATGACATAAGGTGTTATTCGATCTATTCATAGTGTTCTTATTGATTGCTCTTGTTTATTACATCGTTACTTGATCGATCTGAGATCCACACTTTGAAAGTAGGATATCCAAACTCCAAAATCCCATCAGTAGACACCTCCATTACGTCAAAAATCTCACTTTTTGAATATATATATATATATATATATATATATTCAGCACCTTGATCTTTTACCCACATACAACTGTAGAGAAACTTAACTCTTGTGCTCGCCTTCTTGTTCAAATATCTTAAGGCGTGAACAAACCTTCTTCTATGTTCATCCTCCAAATATGGCAGTTTCAGTTGTAATCTAGCATAACGAGCTATTCTCAGTCTTCTTGATAGGATAGAACTGGGTTTTTGACACCAAAACCTTCATCGATTTGAGATTCAGATTGAGTAGATTAAGGTTGACTAGGTTGAACTGGGCTTGGTGAAAATCTAGGAACAGATGTGCTCGGAACATTGGTAGACGAATGAACTTATGGTTGAATAGAAGCTGCAATCGCTTCAGCTTCTAGGGCTTGAAAGGCTAAAGAACTCACATCAACAATATCTTCTTCAGTAAGCTCATTAAGGTAGTCATGTGAGCTCTCTTCATATTCAACTGTATACCCCATAAAATCAACATATAAAATATCCATTATTCTTGCAACCTTGTTTTGCTGAAATATAAGAACCTCTGGCTTTTCGACCATTGGTACATATAGAACAATCTGGTTGCCATTATCATCATTTTCCTCCTCAACATGTTCAGCAGCAAACTCCACTTCTTCAATATTTTCAGCAGCAAACTCCAAACCTTGCTCAACTGAATGTTCTACGTTTTTCTCAACATTAACTTATTCGGTTTGCTCAACATGTTCTTCTTGAATATCATCTAGATAAAAAGTCTCAGCCACTCTCTGTCTCTTATTCTCCCCCTCATAGTGATTAGGATCGTCCGGGTTATCATGCCTTCGTTTACGAGGCATGGCCTGAGATTGACAAGTAGATTCCAATACACGAATGCGCTCATTCATTGCATTCAAAGATTCCTGAAGAGACTTTGTAGAGATGTTGATGGTTGTATCAACTTTTGAAAATCCACCAACCATATCCCTCCGAACAGCAACAACCTCCCTCTTCAGCGAATCAAAATTAGATCTTGACACTTTAACTGACTCAGGTTAGGCACCCTCATGAATACGTTAAAGTACAACCACCAAATCCGATTCGTTAGCATTCAACCTGGATTTTGACAACAGTTTGGTAAGTAACAGATCTTGCAGTTCATCTATTGACGGATCATACAATTGCGAATTGGAAGTAACCGACGGGGTTTGAATAGGAACTGAAGTAGGTTGAGCTTCAGGCTCTTCCTCAGTTGTGTCTTTGCCCTTAATTAGCCTCTTCACCGAAATGATCTGATCTGCAAAAGCATCTTGAACAGCCTTTAGGGCGTCGTTCAGATATTCCCTTGACACGAAGTCGGGTAAAATAACACCTGAGCCACTTAGGCTTCCAGTTGACATAACACTCGAAAAGACTATAGGACCTACGTTTAGCATTGGCATAGTGTTAGCGCTATTAAGATTTCCATCTAATCCTTGGATGAGATCAACTTGTGATCCTCCTATAGATGTTCCGACAATGTCACGAAATACTGCGGATGGAGTTTCAGACACTCCAAGGTCTTATGTACTAGCAAAGGATAAGAATTCAAAATTTGATCTAGAATCAATTGTGCACTCAAAGAAATAGTGAACTGGGGCAGTTTTTCACTTGTTTCAATATTCAAGTCCTCCGAGTGAGAACTGAATAGATTATGTGCTAAATCCGGTGAGAAAGTGAAACAGTTTCTTGTTGAGAGTAAACTGAGTGGGTGTCTAGGGTGTGCAAATGCGTCTCTGGTTCCAAGAGGATTTCTTCAATACCGGAGGTAAATGTATTACCCCTAGTAGTAGATGTGGCTACCCGACGGGAATAAACGGTGTAGAGAGAACCTCTTTGTTATTCTAGTTTTGTCACATGTCTCTCACCATGTTCTTTTAACGACCCTTCACACAACCTCTCAGCATTTTCAACTAATACACTATCATTTCCCCTTATATCTTCTATTTGTAGTGATGACTCTAGTTCAACTTCATTTAAATCTATTATACCGACAAAGATATCTTCAGTTGTTTCGGGAGTAGTAGTAACTTCAGGAGTAGAAGTGCCTTCAGGATATAGACCATTATGCCTTGGAATGCGGTCTTCAAAAGAAATATGTGGTGATTCCTCAATTATAGGAATAAGAACAGCAACATAGTCAGTATGTTCATCATCATGGTCATCATCATCATTATTAGAGTTATCATCATGAGCAGCATCATCATGAGCAAATTTAGTATGTTTAGAGTCTGAAGTAGTTGCATGATCAAGTGTACCCCCTCCATGGCCCCTCTCATTTTGATTTTCCCTCTGCTCTTCCTGTTCAGGGCCCCTTTGTCCCTGAACCTCCTCGCCTAGACCTAAACCCTCACCTTCGTTAGGTAAAAATCCTTGGGCAGGTCCCTCTGGCTCTAGCTGGACCATAGGATTATTCATTTGCCTATAATCTATGACACACTGAAAATCCTCATCAGCAAAATCCAGTAATTCATTCCTAAAAAGATGTTTTGATCCATTTTGTGCAAATTCATTCCTAAAAGGTGTTTTTAGGCATGTTTGCATCATTGATTTCAAGTTTTAATCTTTAAATTTGATTTTTGGAATTTTTGATCTTCATGTATTCTTCGTAATCTTCAAAGTTTTCTTGAGAATTTTGAACAAACTGGGTCATTATAATTCAAAATTGGTGTTTGATTCTTCATTAAAAGTATTTAGAATCATGTTTCTAAATATATTCAAAGGGTAAACATGTTTGGTTGAGAGTTGAGAAGATTAAAATTTTTGGATCTTGAAGTGTTCTTGATGATCTTCATATGTTGTTGATCAATTCTTGAGAAATCTGAGATTTTGATCCAAAATTATAATTGAATTTTGATATGTTTGTGTTTTTTTAATTTGTTTGATATGAAAATATTATTAAAAAAAGAAATTTAAAAAAAATTGTGTTTGTGAAAAGTTTTTTGATCGAATAGTGTTGTATTGAAGAAAATGTCGAAATTGATTGGGCATGTTCATGGTCAAAGATTGTAGGCTATAGAGCAATATTTCAATTTTTTTTGTTCAATTGGTGTATTTGCTCAATAGTTCTACGCGATATTCTTCATTCTTGATTTTTTTTGATGAATTTTTTTTTACTTTTTCCACTAAGCGAGAAGGGCCCCTTCATCGTCAATCGGACGAGCGCAAAGCACTCCTTTTCTCAAGTGGGAAAGACGCTTTGATAGTAATGGTTGGATCTACTACGCAAGCATGCGCTTCGCGCGCCATTGGCGCTTTGCTCTCCTCTTATTCTTTATTGGACGGTTCGGATGGACTCGGATCAGACACTCGAGAGACCTCCACAATTGAGTAAGTAAGAGGACAACAAGCAAAGAGTTATGCTTTCATTTCTTTGTTGAGATTGAAATCAAGTTCTTTAAAAGGTTAGAGATATTCTACAAGAGTTCCAACAATATTTTCAGGTTTTAGTTCAAAGAGGAAACGATATTTTTGCGTTAAGAATTGAGAGATATTCATGGTTAATCGTATACAAAGACGATAAGTTTCGATAGTGTTACGATCACTTTCGATAAGTCTCGATATCGTTTCAGTGATTTTCAATCACTTTCGATAAGTTTAGATAGCATTTCGATGAGTTTCGGTAAGGTTCGACAAAGTTTCGATACGATTTCGTTACATTTTCTTTGTAACTTTTCGGTGAAGTTTCAGTGCGTTTTCGGTGTAGTTCCGGTGTGAATTCGTTGATGTTTCGGTAACATCTTTGTTGTTGCGTTGTCGTTGAAAGCCGACCGTAAGAAAATTTTATTTTTCGATCGTCGAACGTCACGTTTTTCAAAGGATAAAAGTCGTTGTTGAAGTTGGTGATTATTGTTTTAATCTTTCGCGATAGTTGTTAACCTTTAAGCGACGATTGATCTTTCTAAATGGAATCCGATATTCTCCTACCCGTGTTTCTTTTCTATGTTTGATCCGATATTTTTTTGATTTTTTTCTATTAAGTTTTCAGATAGTTTTGTTAAACTGCTTACGTATTTAGTCCTTTTCTGTTAAGTCTCGGTTAGTTTCTATTACATTTTTAGTCCTTTTTTTTAGTTCTATTAAGTCCGTTAGAGTTAGATTTTTTATTAAGTTTCTTTTCAAATGTAGTCCTTTTTCTGTTAGTCTCGTTCGTTTTTAAATTTTCTGTTTTGATCGTTCTAATACCTGGACTTTGAAGTTCAATTATTGACAGTTTTGGCCCTTGGACTTTAAGTTTCAACTTTTGTCACCTTTAGCCCCTGGACTTGAAATTTCTAAATTTTATCTTTTTAGTCCTTGTACTTGTGCTGTTATGTTTTTTAGTCGCTTAAATTTTAGTTTTTTTTTGTCATTTTTAGTCCTTATTCTTTGTTTCCGCGCATAACTCAACTTCTAATCGAAGTTTCTGTCAACGATCATTCGATCAGGTAACAAGTGCTTATATTTTGATATATTCAAGAACTGATTTGTTATACTTGATTTTTACAAGATTATTTCAAGGTGAATAATTCTATTTTACAGAAAGATAATCAAGAGCTTAAAGAAAATATTTATATATTGGAGAAAAAGTTGAAACAGAGAACATACGAGTTTATAAAAGCTCATTGTGAAAATCATGAAAATCTTAACTAAGCAAAAAGTTTAAAACGAGATTATGCCAAACTTGTTGAAGATAAAGAGTTTGTGCAAAAGCAATTAGATTAGGTGTATGCGAATGATTGGCATGCGAAATATGAAGATGAAAGTAAAAAGAGGAATCTTGTGTTATTAAAGAATTTTTTTTGAGTTGATGACAAAGATTCGTGAATTTGAAGATATTGCTAATTCTGAGAATGTTGAGCTTTCAAAGAAAATATCTGAACTTGAGAAAATTTTAGATATTGAAAGAGAGGTTTTTGAGAAATAGAAAATAATTTTCATTGATGAGACGAAAAATATTGACGAAGAAAGACTGGTTTTTGAGAAAGGAAGAAAGGTTTTTGCAAATGAGAAAACCAGTTTTGAAAAACAAAGAAAAGATTTTAAAAAGATATTTTTTGATTTGACCAATCTCTGATTTTTAAAAGGTAATTGTTTTAGAAAGATAAAAGTTTGAGACTGAGAGGAAGGAGTCAGCAAAGAAAGCTACTAAGCTAAACAAGAAGATTTCTGACCTTCAGAAATTATTAGAAGATGAAAGAAAAACTGCTGCTTCTGACAAAAAAAACACTTATAAAGAAAAATGCTCTTATTGTCAAAGAATTATCTGATAAGAAGAAGTGGCTAGAAGTAGATATAGAGAATGATAAGAGTATCTTGCATGCTGAAAGACGAATTCTTGAATCAAAGGTTACTTTTTTTCATAGAAGACTTCTGAGCTTGAAAAGAAATCTCCAGATGATAATAAAAGTTTAAAACCAAATATGAGATCTGATTTTGAGTTAGAAAATGAGTTTAAGAATGAAAACTAAGTGTTTGAGAAGAAGATTGCAGAGCTTTCAAGTCAGTTATTTGGATTATAGAAAGAAATTATAAAAGATCGATTTATGAAGTCTGAAATGCAGATGAGGTTTGATTTGCTTGTTGAGGAAAGAAATGTTTTGACTACAAAATTAAAGGAGTTTGAATTATCTGACAGAGCTAGTGTTCATTCAAAGACTTATTCAAGTTCTATTCATGCAAAGGTTTTTTCCACAACTTTTGTCAAATCACCATATCAGATTCGTCCTTCTAATCTCTTTTATAATTCTTCTGTTTCTGGTTCAAATACTAACCGTTATAAGCAGGTTAAGATGGTTTGGAAAAGGAAATCAACTGCAAATGAACATGCTGGAAGCAAGTCATATCTATCTTCTACATTTGATGTAATGACATTTATTTCAAAGACTGATTTAACGCGTTGTGTTTATTCTACTAAACAGTTAATTAGTCTTAGCCAACAGAAGATAAGTTGTTCAACATGCGGAACAAATGATTTTGTTAATCGAAGGTATGTAAATAAGTGGTACGGTACTAATTCTACCCCTGAATCCCTAGTGATAAGATCTATTGTTAGAACATCTAATCGTAATAGATGGTTCAGATCTTACAGTATACCTTATACCAATGCTAACATGTAAGGACCCATGACAGTATGGGTACCAAAATCTTCTTAGTCTGTTTTGCAGGTTATCATGTGTGGTGCTGAATTCAGATTATTCAAACACATGATCGAACTTATGCTTGGTTTGAGGGGGAATAAGTATTTTCTATCTTTGAGGAGAAAATCTTTTCTACCATATTATTTATGTTTGAAAAGTTGTATTTCGAAGAGTCGTGGTAGTTCCATCCGAGAAACGAAATTGTGTTTGTTTCTTTCCTATTGAAAATCTATTCTTGGATTATCACGTGTAACATTTTCTTGAAAAAGTTATGTCCATGTCTCATATTTTCGGTGGAAAATACTTGTTTGAAAATATTCACATTTTCAAAATTGTCATAAATGATTCAATTCTTATTCGCAATAATAATTGTGAATTGTTCATCACAATTTAACTTTTCTATTCATTGTTTTTGATACACCACCTTATTGAGTCAATCTATTTAGCGTTTATATTTGTTTCATTGACATTCCTAAATAGATACTTTATTGTTTAGTTTATGAATACTTCAGTTCAGAAACCTGTTCTAAGTTTGTTTAGCTTTTGAATATTTCATTTTCAGAATCCGTTGTAAATATGTTTGGCTTTTGAATATCTCAGTTCAGAACCCGTTTTATTTGACATTTTGACTTCTGAACATGTCAGTTCAGGACTCGTACTTCAAATGTTCATTTCTGAATTGCAAAAGCATAACATCTTTGAATGTTTAGGATAAATTTTCATGGGTTCAATGTGTGAGGTTAACTAAACTTCTATGGACTACCAACACCAATAGCACTACCCAATACGTAATCCCTAGGTGATTGAGGGGGGAGGGGTATTAAATAACAGAGTGGAGGAGATAACTCATAGGATTGAGTAATCTCATTGTGTTGAATGGTAAAATGGAAATGAGAGTTTGGTTAGAAGTGATGATTTTTATTGAAAAGATAGAGATGTGAGAATAGAGTTAAAAGAATAACAGAACTCTGCATCAACCACTTCTAAGTTGGGCAACCACATTACCGTTGGTTCAAAATTCTTTCGTGACCTTTATTGAAAAAGGCAGTTAGCCCATGCCAACTCTTGCTTTAACCACACCAGCTAAAAATTTCTTTCTTAACAAAAAGATGTTTCAACTTTTTATGGGCACACAACATATAATATATTCAGTCTTTATTTGGAAGATTTGAATATTGAAAAAGAAAGGAAATTTGTCCTGCCTTCGCACTTCAATCATGCACATTGAGTCTATGGAATGTATTTTTCACATTTTGAGCCTTAACTAGCATCTAATTCTTAATTCTTTTTACAATTACACGAGTCTTTGTGATTCTTATTGTATATCTTTATGATTATGTCGGAACAGTCTGAGAAGTTAGTTTTTATAACTTTATTAGTGATGACTGGAAGTCCTATCAGTGCTACCCTGATGCCAACACTGAACATAGGCCACTCAATAGAATTTATTTCGTGACAATAGTTACTAAATGTGATTCTATGTTAGCCAATTGCCCATGTTTCAAAGGGGCGTTAGAAATGTTGTGAAGGAAATATATTTTCAATGGGGAGCATGAACAACTATTTGAAGGAGATATATTTTGAAGGGGGATAGAAACTTGTTCTAACATGAAGAAGCCTAATTCATGTAAAAGGGGAGAAATCTATTTGAAGATATTTTATGGTGATTGGTGTTTGACGAAATTTCATTTATTTAGTCTTTGATGGTTCATGATGTTTAGGATTCTCCTAATCATCATGAGAAGGAGAAATTATATCAAAGACATAAAGAAGTTAACTGAAAATTCTTCAGGGGAGGTTTAATTTCAAGATGTTTGTATTGAATGTTGATGTTGAGAGGGTGTTGACAAAGTTCAAATGTTTATATGTGTAGGGGGAGTAAGCGAGTTCAAATTCATTTGTTGATGAATAGTTGGTTGAGATTAACCGGTAGTATGTTGAATCGGTTAATAAAGAAGCAAAGTTGAATCTAAATCTTTTGAATCTAAGGTTGAAAAGCCATTGGATTTAAAGATTGTAGATGTTGATGAAAAAGTGTTGATATGAAGAAATTTGATGATGACTTGTTGAGATTTATTGTTGACTTATCTGTTAAGGATTCGTTGAGTTTACAAGGCAAAAGATGTTTGAAGAAGTTTAGTCATAAAGATGGATTCTTTCATGATATATAGGTGTTGAGTTTAGTACACGTAGTGTCAAAGCTTCAAGTCTTATTGTCCAAAACTGATTTATTGACTGAAAAAAAACTTGTTTGAAGATTTGTTGACTTTTGACTACTCAAAAGAGAATTCTGAAGACCGAAGATGAGTTCATAATGAAGATTCTGGTTCGAGTCTTTTTGTTGCGAAAATATTGTTATTCAAAGATTGACAACTTCTGATCGTCTTCATAATCGTTAAAGACGTATGATTTGGAGGAGATTGTTAAAGTCAAAGTTTAGCGAAGACAAGATTTTAAAGATCTTTGATGGTTGTTGTTTTGTGATCTTGAATCCAAATGGGAAGATTGTTAGGTCTAAAATATGTTGTATTCGAGATCACCGAGAATGAAGATGAGATTAAAAAAATGAAGAGGTCAAAGCTTCATAAGTCAAAGTCAACATAATCAATATATTATGCTAAGTCAACCAAGAAAGTCAAAATCTAGTGTTTAAATGATAGATTGTAATTGTAGTTTGATATTGTAATTAGTCAAGAGTATAAATACTCTTGTATTAGTAAGTCAGATAAATGTGGAAGCTCATTTGTAATATTTTAGAGAGAGAAGTTAGAGAGATTAAGTTCAATATATGATGATTTGATCTTAATTGTTGTTCTTAATTGTTTAGATTACTTGTTACTTGATTTTAGTGGGATTATCTGGGAGTACCAGACAGGTGGCAAGTAGATTGTCATTAGGGGTAAACCTGTCATTTAGTTCATTAAAAGTGTAATAATTACACTTTTCTAAAACTGTATGCATTTTTCATTGTGGACACTTTTCTAAAACTCCATGGCATTGTTAACCTATCTTTATTGGATCTGATTCGATTTGTTGTTTGGTTATAGGAACAGTTTGGGTTCTGGTTACTAAAATCGAACTCAGAAAATTGAATTTTAGAGTTCAAAAAGTTTAATAAAAAATAACAACACAAGAAGCAACCCAAATTGAATAAAATTAAAATTAGAGGGCTAAAATTGAATAAAATAGAAAGTGTAAGGGCGTGATTCGCAAAAGAACAAAAATTGCCAAAATTGGGTAGCGTCATCGCCATATAACAACGAACCAAAAACACTGAAAACCAAGGAAAAAGATGAATGATTTTTGAATAGAACAGAAAAACAACAGATCCTCCCCCCAATTTCCACCTTTGAATGCATTATTACAACTGATCATGGACGCCAAAGGTTCCACCACCGCCGCTTCCTCCACCGCTGCTTCCTCCACCACCGCTCCTCCACAGTACCGACGACCTCCTCGCCTTGCCGATGATACGAACGACGACGTTAAACCGTCGAATCCGCCACCTATCGCTGCTCAAAAGCCGGAACCCTTGTCTGAATCGAAACCGAAAAAGGAACAAGAAAGGAAATCCGCCATTGCGATTACCTCTAAGGATCCTGATGCCCTGGACAGTGGTGGTGGAATCAGGTACAAAACGGACCGATCTTTGTCTGTTTCGCATAATATTTTTCTCTTCCATTTATCTGCTGTTTCTAATTTTCCTTTTACTCCCATGGTTCTAAATTGTTTACGTCGGTTTTTGGAATTTGAGCATTGGTGAGAACTTATTTGATTGCAAAGGAATTTTTTCGTAACTGAATTAAACGTAAAACATATTAATGATCGAAAATCCTAAATGTGATTTTTTGTATTCTAAAAGGTTCTACTAGGTTTGGATGAGGGAAGTAATTACATATATTCTTTCAGTTCATAATTGATCACCGATGTCCTTGACATTACCAATTGGGGCTTCTTTTACATTTACTAGCTAAAAAGGGCACGATAATTTAATAAGAACAAAATTACGTGAATAAAAAAATATTCACGGATAAATACAGTTCATTTGAGATGCTCAGATGGTTTAGGTAATTGGAGAGTTATAATAAACTCTATTGATGATATGATCTTTACGAACATGATCAAATGCAGATTAACAAAGAGATGAATCTTAGGAATATGTAAAGGAAATTAGTGGGAAAGGAATCTAATCCCGCCAGAGGGTTTGTGTCTTTATGGCTGTTTTAGCTTTAGAATCTGACTGAATGCTTTAAATTATTGCTTCCTCAACTCAAGAAGAAGATTAACAAAAAGTGTAATCCATTGATGGGCAAATCTAGAGGCATATGCTGACCAACAAAAAATGAGTTTACACTGCCAACTAAGGAATGGTTCTGGGGTAATTTCCCCTTTCCTGTCATTGCTTGCTTTAGCATTTGTGGTTTCGAAATTCATGTTTGATGAGAGGGGAATACAGATGTTTGTTGTTAACGCTGCCCAGAATTGTTATTTTTCTTGATATTTACAATAATCTTTTATGATTGATATCGTTAAATAGCAACAAAATTACACCAACTTTTATTTTGGTTGTTACACTATTTTTTATATTTACTTTGTTTTTAAGGTGTAAATCAATCTTGTGAAATTGTCATATTAAACCAGTTACGAGAATCTTGTTTACAAATGTGTCAATGTCGAACCCAGCACGTTTTCGCTGAGTTTGGATTTTTCTTTTTTATTCCTTCCTAAAAAATCAAACCCTAATTTTTTTTAATCAAAATAAACTTAAACCCTAATTTTTTACTCAACATAAGAATCCCTTTCTTGGTTCAAGGTCATTTTTTGAAGGTTAGGTTTTCATTTCTGTTTTGTTGTCGGGCTTTGGGTTGGCCAGGGATGGGAATTGACATAGTAAGGCCATGGTGGCAGCGAGGATGGTGGCCAAGGGCTAGGATTTTCTTCTTGACAACCAAAAAGAGTTCACCAATCAGATTGAGGTTGTTATTTAATATTATCCCTAAATTTGAAAATAAAATAAAAATCCAACAACACCCAACTCTACAACTTGAAATCCTAGTCAACAACCTCTGACCAAAATGACCAGTTGCGAGTAGAACAGTCACAATATTAAAACACATATTCAAACTTAACTAGTAAATATGTACAAAATAAACGTATGACCAAAATGGATATTTGTGAAGCTTGGTAGCTATTTAATGACATTACCCAAATCTTCATTATGGGAGCTAGCTTATGCTTCATCATAAGTACATCTGTAGGTTATAGTTCCGCTTAGTTGCTGACTTGTTTCCGCATTTAAATCATGACTTTGGATGTTGTATTTATGTTTGTGAAAGTGCTTTTTGCTATTGTTTTTGTGTGAGCCTTGTTGGGTTTGTGCTTCTTGTTCAGATTTTATTCTTTTTGGCTGCATTGTGGTTTCAGTAGGGTGTTACAATATCGGTTGATTTGCGAAGGCCCCTTTTAGAAGTATGTTTTTTATGATAAGCAATATTCATGGTTCAGTAGCTCCCAGCGAAAGACAAGTGTTGTTTTTTTATGGTTCAACATTTGTTGTAGCAAACCACTGGTTGACTAACTGTTTTTCTATTCAAGGTGGCATCATGTTCGGTATAAGATCTTCTTCCCATAGTTTGTCTCCCAGTTTGGTCTCCAGCTAAAGGCTTTTGACTTGTGTAATTAAAACAGATTTTAGCAGTTGTATGAAATTTCATATTTGGGTAATGAGAAATTGCTTGTGATACCATAGGCTGTGAGGGACTATCTACTATGCTTTGTTCTCAGACTCTTTTTCCTCGTTATTAGATGTTATTCTGTTGTTTCTGGATAGTACTTGGCTTGGCTTTATTGTGGTTAAAAATTTACTCTTTTCCGTTTTGATAAATTACTATTGATTGATGAAATCTATAACTTATTTGCAAGCCATTTTTATGGGAAATTAAATTCATTTTTGTGTTTGGTAGCTTTCTAGGTGGAAGCAACTCTGCAAGACTTAACTATGGTTATGCCAGTTTCAAGGGTAAAAGGGCATCAATGGAGGATTTTTTCGAAACAACAGTATCAGAAGTTGATGGTCAGATGGTTGGCTTTTTTGGTGTTTTCGATGGTCAGTAATTCTAATACAGACTTATAAAGATATCTTTGCATGTTTGTCTTACCAACTGTAAAATTTTGTTTCTGATCTTACAATGTATATAGGTCATGGTGGTTCTAGGACAGCAGAATATCTTAAGAACAACCTTTTCAGGAATTTAAGTGGTCATCCAGGTTTTATGAAAGACACAAAGACAGCTATAGGTATAAAATGCGTCAGTTTTTTGCATTCATGTAAGCCTTATTGTCTATCTTAATATATTATTTGGTTGGTCAATCTATCTTGATTGCAGTTGAATCATTTAGACGGACAGATGCTGATTACCTTAGTGGAGAAAATCCTCAGCAAAGAGATGCTGGTTCTACTGCATCAACTGCTGTAATGCTTGGGGACCGACTTTTGGTAGCAAACGTAGGAGATTCCAGAGTTGTTGCTTGCAGGGCAGGGTCAGGTTAGCTACTCAACTTAGTACTATTTTTTCTGACCTTTATCCACCTGTTCTAGCTATTGACACCATAAATTAATTTCTATAACTATAACAAATCGATGGATATAATTTGTCTGACTTTCTAGTAAGCTAGCACTCGTGCATTACCTACTTGTACTACCCAACTTTCTAGTAAGCTAGCTACGCCCATAATAAACTTAACAAAATGATCGATGACCCCTTAGTAGTGTACCTAACTCCCCCTAATCTATACTACCCCACTTATTACAACCCCTGCATTACCTACTTGTACTAGTGCATTAGCCACTTGTACCACAACCTTCAGGTATAACAGTTTGATCTGTAGGAGTTTGTACTATGAAGAGGGGGGATTCCATTTATGAGCTAGGCATGATTATATATTGGTAATGGATAATATTGATATAGAAATGTATACAGGAATGCAACGGCTTCTACTTTAATAATGTTTATAACTATGACATCAACATGCAGTTAATATAATTGTCATGTCTGTAGCTTTGACCCATGCTTTGCATTGCAGCTATCCCTTTATCGATTGATCACAAGCCCGACAGAACTGATGAACGGGAGCGTATCGAACAGGCGGGGGGTTTCATCATTTGGGCTGGTATGATATGTGTTTCCACCTCAATTATGGATGCCTTTTACTATATAAAGATGATAATAAATTTATAGTTGGTAAATCAGGAAGTTCTGATTTTTTCTTGTTTTTGGTTATTTGGTTAATCTATTTCATTTGCCTGTTCGGGTGCTTCCTCATTAGCATCCTCGTGGCTTTTCCTAGATCTTATGGTGAAAAGTGTGGTACAACCGTACAATATTCTCACGTAGAGCTAGAATTACCATAAAAGAAAGTAGTTCCTTGAAGTTTTTCCCACAATAGCCATGATGCAGTTGGCAAAGGGAGCAGTAATGCTGTGATGTTCAAAATGATGTTTTTTACTTTTATTAATGCATGGAATAATAAATGACTTTAGGTAATTTTCCGATTTCGTTGTTTTCTGAAGTTAGTAGAAAGCGATGGTAATATTCCATGGATTCTCTGGAGGTGTGTGTTTGGAAGGACTTTGATAACTTGCGAACTGAGTTGGTGCTTTTTGGAAGGAGAATATTTTTATTGTAAAATAAAAAATTAAAATGATTGGGTGGGAGGGCTTATGACCCCTTTATTTCAGCCTGAGGTTCTTTTGTTTGGTGATGTAGGCATCATCCCACTAAACAAGTGTACATCACTTTCGTGTTTTCTTTTGACAGTTGATCAAAGTGTGTAAAGAAGTAGACTCAAAATGTATGAATATTATTGCACAATCTTCAAATATCTTTATTAGATGGGCCATTGAGCTAAAATCTGATGTTCATAAGCTGATACCTCCACTTTAGTCAAGCCACCACATAGGCCAAAACGATATTATTTTGGATACTTCACAAGCCAACTTAGATTGGAGTATTTATGGGTTATATCTCAAAGTAATACGGGTGGTGGATCAAAGCGAATCAGCAAAATGAAATCTTTTCTGGTGACGTGCAGAATGAGTCTTTTTTTGTCTAATATGTCCCTAGTATCTTTGTTCTTTGATGTGGCTTGGATCTTTTCTTTATTCTTTTTCCATTTATACCGGAAGAAGGAAAGTTATTGCAATTATTAGGATAAATAAACAAATACATGTTTTTAGTCTAGACACAAATTATTATTTCCTAACTACACTTTCAGTATCATCTTTGTGAAAGTTTACAAGTGAAGCCAATTGATTAAATGATTATATATGTGAAAGGTCGGTTGCGCATTTATTAGGACCAGCTAAAATTTTCTTCACTGGAGGAAGAATGAGTGACATGGCTATGCTGTTAATTGCAGCGCAATACCGCTGCAATAGTGGCGCAATCTCGGATTGCGGCCCTAAGGAAAAATAGCGGTGGTCATATTGCGGTGGAAATAGCGGTAACGCAATTATCGGCGCAATTATGACCGATATTTAGGGTCAAATTGCGTTTGCAATACCGGTATTTAAGTTTTGGTTTTTTTCTTGGGCTTTATTTCTTTGTTTTTGGGGCAGTTGGGCTTTATCTGGGCTGTGTTTTACTTTAATCAATCAAACAATCTTTCTTTCTCATTTAAACCCAAGTTGACTTGAACTTAAGGAGAGTAGGTTTAAAGAATTATATATATATATATATAATTCTAAGATATATTATATGGACCACTATTTTTGGACCGCAATACCACCTCTATTGCAAATATCCGTCCTGACTGCAATTTTGTATTTTCACCGCTATAACAACATAGGACATGGGCGTTAGAAGTAGAAGGTTATAATTGGCGCATTCTACAAAATATATCTTGTTAAGTAATCTTCTGGACCAGTGCATGTTTTTTAAAGTGGCGTGCCACTCAGCATGTTTAGAAAGTCTCACTTTTTGTTTTAGACTCTTCAGTTCTGTCAATATATAGATTTGTTAACCACAAGGGTTGTGGCCTACTGGTCGAATGCCTGGAGGATGAGGAATATCCCAACCACCTAGGGTTCGAATCCAGGCGCTCTCAACAATTGTGGCCACTGAGTTTATCAGGGCTGACATATTGCAGTCAAAAAACCTTGTCAGGATTAGTTTGGGCTTTGCCTGGATACCCTTCACAAAAAAAATATTATAGATTTGTTGCAACATATGCCAACTACTACATCAACTGCCACCCAATTATTCAACATATTAATCACCTAGCTTATGAAATTCAGGAACATGGCGGGTTGGCGGGGTTCTTGCTGTTTCTCGTGCTTTTGGAGACAAACTACTCAAGCCTTATGTTGTAGCTGAACCAGAAATTCAGGTATAGCTTATCACATATTTCAAAATTTTCATAATCAGTATAAACCCAAAAAATATGACTTGAACTTGTATCTAGCACATCCTTTCTTGTGCATATTCTTCAACATGTATGCTTCTTTATATATATATATATTTTTTTTTTTTCAACTCCTTGCATATAAGAGGAACCAAGAGAATCTTTGTAGGTTATTTGCATTGATGTTTTTGTTTTCTTGATGCTATAATGACCATGAATATCTATTTTTCTTGATGCATTGTTGAATCACAGGAGGAAGAAATTGATGGTGTGGAGTTTATAATCATTGCAAGTGATGGGCTCTGGAATGTTCTATCAAATAAGGTTAGCCACTCACCATCTAATTTTCTATGTGTGAAACTTGGAGAAATTTAGCTTTGGATTTCTCTTGTCATTTGTCTTTGTATCACAAATTATATATATCTTCAGCGCTATGCTTGTTAGCGTTAAGAAGGTCACTTGAGGGGTTCGGCCAAAAGGTGAAAGAGTTAACCCTAGCATTCTACTTATTTAACAAGCATTTTAAGTTGCATTTGTATCACTAGCTGTTACCATTATTCTTCTAACGAGTAAGCGTTGTCCATTTTACAAGAGAAGACAACTCATCATGGACTAGCCACGTAGGACAACTCTTTTGGGAATTTCACATATTTATATTCCTTGATTATCGATTGAGCATAAATGTTTGCTTATAGATGAGGCTAAATGCACTGAATAGCTTGTCAATTCCTATTTTAGGCAAATGCACTTCATAATGCAGGATGGCAGTGTATTTTGATTTTCACCATTTTAGGATCACATTACCAAGAAACTTGTTACGTGCTGAACTATTTGGATAGCTCATGTAGCTGCTGATGTGGATTTTTCTTTAATTTTTATAATATTAGGAAAGTATGAAATGATTGAATTTAAAAATTAATCATGAGCGTGGAACCTATTTTTAAAAAGAAAACGTGTTGAATTTGTTAATGGGTTTTATTTTTGTAAGTGAACCTCATTTCCAAACTCAAATTAGCATTGAACTTGATTCTTTTTAGCCTATCCATTCAGTGGAAGGCTATAAGCAAATCGAATGGTCTTCTTTTACTTCTAAATTGGTAGCTTTTAGTAGAGAAATTGGATTTTGAATTTGGTTATCGGGTTTGAGTTTTAAGGTACAAACTTGACTCTAGTCTTAAATTTATCATATGATATTTGTTAGAACCTATTTTGGAGAAAATAAAAATGGGTTGCTATTTCTGCATCAAATAAATACATTTCCTAAAATGTGAATTGCACTAAAGTAGGTTTATAATTTGATGCATATAGATAGATCATTAGGTCAATGTTCGGTACAATTGTAGGTCACTAGGTTGCAAGTTTGGTTGGGGGTGGGGGTGGGGGGGTTGATAGTCATACAATTTAGTCCAACCCAAATTCATGTAATTTGGATAAATTAATTTCACAATACGTTGGTTGAGTTTTGGTTCTTTAATTGGGTTCAAACAATGTGGGTTCATTTTTTAAAATTGTAATGAAACAATATATTGGTTGGGTTTTGGTTGTTTATTTTTGATTGGGTTCAAACAATATATGGCTTCATTTTTTTTAAAATTGGAATGCAACAACACTTGTTTCACCAGTACGAACTGCTCAACTTTTTTGAGGTTCTCATTTTGATTATGCCCATATATATACAACCTTGGATCATGTGAGATCTTTTTTTCGTGAGAACCCTCTTAGAGCCCTTGGATGATTTCTTTTATCGGAAGTTCTGTTCAATGTGGTGGCATTTTTGTAATGCAGTGGAATTTCAGTGGCATGGCTGGAAGGGACCGAGTGTGCAACTACCTCACATACGTTAACATTTAAACCTTTACATTGCTTAATGAAAAACATTAACCCTTAACATACCTTCACAAAGAAAAACTGCTAAAAATAGATGAACAAGTAGATGTACAAGGCAATTTGGACAGAACTGCTATAAATGTCAGGAGACCAAGATTATGACGTAATGTTTTGACCTCCCTTGAGTGCTGTGCTGAGGTTAACTTAACCCTGCCTTCAGGTTGTCTGGAGAAGAAAAGGACATCAAGAAGCATAAGTTATGCTTCCGTAAACTTTTTGATTTTTCGTTCTTTTTTTATTACAACAAATAGTTTTGTTTCATTTAGATGAATCAATCATCACTTTGTCCAAAATAGAAATCAGTCATTAATGGTCAGGGAGTGTCCAGGTTGAATACAATTGAAACCAAGAAATAATTTGATTATCCCCATAGACTTGCAACATGAAGTTGTAGCTTCCATGGTTGATAACAACTAGTAGTATCGAATACAAGGAAGACAGGCTATAGTCAGTTATGGTTGTGTTATGATCGCGAGGGCAAAAGTAGAAATCAATCATTAATGGTCAGAAAGTGTCCAAGTTGAATACAATTCAAACCAAGAAATAATTTGATTATCCCCATAGATTTGGAACTTGAAGTTTACAGCTTATGGCGATCTAAGGTGATAGGGGCAACATTTGTAAGTGTGCGCTCCACACCACTCTAACTTACGTATGTTTGCCTTACCGCCTTAATCGATTTCAAGTAAATCACAATTACACCAAAATGCTTGATGACACTAAAATCACCAACATGGTTGTATCTATAGTCATGACTCCGATACCATGAAATCAGTTGCACTCGGAAAATATGGATTTGTTATTGAAATGTGCAAATATATGAAGAACAAGATGACTCGTAAAATTGTCGAGTACAACCAAGGAAACGAGAGTAGTCATCAACAAAGGTAACAAAATACTTGAAACCTATTTTGGAGTTTTGGAAGTAAAGTAACAAGATAGAGACCCCAAACATCAAAATTAACTAAGGGGTTGTTTGGCGGTTGCTGAATGGTTTGGTGCATACGATTAAGAGGATCTTATGATATGGTGCAAAATAAAATATAACTGTATGGTAATTGTTCAGGATGTAATTAGGGCTTTTAATGGTTAAGGGAGGTCCATGATACAAAATGATTCAGAGGGGTTTGGAACCATTAAGAGGCAGCTTATTTTTTGCTAAACAGGATTCATCTCTTAGTGATTTAGAGGCTGCCTCTTAATGGAACTGTTAAGACGTAAACAAACAACCCCTAACTCAAAAAGGGGGCGTAGCCTACTCATTGATCTGAGGGCTTGATGAAAACGATGAAGTCTGCAAATTGATACGCGTCATACGGTAGAGACGACAAATGAGAAATTTGGGGGCATAACCAAAGCAAATCAGCCTAGTATATTTTATGCTGAGGTAGGGTCGAGGGTTTAAGATATATTTAAACTTGACCTCTACTCTAAAAGAGCAAAGCGACTATTTCCTATGAAAATCCCTAGCTAGTCAAAAGAGTGTGAAACGGAGAAATACAAATAAGTTAAAATTTGTAAAGCTAGATATGAGTAAACAATAGGAATACAAATATACAATGCATATATGATAAATTTTGAGAAACTAGACATGAGTAACAACAACATTATAGATAGAAATAAGTATGAGAAAAACATAACTAAGACCGGGAAGTATATACCCCTAATATAATTTAGGGTTTTGGTGTCCTAACTACCGACAAAATAACCTATCCCTTACCCAATACCTCTGCGGCTCCATCCCTCTCATTGCTACCATAGTCTTGTGTCTCTAATAACTCCTATCGGAGATCATGTCCTTAGAATTGCCTAAAGTTGCCATGTCTCCTCTTAATTGCTCATCCCATGTCTTCATTGGTGTACTCCTCGCCCTCTCGGCTCTCACAGTTTCTATCCTCCTCAACCAAGCTACCATTTGTCTCTTTTGAACATGACCAACCTATTAGAGTCTTTCTTTCCTCAAATTATCTATGATAGGCGTAATTCTTCCCGGAAGAACCCATTTTGTAATATGTGAAACATGGTTATACCACGTATGTGCATGTTCCTTTTGCAACTTCCATCTTCCTCTCATGGGCCTTCCTTATAGCATAACACTCCGACCCATACAACATATTGCAATTTTACCGGGAACTTGTCATATATCACCACCATGGCAACTCTCGACATTAGACACAGTGAATATGCAATATATCATGTCATCCTCGACCTCATCCCTTTTCTGAATCATGGAGCATAGAGACTTAATTATTCTTTTGGGGTACCTTTATCCTCCAAATAACATACACCATTGGAAAACTCATATAGAGTCGCAACAAATAGGCATGGGTTTTGTGTTGATCATTGATGTAGCCCTATCTGCACCATTAACTTCCTTGTGTTGCCTCGTCAATCTTTCGTACATATACCTCCATGGAACCCTCATCTTCTCTAGACTTCTCCAAATGACTTTCCATTGTACGATATGATATGCTTTTTCCAAGTCAAGTGTAATCCATGCTCTATATACTTCTCCAACGTGCTGGGAGGAGTATTGCCTCACTCATTGATCCCTTGGTATAGAAGCAAATTGTTTATTCGTCACTGTTTCGTGTCACACCTTGGCCTCAAACACTCACTCCCATAATTTCATAGCGTGGCCAATTAACTTTACACCACGACAATTATGGCAACTTTGGAAGCCCTTTTTTCTTATAAAGCGAGACCCATTGTTTTAAATAAACGGTGGAGGCATATGCATTGAGATAAGGTGGCCAAAAACCGTGTATGAGGCGTCGCCTCTCACTACTTTGATGGGTCTTACGCCTTCTATGGGCGAGGCGTTGTGTGAGTAGGTGAGCGATGAGGTAAGGCATAGGCATATGCCTCTATTATGGGACGGGTGTATCTTTTACTATTTAAATATATAAGCGGGGTATCTATTCATTATTTAAATATATAGCGGGAGTATTTAATCATTATTTAAATAGATAGTGGTGTATATTTAAATTGATAATAGGTGCATTTTATCACTATTTAAATACATTATGGGTGTATCTTATATTTGTTTATAATATCATAAAACAAATCGGTGGCTTTTCTCTTCAAAAACCTCATGTCTCCTGTATAAATACACATGCTTTAGAAACTTTTTTTCATATATTATCAACTAATGCATAATTGTTCCACCAAAACAACAAAAAAAATCAAGATTTATAGTCTTGGATAATTATCTTTTCTGGATAAAGAACTATCTTATAATTTTGTAGCCTGAGAAATGATAAAAAGTTCATATATCATATATCCATGTTCAAAGCATTATGACATACAACATATTAGCACACGAGGTGTATCATCACTTGTTAAATTTGTATGCAAACCATTGTTGATTCATGAGTTAGGGATTTAATGACTAGTGCTTTTAGGAGTTATCGATATCATGACTAATACTTTTAGGAGTTATGAATTTCATTTTTTGGTTATTTGGTTATTTGGTATGGAAAGATGGAATTATGTTTTTTTTAGCGAGTGTTATGAATCTTTTTTGTTTTATATTTGGGGCTTATGCTTTGGACCGCCTCGAAACTTACGCCTCCGATACCTAAGGGGAAAACAAAAATCCTCGAGTCTTGTTTCCGTTTTTTAAAATCTTGGCGGCACCACCATGCTAAGCCTCCATTAGTTTGGCATCTTGGCGGTCTTGAGTGTAACGTTGAAGAATTCAATTACCTATTTTGCATCTGCCTCTCTTAAAGAAATCCATACCTCTATTGGGATTTGATCCGTCCTAAGGCCTTCCCCTTCCCCATTTTTCTCAGAGCCCCTTCACTTCTATTCACCGATAAAAACAAAGGTCGCAAGAAATGCGATTCCCCACTAGCTCTCTTTACCCCCACCTTCATAGCCTTTTCCTTTTTAAATAACATATGAAAATAGTTACCCAATCTTCCCGGTTCCATAGTGTCTTAATAAAAACCAAGACCCGTTTATTCTCATCCTTAATAACCTTATGTTCCTTGGCTTTTGCTAGCATGTAAATTGCCAACTCTCCGTCCGTAGTATTTAGCCTCTTGTATGTCTTATCCTTTGCTTGCTTCCTTGTACACTTACCTCAGCCTATTTAGTTCCGACAATTGGTAAGGATAAACTCGTTACCCATTATGTTTCGACTTGGTGGATAAAGTTTTTATAATCCATTTAATCCGCTTATCCATTACCAGTTTACCTGTTATTTTAATAGGTAGGATATGGATAAATGTTTTTGCCTTTCCTGTCATTCGTTACCCTTTATAGATATAAAATAAATTAATTATTAATTTATCAATTACTAAAGAATTTATCATTATGGTAGCTAGTGTATATTACCAATGTGGTTGTTATCGGTATAATTTATAATCGAGGTTGTAAATTTAGCAACTACCAATAAAGACTTTTCGTATCTCTATTCAATCTTTTTTTGGAAGGGTGTCGCAAGCTATGCTTGGACTAATCCCAACAAATTATGACTGCAAGACATTATCCCTGATAAACTCAGTGGCCATAATTTGTGTATGCCTGGATTCGAACCCTGGGCAGATGGCATATTCCACCACATCTCCCAGGGCCTCAACCACTGTGCCACAACCCTTGTGGTTTCTCTAATCAATCTTTTTGGCACTTCATATTTTTTTTGGGAGTTTGACAATGTTTGATGGAACAAGTTGCATATAAAACTGTTAGCTACATTGAAAAAGTTATTCAAGCTCGAGTTGAGCAAGCCTGGTATTTGTTTTTTAGCCGATCTTGAATAACCTACTACTCGACTCGGCTCATTTACACAATGCTCTGATCCTATCACTACTTTGTTCACTTCCACTACATTGTCCTTGAGCTTTGTCGCCGGCATGATCTTAACGCCATTTCTTGCTCTATAGAGGCCTGAATACCACAACTTGTACCTATTACCCTCTCCAGACTGTTTGCCCTTCCACGTAGTGTCATGAACGTACGTAGTGCTTACTTTTGCTTCCTAAGCACATTTACTTGTTCGATAAAATTGGGGACATAGTTTCTCCAGATGAATGACCTAAAAAACAATGCACCTCGAATAGAGATAAAAGATGACTTGGAGCATGCGAATATGCAGAGTCATTGGATTCCCATCCTTTTACGACATATCTACTTTGTGGTAAAATCCTGAAATAACACTCAAAGACAGATGGCAAGGAAATAGGTGTGAGGTTAATGGTGTTAGATCCAAGATTTTTAATGATCCTCGGTGAAAAGATGTACATTCATTATAAATTTGGCCCAAGAAAGTCAGATAATTCATTAATTCTTTAACATATAATGATTAATCAAGAGCGAGACATAAGTCTAACTGAGTTCTTAATTTGTAGGAATAGTTTGGATGGTGTTGTAGGTAGGAGGATCATTGGTAAGGTGAGATGCCTTCTGAATACTCCGCAAATACACACTAAGGGTGCGTTTGGTTTGCGCGATTGTTTTTGAGGAATTTGGATTTCATGGAGGGATTTGGATTGGAATGGATTTGAAATCCTTTCATGTGTTTGGTTTGTTGGATTTGGAATGGATTTGAATTTCATTCTTTTCCAAATCATGTTTGGTTTGTAGGATTTGAAATGTGATTTAGTTTTATTCTTTTGTAATTCTTTGTTTGTTTTTAAAGAATTTGTTTTATTGATAAGATAAAATTCATTAAAACTGCGTCGTATGAAAAAATTTATCCAATAAACGGTTATTAGTTAAAAGTAGTTACTCCGACTTACCGGATAAGACTCTCGGTGTTTATCAGTTAAAAGCATAGTAATTACCGGATAAGACTCTCGGAGTAAGATTCTCCGACTTACAGTTACACCCTCACTTAGCGTGTAAGATTCTCCGTTAACAAAAAAGGCATAGTAAGATTGTGGTAAATACCATCATTTCTTACCCGGTAGATCAGAGGCAATAAGTGTTTAGTAAACAACCCCTCCTCTTTGCATTTTCTCTATTTCATCTACTACACAAGTACATATATTTATACATGACTTGAGAGAATCAAATCTATCTTAGATATTGTTTCGATTGCTTTTTGTTTCCAAAGTTTTGTTTAGGAGTCTGACTTGTATACATACAATACACTGTTGATTGCATAATTCCGTTTTCTACTTGTTTTTTATTTGTTTATTTTATAACATAGTATAGACAATTTTGTATTTCAAGGTATGTATTAGATACTGATGTAGTACTTGTGATTCAGGTGACAATTAAGTAATCTTGTAAAATGTTTGTGACATTAATCCCTTATCAAGGGCCTTAAAATAGAAAATAAAAGTAATATTTGTAAGTGATGGTTGTTGCAGGATGCGGTGGGTATCGTGAAGGAAGTAAAAGACGCAGAAGCGGCATGTAGGAAACTTGTGCAAGAATCGTATGCAAGGGGAAGCTCCGACAATATTACTTGCATCGTTGTACGTTTTGAGAACCGTTGATACCTCTGAATCAATTGTTGTTTTTCAGATCCATATATAGGTAAATGGTTGTTGATCTAATAGTCATACCCAAATCATTTGATTTGGGTTACCTGTTGTTGCTTCCAATTTTAGAGGTATACCCTTAAAAGGAACCAAATTCTTGTTTCTTTCAATCTTTTTATCCCTTTTCAGCTTCATAAATATATATATATATATATATGTATGTATAGTAGTGTGGGATACTTGGACTGGGATGGTTCTAATTGTTTAGTTATTGGTTTTTAGTTTTTGTGTACATGTTATGTATATAGATGTAGCTTTCATTTAGCATTGGTGGATAATTTGCCCAAATCCAAGGGGTTATGTTTTGAATACAAACCAACTTGTATTCGATCTCCATGTGCCATCAATAAACTCTTGATGTATTGTTAATTTATCTAATATGTATTTATTTAATTCATATTTTTGATCTATTTTTTAAATAAACTAATGATATATCAAGAGTTGATTGATGGACAGGGAAAAGAACATGAAGTTTAAGGACAGGTGATTTGTGTTCTTATTTGGGTTAAATGCATAAAATAACAACCTACTTTCATAAATTTCTTTATTATAGCATTGCAACTTACTTTTGTTGGCTGGTAAAGTTACTAGTAATGAAATAAAGGGGTGGGGTGATGGAAAATCCTATGCATGTTTCAAAATATGATTTTTATATCTTCTTTATTGGTTCCGTTTGTTCTTCGTCTCCTAGGTTCCATATATTTGTCTCCATTAATGCTCAAGAAAGAACTGTGTTCATTTTTGAATTGCTATCGAATGTTTTTTTTGTAGCGTTCTTCGATCTAGGTTGGACCTATATGGGGGCATACGGTGGAATATTGTAATGTTGTGTTATGTGTATCTTTTTTGAAACTAATGTTATGTGTTATATTTCATGAAACTAAATTTATGACAAAAGTTTGTGATGATTGAGTTGATCTAAATCGTGGGATTAAAGTTTCTTGTATGAAAGGGAAAGGGTTCGAATTCTGTCTTTAGAAAATTTCTTGTTTTTCATATTTTAGTTTTGAGTTATTGCCGTTGCTTTTTTAAAATGGAGGAAAAAGGGTCAAGCCTAGGGACGGACTTCATACGGTACTAAGTTTTATTTTTCTTAATACTGTGTACCAACCAATTATAATTGGTATGCAAAATTTAATTCCATCTATCTACCAATTGTACTTGGTACCAACATAATTGGTACCAACATTTTTTGGTTGGTACCAGTTTTGTACCAACTTCAAGTTACATATATGAAAACTTGAATTTTATTCAATTTTCGGGTAATATTTTAAGTTTTCAAGTAACACATTTGATGTTTAAGGGGTTCTAATTACAAAGAATAAGACTTGTAAACATTTAGATGTTCATACATAATAGGTAAAGTTACAATACTTAATATTCAATACATAAAAAATACAAGAATTATTAAATAATTAAATAAGTCGGTACCATGGTACGTTACTTCCAATACCGTGTACCAACCAAGTTTCCATACTTGGTACGTACTATCAGCCGACTATAATTGGTACCAATTTAATATGTATGGTTTGTACACGTGTTGGTTGGTTTGGTTTGGTACAAAATTGACACCCCTAAGCCAGTCAACTTATTTTCGTTTCAATCTACGTGAATCCAGGTCAATTTTCAGCAAATGAAAATCTTTCCATATACCCCAAATCAGTGAAACATGTGACCTTCTGCCGATGAAAGCCCCAAATTAGTGAAACATGTGACCCTCCGCCGATGAAAGATCCAAATCGGTGAAACATGTCATCCTCTGCCAATGAAAGCCCCAAATCGTTGAAGCATGTCATCCTCCGCCAATGAGATCTTGTTGTGACTAACTGTGTGTTGATCATAACTCCTCTCAGTGATTTGAATATATGATTCCTCTGTATACTTAGTAAAATTCCATTTGTAAACTTATGCTTAAATTCAGCGATAGCATACGCTGATTGTTATCAGCGATCGCTGAAAATCAGAAGCCTCAAGTCTACCTCTGAAGATCTGAAGATCAACCAACACATCAAAAGAACATTCAGCGAAAGTCGAAGACCAAGCTGAAGAAATAGATAATCAGCTAATAATCTGAAGCGGTTCAGTGATAGCAATGGTTATCTAAACCAAAGTGTGAAATCTTGTCAAGCCTCAGCAATACTTTGAAAGTTCATCCTTGAAGTTTCATGTTCAGCGATCAAGTGAAGCTTCTCAAACAAGATTAACGTTGATCTTATCCTCGATGCACAAAAGTCAAACCTTATACTATGTCAGAAAAGGACGTACGGATTGTCTCATATGTCCCCATCATATCTGATATGGTACTGTTCATACGCGGCCAAAAGCATGGTTGCTTTTTGAACAAAGGACAAACTTCCTATGAATGCTTGACACGTGGCATATACCTTTTGTCTTGCATTAAATGCAAACGGGTATAAATAAGACGAAGATATCTTCTTCATCTTCATGCATGCTACTTTCTATTTTCTATAACCTCTGTCTCTTCTCTTTCTTACTTCCTTGTGCATCAACTGTGTGATTTCTTAAGTTACTATAGAATAGGTTTATTACTTGTTCTAATTCCGCTTGTAACTGTAAATTTGTTTATTCAATATAAACTCATTTAAAAACCAAAAAAAATCTGTGTGTTTGTATTCAACCCCCCTTCTACAAACTGTTTCTATAACCTTGAACTCTTGTAGACTCCTTTGGGACCAACAAGTGGTATCAGAGCAGTGTTTTTGCTTATCTTTAAAATATTTTTGAACAAATCTATTTTAAAATGACTAATACTAATACAAACTACATTGATAATGGATCTTTAGCTAAACCTCCAAGATTTAGCCGTGATAACTTTCCATTATGGAAGGAAAGAATGACTCTATTCCTAGAAGGGTCAGATCCTAAGATCCCCTACTATCTTGAAAATGGACCATTTGTTCCTACATTCCTGGTAGCTAGTGTCCCTGCCACTACTACCACTCCAGCCATTGCTGAAAGGAGAATTGTCAAAAATTCTAGTCAATGGACCGAAGAAGAGAAAAAGGAAGTAGCTATAGATGCTAAAGCTAGATCCATAATTGCAATGTCTTTACCAGATGAAGTCTATCATTCTGTTATGAAGATGAGAACATCTAAGGCCATGTGGGATACCTTGTGTATTCAATATGAAGGGACTGATGAAGTCCAAATCACTAGGTGTATTAATCTGGTAAGACAGTATGAAAGTTTTATGCACTCAAAAGGTGAAACTCTCTCTCAAATTCACCAAAGGTTTAACTGTCTCTTGATTGATATGAAAACTATCAATAGAGAATATTCTAATGCTGAAATATTGACAAAATTCATGGACGCACTACCTGAACAATGGGGAGTGTACACTACGTGTCTAAAACTATCAAAGAATCTTGAACTCTCTCTCTAAGTGCTTTATATGGAATGCTCTTAAATGAAGAGCAATCTCAGGTTTTAAGAAAAAACTTCAGAAATGATATCAAGGGTGCCAAAAGTACTTCTTTGGCACTAGTGACTTCAGAGGTAGAACCATCAAAACTAGTTTCTTCTTCCATCACCTCTATTACTGAATTAAATCAAACTAATTCAGAAGAACTCACTGATGCTGACATCCCTGAGTTTGATAACTCTCTAGCACTTCTAAAAAACAACTTTAAAAGATTTGCTAGAAAGAGCAACTTTCGAAAACCTCCTGCTATCACTGACTCTGATATGTCAAAAACTCTGCTCGCTGAAAAAGCATCTGCTATATGCTATAACTGTCAACGAAAGGGTCACTTTGCTAGCGAATGTAGATCTAAGAAAGTAGCTGCTCCCACCACCTCTCAGAACTCTGATAAAAAGGAAAAGTATTTTAAATTAAAAAATAAGTACAGAGATCTGAAAAAGAACCAGCAAAAGAGCAAAGGTCTAATTGCTGAAGAACTTGATTGGGATCAAGAAGAAGATTGGGCCAAAACATCTGATGAATCAGGCTCCGATAAAGAAGATCTTGCCTTCCTCTGTCTAATGGCAAGAATTGAAGAGGCTGAAGAAGTCTCTGAAACTTCCTGCTCAGAGTCTCCTTCAACTCAGGTAAACATTCCTATAAACTCCTCTATACCTGAAAGTGATAACTTGTTCGCTCTCGGTGTTATGACCATTGATTTTTACAATGCTCTGAATGGAAAGATTAAAGTTGAACAAATTAATATTGATCTTTCTGAACAATTGAAAAAGTGTCATTTAAAAATCAAAGAACTAACAAAGATTGAAGATTCCCTAAAAGATCAAGTCTTTGTAAATCAAACAATTAGTATTGAGAGATAACAAGCTATCACTGAAAAGGAAAAGGCCATCGCTGATCTTAAGGCTGAAAAGGCTATCATCGAAGGATGGTGCAAGGCCTCTGATAAAGTCAGCGAGATCATCAATGCTAAAAATCCCTCTGAAAGTCAAAAGTGGGTTAGGATATAACCCTGATAAAGAAGAATCAGAGAATGATCGTTCCATGTTGAAATTCAGAATGTTCGTCTCTTCAATTCCTGATCCTTCTTCTTCTGAAAAATTGACTGTTCTTAAATCTAATGATTCTAAGAAAATGATCAAGAACAAAGTTCCTGGCCACGTTCCTAAAATCAAAAACTTTCAGAAACAGAACAAAAACTCCTATGTTCCCTCTGTAAGTCACCCTAAAACTGGGAAGAAAATCCCTGGATCTATCCAGCGATCAACTCCCAGAATTAAGATCGATCTTACACCTGTCCCTGAAAAGATCGTTATACCCCCAAGGACATCGGACAAAGGAATTCTAGGCTCTGCTCCTGAAAATATTTCTTCTCGCACTCTGAAATCCTTCAATTCCAAACCTACTCACAAATATAGGAAATGCTATCACTGTGGTGAAACTACCCACATTGCCGGCAAATGTCCTAATGCTACTAAAGCTGAAAAATTAACTCATGGAAAGAAAGTAGCTCAAACTAATAAATCAGTGAGAGTGAAATCCACCAAGGTTGGGAAACCTTCCAAGGCGAAGATATCCACTGAAGAGAATTCTTCAGCTAGTAGCTCTTCCGCCACTCCTTCCACTAACAGAGCAGGACCCATAGTAATATGGGTACCTATGAAAAATTAATCCTTTTGTTGTATGCAGAGTGCCAAAGGTATCTGGTATCTTGATAGCGGATGCTCAAGGCACATGACTGGTAGAAAATCTCTGCTCTCTGAATACAAAGAAGAAGCTGGTCCCTCAGTGATCTTTGGTGGAAATGGCAAAGGATACACAAAAGGTTATGGAATTCTATCCAATAGAGCCACTTCATTTAGTCGAGTCGCTTACGTTGAAGGACTAAAGCACAATCTATTGAGCGTTAGTCAGCTATGTGACAAAGACTTCAAAGTTCTATTTCTGAAGAATAGATGTGCTGTCACTGATTCAAATGACAAACTTGCCTTAACAGGCAAAAGAGTTGAAAATGTGTATGTCATTAACATGAATAGCTCTCACTCAAAGAACATGTGCTGCATTTCCAGAGCCTCCTTAGACATAAACTGGTTATGGCACAAAAGACTCTCTCATCTGAACTTTAAGACAATCAATGAATTGTCTCAAAAAGAACTTGTCAGGGATCTCCGTAATCATACCTTTGCAAAGGAATCTCTTTGCTCAGCGTGTGAAAATGGAAAATTGACAAAAGCCTTGTTCAGATCTAAACAAGTTTCTTCAGTGACCTCACCTCTTCAGCTTCTCCATATGGATCTATTTGGACCTGTCAATGTCCAATCTTTATCTGGAAAGTACACTCTTGTGATAGTTGATGAATATTCTAGATACACATGAGTATTCTTTCTTCGATCCAAAAGTGATACACCTGACGTTATTATAGCTTTCATCATGAGAATGGAAGTCCTGAATAATCTTATCTTTCGCTCCATGAGAAGTGATCATGGTACTGAGTTCAAGAACAGTACCTTGATTAATTTCTTTGAAGAAAAGGGAATCACTCACAACTTCTCATCAGTGAGAACTCCTCAGCAAAACGGTGTTGCTGAAAGAAGAAATCGAACGATTATTGAAGCAGATCGCTAATGCTCAGCGAATCGCATCTACCTACTCAATTCTAGGCTGAAGCAGTCAATATAGCGTGCTTTACTCAGAATCGATCCATTATAGTGAAGCGATTCAAAAAGACCTCATATGAACTATTTCATGGAAGAAGACCCTCTCTGAACTATCTACACATCTTTGGATGTAGATGTTATATTCTGAATGACAAAGATCATTTGGGCAAGTTTGATCCAAAAGTTGATGATGGGATATTCCTTGGATACTCTTCTGTATCCAAGTCTTTCAGAATCTTCAACAAGAGAAGACAGCACGTTGAAGAATCTATGCACGTCAACTTTGATGAATCTCGTCCAACTAATTCTACTCCTATCCCTGAAGAAGATGAGGAGTTGAATGAATGGACGAAATCTCATTATGGGAAACCTAAAACTTATTTCAACAACCAACCTAATGCTGAAACAAATGATGTTGTGATCCCTGATCTTCCTATGTCAAGCAATGATCCATCAACATCAGGGATCAACGTCGTCCTCTCAATCAGATTCCTCCATCTGATACTTCCTTAGGAATTTCTTCAGTGAATAACCAAGCTTCATCTTCTACTGATCAATCCTCTGAATCTCCTCCAGAATTGATCTTAAATGAAGAACCTGTCCCTGAAACGACCAACGTCATCCCTGAAAGAGAGCAAATCGTTGTATCTATTATTGATCAATCACCTCAACCTCCAGCTCAACGATGGACTGCAAATCATCCAATAAATCAAATCATTGGTGATCCAAATGCAGGTATCAAGACTCGTAGAGGTACAAGTAATATCTGTCTTTATGTTAATTTTATTTCTCTCTCTGAACCTAAGAAGATAGATCAAGCTATCTCTGATCATAGTTGGGTCTCTGCCATGCAAGAAGAACTAACTGAGTTTCGTAGAAACAAAGTTTAGAATCTCGTTCCTCGTCCCTATGATAAAACTGTAGTGGGAACCAAATGGGTTTTTCGAAATAAGCTGGATGAAAACGGCACTGTAATTCGCAATAAAGCTAGACTTGTTGCTTAGAGATACAGACAAGAAGAAGGTATTGACTATGATGAGACCTTCGCTCCTGTTGCTAGACTAGAAGCCATAAGACTCTTTTTAGCTTATGTTGCCCATAAAGACTTTAAAGTTTTTCAAATGGATGTTAAAAGTGCTTTTCTAAATGGTAAACTCAGCGAGGAATCTTATGTTGAACAACCTCCTGGGTTCTCTGATCCAAACCATCCTGGTTATGTTTTCAAACTTCAAAAAGATCTTTACGGGTTAAAACAAGCTCCCAGAGCTTGGCATGATACTCTTTCAAAATTCCTTCTTAAAGAAAAATTTGTTCGTGGAAAAATTGACCAAACTCTATTTTTAAGAAAATATAAAGGTCATACTATTCTTGCTCAAATATATGTTGATGACATTATTTTTGGCTCCACAAGACTCAAATTATGCACTCGTTTTGCAAACGGAATGAAGAAAGAATACAAAATGAGTATGATGGGTGAACTAACATATTTATTAGGTTTGCAAATTAAGCAATCTGACAAAGGAATTTTCATTTGTCAAAGTAAATATGTTAAAGACATGCTCAACAAGTTTGATATGAATCAATGCTCAGCAATGAAGACCCCGATGGCACCTCCTCTGACCTTGAATAAGGACCCAAATGGGAAACCTGTCAATATCACTGCATATCGTGGGATGATCGGATCTCTGCTATATCTTACAGTGAGTAGACCTGATATCATGTATTCTACATGTCTCTGTGCTCGGTATCAAGTTGAACCAAAGGAATCTCACCTCATCGCTGTAAAGCGAATCTTCAGATATCTGAAAGAAACTCCTAATCTAGGTCTTTGGTATCCCAAAGGCTCAGGGTTCGATCTAATCAGTTACTCTGATAGTGATTTTTAGGGATGCAAGATTGATAGAAAGAGCACCACTGGTGGATGTCAGCTATTAGGTGGTAAGTTGATAAGTTGGACAAGTAAGAAGCAGAACTCTGTGCCCACATCTACCGCTGAAGCTGAATACGTAGCCGCTGGTAGCTGTTGTGCTCAAATCCTATAGATGAGAAATCAGCTGAGAGATTATGATCTCAAACTTTCTAAAATCCCTATTTATTGTGATAGCAGTAGTGCTATTGCAATTGCAAATAACCCTGTACTTCACTCCAAAACCAAGCATATTGAGATTCGATATCACTTTATCAGAGATCATGTAATGAATGGAGAAGTGGAACTTCATTTTGTACCAACTGAATATCAGCTCGCTGATCTTTTCACCAAGCCTCTTGATGAAGCTAGATTCAATCTACTCATCGGCGAACTTGGTATGTTAAACATTGAATAATTCTCCATTCTCTGAACTCTGATTCAGCGATACTTGATCCATCTCACTCAGGTATGAACTTCTAAATCTCCACATTCTCTGAATATTTTTTTTCAGGGAATGTCTTCAAACTAAAAACCCATCACTGACAATCCTTTATTGTCTATTGATGAAGAATTTAAGCATAATAATTAACATTTTTAAATGATAATCATCTTCAAAATTTTCAAATAAGAAAAGGACACGTCAGACCTTTATCTAACACATGACGGACCATGGCGTTTCCTTTCCCACTCTTTTCTAGGAACGTGCGCTAGGTCATCATTACTTTTCAAAAAGCTAAAACCGTCGTTTAGCTATCCTTTTCTCTCTCCTCTTGCTATTTAAGCAATTCATTTCTTCATTTGATTCTTTACGCGCTCATTACTCTCAAAAAGCAAGAATCTTCCTTGAATCTTCAAGCCTTCTTCAAGAACACCAAAAACACGCATTTGTGCGTTTTTCTTTGTTTTTAACTTTTAAGGTTTGATCTAACCCTTATTATTTACTTAAAACAACAACTACAATGTCGTTTATCACATCTTTAAATTTATAACTTTCTCTTAATCATATCCTGTTTTAAAGTCTAAAATACATGTGATAAAACCCTAATTATTTCTCAAAACCTGTTCTGGATTCGTCTTAGAACAGAAGACCATTTTTGGTATTTTTTTTTACCAAATTGTTTTTTACCCCTTTTCTAAAAATTGTGTTACTAACAAGTATTTTGATCTTTGTTCATCAAAACACTTGTTTTTCTTCTACAAGTTTTGGTAATCTTTGTACCAAAGACACATTCTGGTTTATTCCTTCTATATTAAACCATGATCTTCCTCTTTGGTGTTCCAATCTTTGAAACAGACATGGCTTCTTCAAGCAAAACTACTCAAGCTGACGAACGTGTCCCAATTGTCCTAGAAAAAGCTCCTGCCTGCCTCTTCGAGTTGGAACAAGCCACCTTCAAGGCGTGCAACTACCTTGCCTTGGTGGACATCCTTGCTGATAAGGCTCACTTCAACGATGGTGCAACTTTCATCAAGACCTGTCCCCTGATGTACGCTTTCGTACACAACCCTATTGGCATAACTGCTCACCTACAGGCTCTCTAGTACACTGCTCACTGCACGACACTCACTACTGACAAGGGAAACAAGCTCCCTGCCATCGCCTTCACTATCCCTGCCATCGCCTTCACTGCACGACACTCACTACTGACAAGGTCGGCCTCCAACGGTTTCAAATAGTTTGCGCACCTTGTGTGTGTATACAATTGGTCTTGAGTTTGAACTGTGATTCACCATTTTATCCATGTTGTCTTTTGCTGGAATAGTGGAATTAATTGTGTTATTTGGTGATTCATTAATGATGTGTTTGTATATGTTTTAGTGAATGTTGTAGTAGCTTACAGTTTGTAAGGTTGCCAGATATCTGGCAATTGGTACGATGTCAGTTTGTGCCGGTGGTGGAAGGAGCATGCATATGTGTTTCTGTATGCCTTTTGGTTGACCAACTTTTCAATCTCACACCGAGTTTCATTGTACCTATCATTTAGGCTTGTTTAGTTTTTTTACTTAGAAGATTTGGTTTAGTTCAAAATAGTTGTTGTATGTGTACTAGTTGTGTAGCTTTAGGTCCATGGAGACTGGTGGGTTGATGAGAATGCCAAATCCATTTCTCATTGTCAGTGACAAACTTGTGATTGAATAACAATAGTATATGGATTGGGGTAAGTAATTATATTTGTATTCTTTTGTTGTGGGTTTGTTGTGTCTAGTTAGTGCGGCTTACCGTCAAATGATGAAAACATTCATTCTCAATCCAAATATGATTGTTGGTGGGTCTATCAAGTTCTCCAAGATTGGTCCTTCCGTGTACGCGAAGAAATTCTAAAGGGTTAAGATCATATGGCGTTTCCTGTACGACAAAGATATTGCAAAGTTAATTATGAGATTATAACGTGTGAGGTAAATTTAAAAGTATTTTAACATACTCTTTATCGATGATGACAACATCCTGTTTTGTTGTAAATCCTGAGGCTTGTTCATGTTTTCACCTGGGAAGCATTTGACAACGATTGCATGTATGTCTGTGTCATGGAAATAAGAAAAATATGTTTGTGCAAAGTGTTGTTTAGTAGTGTGATTGTATACGTGTCATGTAAGTTGGCTTACTTTGATGTGATTATATTTCCACGTGCTTTGCCAATTTCGCAAAAGGTGTGAACTCAAAAGTGCATGAGAGGATAGGTGGTACTTGTTCAGAGTAGTCCTCTACAATAGTTCGATTGTTCAAAGTCCATGATTGCGGATATGGATTAACAAGGGAGCGCGTGTCTGTTTTTGTTACTACAACATTTGACTTGTAGTACCTTTTATAAGGTCTGAAAGTCTTTAGGAAGAACTTAATGTGAGCTACATATATTACTGTCGTTGTCACCCTTCCCTGTTTTCAATAGTGTAAGGGTGTAAGAACAATTGTTGGAATGTTTGTTATTATAAAGGGTAGACAGGTGTGAAACGTTTGATGTATACCTGTGAGAGTCTGTGAATAACAGCCTTCTGTAATTTCTTCGAGCCTTGCTCGTCTTTATATGTCTAGGTTCTATAACTTGTACAAGCATTGTCCAAGGGTTCTTCATTGTTGGGTGGATGTCCATTATGGCTTAAAGCTGCCTTTCCATTGTTAATTGTTGATTGGATTTCCGAAAATCGATAACACTTATTCGACAATTGATGAAAGCTCTAATTTTGAAGGCACCTACTGATAAGCAAGATAACACAATGGCAAGTAAAAATTGATAGTTTATTCCACTAAAGTAATTAAAAACTGCTTAGGTGTAAGTATGCAACAAAGTAAAAATTAAAACCAACATGTATATATATACACACACATATAAGCCTTAATTCCTTTTGAAGTTTAAAACTTGTTGTTAAGTGATTTATAGAAGTTATTTAAGGTTGTATAGAAAAGCCATCATGTGTCTAGGGTATGATGAAAAACTCTCCTATTGTGAGGATGTTAGCAATGTTGGAAGACATAAATTTTTGACTAAACTCATATTTCATAGGAAAAGGTTTGGTTGTTTAGTTGTTGCTATGAGTCTATAATTATACGATTACATGCTTTTCAATGTAATTTTGTTTCATTATCCAAAGAGTTTTTTTTCTTAGTTTCTTGGTAAAAGTCTAGAGCATTTTGTTGATTAAGAACATATTAATGTCTAATTAATTTAGTCAGAAAAATGTTCACTTACTTTTTAGTTGTTCTTTTGGTGATCGTTTATGATGAGCTTTTGACTGTTAAGATGTTTCTGTAACTGACGTCGCTTCTTCCTGGCCCTAATCAAGGAAGATACATGAATGAATACCAAGGTTTCCTCAATCTTTTAAATTCCCATAATTGGGTTCATGTGATCAGGAGACGGTAACAGTTTTAGGGAAAATATGTTGTAAGGTTTTTGGTTATGTTTTTGCTAGGAAACTTCTTTCGAAATGTTGTGGGGTTTAAATGTTGAACTCTCTCACTTAATTTCAAATAAATACCTTTTATTGCAACCATGATAAACAATTCACAACATAGAAGTTTTGTGCTTCAAAAAAGTATCCAAAACATAATCTTCTAACAAAAAATTTAAACAGTGATCAAGGATGTAAGTCCCTTATTACAACAAATCTGGTATAGATTGCTCAAGGAATCCTCATTTTATTATGAATTGTAGAAAATCTTACAAAAACACACAATATGCTTTCTTAATCGACTCTCATAATGAGCTAGGAGCTCATTACAAACTATTTAAACAAGAAAAGTAAAACTTAAGATATAGATACTTTCATCACAACCCTATTACATTAAGACACATTATTAAAATGAATATTCAGAAGTTCTTCAGAACTTCTGAACTCTGTACTTCAGAACTTCTAAACTCTGATTCTTCAAACTTCTGAATTTATCTTCTGAATAATAATGTCTTTATTTATCTTTTCAGCACCAGTTCAGAACTTCTGAATTCTTCTCTTCAGAATTCTGAACTGTCTTCAAAACTTCTGAACTTTGATCTTCTGAAGTTTTCTCAGAAGTCTGAACTTTACAAAACATTTAATATTTAGGATACTTCGGATCCTAACAAAGGACGAATAACTTTAATGAAAATTTAGAGGGTGGAAGATGCATATGAAATAATTGATTAAAAGTTAACATAAATTATTATAAACCATTTATATAACATGATGAACATATTAAGCCTTGGTTAGGTTCCTATAGCTAAGAATTTATGACATTTTTGTTTTGTAAAAGAAAACCTTCAGATAATACAAATCATGTTAACTCATAGATACAAAAAAAGGAAGACATTAAAGATGAAGACATATTATAAGGTTCACTTCACTTTAAATCATATCATAACCCCATTTTCGGTTTTACAATGGATTTATCTATGTTTTGTTTGTCTTTCTAGTTACTTCTTTTGCCTGTTATTGAATAATAGTATCAAAGATTTTTATAATGATATTGAAGTCAACACACAAAAGATAAGAATCTCAATATCAAGAAAAACATTGTGTTTTGTTGTAGCATCATCTCAAGTTGAATTTTACATATTTTTGCTAGAGAATATCCTAAGCATCATAAATTGAGCTTGATCAATTTGACATATCAACCTTGATAAAAAAAATGCATAATAGTGCAATCCAATTTCCATTTTGTAACACCTTAGGCAGATCCCATATCGGCCGTGGACAGGAGTGATGCTGGGTTCATAAGTAAACCTTGGCCTTCCTAAACACAACGCGTTTTGGGGCCACACGCCAGGCAGGTTCTTGGAACTCTGTGGTTAAGCGTGCTTGGGTGGGAGTAGTACCAGGATGGGTGACCCCCTGGGAAGTCCTCGTCAGGCCGCCAGATACAAATCCGTGCGGCTTAGGCCAAAGCGCACAATATTGTGTCGTGGTAAGGCGGGGTGTTACAAATGGTATCAGAGCCGCTCTTGTGCCGTTCGGGATGTGGGGCAAACCTCATCGAGGACGATGAGTCCCTAAGGGGGGGGGTGTTTGTAACACCTTAGGCAGATCCCATATCGGCCGTGGACAATATTGTGTGATGTTGGGTTCATAAGTAAACCTTGGCCTTACTAAACACAACGCGTTTTGGGGCCACATGCAAGGCAGGTTCTTTGAACTCTGTGGTTAAGCGTGCTTGAGTGGGAGTAGTACTAGGATGGGTGACCCCCTGGGAAGTTCTCGCCAGGTCGCCAGAAACAAATCCGTGCGGCTTAGGCCAAAGCGGACAATATTGTGTCATGGTAAGGCGGGGTGTTACACATTTAAAAGTTATGGGTACAAAATCTTAGACTTATTCAGAAGGTTTTTTTTAGGAATCTTTTCTCAAAATGCTATCGGGTTTAAGTTTGGACTATCCCACTTAGGTTCAAATATTTACTTGTTGTTACCACCATCTGAAACAATTCACAAAACATAAAAGTTTTTGCTTCAAAAAAGATATGAAAACACATTCTCCTAGCAGAAAATTCTAACCATGATGAAGGAAGGACCACTTTAGTGAAAATTAGAGGGTAGAAGATGCACATGACAAAATTTAAAAAAGGTAGAAGAAAGTGTTTGAAACCAGTTATATAAGATAATGAACATAAGTCATTCTTGGTTGAGCTCGTGTTTGGCTAAGGGGTTGTTCGGTACTTGCTTATTCGGCTGAATAGCCTATATAGCTGATTCGCTCAGCCATATCTTTGTGTTCGATACTTGCTTATTCGGTCAGCGAATGGCTGAGTGATTCAGCTAGAAAAATGGATTCCTTAAGACTCAGCCATTTATTAGTCCATTTATTCCCTTTTTACCCTTGACCTTTTATCTTTATCCTTCTCTTTGTTCTCAAGCACACTGATATTTTATTTTCACCAAAGATTCAAAGATCTCTTCTCCATATCTCACATAAGGATCTCCGGCTGTCTCTCCGGACGTTTTCTGACGCCTTCTTTCATCGTTCTGCAAGCCTCGTCGATTGCTTCTTCATCTCCATCGATCTGGTTCTCTATCTCCATCTTCATCTCCATCAACCTGGTCTCTTTTGGATCTTTGGACTCGTCATTCTCTATCTCGATCTGGTTATCTATCTCTTTCTTCATCTCCATCGATCTCATTCTCTATCTCCATCAGTATGCTTTTATTTTCTTCCCCCTCTCATGGTTAGGGTTCGATTTCAACCTGTTCATGGATGAAACCCTTGAGAAATCACTGGAGAATTAAAGCCTTCTGTTGAAGGAAACAACTAAGCCCGTTCATGGATGAAACCCTCACTGAAATCGAACCCTCACTGGAGATAGATGTTTGACTTTAACAATTTATTTCTTAGGGTTTTGGTGTTTGGTTTTCCTGAAATCGAGCCCTCACTGGAAAGAAACCCCATTGTTGGTTTTTTGTTTAACATGAAGAAAATATAGAAAGGGGTAAAATGGTCAAGTTTAACATTCAGACTCTTAATTCAGCACAACAACCGAACAAAAACTTATTTGTTATCATACATATTACTTTATCAATACAACCAACTTTATCCATACAGGTCTTAATAGAAAATGAACCGAACAACCCCTAAGAATCTTTGACATTTTTGTTTTGTTAAGGAAAACCTTGAGATAATGCAAATCCTACTAACTCATTGATACAGAAAAAGGAAAACATAGAAGCCAGATTTAAAATGTTGAGCTCTATATTTTCATTGCACTTATTATAAGGTTCATTACACTTTAAATAAAATTTCTTAGCCTACTAAATCCTACATTGAGATAATGCAAATCCTATTATCAAACATGCTAATAAAATGTGAACAAAAATAATATAGGATGATTCTATTTAGACACCTCGCTATTTACTTTATTGGTGTTACTATAGAAACACCCCTACAACCTATAATTTATATTGTAATTATTAGCTGCATTTAATTATCCAATCATTATATTTATCATTAATTTCTTTTATCTCTGTTTAGTATTTTCTTTTTAATTTATAATATATAATAATTATTAATGTAACCATTATTAGTACTATTTAACTGTTACCACTATTTAACGATTATTTAATTTTAAATCTGTTTTTTATATATGTTAATTCAAATACTGATTTTCTTTATTCTTTTTTTTCACGTTTTTACTTATTTTTTATTAGTAAATATTTATTTGCAAAAATATATGTATGTTAACTATATAATGTTTTATACTACCTTTTAAAATTTATTTTAAGATATTTAAATTTATTACATATTATCAAATTTTATTATATATTATAATAATACCATTGAAGCCGACGGCCTCCAAACCTAAACGCATGAAATCTAATCTATAAATCAATACATTAAATTCTAGCCGTAAATGAAAAAAATCATATGAAATAACACATAATGCATTGTTAATAAGAGATTTCAACATTTAATGAGTTTTTAAAAGAATGTCCCCTAATATGTCGATTAAATTAATTTATTTTTTAATATACTAATGTAACAATTGTTATTGTTGTTATAACATTGATAATAACTAATAATGAAAAATTAAAGAACAAACCATTGCTTTTTGATTAACATAAGATTAAAATACTTTAGTTATTAATTTAATTATTATAATAACATAAATTAAATTATTATTAATAATAATAAGGGAAAAGTCTGAAAAAACCCAATAAACTATTAGTTTTTGAATAATTAAGTCTTTAAACTATTTTTTTCAATAATTAAATCCTTAAACTTTTTAAAAGTGACCGGATACATCCTTTTTAACAATAAATGTTTACTTGTTACCTGTTTAGCAGGTAAGCAAAGTTAGAAAAAAAAACAAATTACTAACCCTAAAAAAATACGGCGACCAGCAGACATCGCCTTCCACTTCTTCCCGTCGCCACCAGCCCACCGTCGCTACCACCCAACGTCGCTACCAGCCCACCTTCGCTACCAGCCCACCGTCGCCAGCAGGCCACCTTCGCCACCAGCCACCGTCGCCACCAGCCACCGTCGCCACCAACCACCTTCACAACCGACCCACTGCCCCCAGAATCCGTCGCAACCAACAGACCAGGTTCGATTTTGGTTTTTGAAGTTTGATTTTTCAGATATTTAAGTATGATTTTCATATTTTTAAGTTCGATTTTCAGATTTCAGACTCTATGATTATAGTTAGGGTTCGATTTTATTCCTAGACTTGCTTTTTAGCTTTGTTTTTCATGGTTTGATTTTCATATTTGAAATAGACTTGCTTCGATTTGGTTCAACTCATAAACACATCTCCTAAGCTAATTTATAACTGCTTTCCATTTGTTTCCAATCACTTGAGTATTGAACAAAATCCTACTTTGTTTCCATTTACTTCCACTTGTAATTTATAATTTAATCATTCTTTTTGGGTTTCGTTTTTGTTTGAGAATTATGACGATCTCTATTTTTGTTTATAGGATGGTATCCGACGATTGTAGTGATGACCCTTTGTATGAGGTAAGTGACGATTCAAGTGATTACATGTAAGATACTTTATCCTTGGTCCTTGAAAACTTGAAAGATATATTCAATCTAAAGAAAACAAGTGATGGTCCATTTTTATATAAGCATTGTAATCAAGTTGGTGACGAGGTTGAGCTTGATGTTGAGTTCAATGTGGATGAAGGGGATGATAATGTTGGAGAGCATATTATATAAAAAAAGGGTGCAATGACATGTAGAAATTACTTGGAAAAAGGGCACAATGCTAGGGCGAACGAGAAAAAAGACCTAAATTTGTTAAGCCATAAGGTAGGCCGAGATTGAACATTTCAAAGCCGACTACAATAGAAGAAGCTCTAAAGGCGGAAGAGGCAGTAGAGGTGGAAGAGGGAGCGAAAGTGGGAGGATACTGACGAATGCATATGCGAAGTCTTTTTTTTATTATTCATATTCAAATGACAATCTATTATAGAGAACTATTACTTACCCTTGATGTTTATTGAAGACATCATCAGGTGTGTCACGACCAACATGGCCAAATGACATCCTTCCACATTCAATTTCATGTTTAGATGACCAATTTGTTCATGAAACTCAAGAAGATCCAGATATTGGTGATGAAGGTGAAGTTGATAGTGTTCATGAAAGTCAACCGGTTGATGAGGCTCTTACTTTAAATTAAGCATCACTTTGTTATTGCAAAGGACATAACTTTTGGTATATTCATATTAATGGGATGAACATATATTTTAGGCATTTTTTTGGTATATTTGTGAAGGCATGGGTATTTTTTGGTATATTTTGTTAAGGAGATAGGCATTTTTTGTGAAAGAATAGGCTTTTTTTAGGTATATTTTGTGAAAGGATGAGCATTTTTTTGGTATATTTTGTTAAGGGAAGGATATAATTTTTGTATGATGCTTTAGGTATACTTTTTAAATGTTTCTGAATTAGTAATGGAAATGATATTATTTTTCTTTGTTTAATTGGTTCATTTTGCTTTGTTCTTTGTGAGAGAAATTGTATATATATATATATATATATATATTTTGTTCATGATTCTGTACAAAAAAGTTTCGGATTTATTTGTTTAAATTACATTCATTAATTTGTTTTTTTCAAATAAAAGTTTGGAATTTTTTTTGTTTAAAAAAGTAAAAGAATTTATTTGGTAAAAAATTAAAAAAAGTATAAAGATTTATTTGTTAAAAAAAATTAACGGACGTAATCAATTAAAATAAGATAGTTTGTTGGGTTTTTTTATATTTTTCCTAAATTTTTATCACATTAACCTCTAAAACAGGTTACAAGGATGTATTTAACCGGTTTTAGAAAGTTTAAGAGTTTATCATTCAAAAAAATAGTTTAAGGACTTAATTATTCAAAAACAGATAGTTTGTTGGGTTTTTTTCAGACTTTTCCCTAATAATAATAATACAACTATAATTATATGATGATTAGTATTTAATAGTGTTGGAAATATAAAAAGTAGGATTTATGTAAAGAAAAAGTTAACTTTATAATCATTAATAGTAGAGAGGTGTCTACTTAACAAATAGAGGGATGTCTTAATAGATTCATCTTTATTATTATACTTACGGTTTTTACTTTTGTAATTTTTAATAGTAATATTATTGAATTAGCAATTATCTTTTTATTTTTGTTTTCATAATATTATTAAATTAATTTCATTTAGATCGGTCATCTTTTAACTATTTTAATTATTTAGCATATTTCAATTTGATTTTATTTTATTTTACACTAATAACTAAAAAATAAATAGTAAAACTAATATTAATATATTATTTTTATCTTGTATTATTTTATTTATGTTATCACGATTAATTAACATTTTTATTTTTATATTATCCACTATTATTATTAACATGTCTCACTAAAATCATGTACTTAAATTCTATTTTTAAATGAATAATAAATTTTCAATATAATATTAAATATATAATAGACAACGTTGTTGTCGATGAATGAACATTATATGTCAAATTTGAAATGATTGATTTTATATTAATCGGAACATTTTTATAAAAAATTTGTTTTGTTAGTATTTTATGAAATAATAAAACTTTAAATAATAATAATTTATAATATAAAAATGACAAATTGTCATAATAATATAATGTTTATTTATAAAGGTAAAAATAATAAACTTATTAATAATAGAGTCCTATTATTTACACCCCTTAAAAGGGGTGTAAATTGCCTTGATAAGTGTAATTTTGACTGATTAATATAAAAATTAATTATTTTTGTTTAAAACAAGGTAAATTATAAAATTCATATAATTAAAGGGGAAGGCTAATGGCACCCCAAAGATTTACTTATGACATCCGTAACCCATTGTTCAATCATTGTTTTTTTGTTTTTTGTAGTTTTGTCTTTTAGTTATCTTTTATTTTTCTATTTTTATTATTATTTAAATATTTCTATTAAAGTGTATTTAATAACCAACTTATTTTGCTTTTAAATATTATTATATAATAATATTTATATTTAATAATATATAAACTACCAACTAACTTATTTTATTTTTTTATTTTATTAATAATATATAATAATATATATAGAGAGAATATGTTGAATAAAAAAATCGTAATACAAAAATATTTATATAAATCATAATAATGGACGCAGGGCCCTTCTATTTTGTCATTGCTTGGCTTCTGAATCAACCTTTGTTCTGTTCGACCACCCTTTTTGGAAAAAGTTTTGGGGAAGCTCTTGGAGCAAAAATTTTGTTCAAAATCCCCATATTCCCATTTTTCTCCATTATGAGGAAGCTCTTGGAGATGCTCTTACAATTTTCATTTATTCTAAAATAACATTATCCGTAGTAGCACTAACACGTAAAAGTTGCTTGTCCTTCTTTATTCGATCTAAATATGGTGTAGCCCATGCAACAGTAACACGAATGTAACTCTCTGATGTGGATTGAGTTATGTTTTGGTGTAAGTTTATTTTGAAGATGATGATACCTTTTATAGTAAGGAAGAAAGTAGCCAAGTAAATATATAGAATTACCTCTATGTATGTATATATAAATATAAATATAATTTTATTTGTTTTAAATATTTATTATCTATACTATATTTATCTAGCATAACTTTATATACACAATTCTAAATCTTAGTATGAACATATATTTCGGACCTATTCAATAGTATCTACGTATAGACATGCTATTGTTATATCTTTTTCTGACTTTTATAAATTTCCTTAGTCATATTTTGATCTTTTTGACATTCACGGTATCTATATTTTTCAACGTATATAAATATGAAATTCGGTATTATTCCGATATTTCTATATTCCAAAAAAGACATATTTCTATCGTTTTGATCAAATGACCCTAAAATAAAAACTTTATTCTTTTTCGAATCTGAAAACATTATTTCGGTCTATGTAAATCGTTGAGTTCAAATATATATACATTATATAACTTCTAAATCATTTTGAGCACTAAAATTGATAAAAAAAAACCAATATATTTAATATCGAATCAGTCTTATAAGTAAAACATTGTTAGTTTTCAAATTTAAAAGCTTCATTGTAATTGTTATAAATAGTTGATCCCAAAAGTAATAAATTTGTATTTCATAAAAATCAATACGACCAACTTATTTGAGTAAATGATAAAATCTTTTAAATAAGTTTAATGCTAAAATATCAATATATATATATATATATATTATTTAAATATCCAATATAATATATTTTAAATTATATATTTACCCGGTTATGTCATTTTAAATAGATTTAATATTAAAAGATTAAATATTGATGTTATTAAACGAGATATAATATTTATATACATAACAATAAAATATAATATTGTTGATCCCATTATAACAAGCACAATGACAATAAACAATCAATAGCAAAGTAATATGACACGAATAATGATTTAAGGAACTTACGTAGTCATATATCTCTTGAACGTATGCGTATCGATTACAAGTAATTCACGGTTTCAGCACTCTCTCTAATTTAATATGAATCGACTAACTGTGAAAGTAAAACCCTAACCTTGTATTTATATTGCTAGGTCTAGTCTAATTAAGGAAACAAGAGTTTAAGGAATTATAAACTTCCTTTTACAATAAAGCATATCCTTTTCTTATTTTGTCACAATTAAAATAATAATAGACCTAACAATCTCCCCCTTTGTGGCAAAATGAGTCTTCATCTTCTAAACTCGAACATGCCTTCAAATCTTCGTAGGGTTTGTCGATAAATAATTCTGTCGTCGATTATCTTGATCGCTTCTAAGAGAGAGTTTCTTTTGTCATTGCTCATCCGTGTTGCGCTCTTTCTATCTGTAGCAAGTTCTGACGCAAGCCTGTTCCGAATTCCCCATAATGTACCGTCAAAATATGCAGCCACTTCATGAAATCTGAGAAACCGCTTTTCTCTAGAAGGATGCATCCAAACTACACCATGTACAGGACGAGTGATGACAGTGGCGACCAAAGTACTGTCAGGTACAGGCAAAGATTGATCAGGCTTAGTAATGTGTATCTTCTTTTGCTCGCTTTCGATTCCTCGTTGAAGATCATGAAGATAACTGTACCGAAGCTCTTTCTGAACATGTCTAACCACTGCCCTTAAAGCCCTTTGCTCGTGTACGTTTCGGTTGCACTTGTCTCTCAGATCGTTGTAGATGATCTCCAAGTCCATAATATCGAGATTAGCAAAATCGGCTTCAGAGAAGGAATACGTTTTACCATCTTCTCTTTGAACAGTGAAAACCGGATATTCGACTTGGAAGATCCTTGCAGTGTCTATCTTCAAAATCCCGACAACGCTGTGCCTAGAGACCACTTCAGCTTGAGGTAAAGCTCTCATCCTCAGGATATGGAGATACTCTCTAACTTGAGCAGGGTCCATTTCCATCACTAGATGAATGTGTGCCAGATCATCAGGTTTTGCTTCTTTGCGGAAGATCTTCTCCATGGTTTCCTCAAGATATGGCACATGGATCTGCTGATTCACCCATTTGGACTTACTGTCCCTTAACATTCTTGGTTCGTTTTGATCCCTTAAGGCATAGTTTCTTGCTGTGTGCCTCAAGTTCACATAGTCTTGTTCTTGAAGTACTGGTTCATATGGATCTCGGAACCAGTTTCGAATTGAGTTTCGCAGACGTTGAACATCGACTCGTTCTTCATTTTGTTCGGGTTCGGCAGGTTCGGCTGGTTCGGCTGCTGTACTCTCGAATTCGATATCCGCAGGCTTTTCAACCGTTGGTGTATCGTCCTCTTGAGTCATTGAAGTGCATTGCCGTTGTTGGGTAGATTGAGCAGGTGGTCTTGAAGCTGAGGCAGCAGATGCTCTAGATCGTGATCTTGCCGTTTGGCGTGTCTCCCCCTCAGGACGAGTTGGAGCGGAGCCCAGGTCGTCCTGATGAGGTCTGGAAGTAGAAGTACGAACTGCCGGACGGCAAGAGTCTTGGATTTCTATTCGAAGAGCAGTAATAGCACCCAGGATGTCTTCCGTTTGGCGCTGTTGGGCATTTTTCATGTCGGCGAGCTCTTGGTCTATGTGTGCGCGGAATACATCGAACTCGTGACGAGTTACGGTGGGGATTTGAAGATTGCGGCGAAGAAGACCTTCAAGTGAATCCTCCGGTTGGCCGGTTGCATTGGATTCAGCGAGCAGATTAGCATACAACATCGACATGAGTTCATCGGTGTTATACTCATATCGATGCGGGGAATGAGGTCGATCTTCGGGGGGTGATGGTGGCGGTGGAGAGTGGCTGGTGCTTGGACGGTTGGAGCTTGCATGAGAAGGTTCGGTTTGTACAGGAGTCGGCTCTTTAAGACGCGCAGCTTCACGAATTTGGCGCACAAAGGCTTCTCTTTCGGCTGTCATAAGGACCAGATGTTCAGCAAGGGTGTCTCTTGCCCTTTGTAAGTGAGCAGCAATGAGTGCTTCGCCTTCCGGGGGAATAGAGAAAGACGAAGAGGTGGTAGCTGTGGGGGTAACTCCGGGATCACTTAGATTGCCCGTTGACATGACAGTTGATTCAACTGTATGACCTACGTTCAGCATTGGCGAAGATGTAGCGCTGGTAGGATTTCCTCCCAATCCTCGTGCAATGTCCGGAATGGACATCACTATGGGAGTTCCGACTGGGCCACGGAGGCTCGCAGTGTGTAAAGACTCGTGTCCCCTAGCTGGCTCTAGACTCGATGTGCACACAACTGAAGTCGAAGCAGGTGAGCTACTGTCTCTTGTTTCAATAGATATGCCTCCCGAGTGGAGGGGAGCTAGATAAGGTGCTAGACTCACAAGTATTGTTGAAACTGTTGGCTGTTGTGAGTCTTCAGAGTGGCTGGGGGGGGGGGGCGTGCAATTGTGCTGCTAGGTCCATAGCGACTTGTCCACTAGTCACACCCAACGAATGAGTAGGGCTAGTGGACGCGGTTACCTGGTCGGGGGATATTGGACTCTCACTCTCTATTGTTTTTGTCTCCCCTTCGCTCATCCTCACTAATTCTTTTTCAACTTGTACTCCCTCCGTTCTCCTTATTTCTCCAATAGAGGTTTCAGGGGATATGTCTGACATAGATGGGGAGGATGGATTTGCTTCAAAGTCAAAGTTGAATTGAGGTTCCTCATTAGACGGTATGGTAGGAGCGGATGTGGGTGAACGGATGATTGGATTAGGATTCGGTTCAGTTGATGACTCATCATTTCCAGAACTGGAATCGTGATAGAGGGTTGTGGGCCGATGCGGCTGACGGCTTGCACCTCTATTTCTGCAGTTCGTTGGCGACGACAGAGCGGTTGGTTGTCAGATTCATCTTCATCCGATGATGAAGAGCGGGGGAGGATACGTTGTCGGCTGACCAGTGTTTTGAATCGGGGGGGTGGGGATAATGGGTCGAGTGCGGGGGTGGTTGGTAGTAGGTTGGTTGGGGGGGGGCTGATCAGATGCACCTCCCTCGTCATGTCCCCTCGCAGTGCGCTCATCTCCCTGGTCGGGATCCCCCTGATCCTGACCCTGCTCTTCTATTCTAGGACCCTCACCTCCCTCAATATTTTCCTCTTGGATCGGCTCTTGGGCAGGCGCAACCGGAGGTGGTTGGGCCATTAAGCCATGTCGCTCCCTATAGGCTATTACACTAGGTGCATTCTGATCAGCATAAGCGAGGAGCGCTTCAGGGATAGGCATGGTATAGTGGAAGACCCGATCATTTAGGCGTAGAAATTTAAGAGCACTGGTCGGGCCTAAGGGTGTTCCGGCTCTTCTAGGAATGGCAGGTCGAGAAGTCATCATTGCATGGATGAATAGTTGAAGAAACCGCTGAAACGGAACGAATGCACGATTGCGAAAGTTGGATTTGTCTTCCACTAGTTCCACAAAGTCTGTCCAGATGAGCATCGCGTAGTCGTAGTGGCGGTTGAATGCAATGCCGTGAAAGATCCGAAGAACCGCCGTACTGGCCTTGTCCATGCCAGTATGTTTGTTGGTCAGACATCGATTAACGATGGTGAATAGCGTGAACCAAATCTGAGGCAGGTACATCCTCTTGAACTGGTCGGGACTTGTGAATGGTTCAGGGGATTCGTACCCGAGGGCTAGGATGTCGGCAACCAGCTGTTGGTCGGTTGCAAAGGCTTCGTATGGGTGTTCGGCTGTGGCTAGCGGTAGGCGGAGAATGCGGCGAATCCTGGCTGGAGTTAGGCGGGTGATAAAGTCATCGATCTGAGCAGTGAAATGATGGTCACCTTCGTCCGGATGATAAGTCAGTGTATACCAGAATTGCTGGAGGTAAAACAGGGGTACTCGGTGGTCTAGTGCAAAGGCAAAGCAAAACGGATGCCGCTGAAGAATGTCAAGAATGATTTGGTGTTCGAGAGTGACACCAAAGTCTAGTCGGTGGTTGTTCGGTTTGATTTGTCGAATGTGATCGCGTGGCATCAAGAGGTCATCCCGGTTTGCTGCGTTGATGCTTGGTTCGGTCGAGTGTTCGGATGGCATCGGGTTTTCATCATCGGACATGTTCGGGTCATTCATGGCTGCCATTGGTTTCTGAAATAAGACAGTTAGGAAAACCAAGTGTACAGTTAGTGTTGTGAGTTTCAAAAAAACATTGCTAAGTCTTTTTATCGAGTCCCATTGGGTCGATAACAATTGTTATCGAGTGCAATAGGATCGATAAAAGAATGTTGTCGATTGAAGCAGGATCGACAACAAGACTTGGAAAAAATTTAGATCAAACCTGTGGAGGAGTTGTCGAGTCAATGAGAATCGAGAAGAACAGGTTATCGAGAGCCTAAGGGTCGATGAAAGTACTTGAAAACTTTTTAGAAAAAATATCGATCTATGTATAGCATGTTGTCGATAAAAATACTTAGGTAAAACAATGATGTTCTTATTCATCTAACTTGGGTCGATAAAAATTCAAAGGGCCAAAGAAGGACTCGATGAAAACTCATAAACCAGCCTAAGAACTTCTAAGTGCTCAGATTCCAAAAAGGGCCTAAAACTAAGGCAAAATCCTATTGCTAGGTGCGATTAGTGATAGGGAATACTTTTAGTAAAGGACTTAAGGCCAAAACACTAAATCTACCCACGATTTTGACTGATTAACAGTCAAAATCAGAAAACCCATAAAAAACCCCAAAAGCCGAACAGTCATTCATGAAAAAGTGGATCATGCAACAGATTTAAGGACTAAGTGCAAGAATTAAAGATGATAAGGGGAGAATTACGAACCTGGTGGTGCTTTCGGATCTGAAAAACTCGAAGTTTGGAGATTTTGATCTTGGATAGCCAAGAACTTGAAGGGTTTTTCAGAGAGAAAGAGGGAAATTCAAACTTGTGAGGAAAGGTCCTTTGAGAGAGGGGCCCGATTACTTTAAATAGCGGTCATCGGGTGATGACACGTGGCAGTGAGTGATTGGGCCGATGAAAAATTTCCCGTTTATAAATGTCGATTGTGGAGGTTATCAAGCCAGAGGGGGTCGATAATCCCATTTTTGTCGAGCCCTTAGGGGCCGAGAACTTGACTTTAATTAAATTTTTTTTTATTTTTAAAGAACTTAAAGACAGAAAACACATAAAAGTGGCTCCCCCTTAATGTGTGCATACAGTGGTGTGCTCCCCCTATGAATGTGAATGAATAGGAAAACGTACCTTGTTGCTCCCCCTTGAATGATGGACCATGGTGATATACACAGCGAGGTAGAAATAAAAAGAAAAGAAAACATTGAAAATACGGAACTGTAAGATAAAAGTCAAAATCTAAAAAATGAGAATCCAAGTGTTATGCAGATTGACTCAACGAGTAAATGTGCAAAAACCCTTGGATAGACGTTTTTAAGGATTTTGAGGCACTCTGATTTTGGATAATCAGGTTTTAAGATTGAGCATTCCCAACTTGGATACTAGGAACTGGAATCGTTTCTCATCCAGTGCCTTGGTAAACAAGTCGGCAAGCTGAAGTTCCGTATTAACAAAGTATAGTTCAATTGTACCTCTTTCGACGTGAACCTTGATGAAGTGATATCGAACGTCGATGTGCTTTGTCTTCGTGTGTTGAACCGGGTTGCTTGAAATGGCTATGGCGCTTTTGGAGTCACAATAGATGGGAATCTTGTTGAACCAGAAGCCATAGTCTTTGAGTTGAGTGCGCATCCATAGTACTTGCGAGCGGCAGCTTGCGGCAGCGATGTATTCGGCTTCCGCGGTAGATGTGGAGACGCACGCTTGCTTCTTTCATGACCAGCTAACCAATTTGTCTCCAAGGAATTGAATATGGCCCGAAGTGCTTTTACGATCGAGCATGCATCCGGCGTGATCCGAATCTGAAAAGGCAGTTAGCTCGAAACCCGTATCCTTGGGATACCATAGGCCAAGATTAGGTGTACCTTTTAAATACCGGAAAATCCGTTTGATCGCACTAAGATGAGATTCCTTTGGAGATGCTTGATATCTCGCGCAAAGACAGGTGGCAAACATTATGTCCGGACGACTAGCTGTAAGATACATGAGAGAACCAACCATGCCCCGGTAATTTTTAGAATCTACATCTTTTCCTGAAGGATCAGCGTGTAGTTTTGAACCCGGGGACATGGGTGTACCAATCGGAGAACATGACGTCATGTTGTATTTACACAACATATCCGAGATGTATTTGGATTGGTTGATGAATATTCCAGTAGAAAACTGTTTAATTTGAAGACCAAGGAAAAAATTCATCATTCCCATCATGCTCATGTTAAATTTGGCAATCATGAGGTCAGAGAACTCTTTGCATTGCTTTGGGTTAGTCGAGCCGAAGATGATGTCGTCTACATAGACTTGAATAAGCATAATGTCACCTTTGTCCTTTTTAATGAAAAGAGTTGGATCGATCTTACCTTTAGAGTATCCGTTTTTCACTAAATAGGTAGAAAACTATCGTACCATGCGCGGGGGGCTTGCTTCAATCCATACAGAGCCTTGTCCAGAATGTAGACATGATTTGGTTTGGAGGAGTCGACAAACCCGTCGGGCTAAGAAACATAGACTTCTTCACGCAAAACACCGTTTAGGAAGGCCGTCTTGACGTCCATTTGGAAAACCACAAAGTTCTTGTGTGCCGCGTAAGCCAAGAACATTCGGATTGCTTCAATACGGGCTACGGGTGCAAATGTTTCGTCGTAGTCAATGCCTTCTTGTTGACGGTATTCTTGTTGACGGTATCCTTTCACTAAGTATCAGATGAATCATATTCAAATCACTAAAAGGAGTTTGGATCAACAGAATCTGAACTTGAAATGTTGAATGCGCAATTCAAAAAGCAGTCGTGATCTGGTAAACTTAGTTTACTAAGAAAGTTCATGGAGATAATTGCACCGTCAACAACTTTGGTTCGTGAACCTGTCACTCACACCGTTACTCGTGGGCGTCCTTCCTTAAAGACACAATCTTTCAGAAAAACACGTGTTGAGCAACCTCCAATACCTCAAGAGTGTCGTAGACGTAGTTGTTCATCTGCATCAAAATTTGTTGACACAGACACGGTTGATGAGTATCAGGAACCGGTAAGACATAGTTGCTACTCATCAGAACCAACAAGACATGGTTACTATTTCCATCCATACATGAATCAATTTCCAGATTTGTTTCAGCCTTACATTACGCATTTGCAAGATGTAGCACCAGATGGAAATTTTGGTTTTCGAGTGATAGCTGCCTGTCTCAACCTTCATGAAGATGAATGGCCACCTATACGATATAATTTAATGGAGGAGTTAGACATGCACAAGGCAAAATATGTCGAGTTGTATGGCATTGAACAATGGTATTAGATTTATAACTCCTTGAACTTCTTTGAGCTGGGCCGATTTACACCTAATGAGTATTGGATGGATATGTCTGAAACGGGCGTGTTGATTGCTTCAAGGTATAACGTGATACTTACTTTTTTGACAAATGCAGGTAGCATTACATTCTTACCACTTCGATCTAGCCCACCACCATGGTATGAACATGTCGCTATTGCAACTGGCCATATTAATGGTAATCATTTCGTCAAAATATCATTGGCAGAAGGGTACTCGATGCCTTATATCATGCCACAATGGTATCGTTTCAAATAGGATTGCGCAACCGCATGGGTTACTCCGTACATGACTAGATTAAATAAGTACGAGCAATTGAATTATAATATTGAATTGTAATATTTTTCAGAAAAAATGGTGCCAATAAGAAAACCATTAATAATAACGTAATGATTATTTATATAAAAAAAAAATATTATATTATAATGATTAGTATTAAAATGATCATATAATTATTAATGGTAGGGAGGTGTATAGATAGTAAATTTAGGGGTGCTACTATAGGAAAACCCCTCTAGTACCTATAACTATCAATAATTATTACAATATTATTATTTCTCTCTCTCATTATTATAGATTCATGATTATTTATCTTTTTTCTTTATGTTTTATATTTTTTATTATCTTATAGTAATAATTAATATTATTATATAATTATATATTACTATTTTAACAATATTTAATATACTAATATATATATATATATATATACACATCAAACACACACCATGAAGATTATCAATAAACTTTTAAATAATATTTATTTTATTTTAAATACATCATTAATAGATATTGCAATATTTTTTCTTATTTTTATTATTAACTTTAATTATTTTAATTAAATAAATTGTTAAATAAAAAACCTTATCTTTTTATGAAAATAACTTTGAACATTAAAAAATTATTTAATTTTTGAATGTTAAAATTGACTTAATTTATGAACAAATAAAATATATAGTTTACAAATGGTGTTCCTTTAATATTTTTTTTATTAGTATCATACAATATATGTAATAATAATAATAATTATTTAATTTAAATTTGTTTTTATATAAAATTAAATGATGATTTTTTATTCTCTTATATTTACTTTTTTTATTAATTTTCATAACCAATAATATTTATTTATAAAACATCTATTAACCATCTAAAATAGCCATTTTTCCAAAAAAATTGACAAAATAATATTTGAGTACGCCATAAAGAGGTACGTCATGACGTACTCCACCTATTTCAGAATTTTTTTGCATTTCAGTCCTTTAGTACGCCACAAACCATGTACGCCATGGCGTACCTGGTTTCTGAACTTTCAAATTTTGCAATTTTGGTCCTTGGACTTGAAAGCCTCCAAAGAAAGAATTGAAAGTTGTCAAGTTTGGCCCTGGACTTCATGTACGTCATGGCGTACATGAAGATGGCGTACACAACTTTCAAAAAGTGACAGGTTTGGTCCCTGGACTTGAAACCTCCCAAATAAAGAATTTAAAAATGACACTTTAGCCCCTTGGACTTTATGTACGCCATGGTGTACTCCAAGATGGCGTACTCCACTTTAAAAAAGTGGCAGCTTTGGTCCCTGAAGTTGAAAGGCTCCCAAAGGAAGAATCAAAAAATGGCAACTATGGCCCCTAAACTTCATCTACGCCATGGCTTACCTCCTATTATGAATTATGTTTAATGTTATTTGAATATAAAATAATCCACTTTAATGTGCTTGATGCTTCTTTAGGTGCATAATTTATTTTGTTGCTTTTTTCTATTTTTATGGACCAAAAAATTGTTTAAACTTCAGAATAAAATTAGATTGTTTACTGGTTAAGGGAAGACCAAGATATAAAATCATTAAGATTGTTTTAGAATTATTAAAAGACAAAAAAATTACCAGGTAACACATAATTTTTTTAGTGCATATATTTTAATAACTCCATCACGATACACGCAAACACACATTTTATACTACAAACAATTATTGAAACTAAAAATTTAGTGCAGATAAATCTGCTGACAGGAGATGATCTAGTCAGCCTTCTTGTTGATTTCCTTCTCTAGATATGTGCAGGTTTCTTTGATGTCATTAATCTTCGCCTCATCTTGACGTATTTGATGTTGTAGGACTCTTTGTTCGCGTTTTTTTTCATTGACCAGCGTCTGTTTTTCTAGTTGAATCATCCGGTTATCTTTCCATAACTCTGCTAAGCTTTCGATTTCTTCGTCTGCCTCTTTACACGATGCCCTGAGCTTTTGCGACATGACTTGAGTTGCTGGAGGGTTTGAGTGTCGGTTGAGAAAAAGGCTCTCGTCATAGATTGGCGGCGTATCACCGTTATATGAACTCCAATAGTTTTGCCATGCGACACCGTATTCTAGCTCTTCATCATCTGTTATTGCATAATGGGCCCTAGTTTTGCCAATCTGTCTCCACTCCTCGTCCGTTTCAGGCACTTTCCAGCTAAGCCTGAACCTTCCATCATTCAGTTGTTTTTTATTACCTGAGCCTGAAGAAGTTCCAGACTCATGAACCGATCGTTTGCCGGAGTGGTGGTTTCCAGACATTGACTTATTATATTTTAAGGCAATGTTTAAGAAATTTGGTTAAATGTAGTAAGTTAGAGATTGCAAGTTGTAAGTTACCACTTCAACATACCACCTATTTATAGTCACGATATTCGTCACGATATAGTCACACGTATTGGTCACGATATCAAGACAAGCATCTGTCAATACTTTGCAGGCGAATCTTGACTACTTTTTCAGACGAATATGTCATAACTTTTCAGGCGAATCTTGACCATTTTTTTCAGACGAATATGACATAACTTTTCCGACGAATCTTGACTACTTTTTCAGACGAATATTGTGAGAATTGAGATTTGTGGATGAGCTTCCATCAGGTACGCCAAAGGCAAGTACGCCATGGCGTACCTGAATTCCGGGGTCCATTGTCGTCAATTTAGAATTTCTTCTTTAAGAGGCCCTAAAGTCCGGGGACTACATGTGACAGTTTTTTAAAGTTCAGGTGCTAGCGGGTATTTTTTTTTAAAAACGTTCACCACTATAAATAAATGGTCATTGATATCTACCATTTCATCCCTTTTATAACACTAGTAAATTTAGCTAACCTTCAAGAAACCATGTCTGGAAACAACCGATCTGGCAAGAAGAAATCAGCTTCGCAGGCTGGAAGTTCTCGATCTGCACCAAAACAATCCTTACGACCACTGAATGATGGAATGTATAGGCGTATTTGGACTGTGCCCGCAACAGTAGAGGAGTAGGCAATGCATGGGAGAACTTTGGCCGACCAACCAATAACCAAAGAAGAGCGTGCCGATTGGCAAGACGCATGGTACAACTACACGGAGACACCTCCATACAATGAACCACAAATGTATTCTTGCAGGGTTTTAAACCCTGACCCAAACCCTCCGGCATTACAAGTAATGCCGGGAAAGTTGAAGGCAGCGGGTATCGAGGCAAACCGGGAGATCATAGCTCTTGGGGAGAAATGGAATAAGAACAGGGAAATACAACTTCAAAAAGAGGCAGTGATTAATGAAAGTAAAGCAGAGCTTGCAGTCCTAGAGGAAACAATCAGTACGGAGGAGATGTTGGTAAGAGAAATCAAAGAAGAATACGACGTTCTGGAGGACGTGATCAACGAAAAGGCTTAGTGGATCATCTAGTGCCAAGATATCTATCCTTACTAAATGTCTCCATGTTGAATGTTTGTTTAACATGCTTGCACTGTAACATTTTCAATTGTTTAATTTAAGATGTTTGCGCTATCCTTACTATATCAATTTATGGTTTAGCAAACAATAACGTTAACTTTATTGAAAACATTATAATAGTTAAGAAACACTTGAAACAATCAACTAAAAATCAGGAGCAAACTTTGGTAGCTAAAAATCAACATTAAGGTTAATACTATTATAGTCCAGAGTTCCATGTGGTTCCAACGACGTTGATGATTGAGACTGCCTTCTTTGGCTACCTGAATCCCTTCTTGTAGGCTCGCTTGATGGGGCAGGAGTTGGGCAGTTTGTACGATTATGACCGGTTTGGCCACACCTACCACACTTTCTCTCTATCCGACCTTCACCGCGAGATGGCCTTTGGTCGTTGTTACGGGTTCTGCCCACTGGGTTCCTTGTTATTAAGGGTGGATAGACGAGTGGTAGAGGGGTATCTAGAGACAACCATGTTGAAGTAGGTCCAACAGGAAGAATTACACCTTCATATGTTTCCCTGTATACTGAGGCATAAAAAAAGGGTGAAGCCAAACAACTACAATCTGTATAATCGAGATATTTCACAACAGTGATGGCATGACCGTAAGGTAACCTAGATAGTTTCCATTTTTTACATGTACATTCACATGTATGCATATCGACCTTTGCATCCCTATGACCATCTTGAACCTCATACCAACCGCTTACAATGCCGTGTAAGATCCATCTTGCAGACTTATCCGTCCTCCTCTGGATCTTGGCTTGCGCCTACGGTGTGAGATTGTGAAGCATTTGTTCTACAAAAATATATGAATTCTGTTAGGATTATCAAAAGAAATATATTTATATTTATATATTTAAAACATTGTCATCTTAGGAACCTCCTTTTTGTCGGTGTAGAAAGTACCACCGTTGTTGAAATTCTCTGAAGTACTCCATAAGCATGACGATCGGTAATCTGCTGGCAAAACGGGTCAACGCATTCACCAATTCTGCACTATTGGAGGTCATAGTATTGAACCGAATGCCAGTAAAATATTCCTTTGACCACTTCTCCGGGCCAAGCTCATCCATTAATTGAGCTCCTGCATGTACATGGAGTCGTAGAGTATTCAATTTTCGGGTGAACTCATAATCCGTATTGGCTTTGCATGCCTTCCAGAATTGATTTTTATAGTGTTTTATGTTTGCATCCCTCGTTTTGACGTTGATCTTGAGATGCCGACAACATAGAGCGTGATGGGACATTGGGAACATGGCTGTAATACCGGCACTTATTGCCGCAGCCCGATCGGACATAAACACCAAACCAGACAGTTCTCCAATACATTCCCTCAACATTTCCAGAAACCAGGTCCACTCGTCGGTTGTCTTAGATTTACCAACTACGAAAGCAATTGACACAATGTTGTTATTTCCATCCATGGCAACGGCCAGGAACATTGTACCCAAGAATCGTCCCTTTAGATGTGCAACGTCTATTATAAGGACGCGCCGCAACTTTGTCGTGAAAGACACGATCCGCAAATCATAATGCGGTTAACGTATGAAAATTATTTAGTTTATAATATGTAAAGAAATAACAGAGTTATGCGTACCGCGGGACGAAGGGCAGCAAAACACTTTTCAAATCGTCCTGCTGAGTCTGTCTTTATTCTGGTGAAGCTACCTGGATTTTGATGTTCCATGTTATATAAGAACATAGGGAGTCGGGTGAACGAGTCCTCGGGGGTGCCCCTAACCGTTCGTATGGCACTCCATCTAGCACGCCAACCTTGGTGGTACCCAATCTTAACACCGTATGTCTCTTGTAGATCACTAATAATGTCTTTTAGTCGACATGTCCTGCTAGCATCTACGAATTTATGTTTCAGTATACTACCCAAGACCTTTGTGTTCGCTTGACGGGGGTGGGGGTTTAATTAGGTCTCGGAACAAGTGTGTACGTCCGCCAACTTTCGTATTTGGAACATCTTGTTTGGCCCTTTTATGGGGTATGCCGTCATACGCCAAGAACAGTCCTTTTGAAGACATTTAACCTCGTACCTGGTTTTTGAAGATCTCGGCGTTTTATACTGGAAGCCCACTTCAAGAAACTTTCTTCCCAACTGTACAATCATCTCGTTTTTCGTGTCGAACGTCTGGTTTATTGCTATTCTGTAATTACGATTATAAGGTACGGGGTCGTTGGGCGTGATATACGACTCTGGGGTTTCAAGAGGAGGAGGCATATCAAGTAAATCATTTATCCCGCCAAATGAATTATTGGCAGGAGTCACTCTTTCTACATCTGCTTCATCTTCATCCGTATCAACCATTTCAAAAACAAAACCTTCATCATCAACAAAGCCAACAAAACGATTTCTTTCTTCTTCATCCTCTTCTTCTTCATCACCCTCTTCATAGCCATTTCTTCTTCTTTTTCACCTTCTTCTTTTACATCTTGTACTTGTGTCTGTTCAACATTGGAACTACCACCGACGTCACCTCCACCGTACATCGGAGAATCAACATGCACATAGAGTGTAGGCGGTCTCTCACACTCTGTTGCGTAATGCATGAACCAACGAGCAACGACCATTTGTCTTGTGAACTATCTTCATTTCACTGCCATAAGTGTTGATTTTACATTTTTGTTGACCATAAATGGCCAACTTCAAATAAGTAAGTTTTTGCGTAATTGAACCTGATGGTGGATCGGTAAACCGAAAGGAAGAAATTCCCACTGGTCGTTTACAAACACCTATTTACCACCGGCATGAAGATGTAGCTTAACTTTTTCCAGACCAGAACTCATATTCAAACAAAATATAGAAGCCAAAAACTATTCTTTTTTGGAAACCAATGAAGGAAACTATGGCTACAAACGAGGTTTTGGTATACCTTCATCCTTTCCAACATATCTAATTTATAGACAAAACATTATTCAAACGTGTGGATGGGTAATTTTTGATAAATATAATCCATCAACTTTATGTATGGAGGTACACTGTTAGTGAACAATCAATGCCATGAAGCCAGTGTCCGTTGAAAAAAACAGTGAAATGTATTATAATATAATTGCTAAAACACAAAAGAAACATAATTAGGATGAGCTTCCACCAAGTACGCCAAAGGCAAGTATACCATGGCGAACTTTTTATTAAAAATTTACAATTTTGATCCCTAGAGCTATATAATTAGTTACTTTAAGTCCCTTACTTTTTAATGTTTCGTATTACACCCTAATCGCATTAACATATATAATCGTATATCAATTAAAATACATCTAAAAAATACGTTTTTATTTTAACAAGTTACGTCATTATAATCGTCTCGTCGATACCTTCGAAATGAGTCCAATATTAATAATTTTTTTATTTAATTATATTATTATATATTATAATCATATATTAACTTCATTTATTAACAATTAACAAAATATTAAAATATTAAGAATACGTATTTTTATTTTTTAATCTATACTATAATTATATAAATTAATTAACTTCATATTACAATTGCTAAAAATCAAAAGAAACATAATTGAGATGAGCTTCCACCATGTCGCCACGGCAAACTTTTTATTAAAAATTTACAATTTTGATCCCTAGAGCTATATAATTAGTTACTTTAAGTCCCTTACTTTTTAATGTTTCGTATTACACCCTAATCGCATTAACATATATAATCGTATATCAACTAAAATACATCTAAAAAATACGTTTTTATTTTAACAAGTTACGTCATTATAATCGTCTCGTCGATACCTTCGAAATGAGCCCAATATTAATAATTTTTTTATTTAATTATATTATTATATATTATAATCATATATTAACTTCATTTTATTAACAATTAACAAAATATTAAAATATTAAGAATACGTATTTTTATTTTTTAATCTATACTATAATTATATAAATTAATTAACTTCATATTACAATTGCTAAAAATCAAAAGAAACATAATTGAGATGAGCTTCCACCATGTACAGTACGCCATGGCAAACTTTTTATTAAAAATTTACAATTTTGATCCCTAGAGCTATATAATTAGTTACTTTAAGTCCCTTACTTTTTAATGTTTCTTATTACACCCTAATCGCATTAACATATATAATCGTATATCAATTAAAATACATCTAAAAAATACGTTTTTATTTTAACAAGTTACGTCAATATAATCGTCTCGTCAATACCTTCGAAATGAGCCCAATATTAATATTTTTTTATTTAATTGTATTATTATATATTATAATCATATATTAACTTCATTTTATTAACAATTAACAAAACATTAAAATATTAAGAATACGTATTTTTATTTTTTAATCTATACTATAATTATATAAATTAATTAACTTCATATTACGATTGCTAAAAATCAAAAGAAACATAATTGAGATGAGCTTCCACCAGGTACGCCAAAGGCAAGTACGCCATGTCATACCTGAAGTCCGGGGACCATTGTTGTCAATTTCCAATTTTTTTTAAATAGGCCCTAAAGTCCAGGAACTAGATGTGACAGTTTTTTTAAAGTTCAGATACCAACTTTGTCATGGTTTGCCATGGCGTACTCAAATATATTTCTATAAAACAAAAGATAATAAATTGTCCTCAAACATACAGGAACTATGAATTATATTCAAAGAAAATCACAAAACAAATATTAAGTTTTCATACAAGGAAATAAACATTGGCTACCCGCTAATCAGTCTTCCCTGGGTAATCTACATAAAGATATAGGGTCTCCGCCATGTGCGCTCGCCAGTTCTTAGCAGCTGTCACCTGATTCCCTTCGGAAGTTATGGCATCACCATTAATCAGCTAGTATACGAATTTGCACACAAATACTCCACAATCTCCAAGGCTGGAAGCCTGTTGTGGTACATTGTTAGCGTAGTCAAACCGGAAATTGTGAGATTGCACTTTAAGTTTATACTCATTAATTTCTTTCATTATAACCGTCAAAGTAGATTTCCATCTGGCCATGAAGGAGCCAAACCTTGCCTTTAAAGCAGGCCCACTAAAGCTGTCGTAGATAACCATGTGGAAATCCTTAAGGTGCAGGACCCCCAGGACCCAATGTTCCTCTCTTATGACGATCGGGCAGAAGATGTGTAACATAGCGTCAAACATATAGTTAATAATACAAGTGTTTGTAATACAAGTTGTGTAAGATTGATGTAAACTAATTTACAAACCCTCTTTACGAAGACCCATGAGACCGAATTTCCGGCGAGCCCCGCCACCATAGGGGTGATGAACATAGAACCACGATTATCACTGATGAAATTTCCAAAATCGGCGTTCATGATCGTCCAATTTGCGTCTGGAGTACGACTAAGCATGAGATAGTTCACCCATGCATTGACATGCTAGTAAATAATACACAAGATGTTAAAGAATTAATATAGGGTATATTTTTAATTAAAAATATAAAACTTAAATTTATATACTCACATCGCCGGTGAAATCACCATTGCCTTCCTGGCCCAACAACATGCCCCACCAAGTCCTGTAAATCGGTAACTTCAAAAACAGAAGTGTCATCTCGGGGAAACGGTCATCTTTATATCTTTGGAGGATCATGTCCGTCGTTGTACGACCAGTTGAAGTAGTTGACTTGGCCTTGGCCTTGCCCTTTTCCTTTGGTTAAGGCTTAGGGCGCTTTGGAATTGGTGTCGTGTCAGGACATACGGTCCATGGACTGCCAAGAAACTGACTTTGTTTGATCTGACGTTTGTCCATGACCACCGTTGTTGCGTCAGTTGTGGTGTTGGACGGCGGCCGATATACCTTAAGACCTGACCCCGATGCAGATGGCACTGACGTCTCAACGTACGATGCGGATGGGGCCGACGTCCTCATATACGACGTGTCAAACATGCCGGACACCGACACCGATGGCGGCTGGAAGCCATGACACAACGGAGCGGTCACCTCTTGTGGCTCACTACCAAATATGGAGTGTGCAAAAGACTCGAACGATGTCCCCAAATCAGCCAAAGTAGCCTGCAAATTAAGATTAATCATTTTCATTGAATCTTTAAAAGATATACTAAAAACAAATAAACAAACCATAAAATCTTTTACTTACATTAGGCATGTGGGGGATAGGGGTGGTGTAGTACGACAACTCCTGCATACGAAAGCCCTCTCCTACCGATTGGGGTACATAAAATCCTAACCCCGTATCACCCGATGTGGCCTATTAAATTAATATCGATCATTTCCATGGAAAATATTACAAATCATTAAATATATAGGTTTTAATACTCCTTATTTAACTTATAGGGAAATTGGAGGGGGTCGGTGTGATGTACGAAGAAGACGGCATACTCATGATTGCCGCCTGTGGTGGATACTAGGCGTACCCTGAATGGGTACCGCTTGTACCCTAAGGAAGAACGTTGTTAAATACAAATAAATGGATAAAGAAAGAGTTTAATGATTAGTATATAATAAGGTTTTGTAACTTACATGCTCCGGATGACAGTACGGTGGAGACGAGAACATCGTAGATCGGAACGGTTGGCCCCCCACCTATAAAAAGTATGCAAACGTTGTTTAGTAAACACATTAAAACAACTTCAACCCAAGAGGTTTAACGAATAACTTACATGCAGCCTTTGAATCTGTCACTCCAAATCCTCAATCCTTGCTCTGTTATCCACATTTATTAGGTTTTACTCATCAATGTAGGTATACAAATCTCTATCGATTCGATGTTTGGAGTCATAGAAATCATAGTATACCCTCTGCAAGTTCTCTCGATCCAATTGGTCCCATTCGAAACCATATGAGTCATCAGACGGCTCATAGTATCCATGAGAGGGATTTGGCCTACTGGGGGGGGGTCCATATCCATATAAGATCTGTCCGAGGAGCCGGATCCATCGCTAGATGTAGATGGGGAGGGAGAGCCTTGCGCTCGTCGGGGCCTTTTCGACCTTCGAAAGCCATCATGGCTATCGAAATAGGCATGGTTATCCGTATACCATGTCGTTTCCCTCTCCGTAGGATCAGCTACAAGACGGTCGTGTGGGCGCTGCTCTTCTTAGTAAATTGAAAACATAACACGTAATGTAAACCATAGTCTCAATTTATTATAAATAGACTTCTAAATACACACAAAAACATACACTTTGACATTTAAAGAACTCAAGGCACTCAGGGTAGCCCAAAACACAGTTCCGGCTCCAGCGAATTCCCCTCATACGCGAGTGAGCATGTAAACCATTTCCGAGAGATGGGAAACACCTCCACTATCCATATCAACAAACATAAAATAACACATAAGAGTACGTACATTATCATAAAGGAAACCAATTTCAAATGAATTATTATTAAGTTTTTCTTAATTATCTAACCTTCAAGGAGTGTGGAAAACCCGTAATCGACATTTTGTTGTGCTGGTCGCGTCCACTCCAAGCACGGTTTAGTTGATTGAAGGTTTGCTCCCATGTGTAGCTTCCCCAAGGATAGCGATTAAATGTAGGGAGATGCTCCACGATGCTAAATAGCTCGGAAGTAACTAGCTGCCTAACCTGACGTCCCATGAAGACAAGTTCCACCATCCCTAGTAAGCAGACTCAGACAACATCCTCGTCGCTTAAGTTTAGCATCTGATGCTTAATCATGTAAACAACCGAGTCAAGCTGTAGACGAGCCGGGTGCTCAAGAGTCTCTCTGCAAGCATCAGAAAAGACCCTCTTTAGGAAGCACCTCTTTCGGAGGGGAGGGATGTTGAACGGGAGTCCAAAACGTAGCCTTGTAATAATAAAATAACCCTCTCGGCCAAAACGAAGGATGTGGCCGAAAATATCAAACCATATCTCCTCTTCCGACCCTCTAGTAGGCTCAATCTGTCTATCTAGGAACATAGCTATAAGGAGGCTGTCATGGGTTTGCACCGTTATTCCAACCAAGCACCGAAAGTACTCCTAAAAAGAGTTTCTCTCTCTGAAGAAACTAAAACAGTTTTCTTGATATCCTTAATCAAGCTCATCTTATGCCTTATCGTGACCTTTGGGACCTACATATTGAGTTTGTAAAATTCGTGAGTTACACCATGAAGAGAAAGTGTCACGTACTAAAGTGTAGGGGACCTAAAGTGTCATGTAGTAAAGTGTAGGGACCTAAGGTGTCATTTACTGAAGTGTAGGGACCTAAAGTGTCATATTATAAAGTATAGGGACCTAAAGTGTCATGTTATAAGGTATAGGGACCTAAAGTGTCATGTATTAAAGTGTAAGGATCTAAAGTGTCATTTACTAAAGTTTAGGGACCTAAAGTGTCATGTTCTAAGTATAGGGCCCTAAAGTGTCATGTTCTAAGGTATAGGGACCTAAAGTGTCATGTACTAAAGTGTAGGGACCTAAAGTGTCATTTACTAAAGTGTGGGGACCTAAAGTGTCATGTTCTAAAGTATAGGGACCTAAAGTGTCATTTACTAAAGTGTAGGGACCTAAAGTGTCATTTTCTAAAGTACAAGGACATAGGGACCTAAAGTGTCATGTTCTAAATTATTAGGGACCTAAAGTCTCATGTACGAAAGTCTAGAGACCTAAAGTTTTTTTATATAAACTATTACATCTATGTTTTTTGATTGAATATGTTAAACAACAATTTTGCCTTCTTTATTCTTTTCATTTAAATGATAATCTTTTTATTATAATTTTGTTAACATTTATGTTTTTATTATAAAAAACATTTTTAATATATTTATATTTACATACTTTTATAAAAATTATTACATCTACGTTTTTGTTATCAAAAACATTTTTTATTGTATTTTTTTAAAGGAATTATTATATATATATATATATATATATTTATTTATAAATGTTCTATAAAAACATTATTATATCAAAAATCTAAATAAACTCATTCTATATTAATATCATTGTATAAAGTTCAAAAATACATAATTTAAGATTTTTGTGCTCTAAAGTATAGGGACCTAAAGTGTCATGTACTAAAGTGTAGGGACCTAAAGTGTCATTTACTAAAGTATAGGGACCTAAAGTGTCAACAATTTATATCAATTTATATAATAAAACCTATAATAAAACAATAATTATAGGGACCGAAACTGTCATGTACTAAATTACAGTATAGGGACCTAAAGTGTCATGTACTAACTTATAGGGATCTAAAGTGTCATTTACTAAAGTGTAGGGATCTAAAGTGTCATGTTCTAAAGTATAGGGACCTAAAGTGTCAACAATTTATATCAATTTATATAAAATAAACCTAAACAATTGATAAGGTAAAAGTACTTCTATGACATACATGTAATAATTTTATAAAATGTTTAACAATCATAAGTTAATTAGTTTATATTTAAACAATTAAAAAGTTGGAAGCGAAGTGAATTCTTATTATAATTATTTATTATTTTCTACAAAACGAAATAATTATTCGTTTTTATAAATTAATTGTGATTGAGATACGCAATATACATGTTTTTTCAAATACTTTATGTACAACATGTATCCCATTTTAATATATTTTATTAAGTGTCAAACATGCATGTAAACCATGTTTTTTATGCATAAGCTTCACCAATACAAAATGTATACTATTTACAACTACATATTAAACGAGAAATAACGAAATATAGTTTACTTTAACGTTTGAAAATGGAAATATAACATTTACAACTACATATTAAACGAGAAAAGATGAAACATAGTTTACTTTAATGTTTGTAATCAAATAACATTTAACAACCACTTTAAAAAAACGAAATATATAATTTATTTTAATATGTAATCAAATAACATTTAACAAATACAACAAAACCGAGACTATTTAAAACGAAATAACTTACAGATTCTTGGTCTACCATGGCCATGTCTTGACGTGGAAATCGGCATAAACGTTGACTTCGGTTTCGACGTGGATTGTCGTTTTCTCGATAGCACGTGTGCTTGAAAAAAGTGTATAAAAAAATTGAACCACATCTCTCTTTTATATACAAAATTCATGTGGTATACCAAAGATCTGTGACAATAAAGAGTTGCCCCTTCCCAATGCAGTCAAACTTCACTTTACAAGGTCAAAAACGAAATATTCCTTGGCATATTCCAACATGTACGCCATCCAGAGGTACGCCATGGCGTACATGAAGTCCAGGGGTCAAAGTTGCCAACTTTTGATTCTTTATTTGGGAGGCTTTCAAGTCCAGGGACCAAACAAGTCAATTTTTGAAACTTGAGTACGCCATCTTCATGTACGCCGTGGCGTACATGAAGTCCAGGGGCCAGACTTAACAACTTCTGATTCTTTCTTTGAAGGCTTTCAAGTCCAGGGACCAAAGTTGCCAATTTTGAAAGTTCAGGGACCAGGTATGTCGTGGCGTACCTGGTTTGTGGCATACTGAAGGACTGAAATGCAAAAAAAATCCGAAATATGTGGAGTATGCAATGGCGTACCTCTTTTGTGGCGTACTGGTTGGCTGTTTTGTCCTTTTTTTTTGAAAAAATGGCTATTTCAGCAAATTGGGTTTGCAAAATGGCTATTTGAGCAAATTTCTCTTTAGTTAAAGTAATAATAACAATTTAACTATTATTAGAGCATCTCCTATGCAAGGTTCTTATATTTGACCGATTCCCTTAACATGAATTAATTACTGTTTGATAGATTGTTATGTATATTTTTTAAATTGGATGTCAGTTCTAAAACACAAAAACTATTTTGAACATCAAAACATAATATCATAAAAATATACTTTATTAAATTATATGTATAAAAAACTATTATACAATATAATTATACTTTGTTATATTATATACAATTGTATGGCTGAATCTGAACAACATAACAATTCCAACTGTGCGAATAAGGCATCCATTTTTTTAATTAAGATGCAGGTAAACACTCTAAAATGTTTGTGCGAATAAGCCCAGTCATTCATTAAGCTCATTAAGTCAAAAGTAAGCAGCCTCTAAGTGTTGTCTCGAATAAGAGTGTTTATCAAGTGTTTCTAGTAAGTGCTTACCAACAATAAATTTACCATTATAACCCTTTTGTAACTAAAAACAAAAACATGTTTACATCAAGCACTATTTTCGGTACAAGGAAACATTCCAAAATAAAGCAAATGCAAAACGGGATTTCACATTCTAGTTTCAAGATTATGAAAGAAAATGAAAAATGATTCTATTCAAGTTTCAAGATCAAGCAATGCAAAATTCACCCACCACTATGAAAAAAAGTTTCAAGTATCTGGTATGAGCAAACATATTAGTGCATATACAAACACATGCAAACACTCAATTTGGTTCATATGAACACACAGACATGGCAAATATATTGAATTTTTAGGATCTTCAACTTTTAGGGTTTCAGTTGTTGTCATATTCCTATTGATAGTTTCCATTTCTGGGAACAAAATTTCAAAAAACCCACATCAGATTAACCCTAAAATTCCAAATACGAACCGATTAAAATCAAAATTAACAACAAAAACAAAAGAAATATTTAGATGAAAACCTAAATCTACAAAACATCCACGAAATCAAAGTGATCAGTGAGAAGAATACCTGGATGAAAAGAAAGATTTTTGTTCGATAATTGAGGGAGAACGGAGCAGGGCCGAGAGAGAAGATGAAGGAGCGACCAATGGTAAGGGATGAACAATGAGGAGAGTCAGGGTCGATCATGCTTTGGGGTGAAACTTAATCGTAGCTTCGCAGTAAAGCTTAAGGATTGAAAGTGACAATATATGAAACTTCAAAGTCCAGGTACTAAGAGTGAGAAAAACAGAAAGTTAAACTAACTGAACTAACGAAAAAAGACTAACTTTGAAAAGAAACTTAGCAAAAAGTTAACCCTAACAGACTTAACAGCACTAACAGAAAAAGGAGTAAAGTTGAATTTTTTTGAATGGATTTAACGAAAAAGGACCAAAAATGTAACAAAACTAACATATTTAACGGTAATTTAGCGTAATATTGTCATCTTTTTCAATGCTTGTACCTGCGATAACATGGACAAAAAGGTATATCCTCCCACTGTCTGCGATATCTTACTGTAGCTAACCTTAGAAGATGTGGCATGAAACAATAACATATATCGCATAAGCTTTTATCGCACGTTCTTGGAAATCCTTATCGCACGAGCCTTGGAGATTCTTATTGCACAAGCCTTGGACTGACTTTATATCGCTGATGCTTAGTATATAAGGATGTGGTAATGGTCTTATGAATGTATATCATAGAGCATATAAGGCAAACAACACACCTATGATATTCACATATATCTCATGGAACTTGCCTGCCTTTGTTGACTAAGTATGTTTACCATCAATAAATAAAGATCTCAGTCAACATCTCGGTCAGATCAATGATTTCGTAAACATGCTGACTGCTAACTGATCAGATTTGCTGGCCAAGTCAGTTTGGTCAGCAGTTAGTAAACAAGCGCTAAATATTAAAATAAAGGGCTTCAACCATGTATACATTATTATAAAAAAGGCTTGATATAAATCAACTGAATAATAAACGTAAAAAAAACATTTTCATATACTCCTGTTACAAAATAAAGTGTATGTGAAATCTAAATTGAAAGAAGCTTAAAGTTAGGTCCAAAAAGAACACCAACATCGTCTATATCACTGGCTATGGCTAGCCGCAATACAGTAAGAGGAAGCTAAACATTAAGTACAAAAATGGCAGTACCAGCTTCGGCTGTACAACCTTGAAGATTTGATCTTAGAGGCACTCCACTTTGATTCATCTTCTTCATACCGTTCTACTTAAATCTTGTTGTTTACCCTTTTTATTTTCTAGTTGTCAACTCAGTTAGTTTTAGGATTTCGTCTCTCGACTTCAGATGTACAATTGGTATTCGTCATTTGAATGAGTGAAAGTAGTTCATATTTATTAGTCATCAAAGTGGTGTTTGAGTTTTGTTGTCATTTTCTATGTAGTCTTCTTTCAGGATTTTCAGTTGATAATCTTGTGCTATTGACGTTATACCTATTAATCATATCATGTTTCTTGATAGTTGATGTCAGAGTTATTATGTTTAAGTAGATATACGTGTTTATTGCGCCTTCAAAAAATTCCTTGGATGGAGTTGAACTTGGAGGCCAATACTTTTTTCTATTGACCTAATTTTGTTTAAACCGTTCATGTACTATTACAAATCAAAAAAATCAAACATAAGCATTTCAATCATCAACCATACTTTGAGGCAAATGTTTTCTAAATTCAATCCACTCGGTAAAAGTACCTATGGAAGTAATATTATTGTCATCTTGGTGTTTAATATCCTCAAGAACAGGTTCGGGTTTGTTAAGTTAATGTGGATGCAATCAAATTTTAACATTATGAGCAACCATGTGAAGGAAAAATTGCAACTTGTTCATCGATATCCGTAGTCCTAGTTGTTTCTAGTCTTCCTAATCTATCAAGCATATCACATAATTTTTAAAACTCCTTCTATCCATCCCGCATTGTGATATACACAGGGTGTCACTATCATAGGCATACCTATGCAATATAGAAGATTGGTCCATATTTGACAATGAATCTATCCGTTCTATGTTTAGTTACTAACAACAAACTGTAATAAAAAACCAAATAACAACGCACATATCTTCATCCAATAACAATCAAATAATCCTAGAGAAAAAAAAGGAGATAGCATTCTTGATTATTTAGAACTTAATCGACAAAGTAATATTTACATTTATTCATCGAAAGAACGTCCATTTTTGCGTATTGTGACACTAAATCGGTACATTTCTAGTATATAAAGTGCATAAGAAATAGGTTATTACAAAATATGATTCGCAAATACCGTATAGAAACATAAATCGACCAAACCATAAATCATAATCTATTTTCTATCTATAACACCCCCTGTTCCGCGTGGCCCAAGAACAGACAGCGGTGTCACATTTATGACCCGAAATATAAAATAAAATAATAATGGATCAGATATCGAGCAACTAAAATAAACCCGACATATATTAATTACATCAACCAAAATATGAACACTGATGGTTATAGTCTTTAAATTTACAATAGCAAAAGATTTACAAAAACAGGGATCAATGCCTTCGGTTGTATCAATAGATCATCACTCGATATCACTTCCTTGACCCACCCCGAGTCTCATCACCTGTATTTGCGGTGTCATTAAAACAAAACACGATGGTCCAAGATGTTCATAAGTTGGTTTCCAATAAATTTCAAGTGTTTTGGTAATAGTGGTTGTTAGATCCCAGATCCTCAATATGCTTAAATTTGGTGAATTATAGAAGTAAAAGAACAGGAAGCGGAAAAAATTAACAATCCACCAAGTTACTAGAAATAATGAATACGAACAGTAAATGGAAATAGGAAACAAACTCAATTATTGTTCAGGAAGTCATCTTGAGTAAAACTTGAGAAATTACACTGAAGAACACCAAGAACACAGAGTAGTGTGTGAGAAATGCTCCCAAAGATTACTCTCTCTCAAGTAGGAAATCAGGAAGATATTCTGTTAATGCACACATATTATATTGAACAACTTTCCTATTTATACTCTAGAAACGGGAAAGTCAACTCTTCAGCCAATGAGAAGATGCCAAGTTGTATAGGTATATAACCGCTTCTGTACACGTGGCATCTGATAATAGGTCCATCTGTACATAAGAATGTCACTGGAGGAAACACTTGTAATAACTCGAGAAGACTTTACAGTCAGAAGCTCTGCATAGTACATGAAGAGGCTCTGTATGTGTAGTGAAGAGGCTCTGCGTCAAGGACTTGAGATCTGCACCATTCTTACTTGCCTTGCCACACATCAGTCTTCTGCTTCTGAGCTCGGTATCTCCATCGACTTAGTCTTCTGATTTAAAGACTTGAAATTCTTTTTACTTACACTTTCAAACAAAGTTAAATTCTAACAATCTCCCCTAAGTGTAAATAAAAAGATTTGACCAAAGTAAATTAACTAGAAAGGAAGAGGCCAACATGGTCCTGTGTGAAATTTTACTTTAATAAAAAAGGTAGCGAGTATAGAGTTACAAGAAAGGATAACAACGATGTGAATCTTATAAATTTTCTGATCAGATCTCTATAATCCATCATCGAGTCAATCTTGAACGCACAAGCTCTTCTTACTTCCCTTTGCTCCCTTGAATAAGGCACATACTTCTCTATTTGATGAAATATCATCTCCAGAGTAGCACTCGAGTATTTCCTGTTCTGAGATCTTCTGAACACCTTCTTAAACTTGTTATCTGTTTTATACACACACCCTTCATCTAGAGCCACCAGATAAGTTCCACTTCTTATATTCTCCAACCCTTCAAGATATTCATTTGGTGCAGATATGAAGAGCTTATCCATAACCAACTCTAAGCCAATCTGGAAATCGGTCTTGCTCGCGAAGACCACCCATTCTTTCATTGCCTCTCTGATTGCACTGTTAGCCGTAGCATTCACAATCCCCTTGTCCACCATATTATCTGTGTGTTCAAACATAGTAAGTAAATCGTATGGATTTAAGATCAGAAAGTCACAATCAGTGAACTTATGAATTTTACGATGTGCTCGTTCGACCACATATTCATGATAAACAATGACATTGTGCGCAAAGGTTCTCTTCTTTATCTCATGGAACTTCTTAATCTCTTCATTTGAGTAGACAAGCGTTGGATTCAAGTTCTATTTTTAGATGAATCTTTGTCTCACTTCTTCTATGATCTCTAAATTCAAGTTATAAACTCGCCTAGCAGGAACGTGATGATCTGGGTACAGGTATTGAAAGATGTATTCATTTGTTGTGGGTTCTGAATGTATGGGTCTTGGTATTGGTCTACTAAGACTGTCTCTGGTTTTGGTTGATTCTGAGCTTGAAAAGTCTGTTCCTACTGGCTTGGTTGTGAAGATGAAGAAGATGGTTGAAATGGAGCTCTATTGAGTGGAATGACCGGGATTGGTGTTGATGAAGATTCGGGTTCAATCTCCCCCTTTGGCGATCATGAGGATCAGAAGCATATGGGTCCTCTTGGTCGTCAAAGTGAACCTATTTTGATGAAGGCTCTTTGCAGCCAGAAGAGGATATCTTCCTCTTTTTAGAGTTGAGATCGATTGGGGCATCATTCTTATTTTCTCTTCAAATAGACGAACCAGATCCTTCATGGCCAGAGTTGCCTTGTTGACTTCGTAATCACACTTGAATTTGAGGATAGTGTTTGACTTTTTGATGTCCGCTGCTGCTTTGGTGGCTTTATTATTGAAGTCTGAAGTGTGCACCTTTTTGTAGAAGTTTGTCACCCAGAGCAACCATATCTGATCGTCTAATGTAGTCATCCGATACAGAGGGACCAGGGAGCAATGTGTTATGTATCATTTCTTTCATCTCATCTTTGAATTGTTGAAGCTCTGCAAGAGGAACAGAAGATTGTGGTTGCGAGATATGCTTAGAATGAGCTTTTCGACCTTTTGAATGGCTAGTTTAGAGTCACTCACTCTTTTCTCCAAAGACGTAAAAGTTGAAATGAGGGTATCCATCAATATCTTGGAGCTATCGAGTTTGCAGGTATTTGAAAAAATCTCAGCTTGAATTCCAGATATGAGATCTCGAATTTCTCTCATATCTGATCAAAGTTGGGGTCTTTGCATTGGACTTCCATGTTTAGACTCTTGAAACGCGTCCTTTACAGAGGTACTAAGAGTTTGGAACTCATCTCTTGGTACATGTTCAGGAGGGGTAACCTCTGACTCAACACATGGGCCAGAGTGAAGTGCTGTTCCTTCACCGCCTTTTTTCGAGCCTGCATTGAGGTTGGGCTCGGAATGTTAACCTGGTTCTAGCTTACGTATACCGTTGACTCCTGTGTCTTACATACAAGGTTGAAAATCGATCACATCCTCGTACCTCTAGGTCAGACTAAGAGTACATTACAAATTTTCTGTTGGCATTCAATTCTCCTTCAGAGCCAGAGTCTTGAAGTTGAGAAATGCCAAGTGAACCCTGTAGGCTATCGAGACCCACAAAGTTATGTGCCTTAAGACGTTGCTCCACTTGACATGGTGGAATGTCTAGTGTAGAGAAAACTAATTCCTCTGTAGGGATTTTTGGTGTACCATGGGGAGACATGGTACTTATGTTTTCAATGGGTGTATGCTGTTGAGAGGATACATCCAGATAATGGGCTTCCCTTTGGCTGTGCTGCTCAGAGGAAAGATTGTTCTCTGAGTGGGTAGGTTGGTTAAGGATCGAGGTGTATACTTCTGTTTCGATATCCCTAGATGCTCGTACATGTTGGATAGTTGATGTGCTTGCACTAGGATACATCCATATGATTTCCAAGGGATCGAGGATACATCCAGATGATGGGTGTATTCTTTGCACTGGAGTGGGGGAGGAGAACCTAATATGTGTGCCTCTCGGGGCATCTTTTTGCACAACCTGACTAGGCACTCCCTCTGGCTCTAGTTCTAGGTTTTGATCTAAGTTCTCTTCTCTCTCACCCTGCTCTCTTATTCTTATACCCCCTCTGGGTACTATTAGAAAATGGGAACTCTTCTCCTTTCTTTTCTCCTTGGCATCATTTTGGCCTTCCTCTGCCTCTCTCTCTCTGCTTTTTCTTTCTTCACTCTCTTTCTCTCTCTTCTTGCCTCTCTCTCTAGTCTAATGCGCTTTTCATTTTCAAATCTCACTCTCTCTTCCTCTGCTCTCGTTCTATCTTCTTCATCTACCTCCTCCCTCTGCACTCGTCTTTCTCTCCTTCCCTCTAGATTTCCTATGTAAACCAAAGTCTCCGACTCTTCTAAACGTGGGGGGTTACCATCCCTGGTTCTAGGGCTTGGATCCTACTTCTATATGCGCTTCGGAGGGTCCTAGGCCTAATGTAATATTGTAGTCATTGAGACAGAGCTCTGGCTGTCGGGTACCCTTCCTTGGAGATAGTATGACTATAGGCAGGGAAGGTATCGATGTGTAACTTAGGTTCTGCAGTGCAGGGTATGTGTTGGTCTACAATGGATGGCTTCATCAAGAGGGGTAATAATCTGGGGAAGAAAAGAGATGGTAAGGGTTTCTGCTTAGCTTTCTCGATCTCTTTCTTCTGTACAACTACCCTAAACTCGTTGAAGATGATCATTATAGAGGGAGATCGAAGTACATCCCTTATAAAAACTGAAGAATATTGGTGGATACCATATCCATACTTCCTATCTTCCCGGTAAGTGACCTTGACAAGTGTGAATAACATATTCCACATAGGGGGAAGGTATTGACGACGAAATTGTGAGGGAAAGGTTATTGGCCTATTGTAACCTTACATCCTTATGAACCCTACAAGTTCTTCCCCGTTTGGCAATCTAGAATAGTCCTTCAGTTGAGTGTCGTGTCTAGTTGGGGTTTGAAGAATAGAAGATAGGAGAGATATTGAAATGCGAACTTCACATTTCTTTTTCAGTTCAGGCACATAGAAGTATCCAACAACGCCTCTCGTTTCGATGAATTGGCTAGTTTGCCAGAACTCTTGTACATACCTTTCAGGAACCGTGTCATCAGTGTTGGTGAAAGTGTGGTACAATGGGTGTTTGGTTAATGGTCCAATCACTGGGTGAAATTCTTCTGCAAAGTTCTTGAAATCCAGTTCATGTTTGTGATTATTGGGTTTCAAGGGGAGGAAGACGACATTGGAGCTTGTTCCTTCTGAGAGCATTTGGGAGGTTTCATTGTGAGAGTCGTTTGATTCAGATTGTTGCAACATTGTTGCAGGTTTGAGGTTTAAGAACTTCAGCTGCAGGTTTTTGCTGGAGAGAATTCGAAGAAGGTGAATGTGTAAAATTGGAATTTTAGGGCTCAATGTATCTATATTTGAATTTAGGACGTACTCGAGCGTGAATAGTATCTCAAACGGCTGAATGGACGTGGAGCATGAAACGGATTTAGGTGGGTCCTTTTAAAAGTGGACACGTGGTCTGACGTGTTCTGCAAAAGAAGCGCTAGACGTACGTCACCAACCATGTTTGAGGGATTTCTAAAAATAACAGGATTGTCACCCTGAATGTCACCTGCACCTTCCATTTGAGTCCAAAAACGCACAAGTGTAAATGACATAGAGAGGCACTCATATAGAGATGAGGCATTAGATACCGAAGGGGTTTCTCTGCCCATTTGATTGCACCTTTCATTTACCAAAACATTTAAATTGAAAGTTCTGATTCTGAAAGATTAAAGTTTATAGATTTCTGAGGGATAGAGGCTCTGTATTAGAAATCGTTAAGACTTGTCTTATCAAAAGGGTTTTGAAACAGAACTAGTTTGTATGAGATATTTAACACATAGAGAGTTTATTACATACCTTATGAGCAAAGATTTGCTCCCCATTGAATTGAGTCTATGTTCTCTTGCTCTCCCTCAAACTATGCTTGGATTAGATACACGTAAGATATGACATGTAGAGTTTGAGTTGCAAAGCTTCTGTATAGTACATACAGAGGCTTTGCTTCTTCTATTGAACTTCTAAGTACACTATCTGTATACTAGATACAGAGATATTTTGTAACCAAGACCACAAGATATTCATGCTAAAATAAAGATGTAGAGGCTCTGCATAGTACATATAGAGGTTTTGGCTCATTATTGCATGTTTAGCATGCCCAACTTGCTGATTAAGAAAGAGAATCGTTTCTCATCCAGAGCTTTGGTGAACAGATCAGCAAGTTCGAAATATGTAGAGACAAAATACATCTCTATAGTTCCTTTTTCTACATGATCTTCAATAAAATGATATCTGACATCAATGTGCTTTATCTTAGAGTGTTGTACAAGATTTGCAATGATGGCTATTGTACTTTCTGAATCACATATAATGGAATTTTGTCATATAGAAGACCATAATATCTGAGTTGAGTCTGCATCCAAATGACTTGTGAGCAACAACTTGCAACAATAACATATTATGCCTCTGCTGTAAATTGGACACACAGTTCTGCTTCTTTGATGTCCAACTCACTAGCTTGTTTCCAAGTAGTTGACAACTCCTAGAGGTGCTCTTTCTGTCTATTTTACACCCTGTATGATCAGAGTCAGTATATGCAATTAAATCAAAGCTTAGAGTTCTTTAGATACCAGGGATCGAGAAATTGTGTCCCTCTGAGATACCTAAAGATCCCTCTTTACTACAGCCAAATGTGACTCTTTTGGATTGGCCTGATACCTAGCACAAAGACATGTGGCAAACATAATATCTGGTCTACTGGTTGTGAGATATAGAAGTGACCCAGTCATGCCTCTATAGTTCTTGACATCTACTGATTTACCAGACAATTCAGAGTCAAGTTTAGTACTAGTAGAGATTGGGGTTCCCATTGTTGTTGAGTGGTGAAGTTTGAATTTCTTCAAAATGTTAGAGACATACTTGGCTTGGTTTATGAAAATATCATTAGAGTTTTGTTTGACTTGAAGCCCTAGGAAGAAAGTTAATTCTTCTATCATTCTCATTTCAAACTCACTCTTCTTCTACTCAGAGAACTCATCACATTCTTTTTGGTTAGTAGAACCAAAGATTATGTCATCAACATAGATCTGAACCAGAATTATCTCACATTTGCACCTCTTGATGAACAGAGTAGTATCAATTTTATCTTTTTTGTATTTGTGTTTGATAAAAAAGGATGAGAGTCTTTCATTCCATGCACGTGGTGCTTGTTTCAGTCTATACAGAGCTTTGTCTAAGAAATAAAACATAGTCTGGATGTGTAGAGCTCTCAAATCCCGGAGGTTGTTGCACGTATATTTCTTCTTTAAGCTTTCCATTTAGGAAGCAGACTTAACATCCATTTGATAGACCTTGAAGCCTTTGGATGTAGAGAAGGAAAGAAACAATTGAATTGCTTCAAGTCTTGCCACTAAGGCAAAGGTTTCGTCATAGTTAATGCCTTCTTCTTGCAGTAACCCTTTGCATCCAACATGGCCTTGTTTCGGATCACAATACCATCCTCATTCTTTTTGTTCCTAAAAACCCACTTAGTACCAATTGCAAGTTTATCTTTAGGTAAAGGAACGAGTGTCCATACCTTCTTACGTTTGAATTGGAGGAGTTCTTCTTGAATGACATCTATCCAACTTGGATCTTGAAGGGCTTCATGAACTTTCTTAGGTTCCACCATGCTTCGAAAATTCACAAAGAATGCTTCATTTGTAGTGGCAGACCTTGTCTTTACACCAACAGAAGGATCACTAATGATTTGGCTTGAGTGATGATCTTTGGTCCACTTCGTTAAGGGAGGTTGAGAAACTATGGGGGTGTATCTCTGTATCATTTGGTATGGTTTCTGTTGGGCTCCATATGGGAGAAGAACCAAGTTGCTCCCCCTCGAAAGTAGGGCCAGAGCTACTTGCCACTGTTGAAGATTGGTTTTGCTCTAGTATGGTATTGATTGTTTTTGGTGCAGAGCTAATGACTTCTGGTTCAGAAGGAGCACTCTCTTGTTCTTCATTGTTAGGAGAAGATACAGAAGTAACAGCAGGACTAGAGATGTTTATACCTGATGGTTAAGGTTCTTCTGTTACTCTGACTTAGGCATCTCTGGTTGCACACCCAGAGATTGGTTCATCCCTAAAATAGTCATCGAATAGTAGATCGAGTTCTAACTCTCTTGACTTGGAGAGGTAGTCAAAATTCACATTGTTTAGCTTGAGTTCTGAATTGGAGTACTCAGAAGCCAGTTGTGCTTGATCGTCAAACGAAACGTTGATTCTTTCCATGATAGTCTTGGTTCACAAGTTATAGACTCTGTATGCTTTGGAAGTCAGGCCTTCATCAACCTTCTTGTTGAACTTTCCAGGATGGTCTCTATCAATAAGAATGAAGCATCTGCAACCAAAGATATGTAAAAGTTAAATGTTAGGTTTTCTTTGCTTGATAAGCTCATAAGCTGTTTTTAGGTGTTTCTTGACCACGATTGGTAGAGAAAGCCTCGGCTCGGAAGTGTATAGGTAGGCCAGATGCCACAAATAGTTCTTGCAGCCTTAACCAGAGTATGATTTTTGCGTTCCACTACACCATTTTGTTGAGGAGTCCTTGTTGCAGAGAAGTTTTGAGAAGTGTCTTCTTTGTTGAGGTATGCTTCAAGTCTGGAGTTCTTGAATTATCTACCATCGTCACTTCTTAACTTCTGAATCGTGCTTTGAAGTAGCACTTGGATTCTTCTCAACATTGTGATGAGCACTTCTGGTACCTCTGATTTCTGTCTAACGAATTCAACTTAAGTATATCTTGAAAATTTATCAATCAAAACTAAGATATACTTCTTACCAGAGATACCCTGTATAGAGATGGCACCACAAAGGTCAACATGAAGCATATACAGAGCTCTTTTGCATGAGACATCACTCTTTGTCTTATAGGAAGCTCTTTTGAGTTTTCCCATTTCGCATGTTGGACAAAGGTGGTCTTTCTGGAATTCGACCTCTGGAAGGCCTTTAACCATGTTAGGTTTAACAAGTTTCTCAAGATTTGAAAAGTTTAGATGAGACAACTTGTTATGCCAGAGCCAAGCTACTTCATTCTTCTTGGATATGAGACAGAGAGTCTCTTTTCCATTTTTGGAAGAGAAGTTCATTAAGTAAAGGTTACCCTTTCTTTTGGCTCTTAGCAGCTCTTTACCTGACTCTGTAAGTAAAGAGCAATGTTTCTTTTGAAAGAAGACACCCATGTTTGCATTGCAAAGCTGGCTTACACTTAAGACAAGAGAATAAGCTACCTTTGATAGAGATACGTCTCCTTCCTTCAGGGTTCCATAGCCTTTTATCTGTCCCTAGACATCATCTCCAAAGGTTACACTTCCTCCTATTTTGTCTTTAAATGAGGTAAGTAGAACTTTTGATCCAGTCATATGCCTTGAGCATCCAGAGTCAAGATACCACATATGCACATGTTGTTTCTGCAAAACAGATTAGATAGTTTTAGGTACCCATCTCATAATGGGGCCTTTTATGTTAGGTTTTGGATTTTTCATTGTTTTTGTCTTTTATCTTGCTCTTGATTTCAGGATGTCCAGTCTCAACTAGTTTTCCTGTTTTGGTTTTGGGTATTTGCTTCTTCTGATTCCTAAAATTGTTGTTCTTAGGAGATTCATAAAAGAAGCAATGTGGATCAAAGAAGAGTTTTTTCAACTTAAGCAATAGAGAAAGACATTCAGAATTCTGTGAAAGTAAAGATTTCATTGAAATTTCATTTCTGAAATGCGAATTACAAGATTTCTTATTCACTTCTGTCCTAGCATCAGTTGTTCTAATGAACTTCTTATCTAGTCCAGATTTATACTTTTTGAAATCTGAAGTCTTCTCTTGTTCTCTCTTCTTGATGACCGTAGGATATTTCCCCGAAACAGTAGAGTTTGGATTTTCGTTAACAATTCACTTTCCCTTCTATTCTCTTGTGAATTTATTCGGTTTTTGAAAGATCAATTTTGAAGGTTTAGGCATTTAAGTTTTAACTTTATTCTTGACTCCTGCTTCTTTTTCTAGTTCACGATATGATTTGTCACACCCGGATTTTTGGTTCGTATCACTTTGGAGCCAAAAATAGGAAAAGAGAGGTATTTGGTAGATTTGCGAGGTTGTGTCGTTCCTATCATATGTTATTCGTCCAAACCCTGATTTAAATGATTCAAGATCCTTTGGAAATTCAATAACATAACTACAATCTTCGTGTTTTGTATTTCGAGCCACATCGGATCCGATAATGAAATAGAAGTTGAGAAAGACTGGATCCGCTGGAAAGAAGAATAAAGATACTAAAGGAGCTAGTATAATCAAAAGGGAAGCTATGGCAAAGTGGTAAAGGAACACGCCTATAAGCTGCAGGTCGTTTGTTCAAATCCTGCAAAGTATAACTTATAATTATTTTTAATATTTGTTTATCAGCTAAGGCCCAATTGGTTTGCCTAGCCTAATCCACAATCTAAAGCCAATTTATTGAGGGGCTGTTTGTTTAGATCTGAATGAAGCCATCCAGAGGTATCTCTGAATCGTATAGACATAAATTCTTGTTTGGCAAAAAAACTTAAAGGCTCTGAAGGGAAACAAAACCCTCTAGATGATTCTGCATATGGAAGGAAGCAAAATGGTTCAGATGCCTCTTTTTTACATAACTTCCCTCCAAAATGTGGGCCTCCCTCCTCCTACACAGATCTCCTCCTCCACGCTGATCTCCTTTCACGAGTGGCCTTCTCCGGCAATCTCTTCCACGATATCTTCTTTTCCCCTCTTTTTTGTTCTGCTTATTAGCATCGATCTCCTCCCACGAAACCTCTTCCGTCGATCTCTTCCACGACATCGATCTCTTCCGTCGAGTGGCCACCAAACCTCTGATTTCACAAAACCCTCTAGAGAATCCTTTACGGGACTGATTTCTTGTTTCTGTACAAAACTATACAAAATCCATGGAAGAATTTTGGATGAGAAAGGATTTCAGTTTGATTGGAAGGTAGGAAGGATTACATGTTTTGGATGTGGAAGGTCAAGCCCATGAATTTTCTTTGTGATTTGTATGATTCTTGTGTAAGGGAACAACTGATGAGATTCAATCTTGCAGGAGATATAAAACCATCTTTCAGTCTTTCTCCCTTAAACCCTAATAACTTCTCTTTTTCCAATCTCTGAGACATCAGGCTCGGAGGAGAAGAAAAAAAAAAGAAAAAAAATGGTAATTCGTTCAATGTTGCACTTGATATAAACCCATCTTTCTGTGAGGTGAGGATGGAATTCAATTTTGCTATATGGAATTCAATATGTATATGAGGTGATTATATTATATATATATATGGATGTATGTATATGAGGTGACAATCTCATATATATATATATATATGTGGATGTATGTATATAAGGGTTAAAATGATCATTTGCAACCATTTAGATCTCTGTCAAACAGTTATACTTCATTCAGACTAAATTATAATACAGAGGGTTAAAATGGTAATTTGCTCTCATCCAGACTATCCATTCAGAGCCGTTACCAAACAACCATTTTTCATTTTGTACTATATCATACAGAGCCTCTATACCATCCAGCTCTATACCATTCAGCAACTACCAAACAGCCCCTGATCCTCTTTAGTTATTTTAGGGCATTAATTTCTTTTATGAAAAAAATGGGGAAACCACATATAAAAAGCAGCCGAAGGCTGCTGCTGCTATCTTTGGAATTCCACTACCACTTCCTTTTTTGATTTGGATATCAATCAACTTATTACTCAAGACCAAAGATTTTAAAGGGCATTAAGGGTTCGGAGCTAGGATCAAGTTTTGTGGAGTGTAACTCAAGATTTTTACCTTCTTTATTAATTTTCCTTCATTGGTGTTCATATTTTAAGGTTTCCTTGAAGGCTCATTTGTAAGTGTATTCTAAACTTCTAAAACATCCCTTTAGATGCATATTCAATATATTGAGTTTTGATCTATTTTGGGTTATTTGAGATTTTGACTAAGGTTGGTTATAAATACGAGTTTGGGTTATTTTTTGTATTTATAGACTTTGGTGGTAATCCAGATAAAATTTCTAGAGACGGGTGTTTGTGGATCTAAAGTTTTCACCATTTTGAAAGCTAGAGATGGATTTGGATTATAGGTTTAGCTTAATCTAGTAGGGTGAGTTCAAGTTCCCTTACGAAAACCTATGAACATGCCAAAATATGTATTTTAAAGTATTATTATGTTTTATTTAGTATTTATCAAATGTGTTAGTGTAGATCCCAGTTTAATCAGGTAACTGTGTAATGATAAGAACAATATGAATATCACGATCAATAAAAGCAATGGAAACAGTAAATCATATATCTAACTTGATGAATCGTGATTACAATGATGTAGAACCTAATATGACTTCGTCTAAAAGCTTTTTCTATTATGAATTATTTTCTAATGCATACCCTAACCCTCTATTTATATGTATAGGAAATACGGTATAAGGAAATTAGACATTAAGGCATTATACACTTGCCTTATTTACATTGAGATCATTTCGTTTTGTTTAAACTTTCCTAATTGATGACTTTGTTGACTTTTACATTTTTCCTCTTCATGTCTTCAATAGTTGTCTTCTTGGATACAACATTTTTAGACCTAACAATCTTCCCTTTTGTATTCGAGATAACAAATCAGCACTTTTGAAGACGATGAAATTTTGTCAACAAATCTTCATCTTGAATCTTTTGCTCCCCTACGAATATGATCACTTGATAAGCTTTGTAGCTTTCCCTTAACATTAGCATAAAGTTCACGAAAATAAAGTTGAAGGAGCCGTGATGTCGTAGGGTAAAATCTTTCTTCGAGTAGAACTTGTCGTGTGATGAAAGAGACAAAAAATATCAGATCAAAATGTCGCGATATCTTTGAGGTTATCTGGTTAGGCAGATCAAGTCAACTTCGCAGATGGTACAGATGGAATGAAGTTCGCGGACCTTCAATATCTGAGCAAAACACTGTGCTTGAATAGTGTCAATCGACAATATGGGTGCTCGGGTCTTAATCAATCAATAAACCTGGTCGTCGGGTCTTTGAAATCCAATAAAAGTCAGAGATAATGACTTTCTTGTTTCTTGAATGTGTCTTTGATACACTATTTCTCCCCCTCAGAATGAGAAGGCGAATCCAAATCATTATGAATAATCAAAGACATTAAATGTTAGTAATGAAGCGTGAATGTGAAATAATGGGTAAGAGGCTAACATATAAGCACAAAAAGCAACTATTATCACTTAAATTAAAAATAAATTTTATTAAGTGGCCTATATTCAGACTGTTCCGGCATACACACAAAGATATGCAATTTGAATCACAAAGACTCGTGCAAGTGTAGAAAAAAAATATTTGTATATATTTCGGCTCAAAATTAGACTCGATGTGCACAAAATATAAAGTTCGAAGAACGGAGGTGTGTCTTCTTGTTTCAATATCTAAATCTTCCAAGTGAAGAATAGATAGATGGTATGCTTAATCTCCGTGATTTATGAAACAAGCACCTTTTGTGAGATACTTGAGTAGCTGGGTGGGGTGACACAAGTTATCGACATTGGGTCCATGTCTATTTCAATATTCATCTCCAAAGAATTGAGAATGAATAGATTGTGTGGCTACCCGGATAACTGTTTAGGTTTGGTGAAGACCAAATATTATCTTTTAAGTCTTGTCACACTCTCACATTTTTCTTTTATCTCACAAGCACTCAATTTTATTTTAATCATACCCTTTCAAGATATCTAACCTAGGGACTTTTCGCATGGGTAGGTCCTTCCGTCTTTGGATTGACCATTCAAACTTCTAATTCCTAACACGCCAAGATTTGAACCATTGAAGTACGAATTCTGAACTGATGTATTCAGAAGTTATAATTTTAAGAGCAGGTTCATAGCTGAGATACTATGAAGCTAAAAGTGAAATATGATACTTCCCGTCAAAAACTGCATAACCTTTTATATGATCATGTCATGTGATGTGAATATTCAGTATTTAGAATGCACATAACATACCTACAAAACAGATTAAAAAGATTTAGGTAGCCAAGCTTTGTTGGGTACTCGAAGGTTAGCTTTAGAAATATCAAATGGGGAAGTGAAGATACTATAAGTACCATACCATTTATGAACGTACCTTTGATCGACAAAATCATTTGTTCTGCAAGTAGAACAACAAAGATTTGTGGCGCTAAGACTGATTTACCGATTGATTGATTTGACAAAATAAGGTAAATCGGTCTTGGAAACAAATGATTTTGCATCAAATACAGGAGATGTATGTGACAGGTTTCCAACATTGTCATCGGTAGTTAACTTCTTTTTCCAAACCATTTTAAACATCTTAAAATTACCGAATTTAGTAACATAATCATTATGAGATAAAGTAGAATTAGGAGTCCGAGAAGTTGGAGAACCATATGATTTGGAGTTGTTAGAATAACTGTTTGATTTAACACTTGAAGACGAGTTATTCTTACAGATACTTATTGTAGAAAGAGGATTCATCTTATCAATTGAACTTGAAGAAGTTGTAAAACCTTCAAGTTCTTTAATTTTGCACAAGAGATGATATTTTTCTTCCATAATCATAGCATATTTTGTTTGATATTCGGATCTCATTTTCTGTTCATTCACAAGATTTGTTTCAAAAACAGATAATTTGTTTGAAAGTTTGCCAATTTTCTCTTCAAAAACTTCTTTCTCTTTTTCACATTCTTTTTCCAAAATTTTGCTTTTAGCAATGATCAAAGTACTTTGTTATGTCTGAAAATATTGTATCCGATATGACAACTATTGAAGACATGAAGGGGCAAAATGCAAAAGTCAACAAAGTCATTAATTAGGAAAGATTTAATGTTTAATTATGAGGAAACGATTTATTTGTAAATAAGGCAAGTGTATAATACCTTATCTCCTAGTTTCCTTATTACGGTAATTGTTATTCATATAAATAGATGGTTAGAGCTATCGTAAAAGAGTGAGATTAGAACTTATAGAGAGAGCTTAATAGAATAGTTATCGTGTTTATGCTTTATAGAGATATCATTGTAATCACGTTTCATCAAGTTAGATATATGACATAAGGTTTTCTTCATATTATTCTTGATATTACTCGGTTACCTAATCAAATTGGGATCCACAATTGGTATCAGAGCAAACGATCTGAGTTTTGATGTGTTCTAATCAACTTTTTGAAGAAAAGATTCATCTTGGATGCCATTGATCATGCATGGGTGGCAACCATTGAGGTATTCATACTTTGCGGCTGTTGACGATACAATCTCTTGTTTTGGTTTTGAGATTCCAAAAAGGTAATTCCCGATAATCTTGTATCGGAATTTTAGTGGGACGGCGGTTAATATTTTTGCTGCTAGTTTTTGATTGGGATCTTAAAAAAAATCTCGATTCATATTTTAATCTACTTGTGTCGATATCTTTCTGTTAAATACAAAAAAAACCGAGATTTTTTTTCTTCTCGATTTCGTTTATCTGTAAGTTTTGTTCTATTTAAAAAAAATTGATCTAGTCTAAATTTGTTTAAACAAAGAATCTGGAATTTTTTTTGACCATAGCATCTTGTCGCATCCTATATTCCACCCGATAAAGTTTTATCATCTGTTATCGATTTCTATTTTTTTTTTCAATATTACTTTCGTTTATTGTGCGGCACTTTTGCTTCTCTTTACCAAAAAAAAACTCAGGAACTAGTGTCTCCTGCAGCTTTTTTGGTTAAGGAATTCTCAAGTACACACCAAAAACCTTAGTAATTTTCTTTTCTTTATTTGAATTAATTGGAAACCCAAGAACTTACCTCTTCTCTTCCATAAAAAGACTTAATCTTTTTTGTCGAGAAGTCTTCGTTCTTGCTTTCTAATGTTTCAAATTAAAGACAACAAGAACTCGATAAGTCAGATCATTCAAACTTCTCGACCCCTTTTAGCCGACATTTTTTTTCTCGAGTCCCATCAAGTCGACATCTTTTCCTTCTCGAGCCTTAGTGATTCGACATAATTTCTTCTCGAATCCTATTGAGTCGACATTCTTTGTTATCGGATCCACTCGAGCCGACATAATTTTTCATCGAGTCTTCTTGACTCGACAACTCTTTTTCTCGAATCCTTTACACCCGACATAAATTTACCACCTTTTTCAATGTAGTATTAGATTTTTTCAAGAACTAATTGTGTGATTTGAGTTGTACAGGTTTAGTTCAAGATGGATTCTCAAAAACAAATTTCTGAGCTAAATGCAAAAATTGCTAAACTTGAAACAAGACATACAAATAACATGAACGTGCTTGATGAACTTTTAAGAGAACATGTTAACCTCAAATCTAAATTTCATAACTCAGAACAAACAAGAAAAGATTTTAAAAATAAAAACGAGTTTTTACAAAATCAACTCATCGAGCTTTCTAGAAATACAAATCATATGCGGTATAAAGACTTTTGCAAAAAGAAAAATCTTGAGTTGATAAAAACTAATTTTGATCTGAAAAACAAAATTTCTGAGTTAGAAAAGTTTAAAGATTCTGAGACTTACAGTGTTTCTCTTTCAAGTAAAATATCTGAATTCATTACATTTGAGAAAGAAAGACTTTTAACTACAGACGACAAACACAAGTTCGCACTTGAGCGAACAGTTTTTGAAAATAAAATTAAAACTTGTGAACTGACCATTCAAAAACTTTCTAAACAAGTGTCAGATTTTAAACAAATTGTGATTTTAGAAAGAAAAACATCTGAAACGAAATGTCTGGAGCTATCAAAACAACTTTCTGAACTTCAGAAAATTCAAGTTGATAAACGAAAAGTATTTGAAAATGATAAAAAAAAATGTTTTAAATAAAAGCGTTTTAATTTTCGATAAAAATAAACGTTTAGAGAAAGAAAGAAAAGATTTTGATGAGAAAGTTTTTAAACTTTCAAAGAAATTATCTGAATTACAATCAAATCTTGTAACCAAAAAGAATTTGAGATCTGAATTAAAAAATAAATATGATTTGCTTATAGAAGAAAGAGATGATTTCTTAAGAAAAATTAAAGAACTTGAAAACAAGCTTTCAAAGCAAAAACAAATGAATAAAGAGAATTCAGAATCATTCAAATAACTCACTCCCGAACAAATAAATGTGGAGTTAGATGACCTTGAAAAATTGATTTTTCCTAATGATTCTGATTCTGCTTCATGTTCAAAAATGATTCCTCTTTCTTCTGTTAATGTCTGTAAGAATAACTGTTCCTCAAGTGTTCAATCTCATAGGTATTCAAACAGCTCCAAATCATATAGTTCCTTAAATTTTCAGACTCATAATTCTGAATGATTTGGTTGATAACTCTAGTAATTTTAAGAAGTTTAAAATGGTGTGGAAGAAGAAATCAACTATAGATGATACAAGATCATTTGTTTACAAGACTAATTTGCCTTATTTTGTCAGATCAATCAAACAACTAATTAGTCTAAGCACCACAAATTTTTGTTGTTCTACTTGTGAAACAAATGATTTTGTCGATAAAGGTTCATTAAAAAATGGTATGGTACTTATAGTATCCCCACTTCCCCATTTGTTGTTTCTAAAGCTAACCTCCAAGGACACAACAAAGCTCTTTTTAATCTGTTTTGCAGGAATGTCCTGTATGTTCTAATTTAGAATATTCACATCACATGACATGATCATTCATAAGGTTATGATGCTTTTAAGGGGGAGTATCATATTTTACTTACTTTATTGTATAGCTTCATAGTACATCAGCTATGAACCTGCTCTTAAATTATGGCTTCTGAATAGCTTAGTTCCAATGTCGGAAGGACCTACTCTTAAACTATGGTTTTTGAATATCTCAGCTATGAACCTGCTCTTAAATAAAGGCTTGTAAATTATGGCTTCTAAATATCTCAGCTATAAACCTGCTCTTAAATTATGGCTTGTAAATTATGGGTTCTGAATATCTCAAATTATCTTTGTGTGTTAGGAATTAGAAGTTTCAATGGTCAATTCAAAGCCGGAAGGACCTATCCATGAAACACACCCCTAAGATAGATATTTTGAAAGGGTATAAAATTGAGTGCTTGTGAGATAAAAGAAAAAGTGAGGGTGTGACAGGACTTAAAAGAAAATAGTTGGTTTTTACCAAACCTAAACAATTATTTGGGTAGCCACACAATCTATTCATTCTCGATTCTTTGGAGATGAATATTGAACTAGACATGGACCCGGTGTCGATAACTTGTGTCACCCCACTCAACTACTCAAGTATCTCACAAAATGTGCTTGTTTCATATATCACGGAGATTTAGCAAACCGTCTATCTATTCTTCACTCGGAAGATTTAGATATTGACAAAAGAAGACACACCTCCGGTCTTCGAACTTCATATTCTGTGCACATTGAGTCTTTTGAGCCATAATATATATACAAATTTTTTTACACATTACACGAGTCTTTGTGATTCCATTTGCATATCTTTGTGTATATGCCGGAACAGTTTGAGAAGTTAAGTTTATAACTTACTTCTGTGATAAGTGATAACTGGAAGTCCTATCAGTGCTAAACTGTTGCCAACACTGACTATAGGCCACTTAATTGAACTTATTTTTGATTTAAGTGATAATAGCTGCTATTTGTACTTCTATGTTAGCTTCTTACCCAATATTTCACACTCACATTTGATCACTTCCACCTATTGTCTTTGAGAAAGTTCATAATGCTTCAGATTCTCCTTACCATTATGAGGGGAAGAAATATTGTATCAAAGACACATGCAAAGAGATCAAAAGGAAGAAACAAGAAAATGAAGGAACAAGAAAGTTATGACCCGAGAAACTCAGTTTATCGATTCATACTTGTTGGACCCTATCCATCACTTAGAGTTTCTAAAATTTATTCAACATAAAGTGCGCCTAACCCGACATCAGTTTTTATCGACTCCACGTGGCCCGACATCAATCTTTATTGCGTCAATCTAACCCAACAAACTCAAGATGCCGCAACATTTAGACCCGACATTCGACAATCTTCTTCGTCATTCGACATGATCTACTTGAAGTTAGATTTTACCCTACGACATCACGGATCCTTCGAGATTCTAATACTGAATGTTATGTTAAGGTTAAGGGGAAGCTACAGAGCTTATCAAGTGTTCATATTCGTTGGGGGAGCAAAAGTTTTCAAGAAGAAGATTTGTTGACAAAGTTTCATCGTCTTCAAAAGTGTTGATTTGCTGAAGTGTAATCTCGAATACAAAGGGGGAGATTATTAGGTCTGAAAATATTGTATCCGAGATGACAACTATTGAAGACATGAAGGGGCAAAATGCAAAAGTCAACAAAGTCATTAATTAGGAAAGATTTAATGTTTAATTATAAGGAAACGATTTATTTGTAAATAAGGCAAGTGTATAATGCCTTATCTCCTAGTTTCAAATGTTTTTCGCTCAATATTAAACTTGTGTTTGTCATCCGAAGTTAAAAGCCTTTCTTTCTCAAATGTCATGACTTCAGATATTTTACTTGAAAGAGAAACACTGTAAGTCTCAAATTCTTTAAATTTCACTAACTCAAAAATTTTGTTTTTCAAATCAAAATTTATTTTTATCAACTCAAGATTTTTCTTTTCACATAATTCTTTATACCTTGTATGATTTGTATTCCTTGAAAGCTCGTTGAGTTGTGCTTGAAAATACTCTTTTTCGCCTTTCAAAGCTTTTCTTGTTTATTCTGAGTTATGAAAATCAGATTTGAGATATACGTGTTCTCTTAAAAGTTCATCAAAGATTTTCATGTTATTTGTATGCCTAGCTTCGAGTTCAGAAATTTTAGCTTTTAGCTCAGAAGTTTGATTCTGAGAACTCATCTTGAACTAAACAGTAAGTTCGTGAAAAATATAGGCACCAGTTACCTGATAACGTGATCTCGATGGTCGAGTTTTGAAACACTTCAGGATGTCGAGTCAAAAGGACTCGATATGATTTTATGTTAAGACAGAGGGACTCGATAAGAATTTATGTCGAGTCAAGAAGGCTCAATATTAACTTTTTTCGAGTCAAATGGGGTCGATGAAAAATGATGTCAAATTAAATGGGATCGAGAAAAGTTTTATGTCGAGTAAGAAGGACTCGATAAACAAGGATGTCGGCTATTAAGGACCCGAGAAGATTTTGAGATCTGAGAAATCGAATTCTGAATTTTCTTAATCGATTAAACCAGAAAGCAAGAACGAAGGATTCTTGACTAAAAAGATCAAGTCTTTTTATGGACAAGAAGGGCTAAGTTCTCGGGTTTCCAATTTTCTCAATTAAGAATAAATTAAAATTACTAAGGTTTATGATTTTTACTTCAGAGTTCTTTAACCAGAAAAGCTGCAGGAGACACTAGTTCTTGAGTTTTCTATTTAAAGAAAGCAAAAGTAACCAAACATAAACGAAAGTAACCTGCTTTTAACAAATTAGAATTCGATAATCAAAAAAAAATTCTCGAGTAATATAATCGTGCAAGTGGTGCGACAAGATGCTATGAATTCGAAAAACAAAGTATTCAGAATTTAAAACACGCTGATTAATTCGAAAAGAATAAGAATAAACTTTCTGAAGGAAAAAAAATCTGGAAATCGATAAGGATTAAATTTTTTGGGTTTTTCGATAAGGATTAAAAATCTGGGAATCGAATTTTTTTTTGGGTTTTTCGAAAATATGATTTTTTATCGATTGACACTTGTGAAGAGTCAGTCGATAACAGAATTCAGATCAATGCAGAAAAAAAATGAGATTGTTACCTTGCTTTCACGAGATTGATTTGTATCTGATTCAAAACTCAGATCGTCTGCTCTGATACCACATGTAGATCCCTGTTTAATCAGGTAACCATGTAATGATAAGAGTAATATGAATAACACAATTAATAAAATCAATGGAAACCGTAAATCATATATCTAACTTGATGAATCGTGATTACAATGATGTAGAACCTAATATGACTTCGTCTAATAGCTTTTTCTATTATAAATTATTTTCTAATGCATACCCTAACCCTCTATTTATATGTATAGGAAATACGGTATAAGGAAAGTAGACATTAAGGCATTATACACTTGCCTTATTTACATTGAGATCATTTCCTTTTGTTTAAACTTTCTTAATTGATGACTTTGTTGACTTTTATATTTTGCCCCTTTATGTCTTCAATAGTTGTCATCTCGGATATAACATTTTTAGACCTAATAGTTAAGTATTTGGTAAAATTTACGTTTTTGGTATTTTTAGAGATATCATAATTTGAAAATTCATATTTTGGAGATCTCTAATTTATATGTTAAATAAATTATGAGTTGGCACCCATTAAATGATTTATCACAAGAATGAAATTATTTGGTGATATATATTATTTGACGTAGTTAACACTATAAATCATTTGGATAAATGCCAATTGTTATATTATGAAACATGTGAAAATATGCATAAAAATGTTTATGATTGGAGAATGGTTTGTCTCAACTGATAGCGGACTTTGGATAAATATTGTTTTTAGAACATATGTCGCATAAACATGACTTAAACATGTTTATTGACTTTCATTGACTTTTAATTATTAGTCATTTGATTTGCCGAGTCTTTAGCTAGGTTTTTGACTTAAATGAGTCTTGGGAACACTTGTCATATTTTAAATTGCTCTAGATTGAGCGTTTGAGTTATATGCAATTATGAAATAATTATTTGAGATATTAAACATTTTGGTCGTAGACTAGATACTGAATAAGTTGATGTCGCTCTATTTGACTAGATACTGAATAAGTTGAGGTCACTGTTAATTGACTAGATACTACATAAGTTAAGGTCACTGCTCATTGACTAGATACTGAATAAGTTGATGTCATAGTTAATTGACTAGATACTGAATAAGTTGAGGTCACAGTTAATTGACTAGATACTAAACAAGTTGAGGTCACTGTTATATGACTGGATACTGAATAAGCTGAGGTCACAGTTAATTGACTAGACACTAAATAAGCTGAGGTCACTGTTATTTGACTAGATACTGAATAAGTTGATGTTAATGTTCACTTAATTGTAAGCGGTGCTAATGTAACCTTATTCACGTTTAGAGTGAGTATTGGGTGTTGAGTTCATATTTGAATGAGTATTTCAATTTAAAGCTTTCATCACTAATAGTATTTTGATTTAACTCTTTTATCACAGAAATTGTGGTTTTGGGAAAGATGTTGCTTTTATGATGAAGTCATTCCTTTTGAGAAATTATTATTTAATTAAGAAATCTTTCGATTTCTACCACTTATAAATTTGATATAAACTTTTGAACTCACTAGGCGTTAAGTCTAACCTATTCTTTTTGTCAGCATGTGCATCAGGACCTCGTTGGGGTTGGTACTAGCGACACGTGTTGACTTGAGTGCTAGGGAGTGGCATGATAACGATCTAGCTATTTGGTGACGTATTCCGCATTTGGAGATAGTTACTCTTTTGGGTTTAGTTAAACCCGACCATAATTATGTCTTAATATAAGACTCGGCCTATCTTTTGTCGATGTGTATTTAGATTTGTTATTCCAGGAAATTTAAGTATTGATTTATAGGAATGAATTTATCCTTTAATTGATGTAATATTGAAAATTTTAAATTAGTTGTTTTTTTCCAAATTTGAGGATGTTACATGATTTAGCTTTGATGGACATATCCAAGAAATCAGGACACATGGGAATTCTAGGTTTTTGTTCTCTTGAAAAGACAGTCTTTACAGGTATCCCATTTGGAAGTCTTTTGACATCTGGTCTTGATGCTCTTATTTATGTAACATTTACTTCTGTGTCAGTCTCTATATTAGAGATAACCAGAGATTCATCCTTTTCAGGATTTGTTACTTTTGTTGGAACGTATATAGGGGGTAATCTGTTTTCAAAGGATGTGAGTAATTTTTCTGAATAGAGAAAGAAATCATCACATTCTTGATCTTGAGATTCCCTTGGATAGATTTCAAAGCCATCATCATCTTTATCAACAAAGTTGTTTAGGTCAACAAAGGTACAAGGAATTATCTTTAGATGATTCTGTAGAGATACAAAGCTTTGATTTAAAATTTCGAGTAAATCTTTCTCAACATCCTGTCTTTCTTGCTCTGTATCCTTTAATAGAGTGCATTCATCCAGAGATTTGAGTAAATATTTTTCAAACTTTAGTGTCAACTCTTCTTCTGCATTCATGGGTATATATTCATCTGCCTTTGAATTTAAAGAAATTTGAGTGAATGGACAAAAATTGAAAACCTCAGCTTTTCTCTGCACCAGTTTTAAATCCACTTGATTTAATTTGTTGGTTTTCTGTGCAGAGTTGTATGAGATATTTTTATAGCTAAGTTTTCTTACTCTGTGACCATTTTCGTATTTTGATCTTTTGAAAACAGATTGTTCATACAGAACTGGAAAATCAGGTTTTTGTTCTTTTCCCACATAAAATACAGAGTTCAAAGTTGATATTTTCTTGCGTGTATAAGGATCAAGATCATCAAAACCTAGACCAGTCTTATCCATTTGCATGTTAATTTTCTCTTGCACATTTTGAGCATCTTGATATTTTTTTATCAATAACTCCTTCTAAAGGCTTATGTGCAAAAATTCCCTTTCCTTTTGAAAATAGATTTTAAGTGCTACAAAATTTAATCTGTCATTTTCTTTTGCCTCAATTACCTTATCTTTTTCTTTCAAAGACCTCTTAAGTTCATCAATCTCCTCTTTCAGGTTATTTTCTATGGAAGTTTTAAGTTTTGAGATGTTGGTCTCAAAGGAGTCTACAAGAGTGTATAAGTATAGAAACAATTTGTAGAAGGGGGGAGGGGGTTGAATACAAACACCACTTTTAGGTTTTTAAATGAATTTATATCACTAACAAATTTACAGTTGTAAGCGGAATAAGAACAAGTAATTAAACATATTCTATTACAACTTTAGAAATCACCAAGTAAATTATGCATAAGGAACAGAGGAAAAATGATCAGAGGTTCAAGAAGAGATATGTATGCATGAAGATGAAGATGAAGATGGATGTCTTCATCTATTTATACACGTTGCATTAAATGCAAGTTAGATGGTACATGCCATGTAACACTCTCAAATCTGGAAAGAGCAACTAATTTAAAATTTTCATCAATACAACAAATAAGGAATAAATCCTTCCCTTATAACCCAATACTTGAAATTCCTAAGATAATTATTCCATAAGACATTTACTAAGATAGGTCAAGTCTTATGCTAAGACATGATTACGGTCGGGTGTTACTGTACCCAAAAGAGTCGCTATCGCCAAATGCGGAAATCGTCACCAAGAGCTAAATCTTTAACGTGCTACTCCCTAGCACTCAAGTCTACACATGTAGTTATCTCGGGGGGAAATACGATCGGAAGGGGCTAATTCAAAAACCTCTGGTAAAAGAAGAACGACCCCTACATTCAAACCCCATTTTTTACCATTAGCAAGAACTTGTTTCAGTTGCATATCATAAGGAATTCGAACAACTGCTTCAAATACAGTATCGGGAAGTACCGTTTCCGGAACCTCAATATCCACTGGTTTATTAGCTAAATGGCAATTGGCGCATACAATACGTCCAGTCGCTTCTCGTGGATTTTCATAACCCTGCTGTGAAAAAATGGGATACACATTTGAAATGGATGTACGAGTTATGATATATATCATGAGCGATACGAAAATAGATCGAGTAATCTGTTCCTTTATCCAAGAAAAAGTATTTCTAGTTTGCATGGTCCAACCATTGATCCCGAAAATTTCTACAATAAATTGGGGTAGGTCACTAATGGAGTTTTCTATCCACGATTCTGTTATTTACTGGAATAATTTGACTGGATTAATATATAGGATGAATCTAACCTGATGCACATACCAACAAAAAAAAGGGTTAGGCTTAACGGCTACTGAGCTCAAGAGTTTATAACATATTTATAATGATGGAGATCAAAAGATTTGTTTGATAAAAGATAATTCTTTAATGAGATAACTTCATTATAAAAGCAACATCTTTCCCAATTTCATCATTTCCATAATAAAAGCTTTAGACCAAAATGACAATTGAAATAAAAGCTTTAAAAGTAGAAATACTCATTTAACGCGACTCAAACCCAATACTCACACGACCATGAATAAGTTTATAGATGTAAAGGTGGAAACATAACTTTAACCAAGTTTTATAAACCGTTAACTCACGCGTACCTTTGAAGGGAATAAAAATATCCGAAAGTGACGGCGGAGACCTGATTTACCATTTGTAGTGACGGACACATAAGTGAGCCACTTTTAAATGTTAAGCTTGTGAAAGGAATCAATGACAATTGGCAACAACCAATGAATACATAAATGCAAGGCCCTCGATGACTTAATAGTCAACGGAAATTGGCAACAACCAACGAATACATGATGCAAGGCCCTCGATGATCCCAACCAAAGCTCGTGCTAGAGGTCAATGGCAATTGGCAGCAACCAATGAATACGATAAATGCAAGGCCCTCGATGATCCTACTTAGCACATACGTAAGAGTCAATGGAAATTGGCAACAACCAATGAATACATTAATGCAAGGCTCTCGATGACGTAATAGTCAATGACAATTGGCAACAACCAACGAATATATAATACAAGGCCCTCGATGACTTCAAACGTGACCAAAAGGGGACAACAATCCTGCCTTAAAACCGACTAATGCCTATGGATCCAAACGCAACTTAGTCTAATTTACATGACTCCGACATGAATGACCAACGCACTCAAAGCATGTAAAATATCATTTAAATCAGACAAATGTCCATGAGACTCATTTTAGTCAAACCGAGAAAATGCTCTATAACTCAACACTTATGTAATTACTCGAAAGATTAGTTGAGACGAACCATTTTCCAAATGAAATCATATTCATGTATTTTCAAAATGACTCATAATGCAATAACATGTATTTTCCAACGATTTATAAATCCAATACTTTAAAGATGCAAATACAACTGGTTTTCATTTAACAGATGATGCACCCAAACCACCCACACTTATACTTTATTTGTCAAAATGTATAAAACTCAAGTATAAGCCTCCTACATGATTTATAAATCATTTTATACCAAATATGCAAACTTACCCAAATAGTCACACATTTGATAATTAACAAGTAAAACATGTTAATATTTCAAAATGGACGTTTTTGGCATGTACAAAGTTTTCACAAAGTATCTTGAACTCACCTTGCTATATTTAGGTTAAATCTAGGTTTTACCCAAAAAGCTCTGTTGATCATAACTCCTGTTAAGAGATTTGAATATGATTCCTTTTTATACTTAGTGAAATTCCATTGTATAAGCTTCTGTTCATATTCAGCGATAGCACACGCTGATAACCATCAGTGATCGCTGAAGATCAAGGAACAACGAGCTTATCTCTGAAGATCTGAAGATCAGCTATCACACCAGAAGACCATTCAGCGAAAGTCAAAGACCCTAGCTGAAGAAAGAGATAATCAGCTAAGTGAACTGAAGCGGTTCAGCGATAGCAGCGATTGTCTACTCAAAGTGTGAAGTCTTGTGAAGCCTCAGCGATACTAAAGTTCATCCTTGAAGATTCAGTATCAGCGATCAAATGAAGCTTCCTTTGTAAGATTAGAGATTGATCTTATCCTCGATGCACAAAAGTCAAACCTAGAACCATGTCAGAAAAGGACGTACGACTTGTCTCTTATGTCCCTATCATATCTAATATGGTACTGTTCATATTCGGCCAAAAGCATGGCTGTCTTATTAACAAGGACAACCTTCCTATCCAAGCTTGACACATGGCATGTACCTTTTGTCTTGCATTAAAGGCAAACGGGTATAAATAAGATGGAGATATCTTCTTCATCTTAATGCATGCTTCTTTCTAACCTATACCCTCTTTATTCTTTCTTTCATCTTCTTGTGCATCAATCTTAGTGTTTCTTAGTTACAATAGAATAGGTGTTAAACTTGTTCTTATTCCGCTGGTAACTGTAAATTTGTTTATTTTCAATAAACTCATTTAAAAACCAAAATCTGTGTGTGTTTGTATTCAACCCCCCCCCCCCCCACCTTCTACAAACTGTTCTCTCTTGATTGAACTCTTGTAGACCCTTTAGGGACCACCAAGTGGTATCAGAGCAGTGTTTGCTTCTTAAATCTTTAAAAAAAAATCTTAAAACTATTTTAAAATGTCAAACCCTAATACAAACTACAATGATAATGGATCTTTAGCTAAACCTCCAAGATTTAGCCATGATAATTTTCCATTATGGAAGGAAAGAATGTCTCTATTTCTAGAGGGATCTGATCCAAAGATTCCCTACTATGTAGAAAATGGACCATTTGTTCCTACAACAATAGTAGCGAGTGTTCCTGCCACCACTGCTACTCCAGCCATTCCTGAAAGGGTTATTGTTAAAACTCCTAACAGATGGACTGAAAAAGATAAGAAAGAAATTGCTATTGACTCTAAAGCTAGATCTATAATAGCAATGGCTTTACCAGATGAAGTCTATCATTCTGTCATGAAAATGAGGACTTCTAAGGCCATGTGGGATACTTTATGTATCCAATATGAAGGAACTTTTGAGGTTAAAGTCACTAGATGCATAAACCTTGTAAGAAAATATGAGAGTTTTATGTATCAAAAGGGTGAATCTCTTTCTCAAATTCACCAGCGATTCAACTGTTTGCTGATTGATCTTAAATCGGTCGACATAGTATATTCAAACGCTGAAATTCTGACAAAATTCATGGAGGCATTACCCAATCAATGGGTAGTGTACACTACATGTCTAAAGCTGTCAAAGAATCTTGAAACCTTGTCCTTAAGTGCATTATATGGTATGCTCTTAAATGAGGAACAATCTCAACTTCTAAGGAAGAACCTAATAAATGAACTCAAAGGTGCCAAAAGTACTTCTTTGGCACTTGTGACTTCTGAGGGAACTTCTTCTAAAAATGTTTCTTCTTCCACTATCACCTCCATCACTGAATTAGGTCAAACTGATTCAGAAGATCAACTCACTGATGCTGACATCTCTGAGTTTGATAACTCTCTAGCTCTCTTAACTAATAACTTTAAAAGATTTTCTAGAAAGAGCAATTTTCGAAAACCTTCTAAGCTTTCGGACTATGAAAAGCAAAAAACGTTGCCCGCTGAGAAAGCCTCAGCGATATGCTTCAACTGTCAGCGAAAGGGTCACTTTGCCAGTGAATGCAGGTCGAAGAAAGTTGCAGCTCCCACTACCTCCCATATCTCTGATAAAAAGGAGAAGTATTTGAAATTGAAAAACAAATACAAAGATATGAAGAAACAGCAGCAAAAAAGCAAAGGCTTTGTCGCTGAAGAAGTTGACTGGGATGCTGAAGATGACTGGGCCAAGACCTCTGAAGAGACTGGTTCAGATGAAGAAGATCTTGCCTTCCTCTGTCTACTGGCAAGAATTGAGGACGCTGAAGAAGTCACTGAGACTTCTTCCTCTGAGTCTCCTTCTACTCAGGTAACTATCCCCTCTGTCTCTTTACCTTCTGAAGGTGATGACTTGTCAGCTCTCGATGCTATGACTGTTGATTTCTACGATGCTTTAAATGGAAAAATTAAGGCCGAGAGAATTAACACTGACTTATCTGAACAATTAAAAAATTGCCATATAAGAATCAAAGAACTTTCTAAAATTGATGAATCTCTCAAGGACCAAGTCTTTGCAAATCAAACTATTAGCATCGAGAAACAACAAGCTATCGCTGATAGGGAAAAGGCTATCGCTAATCTCAAGTCTGAAAAGGCAACCATCGAAAGATGGCGTAAGGCTTCTGATAAAGTCAATGAGATCATCAATGCTCAAATACCTATGAAAGTAAGAAGTGGGTTAGGCTATAACCCTGAAAAGGAAGAATCAGAGGATGATCGTTCCATGCTCAAATTTGGATCCCTGATCCTTCTTCTTCAACTTCTTCTTCCTCCTCTTCTACAAAGAAGCTTTCTATACTTAATTCTAAGAAAGTGATCAAAAACGAGTTTCTTAATCAAGTTCCTAAGAATAAGAAAACTCAAGATAGGAACAAGAAATCCTCAGAGAAAATTTCTAAAACTGGGAAGAAGGTCCCTGACTTTTCTCAGGGACCAACCCCAAGAATTAAAATCGATCTCACTCCTACCCCTGAAAAGGTTGTTATACCTCCAAGGACCACGGATAAAGGAACTCTTGGACCTATCCCTGAGAAATTTCCTGCTCCCTCTCTGATTTCCAAACCCTTTAAATATAGGAAATGCTATCACTGTGGTGAAACTACCCACATTGCAAGCAAATGTCCTAATTCTACTAGAGCTGATAAACTAGCTCATGGAAAGAAAGTAGCTCAAGCTGATAAATCAGCGAGAGTGAAATCCACCAAGGTTGCAAAACCATCAAAGATGAAGATATCCACTGAAGAGAGTTCTTCACCTAGTAGCTCCTCCGCCAATCCTCTATCTAACCAAGCAGGACCCATAGTAATATGGGTACCTTTAAACAATTAATCTTTTGTTGTATGCAGAGTGCCAAAGGTATCTGGTATCTTGATAGCGGATGCTCAAGGCAGATGACTGGCAGAAAATTTCTCCTCTCTGATTACAAAGAAGAAGCTGGTCCATCAGTGACCTTTGGTGGAAATGGCAAAGGATACACTAAAGGTTATGGAATTCTATCCAACGGAGCCACATCGTTTTCTCGTGTTGCTTACGTTGAGGGACTAAAGCACAATCTCTTGAGCGTTAGTCAGTTATGTGACAAAGACTTCAAAGTTCTATTCTTAAAGAATAGATGTGCTGTCACTGACGGAAATGATAAGCTTGCCCTTACAAGCAAAAGAGTGGAAAATGTATATGTCATAAATATGAGTAGTTCTCACTCTGAGAACATGTGCTTTATCTCTAAAGCATCCACTGACATAAACTGGTTATGGCATAAAAGATTCTCTCATCTCAACTTCAAGACAATAAATGAATTGTCTCAAAAGGACCTAGTCAGAGACCTCACAAATCATACCTTTACAAAGGAATCTCTTTGTTCAGCGTGTGAGAAGGGAAAGTTGACAAAAGCCTCCTTCAGGTCAAAGCAAGTTTCTTCAGTGACCACTCCACTTCAGCTACTCCACATGGATCTATTTGGACCTGTCAATGTCCAATCTCTCTCTGGGAAGAAATACACTTTAGTGATTGTTGATGAATACTCCAGATACACATGGGTGTTCTTCCTTCGATCCAAAAGTGATACCCCTGAAATGATAATTTCTTTTATAAAAAAGATGGAAGTTTTGAACAATCTAATTGTTCGTTCCATAAGAAGTGATCATGGCACTGAATTCAAAAACAGTACTCTGGTTAACTTCTTTGAAGAAAGAGGCATCTCTCACAACTTCTCCTCAGTAAGAACCCCTCAGTAAAATGGTGTTGCTGAAAGAAGAAATTGTACTATCATCGAAGCGGCTCGCTCAATGCTCAGCGAATCGCATCTACCCACTCAGTTCTAGGCCGAAGCAGTTAGTACAGCGTGCTTCACTCAAAATCGATCCCTGATAGTTAAACGATTTAAGAAAACCCCCTATGAATTATTTCATGGGAGAAGACATACTCTGAAATATTTCCACGTTTTTGGATGTAGATGTTACATTCTGAATGACAGAGATCATTTGGGTAAATTTGATCCAAAAGCTGACGATGGTATATTTCTTGGATACTCCTCTGTATCTAAATCCTTCAGAGTCTTCAACAAAAGAAGACAACATGTTGAAGAATCCATGCACGTTAACTTTGATGAATCTCGTCCCATTCATACATCTCATTCTCTTGAGGATGATGAAGAATTGAATGCATGGATGAAATCTCATTGTGGGGAACCTGAACCTATTTCAGCAATCAACCTCCTGCTGAAGAACGTGATGATGAAATCCCTGTGAATTCTTCAAGTGACAATCATCCATCTTCAAGGATGAATGTTACTCCTCTGAATCAGATTCCTGTTGCTGATTCCTCTCTTGGAAATTCCTCAGTGAATAACCAAACTATATCTGAAAATCAATCCCCTGAATTGATTCTAAATGAAGTACCTGTTGCTGAAACAAGTCCTACTCCAGAAACTGAAAAATACTGTTGATCTCTCTCCTCAACCACCAGCTCAGCGATGGACTGCAAATCATCCAATAAATCAAATTATTGGTGATCCCACTGCAGGTATCAAAACACGTAGAGGTACAGGTAATATCTGTCTTTATGTTAACTTCATTTCTCTTGAATCTAAAAAGATAGATCAAGCTATCTCTGATCCTAGCTGGGTTTCAGCTATGCAAGAAGAACTAACTGAATTTCGTAGAAATAAATATTGGAATCTTGTTCCAAGACCCTCTGATAAAACTGTCATAGGCACCAAATGGGTTTTCAGAAATAAGCTAGATGAAAACGGGACTATAATTCGCAATAAGGCTAGACTTGTTGCTCAAGGTTATAGACAGGAAGAAGGAATTGACTATCATGAAACCTTTGCATCTGTTGCTCGTTTAGAAGCCATAAGACTCTTTTTAGCTTATGCTGCCCATAAAGACTTCAAAGTTTTTCAAATGGATGTTAAAAGTGCTTTTCTAAAGGAAAACTCAGCGAGGAAGTTTATGTTGAACAACCCCCTGGTTTCTCAGACCCTAACCATCCTGGTTATGTTTTTAAACTCGAAAAAGCTCTTTACGGGTTAAAACAAGCTCCTAGAGCTTGGTATGATACCCTTTCTAAATTTCTTCTTAAAGAAAAATTTGTTCGTTGAAATATTGACCAAACTCTGTTTTTAAGAAAATATAAAGGTCATACTATTCTCGCTCAGATATATGTTGATGACATTATCTTTGGTTCCACAAGACCCAAACTTTGCACTCGTTTCGCTACAAGAATGCAAAAACAATATAAAATGAGTATGATGGGTGAACTAACATATTTTCTAGGATTGCAGATTAAGCAATCTGACAAAGAAATTTTTATTTGTCAAAGAAAATATGTTAAAGACATGCTGAATAAATTCGACATGAATCAATGCTCAGCGATGAAGACCCCTATGGCACCTCCCCTAATGTTGAACAAGGATCCCAATGGGAAACCAGTCAATATCACTGCCTATCGAGGAATGATTGGATCTCTGCTGTATCTTACAGCAAGTAGGCCAGACATCATGTACGCTACCTGTCTCTATGCTCGGTATCAGGCTGAACCGAAGGAATCCCATCTAATCGTTGTAAAGCGAATCTTCAGATATCTGAAAGGAACTCCAAATCTTGGTCTCTGGTATCCCAAGGTTCAGGATTTGATCTAATTGGTTACTCTGACAGTGACTTTGTAGGTTGTAAGATAGATAGAAAGAGCGCCACTGGAGGGTGTCAGCTACTAGGTGGAAAGTTAATAAGTTGGACAAGTAAAAAGCAAAACTCAGTGTCCACTTCCACCGCTGAAGCTGAGTATTTAGCCGCTGGTAGTTGTTGTGCTCAAATCCTTTGGATGAGAAATCAACTAAGAGACTACAATCTCAAGCTCTCTAAAATTCCTATCTATTGTGATAGTACTAGTGCTATTCCAATTGCCAACAACCCTGTACTTCACTCCAAAACTAAGCACATTGAGATCCGATATCACTTTATCAGAGATCATGTGATGAATGGTGAAGTTAGCTCCATTTTGTACCTACTAAATATCAGCTCGCTGATCTTTTCACCAAGCCTCTTGATGAAACTAGATTCAATCTACTCATCAGCGAACTTGGTATGTTGAACGCTGAATAATTTATTATTCAGTGACCAACAAGGGATACAAATAAAGCTTTCAAACTTTCCACTCTCTGAACTCTGATTCAGCAATATCTAGGCCATCTCCTCAGGTATTATCTTCTAATCTTTAACACTCTTTGATATCTTTCCTCATCAAATAATGTCTCTGTTAAAATTAAAACTCCTCACTGACAATTCTTTATTGTTAGTGATGAAGATTTTTCTAAAATTAATAATGATAAACCTTCCTTATGGATAATTATCATTATAATCTTTTAAAAATAAAGAAAAGGACACGTCAGACCTTTTTCTGACACACGACGGACCGCGACGTTTCCATTCCAACTCCTTTCTTGGAACGTGTGCCAGGTCATCATTTCTTTTTCAAAAAGCTAAAACCGTCGTTTAGCACTCCTTTCTTTCTCTCTCCTCTTGCTATTTAAGCATCTTTTTTGCCTTACTTTATTCCTTCCACTTTCACAACTCTCCTAAAGGCAAAAGAAACTTCAAGTTTTCTCAAGAACACCAAGAACATGCATTTGTGTGTTTTCTTCTCGAACTCAACTAAGGTTTGATCTAAACCTTGTATTATGACTGGAAACATCTTGTTTCACCTCTTCTTCTCCTTAAAACTCTAAAAATGATATAAAATCATTTCTTAGAAACAAAAATAAAGATAATATGGATCAAACTTAAAAGGTTTTCCTTTATAAAAACCCTGTTCTAAGTTCTTTCCTTAGAACAGAATTTTTTTTTAAATTTTATCCTTTTACCTAAGTTTTTTTTATATTGTTTATAACAAACATTTTGATATTGTTCATCAAAATATTTGTTCTATTTGATCTTAAATTTGTTATTCTTTATACCAAACTCTGGTTTATACATTTATGTATAAAACCATGATTTACCTCTTTGGTGTTCCTATCTTTCCCACAGCAATGGCCTCTGCAAGTAAGACCGCTGCAACCTCCTCTGCTGCTGAAGACACTACCTTGGTCGCTGCACCAACCTGTCATTTCCCCTTGGAAAGAGCCTCTTCAAGTCCTGCAACTACATCGCATTGGTGGAGATCCCTGCAGACCGCCCTCAATTCGCTGAAGGAGCAAACTTCATCAAGGCGTGCCCACTGATGTACGCTTTCGTCCACAACCCAGTGGGCATCTCTTCTCATCTCCAAGCCTTATGGTACACGGCTCACTGTACCATGCTGACAACTGATAAGGGAACCCAACTCCCTGCTATTGGATTCAAGATTCCAGACCTTGGTTTCTTCTCCTTCACTGCTGGGTTTCTCAGAAAGGCTCTGCGTCTCCCTGTACGCGCTAAGAATCAACAATGGGGCGCGGAACCCACCAAGATTCAAATCGATGCATTCTTGGACTCCATCGGATATGCTTGGGAGAATCCCTCTCTGAAGACGGTGGGTTCTAAGGTAGAGAAGAAAAGGCTACCTGCTCGCTGGCAATACATCTTCACTCAGGTGATCCAATGCCTTGGGTCGAAGATCGGCTCGCATGAGCAAGCGAGCAAGCACTTTCAAGACCTCGCTTATCCCTCTGTACCGGCCACAACCTCAATTACGCTGATTACATCTTCAGCGACATGGTTAGTCGCATCAACGCCGCCACCAAACATCCTGTCATCCCTTATCCTCGCTTCTTCGCGACCATAACGGAAGTTGCCTTCGGGGAAGAATACCCGAAGGTCGGCGATCACTCATTCTCTGTCGTAGGGAAGAAGTCCCTGGACATTGAGGAACGTCCAGGTGATGCTCCTTTCACCCCTTACATGCTACAGGTGATCGGAACTCCTCTTCCAGTGTCCACCTCGCTGTCCAACCCAACAGCGAGCAACCCAGACACTGCTGCCGCTGTAAAGAGGAAGCAACCAACCGATGGTCATAAAAAGACCATCGCAACCAAACTCAAGAAGCCAAAGAAGATGGTCTCTCAAAAGACCACTCTCTCTGATTTTAGTGTACTACCAACACCACCTAAAACCTCAGCCACTTCAACGGTCTTCTCAACCGTTGTTGCTTCATCAGCACTACCTACACCATCAGCGACTCCGGTCACTGAGGGTGTTTTAGCCGGCTCCGCTGAAGCTGGATCAGGTACTACTTTCACTGCCTTCTTATCTACTTCTATCTCCTCTTCTTTGGTCCTCACCTCAGCAAGTGACTCAGCAATAGTTGTCCCTATCCCTGATAATGCTGAAATGCACGCAGTCCAAACCTCAATATTGTTTAGGCAATCTGAGTTTTGGAAGGCCAAATTACAAGGACCTCAGAGTATCTCTCACAGATATTCTAAGACACTGTTTAGTGGTCCTCAAGACACTGTCTCTGCAAATGTGGTCCCTAAGAGTAATCCTCATGATACTCTCAGGGAGAAACATACATTTTTTCATCCATCTTCTAATCCGGATGTGTTTTTGGCATCTTTGTCTATCAGCAACCTCATCTCTGACGTTTTCGGCCTGAAAGAAGATAACAGGGCCCTTCATCAGACCCTGACAAGCCTGGAGCAGAAGGTTGCTGCTCAAGCAAACGTCCTTGAGTCTATTCAAAAGACTCAATCCGATATGATGCAGATGCTCACAAAGCTCTCTGAGGCAAGTTCCTCGTCTTTCAATGCTGCTGATTGGACCACGCTTCAAGAAACTGACGAGAAGCTGAAGGACGTTCAGATGAATGTTCACACTCTGATGGTGCATTGTCTACCTCCTGATAACATTGAGGGGGGGGGGGAGATGTGCCAAAGAGTTCGCTGAGGAACTCATCTCGGAGCATAACCAGAGGTTCCCTGAAGAGATAATGTCTCCTTACATCCAGCGGGTTGAAGCTGAAGAAGAAGAAGGAGAAGGAGAAGGAGAAGGAGAAGGAGAAGGAGGAGGAGGAGGAGGAGGAGAAGGAGGAGGAGAAGGAGAAGGAGGAGGAGAAGGAGCAGGAGCAGGAGGAGTAGAAGGAGGAGAAGGAGGAGGAGGAGGAGGAGGAGGAGGAGAAGGAGGAGAAGGAGGAGAAGAAGGAGAAGAAGGAGAAGAAGGAGAAGAAGGAGAAGAAGAAGAAGAAGAAGAAGAAGAAGAAGAAGAAGAAGAAGAAGAAGAAGATTTGGATACCACTATCCCTATATCTGAGGGGGAGACCACTCTTGAGGTATCTCTTCCTCTTATCCCTTTCATAACTCCTATCTCTGAAACTCCCACACCTCCTTCACCTACAAAAACTCCCTCTGACAATACTATTTCCTCCTCTCCTTCCCTCAGTGATCCTCGTCCCCCAAAGGACTCAACTTCATGGAAGGAACCTTCCTCCGAAGAGCAGTTTATGTACATAATAGAAACTAACTCTGAAGAAGAAGAAGGCCTTATTCCCAGGCGTCGCGTTCAAAAGCCGATCATAAGCGAGCCTGAAGAAGAAGAAAGGCGAATAAAATTCCTTAAGGAATTCGAGGCTAGAAGAATAAGGGTGCCTGAAGCTGAACCCATTGAAGCCGTACCAATAAGGATGGTAGATGAATTCTACTTTCTGTCCAGAGAAGAGAGAGAACAAGCATTGGAAGCACAAAGGATCAGGGATGAGGAAATAAAGCAAACTGAGAATGATCTTGCTTTAGCAAGGAAATTGCTCAGAGAAGACTCTGCAAGAGATAAGGCGGCCGGAGATCAACTGAAAAAGAGTGAAAGGGTTGCTGAAGCGCTTGTACAAAAAGAACTTGCACAAGAAAATTTGAATGTAGATCCAATTCTTGCTCAACAGAAGATTCTAAGTGCACTATCCGCTGAAGCCACTATGCAGAAAGACAAAGAGCTTGATTGTTGCACTGACAGACTGAAATTTCGAAGATCTGAAGCCAAAATCATTCATGCAACTATCCAAGGGCGTCACTCCAACAGAGGTGGTCCAAAGGTATATGTAAGAATGACAAGGACGAACAGAACAGAGAGAGAAGAAGCCAAATTCTTAAGAATTTATGGATACACTGAATGGTTAGAAATAAAAGACGCCATTCAGGGTTCCAAATCCAAATTCAAGGACGTGGTAGATAGTGTGCTGGATCAGTTGCTGCAAAGAATGTCACCACATGTGCAAGTTCCCCCTCTCCCTGAATCATCTAAGAAGAAGAGATTAACTGCTGAAGGAAGTTCAAGTGCAAAGAATGAGCATGAAACTAAATTTGATTATCAAAGCATTCTTGGTCATCTTGAGCTCCCTGATATATCAATGTTGTGTACCTCTCTCCCTCAAGACCGAAGATATGAAGAAGATGAAATCATCTCACTGCCTGAACCTGGCATGGTATTCTTGGATAATGAAGGATTCTTAGGACTCTTCAGAAACCAAAAAATTCGCAAGGCCCCATCCTCTCTCATAAAGATCATGCTTTGGCGCTACTGGTCAGATACCCCTCTGATGAATCGACAGAAGACACTTTATGATAATGAGTTACAAAGAAGAAACGAGAATATCTCTGACTAGTTATAGATCTCTATTTCCTTTGTAATATTTCTTCAGTGTACAAGTACTTTACTTTTAATTATTGTAATTTCATTTCTCTGTAATTTCTTCAGATTATTTTTAATGAAATACAATCAGAGTACTTTACTCCATCCTAGTACTGAAAAGATCCCTGAAAATAGTAAAAGAGACAATGAACATAAAGAGTTCTATTTTCGTTACACTATCTTAACTCACTGATCTTTCACTCTGAAAAATCAATCAGTGAATGTACTTTAAGCTTATTTACTTGTAAAAATTGTGCTTTCATATCCTTATAAATGAAACTCAATTCAGATAGTAGACTAGCTGAAAAAGACTTTACAGATTAGTACTTAGAAAAATTTTCTTTAAATGTTTCCTAAGTCCTTACTAGTCTCTTAAAGCAATTTTCCTATGTTGCTTAATCATAATCAAATAGGGGGAGATTGTTGATCATAACTCCTGTTAAGAGATTTGAATATGATTCCTTTTTATACTTAGTGAAATTCCATTGTATAAGCTTCTGTTCATATTCAACGATAGCACACGCTGATAACCATCAGTGATCGCTGAAGATCAAGGAATAACGAGCTTATCTCTGAAGATCTGAAGATCAGCTATCACACCAGAAGACCATTTAGCAAAAGTCAAACACCCTAGCTGAAGAAAGAGATAATCAGCTAAGTGAACTGAAGCGGTTCAGCGATAGCAGCGATTGTCTATTCAAAGTGTGAAGTCTTGTGAAGCCTCAGCGATACTAAAGTTCATCCTTGAAGATTCAGTATCAGCGATCAAATGAAGCTTCCTTTGTAAGATTAGAGATTGATCTTATCCTCGATGCACAAAAGTCAAACCTAGAACCATGTCAGAAAAGGACGTACGACTTGTCTCTTATGTCCCTATCATATCTAATATGGTACTGTTCATATTCGGCCAAAAGCATGGCTATCTTATTAGCAAGGACAACCTTCCTATCCAAGCTTGACACATGGCATGTACCTTTTGTCTTGCATTAAAGGCAAACGGGTATAAATAAGATGGAGATATCTTCTTCATCTTAATGCATGCTTCTTTCTAACCTATACCCTCTTTATTCTTTCTTTCATCTTCTTGTGCATCAATCTTAGTGTTTCTTAGTTACAATAGAATAGGTGTTAAACTTGTTCTTATTCCGCTTGTAACTGTAAATTTGTTTATTTTCAATAAACTCATTTAAAAACCAAAATCTGTGTGTGTTTGTATTCACCCTCCCCCCCCCCCTCTACAAACTGTTCTCTCTTGATTGAACTCTTGTAGACCCTTTAGGGACCAACAAGCTCCATATGAAGAAATGTCCAGATCTGCAATATTTCTTCACTAGAAATCATCTCTAGTTCATAAGCAACCTAAATATATCAAGAACAACTTCCAACATTAAGATCCATGAAAACCCTAGTCAAAAACCTAAAATCTTCCAAAATAATCAAAATTCTAAAATACCGTAATAGCTTCAAGAACAAAGTTCTAGAGAACTAAATAGGAAGGTTTTATCAAGAAATAAGGTTTAGAAGAGTTAGAATAACTTACAAACTCGATTTGGGGAAAAATCCCAAAAATTGTCAACAATGGAGGATGACAAGTTGTAGAAGATGAAGATGGAGATGAAGGTTTTAGTCTTGAACTTTGATGATACTCCATTATCATTTTGGATGGTTGGAAATGAGGGTTTAGTCCCCAAAAAATTGCTCCTAATGAAGAAGAGAGGAGAGAAAACGAGCTGGGGAGCAAAAGAAGAGAAAAATCTGATTTAAAACGGTTGACCAGATGCTAGCGGGCGTGAGGAAAATAGGCATGCGGTCGCGAGAATAATTCTGCCCACTTTTTGGGGTTTGTTCGCGGGCGCGATAAAAATAGGGTACGGGCGCGAGCAGTGCAAATTCCGACCAAAAGTTGATTTTTTTTGCCAAAAGCGATAACCGACTCAACCAACATCCACAATACTTCTAAATGACTATACTAAGGTCGAAACATACGAAACTTGAAATTATGGATACTAAAAATCCGGGTGTTACATGCCAGATGTTAAGTTTCTAGAGGAAACTTGTCCTTTGTTTATAAAGCAACCATGCTTTTGGCCGAATATGAACAGTATCCTAATCAGAGTTGGTAAACACATAGGGAACATTCTGTACGTACTTTCTGACAAGGCTTGGAGGGTTGACATTTGAGCATCGAGAAAAAGATCAAATTAGATCTTGCTGAGTAGGCCCCACTTGATCGCTGATACTGAGTCTGCAAGGATGAAGTCTTCAGGTATCACTGAGGCTTTATGCAAGATCTCACACTTCTATCAGATGAACGTTGCTATCACTGAACCACTTCAGATCACGAGCTATTCATCTGTTTCTTCAGCTAGGTCTTCGACTATTGCTGAATGGTCTTTGGTGTGAGTTATTGTTCTTCAGATCTTCTGAGTCCAAATAGTGTTCTTGATTTTCAGCGATCACTGAATGCAATCAGTGTATGCTTATCGTTGAATCTGAACAGTAACATAGACTTGGAGTTTCACTAAGTATATAGAGGAATCATATTCCAATCACTTAAAGGAGTTTGGATCAACAATCTCCCCCTATTTGATTATGATTAGCCAACATAGGAAAATTGCTTGAAGAATTTTAGTAAAGCCATAGAAAGTTTAAAGTAAAATTTCTAAGTACTAATTTGTGAGATCTTTTTCAGCTAATTCACTATTTAAATTGAGTTTCATTTATAAGGGTATGAAAACACAATTTTTACAATTGTAAAAACTAGAAAGTACATTCACTGATAATTATAGAACATAAAATCAGTGAGTAATAAGGTTAACAGTTATCAGAACTCATATGTTCATTGTCCCTTTTACTATTTTCAGGGATCTTTTCAGTACATAGATGAAGAGTAAAGTATTTCATTGAACTTAATTAATAATCAATCTGAAGAATTACATTTTAGAATGAAATTACAATATGAGTAAAGTACTATAGACTGAAGGAAACTACAAAGGGAAAACATAACTAGGAACTAATGTCTAGGTTCTTGAGAATGTTCAGCGATCTATTTTCTTCTTCGTAGTTTTTCTTCAATTATTTTCTTCAATTATTTTCTTCTAAAGATAGAGTGGATCATTTTCCACCCAACAGTTATAATAAAGAATTTTGAGGAATTGACAGGAGCGAGATGAATCTACTTGTTTCTAAGAAACCTTGTATTACCATCATTGTCCTACAAAACCATCCCTGGTTTAGGATCACCAACTATTTCACTTTCTTCATATTTTCGCTGAGCTGGCAGGGAGGTTTTGTGCATTGAGAGATCAGGGATGACAAGATGGGCGAAGAGACATGCAAAGTCAAACTTTTTCTCATGGTCTTTTCTGAACGATGGACCTTCGTCAAGTTCGGACTTTGATTTCTTCTTTTTAGATTTTGAGGGAAGAGGAGGTACCGTTACGTATTGAGACATCCTTTGCAAGAGCTGATCCAGATGCCTTTCTACAACTGCCTTGTATTGAGACTTTGATTGCTGGATACCATCTCCGATTTCCAGCCATTCAGAGAAACCGTAGAATTTTAATAACCAAGGATCTTCTTTTTGTGTGCTGTGATCTCTGATCAAAATTACATTTATCTTTTGACAGGACTTTGATCTTCGTCCTTGGATATTAACATCTGTAATTGTTTCAGGGAACAGACGTAAGTTAACCTTCTTTTTGCACCACTCGAGTTCTTCAATTCTATGTTCTTTGGCTTTCTAATGATCTTCATTTGCAGCTTGTAGAATCTTCTGTTGAGCTCTGAGAGAATTTACCTTTAAATTTGCTTCGGCTAGCTCCTGTTTTGCTTAAGCTTCAGTGACTTTAAGACTTTGTTGAGTCTTTCTGATTTGATATCTTCTTAGTCGCTTAGCTTTTATTGTTTCTTCTTTTGCCAAGGCTTCAGCGACCCTGAGGCTTTCTTGTTCTTCTCTTTCATGTACATCTCTTTGTCCATGAGCTTGCAAAGCTTGTTCTCTTTCTTCAGGGGTGAGGAAAGATAATTCATCATAGGTATTTATTGGAATGGGAACTTCAGGACTAGAGGTACGAAGAGGGATTTTTACTTTGGTCTTCTCTAGCTCCTCTATTAAACTATCCCTTCTTTTTTCTTCATTCGGTTCAGATATGGGCTTTCTATTTACACACCTCTAAACTAGGCCTTCTTCCTGTTCAGATTCTGAATCAGATATGTACGAGAACAGATCTGTCGTGGAAGGTTTATTTAGAACGAGAGTCACCATTGGGGGACAAGGTTCACTGAGAGAAGGAGAAGATGGTTCAGAGTTAGATATTTCATCAATACTTCTAATAACTGAAGTATTGGTAATGATAGCAAGAGGATGGGATATGAGAGGTTGGGGTTCAGAGAAAGGGATGTATAGATCTAAAGGAAGGCTTACCTCAGTGTTATTGAGTTCCCCCTCTTTATTTAGGGAAATGGGATCTTCAGAATCCATCACTTGTTTATTCTTCCTTGAGGGATCAGACAGGTCCTTGCTAGGAGGGGGCTTGTCCCCCAAGGGTGCTTTGAACACAATCCCTGATTGTGTTAGCCCTGGACGAGCAGATTTTAAGAAGTCTGAAGGATCATCGTCATCATTGTCATCATCATCTTCATCTCAGAGAGAAAAGGAGGGGCCTTCATTATTATCTGTGGATCCCAGATCAATCAGGTAACGATGTAATAACAAGAACAACATGAATAACATTCACTATGTCATATATTTCACTTGTAAGGAATTGTGGTTACAATGATATTCGATAATGATAAGCACAGATCTTAATGTTTTCTCTAATAAGCTCTCTATTATGATCTCTAATCTGTCGTTAAGCTCTAGCTAAAACCTCTAGGCTTAGTATGATAGCACTGACCCTCTATTTATATCTAAGACATTATGGCAATAGGGAAACTAGGAAATAAGGCATTATACACTTGCCTTAACTACAAATAGAATCTTTACCTATTACTTAAACATTCCTAATCTCTATATCTTTCCTAATACTTAACCTTTCCATATTGATAACTTTGTTGACTTTACACTTTTCCCCTTCATGTCTTCAATATTTGTGATCTCGGATACAACATTTTCAGACTTAACATTAGCTTCTTCTTCTTCCTCGTTCTCTTCTTCATCATCTTCACATCATCAGGAATGAGGCTTTTCACAGCGTCGATGTTTTGCTAGGATGGTTCAGCGTTCCTAAGAACTTCACTTGCTTTGTTGATGAGCTGCTCCTCAAGCTATTTTGCGACTTTCTCCCCCTCTTTGTTTCCGGTAGGGAGAACATGCACCAACAGAGTACTGACATTGCTTTTTTATGTTAGCAAGTGTCTCTGATTGGGCCTTCTGAGTAGCAGAAAGCTGACTCAGATTCTCTCGATCAGGTTCAGAGAGAGAAGAAGTAGAAGCACTGGATTCTTGGAGAAGCCGTAGGATTTCTGCAAGTTGCTTTCCTTGGGTTGCAAGCTCTTCTCCCTGATTATCATTGTTGGTGCTCAACAGAGTCACCGAGTAAGTATTCTGAGCAACGGATTTGCTCAGAGAGGAAACTCCTGTTTTCAGAGAGGAGACTTCAAATTGGATGCCCAAGACAACATTCTTCAGGGCTGGTTTCCCTGATCCCTTAATATAGATAAATTTTGCAGAGATCAGCAAATTATCTGCCCTGTGCTTTATCTGAGCAGCTTTACTGACCAGATGATCCAGAGCCGGTATCTGGATGGAGGCAGATGGAGGAGGCAGAGAGATCTGAGGAATTTCTTTGTTGAGTTGAGGAAAAGACTTTCCCTGAACCTTTTCCTTTTTTATCTTTATTATTTGCTCCACGCTAAGGGCTGGAGACTTGGAAACAGGTGTATCAGAGACACCTTTAGGATCAGCGGCAGTAGCAACAACGGTTGAGGTTGGTGCATCAATGACACCTATAGGTAACAAAGATAAACGAGCCAAAAAGAGCTTGGGGTTAGATGAAAGAAGTTGGGTGTTAAAAGATGTTTGCAAGGGTTCCTTGAAAGTATCTGAAGGATTACTCTCAGGGTTGGAACTTGCTACGGGTGTGTCCTGAGGATCACATGCTTGTCTCTGAGAATGTTTAAGAGAAACATTTTCAGGTCCTGTGCACTTAGCTTTCCAAGAATCAGACTGTCGAAACAAAACTGATTCCTGAACAGCACGCTTCTCAGCCACTTCAGATATGGGAACAACCATATATGAGTCACGGATTGATGTGTGGACCAAAGAGGAGTAGGTTTGAGATAGAAGAGAAGGGAGTAAATGTATTACCTGAACCAGCTTCAGCGTAGCTGGTGCCTAATTTTTTCAGTGACCGAAGTTTCTGAAAATGGCGGTAGTGCCGATGAAGCGGCAATGGACACAGAATCCATTGTCATGGCAGTGGTAAGAGGAGGCGTTGGTACGACGCCAAATTCAGGAAGAGTTGTCTGTTGAGAGACATTTTTTCTTGGGCTTCTTGTTCACATGCTTATGAGTGATGGACTTCTTGTGTCCATCGATGGCTGGATACTTATGTTTGAGAGGGAGGAAGATGTGTCGTGGTTGATCACTGATGGGCTATTCAGTGACCTGGACACATTCTCTACCAGAATGGTAGGACCAGGAGTCGACTGAGGGAGAGGGACCCTGATAATTTCCAGCATATAAGGGAGGTAGGGACCATCTCCTGGCTTTTCATCATGTTCCAAAGCCTTTTTCCCTACCTGGGAAAACTTCTGATTACCCTCAGATGGGTAGCCTTCATACACGGACTCCAAAATAGCAACAATAAATCTTGGATAGGGGATGGTCTTCTCCCTTTTTGGTGCCTTAATCCTCTTGTATAATTCATCGAAGATAATTGAGGGGTAGTTGATTTTTCGGCCATGACAAAGGGAGTAGGCCATTTCAGGGAACTTCTTGTTGGCTTGTTCCTAAGCACCCGTCTTAGTGCTAGAGCACTGATTACGTGGGTGAAAATTTATTGCCATTTAGCATGCAATCTTCTCTTTTCAATCTTAGGGAGCTCCTTGTTAGGCTCAGCAGATTTTTCTTTCAAGGGCCAACGATACCCTATGAGCTCTAGGAACTCTTGGATTTCTTCCTTCGAGGGTTCAACTTCCCATTGCTGACCCTTTTTCTTATGTGGAAGACGAAGGGCCGCCCTGATGGCTCAATTAGTGATAGCCATCGATCCCATGCTGATTATGAAGCCGATAGCAGAGAGTGTGGAACCTTTTTCAGTGGTTCCTGTGGTGCAGTGAGTCGTGGACCAAAACTGCTGGAGGTAAGCAGTGATACAAACAGGGACATGGGTGAAGGCATGCTTCAGTGGACACTTTTCTAGAAACAGGGCTCCTTCCCTGAGGTATGATCTTTCAGCAGGGATATCGAGAAGAGTAAAGTCGTTACTTGGCTTAACAAACCCTTGTTCCACAGTGAACGTGGCTTTCTTAGCAGCTACAAATGTGGTGACAGTGATAGTTTCTTCAAAGGAGGAGGTGTTGACGGTCTTTCTTGAAGTTGTCATTTCTGTTTCAAAAATTGGAACACCAAAGAGAAAAATCATGGCCTAATACATAAAATGTATGAACCGGAATTTTTCGGTACAAAGGATACTAATAGATTGGGAAAAACAAATGTTTTGATGAACAAAATCAAAATACTTGTTATTTGACAGATTTTAAGAAAAACGTTTGAACAAAGGTTTTAGTTAAAAAAACCAAAGTGTTTATATTGGTATAAACTATACCATAAACAGATTATAGAAAAGATTTGAATGATATTTTGAACCAAAATGACCAAAACGTCTTCTGTTTTAAGAAAGAACCTTAATTAGAACAGGTTTTTGGTTTTTGGTTTTTGGTTTTTGGTTTTTATGTTTTTGGAAAATTCTTAAAAACAAAAAATAACAAAGCAAATCACTTTTAACAAAATGTTAAATGTGATGGATAGAAGTTCTTAACAACATTTAAATTGTTGTTTAACTTAGAAAACGAAAAAGAAACCAACCTTTGAAGTTGAGAATTGAGAAAAACGCACAAGTGCGTGTTCATGATGTTCTTGTTGGTTGCAAAAGAATTTAAATTGCTTTTTCTTGCTTGAGAGTAATGAGCGTGTAAAGAAAGAAATGAATTCCAATTTATCTTTTATAGGTAGATGAGAGAGAAAGAGGAGAGAGAAAGGAGACTAAACGACAATTTAGGCTTTTTGAAAAGATAATAATAACATTTGCACGTCCCTAGGGTTTGATGGGATAGGGAACATTGAGGTCTGTCGTGCGTCAGAAAAGTATTGACACGTTCTTTTTCACAAAATAATAAGATTATCATTTAACTTAATAAATGTTAATCACTGTCCATTTAAATTCTCATCATTTGAAATAAATGTATTTCCAGTGATGGGTTTTCTCTTTTGAAAATTTGTTCCTTGGTGTAAGGTTTTAGTGAGGCAACATTTATATACCATATTGTTTTTCCAACTCTCATGATTAATGTACAAATCTGAAAGAATATTAGACTAAAGAAAAAGTCTATGTATTGCAAAGAAACTGGTGCGTTGTAATCTTTCCTTCGTCCTATTTTTATTTTTTCCACTGGGTTTTTATTTTGGCGTAAGGTTTTAACGAGGCAACAATTTTGCACCATCACTCATTTGACTCGGCACAAGGGGGAGTGTTGTAGGATAAATGTGTCATCGTCTAAAAGATATGACGATATAGATAGAGATAAACATATTAGAGATAGATTAGATCTGATATATCTCGTAATTATCTACTTGTAACTTATCCTTATTTAAAGAGCTTATGATTAATGAGAATTATAACTTCATTCTCTCTTTTCATTGTTGTTCTATTTAGCTTTTCTTTTAACATTATTAAATAATTTATTAATATATGTAATGCTAGAATTGATAAAATAGAATAGCTGTTAGATTTGTATGTAATTTTTTTTTAGAGATTTTGACTTTTCATACTTTCTTATAGAAAAATTATATTATAACTGTTGAAGATGTTTAAGGTTAGAATATGGTGGTTTTATGGGGCTTGCTGGGATTGAAATGGTGGTTGGGAAATTCGAAATACCGACAGAAGATGACCAGGAAAGTCTACAAGCCGTTGGATTGTGGGGAGAGAAATGGACGGCCAAGATTAGGTTTCAAAAAGGATCCGTGTACACATATTTTGTTGTTCTTTCAGTCTCCTTTTGTTTGACCATTGAAGAGGGAACAAATGGAAACAACAGTTTTACCTTATTTTGCATACATAAAACCCAACATGAAAAAATAACTACCTGACCAAATTACAAACTTGGTCCCTCTTCCCATCTTTGATTCACTTAATCCTGAAATCAAAATAAATACAAGAATGAAACTGGTGGTCTACATTTCCGTGCAACCTAAATTAGGGGTGTATCAAAAACCGTCAACCTCTAAAAACCGATCAGCTCAACCCAACCCATTAACAACTCAATAAAACCCAACCCGCCAAATCATCTAACGGCCAACTAAGAGGGTTAGATTCTTGTCATTCAACCTCTCAAATACATGTTGAATCTTTTAAAAGTCAAGCTCGAGCTTGTATGAAGAATACTTGTCTAGCCATTGAATTAGTTCGTGTGTAGCATTGTCAAGCTTGAACTCGAATTGCTCGTTTGCAACGCTATAAAGCCGTGTTCTTACAGTTAACACACTTCTAAAAAATGTATAACAAAACTAACAGAGCACTTCATTTAGAAAATGTCCTAATTTTTTTGTAAAGACATCCAAATACTAAAAGAAATCCAAAAACTAAAAAAATCCAAAAACTGTCATAAACTTATCGTAACTTATACGCAGGAAAACAATAATCATCTGGTTTATACTTGAATTTCATCTGGTTTATACTAGAATTTTCATATGCAATCTAGTTATCGACTTCAAATAAACTCAATTTTGTTATAATGACATAATACATCTTTTTTGTTGTAGAGCTCCACAGATAACATTTATTTAGGTTTTATGCAGAATACCTGAGAAAATGGAATAAATTTTCTGCATTATAAAAGTCCCAACATCCATATTCCATCATAAGTCTTCACACAGACCAACCGTTAATTAACCATATATATTATATATACATACACACACATGATCCAGACCTGACCATAAGAAACGGTCTCCATCGATCAATGAGCCGGATGGGAGAGTGGTGCCATGGCTCGATGGGCTTGAAACGCACAAGCACAGTGCACCGAGGTTAGGTTCAGGCAGCCGCTTATGATCAGAGAATGCCGACCAGGGCACGTGTGAAGTGCCGGGAACGAGTCACACAGAGCTTGAACCGCAGGTGGGGTTAGAGCCGTGCACTGACTGATGTTGAGATTAATGAGCCCTTCTTCTTCATACCGGCTTTTAACCGACTCCCAAACTTCCCGTTTGTTCTTCACTCGGCTGTGTGCTAAAGCATACATGGCTCGGTCCGTGATGTTTTGACAGTAGTATAGACCGAGAGACCGCAAATGTAAGCAATTGTTTGCCAGAGCTATCACACTCTCATCTGCATGTTTTATAATGGATCACGAGTTATAATCAGCTTCAACTATTAAATCTTGAGTACAACATTTAAAAAAGCATCGCCAATGGCAAAAAGAAAGCATCTAATGCATTAATAATATGGTTTGTTGAGAATTTTTGACTAAAAGCATGTATTACATAGATGGAGCAACAAAAGGCGGAGTCAGCTCCATGCGTGTAATTTTACAGCTTCGTTTTAATATTAGGTCCATAGCATGTATGAATTCTCGACATTGTGAGAGACGTGCTTAAATAAATCCATAAAAGTGTAAAATCTAAAGTTAAAAAGTGTAAAAACACAAAATCTAAATAGATTAAAGTGTAAATTACATACTACAGAACGGGTATTCGTGGTTTGCATTTTATAACGTGATGGGTTCCTAAATCTAACTCGGTTAAAAATTCTATGTTAAATATGTCAACCAAAGGGGTATTTTAGTCATTTTACTCTTTAATAAAAATTACAAAATTAAAAAAAAAAAGTCATGCCTTACAAGAAAATCTCATGCCATGGCATGAACCACACCTTACAGAAAAGCCATAGGCCTTACCGTAACGGCGGAAACGCGTGTCACACCATATCGCACTGTGGCACGCCTTTTTGAACACCGGTTTCAGGATTTTCCATCCTCTATATATAATAAAATTTTACCATCCCTATGCATCACACGGGTATACAACTAGAAAATATAAAACTACGAACTGAAATTTGAATCAGAAAATGTTTTGAGTTTTGAGTTTCAAAAGTCGAATATGGTCTTGAATTACCTGTTATAAGAACACAGCCACACAAGTCGAGGGCACGCAGATCGGGACATCCATAGGCCAAACTCATCACTCCAGTATCACCGACTCCTTCACACCAACCAAGATTTATGGACTGAAGTTGTCGGCAGTTGTATCCAATAGCCTGCAGCACATAGGGAAACACCTTAAAAAAGCATCCCCAAAAGCCAAACCCATTTGCTTTACAATCCCTACCTCCCAAAATTAGGGTCCACATTTCTATTGCTAGTATTTTAGTTTATCCCAAAACAAGTGTACACTTCTTTTTGCAAAAAAGAAGTGGGGTCCACTTTTAAAAGTAAATATCCACTTTCTGGTTCCAGCTTTAATTATGTGATGGAGAAATTCATTACTCCTTTATGGGGGATCTTCTGTTGAGAACGGATGAAATTGTGATAACCTTGAGAACTAGTGCATCATATGATATTTCATATGATTTTTTTTCTATCTATCTATGCATAGTATTTAATGTATTGATTTAACATATATTTGTTTCACATTTACTCGTTTCACAATGTGAAACTTTTTGGAGTGTTTGTGAAACAAAAAGTACACATAAAAAAGTTTCACGTTGTGAAACAGAGTACATATGAAACAAACACATTGTGAGAATCAGATATATATGTTAATCAATACATTAGATACTATGCCTAGATAGAAAAAATATCATATGAAATAATACATGATGCACAAGTTTTCATGGTTATCACAATTTCATGGGTTCTCAAATAATTAAGCCCCCCTCCCTTCATTATCAACTATCAAGGGTAAAATTGTCATTTAGTTAATTAAAAACTTGAATGACACAAACATGATTCATCCATACCTTGAGGGCTTTGTCAGATGCCGCTTTTCCACATCCACAAAGGTTCAAAATCTTCAATTTTCGACAGTAACCACTGAGATACTCGAGAGCGGCATCGCTGAAGGCAGAGCAGCCACTAATATTGAGCTTAATAAGATTCGGACAACCACGAGCCAAAGCATAAAGAGATCGATCAGTAAGTATAAAGCTCTTGCTAAGGTCGAGATCCTCCAAATCATGGCAGTTTTTCGCAATGGCCTCAACAGCATTATCATCAAGCTGCGGTTTATCTTGCCGAAGGATCAAAACCCGCAATTTTGTGAACTTTGGAGCAAGAGAAAGTACCATGTTGTTCATGTTGTTTTTGCACCTACAGGAATTGAAAAAATAAATCTTCAAGACCTTCATTAATTAACTAAATATATATATATATTACAATAAGGGTCGGGTTCCGGTTAGAATGGAAGTTCCGGTGAGAAGGGTAAGTGGGATCTCCACCCTTGGATCAATCCTAACTGAATATCAGCACTAATGAGATGCACCGGATTAATTCCGGTGAGAAGCACAATTATTGGGTGGGGGTGAGATTAGAAGTGATCAAGGGTCTAGATCCCTTCTTACGCTTCTCACCTCAACTCCTATTCTCACACGATCCTTCATCTAATAATAATTATCTATATATATATATATACCCATTAAAATGTCCGTAAACTGATCATGGATAAAAAGTTTCACCCATACCGATATCCAATTGGATGTAACATAGTAGAAAACGGTTTTCACCCTTAATCATTGCCAGCCCTATTCAAAACTCCATCTCTCAAATCTTATACACATATCGCTAAAGACTCCCCCAAAAGTTCATCATTAAATGGGAGTTGCCATGCCAGAATACCAAACCAAAACCAAAACCAAATTTGTTGCATTAACATCATTAAATCATACATGGGCATAAAACCCAAGTTCTACTTTGGATTTTTAACCCTGGATTCCTAAATATGTATATATATATATATATTTAATATACATACATATATTAGAGGTTCAAATGAGAAAGACAAAAAGGTTTGAGAACATAGGAATAAATTATTCATATGTGAATCATTGGTAAAAGGACATGTGGGTTCACAAAAGACAAGCTTGCTAATTAAACAATAATATGGTTGAATTTTACAAGCTTGCTACTTGCAACACTTGCTATTTTGAGGTGTATCATGGAACTTGCTACAAGTTTTTATGTTAAAATTACCTATTTTCCCATTACCATCTTTGCGAAATTGATGATCTTGATTTAGATCCATCCAAACTAACCTTGTTTTATTGTCAATGAAGCAAAAGATGAACACATCTCCAATCATTCTCAATTGGTATTGAGTTGGAAACCACTTGTCTAATGATGGTCAAAAAAGAAAAGGACCAAAAATAGTTTATGATAGTACTATTCAAGAAAGATACAATCTTGAACATAATTACACACCCGAAAGAAGTAATGAAAAGAGAGGAAAGAACATATAAACAGTCTAGCTAACAAATCATATTTCGCTCAATGGTACAAGTCTGAGGCTATATTTGGCAAACTAGCTGATAAATTAACTGTTGGCTGATAAGTTAACTTTGAACCTATAAGCTAGCCGATAAACTAGTAACTCAATGGTACAAGTATGAGGCTATATTTGGCAAATCAGCCGAGAGATTACCTGTTGGCTGATAAGTTAACTTCGAACCGATGACAAGCTAGCCGATAAACTAGTCACTTCAGGTAAAAACTAGTTGAAAAGTTAGATGATAAAGAAAAATAAAAGGTAAAAACTAGAAAAGTTAAATGATAAAGAAAAATATAAGGAGCATTTACCGAAAATATAAGAGGCATAATTGAAAAAATGTGGAAAAAAACCCCAATAAGCTATCTGAAATAGCTTATCAAAACCTTATGCCTTACCAAACTAGACTTGTTTTCAATAAGCTCAATGAATAAGCTCGTTTATGGTTGCCAATCATAGCCTGAGGGGCTGATTACTAAACACTTAAAGCCTCTTTTCTGGTAAGAAATGATGGTGTTGACAGCAACCTTATTGTGCCATTTTGCCAACCGATAATTATCACCCAGAAAATAAGGATGGTGAGACTTGCCCAATTAGCGTATAATATGCTAATTTTGATGACTGAGAATCTTGTTGGGTAAGGTAAGTGAGGGTGGTGTGTCAAAACCCGGCTGTTTGGTTGGTTTTCCATCAAGTCCTGTATGCATACAGCTATCTATATGGATTAAGCTGTCTATATGGATTAATCTGTCTGAACAGATTGAGAAGATTTTTGGGAGGTTTTTTCATAGATGGGAGGAGGTGTTTTTTAATTGTGTTTTTTAATTGTAATGGATGAATAAGCCACTTTTTATACAGCTGACCGAATAAGATCGTTAAGCTGCTAATAAAAAAGGCCCTTTGTCTCTTAAAGCACAAAAAGTGCATCAGGAAAGCACCCAATATGTTTATCCTAAAATCAAACATCTGGGTGCATCTGATCATCAAATTTCTGCTATAAACAACCATTTAAAATCAAAAAGATAGACCCATAAGATACAGAATCAGGACCATATAAAAAATGAATCCAAGAACGTGATTCATTCAACGGAAAAGTTATTGAAAATCTTGAATAGATTAATCAAAGCAACAAAAAAGTATAAATATATAAAAACTATAATAGGATCAAAAGAAGATGGATACCAAGAGAGGGAAAAATGAGTAAGTCCCCAGCAAATAGCATCCCTCCATCCACTACAAACTCCAGAAGCAATTATGACCGTCCGATCATCAAGCAAAGACACAATCCTCATCAAAAGTTCCATCGGAATGTCCTTCCACTCTGTAATAACCCTCCTCCCACCTCCATACACCATCAGATTGTTGAAAGATATGTTCAGTTCATCAGCTTGCATCATTGACATCTAAAAAAAACCTCAAATTACCCTTCAGATGAGAACCCTTCTTTCTGTCATCACAAAGAAAACGTCCATTAGAACTTAAAAGAACGATCGACTAAGAAAACAACAATTCAAGCAATACAACTGTCAAGAATAATGGAAAGTTTGATGATACTTGAAGTTGAGTAATAAAGGAAGAACCTAAAAAATGCAAAGAACACGGAAACGAAACTTTACCCTAATTCCCCCTAAATAAAAACAAAAAGAACTGCGTTTTCTACTGTTGGAATATGATTCCAACTCTCGATTTGCAAGCAAAGTGGGTTTTCTGAATTTGATGAGTTTTTATCGAGTTGAGAAGAGTAGATTACAAGTGTTTTAGTGAGCAAGAGACGATGATCAGAGAAATGGTGAAGAATTTTCAGGTCAAAAGGTGAAGATAAAAAGGAAGTACTTGTGGTCGATTATTAGTAGAGTAGTATTTGTTAACTTTTTTTGTTTGCGGAAAGCTGTTTGAAGATCACGAGAGGGTTTATCGGGGGAAAGGAAGCGTGACGAAATGAAAGAAGCGAGCGACACGTACGAACCCACGTGTGAAGAATGGATGGTTGTGTGTGTGTTCGGCGGAGATGGTGGACCCACTCAAAGGCTTTGTCCTACTTGCAAAATTATCTTTTATTTATCTCGATAAAAGACACGCTAAACAAGATAATGTGAAAAAGTGGAGACAAACACGAGAATAGTAAGAAATCATCTAAATCTTTATTACCTTTAATCTTTTTAACTTATTTATGAATTATGTTTGATATAAAGATTAATCTTATGTATATTTAAGACATCTCATCTCAATACATTTTATTTTAATATGCAAGATTCTTTTTTATTTTTCTAATTTTAACTTTCTTTCTAATCTAAATTTAACTCTTAAAAAACATTATAAATATCTGTTAATGTCAAAAATTGCATTGCTAATTATCTAAGCAAAACTGTTCATGTTGAAAATTGCATAAAAAACAACTTAAGTTAGGGGTGTGGACTTATCAACTATAGATTGAACCTTCAAAAAAATATGAAAAATGACGGATGATATGTAAATAAGACAGATGATTTTGGTGACGTGGAAAACCCTGTTGAGGGTAAAAACCGTGGACGACAATGGAGGTCGTCAATCCACTAGTGACGTCAAACAGGGACGTCGTCCTTTAGAACGATGGTCGTATGATTACAATGGAAAATGAAAATATAAGAACAATAGTATCGTGTGTAATCTAGAGAATAAGTATGTATATCTTGATCCGAGAGCGTAGTTGATGTTAATCGGGGTTTCCTTGTTGATCCGAGTGTTGATTTTATAGTCGGGGTCATTTGTAACCATCGTCTGACATTGATAGCCTTCATGGTTGTCTTTTAATGGCGTTAGTTGTAACTGTCCAACGATCATGTATGAAACATAACGGTCGACCAACGGTTTTAAAATGATATACCTTGTGTTGAAGTCGTAAGTGTACGGATATCCATCGTTTATTCGCTGTACGTCATTGATACTAATCGCGAGATTCGTTCAACCATCGACTCCGAGGTCACAATACATATTTTCAAGCCATGAAATATATTTAGTCGAGCGTTTTGGTCAACGTTCGTGAGTATTTATCCTTGTTGATCAAGGGTGTGATTTTTTTACCCAAACAGTTAGCCCCCGAGATTTGGATTTAAAATCCATTTGAATTTCAAATCTCATTCCTAAGAAAAATTCAACCGTCAGAAATACGTATTGTCTTTCAATCGTTGGACTAAAAATTAATTTAGTCAGTCGGAGATGAGATCAAACGAAGGTTAACGGATGATACATTCATTGAGGACTAGTGTTATAATAATTATAATCAATATGATCATAAAAGGTGATAGTTTATAGCGTTTTTAAAGCCGATTGGTCACTCACGGCGCGTGATTTAGCGATGATCGTGTGTTCGTGTGATCTAGCGTTCGTGCGGTCTTGTGTTCTAGCGTTCGTGTGATCTAGCGTTCGTGCATTCGTGCGATCTTGTGTTCATGCGATTTTTCTGGCGTCTACAGCCGATTGGTCGTGCGATCATGCGATTTTTATGGCGTCTACAGCGGATTGGTCGTGCGATCATGCGATTTTTCTAGCGTCTACACCCGATTGTTCGTGCGATCATGCGATATTTCTGGCGTCTACAGCCGATTGGTCGGTCGATCATGCGATTTTTCTGGCGTCTACAGCCGATTATCATTATCGATATTTTATAGATTCTTGGGTATCAACAGATAGATGTCTTACGTCAAACACAACTGCCATGAAAGTCATGACATGTGAATGATTAATGTTATGTTAAGAATAAACATAAGGAATTTCGACGACGCAAGACTATTCATTCATTGAGCGTTTAATGAAAACATAAGTTACTTTCGACAATCATGAGTCGAAAGAATTGTACGTTCCTGTAGTAAGACAAAGTTGGTTGTGGTCATTGGTTTGACCAACGACCTTCCGATGCATAAGTATAACTATTGAAGATAACTTATGTCTTGTACGGCAATCATGAAAGTCATGACATGCAACCTATTTGATATAGATGAACTTTGAATAATCACAAGTAACGTTTGACGTCATAAACGTTTGTGACTATCGAAAGTCTCGACAGAGGTTTTCGATAATAGTATATCAAAAAAGAATACCTTCGCTATTGATCGTAGAAGATCGTAAGATCGTGCGTTCCTGTAGCAAAAAAAGTTAGAGGTGGTCGTTGGATTGACCAATGACCCTCTGATGCTTAAGTCAGTAACGTTTCGTCAAAGAATAATAGATTAGAAGAAATAATTCACCAATGATTGACAAACGCGTGTCGTGCAATTGGTAAACTTATTTCGTTTGGTAAACCGGTTTCACAACCACATACCAAAGAAAAAAAGATTTTGGCCGGCTGAGGTTCGAGGAGTCGTCTTTATTACCGACTATGTATTTCAGCCATAGTCTTACCATACGAGACACGTTTGTCGGCGATCATGAGTTTTAACCTGTGTCTCGACATGATTGTCGATCATGAGATCGAGAATTACGATTTGCCTTTATTGGCGATCCTGAGATTTAATATGTGTCTTACCATTACTGGCGATCATTAGATTTGGTGTACTAGTCGCCTTTATTGGCGATCATGAGATTTAACTTGTGAATCGCCTACGCTGGCGATGATGGAACTTGTGTCACGTTTACTAGCGACGACGAAACTAGTGTCGATGGAATTGGCGACGATGGACCTAGCGTTGCTGGAACTGGCGTCGTTGGATCTGGCAACGCTGAAACTGGCGACAATGGAACTTGCGACGTTGAACCTAGCGACAATAGAACTTGCGTCATGTTTATTGGCGACTATTCATTTTTACCTTGTATTTTGCCTTAACTAGTAATCATGTGATTCTACAAGAGAGAAGTTACGAGGTGGTCTTTGGTTGAAGCAATGACCCTCAAATGTTCATAGTTAGTACTCGTTTCTTGTATCTTGAATGTTAATAGTAATTGAACGATGGATAAAGTTTAGAAAAATTAATTCTTCAAGTGTACCGTATTCCACTACATGGGATGTCACGGTTGTCTGTGTCTTGGTGTCGCTAAACGTCTTTTCCAAGGAATTTTGGAATTAGTTACCTGTCTCGCAAGTTTTGGCGAACGGGGAAAGGAAAATATATACGTTGATAGAATACACATGGTGGTGAGAGTAAATTTCTGATCGCGTTGTCGGGGGATTTTGTCAAAGATATACAATATCTTATTGTGCTTTAGAGTCTTGCTCATTTGATTGAGCAATTCTTTCGATAAACGTCTTCGAACTTTTGCTTGCATCCTTGCCTTTTCGATGAAGACTCACGGTTGACATATTAGAAATTGAGATATTCAAGAAAGATACATTAGTAAAATTTCTCGTTTATTTCGAAAGAAATCCTTAGTTGAGTCCCACGGATGGCGCCAAACTATTAATGCCAAAAATTGCACCACTGATTATTTTAGCAAAACTGTTTATGCCGAAAATTGCATAAAAAACAATTTAAGGTAGGGTGCGGACTTTATCAACTATAGATTGAACCTTCGAAAAAATAAAAAAAATGACGGAGAAAATGTAAATAAGACAGATGATTTTGATGACGTGGAAAACCCCGTTGAGGGTAAAAACTGCGGACGACAACGGAGGTCGACAATCCACTAGTGACTTCAAACAGGGGCGTCGTTCTTTAGAACGATGGTCGTATGATTACAATGGAAAATGAAAATATAAGAACAATATCGTGTGTAATCTATAGAATAAGTATGTATATCTTGATCCGAGAGCATATTTGATGTTAATCGGGGCTTCCTTGTTGATCCGAGTGTTGATTTTATAGTCGGGGTCATTTGTAACCGTCGTCTGACATTGATGGCTTTCATGAATGTCTTTTAATGGCGTTTGTTGTAACTGTCCAACGATCATGTATGAAACATAACGGTCGACCAACGGTTTTAAGATGATATACCTTATGTCGAAGTCGTAAGTATACGGATATCCATCGTTTATTCGTCGTACGTCATGATACTAATCGCGAGATTCGTTCGACCATCGACTCCGAGGTCACAATACATATTTTTAAGCCACAAAATATATTTAGTCGAGCGTTTTGGTCAACGGTCGTGAGTATTTATCCTTGTTGGTCAAGGGTGTGATTTTTTTTACCCAAACAATATCTATGATATATTCTTTGAAATTTCTTTTGAAAAAGATTTAATATTCAAAATTTTAAAAATTGATTACATCTAAAAGCATAGATATATAGGATTTTACCCTAACTAACCAATTTATACTATTAATATTAACAATATAGCCACTTTTTATGTATTTTGTCAAAATAACCAATCGGGTCGTCCGACGGAGACTTTCTGGGGCAACGAACCATTCATCTCTTCAAAACTCAATAAATAAATAAATTATGGGAAAACTATTATTATAACTATTTCAGAAAATTGTTACTCAAAATAACCAAAATCTCTCCCAACTTACCAAAATAACCAAAATTTTCAATAAAGCATTTAGTATGATACTAAATGCCTTTTAGATTTCGTATGGATTAATTACCCACACACATACATACGAAATTATGGATTAATTACCCACACACATACATACAAAATTGGTTTCGTATGGCATTTGATTTCGTACTAAACTGATTTTCAAATGAATTTAGTATGTTTTTTAAATCATATGGAATCTCATATGGATTAATGCACACACACACATACATACGAAATCATATTTTGGATTAATGCGCACACACACACACATAGCATTTCGTATGGAATGCATGCATTTCGTATGGATTAATGCACACACACATACATACGTATTATATGGATTAATTACTCACACACACACATTTATATACTACACACCCATTCATTTCGTATTATATGGATTAATTACTCACATGCATTTCGTATCCTATTTCGTAATTGAAGAAATAATTTTGCAAAGCATAGATGCATAAGACAATTATACGAAATGGAGAGATGCATAAATCATACGAAATGGAGAGATGCATAAGACAATTATATACTACACACACATAGTAAGAGAACATGCTCAAAGCATGCCTACATTAAACCATAAATTTATTAAGATGACGACTTGAAGAACATGGAAATGGTAGTAGTGCACGCATTTAAAACAAACAAACAACACCAAGAAATTTAGTAAGGATAGATATTCTGGCATTGAATGATCCACTTAGCCTTTTCGTTGATCTTGTTCTCCCGAACGTCGTATTCTTCTTTGATCTCTCTGACCGCATTCTCCTCTTGACTGATTTGTTGCTCCAAGGCTGTAAGTTGGAATTTCTTTTCCATAATATTTGCCTCCTTTTCATATTGTAGAGCCCTGTTGTTTTCCATTTCACCCCAAGCGCTGTGATCTCCTCGTCCGCCTCCATAATGGCGGCCTTCAGTTTTTCCGGTATGAGTTGAGACGCCCTCGGGTTCAAGTTAGGGTTAGCAAACCTGTCTACATACATTGGTGGTGGATTGTATGGACGTGTTCGCATGTAGTCAAAACATGCATCTTCCCAATCAGTGGACTCCTCTTCGGTTATTGGATGGTCAGCGTTAGTTCTTCGAAAATTTGCCCACTCCTCTTTCGTTGATGGCAATTTCCAGCTACGCCTGTACATTGCATCATTCAATGGTAATGGTTTTTTCATTGCCGAGCGAGAACTTCCAGCCTGGTTTGCTGTTTTCTTCTTAGCAGATCGGTTGTTTGCAGACACGGTGTTTTTCAAATGTGATAAAAGGTAGGAAATGATTGATATCAAGTTGTGTGTTACTACTTCAATACATACCACCTATTTATAGTTGTGAAAAGGTTAAACTGGTAAATGCGGATGTCAATTTGGTCAAGAGCAATAATAATTATTTTTTTAAATAACTAGTTCGGATTATGTATGCATAATGATGTCACAGATTTGTAAATCCAAAACGTTCAAATAAAGTTACTAATTTGTAACCAGATTTAATATATTTTCCCTACATTAATTTGTAACCACATATTTTACTGTAACCAGATTTAATATTTTTTTCTCTACATTAATTTGTAACCACATATTTAACTGTAACCACATAACTTTTATAAAAACTTAAAAAGAGTAATAATAATTATAAAAAATTAATAATTGGTTCGGATGATGTATGCATGATGATGTCACAGATTTGTAAATCTAAAACGTTCAAATAAAGTTACTAATTTGTAACCAGATATATTTCCCTACATTAATTTGTAACCACATATTTTACTGTAACCAGATTTAATATTTTTTTTCCTACATTAATTTGTAACCACATATTTAACTATAACCACATAATTTTTATAAAAACTTAAAAAGAGTAATAATAAATAAAAAATTTATTAACTGGTTCGGATGATGTATGCATGATGATGTCACAAATTTGTAAATCCAAAACTTTCAAATAAATTTACTAATTTGTAACCAGATTTAGTATATTTTCCCTACATTAATTTGTAACCACATATTTTACTGTAACCAAATTTAATATTTTTTTCCCTACATTAATTTGTAACCACATATTACTTGCATGATGATGTATGCAAGATGATGTCACTAGAAGGTCCTCCATCTATAAATACCAAAGTGTTGTAAAACATTTGATCTACAACTTCTCATTTCATATTCTACTTACTTGCTTTATTTGTTCATCATACACATTTTTTGTTTTGAAAAAAATGAGTTCTAGTGAAGAAAGAGTGAATGTATATTTTCGTTCCCATGGTGAATGAGTGCAAGATAACAACGAGCGGAAGTTTGAAAATTCTACCAAGCATGGCGTAAAATTGCCAGCAAACGTTAAACATCAAAAGTTGCTTGGTTATGCAATGAAAAAATGTGGAACCGAAAAATCGGATGTTAGTGTAACCAAGTTGGTGCACCCGAATGCTGGTAAAATTTTTGATTTATCCGACGATGAGCAAGTATATGTTTTTATGGATCTTGCAGCCCAATCAAATAGCCCTCTTTCTGTTGTCGTGTATGTCGATTCATCGATGTACGACGAAGGTGACGATGGAGGTGATGAGATCGAAGATCAACCCGAGACCGACGAAAACCAGTCCACGTACGAATTCGTTCCAGAGACACAAGAAGTTGACGAAGAAGGTGATAACGATGAAACAGAGTTTGCTAGAGTTGCTCCTGACGAATTCCATGTTTTCTCAATCACTCTATGTAATAACGACGAGGAAGTAGATGCAGATGACGACGAGGAAGAAGATGCAGATGACGACAAGGAAGTAGAAACATCGTACGTTACTCAAAAATCATTTTCATATGGGATAAATGATTTTTTTGATAACCCTCCTCCCCTTCTAAACCCGGAGACGTATACAGAAAACTACGAACCCGCTCCTTATAATCGTAGTACAAGAATAGAGGCAGGTCAGTTTTCGATACGAAGGACGAAATGATTGGAGAGCTGGGAACTAAGTTCTTTGAAGAGGGCTTTGAGTATAAAGCAAAAAGATCTGCCCCAGACAGATTCGAAGCTGTATGCAACCAAGAAGGTTGTAACGAGCGTATGACTGCAATTAGTGGTGGAGAAAAGGGAGGTATGTTTCTCGTTAGAAAGTTTGAGGACCTACACACTTGTTCCGGTACCCAATTGATTTCCAAACACAGGAATGCAAACAAAAGAAAGTTGGCCCATATACTCAAAGGCAAGTTCGTAGATGCTAGCCTATTGACCAAATGACATAGTTAACGACATAAACCTATAATAAGGGTTTACTATTAGTTACCACCAAGCCTGGCGTGCGAGATATAGAGCACTACTACTGGTGAAAGGCTCCCCCAAGGAATCTTTTCAACGACTCCCTGTGTACTTATATAATTTGAAGATGCATAATCCAGGTACACAAACCTGGTTAAAGAGGGATTCAAGCAATCTTTTTGAGTCATGTTTCGTTGCCCTTGGCATCTCGGTGCGTATTTTAATATGTCATATGTTTCCATATTATAAACAACAACATTATTTAAAATGCTAACACTTACAAAATTTTTATGTAGACCCGGACATTTTTGGCAAACTTGCTTAAGGTCCTTATAATAGACGCCGCCAATCTAAAGTGACGTTACTTTGGTACAATGTTCTTGGTGGTTGTCATGGACGGAAATGATAATATTGTACCCATAGCTTTCGGAGTAGGAAAGTCCGAGACCGGGGACGAGTGGACTTGGTTTCTGTCCAGTTTGAGAGAATGTATCGGAGCACCGGAAGACCTGGTGTTTATGTCCGATAGGGTTGCTGCCATCAGCGGTGCAATTAACGCCGTGTACCCCTCGGTCCCTCATGCACTTTGTTGTGGACACTTGGAGATGAACGTCAAAAGCGCTGACAACCGTGTTACGATACATAAGTTGACATGCTGGAAGGATGCAGAGCTTATACGGTGCATGATTTTGATCGATACATGAATGCGCTACGGGTTTGAATACCAGCAGGAGCTCGAGTTATGGACGACGCTGGTAAAGAGTGGTGGTCAATGGCCCATTTTCGTGGTATGCAGTATAATATACTAACATCCAATAGTGTAGAGTCTACGAACGCGCTATCCAGTTATGCGCGTAGATCAACGATCGTCGCACTTCTAGAGTCCTTCCGAGAATTTCAACAACATTGGTACCTAATTCGACGAGAAAAAGGAGGTTGATAAATTATGAAACTTTCAACTTATTATAATTTTGTTTTATTCGTGTTTTCTTTATAATTCTTAACACATTTAACATATGTCTGTAGATGAAATGCGTAATACACTCACACCTAAAGCAGAGAATATTATTAATGTAAGGAAGGGAAGGTCTGCGACATGGAAGGTAAAGGGAATTGGACACGGGAGGTTCGAGGTTAGAGATCTGCGTACCAACTCGACCGTCGATATGCGAGAAGGTTCCTTTAACTGTAATGAATGGAAATTTACTGGGTTACCTTGTGGTCATGCCATCGCTGCTCAAATAGATCATGGTCATAGGGATAGTAGCAATTTGGCGAAAACTTATTTCACGTCTGAAACCTACCGGTCAACATATCGGAAGGTAATAATGCTAGTTGGACCACCTGATACATGGGTGTTTCCAGATGACCCCCTTGTGTCATGCTATCCACCGTTAATAACTAAGAGGCCTGTCGAGAGACCACGTAACAACAATCGGCGTCCGTCTCGCGGTGAAGGTCCCATACACATAAATTGTGGTAGGCGTGGAGCAGTAGGACATACCCAGGGGCAATGTTCAAATCTTGCCCCTTCAAGCATGCCTAGGAGTCGAGCTTCAAGCAACCAAGGTGGACGCTCGCAGGATCTAGAACCATTCCCTAGCTATGACCTTAACAATGATAATTTGATGTAGTATTTTTAAATCGTGTTTATTTTATGTGGTGTTTGTTCTGAATATTGATAAGTATATTGTTTCGTATATTTATTAGCTACGTATAACGATTCGTATGAAAAAAGAGTCAAGATTCATCTGAAAAGTAAGCCATGTTCCTCTTAAAATATCACAATTTGAAAAAAGAATTCACGAAGGCTACTTTGGTGATTGATAACTCATTCAAACAAAATCCGATGTGGACGTCCAATATACCGAATCGAAGCTATTATGGAGGTCTACTAAGTACCAACACCAACATTGGAATTAATATTAGGTATATGTCCGTTGTTTGGGCCCCAAATTGGGAAAACCCATTTTTTACAACAAAAAGTGTCAAGGACAATCTTGATAAGGAAAGCTGTGAGCTGTTTGTCCCAGAAACGGTCAATAGCATCTGAATAAGCTGCAAGGAAAGATTAAAAGCATGGAGCATGATGAAGAAAATTCTCAGCAGGTTTACTACAAAAGGTTATGTATTGCACCTGCTGAGAATTTTGTTCAGTATGCTTCATGCTTTTAATCGTTCCTTGCAACTCATTCTGTTCCTTCTCCACTGATGCTATTGACCTTCTCTAGGTCTAACACCTCAGAATTTTCCTTCTCTTTGTTGAGAAAAATTAAAATAACAAGAACCGGAGTTTAAATTATTACAAATTTAGTTTCTTATCTACAAATAGCTAACTACTCGGAAACTGTTGCCATGCGATAGAAGGTCTTTGGCATCCCGCATCGAAAAGCGAGTGCCTCTTGCGCTGATTCATCTAGAGTATAGGTTGGTATCACTTCCCCCGCCACAAGCGTGGATAGGTTTTTACAAACCCACACACCGCAATCCCCATGACACCCAGACTGTTGTGGTGCTATATCGGAATACCTCCATTGAAATATACAGCTACCCCTTATACGTTGGAAATCTTTAATACGTTTTATTAACTTTGGCAGTCGCTTTGTAAAGATAGACATGAGCTGGGTAAATTCCATCTCAACAAGTGGTACGTTTCGGAGGCTGTCGAATATATACATCTCCATCTGCGGAAGTTCCAGCACCCCGAGCATCCAATGTTTTTGATTTATGCATATGGGAATGTAAACCTAGAATATCATAATAACAGACAAATAGTCAGTAACAAACACGTTTAATAAAAACCATGAACGCTCGTCTTCATAGTCATTTTCGTACCCTATCGATCTTAGACCATGAAACTTCGCCTTCCAATTCGCAATTGCACATAGTGTGCACTGCATCCTCCCCTTGATTTTCCTTGGTGAATAGTTCAAAGAATTGACTGTTCATCACCGTCCACTTCGGTTTTGTTCTCTAGAGGAAACAACTAATTTCGCGCAGGCGTCGATGTGCTATACACAACACATAGATTGTTATTAGAGATATAATTAGATAACACATTTATGAAGCATATTAAAAACCGCAATACTAACCAGTTCCTCAAGTTCCCCATTACTCTCAAGGGCTAGCAGAATGCCCCACCATCGTTTATCGACGGAAATTAGATTGAAGAATGGAAATACAAATGTGGGTATCGTATTTTGGTAATATCGAGCAGTTATGGATGAGGCTGAAATGTGTGATAAAGTGGATGGCCTAGTGGAAACTATGGTCGTAGGCGAAGAAGGTTTGCTCTTGCTAGCGACCTTTGTCTTTGTCTTTGCCTTTGCTTTTTTGGAAGGGGGAGGTGTGGTAGGTCTTTGTTTCCGGATGGGAGAAGAAAGCCATTTCAAAGGAACCCTACGGCGGGTCGGACCTTCCACCTCCGACTCATCATTTACGTTGTCCTCCGCCAATGACATACTTTCCGGGATACTAAAATGTTGATCGTCGCACTCAACATCCTATTGACCTGGAATAGTAGATTGTGGCATATCGTCATCGGTGAACCCGGAGGATGTACCCAACAACGCGTTGAACGTTGTGCACTGGGATGCTGTAACGTGGTCGCTTATAAATTTACCCAATAAGTCGTCTGGCCCAGAAGGTATGGTGCCCTGAATATTGTCATTAAGATAAATAAGTGACAAATTTTCTTGTCAAAATATAAACAAAACGCACATACTACTTACAACAAAGAACTTACATCTTCCACGTGGGCTAGCGGTGTGACACACGACGACGTCATTTGGGGTATGTAGGCCGCTGTCCCCGATGTCCAATCTGTTTTCCATGGATCATTTTTAGTAAAGATGAATCATTCACGGGGTTTAAGCAAACTGTTTGCAACTTACATCTTGGGTATATGGAGGTAGTGGGACGTAAGACGAACTGGGATCCTATGACATGGTCGTCATATGGGGACTCGATCTCCCAGGTGTCACAAACTGTTTGCATTTTAACAAACATTAGTACAGAAGAAGAACCATGGTCGCAGTTAAAGCAAAACTACTAAAAACACTAACATCGTCCATGTAGGTGGGTCGTATGACGCACGAAGACCGCGACATCTCGTACGCCGACCATGGCCTCTCGTACGACGACAGGGGCATCTCGAACGATGACCTCGGCATCACAGTCGGGCCAAACTGTTTAAGAATTGACATTATAAGATTTTTAAAGAAAACAATTGTTCATCAATTAACTAGTATGCATCGTGGAAACACTTACATATTGCGGGAAAATCGTCGGGGAAGTAGAGTAAGTAGGTGGTGCAGCCTGCGTTTGGTCGTACCCAACCGAGGTTTGGGGCGGAAGGCCATCATTTATCTGATCAAAGTATGTAGGGTACCATAAATACATAAAGTAAAACACAGTGGGCGATAAAAGAAGTTAAACACTTACATTACAATTGTAAAATTTGGACACTAGATAATACTCGAGTTGGGTCTTAATTTTTGCAATCTCAGCGGTATTTGTGTCCAACTGGTCCCACCTATGTTGATACTGGTCGGGAGGCGGCATATTGTGATGGCCGGAGCTGGTGGCCCCCCTATGTACGAGGTTCTCAACTCGCTCATCCTCTAGTTGATGGTCGGGCTGGGACCCTGTGGGGGAAGTGGAGCCATTTGGGGATCGCGTCGGACGTCGGGCTCTCTTAGACAGTCGCCTTGCCCCCACAGTCTGGAAATAGAGGCGACTGTCTATATACCACGCCTGCCTCTCCTCGTCAGCCGTAGCCACAAGGCGGGTCGAGGGGTTATACCCTGACTAAAAGTATTCAGAATGTGGTCACATTTAAATTGCAGGCGTTACTTAGTGAATATTTTTTTTAAAACTGTAACTTGAAAGGTAGTAAAACAACTTACGTTGCCAATTGAAGAGAAGATACTAAGGCAATCAACCTTAGTCAAGTACTGCGTCCGTTCCAACGGAATAACCTGGGAGACCTATCCCCGTGCCAGGTGAATAACTTTCGGGCGATAGGAAAAAGCTCCAAGATCCAGACCTGCAATTAATTAAAAAAAAACAAGTACACAGAGTTAAAAATGGAAACCAACCTTCAAGGTGCACCTAAATGGTTTAATTTATAGCCCTTTTATCTAACCTTGAAGGGGTATATGAAGCCGGACATCATCATCGCCTTGATCTCATTATCGGCTCGTCGAATGTAGGCACAATGCATTTTCTTGAATGTGTGTGCCCAGAAGTAAGAACCCCACGGATAACTGTTGAAGTTGTCTAAGTCCTCAACAGCCCTAAGGACCGTGGAGTTGACATGGGAGGTAAGCTAATGGCCCATACAGACCGACTCCACAATCACAACTAAACACACACGAACGACATCCACGTCTTCTAGATCGCACATGCAGTTTAGGTTCATTCTATGAACCACGACTTTAAGAGGCAACCTCTCAAATGGTTGTTTCGGAAAAACCCTACTAAGAAATCTTTGCTCACTTGGAAGGGCTGAAATGGAGGGTTGTTGTCCGAAACGGAGTCATGTTATCAGGCATAACTCCTGTCGGCCAAAACGGAATACTTCTCCGTAGGCTTTAAAGTATAGCTCCTCGGGAGTTGCGTTATCCACTATTACCTCAGTCTGAAGGAACATAGAGACTAACATCGGGTCGCCTCTAATTTTCCTAATGTCCAACCAAGGACCGAAAGTGTGTTGCGATAAAGTTGTATTCATTGTTCATTTACCATAATAGCCTCCCTTATCTCTCAGACAGTCGAAAACTTATTCCTCAACGTCAACGACGGGTACTTAAAATCAGTCTACATAGATTAGGTGATAGAGGTTGTATTTATTAAAGGCTCAAGGACATAAATAAATTAAAGTTCAAGGACATAAGTACTCAATCAATATTTTGCGATTTATTTTATTTGTGAAAAGAAATCACTTTATGATTGGATTTCAAGGTAGTAGGGGAATCACATTGATTTCTTAAGTCCCTACAAACCTTAGGGCTGTTTACACCCGTTTGACAAAATCCAATCAATATTTTGTGATCTGTTTTATTTGTGAAAAGAAATCACTCTATCGATTGGATTTCCAAGTAGTAGGGGAATCACATGGATTTCTTAAGTCCCTACAAACCTTGGGGTTTTTACACCCGTTTGACAAAATCCAATCAATATTTTGTGATATGTTTTATTTGTGAAAAGAAATCACTCTATCGAATGGACTTCCAGGTAGTAGGGGAATGACATGGATTTCTTAAGTCCCTACAAACCTTGGGGTTTTTTTACACCCGTTTGACAAAATCCAATCAATATTTTGTGATCTATTTTATTTATGAAAAGAAATCACTCTATCGATTGGATTAACAGGTAGTAAGGGAATCACATTGATTTCTTAAGTCCCTACAAACCTTGGGGTTTTTTACACCCGTGGGACAAAATCCAATCAATATTTTGTGATCTGTTTTATTTGTGAAAAGAAATCACTCTATCGATTGGATTTCCAGGTAGTAGGGGAATCACATGGATTTCTTAAGTCTCTACAAACCTTGGGGTTTTTTACACCCGTTTGACAAAATTCAATCAATATTTTGCGATCTGTTTTATTTGTGAAAAGAAATCACTCTATCAATATTTTGCGATCTATTATATAATTATGACTAAAATTTAATAAACCGGCATGCTTTCAATTTTAAAGTTTACCAACTTTAGATTTTTTTAGGTAAACTTAACGGTGTAAATATTTATACGGTGTACTTTATAACAAAATAATACGTAACATAATGTTCTAATAAATAACAAATAACAATATACCGTCGATATGCATAAAAAGAAACATAATATCGTCACGTAATTTGTACGAGGTTCTATACGTGGCCCTAATTAATCTTTATCTTTATCTTTATATATATCTTTATATATATAAAAGGAACAACCTTAAAGAATGATGTGGAACCATGAGAATTGAGCATTCTCAAATGGTAAATTGTGGTTGAGTTTTAGTTGTCCCACATTGGTAAAGAGTTAAAAGTTTTGAACAAAGTGGTGTATATATAAGAAAGATGGATTGGATGTCTTTGTGTCAAATCATAGGTTTGACCCATGGGGATATCTTATTTTGGATGACCCCAATGTATAGCCATGGTTGAAAACCAAACCAACCGAATGGTAAATCTTTTATATATAATGAAAACCTTGGGGTATTGATGTGTCACCATGAGAATTAAGCGCTTTCATAAAAGTCAATTATGGTTGAGTTTTAGTTGTCCTATATTGGTGAAAAGTTAAAATTTTTGAACAAAGTGGTGTGTATATAAGAAAGGTGGATTTAATTTATTTGTGTCAATTCATGGGTTTGTCTTTATCTTTATCTTTATATATATAAAAACAACAACCTCAAGACATGAGGTGGCATAATGAATTGTAAGTTTAGTATTGTTAAATCTTGAAATGTGGTAGAGTTTCATCATCCCACCTTGGTGAGGAAATACAAGTTTGGATGTAGGAAGTGAGTATAAGAAAGGAGGGGATAAACAAAAGATGATGACTTGATAATTCTCAAATATTAAAATGTGGTCATTGTTGAGAAGATGCGAGTTAAAGTGCGTATAAGAATAAATGGGCGAACAGTTTTGTGTCAACTCATATGGTTGGATCAACTTGGGCTACTTTATTTTTGCAAAATAAATCCATTTATATAACAAGTTAGTAGAATATTAATGTTTTTTCGTTAAATAATAGACTTGACTAATTTTAGATTGCCCAAAAAATTACCATGAGAAATTGATGTGTTCGAATATATTGGGTAGGTTTGTGGGAACAAAATGTCGGCATCTATATTTGTATCTTTATATATATATATATATATATATATAAGTAAGATCACAAGAAATGATGTAGCACTCTAAGAATTGAGTTGTACTTCTTGCATTGAGAGTTTTGTGTATCCCACATTGATGGAGAGATAAAAGATTAACAATTGATGGTAGGTATATGAGAGAAGGTTAGGGTGTGTTTGTTTTAACTCATGGAGTTGGATTCTCTTGGCTAATCATATAAACACATGTTGTTGCCTCATGTTGGCCAACCCTCTATGATAGAGTTGTGCATCGAACGGGTCGGGTTAGTTCAGGGCCCTAAACCCAAAACCTGATTGAATATCGGGTGGGAAATCATAACCCCGAAATCCGACCGATACTGAACCAACCCGTAAACATCGGATAGTTCGGATCGAGTATCCGATCCCCCAAATTTCTAAAAAACGTTTTAAAAGTTCATATTATAGGGCACCTATTTTATAGAGCACTCCTAAGTCCCAACTAACCCTTTATACAACTTAAGCCTTTAGAAAAATCTTAAGGCTTAAGCAAAAAGAGGAAGGAGGAACTCGAGGAAAAAGAAGGAAACCTCTATCCATATATATATATATATATATAGAGTAAATAAGCAAAAAAAGCTTTATAAAGCGATGTGGGATGAGGGCATCAGCGCCTCTCTCTCCCTTTTCACTCTTGAAGCCGTTCGACATCAATTTTTAGAAGAAAACTTGAAGTTCGGAAGCTACTATATAAGAAAGAGAGGGGGTAGCATGCTTAAGCATAACAAATATTCGTGTTTTTCGGGTATTCGGGTGTCTATTTTGGATACCCAACCCAATCCTACTTATCTGATAAAACCTTAGAAATTCGGATTTTCGGGTTTCGGGTTTTTCGGGTGGAGGTTTTTAGTGATATTTTTGGGTTGGTTCTTGGGTTGGTTCTTGGGTCGGATTTCGGGTTTTGCTTACCTCTAATATTGTGTATGTTTGCTAAAACAATTTACATTTAAAACAGTCAAATACAGTGATACACATTTGTTTACAGTATAATCTCATCACCACGCAATGCGTGGTGGCACACACTAGTATATATAAAAGGAACAACCTTAAAGAATGATGTGGAACCATGAGAATTGAGCATTTTCAAATAATAAATTATGGTTGAGTTTTAGTTGTCCCAAATTGGTGAAGAGTTAAAAGTTTTGAACAAAGTGGTATGTATATAAGAAAGATGGATTTGATGTCTTTGTGTCAAATCATTGGTTTGGCTCATGGGGATATCTTTTTTGGATGACCCCAATGTATAACCATGGTTGAAAACCAAAACCAACCGAATGGTAAATCTTTATATATATATATATAATGAAAAGCTTGGGGTATTGAGGTGGCACCATGAGAATTGAGCGTTCTTAAATAGTGAATTATTGTTGAGTTTTAGTTGTCCTATATTGGTGAAGAGTTAAAAGTTTTGAACAAAGTGGTGTGTATATAAGAAAAAAGGTGGATTTAATTTCTTTCTGTCAATTCATGGGTTTGGCTTAGGTAGATATCTTATTTTGGATAACTCTTTTTGCAATATTTAACCATGGTTGAAAACCAAACCAACCAAATGGTAAATCTTTATCTTTATCTTTATATCTTTATATATACAAAAACAACAACCTCAAGACATGAGGTGGCATAATGAAATTTTAGTATTGTCAAATCTTGAAATGTGGTAGGGTTTTATCATCCCACATTGGAAAGGAAATACAAGTTTGGATGTAGGAAGTGAGTATAAGAAATGAGGGGATAAACAATAGATCATAACTTGACAATTCTCAAATATTAAAATGTGATCGAGTTTCATCATCCCACATTGGTGGCAAGATGCGAGTTAAAAAATATAAAGTGTGTACAAGAATAAATGGGTGAATAATTTTGTGTCAACTCATATGGTTGGATCAATTTGGCCTACTTTATTTTTGCAAAATAAGTCAATTTATATAACAAGTTAGTACAATAATATTTTTTTTTTAAATAATAGACTTGACTAATTTTAGATTACCCAAAAAAATTACCATGAGAAATTGATGTGTTCGAATATAGTGGGTAGGTTTGTGAAAGGAGGAACAAATTGCCGGTATCTATATTTGTATCTTTATATATATATAAGTAAGATCCACAAGAAATGATGTAGCACCCTAAGAATTGAGTATTATGACCTTGCATTGAGATTTTTGTGTATCCCACATTGATAAGGGATGAAAGATTAACAATTGATGGTAGGTATATGAGAGGAGGTTAGGGTGTGTTTGTTTTAATTCATGGGGTTGGATTCTCTTGGCTAATCATATAAACACATGTTGTTGACTCATGTTGGCTAACCCTCCAAACTCTTGGATTGACTTATTTTGGCCAACCGTTTATGGTAGAGCTGTGCATCGGACAGGTCGGGTTGGTTCAGGGCCCTAAACCCAAAACTCAATTGGATATCGGGTGGGAAATGATAACCTTGAAATCCGACCGACCGAAACTAAACCAACCCGTAAACATCGGGTAGTTTGGATCGGGTATTCGATCCCCAAATTTCTAAAAAGTGTTTTAAACGATCATGATTATTCAATTAAATTTGAAACAAACTTGAACCAAGAGAAGGTGCACCATTTTTATAGGGCATTTCTAAATCCCAACTAACCCTTTATACAACTCAAGCTCTTAGAAAAAGCTTAAGGCTCAAGCATAGAGAGGAAGGAGGAACTCAAGGAAAAAAAGACCTCTATCCATATTTATAGTAAGTAAAGAAGTACAAAAAAGCTTTGTAGGGCGATGTGGGATGAGGGCATCAATGCCTCCCTCTCCCTCTTCACTCTTGAAGCCATCCCACATCGATTTTTAGAAGAAAACTTGTGGTTTGGAAGCTACTATATTAGAAAGAGAGGGGGTAGCATGTATAAGCGTAACAAATATTCGTGTTTTTCGGTTATTCGAGTGTCTATTTTAGATACCCAACCCGATCCTACTTATCCGATAAAACTTTTGAAATTCGGATTTTCGGGTTTCAGGTTTTTCGGGTGGAGGTTTTTAGTGATATTTTCGGGTTGGTTCTCGAGTTTCAGGTTTTGCTCACCCCTAATGTTTTGTATGTTTGCTAAAACAATTGACATTTAAAACAGTAAAATACAATGATACATTGCATTTTGTTAGTTTCAAACAATGAATTAGGTTTATCATAACGACTTAACGTAGTTACATATTTGTTAACAGTATAATCTCACCACCACGTAACGCGTGGTGGCACACACTAGTTTACATAATTTATGACCAAAACTTAATAAACCGGCATGCTTTCAATTTTTAAAGTTCACTACCTTTAGATTTTTTTAGGTAACTTAGCGGTGTAAATATTTATACGGTGTACTTTATAACAAAAAATACGTAACATAATGTTCTAAGAAATAACAAATAACAATATACCGTCGATATGCACAAAAAGAAACATAATATCATCACGTAATTTGTACGAGGTTCTATACGTGGCCCTAATTTACATAATTTGTGACCAAAATTTAATAAACCGGCATGCTTTCAATTTTTAAAGTTCACTAACTTTAGATTTTTTTAGGTAACTTAACGGTGTATATATTATTCGGTGTACTTTATAACAAAAAAAATACGATGATGTTCTAATAAATAACAAATAATAATATACCGTCGATATGCACAAAAAGAAACATAATATCATCACGTGATTTGTACGAGGTTCTATACGTGCCCCTAATTTACATAATTTATGACCAAAATTTAATAAACCGGCATGCTTTCAATTTTTAAAGTCCACTAACTTTAGATTTTTTAGGTAACTTAACGGTGTAAATATTTATACGGTGTACTTTATAACAAAAAAAATACGATGATGTTCTAATAAATAACAAATAATAATAAACCATAACGAGAACTTAGAGTATACAACGAGATTTAATATGAACACTTACCTCTTTAACGGTAACACGAGCCATTTGAGTGATGAAAAACGCATTTTCGATTTTTTGATCTTCAATGAAATGCAAAGAAGAAGAAGAAGTCTTGAATTTTAGCTAGGTAACTATTACATGCAATGCCTAATATATTCTCCTCCTTCCAAGAGAATCTCATCAATTCAATATGTGTATACTTTTAGCTAGTTTACAAATTAATGTAGGGAAAATAATTTTAAACTTCGGTTCAGTAGAATTGGTGATGTTTATGGTGATTCAAAGTGCTTATTTATACACAAAGAGAGGTTCTCTTACTATCTAATGCATGGAGTTATGGTCAATATTTTCATTTCCAATGCATGTAAGGAATCCTTACACCACTATGGGATTCCTTACACCCTAAACATGCAACACATAGAATACCTACACCAAAATGCTAATCATACGAAATGCATGTGTGTGTAGTATATAAATGTGTGTGTGTGAGTAATTAATCCATATAATACGTATGTATGTGTGTATGTGTGTGTGCATTAATCCATACGAAATGCTATGTGTGTGTGTGTGCATTAATCCAAACTCATTCCATATGATTTCGTATGTATGTGTGGGTGTGCATTAATCCATACGAAATGCATGGATTCCATACAAAATGGTATGTGTGTGTGTGCATTAATCCAAAATATGATTTGGCATGTATGTGTGTGTGTGTGCATTAATCCATACGAGATTCCATATGATTTCAAAAACATACGAAATTCATTTGAAAATCAGTTTAGTACGAAATCAAATAGCATACGAAATCAATTTCATATGTATGTATGTGGGTAATTAATCCATACGAAATCTAAAAGACATTTAGTATAATACTAAATGTTTTATTGAAAATTTTGGTTATTTTGGTAAGTTGGGAGAGATTTTGGTTATTTTGGATATACAATTTTCTGAAATGGTTATAATAATAATTTTCCCATAAATAATATTAAGTACAATATCACCTCAAGGTCAAATCAGAATCAAATCAAAGTCAAATCTAAACCAAATCAATATCATTTATTATTATTTTTAAATAAAGAGTTTATCGGTTTTCGGGTCTCTGTCGCCCCCATGAAGCGACATTCACTTCTTTGACCGAAAAATATTTCTCGAAAATATAAAGATTTGATTCGTTAACCGACGAGACAACTCAATGGACGAGTTGACCGGGTATTTTGTTTTTTATGGTCTGTTTTCCTATATAAGAAACGATATGGAAAACGATAAATTCATTCTATACGTCGTTTTCTCTTGAATCCTCTCATTTTCTCTCGTTTTCTCTCGATTTTCTCGTTTTTTCTTCACTATGTACCACCGATTAAAACTAATAAAATTGTTAATTATATACGATATTCAACGACACCGAGGAAAACATTTCACATATGAGACCGAGAAATACTTCCACCGACAACGACATAATGGAACAACTTGTACGTAATTTTCTCTTCCTTTTAATTTAACTTAATAATATATTTTTGTTTAGTATTTAACTGAAACACCATAATCTAGGAAATATAATTTTTTTTTGAAAAACCTCGGCATGACCTCTACGTAAATATAATGATTACCCATTTAAACACCTGTGTAACTTCAAAATAGATATATTCATAACCATGATGGAAGCTACAAAATAACTAACCATAAGCTAGTCACATACATATACACTTGCTATATACCAGGTGGCAAAAATAAACATTTCTAACTATCAAAAGTATAAGTAGCTTCCATAAGGTAATATTTCCCAAAATATAGTTTCTTCCAAAAGCTTAGGATGCCCGCATTTGTCTCCTAGTGCTTGCAATCGTTAGATCCGGCATTAGCTCCTATTCCTGAACATACGTTGACACTAAAATTACTTAGACTTGCATCTAATGAGTTATGAGGGATTCAACAATAAATACAACCATAGTGTATATGCACAAACACCAAATAAAATTATAAAATTTAAATTATGCATCTCATGCGATAGTTGTGCAATATAATGTAACACACATATACATGTCAAATTCATTTTATTAGTTATATATCCATAATCACATAATGGACCTACAAATAGAGGAACCTACCATAACCGGTTGATGAAAAAGCACGAAGTAATTCATCTATATCGTTGACAAACTTTTACATGTTGTGACCTCCCAGGTCAATGTACATATGTTTAAGTAAAAAATCACACCCTCTACCGACGAGAATAATACCTACGACAATCATACCCTTGACCGACAAGGATAAACACCCGCGACAGTTGTTCATGTAAAAATAATCAAAGTCATGACCGAAAGGTCACATGACCATGATCTTACGACCAACGTAAGAACTTACGACTGGATATATCTTGTAGATAAAACTAACGACCGGTGACCATAAAACTTATGGTCGTCACTATTGATTCCAACCGTACGTATAATCAACAGTTACACTATTTATCGTCATTTAATTGGCGACAGTCGCATATTTCTCACGACCCACACTTGTTTCTATTAACTCTCAACAAAACGACCGTTTATATTGTTTAATGCAGGTCTTCTATCATTTATGCTAACGGACGTAACCGACGACGTGCATGTATGAGCATTGAAGAAAAATGTCGTTACACATTAAATGCATAATTATGGCAATGACCGTTACCGACGTTAATGCTCATAAAGACACATCTATGGCGATGGATCCTATATAAACAAGGCTCAGGAAGACAAAAGGGACACAACTCATTCACCCGAAAACATATCACATACGCTCCCGCATCAAACGAATCCCTCGAATCATATTCTATCGATATTCACCGGTCGTCAGAACTCACTTTCGGTCTTCAAGTCTTGTCTCACGTCCAGAACTAACGACAACAGCATAGCTCACGACAACGACTCAGAGCTAATGACAACAGTTTACCATCTATGTGTTAATCCACAATTTATTAGTGTAATCTCTGTCTTTAAGGACGACGTCCCTGTTTGACGTCAGTAGTGACTTGACGGCCTCCATTGTCGTCCGCAGTTTTTACCCTCGACGGGGTTTTCCACGTTACCAAAATCGTCTGTTTTATTTACATTTCTACGTTATTTTTCTTATTTATTTGAAGGTTCAATCTATAGTTGACAAAGTCCGCACCCTTACCTTAAATTGTTTTTATGCAATTTTCGGCATAAACAGTTTTGCCAAAATAATCAATGGTGCAATTTTTGGCATTAACAGTTTGACGCCATTCGTGGGACTCAACTAAGGATTTCCTTCAAAATAAACGAGAAACTTTTACTAACGTATCTTTCTTGAAGATCTCAGTTTCTAATATGTCAACCGCGAGTCTTCATAAAAAAGGCAAGGATGCAAGCGAAAGTTTCTTATCGAAAGAATTGCTCAATCAAATGAGCAAGACTCTAAAGCACAACAAGATAATGTATATCTTTGACAAAATCCCCCGACAAGACGAACAGAAGTTTACTCTCACCACCACGTGTATCCTATCAATGAATTTATTTATAACGATCAGAGGTTATAGCATCGGAGGACTCGAACTATACACCGTGGGTGGTTGATCTCCATGATTGTGTGTCCCGTGGTATGTTGTTTCTGTTGGAATTTTAGTGAAAATATGTGATTTTTAACTAACTTTGGACACAATTAATTATATGTATATGCGTTATATATAATAATAATTTTATGGGTTTGTGTTCTCCTATATGAGAGCTTCAAAACCGTATATTATGTGTCCAAAATGGAGATTGTCTGAATGAGATATCGATGCTCAAAGTAGAGCATTCGGTTAGAAATTTAAGTAACTCTTGAGGATTTGGAATGTGTCCCACATAGGAGGGGAGGAGAAACTTGGAGTGGTTTATAAGGAAAAAACCTCAAAGGGCTTACAAGCTCTTTAGTAGGTTTTTCCTCCAACACCTACATGCGCGCAGGGGGGGGGTGCGGTTTGGCGATTTTGTAGGCTAAACCGACCGAACTCATGTGCGTGCGCATCTGCGGACACGAATGCAGTTCCAAATTCTCGGGCTCGCACGGACCAGTTTTGCTCAAAATTTCGAGATCAGTTTTAAACTTTTGTAACCGAAATTTTTAAATAATTTCGGTTTCAATATTTAATTTGATTGACGGTTTTGATCTTAAGAATTAATGAGCATTAATTCTTCGTCGGTTTCATGGAGCCAAGAATCGAGTATAAAACAAGACCTTGGGGGTCCTTCTCAAATACATTTTCGAAACAAAAATCTTCTCCAGAATTCCTCTCTGGTGCACTTCGACATCTCCGGCGACTATTTTCAGGCAAGTGTTCAGTTCCGGCAGCTTACACTATTTCGTACCGTTGTACCCTGGGAACAGATCGCGAATCTGTTTAAGGGCATCATGTCTAACACGAGCCTCGGTTTATTCTTTCTGTTCTTCATCTACTGTTTTCTTCTGCTTCTGTTTCGTTTTATTTAACTGCACTAACTCTTCTGTTTCCTGTTATTACAATTCTGTTTCTGTAATTTCTTTTTCCAGTTATTATAATTCTTTTTCTGTAATTCCCTTTTTATTTATACACTTTGTCTAAGGAATTTGTTTCCAAAGACAGCTTCTGTTTCTACCCATATTCTAACAATCTTAAACAGATTCGATTTTGTTTCAAATTTTATTTGTTCACTGTTTTTAGTAAACAGTTTCGTTGTGTCGTGCTAACAGTTTCTGAAAACTCTGTATTTTCATAATGGTGGGCACTACTTCTGCTAACCCTCCAGTTATCAATACGACTACTGCTACGGTCAATACCACTGCCACCATAACTGGACCACTGCCAAACACCATGGCAAATCATGTTGAGAAACCAGAGAAGTTCTCTGGTTTGAACTTTAAGAGATGGCAACAGAAGATGTTCTTCTACCTTACGACATTGAACTTGGCTCGGTTCCTAACCGAGACGGCTCCCAAAATCAGTGAAGGACAAGCCGACGCTCAATCTTTGAGCGCGGTGGATGCTTGGAAGCATTCCGAATTCCTGTGCCGTAACTATGTGTTAAACGGCCTTGTGGATCCTCTTTACAATGTGTATTGTAAAGTACCTACGGCTAAGGAACTATGGGAATCCTTAGACCGTAAGTACAAGACTGAAGATGCCGGAACAAAGAAACATGTTGTTGTACGTTTCATGGAGTTCAAGATGTTTGACTCAAAAACCGTTATGAGTCAAGTTCAAGATTTCCAACTTATCATGCATGATATTCTCTCCGAAGGGATGGTTCTTAGTGAAACTTTCCAAGTCGCAGTAATGATTGAAAAGCTTCCCCCCGATTGGGTCGATTTCAAGAATTACCTTAAACACAAGCGAAAGGAGATGACCGTGGAAGAATTGGTGGTACGTCTTCGTATTGAAGAAGAAAACCCCATGGCTTTGAAGGGCAACTCCGGCTCTTCAAAAGCTAATGTGGTGGCCAATGTTGTGGAAGATGGTCAATCCTCCAAATCCAAGGGAAAGAAGGTTGACTATAAAGGCAAAGGTAAGGCCAAGTGGCTTGGCCCACAAAAAGGAACTTTCAAGAGAAAGTTCAAATGTTACAATTGTGGCCAAACGAGTCACAAGGCAAATGAATGCAAGTTTCCCAAGAAGGAGCAAAATGCAAACATGGTGACCGATGACTTGGTTGCTATGATCACGGATCTTTCGGCCATGGCTATCACTACCATGGTTTCGAAGGTGAATGTGATCGGTTCAAATGCAAGAGAATGGTGGATTGACACCGGAGCTACCCGTCATGTGTGTCATGACAAAAGCAACTTCCACACCTACAAGGATGTGGAAATTGGCCAAAAGCTCTACATGGGGAACACCGCTACCGCCGAAGTCAAAGGTATGGGAGAAGTAGTCTTGAATATGACTTCGGGTAAAGAGCTCAAACTCAAGGATGTTTTGTATGTCCCGGAGCTCCGCAAAAACCTCGTTTCGGGATGGTTGTTGAATAAGTTTGGTTTTAAACTTGTGTTTGAGTCGGACAAGTTTGTTTTGTCCAAGAGTGGAATGTATGTTGGTAAGGGCTATGCCATGAATGGCATGTTTAAAATGGATGTAATTGTGTCTAAAATGATGAATGAAGCTTCTTCTTCTACTTATTTGCTTGAGTTTTCTAATTTTTGGCATGGTCGTTTAGGACATTTAAATTATAATTCTATTCGTCGCTTAATTAATTTAAATTGCCTACCAAAATTTAATATTGACTCAAATCATAAGTGTCCCACTTGTATAGAAGCCAAACTTACTAGATCTTCATTTCAAACAATTGAAAGAAAAACCGAAACTCTTGATTTAATTCATACTAACGTGTGTGATTTAAAATCAATTCCTACTAGAGGTGGGAATAAATATTTTATCACATTTATCGATGATAATACAAAGTATTGCTATATGTATTTACTCAAAAGTAAAGATGAAGCAATAAACAAGTTTGTCTTGTATAAAAATGAAGTTGAGAATCAACTCAACAAGAAAATCAAAGTCGTTAGAAGTGATAGGGGAGGTGAGTATGTTTCACCATTTGCCGAATTTTGTTCACAAAATGGAATTCTACATGAACTCACGACACCCTATTCACCACAACAAAATGGTATTGCCGAAAGAAAGAATCGTACTTTGAAAGAAATGGTAAATGCCATGTTAATTAGTTCTGGTATAAATCAGAACATGTGGGGGGAAGCTATATTATTGGCTAACTATATTCTAAATAAGATACCCCACAAGAAAAAGGACGAAACACCGTATGAACTTTGGATGGGTAGAAAACCATCTTATAAGTACTTACGAGTGTGGGGGTGTTTAGCTAAAGTAGTTGTACCGCCTCCTAAGGTACAAAAGCTTGGACCTAAAACAGTGGATTGTGTATTCATTGGATACGCACAAAATAGTAGTGCATATCGGTTTCTTGTGTATGATTCCAAAAATCCCGAGATACATAAGAATACAATTATGGAATCAAGAAATGCTTCATTTTTCGAAGATGAATTTCCTTATTTGAACAAGGAAAAAGGAATCATATCTTCTAAGGATAGAGAAATTGTTCAAGAAGATGAACAAGCTTTATCTGAAAAGGAAGAAGTAGAACCTAGAAGAAGTAAACGGGCAAGAGTCGAAAAGACATTTGGAAATGACTTCCTCACATACATGATAGAAAGTGAACCTAAAACCTATCGTGAGGCGGTTACTTCTTCCGAGGGTCTTCAATGGAAAGAAGCAATTAAAGGTGAGATAGATGCTATCTTACAAAACCATACATGGGAATTAGTGGATTTACCTCTGGGTTGTAAGCCACTAGGATACCGTTGGATCTTTAAAAGAAAGATAAAAACTGACGGTAGTATTGAAAAATACAAAGCAAGATTAGTAATCAAAGGATATAGACAAAAAGAAGGTCTAGATTACTTTGATACGTATTCGCCAGTAACGCGAATAACATCCATTAGATTGGTACTTGCAATTGCAGCTATTAGAAATCTGCAAATTCACCAAATGGATGTGAAAATTGCGTTTCTAAATGGAGATTTAGAAGAAGAAATTTATATGGAGCAACCTGAGGGGTTTGTTGCCCCAGGACAAGAGAACAAAGTCTATAAACTTGTTAAGTCCTTGTATGGCCTTAAGCAAGCTCCAAAACAATGGCATCAAAAATTTGATCAAGCCATGTTAGGAAATGGTTTTAAAATAAACGAATGTGATAAATGTGTCTATACTAAAGACACTATTCATGGTAATGTCATCCTATGCTTATATGTTGATGATATGCTTATCATCGGTAGTGATGACAAAATAATAAGGTCCACGAAAGACATGTTAAAATCTAAGTTTGACATGAAAGACATGGGCTTAGCGGATGTGATTCTTGGGATCAAGATCACAAGAACACAAAATGGTTTAGTGTTAAGCCAAACCCATTATGTGTACAAGATTCTTGAGAAATTTAATCAAGGAGATACTAGTATAGCTAGAACTCCAATTGATACGAGTCAACATCTATCTAAAAATAGAGGAGATAGTGTTGCACAAGTGGAATACTCAAGAATCATTGGAAGTCTGATGTATCTTATGAGTTGTACAAGACCTGACTTAGCTTATGCGGTAAGTAGGCTAAGTAGGTACACTAGTAATCCCAGTTTTGAACACTGGAAGAGTATTACTAGATTACTAAGATATATAAGATACACACGTGAGTATGGACTTCATTATGAAAGTTATCCAGTTGTAATCGAAGGATACAGTGATGCAAACTGGATATCCGACATAAAAGATTCTAGATCTACAAGTGGATATGTGTTTACACTTGGAGGTGCAGCTATATCTTGGAAATCATCCAAGCAAACTGTTATAGCTAGATCTACGATGGAATCTGAATTCATCGCCTTGGATAAATGTGGTGAAGAGGCGAAATGGTTGCGTCAATTTGTAGAGGATATTCCTAGATGGCCTAAACCGGTAATGGTTATTTGTATACATTGTGATAGCCAATCGGCGATTGGTAGAGCTCAAAGTACAATGTATAATGGGAAGTCAAGACATATTAGACGTAGACATAATACAATAAGGCAACTACTCTCTACTGGAGTTATCTCTATTGACTATGTGAAGTCAAAAGATAACATTGCGGATCCGCTTACTAAAGGCCTTAGTAGAGATTTAGTTTATAAGTCCTCAAGAGGGATGGGACTTAAGCCCTTGAACTAATAATTCATGCAAAGGAAACCTTACCCAAAAGACTGGAGATCCCAAGATTTGGGTTCAAAAGGACAACCTAGTTGCATGAATAGAAATGGAAACCGTGAAGGAGTTAATAAACTTCATAATCAGTAAAAATGAGGATAAGCATATGGCTTTTAATGATTATTGAAAAATCACCTATGTGAGAGAGAAGTGGGGTCTCTTCCAACGGAATTGTGGGGGGGGCTCAATTCCTAAAAGCTCTCGCTGAACCAGGCTAGTGTTCATGACCATAACGAACACGACTATGAGGATATGAACTTGTTAGGAAGAATTCTGCGTGAAACATATTGTCGTCTACACAAACAGCAGTTCAGTTCAAGGACTTCGAGTCCACTGACAACTAGGAGACTAAGTGTGTTTCACAAGAGAAGGTTCAAAGGATATCACCTACCTATCTTATACAGAATTCAACTGTTGAAATTTTTTTTTGGAAATTTTCGAGTGCAAGAGATCGATCTCCATTCATGTGGGGGATTGTTGGAATTTTAGTGAAAATATGTGATTTTTAACTAACTTTGGACACAATTAATTATATGTATATGCGTTATATATAATAATAATTTTATGGGTTTGTGTTCTCCTATATGAGAGCTTCGAAACCGTATATTATGTGTCCAAAATGGAGATTGTGTGAATGAGATATCGATGCTCAAAGTAGAGCATTCAGTTAGAAATTGAAGTAACTCTTGAGGATTTGGAATGTGTCCCACATAGGAGGGGAGGAGAAACTTGGAGTGGTTTATAAGGAAAAAACCTCAAAGGGCTTACAAGCTCTTTAGTAGGTTTTTCCTCCAACACCTACATGCGCGCAGGAGGGGGGGGGTGAGGTTTGGCGATTTTGTAGGCTAAACCGACCGAACTCATGTGCATGCACATCTGCGGACACGAATGCAGTTCCAAATTCTCGGGCTCGCACGGACCAGTTTTGCTCAAAATTTCGAGATCAGTTTTAAACTTTTGTAACCGAAATTTTTAAATAATTTCGGTTTCAATATTTAATTTGATTGACGGTTTTTATCTTAAGAATTAATGAGCATTAATTCTTCGTCGGTTTCATGGAGCCAAGAATCGAGTATAAAACAAGACCTTGGGGGTCCTTCTCAAATACATTTTCGAAACAGAAACCTTCTTCAGAATTCCTCTCTGCTGCACTTCGACATCTCCGGCGACTATTTTCAAGCAAGTGTTCAGTTCCGGCAGCTTACACTGTTTCGTACCGTTGTACCCTGGGAACAGACCGCGAATCTGTTTAAGGGCATCGTGTCTAACACGAGCCTCGGTTTATTCTTTATGTTCTTCATCTACTGTTTTCTTCTGCTTCTGTTTCGTTTTATTTAACTGCACTAACTCTTCTGTTTCCTGTTATTACAATTCTGTTTCTGTAATTTCTTTTTCCAGTTATTATAATTCTTTTTCTGTAATTCCCTTTTTATTTATACACTTTGTCTAAGGAATTTGTTTCCAAAGACAGCTTTTGTTTCTACCCATATTCTAACAGTTTCTAACTAGAGAGTGTGTCTTAGGTATTGGAGGACTCGAACTAGAGACCGTAGGTAGTTGATCTCGATGACCAATATACTTTGATTGAAGCTCGATAACGTGTATATGGTTTACTTATATGTTCTGCCACTATCACTGGTAACACTCGACTCCCCCTCCATCTTCAGATGTTTTATATCTTTCCAAATGTAAGTGTGAGTAATTGTTTATAAAATTTTGTTAAATTTTATGGTTTCTATTTACGTTTATATCTTTATTCATGTCGTGTGAGTATTGGGTTTTGGCCTCACGTTAAATGGGTAATTAGTTAAAGATATATCCTCATGAAATGGGTAGGATTTGAGAAAGATGTCGTTTTCATACTTAATACATCTCATTTTGGAAATCATAATTTAAATAACATTCTTCCAATTTACAGTTATTATATAATTGATGAAAACTACTTGCTCACTAGGTGTTTAACCTAACCCTTTTTATTTGTCGGCATGTGCATCAGGTCCCCTTTGTGGTTGGTACTAGCAATACCGTGATGAGATGAGTGATAGTTAGAGGCTCAAGAAGATTTTAATTATTCGTAGACGTCTTCCGCAATTGGAGATAGCGACAGTTATTGGGCTTTAGTAACACCCGACCTTATCTTATTCTTCATCTATGGCCTGGTCTACCCTTTGTTGTTGTTTGAACCTATGTTGGTTATTCGAGGTATTTCAAATGACGATTTATAGACAAGGGATTTACCCTTCATTTAATGTATTACTGAAAATTTTAAATTAGTCACTTATTACAAATTTGAAGGTGTTACATATTTATACCCTTAACTATTACTAGAGTAAACTACAACTTGTTGGCATAAGCTCTGACCACGACGTTTTCAATATTATAATCTCGGATACAATATATTTAGACCTAACACGGCTACTTGATAACTTGAAGATGTCATATGGAAGAAATAAAATAATAGAAAGTTGTAGGAACCCAGATCCTCTAATACGTACGTAATTAATATAATTGACAAGAGTATGAGCGGAAGCAATAAAACATTAACTACAATAGGTTAAGATGAACAACGAATAAATAGTAAAAGAAATCACAAACTGTTTTGGAGAATCATTGTAGTCATCATTTATATTGATAATCTTTTCAGACCTTGAATTTACACCAAGAAAACACAGTAGTGCATGCACAAATATCTCTCAAAAGCTAGCTAATCTCTCAATTATTACACAAGATTGAATCTGATAAAAAGAGTTGTGAAAATCCTAATTTGAACACCTATTTATAGGCTCTAAAAGGAAAGTCAACACGTCTTCCAATAGGTAACCTCTACGTGGAAAGGTAAATAATGACTTCTGCACACATGTCATCTTGTAATAGGGCCAGTTGTGCTTGAGAGGTCTACTGACGAACACTTGAGTAATAACAGAGAAGAAGTGGACCAGAGGCTCTGCTTGTACAATGCATAGGCTCTGTATCTATCGTAAAGAGGTTCTGCATCTCTGGATCAGAGCTCTGCATCTTCGATGTCTTGATCTTCCAATGCACGTCACTCTGTCTCTTAGTATTTATGCACGTGCCCTAGTTCTCAGCGACTTGCTAGTGCAGAAGTCCTCTGGTTTAGGACTTAGTTTTTTTTTTTTACATACACTTTTACAAAACTAAGACTAACAATCTCCTCCTAAGTGTTGTAAAAAGAAAATTTGCAAGAATGAAATTAGCACTAGAAAGCAAAAGGCCAACATGGTCGTCTGTAAAGGTTCCACTGATTGAAATAATTGATCAATTGTTTTTATAACAAATGTTGAGTTTTAATTGATTGATTAATATTTTGTTTTTAATGAAATATTTAGTTAATCCAGTAAGTTTTGATACAAACGATTGTTGATTTTAACTTGAGACTAAATTGATCATTGACTGCGTTCCTAACATGGAAATAGTTAGGGACGTAGATTGGGGAAATATATTTTTAATCATAATGTTTCTTTCCAATGTACGCATTGCGAAAGTAAGTATGCGTCTTGGTTTAGAAAAGATTTTTCACCTCGAAAGTGGGTTAAAGTACTTTTCCATAACAAATCTTCATCATTGTTGAAAATCCGAAGTTGACATTACCTGATACATTACCTGATATTCGTTATTTTTTATTATTATTATTATCTCGTTATTCCTTTTTAGTCTTTTTAATAAAAATCAAAATATTAATGAATTCTCGTAACTAGGTCGTAGTCTAGAACGCAAAACTTGATTTTTTTTAATTTATAATTGCAAGCGTACGCATGTGCAACATACGGGTAGATCACGTGAAGGCAATGGATTAAATACCGACTCATTCTAAACTATCGTCTAGCTACAGGAATTATCAATCAATATTTTTATTTTTATAAAGAGTGAACTAAAAGAAAAGACGGAGGCATAAAAACAAAAGCTATAAGATTGGTAATGTCAGTCTCGGATTTAATGATGGTGAACATTTGTTATGTAAAATACTTTAACCATCTATCAAGGTGGAAAAACCTTCTAAACAATATTCACACCTACTTTCGTAAGATACAAACATTGAAGAGAAGCATTTTAATAAAAACAAATATTTTCTCGCCCTATTTCCTTAACTATTTTCATGTTAGGACCGTAATCCTCAACCAATTATAAAGTCTAAGTCGATAATCAAACTTTCCCCCTTATTCCGACTAAATAAATTAAACAAACATTAGAATAATTAATTAACCACAGAACAACTTTCGTTGATTAAAAAGCACTCGATTAAAATCTAATATTTATTTAATTTTAAGATCAATTGGTTAATCTCAACAATTTTAATCCAAGACAACCAACCCAATCAAACAAAAGCTTCGTTACAATAATAAAACATAAATATAGGAAAATGGTAAACTTTATCTAAAAAATCTTTAAAATAGATCCAAGGAATTATCACTTTCCAAGAATCGTTTCTAACCTGTGAAAGCAATAAAATGAATTTAAGAACAATACATGAAATGAGTAAAACATAGAGAAGAGAAATAACGAAAGAAACATTAACAATAGATCGAAACATTAAAAAAATTATGGAGAAAATGAAACGTTACAATGGATGTTGAATGTGGATGAGAATATGTCACATTCTCTCTTCATCGTTGATCCATGACAATATTACATCTTCATCACATCTTTAACGAATCAAGTAAAGAGAAAAATACAAATCTATATTTAAACCTAACCTAAAACACTTGAAAAAAAACTAAGAACTAACAATAAATAACTAAACCTAAAAGGCAAAAGAAAAAAAATGAACAAAGGAAAAAAATGAAGACGCAGCAGCGTCGTGGAGAAGAAGGGGAGACCAAGAAAACATAAAAAGAGTTCATAGAAATATAAAATTTCTAATTTAGCCCATCCAACTTTCTGCTCTTTCAAGATCTACCTCTGCTTTCATAATTTTTAAAATCTTTCCTCATGAATTGTTTTTCATTCAAACTCGGTCCATACTTGTCATATTTCTTGAATTGCTCCATCACATGAATGTTGATCAGATACTGTAAAATCCATCTTCATCCATGTCCGTGATTTCGATATAAAATGTCTGTCAAAACCCCATAATAATACAAATGTAATATCTCCAACGAAGAATATACAAAAATTAACTAAAAAGCAAATAAAACTATATGCACACGACAAAACGCGACACAAAATGCAATTATAAACTAACATGAATGCATGAAGAAAATGCACTTAACATATGCATTTTTTCTAATTATGCAAAGCTTTTAATAAATCATGAAATGGGTCAAATAGACCATCATGTGTTATAATAACCATCAATATGCAAAATCATAAGATCTGTATTTTCAAAATGTCGAATAACCTACCAATATGCATTTCTCTAAATTCTTATGAAATCAAAAGTACCCGAAGTGCAATAAAGTAACTTGACACCTAGTTTCCAAACACATCTCTAGAATTCAAAGGATAAATACTTTGGATCCTCTAGCAAAATCTCTATAAACCTTATCCATGTCATAACCAAACCTAGAAATACAACGAATATGAACACCACAAAACCTCTAAATATAGATCTCAAACACTCAAAAGGTTTCCTCTTCAAGATCTTGAAACCTTTCACCATGAATCTTTAATCCTTGATACACCCTCCATTTGCTGCAAAACACTCCAAAATAATCAACCTCAAAGCTCCCAAAATCACCCTAAACCGAGAGTAGATAAAGATTGTGGAAAGAAATGAAGCAAAACCTTTGAAAATCTGTCTTAAAAATCGATGAGACCACTTCCTACGACCCCTGGATGCGACCTAAGTCAAGCAGGGTCACACGTATCCCTGATTGCTTGTTCTAGTGAGTCACGTGGCCTAGCTAGGACCCAGGTTGCCAACTAGGTCTCATCTTCCCCTTTTTCTCCCTGAAAACTCGACTTTTAATCTACAATTTGATCCCACAATGGCCCAAGATTTATGAATACTATAAAAACCCATATTAAGACCTTTATAACACCGTTAACTTGATCAAACCACCATAATTAAATGCCTACAAATTTACGGGTGTTACACCCTACACTTTCTACACCAAAAGCCATCTTTTCTCCTTAGATTTTCTAGAGTAGAAACACAATCTCTCTGGTTTTTGAAATCTTTAAAAAAATCAATAGTTTAATCGGGATTATCATCAACCATGCATAATTGATAATCATAGTACAAACTTTTGCTTTATTGTATCTTGAGAAGCAATTCGTCGAAAATCCAGAACACAAACGACGAAGGTGAAATTGCTTTAATCACATAAATTACTCGTCTTTATAGCAACTAGTAGTGTTTTAATTCTCTTTTGTCTAGCCATTAAGTTAGTATCCCAAAACCATATGTGGTCCCAAGTCCCAACACATGGCTAAAGGCTACAAGTATTTTGTTAGGTGATGTTTGTTTTTTAAGAGGTGCTTAAGTTTGAAGTCTTATTTCACTTCTGATTAATAAGAGGTGGTGCTGAAATCTGAATCAATAAAACTGATTGTTTTTGTAAATTGATAAATATCTGAATATGTTTAAATCATCTTTTTTACACGGTAAAAAATTATACTGTTGAATTTATAGATACATTTATACAATTTCATATATTAATTTATTCATCATCATTACGAAATTTACATCTAAATTATATAATTCATTTAAACGAAAATACGTCCTTGATGGTATTTAACACATTTAAATCCTATTATGATACATCAATTAAGATAGGTCAGGATCAATTTGGTAAGGATCGATTAAGGTTTGAGATACGCCGTTGTCGAGTAGCTAGAGAATAATAAGAGGCAAATAAGAGGTCGGTTTACCTCTTAACAGATAAGAGGAAAATAAGACATAAGTGCCTCTGAAAATTTAGAAAAAAACAAACAGTTTGAATGGTCCTACCTCTTAACGAATCAGACATAAAAGGCTATTAAGAGCTTTTCTTGAAAAAAAACAAACAACACCTTAATGTTTTAAATTTATATCGTAAGCATGCAAAATATGCAATGTCGTGGCATACAACTCAAACACATGGAGGTGATCGTTTGAGCAATAACATGATCTAGATTATGAACTAGCTATACAATCGTAATTTTGAATTGAGATTTTTTATCGATTTCAACTAGAACTAACAAAAGGAAGGAAAGCATAGGTGGCTAATTACTTAACTATGCATCTAATTACTAATATACATGTTATCTAGACTCCTTAAAAGGAAAAGGGAACTTCCTAACAGGACTCTCGGTCTACTATAGGAACTACTAACCTAACAACACTAGTACAAAAACACAAAACAGCCACGGTTAAAAGCCGTGGTCGTAGGCCTTTAGCCACAATTTTTTTAATCAATCCATAGTCTATTCTCCCATGACTATTGATACCCTTTTGGCGCTTAAAATGTGTCATCATATTACATGATAAATCGTAGTCATAGCCTAAAAACTGTGGCCATAAACATATCCAACTTTTTATGGTAATGGAACATTTTTCCTATAACCGTGGCCATAAACAACTTATCGCCACACAAACTGACGTTAAACGCGGCCAATTCATTACATATAACTATGCTTATTTTTATAATTGTGGCTATTAGCTACCATTTGGTCGAACAAAATAAAGAAAACCATGGCAATAAACTACTTATGACCAGTGGTGTATCCATAAATTTTGGTAATAGGGGTCGGAATTTACGTTATGGCTACATGCTCACGTGGTTGATTGTGTCCTCTACTTAATATTTTCATCTTATTTATCTATTTGATTAGGGTGATAATTTATAGAAAAAATTCTTTCGAATTGATCCAAAGAATGTTATTCAAATTAACAATCAGACATCAACTAACGAGCCTTAACCCTAACAATTAATAATCAACAAAAAGTTAACAATTATACATTTCCGAACAAACTCTAACCCTAACGATTCATAATTAACAATTAATGCAAAAGAACAAATTATATAACAAATTAACAATGAACTTGAGCTAAAAATATTTATAGGGTCAAACCTTATTTTATTGGGGGTCAAAACACATATGTATTTATACAAAATTATAATTTTATAGTATAAAAAACAATTTTTGAAACTTTATGAGGGTCATTTGACCCCAACTCAACACTTAAATCCGTCCCTACTTATGACCACACAATTTGTTTTTTTTTAATGTGGCTAATGATTACTCTATAACCATAAATATTTGTTTTAACGTGGCCATAAATCATTTATCGTCATGCATAATTTATATCAACAATGACCAATTCATGACATAATGTTATCATAAATGTTATAACCATGACTATTGGTTACCTTATGGTCATACAAAATAACTAAAAACCGTGGATAATTCATGACATATAATTACGTTTACATTTTAGAAGCGTGGCTATTTGTTAACTTTTGATCGCACACAATAATAAAAACCGTGGCCATAGTTGCTTATTAATCACATGAACCGAATATTTAGAAAATTGGCTATTGGTTTCCTTTTAGCCACCGACCTATTTTAAATGGCTTTAAATATACTTTTAGCTTATACAAATTATATACTAATCGCTACCAATTCATGACCAATAGTTATGCTTGATTCGTAAAATCGTGACTGTTGGTTACTTTTTGGTGACACGGGATAATTAAAATTATGGACATAAACACCTTGACTTTTGGCCACGTTTAACAAGTTTTCGTAGTTGTATATATTTTGGTGTTTAGCCACAAAGGCCATATGTCTGCTTATGGCCACGAACAATAACCGTCACAATGTAAAGTCATAGTTTAGCCAAAACCGTGACTATATTTTTCTATATGCCAATGGCTTTTAGTTGTTACTTCCACCGGGAAAAAAAGTGTGGCCATAGAGAACTATTTAGTCATAAATTTGTCTAAATCATGACAATATGTTTAAATATGTTTTGTAATGGTCACAATTATTGAGTTAAATTTGCCTAACCAATACTCGACTTTCATTTATGACTTTCAGCCACGGTTTTAAACCACCCATTTATGACTAACATGAATTTCAAAACCGTGACAAAAAAACATTTTTGTACTAGTGCAAGCGAAGAACACTTGAACCATCTTTTAAGGCAAGAAAGTCTTTCTAACTACGCTGGTCTACTATTTTCATATCTATCAACTCAAAAAAAGCATTATACATGACAATATTATCTCACTTTTAAATATCTATGTAATTTTATGCAAAGAACAAGTCCTTTACTAGACAAAGTCGAAGTCAAGTTTTCAATTAAGCTTTGAATAAATGGATAATTGATTAATGAACAATCACCATCATACCACATCATAATTTTCCTTAAGGAAAAGTATAATGGTGACTATTGAGATAACCAACACTAAAACTAATAACAACATGTTAGCTTACCTTCAATATATTCTTTAAAATACAAAAATTAGGATCATGAGATTTAATGCTACTTTTTGTTTACTCAATCGGATGTTCTTAAACTTTTTCTTAAAATGAAGAAAGTATAGACGAGAATAAAAATCTTTAAATTTGGAGAACTCCTTAAAGTGGAATGTTTAAGAGAAAAAAAATGTTTTGTTTTTTTTCCACCAGAAATAAAACGTCTTATAATGTAGTGTAATAAGTTTGTAGGACGTTTTGGGAGTCGTAACAAGTTTATAGGACATTTTTATTAAAAAAAACGTCGTATTAGCTATTTCATATAATGATATTTTGAAAAAATGTCATATAAAACAAATGTCCGGTAAAAAAATGGATTGATAGGAAACTTTTTAAAAATGTAATCTAAAATATCTAATGTGAACACTTTGTTTTAAAAACGTTCTAAAAATGTGTTAAACATTCAAAAACGTCATATAAAGTTATTATAACGTCTTTTGATATGATGTTTTAATTTTTTGTCCTATAAATTAATTATTATAAACAGTATATTAGAATGTTTAGGAGTTATTGGCACCCTATGAACCCAATAAAACCCCAATTTTATTATAATGGTCTATCAAACCAAATGCCCTCCTAACTCCCAAGGATAAGATAATTGACCCACAGAGAAAGATTAAGAAAAGATTACTTAGAGAAAAGTAAGTATGAGATGCGATGCAAAACGTATTACTCCATAGGAACAAAACGTGCTTAACATTGTTCTTGTTGCATGAAACTTACTCCTTATAGCCCATATGTAGCTACAAGCATTTGTTCCAATAATTAACTCTTCATGGAAATCGGGTAGTCTTCTAAAACTCATGGAACACTTCATACACTTCCATTCCAATCAAACTTATTATTACTTTTTAAGCAAATCAGTTAAGGGTCCAAACCATTTTAACATATGCGGCAACGAATATTTATAGTAACCCGAAATACCGATTGAAGAACACCCTCATGAGCACTTCGATCCATCACTATTCTTGTTTCAAGTTTATGCATTATGGCCATAACCATTTTAGGAAACTGACGATTTCTAATCTTTCCTCTGGAATAGCGTCATGGATATATATATATACAGAGGCGGAAACAAGGGGGGACTGAATGGTGCTGAGCGCCCCTAACTATTCTATCATTTATAATATATATAGGAAATAAAACATATAAGCGTTGGTAGAGGAGAAGGTTTAAGCTATGTGTTAAGTCATCAAGACCCAAGTTCGAGCCTTGTGTTTTAAATTTATATTTTTTTTAACTTTTATTTATTTATTTATTTTAATTTTTTTTATCTAAATCTCAATCTGAGATTTAAATTAGGTTTTTGTTTTAAACGTCTATCTCAGGTTCAATCCCCTTGGTTTAAGTTTGGTTTTTTCTTTTAAAATTTTCATTTAAATGTCAATATTTGGTTTTTATTAGTTATATTTATTAAGTATTTTTCGTACATTATTATTATTATTTTTTGTGTCAAACATTTTAATAAAACTTTATTAAAACAAAACTTATAATAAGTTAAATCAATATTGATATATTTATACAAAAATTAAGAATATATAAATCAAGGTTTTTATATTATTACTTTTTGAACTATAGGTTTTCATATTTTTACTTTTTCTCTTCCGAATAACTAAATATGTTTTTTGTCCATATGATAAATAAATTTATATTGAAGTCATTTACGATGTATTCATGAAGTAACAACTCACTTAAAGGTAAAATATTTTTTTGATTTCAATTAACATTGTAATATAAAATATTCATCTCTTTTCTAACATTTTATAGATAAAAAAGTCACGATATTCATTGGGTGTTTTTTCCTTTATTTATCTGTACACATAACTCAAATTTTTCTCTCAAAATCTATGAAACTTATTAAGAACTAACATTAATCGCATATCACACACGAACCTTTTGTTTGAATAATATCAATCGACAAGCTAAATCTTAAGATCTTAAGCCCCCCCTAAATTAAAATTCTGGCTACGCCCAGGTATATATATATATATATAGAAGGAGGTTCAAACGAAAACACTAACTATTTAAGAAAACAAAAAAACCTTTTTTCATGTACAAAATCACATATGATTTTATACTAACATAAAAAATGGACACAGACGACTTTTTCTGCGGGTTAAGTCACGGGAAAAGTCACGGCTAATCATATATGATTTTGTATGTGAATCATATATGATTTTATACATGTCAAAAGTTTTCTTGTTTTCTTAAATAGTTAGCGTTCTCGTTTGAACCTGCCCCTATATATATATATATATATATATATATATATATATATATATGTTCGTTCATTTACAAACTGGACGAATCCTAAAAACTCGTACAAACCAAGTTAAAAATATTTTTTTTATGTTTTTTTTTCATCAAATGCTATGATTTAAGATGTTATTACATATATGTTTATTTCACCTTGTGAAAAAAATTACATGTGAAAAAAAATACATGAAAAAAATACATTATGAAACAAAGGCATGTCAAACTTTGAACTTATGAAAACAAATACATATGAAACTTTTACATTACGAAACAAACATATATGTAATAACATCTTAAATCATAACATTTGATGAAAAAAAATAATGAAAAATTATTTTTAACTTGGTTTGTACGAGTTTGTAGGATTCGTCCAGTTTGTAAATGAACCAACCTCTCTCTCTCTCTCTCTCTCTCTCTATATATATATATATAGGGGAGGGATCAAATAAGAACCACCCTCCTTAAAAGAACAAAGGAACAAATTGTGATTTAATATTAAATCATTTATGATCCACAAGTGTCCCTTTGTTCCTTTAAAAATACAAAGTTCTCATTTGAACCTTCCTATATATATATATATATATATATATATAGAGAGAGAGAGAGGAAAGTTCAAATGCGAACTCAAATTTGGTTGTGAACGTGAGGACAAATGAGAGTGCGACACGTGTCATATTCAGACTGAATAATCAAAGAAATATTTAGACTGAATAAATACTATATTCTGTATGAATATTTCTTTGATTATTGAGTCTGAATAATCTACATTCAGACACATGTCGCACTCTCATTTGTCCTCACATTCACAACCAAGTTTGAGTTCATATTTGAACCCGCCCCTATATATATATATATATATATATATATATATATATAGGCTTAGAATCGTGTGAGAAGGAGAGTTAAGATGAGAAATATAAAAAGAGATCTGAAACTTTTAATCTCATACCCATTCATGAATTGGGATTTAGAAAGGTGTTGATCCGGTGCATCTCAGTGCACCTCATCTCGGTGCATCTCATCTTAATGTGCATCCAATTGTGGAGATCCCTTCAAACACTTCCAGGGACGGAACACGGACCTTGTATCCTAGGGGCGAAACGAATAGCACATTTTTTGGTTTTCCAAATATACTTTTTAATTTTTATTTAAAAAGTACATTTTAAAGAATACATGATTTCTATAAAATATGAAAATTTCTTGATGTTTAGTTTAACAAAAAAAACCAAATATACCATTTTTGAGCCGACTACTAATACAAAAGAGTGTCCGCTTACCACAACTGATTATATCCTTTAATCATTTCACCTCATCGAGTTCATTCGTATATTTCTTGTAATTTTATCTCAATCCGTCAGTACATGCATGATTTCTAACCCATGCACTAACACATGTTTAATGTAACCGACGAGTTACTTCTATTCATTATTGGTTAATAATATTTTATTAACTTAAAACATTATGGTCACTTTATTTGATCTTATATCATCAAAACTTCATTTCAAGATATTTTGTGATCAAAATATTTACGGTCTATATCCAAATATAAAGTTATTAATTTATTATTCACTACAACAAAATTGGGTTTATAAGAGACTTGAAATATACGATAGTTTATAGGACTTAGGCTTATAATATTGACCCGTTTTCTTTTCTTAATATATTTGTGTGGAGTGTTTCCTCTCAAAAGAAATATTTTAGAATCAAATTATAGGATTTAGGCACTTTTAAATACATGTCGTATTAGTTATTTTATAACACAATTTCGATAAATGTCATATGAACCTTTTTTTCTAGAACATTTGTGTTTATAAGATGCTTTTTAAATAGTGTCGTATAAAATAATTAATACAATACTTTATTTTAAAAGGATTCTAAAAACTTATTAATATGGCTAAAATCGTCCTATAAACCTATTATAAACTTTTAGATAAAACGTTTTCTCATTGGTCATATAAACTTAAGTCCTATAAAATGTTTTATTACGATACTTAAACATTTTAAACATTTTTTTGATTAACCTGGATATCCAACTCGCTATGCGAGCCGACTAATTCTAGAGCGACTATCCGCTTTGTGGATAGCCCGGGCCCCGGAGTCACCGCATTTGGACCTCCGTAGCCACAAAGGAAATTTTAATTCTCCCTGGATTCGAACTTGAGACCTCCTGGTACCTATGATCTTTGAAACTCAAACTCAAACCATTGAGGAACCACCCTTGTAGTTCATTTTAAACATCTTATAAACATAATGTATTGTAGTGATTATACATCTTATAATGTAATCGTTTCAACAATAACTACATTTAGCCTTAATTATAATAACAAACAATATTAAGCGTTAACTAAATAACAAACAATATTTAGCCTTAAGTAACCATAAGCATAAAGGAGCCCATTAAAAACATTAATTAAAAATGATCTTTGACTTGCTCATTTTGAAGATGACTATGAGGCAAGGAGGCCAAGTATTTTTTTTATTAAGATACTAGTGACTTAGCATCCTTCACTATTATAAAGGAAAAAAAAATATAGGGGCCATGGCCTTCTATAGCCCCTTAAGCGCTAACCTCACACTCATCCATGAATTGGGCTAGAGAAGATTGTTCATCCGGTGTATCTCAGTGCATCTCATCCTAATGTGCATCCAAGGGTGGAGATCCCTTATTACGCTTCTCACCTTAACTCTTCTTCTCACCGGAACTCAACCCTATATATATAGGGTCAGGTTCAGGGAAAAACGATAAAACAAAGAGAAAACTGAATTATGCACAAATGCATATCGGTAATTTGTAAGATGCATTTGTGCATATGCACTAATACACATGTAATTATAGAAGCATTGTTGCACAGAAAAAAAACAACTTCAATCACTTGTATGCATTTGTACATACCATCCGGATGGAGGCTCGCAGGATGTTCTTCAGTTTTATTTTTTTTAGCGTTTTCCCGTGAACCTCCCTCCCCCTCTCTCTCTCTCGCTCTATATATATATATATATATATATACATGCTTAATCAAATGAGATCTAATTAATCCATGATAACTATGAGTTCCAATATGAACCACTCATTTAATAAAATTAGATAAAAAATTAAATTAAATAGAAAGGTTAATCTTGTAATTTGAATTTTCTAAAAATATATTCATTATATTAGGTTAATGCCGACCCACCATCTTCTCCCTTCTCCACCGGTGGTGCCTCCTCCATACCCTCAAGAACTTTGGTGCAGAATAGAGTCTTTCTCCGTCCTATTTCACGCCGTCGACTTCTTCCGACCATCCCTATACCATCGTCCGTTTGTTGTCGTCTCCAGTAATACAATGGAGTACTTCTCCGTCGAAACCACCACCGCAGACGACGCTTTCTTCTCCGTCAAAACCATCAATGGCTTCTTCTACTCCTCGTTCTATAAGGTTTTTGATTCTGCTGATATCAACCACGATGACGCTGAGTGGAGAGCCGCAAAGATCTGGTTTCTGCCATAAACTCCATCGCATCTCAACCCGTTCATGGTTTCTTCCAATCGAGAAAAATAACTCAAGCCACTTTCAGTTATTCATATTCGTACAAATATGGTTTAATCACATTCATATCGATCGGTTTCGTTTATGGTTTTTGCACAGATCTGGTTTCAGATCGGGACGTAACCCAGATCTTGTCGGAGTGGTAAGAAAAGGTATCACAATGGTATCATATCAGAGTTGATCATCAACCAGATCTGGTATCATAGTGGTATCATATCACAGTGTGTTTTTGTTGTTATACCAATGTATCACAAATTATTTTTGTTGTTTTATAAAGTGTAACACAAAATATTTTGTATGTATTCTTGGGTTTGGGTATCACATTAAGTTTGTGTTTTATTGTTTTGAAGTTATTGGTATCACAGTGATACATAAGTTTATTTTTGTTTGCCGGAATTACGTTCACCGGAAGCTGTGTTGGTCGATCGATTGTAAGAGGAGAGAGAGAGAGAGAGGAGATGGATGGTAAGAGGAGAGAGAGAGAGGAGAGAAGAAGTTTTAAAATACCTAAAAATGCCCTTTTATTAAAGTTTTAATTCAAAATTATAAATTTCCTAATTTATCATTGGTATATGGTTGACATTGGATCTTACAGTTATCACAGATTAACTACATCTCCCATGAAAAGCCCCCTCTATATATATATATATATATAGGGTTGTGTTTCGGTAGAATTGAAAGTTATGATGAGAAAGTTAATAATGAATCTCCATCATTGCATCAACCACAACAAGGTTACAAACTCATGAAACCCGATATAAACTTATTTTTTTACATTATTTTTTTCATCAAAACCTATAACTCAAGATAGTGTTTCACATATGTCTGTGTTCATGTTATCAAATAATTACATCTGTTTTTTTTTTGATTCACCTGGTGAAACAAAATACATGTGAAACAATTTTTTTTTGATTCACCTACTGTAAAAAATATTCATATGGTGAAATAAATACATGTAAAACTTTCATCTTATGAAATAAATACATGTGAAATAATATCTTTATCCTAGCATTTGTTGAAAATAAACCATGAACAAAAATTATTTTTATATTGGTTTTCACGACTTTGTAAATTTTTTGTGGTTTTTATTTTGATTTAGCCCCTATATATATATATATATATATAAGCCTCTTTCCGTGAGTCGTGAGACAATCTTTTTACACTTGAAACTTCACAGGAAAAACACTATGAAGGTAAAATATGAATCTTTATAGTGTTTTTGCTGTGAAGGTAACCTTCACAGTATTTTTGCTGTGAGGTTCAGTTTTTTTACCTTCACAGTGTTTTTGCTGTGAAGTTCAAGAGCAAAAAGGTGGTTTCACGGGTCTCCGACGGGTCTCACGGAAACAAGCTGGTCTCTTGTGAACCCATCAGATTTTTTTTAGCTTCACAGTGTTTTTGCTGTGAAGTTTCAAGAGTAAAAAAGTTACCTCACGGTCTCACGGAAACCGGCTTGTCTCACGTGAACCCAACCCTGTATGTATATATATATATATATATATATAGGGGCGGGTTCAAATGATGAGATTCTCCAAAGATCAATCTAATTAAGTATGAAATGAAAGCTTCAATTATGAACAACAATCAAGGTTTGAGAGGAAAAGTCAAATATCATATATCTCAAGTCAACTCTCACAATTCTTAATCAAGACATCATTGATTATATTATTTAGATATTTATAATTTTATGATGTCAATATTTTAAAAAAAAAATTATATAATTATGTTAAGTAACTCTCTTTGGTGGAATGAATAAAACTCATTTCTCTCTCCTGTTTTTGGAGTTTTAGAGAAATCTCTATATTTGAATATTTTCTCATAGATCTCTATTTTAGAGAATGAGATAGAGAAGCTCTTGGAGTAGTTTAGAGAACAAAAAGATGATTTTCTCTATTTTAGGGAAGCTGTTGGAGATGCTCTAAAGCACAGAGAATTACAATAAGCTTGAATACAATCTAACAAATGACACTCAAATTTGGTTGTGAACGTGAGAACAAATGAGAGAGCGACAGGTGTAATATTCAGACTGAATAATGAAGAAAAATATTCCGATTGAATATAGCATTATTGAATAATACTATATTCAGACTGAATAATACTATATTCAGACTAAACGTAGTGTTATTCAGTCTGGATAATATTACATTAAGACTGAATAATACTACATTTAGTCTGAATAATAATACACTCAGTTTGAATATTTTCCTTCATTATTTAGTTTGAATATGAAATGTGTCGCGAGCTTATTTGTCCTCATGTTCACAACCAAATTTGAGTTTGCATTTGAACTTTCCACTCTCTCTTTATATATATAAAATTATTCCAACCTTCTAATAAAGGAAATACAAGAAATACCATGTATAACACTTATAACTTGTGGATTCAATAATGTTTTTACTGTAGACTTTCAATAAACCAAAAATGATTTATGAGCCTATGTTAATTTTTAGTTATACTTATATGCGACTTCCATAAACATGTTATAATATAGACAAAGCATAAGAACATAAACACATGAACTAGAAATCAATTTGGTATACGCCAACAAAGAATTTAGGGGAGCTATTCTCGAGCATTGATATATATTTAGTATGCATTAGGAGAATTAACATCGAGTGTTAGAAGTTGATGCGGAGAAATTCATGGAAGCAGAAGCGTCCATGAATAGGACTAAACAAGATCCTCAAAAGCTCTTGATGTGTTTAGATCAAGATCTTCAAAAGCTTTAAAAGATTTGTTTCATATGGAACTAAACAATATGAAAGATATATAGACATTAGGGACTTGATCTCCTCGTATATATACCTGATTCGACATTAGAAGTATATTGATTTTTCCCCAATAACCGAATACTTTTGTCTGTAAATACTGCATACCTAACAAGTTATAGTATATCCGTTTAATTTATTTATCTTTATATCCAATGGAAATGAACACTTGTGTCTTTATGTTTATCGACTTATTAACTCAATGAATTATCCAACTCATATCAGATGATATATATCTATGTAACCATATTTCAGCTTATACAAGACTCTATTTGATAATCTTCATGACTAAATCATTTGTCCTTCAATCTTTGATACGGATAATGTTCAAAGTCCATTTTGATTCAACACATTATTCTGTCCCGAGAAATGTTTATGGCACGTTGGCCAACACAAAGGGGTGTTACCAAGAGCTCACACGTCTTTCGTGCGTTCTATATGCAGTCTAATGCATTCTTTCAGTTTTATTTGATGATAACATTCGTTTACCAAACACTCACTCATATCTCATTTAGCTTATCAGGTGAGCATGACAAGGACCAATAATCTTTCCCGATAAAAGGCATAGCAAGAACCAAGAATCTTACCCTGTAAGTAAGAGAAAAGACACTTCTTACATGGTAAGCTCTTACCACGTAAAATATGATTATCAACAATATATTTCTATGACTGAATATGTCAAATATGTCTGATAAGGTAAATGAGAATGATGACTCTTCTGATAAGGGCTAACATGGCAAGTGTGTGATAAACGGCCCCCTAAGCTCAATTATGAAAATACTCACATTTCATACAACTCGTTGATGATGGGTATGGGGAATGTATCTAGCACGATACTTTTGTTAAGGGCCCTATAATCAATGCAAGAATATCCAACATTCCAAACACGCACAAAGACTCTTATTTACTCTTTTTTTTTTGAACGACAACTCTTATTTACTAATTTCCAACAACAAGAAGAGGCGACACATTTAGAAGAAAGAAAAAAAAAACAAAGACAAGATACTTACATGGGAAAAAAACTAAGTTGGCCTGCTTATAAGCTATATATCGTATGCCATTAATTATTCATTCTATACAGTAACACCAAAAGAAATATGTCAAGGCAAGAAGCGTTCAAATAAGCTCCCAAGCGAAAAGCTCATTCTATTTCTAGCTTCGGGTGCCTTAGAACTCGATGATGGAGATTTCTTTATATTAACCATCATTGTCTCCCCTATTTCCTTTCTTAGCCTTTCTATAGTTTTCATGTCAACCGGATTCCCAGAAGCATCTCTTACATAGAAAATATTCACTGCTTGCTCCCCTACAGTTGTCACACCTGCTCTTGACACCGATAGCCCATTTTCCCGTAGGACTCTTGTCACTTCAGAAAGCAATCCAACGCGATCTTTTGCACAAAGCTCAAGGCTCAAACCCTTGATTAGCAAAAAAAATAAACATAATTAAGCTTTAGACCCTTGATTGTAATTTGGTGTGAATTGTTTTTTCATGAAAAGATTTTTCAAAATAAAGTGGGACCCAATGCTTAAGTGGCCATGTCAAATGACTTATTGGATGCCTGGCCATTTACAAGCAAAAGTAAGTTTTTTTATTAACCTAGATATCCAACCACATTTGAACCTCCGTGTCCACAAGGGAATTTTTATTCCTCCTTGGATTCAAACATGGGACCTCCAGGCACTTTTGACCTTTGGAGTCCAAGTTCAAACAATCTGGCACCACCCTTGTGGTTTAAAAGTAAGATGGCGCCTGTTTTTTAAGAGTTGCTGAAGTCTGATTTCAGTTCTGAAATGGTTATGAAACGTCTAAAATAATCAGACATAAGTGGTGATTAAAGAGCTTAAAATGAAAAAACAAAGGAAAATGTGAGGTGGCCAAAAAGCTTTTGAATATGTGGATGCTTTCAGGACCATAATGTATCTATCAGATATATTTTTCTTAAAATGCAATAGACTCCATGTTGAGTTATCCAAAATATGCAGTATTTCACTTTTTAGTAAGAATCTAGTTCTATTTTACTTCTAACCAGGAGATCACAAATCTGGAACATGAGCTGCTGGCAGCAGGGCCCACAGAAAACGAACCAATAATATTCAGATATCAATACCCATGTCCAATGATTTGGTAAAGTTAAAGTTGATCATAGGAAAAGGGTTAAGGTCCAATTCACTTAAGCCAATTGGCATATTCCCATTTCAGGGGTCATATCATATGGTAGCAAAAAACACAACAATCGTTGGCCTCATTTATTTGAGTAAAAAATTTGAAGATGGGAGCTATAAAAGATAGGATAGAGAATCGGAAAGGGTTGGGTTCTGATGAGAAGGAGGGTTAAGGTGAGAAGCGTAAGAAGAGATCTCCAGTTCTCCACCCTTGGATGAACACTAGGATGAGATGCACAGGATCAATCCCCGTATCAAACATGATTCATGGGTGGGTTTGAGATTAAAGGTGATCAAGGATCCAGATCCCTTCTTACGCTTCTCACCTTGACTCTTCTTCTCACACAATCCTTCGCCATCAAGGAAAATGGTAGAAATATATGACACCCAACTTCAAAGGAACCACTTTGATGCTTCTCATTCTAGTTATTTGAGTACATCTTACCTTCGTTTGGAATGTTTGATTTGTTTTGATTTAAAGAAAATACAGAATATATTAATATTCCTTACCTCGCTTACTCTTCGCAGAATTGCAGCCTCAATACACCTGATGACCCTCTCCTCCTCTCCTTCAGTATTAACAGGGGAACCATCCACGTGCCGAATATAATATTCCTGAATGTTTTTATTAAAAAACACACACACATACACTCTAGTTAACATCATTTTCCAAATTCAAGTAATGAACCCAACTATAAAGAATATTGGCATCATCTTCTCTCTTTTTGTCATTTCAGTGGTGTGGTGTTATAATATTCACTCACTCCCAAAAAGAAGACTCCAATTTACGATTTTAGAGAGAAAAAAATCAAAATTTTTACAAAATGACTTCATTACGTCTATAAAAATGTCCCATTGTTAAATTTTGATATAGGACTCTCTTCTGGGTACAAAGAGAAATGGTGATGCGGGATCCTTTTTTGGTTAATTATCCTGATGAAAATAATGATAATATATGTAAATATGGCTTCCATCATGTGATCTTAAACATACGAACGAAAGGGGGAATTGGTTTAAGTTCACATATGTTTTCAAAACCATTGTTAATTCACATTAATTGTTTTTCGTAATATTTCCAAATGCCCGAAAATACTAGAATAAGTCTCGTCTCGTTGTGGCACATCTAGGCACTTAGAGATTTCTAATCATTAGATGTTATTACTCGAAAATTTGATTTTAGAAAAATGATTCTTGTCAAGCAGATAAACAAAGTAGAGAGTAAATTACGTTTTTAGTCCCCGTGGTTTGTTAAAAATTGCGAATTTAGTCTCTATGGTTTAAAATTTCGGTTTTCATCCCTATGGTTTGTAATTCATTTCTATTTTCGTCCTTGAGTCCAAAACACTACTTTTAAGTATGAAGGACTAAAATAGAAATGAACTGTAAACCATAGGGACGAATAAAGCAATAGATTTTAAATCATAAGGACGAAAAATGTAATGAATTTAGAGTAAATTACGTTTTTAGTCCCTGTGGTTTATTGAAAATTTCTATTTTCGTCCCTATGGTTTTAAAATGTCAGTTTTCATCCCTATCGTTTGTAATTCATTACATTTTTCGTCCTTATGATTTAAAATCTATTGCTTTATTCATCCCTATGCAGTGCAGTCGCTGGGGGAGAGCGGGTCGGGCGTACGCCCAGGGCCCAAGAGAAACAGGGGCCCGGTTTTTTTCATGTTTACTATATAATATATAGTAGTAGTTTAAAAAAATTAATAAATAAAAACGATACAATGTCTTTTAGTATCTAATATGATCCAAAAAATAGCATTATATTAAAGGCCCAAACATGTATCAACTAATTACATTGAAAAAGAAAACACGTAAAAAATTAATTGGTTGTTAATTTTATAAATATTATTTATTGTTTCTCTTAAGTTTTTTTTCTCTAAGCTTTTTATCTACAAAAATATAAAACTACCTTGCCTAGACAACATTGATATATTCTCTATAATTCATCTCCCACTAACTTTTTTGATTATTTCATCTGCCTGAATTCAATGTTTTTTAAAAATATAGTAGATTTATTATTACTAACTAAGAAAACTCTTATCTTTGAAAAAGTTCATCAACCATATGAGACGATCCAACTTATGTCTATATTTAGAATCTCAAAACTAAAAATGTTTTTTCTTACATTACCTAATAAGCATTTGGCCTAGCGGTATCATATTCTTTGGCTTCCTAGGAGGTCAGGGGTTCAAACTTCACCAAAGGTAAGGAGTGTGTGTGAGTTTATTTATTCCATTTGTCGTATGTAAATATTATATAATTCAAAAAAACAATGCACTGAAAAAAGTTTGTACTTAACAAGGGCCCCTCTTTACTTCTCGTCCAGGGCCTAAAAAATGTCCGGAATGGGCCTGTCCCTATGTTTTACAATTCATTTCTATTTTAGTCCTTCATACTTAAAAAGTAGTGATTTGGACTCAAGGACGAAAATAGAAATTAATTACAAACCATAGGGATGAAAACTGAAATTTTGAAACCATAGTGACGAAAATCGAAATTTTCAACAAACCACAGGGACTAAAAACGTAATTTACTCTAAAGTAAATCATGACATTTAGTAGCAAGTGACATACCTGTGTTGCATAGGGGGTATCAGATGATATGGTGGCATGAAAAACAACATATTGCATGTCTGTGAGAGTGCAGACAATATCAAACATAAGTTTTGGGCGATCCCTGCACCTTACAGTGACCACCGAGTAGCCCTTTTCCGCACATCGATCAATTGAAATCTTGAGCTCCAGAAAAGCAGCACAATCAGCCTCAGCGGTTAACCCCTTGCCAGCATAATCCATTTCAGCAAACAACATCTGGTGCAGCCGGCGGTCAATATGGGTCAGACCCATTGAGAATTTGGTATGAGCCACTTTATCATCATCTCCACACACACGAAGGATATTCTTGAGTTGTTCTTGCATAGCAGATAATCGAGTTGGATCATCCACGGCACGAGAAGTGGCATCATCGTTTAAATAAACAACACATGCTATTCTCCTGTTGTGTGTCCATACTTCAGCAGCAGCCACGTTAAATTGGAGGTTTGCAATTACAGCTGAGATTTCTGATAACAGACCTGGGCGGTCCCTACCAACAAGCTCGATGGCTGTGTAGTCTCCCATTGAGTGGACCCCAACCCTTTTGGCGGGCCATGTCTTGCTTTCATCTGCTGTGTGGCCTTTCGGACCCAGAGCCTGACACATCAGAATATCCCAAAATATAAAAATAATATATAAAAACAAGTTACACAAGCCATTTTAATAAATAACTAATACATGAATTCACTGACTGTTAGACAATTAAGCGTGATATATGTACATAGTTATATTAGAGGGCCTAGAGTGTAAATATCTCTCTTATACATATCCCTGATTGTAACCGTGTTTTATACAATAATACAATACACAATTACCAAGTTTATCTCTTTTGTTGTAATTTTTAATTATAAAACATGGGCCGGTTCATGATTAGGGGTAGAAGGTTTATAAAATGTGTTGGAAAGAGAAATCTGATGTGGCATATCTGGAGATGCTCTAATGTTCCACTTCCACCCAATACCGGATGTCATTATTTTTCCTATTTTACTCATTTATTAAATCTTCCTTTTATTCAATGATATTGCTAGATGGATAAGACTTTTTTGTGGGTATCAAGTTTCACTACAAATGAAAATTTGAAAAATTTACAACAGATATAACTTGAACAGAAAACATACCTTTTCTATGTAATCAATCGTCATATTGTCTGTTATTTTATTTCCTTGTTGGTCTGTGACATGAAACACTGTAGAAGAATATTAGGAAACCGATAATCCACCATTTTGATGTGTTACACATATGCGTGTACAAATATACATAAAACTATGATTGAAGTTGGTATTTGTGAAAATAACAGAGAAAAGAGACTACACTCCTTGAGCTACTACTAGCTTTTAACAAGGTTGGCTTGTGAAATGATGCAAAAGATGCCACCATACATATATAGAAAATGTTGCATGCCCATAATTGTAAAAGTGCACTTGTAAGCTTCATTTGTTTCATAAATTTGTTGGACTATATCATTAACTTGACGGTGTGCATGATCAAATACCATGGTTTACATACAAAAGGAAACACCGTACTGTTTATTTGGCTAAAAGAAACAAATGCCAATCTTCATTTGTGAATATGAGAACTTATTAGATTTTCTTTGTAGCGGTAATATGCCAAAAGACATAAATAGGTTTTATGATTATTTCAGTTGCATATCTCAAGAGAAAGATAGGTCAATCACATTATTATGACAATTACATTATTTTAGTCCAACTATAATCAAATTTAACTAACGTAAGTAATCAATGTGGACAATAGAAAAAGAGAAGGGCATTATAAATTGGAGAAAATGATGTAATTTGATTGGTTTACGAGAGTAAAAGTGCGTGATTGATAAACATAATGTTCAAGTATGTAATTGGGAAAAATGTGAAAAAGTTTTATCTATTTTGTGTATTTCTTTTTGCAATATACACTTACCATCCATGAACCATCCGCCATCAGAGGATATGTACGCTTTAGTAATGATAAGATCGAGGTCTGCTAGAATTTGCACCACCTCCAACAGTATTCCTGGTTTGTTTACACTGTCAACCTATCAAAACATATAAACGTCTACCTAGTCAGTCTAACAAATTACTAGAAATTCTTATAAGCAAAGAAAAGCATTCTATTGACACATATTTAAGCCTAAAAAGTGGTTCATCATTTGTTTCTTTGTTGCATTAGTATAACATCACCCCATGTCAATATATATCAAGTTTGAAATTTTTCTAAAGATTTAGTTCTACATAAATTCAAGAATGCAAGATAAAAAAATATCTTCCAAGAGGTGCTTTAAGCTTCCCACCACAATTGAGCACAAGCAATTCAATTTTGATAACGGTCAGCGGGTATCAAACTTTAGCAGCCAGTGTATCTTGTTGGAATTAATGATAAAACATGAAAGGCTGTTAAGTATTATTAACATTAGTATCGTTAGTTTAGTTAAGTGACTTGTATATAAATTATTAAAGAAAGCGGACTGCTGTGTAAATAAAATAAAGACAGTTATGTAACTGTCAAAGCAGTTCCTTTTGAATCGTTGTGTCTGTTCAATGGCACCGATTCATTGATTATATATAGGGGCTGTATATCTTTATTTTAACTTAATCTGATATTTATTATCTTTATCTATACTTTGTTCTCTCTCTTCTGTATTATAAACACACGCACACAACACAGGCTTTTGTGCGGCACTGTTTCTATCAGATAGAAACATGAATCGATCATCAAGAATGATGAACATGGTTGATTCAGATTCGCAACAGTGGTATCAGAGCCCAAGGTTGGGCAGATCTTTGGGAAGTCCTGATGATTTCGAAGCATGGGATATGTATGAGACATCCGAAGACTCAAAGATTGAAGGGAACTGTGATCGCGATGTTAGGGACAGCGATCAATTCAAGAGAAAACTGTGGCATCTACGAAGGAAAGAAGTCTTAAAGAGACTAGATCACTTGAACCTTCGTGAAACCAATCTCTCGGTAAGTAAACCGAAACCATCTTTATTTTTAAGTAGAAAAATGAAGAAAGCACGGTGCTATCTTTGTTTTTCTCGTGGACATATGTATTGGAGTTGTCCAAACATGAATAAAAGAGTTTTCTTCAGGGAAAGAATCGTACAGGAATTAGGGGGTGGTTTAAATAAAAAGATAACAAGGACTTTTTCTGATAATTTAATCATACCCACACCGAATTGGACCGTAGTCGGGTCAGATGAACATGGGTGGAACGAAATCTGGTATATATCAGATAAGTATCCACGCCATATGACAGCAAACATAGATTTGTTTAAGCATTTCAAGAAAGGATCTATTGGCACAGGTAATATGGGAATTAACGTTGAAGGATTTGGTGAAGTTGTAGTGTCAGCCAAGGCAAGAAACTACCTAATATCAGGGGTTTATCTAGTACCAAATTGTGCACTAAATGTGTTGAGCCTTCAACAGTTAATTGTGCAAGGATTTAGGGTGAGACTTCAAAACACAAAAGCCATTCTTGAAAGAGCCTTTGAAGAAGAATATGATAAAGAGGAAGAGGAAGTCAATGATATGGATGGCATGTGCAAGAACGAAGATTTGTATAAATTAGATTGCATACAACAAAAGGCAATCAATGAAGTATTCAAGTATTACAACTCATGTGACGAATTGTCAAGAGAAGAAATTTTAGATGATAAAAGGGTTGGAAAGGTGCCAACCAAAAGTGAATTTGAAGGTTTAATGGGCTTCATGAAGATGCTTAGTGAGGACGAGATCAAAGAAGGTTGTGAAAGCCTTGTGAAAGGACATTTTGAAGGATTGTTGAAGTGGTTCTATGAAGACTACTTGGAATATGAAGAAAGAATAATTCCAGTCAAAATAAATGGAGTTGAGATGTGTTTGTTGAACATCTATTTAACCGTACAAGGATTTGGAGGTCATGTGTATGTAACCACGAAAAACAAGTGGGAAGATGTAGCAAAAGTGTTGGGTTTTCCAAATGATTTTGTAGATGGTATCAAGAAGGTGTATGTGACACACCTTGGACTTTTGGAGGCATACTACGAGATAGCCAAGAGACACTCGAAGGATGAGTTAGCACAAATTGCGGGAGAAAGCAAGGGTGCAGCACCAGATGCAGAAGTGGATGCAGGTGCAGGAAAGAGTGAGGCTGTAGGACTACCAATAGGAGAAGACTTACCTGGAGGAAGTGAAGATACCGGCATAAAGGAACCCATGAAGAAAGAAGAGATACGAGACTGCATTGGATTGGATGCAAGGCGTATGGAACTAGGGAAAATAGAGTTTGACGATGGTGAAACACTGATTGTTTCATTCGAGGGAATCGAAGAAAATGACGGTGATAAGATGGATACGGATCAAGGCTCTGATGACTGAAGAAGTGAAGACTATGTTTTATCATTAAGGGGGAGTGTTGGAATTAATGATAAAACATGAAAGGCTGTTAAGTATTATTAACATTAGTATCGTTAGTTTAGTTAAGTGACTTGTATATAAATTATTAAAGTAAGCGGACTGCTGTGTAAATAAAATAAAGACAGTTATGTAACTGTCAAAGCAGTTTCTTTTGAATCGTTGTGTCTGTTCAATGGCACTGATTCATTGATTATATATAGGGGCTGTATATCTCTATTTTAACTTAACCTGATATCTATTATCTTTATCTATACTTTGTTCTCTCTCTTCTGTATTATAAACACACGCACACAACACAGGCTTTTGTGCGGCACTGTTTCTATCAGATAGAAACATGAATCGATCATCAAGAATGATGAACATGGTTGATTCAGATTCGCAACATATCTTTTGCTACATGAGATGGAAGCCATGGCCCAATTATGTATTGATTATGTGGTAAGCGGTTAATCCAAAACTACAAAAATAGGTATTTTGTCCCAAATGCATAGTTCAATGTGGCTCATTTTAAGCATTTCGGTTGTTTCTTTCATGTTGCAAAGATGTGAAATCTATGATGTATAGACCAATATTTTTTCAAAAGAAGTACGCTTGTTCTAGTCTCCAGAAGCTTATTACTCAAACTCATGTGACTATAGATAGTAAAGGATATGTTCTCCATCTGCTACCGATACCTTGCTGAACATTATAATCTCATAATTGTAAAGAATCCAGATACTGATCACAGTGGACAAAGTTTGAGATTTACAATGTCACAAACATTCTGTTTATTGATAGTCTTTATGTTGCTTAAAACTGATTGTTTGTTTCTTCATTAAGTTATATAAGAGTGGAAGAAGCAAAGTAATATAACTCATCTAATTATTTATGCTTTATAATACATAATTAAGGGTTGGGTTCCGGTGAAAAGTGGAGTTATGGTGAGAAGGGTAAGAAGGGATCTCCACCGTTGGATGCACAAGGATGAGGTGCACTGAGATGAGATACACCGAGATACACCGGATGAATCCCCGTATCAAGCAAGATTCATGGGTGGTTTTGAGATTAAAAGTGATCAAGGGTCAAGATCCCTTCTTATGCTTCTCACCTTAAACTTCACTTCTCACACGATCCCATGCCACATAATAAATGGGTCAAAATATTACCTTGACTAAAGTACATTCTCCACAACTAGTATTATCCACAGAAACCCTGAAAACATATGTGTGTAGTTTAGTTACTTTTATAAATTGGGAAGGGGTTTTCACACAAAGAGATGGGGGTGGAGAGAGAGAGAGAGAGAACCTTGGAGGATTTATTCTGATACTTAAGCTTTCGTACTCAGGGTCAAAGTAAGGCAATCCCCCTGGGGCCATTGACGAGGGTGTAATTTATGGAAACGTCACCCTCTGTAAAAAAAATTAATTACATAACTTTCAGCTTCTGCATATTTCAAATACCATATTTCCCTAACAGCAGATCACATGCTGGTTTCCAGGTGAAAACTCGTGCACCCCTGAAACAAAGACTGGGATATCATGCACAGTGATAATTTTCAATATCTATGATTAATGCCCTCAAGTCTTCAAGTAATCAAGCATGCAACCCTGAAGACAAAATGAAAAGAAGAACATTATGAATAGTCTATGTAAGTAAATGGAAAAGATAAGCAGAGCATATTTTTGTTCAAGTTATTCCTGTACACTTTTGTCCTATAAAGAAGAACAATATTTCTCACTAATTCTAAATGATTACACAAATACAGCAATATTTCTCACTAAAACTTTTGAAAAAAGTATACCCTTAACAGGATGGCATAAGACCCATATGTCAATAAATGGAGTACAGCCTTCATCCAGAATTAAACAATTGATTTCCCCTCCAATAAGACTGTTGTCGGTAACTTCATATCTGCTTTGAACTAAAAATGAAAAGATAATTTCATCCAAAATGTGGCCTCCAGTTTTGATAAGAAGCATGAACATTATTAGCATTCAGAAGATAATTCCGCTAGAGTTTCACTAACCCTTAACTTCAACATTATAACTAGAGTGCCCAACATATCACAGCTTGACCACCCAAGCAAGCCAGTTAAACAACAAACCTGAGTATGGAAAAACATGATGTAGAACTTCAATACCATTGTCATCATGAAACCAGCCAAAACAACTACAAGATGGGTCTATGTAGCTTTAGAGGTCAGTCCCATGTTTTCACTTAATCATTAAGCATAACATCAACACGGTCCTGCTTAAGCTAATTAAGCGATAAGAGAACGCTATATATGAGAAGGCTATGAAGAACAAAAGAGGAGAATTGAGAAAAAGTTCTATGAGTTTATTGTCTATGCTTCTTTAATTTATTCCAACCTAGGCGATGTTAACATAATTTAAGGCTAAAAAGAGTTATTGATGTTTTATTTCTAAGGGGAAAATTTCATATAGCCTACATGCCAGAAAATAAAAGATAAAATTAAATTAATCAACCTAAAATCATGCCTAAATCGAAGGACATCATAGCTATAGCTTTTAACACTACATTAGAAAAGAGGATACAATGAAAAATGAAGGGCTAAAATGAAAAATTATGGGGAAAAGGTGAATCCATCAACCGGTTCAGGTTGCATTTGCCCAACCTTTTCTTCAAAAAGTTATTCACTCCAGCTATAAAAACCTTTTACAATAGCTAATTATAAAGTTAAAAAGCTATGAAAAGCTTATGCATTGGAGATGCTCTTAGGATGGTAGAAGTCAATCATTCCTTACTTGCTGCATAAGAAAACAAGTTGGGTTTTCCATGGCAGCTTTATAAGGCTGCCAGTTTGTAACTCCCTCTAAATGTGGACCAGTACACTCAATGAGGGAGGGGGACTGATCAATTAATGTGTACACACCCTGGTTCCTTATAGGACGACAGTCTACGTTAATGTGTTCAGTCCTCTGATGGAAAACTTGACTGTTGACAATATGAATGGCACACTGATTTTTGCAAGATAGCTTCATCAACTTATCCATGAGAATCCCTAACCTACCAGTAGATTACCATGGTAGATCATGATCTCGATGCTTCCACCCAACCTGACAAATCCTCCTATTTGATTTTCCCCTTCTCCTAAAGAGAAATCTCCGTGCTAAGTTATGATATACTCCATAAAAAAATCAAATTCAGATGGTGCAGGATAAAGCATGCCCTTATGTGAGAACCATAATAATTAATCAGGCAAACATTAGGGCAGACCTTGGTTTAGATGACTTTTCTTGAGTGTATGGCTCCTTCTGTTGGATGGAGAAATTGCTACCTCCTGACTTGATGGATCCTCCTCTTGACCTCCATGATAGGAGAGTTGGGAAAAGAAGCCATCAAGATAGGAGGAGCAATAAAGTTGACAGAGAAGAAGAGGTTTAGCAAGTACTGGAGGTAAGAGCAGAAGATTTTCCATCCCCAGAGAGGGTTTGGAGAATATATTCAAGGTCTGCAGGGAATAAAAGTTAGTCTAGAAGCGACATAAAAACAAAACAAAAGGAAGTTTATGTACCCTCCTAGCCACCACCACCAGTAGAAGCAGAGAACTCATGCGCTGTCTAGAATTCTAAGAAAAATGCTCTTGTATCATAATAGTTCAAGGTTTAACAAATATTTACCATTACTCAGGGATAACCCCAAACATAAAGCATATTAAATAGACCTTTGGGGTTGAACATTTCAACATTAAAATACTAGTTTTAACCTGATTCTATCCCCCAAAAGAATATAAAAGGCAATCTTCCAATACTTCTCCGGTTGCATTTTCCAAACCAAACAAACCCAGTAAATCCCACCCAACAATAGGGTCTGGGAGGGGTAGGATGTACATATATCTTACCTCAACCGCCAGGAACGAGAGGTTGTTTCCTGGTGCACTTTCCCATTAAGCTAATACATAACACATATAATCCTTTCTTTTTTGTATCTTAACATTAGAATTTTCCTAATACGTAAGAGATCCTTCTAATTAGCTCTAATAATTTCTAAAAATATAACATCATGATGTTCAATCCTACTTTGGGGGTAGAATAACATTATAGCAACAGACTCCTAATGAGTTAGTCTCCTTCTCTAGATTAAGTTACAGAAAGCTATTTGTTTAACCACCTTAAGAAACTATGCTTGTAAGCCTCTGCTTGCCATTAAAAAACAAAACCTGAATATCCGTAGCTTATACATGCTATCGTTTCTCCTGCGACTAAACTCTTTTGTCGATCCCCAATTGTAAACATGATTCTATTGTTGATTAGTTACCTGCCTCAACAGTTGTAAAGGAATGACACAACTCTTGCTTCCCACCCTAACCAGAGACAAAGAAATCTATCATTACAATACAAACAAAGCATCATGGGTAGCTAAAATAAATGTGTGACATCTTACTGAAACTTTTACTATGGCAGCTGAACCACACATCCATCCTTATGTCCCTTATCTTCTATCAAATACAATTTAGGAGAAACTTCATCTCCAAAATCAAATCCTTAAGGGATTAATCTCAAAACGAACTAAAAGCTACCAAACTAATGATCATCTAAACAAAAGTGATTAAAGGCTAATTTTGGGAAATATAAACACCATCCTTTCTTCAAATTTCATCAAAAAAAATCATGCCAGATAGAAGATGAGCCAAGAAAAAGCACCAAATGCATAAACTATAAAAACATTAGACTGATCTCACACGAAATTAAACTTTTACCCAAAGAAAATTGAAGAAATTCCAGAGATTGCCGGTTGTGTTATTCAACTGAAAGCTTCAAAAACAACGATAAACACGTAACCGAAATCAATCGCGCTGGCACATATGAACAACACATTAAATTAAATTAAATTCAAAAAAAAAACCTGACGAACCTTTACAGTATGTTCATCCACATTAGCAGAATCAAGTAGAAGCATATGACAGTATTCAAAAAGCTAAAAAGACACTCACAATTTCTCGTGCTTTCGACGTCGGAAGAGCACTTATTATATACCAGTGCTCCTCCCACTCTCTCTATCTCCTCTTTCTCTCACTAGAAGGTTCTCTTGTCTCTCTCTCTCTTTCTCTCTTTCTCTCTCTCTCTCTATATATATATGTATATATATATATACACATATCTGTATGTATTTTACCATTGCAGGCATCCTTGGCGCGAGTTTGTAGGAAAATTAAAAACAGAAATATTAGCCCTGCTCTCCCGTTACCTATTTTTAGGTTTTCTGTTTCATAAATTAATTATATTTTAATTTTAATGTTAAAAAAATTTCAATCCAAATCAATCCATTTATTTCGGACACATTTTTTTTCCCAATTGTTATTACAAGAATCGTATTAAAATAACATGTTTAATAATTTATAGCTTGAAAATGCTTTATTTAAGAGAAAAATCGTAAAAAACATAAAAAAAAAAATAGCACATGCACATACAAGTAATTTTATACGCAAGTAAAAAAGATAAAAAAAAATTAAACAACACCGGTCTCTGCTAACCATTCATTTGACCATTATGCGCATGCATATACAAGTAATTTTATACGCATGTACATGTGTCTCCAAAAAAATAGTTTCAACTACTTGCATGTATATGTGCATATCGTCAAGATGAATGCTTACTAGAGTGTTCCTTAATTTTCCAATTTTTAAGGTTTTTTTTTCTAAACCTCCCTCTATATTTTGAACTAAATAAAATATATACCGTTAAATTATTATTTTTCTCAAATGGGGACTTTAGCCTCTTAAAAAGTAAGTGTTCAAACACTAACAAAGATAAAGAGGGGGTGACTTCATTTGTCGTATATACATAGCACATACATTTAAATAAAACTATAGCTATTTGTAGTGAATTACCGGTAAGCTAGCAGTTTGCAGATAATTTAGCTGCTAGTTAGTAAGTTAATTGATAAACTAGTGGAGTTTGATAAAAATTAGCTTATAAACTTACGATAATTTAAAATTACTTAAAAATTTTGTATATTTTGGAAGTTTTGTGCTCAAATAAAAAGCAAATCATATATTTTATATTTTTTTTTTTGAAAAGTATATTTTATATTATTATAATCATATTAATTACATTCTTTGGTTTGTTTTTCTTCAAAAATTCTAACATAGTCAACCATTAATTGTTGAGTTAACCCTTGGTTGCTCTTAAATGCCACTGCAGTCCTTCAAACTCTTGTAAATGACTTATCATAAACAGGTTGCTCTTAAATGCCACTGTAGTCCTTCAAACTCTTGTAAATGACTTATCATAAACATACATGAATACTTATGATTCTTTAAAATAAAAGTTTGAGTTATTTATATTTGAGTAAATTACACTGTAGGTCCCTGTGTTTAGGTTAAAATCTGGATTTGGTCTCTATTTTGAAATAATTACACCAGGAATCTTTGTGCTTGACATTTTGTTACGAGCTGGGTCCCTGTCACTAATGGAGTTAACCTTACCGTTAAGTCAGGGGTAAAATGGTCAATTTAGTCATTTTTTAATAAACTTTTTTGTTATACAAGCTTAGAGGCCAATAGTACAAGTTTATAATTCATTTGATGATGAAAAAGCAAACAAAGAAAAGAAAAAAAACATTCACCACTTATTTCGTCTGGATTCCCCGACCTTCCTCCCATCTGCCGCATATCTGTTAATCGAAGCGGGAATGCGATTAGGACCATCATCATCATCATTTGTTTCAGTGACAGGAGATGTACTGAAATAAGATTCAAGTTCCCCATAGTGAGACTTTATCCAACTATTTAGTTCCTCGTCATCTTCAAGGATAGAATAGAATTTGTTGAGCATGATTTATCAAAGTTAACATTGATGGTTTCTTCAACATGTTGTCTTCGTTTATTGAAGACTCTGAAAGCCTTGGATACAGAGGAGTATCCAAGAAATATACCATCATCGGCCTTTGGATCGAATTTTCCTAAATGACCTCTGTCATTCAGGATATAACACTTACATCCGAAGATGTGTAAATAACTCAAAGAAAAATCATTTATCATCTTGAAGTTTAGATGAGAAAGGCTCTTATGCTAAACCAGTTAACATCAGGAGACGCCTTAGATAGAAAGCAAACATTCTTTGAATAAGTGTTATCCATATTTATGATATATACGTTCTTTGATCTTTTGCCTTTTAAAGCAAGTTTGTCATTTTGTCAGTGACAACACACTTCGCCTTTGTGAATAAAACTTTGAAATCTTTGTCACAGAGTTGAATAATGCTCAATAGATTGTGCTTTAGTCCTTCAACGTAAGCAATACATTTGAAAGAAGTTGCTCCGTTGGACAGTACACCATAACCTTTGGTGTATCCTTTTCCATTTCCATCAAAGGTCACTGATGGACCTTTTTCTTCCTTATATTCAGCAAGAAGGGTTTTTGTACCAGTCATATGCCTTGAGCATCCGTTATCGAGACACCAGATACCTTTAGCACTCTGCATAAGATAAGGGAATTAATTTTCCATAGATACCCATAGAACTATGGGTCCAGAGGTGTTAGTGGAAATGTCAGGAATGACAGTTTTCTCAATCTCTGAAGATTTTTCTTCAGTGGACTTTTTTACTTGAGTTGTTTTACCAACTTTAGTGGATTTCAATTTCACTGATTTCTCAGGTTGAGCTACTTTCTTTCCATGAGAAATTTTCTCATCCTTAGTGGCATTAGGGCATTTGCTAGCAATGTGAGTAGTCTCACCATGGTGATAGCACTTCCTATATTTGAAAGAGGGTTTAGAACTAGAAGCATGCAACAAGGAGGGCTTAACATTTTCAGGACCAGGACCAAGAATTCCTTTCTCTGTAGACCTAGGAGGAACAACTAGTTTCTCAGGTTTAGAGGAAGCGAGATCAACCTTGATTTGAGGAGTTGATCTCTGAATATATCCAGGGATCTTCTTTCCAAAAGCTTGAGAATGACTCACTGAAGGAACAGAAGGATTCTTCTTCAGTTTAGGACAGTTCTAGATCATAGGAATATGATTAAGGAACTTGTCTTTAATCACTTTCCCTAAGTCCTTGGTAAAAGATTTAGAATGTCTCGACTTAGATGTATTGGCATACTGAGTGGATGGATCAGGGATAGAAGAAACAAACATTTCGAAATTAAGCATGGAACGATCTTTGTCTCTTCTTGGTCAGAGGAATATCCCAGACCACTTTTGACCGATTTAGGGATCTAAGAATTTATAGATCTCACTAGCCTTAACAGAGGCTTTGCACCATCCTTCAATGGTGGCTTTTTTAGCTTTGAGATCAGTTATGGCCTTTTCGCGCTCAGTGATAATCTGTTGTTTCTCAATGCTTATTGTTTGGTTTATAAATATTTGGTCTTTAAAATATACTTCGAATTTAGTAAGTTCTTTGATTTTAAGGAGGCAATTCTTAAGCTGTTTAGACAAGTCCTAATTGAGTTGTTCAACTTTAGTTTTACCGTTTACAGCATTGTAAAGATCAACAGTCAAGGTGTCGAGAGCCGACAAGCTATTAGATTTAAGGATAGAGGAGTTTCCTAGAATTGATACCTGTGATGGTGAAGGAATGTTAGGTGATGAGGTTTCAGCGACCTCTTCAGCTTATTCAATTCTGGCCATAAGACATAGAAAAGCTAAGTCTTCTTCATCTGACTCAGATTCATCAATGGTTTGGGCCCAATCAACTTCTTGATCCCATTCAACTTCTTCAGTGACAAGACCTTTGCCGTTTCGCTGGTTTTTCTTCAGATTCAAATACTTGTCTTTCAACTTAGAATATTTTTCATTCTTAGTTTTATCAGGTATTTGAGAAGATGTAGAAACAACAATCTTCTTAGATATGCATTCACTGGCAAAGTGACCTTTGCGTTGACAGTTATAGCATATGGTAGAAGATTTATCAGCAGAAGATATCTTTGACTTGCCAGAGTCAGTGATGGCTGGAGTTTTTCTGAAGGTACTCTTTCTGGCAAAACGTCTAAAATTATTTGTTAGGAAGGCCAGGGAATTATCAAATTCAGAAATATCAGCATCAGTGATATCTTCAGAGTTAGATTGATCTAACTCAATGATAGAGATAATAGAAGAGGAAACTGTTTTCGAGGGAGCAGTTTCTGCGGTCACTAAATCCAAGGAAGAACTTTTGGTCGATTTAGTGTCTTTTAAAAGGTTTATTTTTAAGGTTTAAGATTGCTCATGATTGAGTAATATTTCGTACAAAGCACTTAAAGAAAGAGTTTCAATGTTCTTTGACAATTTAAGACAAGTAGTAAATATGTTCTAGTGTTCAGGAAGAGATTCCATAAACTTTGTCAGTACTTCTGAGTTAGAATATTCTCTACCGACTGTTTTTAGATCTATGATCAAACAGTTGAATTTTTGGTGACTTTGAGAAAGTGTTTCATTTTTAGAGCATATGGAACTTTTATACTGTCTTACCAGATTGATTTTTCGAGTTATTTAAACCTCACTAGTTCCTTCATGTTGGATACAAAGAGCATCCCACATGGATTTAGAAGTCCTCATTTTCATGACTGAATGGTAAACATCATCTGGTAAAGACATTGCAATAATAGATCTATATTTTGAATCAATAAATAGTTCTTTCGTCTTCCTCATTCCATTGATATGGAGATTTGGGAATACGTATTTCAGGAATAGTAGGAGTAGTAGTAGTTGCAGGGACTGCACGGACTAGAAGTGTAGGAATGTATGGTCCGTTTTCTACATAGTAGGGGATTATAGCTAGGATCTGACCCTTCTAGAAATAGAGTCATTTTTTATTTCCAGACAATGAAGTTGCCTTTACTAAACCTTAGAGGTTTAACAAGAAATCCATTATCAATATAGTTTGTATTAGTGTTAGCCATTTTAAAACAACAAAATATTAGTTTAAAGATAATAAGTAATAAAGACTGCTCTGATACCACTTGTTGGTCCCGAGAAAGTCTACAAGTATAGAAACAGTTTGTAGAAGGGGGGGGGATGAATACAAACACAACTTTTAGGGTTTTTAAATGAGTTTATATCAATAAACTAATTTACAAGTTGTAAGCGGAATAAGAACAAGTATTAAACCTATTCTATTACAACTTTAGAAACCATTAAGTATTTTGATACACAAGGAAAGATGGAAATAAGATAAGAGGTTTGAAAGAGAGATAAGCATGCATGAAGATGAAGATGGAGGTCTTCATCTATTTATACTCATTGCATTTAATGCAGCTCAGAAGGTACATGCCACGTGTCAAGTTTCTATAGGAGACTTGTCCTTTGTTCATAAAGCAACTAAGCTTTTAGCCGAATATGAACAGTAGCCTAATCAGAGTTGGTAAGCACGTGGAGTGACAATAAAGTAACTTCGTATGTACTTTCTAACAAGGTATGAGGGTTTGACATTTGTGCATCGAGGATAAGATCAACTTTGATCTTGCTGAGTAGGCTTCATATTGATCGCTGATACTGAGATTTCAAGGATGAAATATTCACGTATCACTGAGGCATACGCAAGATCTCACACTTCTGTTAGATGAACGTTGTTATCACTGAACCGCTTCAGATCACAAGCTATTCATCTCTTTCTTCAGATAGGTCTTTGACTATCTCTGAACGGTTTGTGGTGTGAGTGTTGTTCTTCATATCTTCTAAGTTCAGATAGTATTCCTGTCTTTCAATGATCACCGAGTGTAATTGGTGTATGCTGTCGCTGAATCTAAACAGTAACCTAAACTTGGATTTTCACTAAGTATAAAGAGGAATCATATTCAAATTACTGAAAGGAGTTTGTATCAACAACAATGAACTCTTAAAGTCATCAAGGAACGCCTTCAAAAACCTAAAATCAGACTTAAAGCTCCAAATACCCGACGTAGAGAGAAGATGGTAAAGTAGAAGATTTTGGTGAAGAAACGAGGAGAAAACCCCAAAATTCGAGTTTTTAGAGCATGCAAGTTAGTCCCATGACCAAAGTCACGCAATAGGTCTCCAGCATGCAGGGAAACACAAACAGGGGCTCATGCGACCTAAGTCGTTGCTCACATGGCAAGAAGAAGAATTTTTTCCCAAAACCTCTATTTTCTTCATCTATTTCAACCTTCACACACCCTATAACGACTTATAAGTATTATAAATTAACTCTGTATAGAAACTTATGTAAAAATAAGCTAAGTCCTTAGCCAAAGAACTTAGGCTCTTATTGATCACTAGAACCAGAGTTCGGAAGAAGAGACCGAGAACAGAAGTTGCGTGAACAACAATATAAGTCAAAGAAGATGTAAGAACTCAGATTTTCAGATGCAGAGCCTCTGCACCATACATACAGAGCCTCTGGGCCGAAGACTTCTCGGATTTAATACAAGTGTTCTCAAGTGATACTCTTGTATAGATGGCCCTATTACAAGATGCCACGTATGCAGAAGTAGTTATTCTACTTTACATGGTATTTTCCTATGAGTTGACTTTCCTTCTGAAGACTATAAATAGGATATCTGTTTAGGGTTTCAATACGCACTTTAACATATTCACATCTTTGTGTACTTGAGAGATTTTTAGCTTTTTGAGAGATATCTTCTCAGACATTTAGTGTGTATTCTTGGGGTGATTTCAGATCTCATTAAGTTAGATCAATATACATGATGGCTACGACAACTCCCCCAAACTAGTTTATGATTCATTTGCTATTTGATTCGTAGTTCATTTATTGCCTAGATTAATTAATGATTTGCTTGTTTCCGCTCATAACTCGTATTATAATGTTTTGCATTAATTACTTGAGTAAATGAGGATCTGGGTTCCTACAATAAGAAACCCCTATATAAAATGGGCACTTTAGAGCCACACAACCACGAATATATAAATGAAGGCATCGAAACCACGAGTGTTAGACATTTACATCGTTAATTTGTTAATCTAATGATGTTAAGTCTTTTCTATGTACCCCTCATTACTTCCACACCTATCACTAATTATTCTATATGTTCTCCCTCATTACTTTCAATATTATTAACAATACCATCCGCCAGACACATTTTTCTCTAATTGCATTGATTCACAATTACCTAGACATCCAAGCACATGTTTGCAGGGGTGAAGCCAGGATTTTGATACAAGGGGAGCACTAGGCATAGCTAAGAGTCGTCTCCCTATATCGCTTATTTGCCTCGTCACTTGTCACCATCATCCCTTTATGCCAGCGTAATCATTGTTGTGAGGTTGCTATTGTCATTTTGATTACTTTACAACAAAACAATTCAATTTACGACCAAAATAACGATTGTCATTTTTTATGTATCTGTAACACCCCTAAAAATAGGAGACAATTTTTTAAGCCAAAATAATCTACGAAATAAAGCTTAAACGAAATAAAGATCACCCAATGAAAGTGGAATTCGTATAAAGGTTTACATAAAAGATTTGGATACTAAACGTCAACACATTAATCTACATTAGTATAAGGGTGTTGCTAATAACCTCAAAAGAATGGTATCTAGTAACTCCAAAATTACAGTCAAAGGTGTAATGCAAAAAATGCCTCAAACGACAATAACTCTCTGCTCAAACCTTGGGAGCGTCACCGCTAAGAGAACCTGATATACTTGTTATTTGAGAAAAAGTGTTAGGCTTAAAGCCTAGTGAGAACAGATAGTTATTTGAATAAAGCTATAAAACTGTTGAAACGAAAACATAGCTTTAAAACGAGGTATTAATACCTTTGAACTGACAATTACCCTTGAGAGGGTACAAAATATCTGAAGATAATGGGGGAGACTCGTTTACCATTAATAATGATGGAACACATGAGTGAGTCACATCTCAATGTTATATACGCCTCACCTTTGGATAACTAAATATAGCAAGATCAACTCCTCGAGATTAAAAGTGATCAAGGGTGGATATCCCTTCTTACATTTATCACCTTAACTCTACTTCTCACATGATCTCGTGCATATATATATACATACACACACACACATATATATATATATATATGTGTGTGTGTGTGTGTTTATGTCATTGTTTTGAACAATAATGATTAAGTATTTAACCCGTAAAAATTATGAACTTATATTTACATTTACCCCTATTCAAATTTTAAAAATCGTAAATTTCCTCCCAAACATTATAACGTCATATCACTTGTAAAACAATAACTTAAAAAATTAAAAAAAATTAAAAAAAATTAAAAAAATTAAATAAATTAAAAAAATTAAAAAACTTGTAACGCCATGACAAGCCATGGCGTGCCATAACGAGTTCGACGCCTTAACTCGACTCTAAGGGGGTTAACGTGGCGGCAAGGCTGCACCTCGACGCCATGGCGACGTCAAGGCGCGTTTTTTAGAACACTGGTTTGAATAGCATAGGGTTGAAAATTAATAAAATTGATTTATGTTTTCTTTAACTTTAAAATTCTCCTAACTGATTACAGGTAGAGGTGGCAATCGTGTCGTGTTCGGGTTGGCGTGTCGCGGGTTGGCGTGTCATGGATGCTCAACCCTAACCCAACCTGTTTAGCTAATCGTGTCGATATACGCAACCCTAACCCGCACACGTTCGTGTTGGCGGGTTGGCGGGTCAACCCGTGTGTTGGTGGGATGGTCGCGGGGTGGCAGGTCAGCGAGTCAACTTGCGTGTTGTCGGGTTGGCGTGTCGCGGGTTGGCGGGTTGGCAGGTCGTTCGCGGGTTGAGGGGTCATGAAATCTCTTGTTTCTAGGTAGAGCGCCGTCGTAGCTGCTGTTGAGTATTCCGAGTTAGAGTTAAGGTGTTCGTGTTTCACAATTCTACGTTTGAGTTTTGACGGACGGGATTACAATTTACATAACAAAACGAAAGAAACTCTATTGATTAGACTTTTAGATTTTAAAATAAAACATAAAATATATATATTATTATTTTTAATAAATTTTGGCGGGTTGGCGTGTCCACCCGCGACCCGTTCGTGTCAACCCGAACCTGACCCGTTTATTTGGCGGGTTGACGGGTTGGCGGGTTGATGGGTTGGCGTGTCAAAAAGTTCAACCCTAGCCCGTTTATTTTCGTGTCGGGTTCGTGTCGTGTTTCGTGTCGTGTCGAGAATTGCCACCCCTAATTACAGGTAGTTTTTGAGTTAAAGAAATGTATGTAACTGTTAAAGGAAAACCGAAAGAGAACAACAAAAAAGAGAGAGAGAAAGAGAGAGAGAGAGAGAGAGAGAGAGAAGAGATCTGTAATTCTCATTAATCATAAGCCCTTTAAATAGGGATGAGATACAAGTAGATAACTACAAGAGATAATAGTTCTAACATATCTCTAATATGTTTATCTCTATCTATATCGTTATATCCATTAGACGATGGCACATTTATCCTACAACACTCCCCCTTGTGCCGAGTCAAAGGAGTGATGGTGCACAACTGTTGCCTCGTTAAAACCTTACGCCAAAATAAAAACCCAGTGGGAAAAATAAAAATATGACGAAGGAAAGAGTACAATGCACCAGTTTCTTTGCAATAGATAGACTTTTCCTTTAGTCTAATACTCTTTCAGATTCGTACATTAATCATGAGAGTTGGAAGAGTAGGATGGCATATAAACCGTTGCCTCACTAAAACCTTACACCAAGGAACAAAACCCAATGGGAAAAATAAAACCTTAGGTGAACGAAAGAGCACAACATACCAATATTACATATATAGTAGACTCCCCCTTTTGTCTACTACTCCCCCTGGTTCGTGCATTAATCAAGGGAGTTTGGAAGGACTTAGCATTCTCATACTTTTTATGTCACATTCTCCTTATATCTTACTTGATTCACATGAATCTTGAGGAGAGTTTTCTACTGCTCATTTTATATAAACTTAAAGCATAATTTACTTTGAGGTATCACCCTTGATATATCTTACTTTCATTTCTTCGATACAATGCATTATTTACATAGATGCGAGTAGGATATTTGTTGAACCCAAAACACTAACCCCTCTAATATGTGTAATGGTAGTCCTTAACCATGTATACAATTGAATAGTCTCATGTAGAGTAATATTCTTGGAATAGTTTGAAGAGGTAGCTACAAGGGTTTGCCTAGTTTACTTCCAAGCAATCGACATGTTTCCTATGGTAATTCCTTATCCAAGTTGGGAGTGAGCTTTGTATGAGTCAGGTAGATAGTTAATATCAGCAAAGACATACCAAGACAATATTTTATGTTTTTCTATTAGGGCCGATACTTTTGCCTCTCATATTCAAAGTAGGTATTGAAATTCCATTATCAATCCTATTTTTCTCTTTGTAAGGGAAGTATAAGCCCACATCAATTCCAAAAGATTAATTTGATATCATTCTAATGATGTTGCGTTGGCGCTGAGCTAAATCTAGCTAACGAGTTCATTGAGATATACAAAATACGGTCAGTGTATTGTTCTAAGTACAATAATGCGCCTATTGCACTCAAATAGGGAATTCCAGCTCCCAAAGCCTCTTCGTCATCATCCTTCAGACGAAATGGATCTTTCCTTTTATCCAACACTTCGACCGATCATGAGAGTGCTAGCCGGATGCGCTTTGTCCATATTAAATCGCCTGATTATTTTCTAGACATATGCGATCGGTGAATTAATATCACAAACTCGGTATCCTACATAAAACCAAGTTTTCCCAAGATCTTTCATCTCAAATTCAGATTTTGAATAGAATAAAGTTTCTCTTATTTCATCAAGAGTATTTATTATGTTCATTACATCGACATATAGAGTTATGATTGAACATCTGGAACTCATTTTCTTTATAAATACGCACGGGCACAATTCATCGTTCTTATATTCCTTCCCAATGAAGTATTCACTTAGGCAGGTATCCATATCCGACTATGAGCGTTTCAATTTTATCGAGAACGCATTTCGTGGTTTCTACTAATATAATGTCATCAAACAATTTTATATATCTCTTAATCTAGATCCCCATAGAGATATGTAGTAACCACATTCATGAGCTGCATTTCCCGTCCTTCGGAAATTACTAGGCTAATTAATTAGCAGAACGTTATAACGTCCATCACGAGAGAGCAAGTCTTCTCGTCATCAATCCAGGGCGTTGTGAGAAGCCTTGCGCCAAAGGAGAGTCTTATACATCATGACTTAATTATTCTCATTACGTTTTTATGACAAATGAATTATCTATGTCTTACGGGCTTTACACTTGGTGGGTTAGCACTACCGGACCAAATACCCATGTATTTTTCAAATGTAATTATCCTGGATTGCTTCTATTAGGTCAATTTGCTCTTTGTTGACATTTTTCAACTGAGCATGGTTCGATGTCATAGTGCTCTATCATCTCACGAGCAACAATATATGTGAATATCATCAATGAGTATGTACGATCTGTCCATCGACTCGTATGCGCTTTCATAATTCATTTGAGATTTATTTGATCTCTGGGATCAAATATTAACTTCGGAGCGTCCTCCAGTAATGATTCATAGACATAGTTTTAGTCAGAGATAATCTCATGAGAGGTTTATGTATTGATGATAAATGGTTGTGCCTTACTCTTCTTTTCCTTTAGATGAGTATCTATCGAACCAAGTAGCTTCCCCCATTTCCTTTTGGGAGCCACGACCTCAACCACACCTCCACCATGTGTGATTGCAACACGCTTTCCAGTGGCGTTGTGCCCTTGTTTGGGGACTTTTATCCTTACGGGTGTATTTACAGCTGATATATGTGATCTTGTCACTTGTAGAATAACATTAAACGTATCAGGTATTGAGTCTGATTCGTTTGACTTCAATTTTATATTGTGAAGTTTGGGGATCAAAATGAGACATGATGGGAATATTCTATGACACTTCTAGTCGTTCCCATGGAAAATCCTTTTTCCTATCTCCCCCTAACGACGGGAAGATTGTCTCATCAAAGTGACAACTCGCTACTCTAGCGATAAAGAGATCACCCGTCAAGGATTTTAATTAGCGGATAATTGTTGGGGATTCATATCCAACTTATATTGAATCATTTTTAAGGACCCATTTGGGTGCACTGTGGGGGCGCAATTGGCACATATATACTACACAACCAAACATGCGTAAATGTAAAATATCAGGCTTATGTCCAATTACCAACTGGTACGCATGATACTGGTTGGCTAGTAGTGGGTCTAAAAACAAATGAGTAAGGCTGCATGTAATATTTGCATAACCCCATGCAAATGCGGGTAAATTGGTGCGCATAACCAATGCCCTATATACCATCTATATTCTTTTGATGACAACTTTTATGAGACCATTATATATATATATATATACATATGGGGTATAGAAAACTCTACATTGATTGCAATATATATGCAATAATTATCAAATCCTTATGATGTAAATTCTCCAGCATTACAAGTCATATAGACTTAATGAGATAAAGAGGGAGGTTAGCCCTTAAACGTATAACTGGTGCTTGGAGTGCAGCATTTCATGTGGACAATAATGCGACATGCGTTCATTGTGTCGAAACCAGAACCATAAAATACTTTAATGGCCCGCATTCTGGTTGTTTATGTCCATAAATATTACCTTGTTATTAATTGTAAGAATGGAATATTTTTGTATTATGTCCTTAGCATTAGGATGGTCTCATTCCTGTCTTGGCTAAGGATCAGGGTTTATTAAAATTCTAGGTATTCGAGAGGGCTTATTATGATGTTGGTGTTACTTCTTGTGCTGTAGAAGTCAACAGTTGCAATTTAGTTAATTAACTCATTTTGCCTTTCACTCGAAAAAGAATGTGTCAATGTGTATTTTTCAATACATAGATCATTATGTCATGACCATGGTGTCTCACGTGGTCATATCGAAACATATATGCATCATTGTCCCAAAGTTCTTTATTGGTGACAAAATGTGATTTAATGACCTAGATAATCTACTAGTTTGACACATTTATTTCTCTAATATATGTTCCTTTCATATCATTAGAGTTGATGTACATATATACACATTTCCATTCTTATATTATGATTTCCAATTTATGCGAATATCTCAACAAGGTTCTATTAACATATTGTTTTTGTGACTATTAATTCTATGCCATTAGGCATTAACGAGGTGACACTTCATCGTCTAAGTATTTTGGTTGGAGGAGTTATAAAGTAAAATAAATATTAGTTTATCTCTTTAGATTGTGTGGGATTCCCACAAAATCACTCAAGTTCTCCTCGATACATTCCTACACGGAACGGAGAATATTGAGAGTTTCGTATTTGTAATTCTTATGTATTTCTTTACATCAATAATGGTTATATATTCGGTTTAATATCAACAGATAAAATTAATTTAATACTTAAAGTTCAAATAAACTTATGTTCAATCAATCTTAATCTGATATAGTTCATTTCCAACTTGTTTTTTTTATGAGCAATTATTATTGCATTTTTCTTCTTATATTGTCCATTATCTTTTAGGCAGTAGTTGTATTTCTACTCCAAAAATTGTAAAACCCTTTTCGACTCTTGTCATGACCTTTACCATTTCCATAGTTTTGTCCATGGGGTTATAGATGTCACCTATGTGGAATTGTCTTTAACTCACTGTTCTTTAGAGTTGTTCCACCTCTACACTTTCATTATTGACCACGAGAATTTTCTTTGTCCCAGCATGTTTAGTGATCTGAAATGACCTTGTTATATCTTTCAACCACTTACAGTAGGTTGATGAATTTGTCTAAAGGTTATACTTTAGCTCACATTGGTTCATTAATATGATTACTGCTATATGAAAGGTGAAAATCTTCTATGAGTTCCTTGTCATGAAGATTGAGATGTATTTTGAGCACAACATTTCTTTGTTGAAACAGTCATTTTCTTGTAATCGAGTGGGTTTCATTCCACTGTTTGATTAGTTTGGAAAGTACATGGTACTAGATACTCCTGATTTTTCTTTTCAGGGTGTCCCGTTGTTCTTAGGGGGTTCTAGTTAATGGTATTCCATATGAAGGTTGTGACTGATGTATCGTCTCAAAAATCTCAAGATATTTACATGTATTTTAACAGGTGACTTTTAGGGTCAATATGTTTTGATGGGTTTTGTCTATCTTATGGTACTCAAGTTCTTTCGAGTCCAGGTGGTTGTAAATAATGGAGAATATATGATTTTTCAAAATCATGTTCTATAATTATGTTATGCATGAGATATCATTATCATAATATTATTGGATTTTTGTATTTTTAAATTTTTGTTGATAGTACTTCATCAATATCTCAATATTCGAAAATAGATCGCTAAGACACTTTTAGATTTCCAGGTAGGAGGGGAATCACGTGGATTACTTAAGTCCCTTCAACCTTAGGGTTATTTACACCCGTTTGACAAAATCTTTCAGTGTTATGCAATTATTTCGTTTCATGAAATACATGAATAACATCAATAATTTTGAGAGATTTTGCTATTAAGCAAAATAAATATTGATTTTGACATAAAATTGAATTTTGATTTTTAACATCTTAATAGTATTTTGGACCCTTTGGTAGAAGATCAGAATACACGGGGGTTGGAAGTGTAACTTCCATTTATTAATTAAGATTGAAAATAATGAGTAGGAACTCATAATCAAGATAAGTATTTGAATAATAATTTTAACATTTTCATGCAAAAAAATTTTTTAGGAGTTTTTTGCAAAAGCCAATATTTATGGAGTTGGAAGTGTAACTTCCAAAAATTAATTATAAGATTGAAGATTATGAGTAGGAACTCATAATCTAAATAAACACATTTCAATAAGATAAGTATTTAAATAAGATAAACATTTAAATATTAATATATAAAAATAATTAATAAACAAATAATTGATAGTGTAAACTAGTTGGATAAGCATTTAAATATGCAAATATCTAGATGAATATTTAAATTAATCTCTAAATATATAAATATTGTAAATTAATGGATAAGCATTAATAATAATAATAATAAATATAATAATAATTATAGCAGTTTAAAACGATAAATGTTATCATATCCATAAACACCATCATACACAAATAAAATCAAACTAATACACAACAAATAGAGATCAAGTTATAGAGATGCTTACTTGAATTGAAGTAGCGGGAAACAAACCATTCAACGTCGGGGAATGGCCTGCATAGTTGTTTACCGGCGGACAACAATGACAATAACGATGACATTTAAGCATAAAAACGTACCTTAAATCGACCATGATGCCGTAAAAACTGGAGCTTCACGGCTTGACCAAACGATCTTTGGTTGAGCTACGTGCTGATAACGTGTTAAAGGAAAAACGAAAGAGAACAACAAAAAAGAGAGAGAAAGAGAGAGAGAGAGAGAGAGAGAGAGAAGAGATCTGTAATTCTCATTAATCATAAGCCCTTTAAATAGGGATGAGATACAAGTAGATAACTACAAGAGATAATAGTTCTAACATATCTCTAATATGTTTATCTCTATCTATATCGTTATATCCATTAGACGATGACACATTTATCCTACAACAGTAACTAATTTTTTAAAAGTTTGATAGTTTATTTATTAAAATATATTTTAAAAAAATTTAATTATTTAAAATGAAAAAGTTAAATTGTTTATATATTTAAAAAGATTCAAGGAGATTCGTTGGGTTTTATGAATTTTTTCTTTAAAAAGTTGAAGATTATTGTATCCGAAAGTGGGAGGTGGAGACAATCAGGTGACGAAAACCAAAGCGAATAAGGAATTACAAAATAAAATGTAGAATCAAATTATTAAAAAAAATTATATAATTAACTCAACCTTAAAATTGAAATAAGAATATAAAAGAAAGGCAACCAATCAACCATGAGAATTAAACCTCGGTAAATAACATTCTCTAATCTCTATCTAACAATTAAATATATGTCTTTATGTGTGTTCGTTTAAACCATACAAACCGCTTACATACATTCATGATGTGTTTTACTGTTTTCATTTTTATCAAACACTATTATGCGGTGTGAATTGTGGTTTTGAGTTATCAAATCATTGTTTAAACCGTGTCACATCGTATATTTTACATATTTTTTAATTTTTATATATAACATATATACATATATATATATATACTTGAGATCACGTGAGACCATCCTATTTCCGTGAGACCCGTGAGACCACCCATTTACACTTGAAACTTCAAAGCAAAAACACTATGAAGGTAAAAAAAAATGAATCTTTAAAGTATTTTTGCTATGAAAGTAACCTACATAATGTTTTTGCTGTGAAGGTTCAGATTTTTTTAACCTTCACAGTTTTTTGCTGTGAAGTTTTCAAGAGTAAAAAAGTGGTTTCACGGGTCTCCGACGGGTCTCACGGAAACAGACTGGTCTCACGTGAACCCATCATATTTTTTTTACCTTCACAATGTTTTTGCTGTGAAGTTTCAAGTGTAAAAGGGTGGTCTCACGGGTCTCACGGAAACATGGTGGTCTCACGTGATCCCAACCCTATATATATATATATTGAATAATTTATTATTTATATAATATTTTTGGACTTTGAGTTTGATTCAATATGACAACTGACAATGTTAATAAATTTATTGGAAATGTCACAATTCACACGTCCAATTTAGTTTAAAGTTTGTTTTTTTACTTTCTTAGGTTATTTTTAATTATGCAGCATGTATTTATAAAACGATCTAAATGGATGTATCAAAACTCTTTTTTTTATAATATATTCATTTTATTGTTGATTTTATAATGTATTTTTAAACTTATAATTGTTAGATTATAGGCATAAAGTATGATAGGTACAAACCGCATCAAATATATTTTGATTTTACATCCTAGTTTAGTATATATAAAAAAGATCAAAAAAGGTACCACGATGGAAGGTCCCATGAGACGGTTGTGTGTGTAATTAATAAATAGGTTTATAAGGTTTTTGTAAAGGGTGTTTTTAATTGTTTTGAAATTAATTAATAAACAGGTTTCTTGGATTTATTTGAATGTGGTTTTAACCAAAATTAAAATCAAAGAAAAATGAGTTAATGTGGTCTGTAATAAATTCCAAATAAACATAAGACATAGTAATAGATTTTACTTACATGTGAATAATACATGAGCTCCATCCATTTACCTGTTTGGTCAATCGGTGATTTCACTATGATTAAATTAGTTGATATTTATATGTTAATATTTAATAAGTAAATTTGAATATTTATTAATTGTACCTGTATATGTTGCACTTGATATTCACATGTAATTGTGCATTCGTGCATCAATTTACAGTTGATACTCAAATAATGTGTACATAGGTTACAGTTGATAATCACATTTGATATTTACAAGTGAATAAGTCTATCAATAAACATATCATTGAGAAGAAAAGAACTATTTCATGATAAATCACGATAAATAATACATGGTCATGATCCATGTTAAATTGATTAACTATTTAATGGTGAGTAATACATATTCATCATCGATGATACATTATTCATGATGAATAACCCGTGGAGGTGTGAGACTAGTGTTGCGCTCTCCTATTTTCCCTTCGATTGAAGTGTTGGATAAAAGGAAAGATCCACTTCGTCTAAAGGATGATGACGAAAAGGTATTGGAAGATGGAAATCCCTATCTAAGTACAATAGGCGTATTATTGTACTTAACACAATACACTTGACTGTATATTATATTTTTTAATGAACTTGTTAGCTAGAGTTAGCTTAGCGCCAACGCAATGTTATTGGATTGATATCAAATTAATTTTTTTGATTCATTGATGTGGGCTTAAAGTTCCCTACAAAGAGAAAAAATGAGATTGATGATGGAACTTCAATACCTACTTAGATAATTGACGACAAAAGTACTAGTCCTTATAGATTAACACCAAAACAATGTCTCAATATGTCTTTGCTGATATTATGTAACACCCTCAAATCTGGAAAAGGCGACTAATTTAAAATTTTCAATATTACATCATTTGAAAGGTGAATCACTTCTTATAAAACAATACTTGAATCTCCTCAAATAACAAATCGATATAAACCTCTATAGAAGAAGGTTATGTCTTATACTATGACATAATCATGGTCGGGTGTTACTAAACCCAAAAGAGTCGCTATCTCCGAATGTGGAAAACGTCACCAAAGTCTAGATCCTTAACGTGCCACCTCCTAGCACTCAAGTCCACACGTGTCGCTAGTATCAACCCCAACACGAACCTAATGCACATGCCGACAAAGAAAAAGGGTTAGGCTTAACGCCTAGTGAGCTCAAGAGTTTATAACATATTTATGATTGATTTGAAACCAAAAGATTTGCTTGATAAAATATAACTCTCAAAAGAAATAACCTTATTATAAAAGCAACATCTTCCCCAAATTCAATATTTCCATAATAACAAGCTTTAGACCAAAATGACATTAGAAGTGAAAGCTTTAAATAGAAGTATTCATTTAACGCGATACCAATTCCAATACTCTCGAAAGCGGTAAATAAACATTTGACCATAATATTTTCTCGTTTATTCTTTTCTTTTACCCGTGATTTATTCTTGAAAGAAACGCCATTAAATCTTTTCTTTTATACGCGATTTATTCTTGAAAGATACGCCATTAAATCTTTTTTTTTACACACGATTTATTCTTGAAAGATACGCAATTAAATCTTTTCCTTTACACACGATTTACTCTTGAAAGATACGCAATTTGAGGGAAATACGGGGGAGACCCGTTATTATACTAACATCAACCCCAAACCAGGATCTTTAGTCAGCGAGTGAGTAAGCGCGAACAGATAGCAATCTTCGGCTTACCGGTGATAAGTTCAACCCCAAACCAGGATCTATTACTTGTCCCATCCCCAAATAAAACCGACTCTTGTGCCTATGGATCCATTACACTAGCCTTATCATTACACGACACCAAAAGAATGACCAGCGCACCCAAAACATGTAATGTCTTAATAAAAATGCCATAACTGCATATAACTCTCAAATCTGACATATAGTCATTTAAATCGGAGAAATGTCCATGAGACTCATGTTAGTCAAAACCGAGCAAATGCTCTATAACACAACACTTATGTAATTACTCAAAATATAAGTTGAGACAAACCATTTTCCAAATAAAATAACATTCATGTATTTCCAAAATGTCTCATAATGCAATAACATGTATTTTCCAATGATTTATAAATCAAATACTCTAAAGATGCAAATACAACCAAATGATTCTCATTTAAAAGGTAATGCACCCAAAAAAATCACACTTATACTTTATTTGTCAAAATGTCTAAAACTCAAGTATAAGCCTCTTACATGATTTATAAATCATTTTATACCAAATATGCAAACTTACTCAAATACTCACGCATTTAATAAATAACAAGTAAAACATGTTAATACTTTAAAAAGGACATTTTTGGCATGTGCAAAGTTTTCACAAAGTATCTTGAACTCACCTTGCTAGATTTAGGCTAAATCTAGGTTTTATCCCAATACCGAGCTTCATTCGGTGAAGATTTTAGATCCTCAAGATAAACCTCTGGATCCATGATGTAATCCCTTCAAGAACACCTATATAACTTCCAAAACATACACAAAAGATAACCCAAGGAGAATGAGAGTTGTTGGTGGAAAACCCAAACCCTAGATTCAAGATTTTCGAGAAGTGATCTTACCTTCCACTCCTATGAGCTTCGAAATCATCAAATAACCTCTAGCTATCTTTGTTTGCATGTTGAAGAGCTTCCAAAGACGAAACCACAAAACTTTGAATTGTCCAAATCGGATAAGAAATGAGAGAGATATGGTCAAATGAAGAAAATACCGAATTTAAGCACTAGATGTCGACTGCGACTGTGCCCGGCGACTGTGAGATGGCACAATCTCCTGTCACAATCGCCCGAAGTGTATCGGGAGTCAAATTTTCATCAGGTGGATTCCGGCGACTGTGCCCTGCGACTGCGACATGGCACAGTAGCCTGTCACAGTCGCCCAACTTGTTCCGAGGGCGTTTTTCCTACTTTTCACCCGTTTTGATCCCGCTTCTCGTCTAGTAATGATACCCAATATAATACACTCCAAAATACTTTTTTCAATTATTCTAGGAGTGGGACACAAAGAGGACTCGGGATTCCACTTTACCAAAGACCCGGTTGATACATTGTCTCATTGTCACTATAGCATGGCACAATTGTTAGGTCCCCCAACCACTTGGCACCACCGGTGCTATTGTGACAGATGTCATAACCGCATGTCACAACTACTCAAACTCTGAAATTAACTCTTCTTTATTAGACCGTCCGGTTCAACACTTTCTTCAACTGGTACAAAAAGCAGGGTGTTACATATTAGGTGTCTGCCTGACCCATATTAAAGGTCATTCCCAAAATGGATAAGGAATTACCATATACTTGGAAGTAAACCAAGCAAACCCTTTTAGCTACTTCTTCAAACCATTCTAAAATATCGCTCTACATGAGACTATTCAAGAGTGCATGGTTAAAGACTATCATTACATATATTAGAATAGTTAGTGTTTTGAGTTCAACCACCATCCTACATGCATGTATGGAAATAAATCAATAATGCATCATGTATCAAAGAAATGAATGTAAGATACATCAAGGGTGATAACACAAAGCATATTCTGCTTAAGTTTTCGTTTAATCAATAATAACAAACTCTCTTCTAGATTCAAGTGAATCAAGTAAGAAGTTTGGAGAATGTGACATATTTGTTTACCAAATCATTATCTAAAACCATATTTGGAAACATATAGAAAGTATTAAAAATGCAAATGTTTCCATACTCTTTTGATTAATACACTAATTAGGGGGTAGTAGACAAAAGAGGGAGTATATTATATATGTAATATCAATATGTTGTGTTCTTTCTTTTACCCAATATTTTATTTTTTCCATTGGATTTTGTTCCTTGGTGTGAGTTTTTAGTGAGACAACAATTTATATATCATCATACTTTCCCAAACTTTCATGATTAATGTACGAATTTAAGAAAACGTTAGACCAAATGAAAAGTCTATGTATTGCAAATAAACTGGTGCATTGTACTCTTTCCTTCGACCTGTTTTTATTTTTCCACTGGGTTTTTATTTTGGATAAGGTTTTAACGAGGCAACAATTGTGCACCATCACTCCCTTGACTCGACACAAGGGGGAGTGTTGTAGGATAAGTGTGTCATCGTCAAAAGGATGTGACAATGTAGATAGAGATAGACATAAATGTTTAGAGTTATTTATTGAGTAGATCTTCTTTCATACTTTCATTATCTATATGTAATCGTGCCTATTTAAAGGGCCTATGATTAATGAGAATTACATTTTTCATTCTCTCTATTGTTATTTTATTTGTTTTTCCTTTAACAAGTTAGTAATTATTATTCCTAGAAGTGTATTTGTGCAATGTAGCACAGTTTTGAAATCTAGAGCTTAAGCCCTCATATGCCATACTTGGTTTTGTTGTTTATCTTTCTCGATTTTATATTACGGTTTTGAAAAAGTTAAAGATGAGTTGATTATTATTTTATTTTAAAATATATATTAATATCAATTTCAAACTAAAGATTATAAAGTTCTAATTTCTTGTTTCAGTTTTATTTAATATAAACTTTATTATAATTTAGAATTAAAATAAAAATACATTTTATTTTAGTTTGGTTCTGATTTTCTTTATAAAAATAATGACAAAATAAGACCATTTAATTTAAAAGATAATTTTATTTAAGATATTTTATATTTAAAATAAAGAGATAATCTATTAATACTAATAAATAAGTAACATTTCTGGACACGTGTCGTTTTCTGGTGAGCCGCCTTCTCATTTTCCTGCTCATGTTCACTAAACATGACACGTGTCGCAACGTGGTTAACCGCAATAAAATGTCTACCGACTTCGTTTGATATGTTTACGGTAACAAATCCATATAACATTAAAACCAACCAATCATATTTTCCGACATTGATGGTTTGCCATACATGTTCATGTTTCCCGACTTTGTTTAATATGTTGACGGTAACAAATCCATATAACATTAAAACTGACCAATCATATTTTCCGACATTGATGGTTTACCATACTTGTTCATGTTTCCCAACTTTGTTTAATATGTTGACGGTAACAAATCCATATAACATTAAAACCGACAAATCATATTTTCCTACATTGATGGTTTGCCATACCTGTTCATGTTTCCCAAGTTCTCCGAGATTCACTAATTATTTGACTGTTGGCGGGTCTCTTTGTATGTGTTGTCCGGAAAGAGGAGGACTCAATGGTTTAATATGTTCACGGTAACAAATCCATATAACATTAAAACCGACAAATCATATTTTCCAACATTGATGGTTTGCCATACCTGTTCATGTTAACTTTGTTTAATATGTTCACGGTAACAAATCCATAAAACATTAAAACCGACAAATCATATTTTCCGACAATGATGGTTTGCCATATATGTTCATGTTTGCCGAATAAATCATGGATATATATCGAATATATTAAATTTAAATTTCAAATTCCCATAAATATATCATGGATATATATCGAATGTTAAATTTAAATTTAAAATTCCAATATAACATGGATATACATCGAATTTTAAATTTAAATTGTTCATAATACTTCCTATTTCGTGTTAGAAATCCCGATAAAACGGGGATATATCAATTAAAATGGTTGTTATCTTCGTTATTATCGTTATGTTATGTTAATGTTATGGTAATCTAATATGAAATTTTAGTTTTTTTTGTTTAATTTGTTTAATTAGAAATTAGATAACTTATAAAAGTTATAAAATTATCACATTTGATATATCAACATCGACAAATGATATTTATGGTTAAAATTTCCATTAAAACATCAATAATATATTGATACAATATAGTTAGTTGTTATCTTATTTATGTTTTAACCGTACAAATACGTGCACAAGAAATCATACAATCCAAGTTTCATAAAGTATTTTTGATCTCTTCAAATAAGTTTCATAAATTTAAATTTAAAATTCCCATAAATAAATCATGGATATATATCGAATCTTAAATTTAAATTTAAAATTACAATAAATCACGGATATACATCGAATCTTAAATTTAAATTTAAAATTCCAATATAACATGGATATACATCGAATCTTAAATTTAAATTGTTCATAATACTTCCTATTTCGTGTTAGAAATCCCGATAAAACAGGGATATATCAATTAAAATAATTCATTATCTTCGTTATTATTGTTATGTTATGTTATATTAATGTTATAGTAATCCAATATGAAATTTTAATTTTTATTATTTAATTTGTTTAATTAGAAATTACATAACTTATAAAAGTTATAAAATTATCACATTTGAAATATCAACATCGACAAATGATATTTATGGTTAAAATTCCCATTAAAACAACGATAATATATTGATATAATATAGTTAGTTGTTATCTTCTTCATGTTTGAACTATATAAATACGTGCACAAGAAATCATACAATCTAAGTTTCATAAAGTGTTTTTGATCTCTGCAAATAAGTTCTGTCGTAATGGATGCCAATACTACCATCATCCTCCTCAACGATCTTGATATTGAGAAAGACGATTTTACTGTCAAAGTAAGGATAATTCGATTGTGGACTCAACCAAATTTCAAAAACGCCGGTCAAAATTTATTCAATAGAAATGATATTGATGGATGAACAGGTATAGTACATGTGATATTATTGTAATTGTTTTTGAATTATATGTATAAAAATTTACACGATTTATATGTTTTTTTAGGGCACTAAAATCCATGAGAATGTTATCAAAAGTATGGTTCAGAAATTCAAAAATCAACTCATTGAAGGCGGTTGTTATTTCATAAAAAATCCCAGTATTGCAAGGAACAACAATAATTACAAACTAAGTGATAATCCCAACAAGATTGCTCTAAATTACAAATCATCTATTTCCAAATGTTTAGATTTTAAAGGATCTGTTTATGGGTTTTCTTTCGTACCATTTAAACAAATTATCTCAATGTCAATTCCTATGCATACAACCGTTGGTAAGTGTTTTGTATTACGTTGCTTTTGTAATTTAGGTATGATATTCATTGCGAAACTTACTGTTAGTATTTTCTGTGTACCAGATGTGATTGGTGATGTTGTGTCATACCAGCCTATTGCAAGTATTGGCGTTGCAGGTAAATCAAAGAAATTTGTTCAGCTTCATATTTAGGACTTAGAGTAAGTAACTTTTATAGAACTTATATCAGTTAAAATATTTTATTTATTCCATCAAATATTCAGTGTGTTAAATTTCATACTTTTGTTTATATTTTAGGGGAACTAGACTTGACGTTGGTCTGTGGGGTGAATTTGCTGAACAGTTCAATGATTATGTGAAAAATAATAAATCTCCCGGAACTGTAATACTTGTAATCCAATTAGCAATGGTTAAGGTTTTCCGAGGTTTAATATCTATAAAAGTCGAATAATTTTTATATCTAACTCATAATAAATATGATTATTTTAATGTTTTCTTATCCATTTAATTATATTACAGATAAGTCCTCGATTTCTAATTCATTTGCTGGTACGAGACTTCTTTTGAATAATGATATTCAAGAAATAAATGATTTTAGAAATAGGTTAGTGTACACTTTCCATTTATCTTTTAATTAACTTAATAGTTGTTATAACAATAATAATCGGATATAATGTTTTTATATCAGCATTCATCGTTTGGATGTTGAATCAAGATCTTCTCAGCGTATTTCTGTCATGTCTTCCTTATCGTATTCGTATCGTGAAGACTTTTTAGAAAAGAATCAAGTTGTTATTATTTCGGATCTTTTCGAAATATCCGAGGTACTTAACAACTTCTTTTATATATATGTTATTTTTATTTATTTTATTAACTTATTTATATCTTATTTAATCCTATATATTTTTTTATTGTATTTAGCCGAAGTTCTTGGTTATATTGGCTTCGATAAAAGCGATCACTGAAGAAGCCTCTTGGTATTACATGGGTAGCAAAAGGTGTTCGAAAAAGGTTACTCTGTATTACATTTTCCGAAAAAGATGATAATTCGGGTGGTGTTGAAGAAACCACCAAGTATGAATGTAGTTCGTAGAGGTGTAAAGGCACAGAGACTGAAGTGGTACCAAAGTAAGTTCCAATAATTAAATTTTTGATAAATCAAATATACTTCCCTTTAGTTTTATAATATCAAAACATTATAAGATTCAAAATACTAATACCGTATAATAAATTTAATTTAGGTTCAAAATTCCTTTGCGAGTTCAAGATGATACATCCAGTGTATCGTTGACATTATTTGATCGGGAAGAAAAGAAATTGCTTGATCACACTTCAAATGATTTATATAAGAAGATGAAAGACGTAAGTTTATATATTAAATTATCAAGATCAAGATCAAGATTAAATATCTATGTATTTTTAATAAATTGTTTATATTCCTATTTACACAATTATTTTTTGTGATTAATTAGATTGGGCAGTTGGACATGATTCCCGAAGAGTTTAATATTCTTCTTGAGCGTAGGTTTGCATTTAAAATTGAAGTTACTGACTACAATATCCGTAGGAAATCATATTGTTTTGGAATTTCTAAATTAACTGATGATGACAACATATTGAATGAGTTAGATGTGATGATCAACGACTTACGGATAATACTATTTAATTTTTATTTCTTTGAATCTACAATATATTTCTGTTATTAATATCAGTATTTTGATGTTTTCTACATCTCTCTTATAGTCTGCTGATTCCGACTCCGTTAATCTTCAATCAACAGATTTCAGATCTGTTGAAAAGTTGAAGGTAATGTTGAAGTTGATTCATGGTACATATGTAATAACCATTATGAAATACGATACTTACAAACATGTTTTAATATAAACCATAGGATGCTGTATCATGTACTGGTGAAAATGCAACTCCGTCAGATGTGGAAAAGAGTACTGCCGATAGTCCAATTTCCGATCAAAAGGAATTTCACAAGCATGTGGGTAGTTCAGTGGATTTAAAGCGTGATTTTGAAGACTTTTGTGAGACCGATGATCTGAATAAAGGTTCTGCCACGAAGTTAAAAGTACCAAAAGTTGATAAGTGAATATCGGTTTTTTTTGTTTGGTTACTTATTACCATACGTATTTGATTCGTTATTTTATGAACACATTTTTTTGGGGATTTTTGAGATTGATTTTTATTAATTTATTAGGTTCTTATTATTATTATTATTTTGTGTCATGCATACTTATTCTTAATTATTGGATTCATTTATAACAGTTTCTGTTTTATTACCTATTTTTATATTCATATGTTACTTTTTAAAATCCGTTGAAGATATACAATGTCAGTCAAGTTAAATGAATTTATATTACCTTATGTTAGGTTATTATCATTGACTCTATTTTTTTAAAAATATGTTATGTTATAAACAGTAATAAAATGATTTTTATACATATATATCATCTAATAACATTAAACAACAGATTTAATATATATCATCTTTATGATATAAATAACAAAAAAAATATATCTCGGATGATGTTAGATTTTGTTGGCGGATACATTAAAGTTAAACTTAAATGAAACATAATAAAGGGACACAATCTAGACGAAACATAATATTACACATGTATTTAGTGGGTAATATAGTCATCAAAAATATCAACATACAAAATATTACCTCGAACAAAAAAGTTGCAGTATCTACATCTGCATGTCTAATGTTGGACGTTGTTGATGTTATCAATCGCCCTGCAAGTACATGCAATGTTTATTGCTTCAATGTTTCATTTTCAATTTGAAACATAATTGATAGTTGAAGTGCATCATCCTTTTGATGTGTCAGATTTTTTTATCTTTATTAAGTTTGTTGACTTCCATCTTCAGATCATGGATGTCTTTTAGAAGTAGTGTATGATATTTTCCCATGAGGTCGATAAAAGATTGAGGGTAAATTGCATGTTCTGTTGCAGGCATGGCTGATGATGATGAAGACGCCATTCAAGGTTATAATAAAAAACGGACTATGCGAATGAAAAGATAAGTTCAAATGGTTTGCTTTATGGGTTTATTTATACCATGAATAAGTAGCAAATCATTAAGTGACTCTTTAGGTTAACCTAATCATTACACTAAATTAAGTAATTTATTTTGTAAATATATTTTTCATTATTAAATTAAATCTCGAGTTATACAAACGATTAATAAATAATTAATGTATTACAACATTATAATTTATGGTTGCCGATATTATTTTCACGTCGGATAAATTGTATATACATATAAATTTGTATTTTCTACAAAGTATCATGGATTTTTTTTATTAATACATGGTATTTAGTTGCCGAAGTTTGATACATATGGTATAAATATTGTTTGAAAGATACATCAAGGAAAATGACGTCACCGTTGTCATGTCAAGCATCATCCCAACGATCAGATTAAACGTCATGTAATATAATATTATTATCGAAGACAGTAATTTATGGTGATATTTACCGATATCTAATTTTAATATATCATCCATTTTTAGTATTTATTTATACCATTAGTAAGTAGCAAATCATTAAGTGACTCTTTAGGTTACCATAGACAGGCGGAAGAATAATCATTATACTAAATTAAGTCATATTTTTTTTGTAAATATATTTTTTATTATTAAATTAAATTTCGAATATTGACAACGGATTAATAAATAATTTATTTATTTCAAAATTATAATTTGTGTTTGCCGATGTTAATGCCGATAAAATCGAATATGATAACTTATAATTTTGTCATTTTCATGTCGGATAACTTGTAATCGTATATAAATTTGTAACTTACACAAAATTATCATGATTTATATTATTAATTTTGGTCGGAAATGTTTTATGACTTTCCGAGTTTGTCTATTCGATGGTTATAAACATGGTTATGTAATATTAAAACATATAAATGTCAATATGACGTCACCATTGTAAAGTCATGTCATGCATCATCATTTGTATCAGGTTAAATGTCATTCATTTTAATATTAATATGGAAGACATTAATTTAAAGTTAAGTATTTAACCGTATCTTTTTAAAATATATCCAAAAAATATGTCTTGTGGTCAATATTTAATAAATATAAATATATTTTAATAAATATATTTCCCAATCAATGGTAAATTTTCAGGCGTTTCATATTCCGATTTTAAACGATGTTTGTAAAACTTTATTTAAACATAATTATATAATCCTAATAATTAATAACTAATATTAATTTATATATCATTTTTAACTTTTATATATATATATATATATATATATTTAAATAATATCAATTATAAAAGACGAGTTCCAAGAAGAATATATTATGAGTCTTACACATACCTGACCTGTCACTTCGTTGCATGCCGGTTATGTATCATCAGAATGCCGTTTGACTTTCTTAACCATTAAATTTTCCGATACTTTATATTACTTAATTTATCTATTTCTCCAATTTTGTTATCCGATATAAAATAATAACTAAATATTAATAAAATAATTTATACGACGAAAAAAAACGTGATACAATAATATATGATTTATTTAAGGCATCATGTAATCCGATATATAGTACTGTCCGAAAAATGTAAAAACAAAAATGTATTAATAATTTTGTTTAAACCGATATATTTCTTACGCTGCAGATATATGTTGTTCTATTATAATATAAAGTTTTAGTGATCTACTTTCCTCAAAATATCATTTATGACATCATCCACGTCTATGTGTCAGATAATGGAGGCACCGGTTGAGCCTACACACGTCTATTTGCTTTAGCCAGATGTCCTTTTATCTTCTTTTTTCATGATTAATTCTAAACCTATTCTCTTCATATCACTTATATAAAAACCACATTCAACCATAAATTTAAATTTTACAATACCTTCATCTTCGAATACACTCATCCTCTCTCATAGTTGCAGGTAAACAGTTTTCACAAATGGCACCCTCAAAATCTCATTCTGATGCAGAAATAAAGATAGAAAATGTTTCCTTCCCTAATTGCAACTACGTTGCACGGTTCAGTGATGATATCGAAAACCAAAACTTAAACATTGTCTCTGCATTTCTGTAGAGGTCTCCTCTTCAATATGCATTTACACATGAACCAAAGATGAGTAAGTTTTTACTTGGCAATTTTTTGGTAACCTGCAAATTTGACCAGTCGACGAACGAGGTAACTGCTTCTGTTCTTAGTGACAGTGATTTGGTTTTTAATGTTGATGATGTTAGAAGCATTCTTCATCTTCCCTCTTACGATAGGTATGCCAAATTCCCTCTTGGTTACGAACATGACCATGTTGTTCATACCCTAAACTATATTAAGGATCCGAAAGCTAAAAGCCCATCTACCCTTTATCGAAAGCAAATGGGAGGGCAATGGAATTTTTTTTCAGCCATATAATTCAATGTCTTAGTCGGAAAACTGGTGGTCATGACCAATCTCCTTCGTATATCACTAATCTGGCACATGAATTAATTAACCGTCGGCATATTGACTTTGGAAAATACTTTTTTGATGAAATGGTCAGTACAGTTATCCCTCCGAAACGGACACAGGTACCTTTTCAACGCTTTTTCTCCATGATAATTTAGGACAAATTGGGTGAAAAGATAAATAATTCTGAAATTTCGATCGAATTTGATCACAAAGCACCACAAGTCGGTAAGACCTTTCTGAATATAAAAGACAATGGAACCGATAATAGTCTACGCGAAGGTATTATGGCATTTATTTTCAAGATAATCCTATCATGCTTCATTACTTAAATTATGTGTAATTTATATATCAAAAAAATATATTCTAGGTAATTTATGTTACTAGGTATGATCGCATTCGCCCAAAGTTCTACTATATCATGGACGTCCATTATACCGACTTCCGACCCAGTTAATACAGAAAATGTCACTACTCAAGTAGATATTCCGATCCGTTCGGAAAAACCAATTAAAAGAAGGTTATACCGAGGAAACGTAAAAGTAATTCGGTAAATAATTCAGAAGACGATACCGAAGATTCAAATCCTACTAAGTTGTCATCAAAGAGGCAAAAGAATGGTACGTCATTTAATATTACAGAAAACTTTACTGAACTGTTAGTAAGTACCTTTCCTGAAGTTTTCCGAAATATTTCTAATAAACTTGAAACATGGGCATGCATTAATTCAGTGACCAACCATAATATCGGTTCGGATAAAATCATTCCCGTTAATTCTGATTCAATGAAAGAAGTTGACGATCTTGATGATCTTGAACCGTTCGTGGACGATGTCGGGGAATCACATGGATTAGATGATACAGATCATTACCTTCAACTTTTGATTCGTAATTCTACAGAGTTACATGATCAACAAATGGATGAAGACAATCAAGCAGGTCCCAGTCATTTCACATCGGAAAGTACAGATACCTTTTTACCGACAGGATCACCTCCGACTATCCCATCTCCACCATCTTCTCCACCTCCAAAGTCACCATCTCCTGCTAAGAAAGCATCCACTATCTCTAACCAGCAACCACAACAAGAAGTTGTTGATTTTGGGGAAGACACTATCCATCCTAAACTAATTATGCCGATTCAGCAAAAAGTAGACGTTCAAAAGGACCAGATTAATGAAGACTCCAGCCATAATTTAGTCGGCAAAGGTACTTTAAGTTTTGAAATTAAAGATGTCATTGCCGACATAGACAGACAATTAAGGAGTTTGGGTTGTCAAAGCGCTACATTACAACAAGCCTTTGACACCTATCAAGCTATGCATGGTCATCGGGTTAACAACCTTCAGATGCAGAAGGAGAATGACGAAAGCATAGGTTCACATCTTGATGTTCAAATTGAGTGCATAAACAGGCTATTTGAACTTTTTAAGATTCAGAACAAGGAAGTAGACCGTATTCAGGCCGATTTCTACAAGGTTCTTGATGCATTAAGTCATGACGTTAAGGAAATGCCTTCCTTTATTCTTGCATCATTGGATAAGGTTCAATATCCTCTCAATCGGCAGGAAATTTCACATGCAGATATACGAGCGTCGACTGAATCGCTTAAAGCTGCATCCGATGCCCGTGACGCTCAAGTTCATAATTTAATTTCTGATAGACGTTCATTGTCGGAAATTATACATCATACCGACTGAAGTTTTGAAAACGAGGTGAATCAAAAAATTCTTGAGTAACTTAATTCACTTCATAAGAAAGTTGATTCCATAGAGACTCACCTGAACAATCCTCCAGAAATCGTAGTCGAGGCAGAAGGTTTCATATTTGGTCCTGTGGAGCAACAAAGTTTGAAAACTGTAGAAAACCTGTGAGTTGTTCAAGCTGCTAAAATTAATGCATTGCGATATGCAATTGATAGGACCAAAAGTCCTAAATTAGGAAAGTTTTATGAAGAAGGAAATGTTTTATTGTAACTTTCCATATTATGTTTAATTCCTTATGGGCTTGGGCTTACATGTATCAAACACCTAGTATATAAAGGAGTTTAGGGTAGAGGTTTCGTAAATGAGAGTCGTCTAAAGTACATTCGCGTTTGTAATCTTTAATGCTTTCATTAATAAAACATACGACTCAATGATTTCCGTATGATTCCTCTATTGATCATGTTGAATCGGACCTAACAGCATTAAAACGTCAAATTCCGAACAATAACCTATCACATAACTCCCCAACAGGTGATGAAATTCCGATTTAACAACATCAAGATCGAATTCATGTTGACTAAGTTAATAATGTTGGCCCAAATGACACTCAACCTGAAGAAAATAAAGCTTCAGAAAGTGTAGCTAACAAAACTGATGGAACCGTAGTTGTGTTTGGTCAGCAACAACCCATTCCTACTGACGATGAGAAAACGAATGTTGGTGTGGAAGGAAATAATCAATCTGATGTCGGCCTTGGTGAAGATAGTAGGAGAGAAGGTGTGGCAGCTACAGACAAAGGTAAGAAGATATTGTTTGCTGAAGAACTAGCCGCTGAAGAGAAGAGAAAGAGAAAGGAGTTTAAGCGTGTGCATGTCAACCCAGAAGATCGAATAAAACTTAAAGCTCCGAGTGTTGTGGCTCATGAATTGGTTATATGGACAAGGAAAGAGAAGAAAGTTTAAAGGCTCATGAATTGATTGAAACTGATTTTAGGTTAGCAAGAGACTGTGCAGCAAAAGAGGCTAAAGCTATAAAGGTAAAATATCCGATTGCCCTCCAAAAAGAAGTTCTTCTTCTAGCTGCCGAGCAGGAAAAAGAGAGAAAAAAGGATAAACGAATTAAATGGTACAATGAAAGAATTTTAAACAGATCCATGAATTCAAAGATAACTTCTGTATATCTTTTTGGACCGAGGTTAATAATGGATGATGGAGAAAAAATCTTTGTGGAGATTTCAAGGGAAATGGGTTATACGAACAATGTAACGCTTTCCCTACTCCATAACTACGGTCTTGCAGAATGGATGGAAATTCTTCCTTTGCTTAATAAAACAAAGAGTTAGTACAAGTTTATTGTTGATAACTATATCGTTATGCTTATTAAAAAGCTAACAACGATACGAAAGAGTTATAATCTGCCAACCTTGCCTGCCGAAGTAGAACTTCTGAAGCAACTAGAAGAGGGAAGTTATTCCACAAGAGGACGATCACAATCAAGAGTAAAAAAATCCTATTATCAGATAGTTGCAAAAGAAAGAGGATTGCTTCCTGATTTATCAAATCCTGATATGTCTATACCAACTCCTTACCTACAGAAGGAGGGAATCGTCATAGCAGAACCCGAAATAGGAGTTTTCTTTGATGATTGGTTCAGAAACTATCGGTTTTTCAGGGCAAGTGAAATACCCATTGCTCATACCGGATTCCTGAAGGTCATGATAGCGTTGGTTCCATATTTAGATCACTTGATACCATTGTTTCATGCTATTACTGTCGAATTTGAAAAACGTAATCAAGGTTGATGTACCGTACTTAATCGTACTGACCACGTTTTTTAATGAATTAAAATTTCGTTTTTATAAAGATATTTATATACTTGATATAAATGCATATTATTATTACTAAGTACGAATTATGAAGTAATAATATTGTTCACTCAAATTTTTAATAACATTGCTATCTGTAACAATTCAGTTTTCGTTTTTATAAGTCAGTCTTGACTGCAAATTATGTATTTATAATATATATTTACCAAGTTGCTGATGATCGAAATAATTAAAATTAAAGATGAACTATATTTAAGTATTATTTTTTCAATAAATTAATACACAATTACATTATTTTTATGACTATTATTGTACTTATAAATTAATGTTGGTATTTTTTTTACTTTCAGTTCCGCGCGTGTGACACACAGGTTATAAACTAGTATACTTTAATAAAAAGGTAAAAAATGAGGTGTTTTATCTCGGATTTTCTTGTGTTTGTCTGTTAGTTATATGATGAGTTTTAAAATTTTAAATATTTTAGAAAATAAAATTAAGTATTTTATCTCATTGTAGTTATCTAATATTTATTATGTTTATCTGCAATTAGTTACATGAATTTAAAACATGAAACTTTAATAAGTTGTGTTTATGCTTAATCAACTTCTAATCTTAAATTTAAAATAATATGCATTAATAAGATATTTGATGCATAAAAAGTAGTTTTTAAGATGTTGGCCTAAATGCTTTATAATATAGCATATCTTATTATAGATTAAAATATCAAATAAAAAAAGAGATAAGTGAATGTAAGTCATATCACATTATTGAGTGTCAAGCATCTCCAATGCACAAGTCATTTATAACATACTATTTAAGAAGTCTTTCGAGAGGGGTTATTACCATTGGAGATAATGGGTAATTTAAGACTTTTTATTCAATGACTTGTTCCACACTAAGGCATTGTTTGGCAAAAATAAACTAGTTTATTGGCTAACTTATAAGCTAGCTTATTTTTCGAGTAATCGTGTGGATTCACATAAGCTTATTGATAAGCTACTTGAGGTACCTTATAAGATTTTTTTTGATACTTTTTTAATTATAACTCTGATTAATATTATTTTATTGTTATTATTCTTATTTTTAAATAAATATTAATTATAAATAAATAAATATTACCTATTAATTATAAGTTATTGAAAACTATTAATTTATAATAATTAAAATCAATTATAAATTATTCATTAATTTTAATTATACATTATTAATTAATTTTAATTATACAATAGATATTAATAATAACTAATAATTATTTATAATTGTTATTAATTACTATATCAATTTTTTTAATTATTGTTCAATATATTTGGATATCAAAAAGTAAATATAACAATTATAATTTTTTTTATGTAAAATACATAAAACTTAAAAAGTCATACTTATTTTATTTCATAGATAATGAAAATATACTAAATAATTGTAATAAAATATGTAATTTAATTATTAATTGTATTTTTAAAAGTACTATTCAATTATGATATGTGAGGTTAACCAATTTATATTCATATTATATGTATATTTTTTCAAAAAATTGTTTTGATAAATTCAAAATTTATAGCACATATATAATAATTAGTTTTAAATTCTTTCAATTAACATGTTATATTATTTAACTTTTTACTATCCTTTTGGTATTAATTAACATATTGTAATATTAGGAATTTGTTTCAATTATATTATTAGAAAGTTATTTGAATTATATTATGAAATGTTTGTAATTGACTGTTTTTTTCAAGATGTACTTTTTAGTTATTTTATATGCTTATAAGATAGTTTTTGTCAAACATAATTTGTTTATCAACTAGTTTATCAGCTACCAGTTAAGCTTATCAGTCATCAACTAACATATCAGCCATCAAGTAATTCATCATCTAGTTTGCCAAACATAGCTAACATGTTATTGGAATATAACTATTTTCATTTTACCCCCTCAAATTTTCATTGTATCCCCTCTTTCAGTATAATTTTTATTTTAAACTTTAATCCATTTGTTAATGAATCGATTTTTGTGTGTCATTGTCATTATATTTTTGTATTAATGAGTTTTATTGTTTACCCTTTGAATACAATACAAACTTCATTTCGAAATTATAACAACCATAAACTTAGTGTATAATACACTCAAGCCATTGCCCAAAAATGGCAAATACAAAACTAAGTAGGTTCCAAAACTCAATTAGATTTCAAGAGTTGTAGCGGATATAATAATGTAAGTTACTGAGATTTATTACAAACCATAAGTGTAAAATTATGCAACTATCTAACTAGGAATAGCGCTCTCACTTCTCGATCCACACTCGCACTTTTCCCCTGCCCTTGCTAGACCCCTCTACATGAAAGTTACCTGAAAATGGTTTCAGTTTTATAACAGCGAGGGTTAGACCAAAAGTTAAGTGAATTCCCTCCAACACAGTTATAAACAATAGTTTGACATAATAAGAAGCGTTAGTTTTAATACCACAAAGAATTTACCTACCAAGGATATATTAAACACACTTAATGTCACTTACACTTGTGAAAAACTGATCGGCCTCACACTTGCCCTAAAAATGAGCAACATGAAACGAATTCAAGTTCTCCATCGGGTACACACTTCTTATAATTCAAACTCAAATGACAGTAAACTCATGCACTAATGACTCACACCAAGTTAAAATCCAAATTTACTTCTAATAATGCACACAATATGGGTTTAAATCACATTCAACTTCATGCGACATATAGATATAGTTTTGTTTGGAAACAACGAGGAAACTCACCAGAGTCCAAGCCTAGCAATACTCTTCTTAGGTTATGATCACACCAACCGGGCACCTGAATTAGTACCCAACTAACGAATTAATACCATAATTAATGTCCCAAATTGTTCACTAACAATACCTTGAGAGTTAGACACCAACACAACCTAAATCACCCTCAAGACTAAAACAAAAATTTCTCAAAAAAGTAAGTTACGGGGTTTGGCCCGCTGCCTAGGCCGCGTGGCTACCCACGAGACTTACTGTCTTCCCTACACCATTGTTGCTCGAACTCAAAATAACCCAAATACCCAAAATACTCACACTAAGAGTAAGTTAGAGTTGGCATAATAATCATATTTACTCAACTTTAAATGATTCCAATCTATACAACCCATTGATTTCATGGATTTCATGCATTAGTTTCAGGAGTTTAACACATCCATGGAGTTCATGGATGAGGAAACCAAATATTCACACTGAGGGTTGCTCTTAGATCAAACCACAATATAACTTTTGAAATAGAAAGGGTTTCCCTTCCAAGAATCTATAAAAGGGAATGGTCTACTCTTTTTTAAACCCTAAACCCCCAAAACATAACAATAGAGAAGAGGAAATATTATTGAAGATGGTGTTCATACCTGAGATGGAACTTTTCTCTTGATTTCTTCCAAGGTTTTCTTCAAATTCCTTTCCTCTCCTCTCCCGTACTCAAAATCGCACCAATTTACACACACACACACACACATAATTTCAATATGAATTTCTCAAATGAGGATGAAAATGAAAACTTAACTCTTATTATTGCAAAGTTCTCCCTTTAGTCCCTGAAATTTCAAGTGATACTCAGAATCCACCCTTACTTTGACTAATTTAAAGAAAAGTGAAACTTGGTTATTACAACTCACCCCCTTAAAAAAATTCATCCTCGGAATTACATAGGCAAACAAATGAGGGTACTTGGTCTTCATATCAAATTCGGGCTTCCACGTTGCATGTTGCCCCTTATCAAATTTCCAATTAACTTTCACAAGTACTATCTCCTTGCTTCTCAATTTCTTAATCTTTCGATCTACTATGGCTTCCAGTTCCTCCAAATAGTCCAATCTCTCGTCCACTTGAACGTCATGTAATGGTACCGACATGACTGCATCCAGTAAACATTTGTGCAAATTAGACACGTGAAACGTGTTATGGCTGCCTAGAAGTTTCTCGGGTAAATCTAATTTGTATGCTACCTCGCCCACTCGTGCTATTGTTGCAAATGGTCCAATACAATGAGGACTCAACTTTTCCCTCTTTTCAAATCGAACGACTCCCTTCCATGGTGAGATCTTTAGCATGACATTGTCTCCACTTGAAATTCAATCGGTTTCCTCCGCTTGTCAGCATACGCCTTTTGATGATCTTGAGCAACTCCCAATTTCTCACGTATCTGCCGAATCTTAAGTTGCACAATTTTCGGACCTGCTAGTTGCTTTTTCCCGGCTTTATTCCATCATAGAGGGGTTCTACATTTACGGCCATACAATGCCTCGAAAGGCACCACTTGAATATCCACATGATAATTATTGTTGTAGGAGAACTCAATTAATGGAAAATGCACCTCCCAAGAGCCAATAAAATCAATTACGCATGCTCTAAGCATGTCTTAAGAGTCCGAATCGTCCGCTCATTATGTCCGTCTGTCTGCGGATGGCAAGCAGCAGTTAACTTTATCTATGATCCTAATTCTCTTTGGAAACTTCTCCAAAATGCTTAAGTGAAGCGGTTATCACGATCGGGTACTATAGACAATGATACAGCGTGTCTAGATACAATCTCATCAATATACAACCTAGCAAACTGTTGGGTACGTCTCCTTAATCTACAAGAAATGAGCCGACTTTACTATTACCCAAACTACGTCAAAACCCTCCGCATTCTTGGCAACTTTGTGACAAAGTTCGTAGTGATATCATCCCACTTCCACACCGGAATATCCAAGGGTTGAAGTTTCCCATACGGCCTTTGGTGTTCCGCTTAATGGCCAAGACGAAAAAAGCAAGATTTATTTGATGAGTGTCCGTCTGATGTTGAGGTACAAGATGATTCTTATTCTATTTTTAAAGATCTGTTACATGAAATGATGCTAAAAATATCAGATTTTGAAGAAAAGCTTAAAAAGGAGTAAAAATTGGTTACATCTTTGGAAACCAAACTAAAGAATGAGCATGAAATTGTTTTGAAAAATTCTCTTGAAAATGCTCAAAATCAGAGTTTTATAACTGGTTAGCAAGAAGAGAAGAAGAAGTTGAAGAAAAATGAAAGCTTGAAAATAGAAATACCTGAATTAGAAAAAGAGCTTCAGAATTCAGAAAAAGAGAAAAGTGACATGCTTGTACATATGAATTAATTTTTGAGGAAATAACAGAATTGTATGAAAAAAATTAAGGATCTTGAGATAATTAAAAAAAAGATCAAACGATCATACTATTCATCTAAATAAACTGAAAGAATTCAAATATTTTAATCCGAAGGAAGTTTTAGGGTTTGAAAATCCTAAATTTTTGACAAAGGTTGTTAATCAAGTTCCTACCATATATGATTTTACATATATGAATCATGGTCCTGTGTAGAAGATGATTTTTACATGGTCATCTGATGAAGTTGAAGAAAAAGAAGACACAAACAGAAAAAGAATTAATAAAATGCAACTTCCTCTTAACTATGATGAATTAAATGAAAGTTATGAAACTAGAGAAATTTCTCTTTTGACTGATTACTTTCATAGTTATTCATAAGAGAAATTTTCTGCAAAACAAGAGGAACTTTCTGCTAAAAGATCTTGAACACAATTTATATTCCAAGTTCAATTCTTGAAAAGAAGATATCTGAGCTTGAAAAAGATCTTGAACAAGAAAAGCATTTCAAAATTGGTTTATGTGTTGAAGAAAGAGAACAAATTTTAAGCAAAATTAAAGAACTTGAATTTAAAGTTAGTGAACTTTCTTCAGCTGATAACATTTTTTTGAGAAATAAAATATTTGAACTTGACATAGATCTTGAAAATCAACAGCATAAGAGTTTTGAAGGAAGAAATCAGTTCTTAAACAAAATCAAGGATCTTGAATTTTAAGTTAAAGAAACTTCTGAACCAACTGTTATTTTATCTGAAAATATTTCACCAATTTCAAAAGATTCTTCTTGCAAAGAATTCCTGTTAGTCCGAAAGGGTCTACAAGAGTTTTAAAGGTATCACAGTTTGTAGAGGGAAGGGGACACGTGTCGTGCTCTCCTTTGTCCTCAAGAAAAATGAGTTTTCATTTGAACTTTTCTCTCTCTCTCTCTTTATATATATATATATATATATATATATATATAGAGAGAGAGAGAGAGAGGAAATGTCAAATGCGAACTCAAATTTGGTTGTGAACGTGAGGATAAATGAGAGTGCGACATGTGTCTGAACTTGTCGCGCTCTCATTTGTCCTCACGTTCACAACTAAATTTGAGTTCTCATTTGAACCCGCCCATATATATGTATACTATATCCAGTTTGAATATTTTTTGATTATTCAGTCTAAATAATCTACATTTAGACACGTGTCACGCTCTCATTTGTCCTTACGTTCGCAACCAAATTTGACTCCGCATTTTAACTTTCCTCTCTCTCTCTCTCTCTCTCTATATATATATATATATATATAGAGGGAGGTTCAAATGAGAACTTTACAAATTTAAAAGAATAAAGGAACACCTTTAGGACCACATATGATGTGGGTCTCACACAATATAAAATCATATCTGATTCAATGGTGGGCCCCATTGAATCAGATATGATTTTTTTATTGGTGGGACCCATATCATATGTGGTCCCAAATGAGTTCCTTTGTTCTTTTAAATTGACGGTGTTCTCATTTGAACCCTCCCCTATATATATATATATATATATATATATATATATATATATATATATACAGGCATGGGAGATTTGGATCATGTGAGAAGTGGAGTTAAAGTGAGAAGCGTAAGAAGGGATCTCCATCCTTGATCACTTTTAATCTCATGCCCACCCATGAATTGCGCTTTAGAAGGGAGTTGATCTGGTGCATCTCGGCGTTTCTCATTAGTGCTGATATTCAATTAGGATTGATTCAAGGGTGAAGATCTTTTCTTACTTTCTCACTATAAAATCTCTTCACACCAGAACCCAACCCTATAAAGGTTATTCGAAAACCGATGAAATTGTGATAACCTTGAGAAATTGTGCATCATGTGTTATTTCATATGATGTTTTTTCTAAGCATAGTATTTAATGTATTGATTAACTTATATTTGTTTCACAATATGAATGTTTCACATGTGATCATTTAACAATGTGAAACTTTTTATGTGTATTTTTTGTTTCACAAACACTCCAAAAAGTTTCACATTGTGAAATGACCACATGTGAAACAAACACAGTGTGAAACTAACACATTGTGAAACAAATATAAGTTAATGAATACATTAAATACTCTGTTTAGATAGAAAAACATCATATAAAATAACACATGATGTACAGGTTTTCAAAGTTATTACAATTTCATCGGTTCTCAAAAGAAGGCCCCTATACATACACACACACATATATACACAGAGAGAGAGAGAGAGAGTCAGAGAGAGGGAGAGAGAGAGACCGAGAGATAAAGAGAGAGAGAGACCGAGAGATAAAGAGAGAGAGAGAGGGTCATCTTCATTTAAAAACCAGTCAAAGATTACAAACTCGTGCAAACCAATATAAAAATAATTTTTTTTGTGATTTTTTTTCTTCATCAAATGCTATTATTTAAGATATTATTTCACATATGTTTGTCTCATAATGGGAAAGTTTCACATGTATTTGTTTTATTATATAAATATTTGTTTCATATATGGAAGTATACCAACGTTTTTTTTCACATGTAATTTTTTCTTTCTTCATTTGTACACAAACATATGTGAAACAGTATCTTAAATCATAGCCTTGATAAAAAAAAATCATGAAAAAAATTATGTTTATATTGTTTTGCACGAGTTTGTACCTTTTGACTGGTTTGTAATAAGGATCGCGTGAGAAAAAGAGTTAATTTGAGAAGCATAAAAAGAGATCTGAACGCTTGATCATTTTTAATCTAATGCCTATCCATGAATCACATTTTAGAAGAGAATTCATCCAGTGCACCTCATTAGTATTGACATTCCATTAAGGTTGATCAAATGGTAGAAATCTTTTCTTACGCTTCTCATCATATATAATTTCCCTTCTTATCGAAACCCAACCCTATATATATATATATGTAATACTTACATTTTCTCACGTTTCTATCTCCAACAACATGACTTTTGTCCTTTTTTGATCTTATAATCAATGTAATTATACGGGTGGAGTAGATATCGTTGTCATCATGTGATTAAACATATGATATGTAATTATAACTAAAAATGATATAAGCTTACTCATGGTTTCAATAAATATGGAATGAAATGAAATGTCATATGATCATCAAATATAGTTGATGGCATTATAATCGATTGAAAGTGGTCAAGTGGGTGATTATCTTGTCGGTTTAACGGTCACAATAATCTTATTTTGTTCACACAATTTCATAACTTAAATGTGTAATCACCAATACACTATATTTTACAATTGAAGTCACTTTCTCTTTTTATTTTTTCTGAATATTTTTACAAGTACTATAAATATTTAAAATAAAACCTCAATTAATAGTTCAGCATCATGATCTTCAATTTAATTGAATGTGCATTACATAACATTTTGGAGGTCCTATAGGAGGATAAAAATATGGCCCTATACTTTTCTAAGTTGTATTATTTATTAAAAAATTTATTACTAACTTCAAAAATTAAATCCTTAAGTTTGGAAACATCTATTCCTTCCATCTTTACGATCTTTCTCAGTTAACAAATCTCTTACAGGGTAATTTTTCACTAATAAATCCCTCCATTTAAGCTATGTTTGGCAAACTAGCTAATAAGCTAGCTGATGACTTATAAGCTAGCCGGTAGCTGATAAGCTAGGTTATGAACAAGTTATGTTTGACAAAAACTAGCTTATAAGAATGTAAAATGACAAAAAATGACATTTTGAAAAAAATAGTTACTTATAAACATTTTATATTATAATTCAAATAAATTTTCAATAATATAATCAAAATAAATTTATGATAATATAATATGTTAATTAATACAAACAAAATAGTAAAAAACTAAATAATATAATATGTTAATGGAAAGAATTTAAAATTGATTATTATATATACAAAATATAAATTTTGAATTAGTTAAAACAAATTTTAGAAAGATATATATTAATCTATGATTTTAAATAACCATTACATATAATATGAATAACAATAAAATTGTTCAAACTCACGTATTGTAATTAATTAATATTTTTCAAAAATATAATTAATAATTAAATTAAATATTTTCTTACAATTATTTAGCATATTTTCATTATTTATAAAATAAAATAATTATGCCTTTAATATTTATGTATCTTACATAAATATTTTTAGAATTGTTATATTTGTTTTTTGATATCCAAATATATTGAATAATAATTAAAAATATAGTTAATAAAATTTATAAATAATTACTATTTATTTTTAGTATATATTGTATAAATAAAATTAATTAATAATGTGTAATTAAAAATAATAATAATTTTTAATTAATTTTAATTTCTATAAATTAATTTTTATGAATAATTAATATTTATTTAAAATTAACATTTATTAATAATTAATATTTATCAATAGTTAATATTTATCAATAATTAATATTTATTTATAAGTAATAATAATAGTAAATAAATAAATAATATTAATCAGGGGTATAATTGAAAAATTGTCAAAAAACTTCTCATAAGCTACTCCAAGTAGCTTATCAATAAGCTAGCTTATAAGCTGACTTATAAGCTGACTTATAAGCTAGCTTATGTGCATCCAAACGATTACTCAAAAAATAAGCTAGCTTATAAGTTAGCTTATTTTTGCCAAACAATGCCTTAGTATCAAGGCTATCCCAATTTCTAGGATCATAGATGTTCAAAGGAATATCATCTTCTTCACCACCATTACCGTTCAAGTTGGCTATGTTTTCAGACACATGCACATCAGCTTTTTCTACCCTTGGTTCTTCTGCAGTTTCACCATCATCATCCACCAACCCACACCCACACCTACTCTTTCACTATGCACCCCCTCATTATTTTCAACATTATTAATAACACCATTTTCAAATATATTTTTCTCTACTTGCCTTAATTCTCCAATACTTGAAAATTCCGATGTGTGTTTGATAATAAATCGATCAATGATTCCTCTTTGACTTTGAACAAATTCTTCATCTTTTTTTTTACGTTTAGAACAACCTGACAAAAAAATTCTAGTTGCAGGCATTCTATTTTATGTAAAATAAATCAATCATTATTGGTATATACAAAACCAACATATAAAAAAAGTAGTTCATCTATTGTTACTGAAAGAGCACTGATATTAAAAATTAAACAAATAACAATAGAACATATATAAACAATCAAATAACAAAGTTATAGAATAAAGCTAATAAAAAGCTAAGTAAATAAAAAATAAAAAATATCAATTATAAGACGTGATATAATACCTGAGCGAAAGTGGAATCGAAGAGTGGAAAAAGTTGAAGAATTAAAGAACCAAGCTCTGTGTTAACGTGTTTGATGTTTTGGAAAATTGCAGCAATTTAAATGTAAAATCTTGGCATTTTAATTAAAATTATGAAAATAATAAGTAATGATGGCCGTAAATTCAAGATGAACAATGAAACCTAAATGATGTAAAACTAAAATTAATAATTTTAATTAAAGTTGGAAATCTTAAATATTAAGGGAATGTTTGACGGAATTAATGGGCTGACTGACGCTATGATGATATTTATCTATAATTTTCGAAAAATTAAAAAAAGAAACACAAGCATCAAGATTCATACCCTGGCATTTTGGATAACCAGGAGATGTCTTTACCAACTCAACTGGAGAGCTACATATGTTGTTATATATCTTTGTTAATATATATACCATGTATAACATATATAGAAATCGGAGGCCCCGTACGACGACACCACTCGCACACCCCAGACCCGCCCCTGCATCACATACACTTTGTGATTAGGACATATATGTTTTTTGTTATACCTAACATGATTTTTCTCAAAATATTCTTCTTTTTCAACAAGTCCGTTTTGATTCAATAATCAAATTGGATCCATGTTTTGTAATATATCATAATGAACCCGAAGATTCTCATTTTGTGAAGTAAACTCATTATAATTTTTGAAAAACAAAATTCAAGAAGAATTGTATAAGAAAATAAGATTAAAATTGGATTGTTAAGAGGGATAAACTAATATGAGATTGATACAACAAAGTGTATTTTAGCTCTTTAAGCAAGAATTTGGAACTGTAGCTATGTTAATTGGATAGTGTTACAACATCGAGTTATGATATGATTTTTCCATAATAAATTATAAAAAAAATCAAAATCTTTAAAAAAATTACATCAAACTCCAACAACTACTCTATTTTAACAATTCTAACATTAATTATATTAATAAAATATTTAATACATTTAATAAAATATGATTTGTCTCTCCTAACACATTTGCTTCAATACTCTAATTAGTTGAATACAATTGAAATATTACTTTCTCTCTCTTCTATAGAGTTTTAAAGATTTATCTAAATTTAAAGATTTTTACAATCTCCCTCATATTTTCTTTACTTTATTATACAAGATAGTATAATTGTTAGAGTAACACAAATTCTAAAATCCTTTTTTTCTCCATATTAGCTTAGTTGTTGGAGATGCTCTTATATGCTTATTTTGGGATAGCGGTTGATGAAGGGGATCTTGAGACAATAGCCCATCTGCTGGTGTGTGGTTGTGGTAAAAGGGGATTTCCGTACCTAGGATTGTCGGTGGGGTGTAATATGTCCAAGGATGGTTGGAAAGGTATCTTGGATAAATTCTTCGCCAAATTCTCAAACTGTAAAGCAAAGACTCTATCCGTTAGGGGAAGGGTTACGTTGATAAATTCGGTCCTTAGCAGTCTTCACACATATTTTTTGTCCATTTTCAAAATCCAATGCTCGATCGAAAAGGGTTTGGAATCCCTCCGAAATCGTTTTTCCATCGGAGGAGACGGTGTGGAAAGAAAATGACCTGGGTAAAATGAAAAAAATGTCATGCGAGCCGAAAAGAAGGGGGCATTGGATTGGAAGCATCTATGCCCTCAATAGAACTTTAATGTTTAAATGGATTGAGAGGTTTTGAGAGGACAAAAATTCTATGTGGGTAAATGTGATCAAATCCATCTATGGACATAACGGTATGATTCGTTCTCAGTTAATCAACAAGGAGGCAAATTCAACTTAGGTTGGCATTCTGATAGCGGTCAACCAATTGGTGGATAAATGGGTCAACTTATTATCGTTATGTAAGAAAGGTTTAGGAGAAGGGAGCTCGACTCTACTCTAGGGGAGGCTTGGATAGGAGAGAGTACTCTCAAATCCCAATTTCTGATAATTTATGCTTTTGATGTCGATAAATCGACAACGGTGAAAGACCATGTGTAGTCGAATGATTGGAACTCTTATCTTCGCTGGTCTCCGAGAAGCGGGGTGGAGATGGCTCAAATTGAATCTCTTAGAGGAATTTAAACAAGATAATTTTATCCAACTTAAGGTATCGATGGCGATGGACGTTGGATGGGTCAGGTGAGTTCACGGTGGCGTCAACTTGGAATAGGATTGATTCCATCATTTTGGAGGTTGAACAGACCACCACGTCTTGGAATAGAATGGTACCTATTAAGGTTATTGTTTTTGTGTGGCGGTTGGATCTGAAGAAGATCCCAACTAGGGGTAATTTGATTAAAAGAGATATAGATGTTTACTCCTCGTTATGTCCGACCTGTGAAGTGCGAATTGAAATGGTGAACCATCTTTTTTTAGTGTAAAATGGCGAAGGACATTTGGAGGAACTTAGGCAGGTGGTGGAACTTAGATATTCCTGGTCTTAATTCTGTACAGGACTTAAAGAGCTAGATGATGTCTTTACGCTGAAGAAAGGGGTGTTCGAGTGCTTGGAAGTGGTTACATTTATGGCGCTATGGTCAATATGGTCCTATCACAATGGGATCTTATTTGGGATACCAAGCCCACAAAACGCAGTGATCTGAGATAGCATTGTAACACACTCGTTTAATTGGGTGCACTATAGGAGTAGCGGATGTAAAATTAATTGGGTCGGATGGCTTCAAGACCCCTCCCTCGCTATTTTTGTTTTGTAATTTCCATCTAGCGCCTTGCTAGTATTTAATAAAATGTCGATGTTAAAAAAGCTGGTGTTGCACTACAGTTTCATGATTATTGTTTTTTGTTGAATGAGGATCTATCTATTGTAATTATGTGTTACAATGCGTTTCATATTTTGTGGTTGGCCAATAAATTTTCCAACTTAAAAGGTGCATTCAATCAATTTTCTTGTATTTGTCATGTTTCATAAATTTTTTATTATAACATCTTAATATGAATAACAGTAAATGGATCCTCAAAAAACAAATAACAATAATCGTGAAACAATAATACAATACAACTATAGAAACAAAAGCAATTATGTAAACAACAAATGTAAAGATCAATAGCCCATATAAGCACACGTAGTCAAACAAACATCAAAAGCAAAAATAGTCAATAATAATAGAAATGGATGCGAATGTAACACTACCAAAATAGGAGTAAAACCATAAAATTGAAACGAAATAAATACCTATACAAATAAAAATCACCCAATATGGGGAAATTGTATACAACATACAAGCCAAACGAGTATATGATAAATTACAACCTACTAATCTAAACTATTCTAAGTTCATATTATGAACGGTGTCACTATCATTTTCAAAAGAATATTGTCAAAATCTAACGTCAATTTATCGAAACCATAGATCCCAAAAAGTGCCGATTTCGGCAACCAATCAACCCTCTCAAGCCTTCGGAGACCCACCACTAAGAGATCCTGATACAGATGTCATTTTAAGAAAAAAAATGTTAGGCTTCACGTCTAGTGAGTCCAAAAAGTTTATAAATACTGAAATAACCAATAAAGTAACAGTTTACAAGCTTTCTTTAAATCCCAAGTTCATATATTTCAAACAAGGACTTAAAATTTCAAAACACAAGTTACGATGACAGGGGAGACCTGATTTCCAGGGGTAGTTATGAAACACAAAATATACCACAATTCGATAATGAGTTCAACCAACCATGATCGATAGTTCAAGTCCCCCAATGATCCTAGTTGTACTCATTCGCTATAAATTACACATACGGTCAATGGGCGATATCCGGTTCTAAGAATCCGTACCAAAATGCCCCTGATGACCCAATGCCTATTTCTAGTTACAAAACGGGGAAAACATCCCATTTCAAATAAAACCATCTACTATGCCTATGGATCCATTTGAATTAGAGTCTAATATTTTTTTCTCAAATTAAAAGTGACCAATTATTATCACAAATATAGTTTTCATCATTTAAGTGTCCTCATAATATCATTTCACACAAGACTTACCACAAGGGTCCATGTTATCGTATCTCCCAATAAATCTGCTTACTGATCCCTTCTTCATTTGAGGACAATTCAGCCTCAAATGATCCAACAAACCACACTGATAGCACGCTCTCGGGTTGGAACAATCTCTCGTCTTATGTCCCATTTTTACACACTTAAAGCACCATTTTGGTTCCAAAACACATTCACCTCGATGCACACGGTTACACTTCCCACACGGTTTCTTACTAAACCTTTGAATCCCACTATTGTTCAAACCTTGTGAACTTAGCTTTCTTGGGGTCATTCGACACTCCCTCCTACTTTCAGCAAACTGACGATTTATCTCTCTCAGTCGTTTTGGCCACATCAACTACCGATTGAAATGTCGACGTATTCATAGTCATCACCAACTCCCTCACCGAGGATTTCAACCCCCCAAACATACTGGTCCACCAATCTTTCTTCATCCGAAATGTAGACTTCAACAAATCAAGATTTCTCCAAATTTTTTGATGGATAATCTTAGACTGTTTTTGGGCAAAACTTACTCTTAAACAGCCTCACAAATTTCGTCCAAGATGTTTTCTTAGCCTCAACCGCTCCCATTTTGCCAATCTACAAATCCCACCAACATAGTGCCTCAGACTTTAGCGTAGTTGAGGCATGTAACACCTTGTATTCCTCTGCACACTTACTAGTGTCGAATACCACTTACATCTCTCTAATAAATTGCAATTGTAACCCCAAATCACGCTCACCCTTATAGGTAGGGGGTTTGCATGACATAAAAATGTTTTGTAGTTACATCCCTTGGACCCTCCACTTGGACTAACGATCTCAATTGAAGTCTTTTGAGATTTACTTCCTTGCTCATTCGAATGTATTTCATACTCCTTTGATCTCTCAATATCATCTTCCTCATCTTGATTCATCTTTTTTGAGGACTTCGATAGCCTCTAACTTTCCCATTCCAGCATCAAAGTCTTCCTTTGTCACAAACACTTGCCCTTGGGTTCAGCCTCTACATCTAGTACGACCATTACCATAAGCACTAGTAGAATTTGCTTGACTTGGCTTGGCCGGCTCACCCTATGGACCGGGAATTCAGTTACACCCATGCCCACGACCTTTTCCTTGATCTTGAACTGTACTCTCAAGATCTCTCACTGATAGTGTTGGTCTGCGGAGTCCACGACCCCTACCCCTTCCTCTACCACGGGTGTTATCAACACCTTCAGGTTCAAACTGTTTAGTCTGTGCAGCTTCAACAGAAGGTTCATCTCCCTAAAGTCCCACTGAGCCAAGTCTCACTGATCGATGAGATAATTCTAAATTCTGAAATGACACAAAAACATAAATGGCAACCAGTTAGATCATAACGAGATGTTCAAGTACACACATTTACCTGTAAATTCATAATAACATTGTCCAAATGTGATTGTGAATTTAGCATGCACGATAATCCTTTTTACCCCATCGTTACTCTCAACGGCTAGATCATGTTCTACCCTTTCTACTTAAATATCAGTCTCACACTCTTCCCGGTGTGAGTCTAGATGCTCCTTGAACACCTAAATATCTTAAACTATGGGATCCGATACCACTTGTAACAACCACAAACTCACAATATATATATACATACATACATATATATATATATACATACATATATATATATATATATAATTCAAGCCTTTCCCAAGAATGGCAAATACTAATACTAAATTGGTCGCAAATTCAACAAGATCTCAAGAGTTGTAGCGGAAAATATACTACTTAGATTTACTACATCAAAAATAAATACTAGAAATCTATCTAACTAAAGAGTAGCGCACTCACTTCACATCCCAACGCTCACACCTTTCCTTTCCCATTTCTAGAGCTCTCTACGTGGTATTTACCTGAACATGGTTTCAATTTTAAAAAAAGCGAGGGCTAGACCAAAAGTATAGTCTCCAACACAGTTATAAACAACAGTTTAACATAAGAGGAAACGTTTGTTTAAAAACCACAATGCACTTACCTCTTAAGGATTAGTTAAACACACTTAATGTGACTCACACTTGTGACTAATCAATCGGTCTCACACTTGCCTATAAATGGGTTACATGAAACGAATTCACATTCTCTATCGGGTGGACGGGTACATACTCCCCGAAGTAACGACAAATGGAAGCACACTAATGCCTTACACTATGTTAATATCCAATTTACCTTTAAATGATGCACATAATATGAATTTATATCACTTTCAACTTAGTACGATAAATATATATGATTTGGTTGAAAACACCAAGGAAACTCACCTGAACTCCAAGCCTAGTAATATCTCTTTAGGCTAAGATCACACCAACTGAACTCCTTAATTTAAGTCAACCCAACGATAAATTAATACCAGAACTAATGTCTCAAATGATACACTATCAATCCCTTAAGGATTAGACTCTAACCACAACCCTTAATCACCCTTAAGACAAAATTCAAAATTTCTAATACAGTGAGTTATGCGGCTTATCCCGCAGCCTAAGCTGCAAAGCTACCGCGGGACTCACTGTTCGACATGCACTAGTGTTGTCCGATTTCATCACCCTAAAAAAATGTATGACGATTTCTACCTCAACTATGGATTAAAGCTTATACAAAGCTCATATAAACTATCCTCCTAGTGATTTTAATCCATTCCAATTATAGTTTTCATGAATGTCATTCACTATAAAATGGAATCCAACACATCCATGGAGTTTTTAGGTTAAACTAATCCAACACATCATAGAAGGTGATTAAAACATGCGGTATTCAACAATAACCAATACCATCATGCTAGACCTTATTGATTCATGATTTCCATCCAACATTTCACCAAATGAGCCTTAAATCTAAAACCCTAGCAATCCTAAAGATACCAATAGATAAGGACGAATACAAGAATGATGATATTCATACATGATATTGACCTTTCTCACTTGATTTCTTCCAATTTCTTACAAATCTCTTCCTCTTCTTTTCTCCCGTCTCAGATTCGCACCTCAAGAACACACACACACACAAACTCTTTATTTGTTTTCTTTAGATTAAGGATGAAAAATGAAGACCCAACTCCTTATATTGATAATTTACTCCTTCATCCCTAAAATTAAAAGACTAGTCAATATTCACCCTCCACATTTGCCAAATTAAGATTTAAGGAACTTACGTTATTACATTTCAGTTAGACCAAGTGCCCCCACCAAATATAGTTTGTTCATGAAGAGACTGGAGCGATCATTTATCGATATGCTCCCCTTTAGATAGCTCGGAACTCATCCTCAATTCTGTCAAGTACCCTTTCATTGCAATACTGCTCCATCACGTTCTTCTTGAACATGTCCTAGGTCAACAATAGAATAATAGTAATTCCAAGGGCGAATTTAGTGACGTTTCGCCATCAAAGGGTCTTTCCCTCTTAGCATTTGGAAGGAAAAATTCACCTTTTGTCCCTCCTCACACTCGCTCGATTCGAATGTCTGCTCAATTTTTTGAATCCAATTCATATAAACATTGGGTCGATGGTTTCTGAATATTCCGGTTGTTTGCTACATAGAAAGATATTGTAGGAGCAAATTTTCTCTCTGCGTCTTACACCAACAATCTCTTATTTCTTGCCATCAATAGCATTACTTGCAACCCCAAAACCACCTACGACGTTCTCCGCAACCATCTCATGCCATCGGTTACTGGTGTCCCTGTCCTCTAACATCTTCATAAACATTTCTTCTTGTTTCTTCATGGCGGAGTTCATCATAAGCATGACATCAACCATCATCACAGACTAAAGGTCTATTTATTTGTATGACCGGGTTAGAGGAGGTCAAATTTTCTTTCGGCGCATGCTCTACTATGTCACTCAAAATGGTGGGATTGGAGGGAGTAGTGTGTTAGCGGTTTCCCTCGGTTGCTCCGAAGCCGTCACACTCATCTTTTGACTGTCTTCTTGGGTCGGTGGTCTACTCCTCGTATTAACCATCTCAAACTGCCATACAAGAGAATGAGAATATGAGATCATACCAAAACAAGATTAACAACCAAAACGTACTATTACATTCATCAATCTTTGTAATAATAGTAAGATCAAGTATGCTCACATAAAAATATACTCACCATAACATTAGCTTCATGAAATTATGAATATATCATATATAAGAATTCTTGTTACCATCATCACAACTCTTAATTAGCGCATTTACGTCGACTCTATAACTCTCCTATCTTAAGATTTCTACCCACATCTCACAAATTAATTATTAAATTATTAGCTTAAGTCTAGGCATCTTAAGTTCATACCTAGTTCACATAACCCAGGGCTTTAATACCAACTTGTAGCACCCCTAAAAATAGTACTAAATTTAAACCATAATTGAAGCGAAATAAATATCTATATGAATAAAAATCACCCAAGATGGTGAAATTATATAGTGCTTGCAACCCAAAGGAATAGAAGATAAATAACAACCAACTAGTCTAAATTATTCTAAGTTTAGATTATGTATGGATGTCACTATCATCTCCAAAAGAATCATATCAAAATATAATGCCAATTGACAAAAGCCATAGATCCCCAAAAGTCTGACAACCAATCACTCCATTCAAGCATTCAAGCAATCAGAGCCCCAACGCTATAAGATCCTAATAGACATGTCATTTTAAGTAAAAAAGTATCAGGCTTAAGGCCTAGTGAGTCTAACCAGTTTATAAATAACGCAAATAACCAATTAAGTAAAAGTTTACAAGCTTGCTTTAAATCCAAAGCTCATATATTTCAAATAACGACCATAAAGTGCAAAACACATCTTACAATAACGGGGAAGACCCGATTTCCATGGGTGGTGGTGGAACATTAAAGTATACCACAATTCCATGTTGTAGAGTTCACACTAAGGATCAACAGCCAATGACTTCAACCAACCTTGATCTATAGTTTAAGGCCCCACCAGATGATCCTTGTTATACTAATTCGCTAGAAATTACACTATATGGTTAATGACCGGTATCTGGCTCCAAGAGTCCAACTGTAACGCCCCTATGACTAACGCCTATTTCTAGTTACATAACGGGAAAACCATCCCGTTTCAAATAAAACAGACTCCTATACTTATGGATCCGTTTGCATTACAATCTAATATTTGTCAAAAATTAAAAGTGACCACCTAAAATCACACATATAGTTTTTTCATCATTCAAGTGTCGTTGTAAAATCATTTGACACAAGATTTACCACAAGGGTCAAAGTTCTCATATCTACCAATAAAGCCAATTTGTTTCAAAAACAAAGTATCACATTCATTTATGTTTTCTTCCAAGAGTTCATAAGTTCAAGAATGACTTAGCTTCACAAATAATAATATTTCTTTTTACAAGTTTAACCACTTTCCATGAAATATCATCAAGAATGTAAAATCAAGTATATATAATCATAAATCATGGAGTTCAAGTTCCCCAATAACATTTATGTACGTAAAACACACTTTTATAACACATACTTAAAGATCTAACATTTTCTAGTATAAAGGGTAAAAACTCTCAAAATACCAAAAATTGGTCAAAATCCATCAAGAAAAATAAAGTATTTTGACAAATATAAAGTTAAAATAAAGATAAGATGAAATCACAAATGGGTTTTAAAAAAAAAATCCAAAAATAGGGTCAAGAATGGTGGAAAAGTGTTGAAGAAGACGAAAATTCTTGACGCTTTAAATACCCAACATTTGAATTTTAGTGTCAATCTCTTAAGGGTGCGTTTGGTATGCAGTCAGGACGGAACAGAACAGAACGAAATAGAACAGAACAGAACAGGATAGAACAACTGTTACACGTTTGGTAAAATATGATATGACGGGACAGGCCAGGACAAAATGACCAATTTACCCCCAGTGAGTTGTTTAGTGTTTTTTTTACCAAATAACCCCCCTCCCTAACACACATATAGAGAGAGAGAGAGAGAGGGGGAGAGAGAGAGGAGAGAGAAGGGGGAGAGAGAGAGAGAGAGCGAAAGAGAGAGGAGAGAGAAGGGGAGAGAGATAGAGAGAGAGGGAGGAGAGAGAGAGATAGGAGTGAGAAAGGGAGAGAGAGAGGGAGGAGAGAGAAAGAGAGATGAGAGAGAGGAGAGAGAGAGAGAGGAGAGGAGAGAGAGAGAGAGGAGAGAGAGAAGGGGGAGAGAGAGAGAGAGAGTGTGTGTGTGTGTGTTAGGTTAGAGGGTAAAATGGTAATGAAACCCTTGTTCTACTTAGTTCTAGGGGGTAGCATAGAACACCCTTGTTCCACACGTGTTCCACTTAGTCCAACATTTTATCACACCAAACATGGGACAAGTTTGTTCTGTTCTGTTTTGTTCCATCCTGTTCACCGTACCAAACGCACCCTAAATGTCTATAAATATTTCGATTTTGAAGGAACAATGAATCATGGACTGATAACAAATGATAGCAAAGTGAGTAGGTGTGAAATAAATAAAGCAAAGAGCTAAAAACTCAGGTTTTAAGGTCACAGGGGTCGTACGCGACCCAAACTCGTGTGGCCTTGGTCGCCTGGGTCCGGTACCCCCTGGCCCATTTTCAACCCAAAAATTTCATAGCCCTCACGCCCGTATATTTTTCTGGCGACAGCGAGCCATGCATTTTTAACCCTTTTTTTATTTTTTCCTAGTGAGATATCCAACTTAACCAACACTCATAATACTTCATCAAAACTATTTTAAGGTTAAAATACTTATTAAACTTGAAATTATAGTTATTCAAAATCCAGGTGTTAAAAGAAATAGCCAAAAGAAGCAAATCGCAAATAGAAAACTCATGTGTTTAAAGGATAAAACTTAAGTAGTTGTCATTAAATTGTTGAAGCATGGGAGCAATAACGTAGTCAAGAAAATAGAGATAATAATAGCAAATAGCGTTATTACTTGGTACCAGATTAAAAACATAGAGAAAACAATAAACAATAGCAGAAAATGAATGATGATATGATTCAACTTTTTACGTATTTCTTTTTCTGGTATAATTAACCCTACTACATACCTCCTTTTTTTTAGACTGTGACCGCCTGCACTCCAACGACGCTGGATACAAGTTTCACCACATGAATGTGACTACCTAGGTCTTTGATCACAAGTTTCGAATATTTTATCCTGATTTTAGAAATATATTTTGACAACGTGACATATATCTTATTTGTATTGTTTGATTTGATGGGATTTTTGAGCCATGAAAATTGGAATCTAATTCTTTGCTTTTTAGCCTTTTAGGGTTCGTTTTATCTTTTCGGGAACAACCATGAAGCATTAACCAATCATTTGTTTAGATAATATATACTTTTCCATGCTTCCTTGCTTAATAATTTGAACCCTTGATTTCATAATCAATGTCTTTTTGCTTTATATAAATTATATATATATATATATATATGTATATATGGGTAATTTCAGTTGCAAATCTAAGTTTCGTTGTAAACCAAGGATAAAAGAGATCATTCCATGTGTCCCAGATATTCATGTAATATTCATTATCAATGATGTAGAAAATTTACGTTCATTATTCATGATAAATGGATCAATTATTTATGATGAATGCGAACAAATTGGGATATATATCGTGCTCTCCTTGTCCCCTAGTTTGCAATGGAAAACATATTTACAACTAAACTACCCAATATATATAGACACAGTCACACGTGCACTTACGCACACTTGTTTTTAATTCATATCTTGAAACTTGTCATGATTTTATCATAGCTCCTAAAACTTGAGTCTTGATCTCATGGTCACGTCACACCTCACAATATTTAGAACTTTACTCAAGGTTATATGGAAAATTGTGTTTATATTGGTATTTTTCACAAGGTAGTGATGATAAAAAATTTAATTCATAACATTCATATACTATTATTTAGATAATGACTATGAACATTAACATGTACCAAAAAATTTCTATTTATTTTTAAAATCTTAAGAAACTGGTCTCTTATTAAGTAGAACAGTTGTTGGTGGTTTACCAGAGTACATCCACTTGATACACACATATGAGATCCAAGACAATCATCATTAATATGGTTACAACTTATGCGACACATTTTAAGACGTGTGTCGCACCTTCATTTACCGTAATTAGAAAAAGTCAGAATAAGAATATATAACGAAGGAATAATAAAAGTGGAATGTAGGAATATAAAAATGTTGTAGGGAGTTGGACACAAAGAATGAGAAATTACGATAATCTTATATCAAAACTGAAAATTAAATTCAGTTTTTAGAAAAGTGTCTATGCCTTTAAAATACAGAATACGTTTGTATACATCATTTCTTATCCTTCAGATATGACCTCCAAATGAGATTCACCGGTTGTTATCGAAATTGAAAAGACAAAAGAGGACGTCAGGAATAAAACAAAGATGTGGAAGAATCGAAGAAATCACATGAATGTACATCAAAACCTTAACAACTTTTGGCATAAATATAATGAGAAAGTTCTATTTTGTTCATAATAACTTTTTTACAAGTTTAAAAATAAAGTTCTTGAGTATATTTAACTAAAGTAGAAATAAATATATATTTTTAAACATAAATTAATCCTAATAAATAATTTAAGATCATCAAATACGAGTATTTTTAATTAAATAACCAAAACCCACAAAACGTATGTTAGGTTTTGGTTAATTTTTTCGTGTAATTTATACCTAGTGAAATATATTTCCTATCGATTGGTAAGTTACTAGATGAGTCTCTTTTATAAAAAAAATTTTAACTTTTAAATTATTTTAAAAAATTTGAAGATTTAAAAAAAATTGCTTCAAGAGGTAACAATTATACCAATTACTCATCTAAAATAGAAAAAAAAATAGAAAAATTTTCAGATTTAAAAAAACAAATGAAAATATAATATAACTGTTGAAAATGATCGAGCAACATCATCAATGGGCTTCTTAAATTCAATATTTAATTATTATGGGGAGTCAAATATGAAATGTCCTTACTCCATTTCTTATATTAATTTTTGCGTCATATCGTTTGTTTATTTTGTTTTAATCACAATGTAAATTTTTATTATATCATTGTATATTTGTTAATATAAAGAGCATTATTGAAATAAGAATATATTGTTTTTTGCTTCTCATATTAAATTTCAATGCATTTCACTCCCTATATTAATTTAGATGTAAAAAATAAGATTGAAAATCATCAAACAACCTATTCCATATAAAAATATATAAATTTCAAAGTTTTATGTTATCAATGATTGTCTATAATAAAATTCGTTTTATAGGAAGCCTAGATTCTCTAAGCGTTTCAATATAATAATTTATAGAATTTAGATTTATTTAACTATATTATAAAGTATCATATATAAAGCATTATAATAAGTTTATAAGACGTTTTTATACATTTGTTACGACATTTTAAAAATAAAGTGTCATATTAGTAGTTTTATAAAAGTGTCCTATAAATCAATCTTTTTATAGGATACTTATGTTTATAGGACACTTTTTCAAATAATGTTGTATAAAATAGTTAATACGATATTTTGTTTTAAAAACTTGTTAAAACGTCTAAAAACATAATATAAACCTATTGTAACATTTTTAGATATCATATTTTTAGCTTCGCCCCATAAATTAACTTAAGTCTTGTAAAATAATTTTTACGATGCTTCTATATTTTAGACGTCCTATAAAATTAATTCGATGATAGCATTCTATGAACAATCATATTGAATTTAGAAATTAATTAAATAAAAGGATTACAATGATATATTTTTTTATTAATAATTACTTACTAAAGACACTTGGTAAAGAACCGTATTCAGTCCACGCTTACCAAAACGAAGTGCTTACAAGTTACAAACTTTGTTATGGTCCAACGTCAACTAATATTATCATTTTTCTATTAAAAAAGTAATATAATTTAATGTGTTAATTACAATTTTTTATATTATATTTTAAAAACTGTACTATAACTATATATAAAAAGAATCGAGTATCTCGTACGAGAGTATTAAGTTGATCGAGTCGAGTATCGGGTACGTAACTCTACTTGATTCACTAGTATGTCAAGTCGAGTTCGAGTTCGAATCAAGTCTACTCACTTTGAGTGTTGATCAAGTCGATCTCGAATAACATACGAGTTGTCTTATCTCATTTACACCCCTAATCTAACCAATAGTAGCCAAGTATTTGGGAATTGGGGTAAAGGAAAGATTTACGTAAATTTCATCCCACTCAAAACATATTTTCAAGTGGTATATATTGGGTTTATTTAATGTGATTTAAACCAATATCGTTGCTAGATTGAAGCTCATGTTAAACACATGGTAATTATATTTAATAAAAATAATAAGAGTGTGTTTGCATCCAGAAAACTGTTTTCATTTTCCTAAAAAACATTTTCAGAAAATGGTGTTGAGTTTCATTCTCAGTTTTCTATAAACAATTTAAAAAAAAAGTGTTTGATTGAACCGGTGGAGTTTTTTGGGTGCGTTTAGTTGGCAAAAACAGTTTTCATTTTCCTAGAAAACGTTTTCAGAAAATAGATTTGAGTTTTCATTCTCAGTTTTCCATGAAAATTTTAGAAAACGCGTTTAGTTGAAATGATGGAGTTTTCATTTTTTATTTTTAGAAAAATTAGAAAACGCGTTTGGTTGTGCATTTTCTATCACTTTTCATTTTTCATTTATCATTTTTTTCAAATTAGAAAGTGTGTGTGTGTGTGTGTGTGAAAATATATATGTGTGTGTGTGTGAAAATGTGTGAATGTGTGTGTGTGTGTGTGTCTGTGTGAATGTGCGTGTGCAAAAATATGTGTGTGTGTGAAAACGTGTGTGTGTGTGTGTGAAAGTGAAAGTGTGTGTGTGTATGTGAGTGTGTGTGTATGAAAGTGAAAGTGTGTGTGTGTGTATGTGAATGTGTGTGTGTGTGTAAAAGTATGTGTTTGTGTGTGTGTATGTGAAAGTGAAAAAGTGTGTGTGTGTGTGTGTGAAAAACTATTTTTTTTTGAACGGCAGCGTTAGTGTTAGTGGTTATGTTACTAACGAGTTAAACTCCAACCCCTAGGGCAGCGCAGGATCGAACCCTCGCACCTCTACAAAGCCACATCACCTATGAGGAATAATACCTCCACCATTTTAGGGGAAACCACCCTCCCAAGGCTCGAACCCGAGACCTTGAGGGTGTTGTAAAACCCCGATACCGCTAGGCCAGAAGCCCTTTGGATGTGAAAAACTATTTAGAAAACAAAAAATTGGAAAAATGGTAAAAGTAATTTTCTAAATTCAATGTAATTTTAGAAAATGAGAATTTTCGTTTTCTTGGAAATTTTTTGAAAATTGAACGAACTAAACGCGTTTTCCAAATTTTCATTTTCTCTGAAATTTTTTCCTAGAGAAAACTGTTTTCATTTTCCAAGAAAACGTTTTTAGTTAGCGAAAACATTTTCATTTTCCAAGAAAACGTTTTTAGAAAATCAAGTTGAGTATTCATTCTCAGTTTTCTATGAAAATTTAAAAAAAAACGCGTTTAGTTGAAATGGTGGAGTTTTCATTTTTCATTTCTAGAAAATTAGAAAACGTGTTTGGTTGTGCATTTTGTACCACTTTTTATTTTCCATTTTCCATTTTTTGTCAAATTAGAAAGTGTGTGTGTGTGTGTGTGAAAGTGTGTGTGTGTGTGTGAAAATGAAAGTGTGTGGGTGTGTGTGAATGTGTCTGTGAAAGTGTGTGTGTGTGTGTATCAAAGTATGTGTGTGTGTGTGTGAATGTGTGTGTCTGAGTGAAAATGAAAGTGTGTGTGTGTGTGTGTGTGAAAATGCAAGTGTGTGTGTGTGTGTGTGTGAATATGTCTGTAAAAGTGTGTGTGTGTGTGTGTGTGAAAGTGTTTGCTTGTCTATTGTTAGGTCTAATATTTTATTGTGTCAAAATAAGGAACGGATATTCTTAAACTCTTTCCTTCATAAATTAGAATAGACCTATCAATATAAATAGGAGTATAGGTATTCAATATGAGTTAGTCGATTACCATAGAGCAGATTCTGATTATTATTCCCTTTGTAATCCATATACACATCAAGAGATATATGACTACGGTATTCATTCAAAACCTACTTGTTCGTATTGCTTTTATTATAATCCTTATTACATCATTGTGCTTGTTAATCTGGGATCTACAAGTGGTATCAGAGCCTACGATCTGAGTTTTTACGCTTTTCTGAGGTTTTTCACGAAACAGAAGGTATTTTTTTCGATTTCTGCGTTTTCTTTCTCTTTGAATTTTTGTCGAGTCCCACATATCATAGCTATACCCGATAAAACTTCATGTCTTTTTCATCGATTCATACTTCTGCCTGATAATTTTTATCGATTATTATCTCTGTTTCTTTATGTTTTTCTCGATTATTACTTCTATGTTTTCTCGAATTCAATCATCTGTTGCATAAATTTTTATCGACTCATACTTCTGCTTGATTAGTTTTTATCGATTCATATTGCTATTCCTTAAAATTTTATCGACTAATACACAAAGTATTTAATCTGCTTTAATTAAAATTACTCTAGTTTATTTTTTTTACTTTTGAATTTCTTTACATAAGAAAACTCAGGAACTAGTGACTCTTGCAGCTTTTCTTACTAAAGAATTCCCTAGTAAAATCATAAACTCTTGTAATTTTGATTTTTCAGTGATTGTCCATAAAAAGACTTGTTCTTTTTAGTTAAGAACCCTTTGTTCTTGTTTTCTGGTTTATCAATTACAGAAAACTCTGATTAAGTATCTTTGATCTTTTATCGTGTCTTTTTAAATCGACAACAATTTTTTATCGAGGCTTCAGGAATCGATCAAAAATTTTATCGAATCAGTATCCTATCGAGAAAAACAAAGTTATCGAGCACTCTGTGATCGACAATACGTTGTTTTATCGATTCAAAATTTTCTTTAAAGTTTTATCGAGTCTCTTTCACTCGACAATATTTGTTATCGAGTATTGAACACCCGATAAAATCCCTAGCATTCAGACCCATATCGACAATCCCTTTTTGTCGATCCTTTGTCTATCGATAAAAACCCACTGTTTCACGTGACAACTCAGAAATTTTTAAAAATTCACTGATCGAGGTCAACTAGTAAAGTACAATGACTACCCGTGAAGCCATGACAATTGGTTCAGACACCAAACCCCCTATTCTCTTTCCGGGGGAATATTCTCAATGGAAGGATCGATTTCTGGACTTTATTGAACGCAATGATTATGCCGATGAGATCATGCGTTCAATAAAGGAAGGTCCTCCTCCTACTTTCTATCAAGATTTTCCGGCCATGACAAACAATACTCCTCCGGTGGCCGCACGAAGGGAAGTAAAACAAAAACATGCATGGGATGCAAATGAAAAGAACATAATGAAAGGTGATCAATTAGCTCGATCATATCTACTGATGAGCCTCCCAAACGACATATACATGAGCATCGATAGCCACAAGAAAACGGCTAAAGAAATGTGAGAGGAAATCGAAAAGTTCATGCTTGGAACTAAAATTGGCACACAACTCAAGATCACTAATTGCATCTCTCAATACGAAGAAATTCAAGGCGAAAGAAGGAGAAAATCTTACGAACACTTATACTCGCTTCCTACAACTGGTAAACGAGCTAAGCAAAAATGAAATTCGTAAGACTAAGATCGAGAACAACGTAAAATTTGTTAGCAATCTTCAACCGGAGTGGCGCCGGTTTGCTAATCAAATCAAACACAGCAAATATCTGGCTGAACTCGATCTGCACGAAGTTTATGAAACCCTTTAGCAAGATGAAGAGGAGGTCTTTGAGTTGATGGGGTCAAACACTAAAAAGAACTCTGATCCAATTGCATTGGTGGAAAAAGACTCTTCTTCCAATTCTCAAGAGATGTTTCCTGATTTAGAAGAAGAAGACTTTGACTATGATCCTGAAATTGGCAAACTTCAACAACAGCTGGCCTTCCTTACGAGATCTTTCCAACAAAAGTTCTCACGTCGCTCAAATCCCAATCAACAAAGGTATGCCTCTGGATCAAAGAATCATGAGCGAAAGGCAATGTTTGAGCCCAAACAAAGAAGAGAAGAACCTCGCTCAACACCCAAACCCGAAGATAAGTTCAAAGGTGAGATGAGCCTATGCTATAACTGTGGAAAATCCGGCCACTATGCACGAGAACGCAAGAAGCCGATAGTCCAAGATTCCAACTACTTCACATACAAATTAATGTTGGCAAAGCAAAGAGAGGCCGGCAAAGTTCTTTTAGCTGAAGATGAACAATGGCTCAACCAAAATGATGATGATGATATGGAAAAGGATACTCAAGCACAAATTATTTTGATGGCTTATTCCGATGACAATCCTTCACACACTTCCGACTACACGCCCGAGGTAAGCCCTTCTGACTATGATGCTTTTGTATCTCAAATGAATGATCTGATGTGCAAATTAAATGAATTACAGTCTAAGTTGAAAACCGAGAAACTCTTGGTTTCCAACCTAGAAGCACGCCTAGAAAATAATCATAATCAACTGCTTCTTATTCAAACTGAATTTGTAACTTCTAAGAGTATAGCTCACAATCATGAAACGGAGAAAATGATTTTTCAAGAAGAAAATGATTTATTAAAACAACAAAATTTTGATCTCACACTTCAACTTAACAAATCTAAGGGTGAGACTGTAGAATTTTCAGCCAAGTTTGACTTAGTTAGTTTTCAAAGACAAGTCCTCTTAGAAAAACTCAAAGATTTGGAATTAAAATTGTACAAAATTGGTCAAACTGAACATACCATTCACTTAAATGCTCCGAAAGATTTAAGTTCTAAAGCCGGGTTAGGATTTGAAAACCCGAAACATTTAGAAAAGGCAATCTATAATACTCCGACAATTTATAAATTCGAATATCTGAACCTTGGTCCGGATTATCAAATTCAATTTATGAAGTCGGATCCTAATGTCGAAGAAAGGGAAGATTGGAAGAGACAAAACAAAATTTTCTTTCAAATTCCTTTCTGCTACCCTCAAATAGTAGAAGAGGAATCTTCAAAAGAATCTCTTCCAAACGACTACTTTCCATCTTATTCTGCCGAGGAACTTCAAAATAAAATTCCTGAATGTAAACCCTACATTCCCACTCTATTTTTGGAGAAGCAAATTATTCAACTTGAAAAAGTGTTGGAATTTGAGCGTTCCCTGGCGGAAAAGGAAAATGAATCATTTTTAACAAAAATACAACAACATGAAAACGAGACTTTACAATTCACCAAAAATCATGAAAATGATACTATTTCAAATATATCCACATGTAAAGCCTTCGTTAGCAATTATTTAAATGATTGAAAAAGTTGTTCAAAAGCAATCCAAATTATATTCCCCCAAAACAAAAATGTTCCTTTTCCGACGAACAAATCATTGATGAATTAGATGCCCTTTCTAATCAATCTTCACTTGAATCGGACGAGTGTTTAAAAGACATGTGTGTTGACTTTGACTTCAATCCTGTGCTTCCAATTCACACGGAGTTTTTAGACAAAGGCAAACAACCAATGGAATCGGTTTCTATTCCGGAGAAACCAACGGAGTGTTCCACGAGTCAAAATCACAACACTCATTTATTTAAAAATCATACTAACCGTGTCCCTCTTAATGTTTCAGCGGTTCATACTCTAGAAACCAAACAAGTTTGGGTCAAAAAGGGCACGAGTACAACAAAGTCATCCTCCCGCAAAGAAGACAATTTTTATCATTCAAATGTCAAAAGAAACCATAATCGTTTTAGATTTCCTTATAAAATTCATTCATTTCGACATTTAATTAAATTTTCTAGTAATCAACTTTGTTGTTCCAATTGCGGTGTGAATGATTTTGTGCGCATAACTCCGATTGATTATGATTATGGTTATTTTCCTAGCATGCAAAATTCGTATAATTCTCATCATAACTTTTATCCATCATCACCTATTTATAAATGGGTTCCTAAACAACACATGACTAACACCACTAAGTCTCACTTCAAGTGGGTACCCAAAGGTGCAATGTCAACTAACCCCAATGGACCCATTTACAAATGGGTACCTAAATCTGTCTGATTTTGTGCAGATCGGTCATGTGTGGTACTTAGACTCTGGTTGCTCCAAACACATGACCGGACAAAAGGAGCTGCTTGCCAATTACACGGAGATAAAAGGCGGATTTGTTAAATTTGGCAACAATCACTTGGCACCAATCAAAGGATATGGTGATATCATCCAAAACAACATCACCATTTCGGACGTTTCATACGTTCAAGGCTTGAGTCACAATCTGCTGAGTATCGGAAAGTTCTATGACAAACAACTTGAAGTCAATTTCCGACCCGAAAGATGTTGTGTACGCACATTTGATGGCAAAGAGTTATTAGCCGGCACACGCACGTCCAATCTGTACACCCTCAATCTTTCTCAAGTGACTGCACCATCAACTGTTTGTCTAATCTCAAATGTTTCTAGTCCAAAGACTTGGTTATGGCATCGACGTCTATCTCATTTGAACTTCAAGAACATCAATCGCCTCTTCATTCACGGACTAGTCACCGGTCTTCCCGCCATAAAATTCGACAAACCACACTTATGTGACGCATGCGAGATGGGAAGGATGAAGAAAGTTTCTCACAAACCCAAGGTGGTTCACAGCACAACTCGACCTCTTCAACTCATACATATGGACTTATGTGGCCCGATGCGGACTCAAAGCATACATGGAAAGAAGTATGTTCTAGTGATGGTTGATGACTTTTCTCGATTCACGTGGGTAAAATTTCTTCGCTCAAAGGATGAAACTCCCGAAATAATTATCACATTCTTAAAAGCCATACAAGTCAAGTTGGAACTTACTGTTCAAACCATCCGCACCGACAATGGTACTGAATTCAAAAATCGTACACTTGATGGCTATCTTGAATCAGTTGGTATTACACACACGTTTTCTGCAGCTCACACTCCACAAAAAATGGGGTGGTCGAACGCCGAAATCGCACTCTCGTTGAAGCGGCTCGAACCATGCTCACTTTCTCCAAACTGCCACTATATCATTGGGCCGAAGTTGTTAACACTGTGTGCTACACTCAAAAGCGGTCCATCATCAACAAACGCTTCAACAAGACACCGTATCAATTGGTCTACGATCACGTTCCTTCCATAAATCATCTTCGAACCTTTGGCGTTCGGTGTTTTATTCTAAATGAAAAGGAAGATCGTGGAAAACTCAAGCCAAAGGCCGATGAAGCGTACTTTCTCGGCTACTCTCCAAACGCGTCAGCATATCGGGTCTACGTCAAACACGCACGTTGCATCACGGAAAGCGTCAATATTTAGTTTGATCCTAATGCCGAAATGGCTCCTGAACACGACAGTTCTGGACCCGCACTCACCGGTATATTAGCTTCCGAACACATCCGTTCAGAACGTGCCCCGAACCCCGCTAAACCGTCATCTTCCAAATCTACTTCTTCCAATCTGGATGAATTATTCGGGTACTTCTACTCGGATTATCTTGGATCTCCCACAGATACATCTACTCAGCTTTCCCCACCTACCTTGGAGATTGCCGAGACCACTGAACTTTCCGGCCCGCATAATACAATGGAAACCGTCTCAACTGCTGCAACTCCAAGCTCATCTATATCCGCTCCTCCCACACCAACGGATGCTCCTCCCATTCAAACTGAATCTCAACTGGATGCTCAACCGAGTCCTACGGAACCGACATCCTCTCCCCCACCATCCACTTCGGCCCCTAAGGATGTCACAAGTGCTACAAGATCCTTTACCGTGGCTCCAACCTTGGAATCACTTCAAGATCTTCCGCTAGGCTCTTATGAAGATGATACCCCAGATCCAAATGCATTTCATCCGCTTCCTCATACAACCAAATGGATTCGTTCTCGTCCCGTGGATCAGATTATTGGCGATCCAACCAAACCAGTCACTACACGAGCCGCCTCGGCCAACGATTGTATGTTCTCTTCGTTCCTAAGCAAGATCGAACCCACATCCATTCACGAAGCAATGAATGATCTTGATTGGATTGTGGCCATGCAAGAAGAACTCAATCAATTTGAAAGCGTGAAAGTTTGGCGCCTAGTTCCCTGTCCTCAAAACAAAACCATTATCGGCACCAAATGGATCTTTAAAAATAAGCAAGATGAAGCTGGGGTCGTCATACGCAACAAAGCACGACTTGTCGCGAAAGGATACCGCCAACAAGAAGGGATTGATTATGACGAGACGTTTGCGCCCGTAGCCCGTATTGAAGCAATTTGCATGTTCTTGGCTTACGCGGCACATAAGAACTTTGTGGTTTTTCAAATGGACGTCAAAACGGCCTTCTTGATAGGTGTTCTGCGTGAAGAAATCTACGTTTCTCAACCCGACGGCTTTGTCAACTCTTCAAAACCCGATCATGTTTACATCCTCGACAAGGCTCTCTATGGCTTAAAGGAAGCCCCGCGCGCATGGTACGACAGCTGGTCTGCCCACCTGGTAAAGAACGGTTATTCCAAAGGTAAAATCGATCCAACTCTCTTTATTAAAAAGAAAAATGGTGACATTATGCTCATTCAAATCTACGTGGACGACATTATCTTTGGTTCGACTAACCCTCAACAATGCAAGGAGTTCTCCGAACTCATGACTGCAAAATTTAATATGAGCATGATGGGAATGATGAATTTTTTCCTTGGTCTTCAAATAAAACAATTTTCAACGGGAATATTCATCAACCAATCGAAATACATCTCGGATATGTTAAATAAATATAACATGATGTCTTGTACACCGATTGGTACACCCATGCCTCCGGGTTCAAAATTACACGCTGATCCTTTAAGAAAAGCGGTAGCTTCTAAACACTACCGGGGCATGGTTGGTTCCTTAATGTATCTAACTGTTAGTCGACCGGATATAATGTTCGCCACATCCCTATGCGCGAGATATCAAACATCTCCAAAGAAATCTCACCTTAGTGCTATCAAACGTATTTTCCGATATCTAAAAGGTACTACTGATCTTGGCCTATGGTATCCCAATGATACGGGTTTCGAACTAACTGCTTTTTCAGATTCGGATCACGCTGGATGCATTCTTGATCGCAAAAGCACTTCGGGTCACATTCAATTCTTAGCAGATAAGTTGGTAAGTGGGTCTTCAAAGAAGCAAGCTTGTGTCTCCACTTCTACAGCGGAAGCCGAATACATCGTTGCCGCAAGCTGCTGTTCTCAAGTTCTTTGGATGCACACTCAACTCAAAGACTATGGATTCTGGTTTGATAAGATTCCTATCTATTGTGACTCCAAAAGCGCTATAGCCATTTCCAGCAACCCTGTCCAACAGACGAAGACTAAACACATCGACGTTCGGTATCACTTCATCAAAGATCATGTCGAAAGAGGTACAATTGAATTATATTTTGTAAATACGGAACTTCAGCTTGCCGACCTGTTCACCAAGGCATTGGATGAGAAACGCTTCCAGTTCCTAGTATCCAAGTTGGGAATGCTTAATCTTAAAACCTGATTTTCACTAAATCAGTCGGTTTCAAAATACTCAAAACGTATATCCAAGAGACTACGCACATTCACTTTCTCTTAGATGTAAATCTGCATCTCTCTTGGGTTCTCATTTTGTGGATTTTGAACCTCCTTTCACTTCCGTATTTTCAATTTATTTCCACATTTTCTGTTCGTTTCGTCTTGTGTCTAACCGTGTTTCTGCCATTCGAGGGGGAGCGACAAGGTACGTTCTTTACTTATTCACGTTTGTAGGGGGAGCACATAATTTTAATGCACATGTTAAGGGGGAGCCTTTTATTCATTCAAAAGAAAAATCAAGTGAGGTTCTCGGCCCCTAAGGGCCCGACAATAGTGGATTGTCGACCTCACTTGGCTCGACAACCTCCCCAATCGACATCTTGATAAAGGGAAGTTTTTTCTCGGCCCATTCACCGTCTGCCACGTGTCATCACCCGATGACCACTATTTAAAGAAATCGGGCCCCTCACTGTTAAAAACTTTTCACACAAGTTTTTTGAATTTCTCTCTTTCTCTCTGAAAAACCCTTCGAGTTCTTGACCATCCAAGATCAGATTCTCAAATCTTCAAGTTTTTCAGATCTGAAAGCATCACCAGGTTCGTATTTCTCCACTTATCATCTTTAATTCTTGAACCTAGTCCTTTAATCCACAGCATGATCCGTCCTTCATGACTAACAGTTGGATTTTATTTCCCCTGTTTATGAGTATTTCCGAGTTTGAATATAAACAATCGATATTGTGGGTTTTTTAGTGTGTATTAGACCTAAGTGCTTTATTAAAGATGCTCCCTATCACTAATCGCACCTAGACATAGACTTTGCCTTAGTTTTAGGCCCTTTTCTGGAACTGAGCACTTAGGATCGTCGCTGAAGTACTTATGCATTTTTATCGAGTCCCTCTTTATGCCTATGTGTTTTTATCGACCCAAGTTGGACTGATAAGAACACCTTCGTCTCTCTAAGGCATTTTATCGAGCCCCTAGAACTCGATAACTTTTGTTATCGAATCACATAGGATCGATGAAAATCACTAAGTATTTTTATCGAACCCTTAGGACTCGATAACATTTGTTATCGACCAACAAAGGATCGATGAAAATCACTAAGTGTTTTTATCGAACCCTTAGGACTCGATAACCTTTGGTATCGACTAACAAAGGATCGATAACCTATTCTACACATTTTCCTAAGTACTTTCATCGACCCTTTAGGACTCGACATCAATTGTTTAAGTCTTTGTTTTGGTGTTTACAACTCACCCGAACCCCTCACAAGCCCCGGCCAGTTCAAAAGAATGTATCTGCCTCAGATCTGGTTTTCGCTATTCACCATCGTTAATCATTGTCTGACTAGAAAGCACACTGGCATGGACAAGGCCAGTCCTGCAGTTGTACGAATATTTCATGGCATCGCTTTCAACCATCATTATGATTTTGCAATGCCCATCTGGACGGATTTCGTAGAGCTAGTTGAAGACAAGTCAAACTATCGCGATCGTGCCTTCGTCCCATTCCAACGGTTCCTGCAACTCTTTATCCACGCCATGCTATCTTCCAAACCTGACATCCCTAAACGCACCGGATCACCATTGGGACCGACCAAATCCCTGAAGTTTCTCAGGCTCAATGATCACCAGTTTAACTTTATCATGCCAATCCCTGAAGCACTACTTGCCTATGCTGATCAGACTGCACCAAGTGTGATAGCTTATAGGGAGAGACACGGCTTAATGGCTCAACCACCTCCGGTTGTGCCTGCCCAAGAGCCAATCCATGAGGAACATATTGTGCAAAAGAGGGTCCTAGGGTAGATGAGCAGGTTCAGGATCACGGGGATCCTGAACAGGGTGATGAGCGTATTGTAAGAGGAAATGACGCGGGCGGTGCACCTGATCAGCCAATCCCAACAACTGCTGCCCCATCCATCCCAATACCACCACCCACTAACCCACGAGCCTCTTCTACTTCCAGATCTACTCCGCGGTTCAAAATGCTCGTTAGCCGTAGCCGTGTTCGCCCACGACCTTCATCATCTGATGACGATGAATCTGATATTCAACCCCTTTTCCGTCGTCCGAGAACTGTTGCCATTGAAGAACAAGCCCTTAGTCGAATTGGTCCACAACCAACCCTATCCGATTCTACTTCGGAAACCGATGACCAACCAGCTGCAACAACTGATGAACCTGATGAGCCAAATGAGCCCTTTGACTTTGAAACCGATCAAGTATCTGCCTCAATATCCGACATATTCACCGAGCTCTATACTGGAGAAATAAGGAGAGAGGAGGGAGTATTAGTTGAAAAAGAAAGCGTGAGCGTGAGCGATGGGAAGAGAAAAACTATAGTGAGCGCGAGACCAGATTCCCCCATCCAGGTAACCACGTCTACTAGTCCTACTCATTCGTTGAGTATGTCGAGTGGACAAGACGCTGTGGACCTAGCAGCGCAATCGCACGCCCCTCCCAGCCACTCTGAAGGCGCCCAGCCGACAGTTTCAAAATTACTTGTGGGATTAACACCTTACCTAGCTCCCCTCTCCTCGGGAGGCATAGCTATTGAAACTAGAAGCATTAGCCCACCTGCTTCGACTTTATTTCAAATCACATCGAGTCTAGAGCCCGCTAGGGGACACGAGTCTGTACACACTGAGTGGCTTCGTGGCCCAGTCGGAACTCCTATAGTGATGTCCATTCCGGACATTTCACGAGGATTGGGAGGAAATCCTACCAGTACTACACCTACGCCAACACTGAACGTAGGTCATACAGTTGATTCAACTGTATTGTCAACGGGTAATCTAAGTGATCCCGGTGTTTCCCATACAGGTACCACGACTCCCACATATTCCATTCCCCCCAAGACTGAAACGATCATTGCAGCACACTTACAAAAGGCAAAAGACTCCCTAGCTGCTCATGCTGCTCTAATGACAGCCGAGAGGGAAGCCATCATAAGAGAAATCCGTGAAGCCGCCCGTCTGAAGCAATCGATTCCCCAACAAGCCAGCTCTTCACGACCGAGCTCCAGTCACTCACCTCCGCCACAATACCCACATGAAGATCGGCCTCCATCGCCACATCGATATGAGTACAATAATGACGAGCTCATGTCGATGTTATATGCAAACCTGCTAGCCGAAGCCACTGCAAGAGGTCAACCGGAAGATTCACTTATGGGTCTTCTAAGAAGAAATCTGGAAATCCCCACCGTCACTCGCCATGAGTTCGACGTATTCCGAGCCGACATCGAGCAACAGTTAAGCGACCTGAAGTCTGCTCAAAAGCACCAAACCGATGACATTCTGGGTGCTATCACTGCTCTGCATACCGAGATTCAAGAGTCTTGCCGCCCGGCAGTTTCTGTGCCTACTTCTCGACCTCAACAGGACGACCCGGGCTCCGCTCCAACTCGTCCTGAGGGGGAGACATGCCAGGCCTCAAGATCACAAGCCCGAACAGCCGCTACTACATCTTCAAGACCATCTACTCAAACAACCCAACACCGATAGCGCGCACCAACAACTCAAGAAGCTGATATGCCAACGGTTGAAAATCCTGCGATATCGAATTCGAGAGTACAGCTGAACCTGCTGCACCAGAACCAAGTGAAGAAAGAGTCGACGTTTAAGGTTTACGGAACTCGGTGAGAAACTGGTTTAGAGATCCATATGAACCAGTCCTTCAAGAACAAGACTACGTGAACCTAAAGTATACGGCTAGGAATTATGCTTTGGGGGATCAAAATGAACCAAGACTGTTGCCTCATCAGATTCGGTGGCAAAGGATGCTGATAGAAAGCAAGTCGAAATGGGTAAATCAGCAAATACGTGTGCCATACCTTGAAGAAACAATGGAAAAGATCTTCAGGAAGGAAAAGAAGACTGAAGATTTGGCACACATTCATCTAGTGATGCAAATGGACCCAGCTCAAGTCAAAGAGTATGTCCATATCTTGAAGATGAGAGCTCAAAATCCTGCTGATGTAATTTCAAGACACAGAATAGTTGGGATTCTGAAGATTGATACGGACAGAGTATTTCAAGTCAAATATCCTACATTTAAAGTCCAAAGAGAAGATGGTAAGGCGTATTCCTTCTCTGAAGCAGATTTTGCAAGGCTAGATATCATGGACTTTGAAACATTATACAATGAATTGAGAGAAAAGAAGAACAGAAATGAGCACGAGCAAAGGGCACTAAGAGCAGTGGTTAGGCATATATAGAAGGAACTGAGGTACAACTATCTTCATGACCTACAGCGTGGGATAGAAAGCGAACAAAAGAAGATTTATATTTCAAAACCTGACCAGTCTATTCCTGTAAAGGGCGACATTGATGTTATGACTGTCCTTACCTATCCAGCTCATGGAGTTGTCTGGATGCACGCTAAAGGAGAAAAGAGGTTTCTCAGGTTTAATGAAGTGGCTGCTTATTCAGATGGAACTTTATGGGGGAATCCGAAACAGACTTGCATCAGAGTTGGCTACTGATAGGAAACGTACTTCAAGGATGAGCAATGTGCGAAGAAATTCTCTCCTAGAAGCTGTCAGGTTAATCGACAAAAGAATCCTATACCGACAGACTCTAAGAAGATTCGAAGGCATGTTCGAGCTCAAGAAGTAAAGACTCATTTTGCCACAAAGGGGGAGATTGTTAGGTCTAATATTTTATTGTGTCAAAATAAGGAATGGATGTGCTCAAATGTAAAAGGAAGTTTATAATTCCTTAAACTCTTTCCTTCCTAAATTAGAATAGACCTTTCAATATAAATAGGAGTCTAGGTATTCAATATGAGTTAGTCGATTACCATAGAGCAGATTCTGATTATTATATACACATCAAGAGATATATGACTACGGTATTCATTCAAAACCTACTTGTTCGTATTGCTTTTATTATAATCCTTATTATATCATTGTGCTTCTTAATCTGTGATCTACATCTATGAAAGTGTGTATGTGCGTGTGTTAAAGTGTGTGTGTGTGTGTGTGTGTGAATGTGTGTGCGTATCTGTGAAAGTGTGTGTGTGTGTGTGTGTGTGTGAATGTATTAAAGTGTGTATGTGTAAACGTCGAAATGTTTTAGAAAACAAAAAATTGAAAAAGTGGTAAAAGTAGTTTTCTAAATTCAATGTAATTTTAGAAAATGAGAATTTTCGTTTTATGGGAATTTTTTTGAAAACTGAACGAACTAAATGCGTTTTCCAAATTTTCATTTTCTCTAGAAAAATTTCCTAAAAACAGGAAATTTTTCAGTAACTAAACGCACCTTTAGGGTACGTTTTATTGGTGATTTTAGTGTCACCTGTCCATTTATGTGATTGGAAATAACATTATGTCTATATGGGTTTTATATTGTGATCTAATTCAAGTTAAGTGGTGCGGAGTGCATACTTGTTATAAGGCGAGTATGAACCCGGTAACGACTGAATACAACAAGGTTCGATTGGAACCAATCAAGCTCGACTGGTTCCATTCAACCTCTGTGAATTGGTGTTGGCATCCTTTGGAATACTCGACTGGGCCAGTAGAGCCAGTCGAGTCTATACTGGTTTGGATGCTGATATCCTCTGGAATACTCGACTGGGCCAGTCGAGCCAGTCGACTCGGTCGGGCTGTAATTGGACTTGGAGTAAATGAGGGTCCCTGAACTTCTGAAGGGTCCCTGATCTTCTGAAGGGTCCCTGAACTTCTGAAGTATCCCTGAACTTCTGAAGTTCTGAACGGTTACTGTACATTAATGGTTCGGTTATTGAGCAGTTACTAGATTTGTGTAATTGACCACTACTCCTAAATTTCAGCCATGGTTAAAATTTCTATTAACAACTCTGAAAGTGGTGTACGTGCTGAGTACCCCCATTCCAGAAATCATGGAGAACAAGACGTTGGAGCAGACCCGGAGGAGAGGTAAGTGGGAGAACAATTACTATATCTGCAGAGGTCATATTCTAAACGGTATGTGTGATTCCCTCTTTGACATCTACTAAAGTGCTGAAAATGCGAAGGATTTATGGGATTCCCTTGAGTCAAAATATATCGCTGAAAATGCTTCTAGTAAGAAGTTCTTGGTGAGCGATTTTGATAATTATAAAAGGGTTGACTCAAGGCCCGTAATGGAACAATATCATGAGATACTTCGCATTTTGGGTCAACTCACTTTACACAAAATGAATATAGACGAGTCCATTGTTGTGTCGAGTGTGATTGACAAACTTTCTCCTTCTTGGAAGGATTTCTAGCACAATTTTAAACATCAAAAGGAGGAACTGTCGTTGATTCAACTTGGGAGTCACTTGCACATCGAAGAATCTCTTCGGGTGCAAGAAAATGACAAATCCAAGACCAATGTTGAACCTGGACAGCCCTCTGTTAATATGATTGAAGAGAAGAAAACCAACTCCAATAATCAAGGAAAAGGCAAGAAACGAAAGTTTGATGGACCCAATAAATCCTTCAAGAAGAAGAAGGATTTGGTATGTTGGAGATGCAACAAGGTGGGCCATACAAAACATGATTGCCGGGTTAAGTTGAATAATATAACACCCCGCCTTACCACGACACAATATTGTCCGCTTTGTCCTCCCGCAGAGGTGTGTGCACGGATTTGTTTCTAGCGACCTGGCGAAGACTTGCCAGGGGGTCCCCATCCTGGTACTACTCCCACCCAAGCACGCTTAACCACAGAGTTCCAAGAACCTGCCTTGCGTGTGGCCCCAAAACACGTTGTGTTTATGAAGGCCAAGGTTTACTTATTAACCCAGCATCACGCAAGTCCATGGCCGATAGGAGATCTTCCTAAGGTGTTACAAACACCCCCCCCCCCCTTAGGGACTCATCGTCCTCGATGAGATTTTCCCCACATCCCAAACGGCACAGGAGCGGCTCTGATACCATTTGTAACACCCCGCCTTACCACGACACAATATTGTCCGCTTTGTCCTCCCGCAGAGGTGTGCGCACGGATTTGTTTCTGGAGACCTGGCGAGGACTTCCCAGGAGGTCACCCATCCTGGTACTACTCCCACCGAAGCACGCTTAACCACAGAGTTCCAAGAACCTGCCTTGCGTGTGGCCCCAAAACGCGTTATGTTTTGGAAGGCCAAGGTTACTTATGAACCCAGCATCACTCCTGTCCACGGCCGATATGGGATCTGCCTAAGGTGTTACAAATAACAACAATGCTGGAACAAGTGGAGCCGGGTCTAAGGGCCAAGCTCAAGTGAAAGGAGGTCAGTTTTTTACTAACTTTGATAATAAATCTAAAAATATTTATTATCTTTTACTTTTTCCGGAGTCTTTCTATGTACAGGATGATGATTGTGCATGGTGGGTGGACTCGGGGGGCGATGTGCCATGTTTGTAAAGATCAACATTGGTTCGATAAATTGACACCGGTTGAAGATGGATCTTTACTAAATATGGGGAACGAGTCGACTGCATCGATTTGTGGATTTGGAGTAGTTAGTTTAGAGTTTACCTCTGGAAATCATGTTAGATTATCTGATGTTTTGTTTGTTCCTAAATTTCGAAAGAATTTAGTTAATGGAGCTAGATTAAACTGTTTAGGGTATAGATAAGTTTATGATTCGGATAGATATATTCTATCTCGATATGGTAAATTTGTTGGTTTTGGATATTATTTTAATAAAATGTTTCGTTTGAATACTGTATCTAAGTTTTTCAATTCTGAAAATTCTGCATTTATATTGTCATCTTCTTCGTCTAAAATTCACGACTTAATGGTTTGGCATGCTAGACTACGTCACGTGAATTTTAGAAGAATGCATGAAATTTCAAAGGATGGTCTTATTCCAGCCTTTGATATTCATACAGGTACGTGTAAAACATGTATGCTTACGAAAGTCACAAAATAACCCTTTCCGAATGTCAAAAGAAAGTAGGCTATTTTGGAACTTATACACAGTGATTTGTGTGACTTTCATTGTACTCCTCTGTTGGGTAATAAGAAATATGTTGTCACATTTATTGATGGCAACACTCGGTTTTGTTATGTGTGCTTGTTACATGCCAAAGATGAAGCTTTGGAAAAATTCAAAATATACAAACCGAGGTTGAACTACAATCGGGTGGTTCAATTAAGCGTCTCCGAACTGATCGGGGAGGGGATTATATGGACCCTCAATATTTCCAATCAGTTGGTATAGTCCATGAGACTACGGCTCCGTATACACCTCAACAAAATGGGGTTTCCGAACGAAAAAATCGAGTTTTAAAAGAAATGGTAAACTCGATGCTCTCATACTCGGGATTGAGTGAGGGATTTTGGGGAGAGGCCAAGTTAACGACTTGTTATATTTTGAATAGAGTTCCAAACAAACAGAACAAAACAACCCCATATGAACTTTGGTTCAAGAAAACTCCAAGTTTGAGTCATTTTCGAATTTGGGGTTGTCGAGCAGTTGTGAAGCTACCCGAATCCAAAAGAAAGACCTTCGGTGAACATGGAATTGATTGTGTATTCATTAGATATGCAGAAAATCCCAAGGAATATAGGTTCTACGTAATAGAATCTAATGATTCGGTATCAAAAAATAGCGTTATCGAGTCCCAGGATGCGAAATTTGATGAGATGCGATTTTCATCAATCCAAAGGCCTAAGGATCTGATTCCTAGAACTAATGAAGTGCAAAATCCAGAAAGTATGGACGGCGTTTCAACCCTAGAAACACAGCAAGTACGGAGAAGCAAAGAGAGGCCGAATCGCCAAAAATTTCGGTGATGATTTTCAACTGTATTTGGTTGAAGGTTCGAGAGATGAACTTGGGCTTCAATACTCTTATTGTTACAGTATTGAAGATGACCCAAAGACCTTCCAAGAAGCGATGGAGTTTCGAGATGTTGCTTTTTGGAAAGAAGCAATTCATGATGAAATGTCATCGATTCTTGAGAATAACACTTGGGTGTTATCTAATTTGCCTCTGGGTTCTAAACCACTTGGATGCAAATGGATCTTCAAAAAGGAGATGAAAGTTGATGGGACAATTGATAAATTCAAGGCCCGCCTAGTCATTCAAGGGTTTCGACAAAAACCCGGTATTGACTATTTCGATACGTATGCACCGGTTGCTCGTATTTCGACTATTAGGTTGTTGGTTGCCTTGGCTACAATTCACAACCTGGTTATCCATCAAATGGATGTCAAAACAGCCTTCTTGAATGGCGATCTTCATGAAGAAGTTTACATGAAACAACCGGAAGGGTTTGTTATGCCCGAAAACGAGCATAAGGTGTGTAAACTTGTGAAATCTTTGTATGGGCTGAAACAAACACCCAAACAGTGGCATCAAAAGTGTGATGAGGTTATTTTATCATGTGGTTTTTCTCTAAACCAAAGTGATAAATGTGTTTATGTAATAACCTGGATCCTTGTTAGCATTTTAATGTTTGTAAGTATGGGTGGCTGGAGTCTAATTTCCTAAACTTCAGGGTCTAGTTGTGTAAAAGTCTAAATATAGGTATAAAAAGGGGAAAACCCTCATTTCTTGAACATTACGGCTAAAAGTTTGTATGTGCAATTAGTGCGTGTTCTTGGTGTGATTTTGGAGAAGAAATAAGAAGAGGGGAGGATTTCAAGAAGGAGAAAGAATCAGCCATCAATCTGAGGTATAAATACTCATCTTCATCATCTTTATTACTTGTTGAGCTTAGTAAATGATTAATGATTGGGGTTTTATGGTTTAGTTGGTTGTATGTTTATTAAACCCTCAAATCAGTGTATGTTCATCATCTCTATTACTTGTTGAGCTTAGTAGATGATTAATGATTTAGGTTTTATGGTTTAGTTGGTTGTATGTTGATTAAACCCTCAAATCAGTGTTTGTTGGGTTTATAGTGTTGGTATTGAGGTCTATTCCATGTTTTATGCATCATATTTCACTTCTTGGACTAATTTCAATCAAGGAAACCTCCATGAAAGGAGTTTGGTCATTTTGGAAAATCTAATCCATGGAATCCTTGGATGGAATGAGTTAAATGGTTTATTTGTTGTTGGGAAGGGTTTTGGTATGAGTTTAGACAAGTTTTATGCCTGTCTTATGGCTGAAAATGTGATGAAATGGTGTTTTGGGGTTTATGGGTTCGAGCAGATTTTGTGCAGGTCAAACAATGAGTCTCGCGACCTGGCCCGCGGTTTCAAGTCGTGCGGCAAGCCGCGCAACTCACTGTTTCAGCTTTTAAGAGTTTTTGCTTAAAGGTCAATTAAGTGGGTTAAGTGGTGTCCTAGACTAAGGGGTTTATAAGTGGGATGTGTGGAAGTTTATTTGGGTCATTAACTTTTAGTTAATTGGTCTAAATCAGGTGTTCGATCGGTGAGATCATAGTTGGGAAGTGAGCTAAGAAGCTTGGCAATTCAGGTGAGTTCCCTCGTGTGCTAAACTTTTAAATTGGATGTTTTAAATTGAAACGTTTAATTCATTCATATTGGACGGTGTGTGTCCTTCCTATGATCACGGTGTGTGTGATCACGTTAGTCACGGTGTGTGTGACATTAATGATTACCGTTGCAACAGGTACATAAGTTTGTGGATAAGTGTGAGTTAATATTCATGACTAACTGTTTTTCCTCTTATAATTGTCATGCATATATTAACTGTTGTTTATGGGAATTCACTAGACCTCTCGGTCTAACCATCTCTTTTATAAAACTGAAAACCTTTCAGGGAAGCACATGGTAGAGTGTTCGGGTAAGGGCAAGGGAGAGCTATGAGCCCGGGTGATAGAAGTGAGGTGCTATGCGTTTAAATAGCAGCCTAGTTAGTAGATGATTGTAATAATCTCAGTATCTAGTTTTATTTTTCGCTGCAAACATTTGAGATTAAGCATACTTTAGGACCATTTATATTCAGTTTCAACTTTGTTTTTAAAGCAATAGTTTGGAAATGTTATTGTTACAGTTTATAGCAGATTTGATGTTAAAGGTGCGGGTGTTACCATCTATTTGTGTGTGGATGACATGCTGATTTTTGGAACTGATCAAAATCAGGTAGATGAAACTAAAAAGTAGTTATCATCTAATTTTTCCATGAAAGATATGGGGAGGCTGATGTAATTCTTGGTATTAGAATTAAACGGGTTAACAAAGGAATTGTTATGAGACAGTCACACTATGTTGAGAAAATTATCAAAAAGTTCAATTATAATGATTGTTCTCCCGTGAGCACTCCTATGGATCCTAGTGTGAAATTATGCCAAATAAGGGCACTTATATTTCACAACTAGAATACTCTAAGGCAATTGGTAGCTTGATGTATGCCATGACAAGTACCAGGCCCGATATAGTTTATGACGTGGGACGGTTGAGTCGGTATACTAGTAATCCGAACACTCAACATTGGCAAGCGGTTCAAAGAGTATTTAAATAACTCAAGGGTACCCTGGATTATGGTTTGAGTTATTTGGGATATCCTTCGGTGTTAGAAGGATACTCAGATGCAAGTTGGATATCTAACATGGAGGATCACTCTTCGACGAGTGGTTGATATTTTTGCTTGTAGGTGGTGCGATTTCTTGGGCATCAAAGAAGCAAAGTTGTATTACAAACTCAACAATGGAATCTGAGTTTGTGGCTTTAGCCACTGCCGGTAAAGAGGCAGAATGGTTAAAGAATCTTGTTTATGAGATTCCATTGTGGTCGAAGTCGATTGCACCTATTTCTATCCACTGTGATAGTGTAACCACTTTGGCTAAGGCTTATAGCCAAGTGTGCAATGGCAAGTCTAGACACTTAGGTGTTAGACACAGTATGATTAGAGAATTAATCATGAATGGTGTAATCTCTGTTGAGTTTGTTAGATCACAACAAAATTTGGCGGATCATCTGACCAAGGGTTTGGCAAGAGACTTAGTGCACAAGTCTGCAATTGGGATGGGATTAAAGTCCTTATAAATCTATAATGGTGAGACACCCAATTCCCCTCTAATATGACACTAGGGGCTGAATTCAATGAGGAAAGGTCACACTTATAAGATTGGAACACATGATATATCATCCCAGATATGTGTTCGGTACTACAGAAAGTAGGTTGAAGTTTATCTTCTTAATAATTCCTTTAATAAAGTGTATTTGTAGGTACACGAAGTAAAGGAATTACCTATGTGATCGTGAAGTGTAGCCGCATTTCAGAAGGTTGGGGACTTGGCTTTTATACAATCATGAGAGGATTAGGACACTCGGCTTTATAATTGTGCCACGTTTATTTTATTGACGAGTAAGTGAAACTTGTATGTATTTTATCTTTAGGTATTCAAATGAGTTGATGGGTTCAATCCTTGAGACACCTTGATTCTCAAATATTTAAAATGTGTAAAATACTAAGATGAGAATTCAATCGTTTCGATATTTTCATTTATGTGCAAGTTTGGTGTTGTTTATTTTTAAAATGTTATTTCATGGGTCATACTAAAATGGGGGAGGATTGTTGGTGATTTTAGTGTCACCGGTCCATTTATGTGATTGGAAATAACATGGTGAATATATGGGTTTTATAATGTGATCTAATTCAAGTTAGGTGGTGCGGAGTGCACGCTTGTTATAAGGCAAGTATGAACCCGGTAACGACTGAATAAAACAAGGTTCGACTGGAACCAGTCAAGCTCGACTAGTTCCATTCAACCTCTGTGAATTGGTGTTGGCATCTTCTGGAATACTCGACTGGGCCAGTAGAGCCAGTCGAGTCTACACTGGTTTGGATGCTGATATCCTCTGGAATACTCGACTGGGCCAGTCGAGTCGGTCGGGCTGTAATTGGACTTGGAGTAAATGAGGGTCCCTGATCTTCTGAAGGGTCCCTAAACTTCTAAAGGGTCCCTGATCTTCTGAAGGGTCCCTGAACTTCTGAAGTATCCCTGAACTTTTGAAGTACTGAACGGTTACTGTGCATTAATGGTGCAGTTATTGAGCAATTACTAGATTTGTGTAATTGACCACTACTCCTAAATTTCAGCCATGATTATAATTTCAATTACGTTATTTTGAGTATAAATAAGAATTTATACTCATGGGTTTGATACGGTTTTTAGATACGGTTTTTGAACAATCCTAATATACTCTCCAGAAAATTTTTTGCTCTCGTTTTTGTGCCTAAGAATGAAAGCTTTTTGAGTCTTATCCTAGATTGAATTTCGTGAATCCAAGTATAGGGTCGAAATATCAATTCGGAAAGTGTTTCACACGATTCTCATTATAATCCAGTGATTGATTACCCTTGTTTGCCTACCCGTTCCAACATGTTTAGTTGGTGAAAACGCTTTTCATTTTCCAAGAAAATGTTTTCAGAAAGTTGAGTTTTCATTCTCAGTTTTCTATGAATTTTTTTGAAAACGTGTTTAGTTAAAATGATGGAGTTTTCATTTTTCAGTTTTAGAAATTTACAAAACGCCTTTGGTTGTGCATTTTCTACCACTTTTCATTTTCTATTTTCCTTTTTTTTAATTAGAAAGTGTGTGTGTGAATGTGTGGTTGTGACTCTGTGTGTGTGTGTGTGTGTGTGAATGTGTGTGTGTGTGTGTCTGTGTCTGTTTGTGTGTGTGTGTATGAAAGTGTGTGTGTGTGTGTCTGTGTGAATGTGTGTGTGTATGTGTGTGTGAAAATGAAAGTGTGTGTGTGTGTGTGAATGTGTGTGTGTGTGTGTGTCTGGCTTGCCGCTCCAATGCAGTGAATCAAAACCTGCGACGGGGAAGAAATCGTAGAGACGTTGAAGCGACGAGGGAAATACGATAAACTTTGTTTTGGTTTTTGAAATGTATTTGGTTTAAGCGTAAGCCAAAATGTAGCTGGAAAATTTTTAGAAAACAAAAATTTGAAAAATTATTAAAACTAATTTTCTAATTTACATAGAATTTTAGAAAATGAAACTTTTGGCTTTTGTTGGAAATTTTTTAAAAACTAAATGAATCAAACGGATATTTTAAATTTTCACTTTTTTTGATGATTTACGTAAAAACTGAAACATTTTCAGGAAACAAACGCAACTTGGGTGATTCGAGTTGACACTTATCTAATTGTTGTTAGAACATCGATCTATACCTAATCATTACTATTTTTCATTAGTAATAAAAATATATTTATAAATACTAGAAGGATACCCGTGCAATGCAGCGAGATACATCTCACATTACTAGAAAATTGAGTATTTTCAACAGAAAATGTCGTTGAAAATTTTTTACGAATTTTAGAGGATTATTGACAGAACATAAATTTTCTACGAATTTTCAACGAATTTCCGTTGAAAATCTCTCACAAACATATATGCATTTTCAACCAAAAAATTTCAACGGAATGTCTCGTCAAAATTTTTTTAGTTGAAAATGCATTTTGTGAGAGATTTTCAACGGAAATTCGTTGAAAATTCGTAGAAAAATTATGTTTTGTCAATAATCCCTTTAAAATTCATAGAAAATTTTCAACGACATTTTCTGTTGAAAATCTTCGTTGAAAATACTCAATTTTCTAGTAGTGTCAGTTTTAAGTTTCATTTTAATTTTTGTCGTTATCGATGTTCTAATGGTTTTATGTGGTTTTAAGAAAACGATTTTAATGTTTCATTTAAAAGTTCATTTTTTATGATAATTTCTGTAATTCAAAAAATTTATCGTAGGTTTAATAATGAATATAACTTTTTATATAGATGATAATTAAGTATTCTGTTAGAACTCAATGATTATCTTAATTATATTTTAGATTTTTTATATTTAAATTAAATGCTTATCTTTTATTTGATCATACTTATCTGTAGTTAGTTACACGGATTCAGAAATGAAGCTTTAATAAGTTGTAGTTATGCATAATTTATTTGTATATTGAAAAGGGCAAAATGCAAGAAATAGCAACCTACTTTCATAAATTTCTCTATTATAGCATTGTACTTTTAGTTTTTCTTATTACAACAATGTACTTTCAAATTATTTTTTATTAGGGCATTGTACTTTGAAAAATTTACCCATTATAGCATTGGGTAACCTATTCTTTTAAATTTACCCATTATACTAGGTTTCCATGCCACCTCATTGTCCATGTAGGTTGTCCACATGTAATATATTGCTGATGTGGCATTTCTTATTATAGCATTGTGCTTTACATATTATTTAATAAATATATTAAACTAATTAAACTTAACTAAATTATTCATAAACATAAGAATATTAAGAAGATTTATAAGTGGCAATTTATTTCCCTAATATTAAAAAAAATTTAAAAATATATTTTTTTTAACTAAGAAAATAAGAACTATTACGTTTTTTTACAAATAAAATATTTATATGGAAAACAATATATCTATTTGTCTTAAAAAAATTGAATTGACATATCATTCAATAAATATATTGAATTAATTAGATTATTTCTAAAATATTTATTAAAATGTAACAATATTAAGAAGATTTCTAAAACACAATTTATATCGTTAAATTTAAAAAAAAAGTATAAAATAAGTATTTTTTGAATTAGAAAACTAAAATCACAAGTTTTACGTTCTTTATAAATAAAATATTTATTTTGAAGAAAAATATCACATTTGTTAAAAAAAATGTAACTCTAAATTATTTAATTTGCATACAATTTAGTAAGAGTAATTTTTTTAAAAAAGTGATGACGTGAAGAAATTACTAAAAAGTTGTTTTTAAGAGTTTTTGGCCAAATGCATTATAATATAGTATAGATTGTTATTATAAATATTTTTCTTAATTCTTATTATTAAAACTAAACCCTTAATATACAAATTTATTTTTACCTAATACTACAAATTTGATTATTTAACGTTCAAAGATTAAATAATTAAATAAACAGATTAGCACATATCAAACATTGTTAATGTTCCAATTAATATAAAATCAGGCTTTATAAATTTGATATTAAATTTTTAATCATCTATAACAACATGAATTCGATTTAAATAATATTAGTATTGGGCCCGTGCGTTGCACGGCGTGACGTGACGATAATTTTTTTATTGGAGTATTAAACAGAATTAAAATAAAGCGTAATTTCTCATTTAACAATTAATGAAATATAATGTAAAAAATAAACCTATTTTCATAGTTGTTAATTTGCATATATTCTTACCCTTTTGTTATTACGATGAATTTGTGATATACAACTAATAGTTTTGTATTATATTATTTAAAACTCAAACGATATGTCCGACAACCATATTACTATTATTGAATCTAATATAATGCAAATTAGTTGATCAACATGCAAGGCGGATCAAATCGAAAATCAGGATAGCAAGTTATTATAGTAATTATTTTAAAAAAATGTATGATTAATATCAACTCAATAATTTGTCACAAATACATCACTCATCTTAAGCTATTTTATACACCATTTATTCCAATATTTCAACCTCTCGTCGGTGTGGATAATTAAAACTCAACTACAATTCGTCATTTGAGAATACTTAATTATCATGGTGTCGCGCTCAAGATCTTTTGTTATTCTTTAATATATATACAAACACACACACACACGAAGAGTAGAAACTTTGAAAATCAAGTGGAAACCAAATATAAAATATTTTTTTTATCAAATGTTATAATTTAGAGTAAATTACATGATTGGTCTATGTGGTTTACACTTAATAACACTGTGCGTCCCTTTTTAAAAATAATTATGGATTTGGTCCCTGTGGTTTACATTTTTACACGCCTTAAATATAAATATTATTATATTCACTATCGCGTATATTAAATTTTACATATTGAGAGAAATTTCATTTACATAATGAGTTTTTAAACTTATTGATTCGGTATATCATTAACTGTTATGTAAATAAAAATTTAGAGTGTTGTAAAATAATAGAAAAGAACATTGTTGGTGGTTCATCCTTTAATATACATACAAATTCACTATGATGTCTCATTTTTCTAACGACTAACCTTCTCATTTTCTCTCATTCGATAAACATCAACTCACCTCCCTCCAAATTATAGAGGGAACCAAAGTCATGAAAATTAGGTGATTATATCTGCAAAAATAAACATCAAATGTCATTTCTTCTTTTGCAAAGGTCTTTAGATTCGACTTTGTAATTTGGGTCCATTTAGATTTCCCACATGCACCTCAGATATTACTATGTGTTAATGTATGAGGGCAGTATAATCATATATAATTATAACTACAATCCGTTAGAAGGATAAGTTAACTCTATATAGTAATAAAAATATTCAATTTAATCATAACTCTAGAACTTTAATAATCAAATTATAACTCCATAATAGAAATCAATTTCATGTCTAAAAAGCTCAAATAAGTAATTCAACATTGGAAAAAAAAAACCGTAGCCATAAACTTCCACAAAGAGTGGTATCTATTGTTGAAATCTTTCATTTTATACTTTAAGTTAAATAAAACAAGATATAACATTGTGACATTTATTCGTACTCATTTATATACATTTAATCAATGACATTCAAATAGTACATAACAAAAAGATTACATGAGCTTCTCCATAACAAAAAGATCAAATGAACTTCTACATAACAAAAAGATTACATGAACTTCTCCATAACAAAAAGATTAAACGAACTTCTCCATAACAAAAAGATTACATAAATTATTGGTCGCATTTAAAAATCTTATGTTGCTTGAAGAAGATAGTAGTTATGTATTCGGATGTTAGTGATTGAAGACATTCTTTTTCTTGATTGAGAATTCTTTGATATGCCCACTCTTGAAAGCACCTCTTCCATGTCTATTTCTCAAAGATCTCTTGCCTCTTATACATCCATACAAAATGCATTCCAAGGGTTTCAATAAAGAGAGAATTAAAAATGATTTAATAATGGAAGGAGCAAATGAATAGTTAAAGATTAAACACATAAATGTGAAATTTCAAAAAAACCAAGTCCAATAATAAAACACACATATTTTATTTAGGGTAAATAAGTCATTTACATATTAAACAATTTAGAAAATCAAAATTTTGAGAAAATTCATAGCCACAATTTCTACTACACCATTATGCCACATCATACTTGCAGCTTATTTCTTTAATATATATATATATATACATAGAGATATAGATATAGATTGTACTTTAATCTAAGAAATTTTATTTGTAATTGAATATATATATATATATATAAAATAGTTTATTTTTTTTGGCTTTGATCACATATAAATATTTCTTAAATATTTATGAAAAAATGTGAATCACAATAAATCTTGAAGAGAATTATACTTTTGGTCCTTATAATTTGCTCAAAGTTTTGATAATGGTTACTAATTTACGATGTTATGTCTGAGAACCCTGAATGTTATAAAATTAAAAAATTAAAGACAATCAGTATAGATAGTTTGTTTTAAGATCCAAAATTTAAGTAAATATTGACAGGACCACCAATGTAATTCACTCCATAAAAAAATATGAATACTATGTAAATAATAATTAATGATAACTGATAATGATCGCTTAATCATATTAAAGTATATAATGAGTGGTGTATAAATAATAATTAACGTCAATGATTATTCATTTATATATAAAAATAGTAGCATTATGTAATAACATTGAATGATAAGTTATATTGTATGAAATTCCTTACTTGTAAATTAAAAGAAATTAAATTAATGTGATTAATCGTCATCTTCATTTTAATTATATATATTAATTATAATCAATTTTTTATTATATTCAATTGTTACATAAATGAAAACATACATATTATTAAGTTCAAGTCTCATTGTAAATAAAAGAATTAGTAAAATTAAAATATAGGAAAAATATAAAAGACGACAAAAAAAAGAACTTTAAATCCAAACAGAAGCCAAAAGAGAACTATACCATGATTAATCTTCTTAAAGTAAATCTGAAGAAAAAAAATAACAATTAGAAAATAACATATTCAAGTTTGTGGAGCTAATATCATAGATTTAAATACATAGATTAAAAATTCAACTATCGAACTGTTATTACCATCAAAACTTTAAAAGCTGTTGCAAAAAACAAACGCTCAATTTCATTCTAAAAACTTGAGAAAAATATAGAAAACAAAAATGAAAAAACAAACTCTAAATTCTCAACAAAAGTTAAGAATAATACCTAAATCATAGTAGATGTGAAAAAACGTTCTTGTTGAATAATAGTAGTTTATAGAATGAATAAACAAATCAAGTGATGGAAAAAGAAAAAAATTATATGAAAAAGAAGATATCATTGATGGAAAATCATGGAGGAGCATATGAAAAGTTTGGAGGTTTCAAAAAGATGAAAATGTTGGAGGATAAAAAATTTAAAATTACAAAAATAACCCTATCATATTGAATTTCATGTTTTAAATATAGGGACATAATAGTCTTTTACATATCAAACATTTCAAAAATAAAAAATCTAAGAAAAAAGAAAAATATGCTTATAAGGCTCAGAAGAGGACATCTCATTATACTTGGTTACTCTTTTAATATATATATAATTATAACTTTTTTTTCATCGTCAACAGTAAATCTTAAACAATGCTTTCCAAGCTTTATGTATTTTGCTTTGAAGTAATAATTTTTAAAAACCATGTTTAATTTTGTAAGTTTGTCCATGATACATGTTTATTTTTCTATGATCAATATACATTTGTGTGTACCTTATTTTTAATTTAATAAGTTTGTTTTAATTTTTTTAATTATAGCGTGATTTTAACATAAACATGTCCTACACAAAACTATAAATCTATTTCATATTTCTCTTAAATCATGGTTTTAACATCGCGTTTTTAGAAATTAAATATAAAAGAATTTATGGTATTTCAAATAATCACAAAAAATGTTAAACTCATATACTACACCAAATGTTGCGTTAGACAACAAATGCTAATTACCTATGTTGATTAAGATACGCTAAGGCAACAGAGGGTGTTTGATTTTAACTTAGTCAGCTTAATGAGCGGTTAGTTTAATTTGTTAAGTTATATCAAGGTGTTTGATTTTAACTTAATACTAAGAGCTTGACTTAACACGTTAAGTTAGCTCATCCTATCTTAATACATTAAGTTAGTATTTTTTCTAAAATTACTCTTGTCCGATAATTTTTAATCACAAATCTCATTAAAAAATAAATAGGTTATCAACATATATAAATTAAATATTCTAATCAAACAATACTACTTTATTATTTTAAATATATTTTAAGTTGTTAAATATTGTTTTTTGAACTTGTTGAATTCATATTATTTATTTTATTTTAAATAACTAATATTGTTTTTTTTGTTATTTTAATTATTTATCAAACAATTTATTTTCATTCAAGTCTGCATTCATCAATTTAGGAGGAAATGAGAATTGGATATATAGACATAAGATTAAAATGGTAATTTTTCTTATTCAGATATTTAATCAGAATAAAAATCAAACCACAATTTATCTTAATTTATTCAAAGAGAATAATGCTTAAAGACAACTTAATAGATTCATAACTTAATGAATAAAAAATCAAGCAACCCCTCGCTATTATATGTTGCCTAAGTTTTCTCTTAGGCAAAGTATGAGTCTATGTAGCCTAAGTGTAACTTTAGGCAACTTATAAATGATTTTATGTTACATGCCTTTATCTAAAGGCAAAATATTAGCCTACGTGGTCTTAGTTTGATGTTGACCACTCATATTTATTTTTGAAATCGGTCAAAATTACTTAGGCAACATATAATCTATTATGTTTGTTGCCTTAGATCTGTCTTAGGCAACATATGCTATTGTTTCTATGTTGCCTAAGCTAAAAAATTGATGGTTTAAATATGACAACTGACATTGTACATTGGATCTATCACAATTTACTTAGGCAACATATAATTTATTGTGTATGTTGTCTTAGATCTTTCTTAGACAACATATACTATTGTTTCTATGTTATCTAAGGTTAAAAAAAATTGATGGTTTAAATATGACAACCGGTTATATATTAAAGTAATTAAATTATTTCTAAAATGTTCATTAAAATATGCCTTAGATTATTTGTAAAACACATTGTATATCGTTACATTTTAAAAAAAATAATACAAAATAAGTATTTTTTTGAATTTCAAAAATTAAATAATAAGTGTTACATTTTTTACAAATAAAATATTTATCTTGAAAAAAAAATCATATTTGTTAAAAAATGTTACTCTAGAATATTTATTTTGCATACAATGTAACACCCCGCCTTACCACGACACAATATTGTCCGCTTTGGCCTAAGCCGCATGGATTTGTTTCTGGCGACCTGGCGAGGACTTCCCAGGGGGTCACCCATCCTGGTACTAATCCCACCCAAACACGCTTAACCACAGAGTTCCAAGAATCTGCCTTGCGTGTGGCCCCAAAACGCGTTGTTTTTAAGAAGGCCAAGGTTTATTTATGAACCCAGCATCACTCCTGTCCACGACCGATATGGGATCTGCCTAAGGTGTTACAAACACCCCCCTTAGGAACTCATCGTCCTCGATGAGGTTTGCCCTATATCCCAAACGGCACAGGAGCGGCTCTGATACCATTCGTAACACCCCGCCTTACCACGACACAATATTGTTCGCTTTGGCATAAGTCACACGGATTTGTTTCTGGCGACCTGGTGAGGACTTCCCAGGTGGTCACCCATCCTGGTACTACTCCCACCCAAGCACGCTTAACCACAGAGTTCCAAGAATCTGCCTTGCGTGTGGCCCCAAAACGCGTTGTATTTATGAAGGCCAAGGTTTTCTTATGAACCCAGCATCACACCTGTCCACAACCGATATGGGATCTGCCTACGGTGTTACAACCTGCCTTGCGTGTGGCCCCAAAACGCGTTGTGTTTAGGAAGGCCAAGGTTTACTTATGAACCCAACATCATACCTATCTACGGCCGATATGGGATCTGCCTAAGGTGTTACAATGTAACACAGTTTTTTGGTTTCTTGAAAATAACTAAGGCTTTTGATCTTTTGAAAGTGCCTAAGTCTTTTGAAATTGGTTAAGTCTTTTTGTCTTTCTCCCTTTCTCTCTATCTCTCGCTGAATCTCCATCTCATCCTTAAAAACTATTTTAATAAATAATAATAATAATAATGGTCTAGCCAATTCCTTTTTCCTCCAAGGATTTTTTTTGTTTTAATAAATAAATAAATAATTAATTTTTTAAATTTTAAATTAATCATTTTATCTTATAAATATGATCTCCGATCTTCTTCTTAAAACTTTGTGGAAATTGTTTTTAATTAAAAAAAATCATTAATAATACTTTTGGCTATCGGTGGCTATGTAGCCGATTCTTTATTCTAAAAGTATTTTATTTTAATTTGGTTATTTTTAAACCATTCATTTTAGTCTGGCCGAATCCCTCTCTCTCTCTTCTTCTATCTCTATTTTATCTTTTTCATTATTAGGTCACCTCAATATTCTATCTTTCTTCTTCTGTTTTTTGATCTCTCTTATCAACCTCTCTTAACCCGTAAAATTTCTCTTCGATTTTTACCTGTAAAAATTCTCTCCGATTTGTACCTGTAAAAATTCTCTCTGATTTTTACCTGTTAAAAATCTCTCTGAATTTTTACCTGTAAAAAATCTAGCCGAATTTTACCTGTTAAAAATCTCCCGAATTTTTACCTGTTAAAAATCTCTCCTATTTTTTTTACCTGTCTCCGATTTTTAGCTATTAAAAATCTCCCCGATTTTACCTGTAAAAATACCCTCCGATTTTTACCTGTAAAAATTCCTCAGATTTTTACCTGTAAAAACTCTCTCCGATTTTTATTTGTAACAACTCTCTCCGAATTTTACCTATAAAAAATTCTCTCCGATTTTTTCCCTGTAAAAATTCTCTCCGATTTTTACCTATTAAAAATTATTTCCGATTTACCTGTTAAAAATCTCTCCGATTTTTCTAAAATCTCCCTGATTTTTGCCTGTCAAAAAAACTCTCTGATTTTTACCTGTTAAAAATCTCTCTGAATTTTTAACTGCTAAAAATCTATCCGATTTTTATTTGTCAAAAATCTCTCTAATTCTCTTTGTCCCAAGCCTTCAAAAATTCCTCAAAAGTAACTTCCAAAGTTTTTTGAGAAAGTTTTCTTCTGCTGAAAAAAGAAAGTTTTCTATTTCCCTTATTCTTACTTCTAAAAGAAAGACTTATTTATCAAAACATCCAATCTCAAAACAAGACCATTGATTTCATTCTTAGAGCTGTCAATATAAGGAAAAATCAAGGTCAAGAATTCTTCCATCTCTTTTGTGCCTTATTCTGTAAAAGGAATCCTTTGAATTGGCACCTCTCTCTCGCCGATGCCATCTAAGGAAAATATATTTCTTCCAAGAAAAAGTCTTTGTCTATAGAATATGCTATAATTTTGGTGATACTTTTCATCTTGCAAAAGACTATTCGAAAGATTATGTTGTTCAAAAGAACAAAAGAAAATTTTCTATAACCCCAAAGGACCCACTTCAAAATGGGTACCAAGTAATTATTTTTGTTCATAATTGCAGGTCCCAAATATAGAGCATATCTGATATATAAGCGTCGGGCTCTAGGCACATGTCCAAAAACAAATAACTTTTGTTGAACTATTTGAAGGAGAAAGGGTCAGGTGTGAATTTTTGTGGGCAAGGCAAAGGAATCACAAGAGGTTATGGAACTCTCTCCGACGGAACCATAACCTTCAACGAAGTTGTCCATATTGAAGGACTGATGTATATTCTTCTGAGCATCAGTCAACTATGTGAAAATAAGTCCATCATTGTCAACAGATACAACAAAATAGCTTATGAAGTGTTTCATGGTCGAAAACCAAATTTTGGTTTTTCTTCATATTTTGGTTGTGTGTTATGTCTTAAATGACAAAGCAAATGTTGAGAAATTTGATCTCAAAGCTGATGAATGAATTTTCATAGCATATTCCTTATGTATTTTATGAGTCCATACTTGTCAAATTTGATGATCTCCAATCTTCTTCATGTATCGGAGACATGCCTCACATCACTCCATCTTCCACCTCATCTTTTGAACCTCAACCATCTTCTGAGAATGGTGATATTCCTTCCACTAACATTCGATGGAAATGTAATAACCCTAATTTAATTATTGGACTTGGTTTATGATTAGTGGAATTGATTAGTGGATTTGGGCTCTAAATATATGGATTTGGGCCTTAAACTAAAGCTATGGGATGATTTCTTGAAAAAGCCCTAAGCCCATGTATATATAAAGAGAAGAGTGGAGGAAATTCAGCCATCACTCTCTCATTTTCAAATTTCAAGTGTGTGTTTTGTGTGTGAAACGTGGAGAGCAAGAGAAGGGAGAAGAAGAGGAGAAATCAAACACTCCATTGATGAGATCAATTGCTTTGACGGTTTTCAGGTATAAACTTCATCTTCTTCATCTTTAAGCTCATTAAGATCATATGGGATGATTAGAATCATTGAGATTATGAGCTTTGATTGGTAATCATTTATTCTAGTTCTCAAACCAATGGATATGAGATGAATATATGAAATAGAATGGTCATGTTCTTTGATTAGTTGTTGTTTCAATCATTTAGGTTGTTTTCAAGGAAAACCCAACATGGATGAACCTTGGTTCTTCATAAGGATTGAACCCATGGATTCAAATGGATGAAATTGGATTGGTGTATATTTATGAATGTAATGGGATAGTTTTGGGTTGATTCCCTATTATTATTGTTGGTTTGGGAGATTAGAAATCAATATTGTAATAATGTTTTGGATTAAGATTTGGAGGTCTTGAGCTGCAGATATGAAGAACACCCAAAACAGAAATCTGTGCGGGTCGCGAGGCGGGTTTACCCGCATTCATACCCGCTCAGTCGGCTGTTGGGAAAATCTGTGCGGGTTGCTGGGCGAGTTTACCCGCATTCGTACCTGCCCCGTCCACTGTTTGGTGCAACTTCGTCCATTTCGTTTTGTTTCGAGTCGGGGTTTGGACCTTTGAGTTAGGGGTTTAATTTAGGACTATTTTAGAAGGCTTTTGGAAGAACTGCTTGGGGTTAACACCGTTTTTGTATTGGCAAATTTAGGTGTTCGGTTTGGGAAGAATCCTTATAATTGGATGTTGGGACTCGTTGGCAACCATCAGGTGAGTTCCCTTGACTTAAACTACACTTTTTGTCAAGGTTTGATTTACAAAACTGATTATGGTGATTTAAATTGGAAGCATGCTAAATGATTTATATTCTTTTCGGTTTATATAAATGTTATATGTTGGATTGGCCTGGATACCACGATATGCCTAGGTAGAATGGACGTGTACATTGGAAGGTAGGTGTACCTCGAGATGGTGCAGATCTCTTGGGAGTTGTAATTCGTATGCCTCGAATTCATTTGAGGTATACGACGTACCCGCATGTGGCAAGTTTGCGGGTAACGTTTAATGAGTCATATGTGGCAAGTTTATGACTCAATTGAGTTGTTCTACTAACCTTGTACATGGTCCGTATTTGAACTGTTGCTTCGTATTTTCTTTAAACTATTTATTTCTTCGGATTTAAATGCTATGTTTATAACTGCGGTTTATTGGGAATTCACTAGACCTTGTGGTCTAACCCTCGCTTTTTCAAAAACTTAAACCATTTTCAGGTAAAGGCTTGGTCGAGAGTTCGTCCAAGGGAAAGGGTAGGATGTGAGCCGGTCGTAGAGGAGATTGGATGACATAGAGGCTTTCTTAGTTAATTATAATTCTCAGCTGTGGATAGTTTTATTTCTGCTGCAAAAAAAAAACCTTGAGATGTAATAGATATTAGACCTCTATTGGTGTTTTAATTGTCTATTTATGTTGGATTTCAATTTATGGAAATAGGGTTGTTATAGGAAATGTCGGCGACACCAACTTTCCTCCATCCTCTCGAAAAAAATACACTATCTTCTGAACCTGTTCATAAAACCCCTTCTTCTCTTGAAATTATTTCTTTAGAGGAAGAATCTCAACCCTTAAACACCATCCTCTATATCAGCCGACATATCTTCCATATCAAACACAAATCTTACTTTTCCTCTTCAAAATGCCCCAGCCTTGATATTAACAAAAGATCACCCAATTGCTCAAATAATTGGTGATCAACAAACTGATGTTCAAAATCGGAGAGGAATTGGAAATCTCAATTTCTATGTGAATTGTCTGTCCATCATTGAACATAAATAACTCGGCGAAATCTAGCCGATCGAAGCTGGATATTAGCCATTCAAGAAGAGCCCTTTCATTTTGAGAGAGATAAAGTCTGGAAATTGGTTTCTTGTCGTTCTCACAAAACTAAATGGATTTCCAGAGTCAAGATGGATGAAGAAGGTACTGCTATTCATAACGAAGCAGATGAACCTCAAGAAGAAAAATAACTTATTTCACCTCTTGGTCATCTTCCCCATTCGGCCACTGAGGGGGAGAAAATTCTAAACTGGTGAGGCAGATGAACCTTAAGATGTTGCAGCAGCCGATGAACCACAAGTTAAGGTTAACACCTAAACAACTGTTGGGGAGGCTACTAAATTCCCAGACATCGATACTCAAGGGAAGAAGGATACTAAAGCCACATGCGCCGATACTCAGGGGGAGAAGTCCAGTGTCCGACTGAATAAAGATACCAATATCGGTGCTAGCTGAGGGGGAGAAACAAAAGGACAAAGACAAGAAGAAGTCTATGTGGAACAACCTCATGGTTAGAAAATACCATCCTGACTATGTTTATCGGCTAGACAAAGCTCTATATGGACTAAAGCAGGCTCCTCGCGTCTGGTATATATGACACTTTCTCCAATTTTCTTTTGGACAATGAATTTGTTCAAAGTAAAATTGACAATACTTTCTTCTCAGAAAATCTGAAGGTAATATTATTCTTGTTCAAATCTTCATTTGATGATATTAAGTCACCGATAAAACTATCTGTGATGAGTTTGTTTCTCTCATAAACAATAGTCTGAAATGAGCATGATGGGTATGTTGATATTATTTTTGGAGCCACCGATAAAACTATGTGTGATCAGTTTGTCTCTCTCATAAAGAATAATATGAAATGAGCATGATGGGTAAGCTCATTTTCTTTCTTGGTCTACAAGTTAAACATTTTTCTGAAGTTTTTTTTTTAATATTAAAAAAAAGATTTAACCTTGACACTTGTATACCAATGAAGACTCCGATGGCTCCTCCTCTTAAACTTCATTCTGACCCTGATGGTATCCTTGAATCCGAGTCTGTGGTATCCCAAAGACTTAGGTTTCAATCTCATCGGGTATTTGGATTCTGATTTTGCAGGTTCCAAGATAGATCCAAAGAGCTCAATTGAAAGTTGTCAACTTCTTGGTGGAAAACTTGTCAGCTGGTCAAGAGCAACACTCAGTTTCAACCTCTAATGTTGAAGCCGAATATGTTGCTACTGGAAATTATTGTGCTCAAATAAATATGGATGAAAAATCAACTCCGTGTTTATGATCAGATCTAGTCAAAATTCTCATACTCTGTGTCAACTCAAGTGCAATTGCTATTGCAAATGATTCTGTTCTCCACTCAAGATTTGGGTAAAGGTGATGTTGAGTTTCATTTCATGCCTACAGACTTTCAACTTGCCTATCTCTGCACAAAGCCGTTGGATGAAGTCAATTCAATTTTCTCATCGGAGAACTAGGTATGTTAACTTTTCAATCTCTAATTTAAAAAAAATGTAATTTTTTTTCTGCGAGTTACTCTCCGAAAATTAAATAAAAAAAATTAAATTTTAAAATTTTTCGGCAAGTTACTGTAGCAACCACAAAAAAAAAAATATATATATATATATAGATATATATATTTGGATACTCTCTGAATAAATAAATATATATATATATATATATATACATATCTCTTTAAATAAAATTAAAAAAAATCTATCTTCGAAGACTCTCGGAGACCCCCCGAAAAGCTTTACAAAAAGAAAAAAATATATATTTATATTTATATACATATTTAAAAGTAATTAAAAAAAATCCTCAGAGACTACCCGAAAATTTCAAAAAAAAATTCAAAAAAATAAAAAAAATGATGACGTCATCAGCCAATCGTGCTGACGTCATCAGCCGATCATGCTGACGTCATCAACCGATCATGCTGACCACATCCGCCGAAATTGAATTTTTTTAGGAAAAAAAACACTTTTTTTTCTTAATTTTCGGTGACCTTAAAAAAAAATTCGGTAACTCATACTCTCCGAAATTTTGCTTTATTTTTTTTTTTTACTCGTTTAACTCTTTTGGGTACTCTCCAAAACTTCACTCACAAAACTTTTGCTGTGCACACTCCGAAATTATTTTTGTTTTCTTTCTTTTCTACTCTCCGAAATTCTCTCAAGAATTTCTAAATTTTGGCAAGCCATAATTCTACTCTCCGAAATTTTCGATATTTCCTTTCTTAAAAATTTTCTCTCTCTGACAGAATTTTGGCAGTACATTTTCCGAAATTATTTCTTTCTTTTCATTCTTTTTCCTACTTTCCGAACTTTTCAGTTATTTAGGATACTCTCCGAAAGTTCCTTAAGAATTTCAAAATTTTAGTAAGCCCCAAAATTCATACTCTAAATTTTGACTCCCCGATTTTAGACAACTAAAATTCCTCCAAAATTTCATTTCTTGAAAATTTTCTTTATATCTCTCTCAGATTTTGGACAGCTAAAATCTATAAAATATTCTATTTCTTGAAATTTCTCCTATCTTTGTAAATTCCCTCAGATATACTATTCCCTATATATCTTTGTCAAAAAATCTCTCCGAATTTTCTTGCTGTTAAAATTCTCTCTGATTTTTTCCATGATAAAATTCCCTCCAATAATTTTGTCAAACAACTCTCCAAATTTTGTCTGTCAAAACAACCCCCGATCGTTGACTGTCAAAACAACCCCCGATCGTTGACTGTCAAAATTCCTATGATATTTTACTGTCAAAATGTCCAATTTTTTGACTGAAAAATACTTCAGTTTTTCTTTCAAAAATCCCTCTCAAATCTAATCATGGATATAAAAACTCTCCGATGTTTGTCTCTATAATTTTGGATACGTAATATCCCTCCAACTTTATTCTCTCTTATCTCATGAGCATAAAATTCCACAAATTTTGCTCTCAAATTTCTCTCTCCGACAAATGGACCTGGTGAAAAAGATGAAGAAATCTAAGGTTTATAAATCTTCTACAATTTCCATCTCCGCACCTGCTTCTATGGCTACGATATCGAAAAAGCCTTCGGTATCTACCCAAGCCAGTATCCTTTCCAAGAAGCGGATGAGCTCCAAAAGCCCCCCCAAGGTCTCCTCAAAGAAACCCAAGGGAACCTCAAGGGTCAAATACTCACGTGCCACTCACCGATTCTCAAAAATCGTTGGGTGTTGAAATTCTCCCTACTGGACCCAGGGAATCCTTTAAAACCTCTCTAGCTCCTTCATGCCCTCTAAAAAGGACATGATTGAACTTTCGGGGACCCACACTAAACCCTCCTCAACATTCTCTTTGGTTGATAAGGATGACTTGGAACCTTCCCATTCCAAGGACTATTTTTGCCACATCACACCCTTACATCCAAGATCTATGATCCTGATGACCTTACACATCTCTGTGAAGATTCGGCGAAACTGGTCGAATTGGAGTGACTCCCACCATCCTTCTGTTCACCAACGTTTCCTTCTGGCAGAAATGTTTCCACATGGTAAACTCTCCGATATATGGTTTGAGAAATAAAAATAAAAATAAAAATAAAAATTATTTTTATTATTTTTGAAGACTTATTTATCCCTCTGGTGGACTCCCCGAATTTCTTCCACCTTCTCACCTTGTTTAGATATCTTCTCCCCCTCAGATTCAAAGTTCTTGATAAGGCTAAATCAACAGTATCTGAGAGGAGAAAAGAAATATTCTTTCACCTCTTGGTCATCTTCCCATTCGGAGAAAATAAATCTTCTCAAGGAATCAAAACTGATAAGGCTTAATCAACAGCAGCTGAGAGGAGAAAAGAAATCTTCTCAAGGAATCAAAACTGATAAGGCTAAATCAACAGCAGCTGAGAGGAAAAAAGAAATCTTCTCAAGAAATCAACTAAGGCTAAAGTATTTTAAGCTTAGGAGGAGAAGAAGAAATCCTCTTAAAAGGAGAAATCAACAACGAAGAAGAAATTTTCTCAAAAAGAGATTTTAGTTGAAAGGGAAGAAATCTTATAAGTGATAAGATATCAGTTGAGGGGAAGCATCTAAGTGATTCTAAGAAGAATGAGTCAAAAGCAATTGCTGAGGGGGAGAAAATCAAAGATAAACAAGGAGTTAACCCCTGATGAAGTCCTAACCAAGAAAGGAAAGATTCATGATATCTCAAATTTTTGATCTATCAAATCCAACCTTGGTAGTTCAATCAGCAACAACCATCATCACTGCTCCAGAATATGGTATGTTCTCTGAAGATGATCGTAGGAACAAATGTTTCTTCCAGGGCTACAATTTTTCCCTTGCTGATAGCAGCTTCCTTCAAGAAATTCTAAGTGTGGTCCTCTACATCAAAGATGAAGGAATTTTCTACAATTTAATCTTCAATGAACTCAAGAGTAGAGATGCTGATGCTGTAACAATTCCCTTCAAGTACCCGGATGCTTGGTATATATGTAAATTTGTTTATTATTCTTTTTATACATATGTTGCACATATTTTTATCATACTGTAAATATCGGATACAATAACAAATGCAAAAAAAAATCTCTATGTGAAAAGAACCCAAAAAGAGCAAGAAAGGGTCAAAAGTACTTATGAGTTCTTTTTCAGCTTTTAAGACAAGATATTGGTCTCATCATCAAATAGGGGGAGATTGTTGGGTCACCGATGATTTGTTGATGACTCCTCAATCTTTCCTTAGTCAAAATATTTGGTGCCATCATCAAATAGAGGGAGATTGTTGGGTCACCGATGATTTGTTGATGTCTCCTCAATCTTTCCTTAGTTAAATATTTTGTCCTTAGTCAAATATTTTGTATCTTGGATTCTTTGTAAAAGTCTGGCCATGCTCAACAAGTTCAGCGAATCGAAGACTAGCTGATACATAAGAAACATATCAACATTTGTGGAAAGATGAATATATGATTGCCGACTCCATCCAGACTTAGCCGAATCATAAGCTAAAATGTTCAGCCAAAAGTGAAGACCAAAATCGACTAGTAAAAGGATAATAGATGGCACTAGCCGATATATCCTTTGATATATTCGACTAGTGGTCCTATCTGGTATTTTGGGAGAACATTTATAAAGATACTTCTTGTCATCAATATTTGCAAAAACGTATAGCCCAAGATTTAGATACAAACATTATCCAAAGGTTTGTTTGCCTTTATCTAGAATTTGTCCTTCAAGTTTTAGATACAAACTTTATCCAAGGGTTTGTTTATCTTTTGCAAATACGTGAGCTCCAAGACTGGTGGTTATGCAAAAGCTTGATGTGACAAATGAAGACTTGAAGTGTTGGGTCACCGATGATTTGGTGATGAAACTTCTCTATTATTTGATTGATCTTTTACAGGTTCTTTTGAAGATCTGAAATATGCTTCGAGTATTGGAGAATCAAAGACTATCCAATCAAGGGTTGTACATCAAAATGTGGAATTTTGATGTATCAACTAACATTAATATTCAGATCACTTGCCGAAATCACCAGTGTAGATTGGTCACCGACCTGACAGATTGGGTCATCAGACAGGTCACCGACCTGACTGTTTGGGTCACCGATCTTGGATGAAGGTCACCGAAGTGACAGATAAGGTCACCGATGGTATGCATTGGGTCACCAATGCTGTGTATGTGGCCACCGAAACTTGAAGATGCTTTACTTAAGGTTGTGATAACAAGTCACCAATACAAGGATGTACACTTGCCAACACTTAGTGAAAAATGAAGATCACCAAGCAATGTGTACACTTATCAATTCCAACCTTACAAGGCACTAACCGATGTGATACATGGTTCCATATATCACTTAGCAATTTTCAGAGATAAGTTCTTGACTCACAATAAATGCAAGATACGTGGGCAGCAAGAACTTGGGAAGCAAACCTTAAATAAAGACATTCTCTTTTATTCTTATAAAAGGGATGTTTGTATTTTAGCTAAAAGGTTTGATGGGACTTCACAGAGCATGAAGAAAAGGAGATAAAGTTATCTGACATTGCGTGCTACAAAGAATAGTACAAAGGGAGTGGCATCTTCCTTTGTCCATCAGATATACTTCCAGCTAATGAATCCTTGACAGCTGTCCACATGCATCCCATGCATGTGCACTATAAAAGGAGATGAAGTCCTTCCCATAAATCTCACGCTTTCAACAAATAGTCTGTGTGTTCATTTGTTTGATTCGGCAATCCTGTGTGTTCTAACAGTGTTAGATTAACTTCCTTAGTGTACAAGTTAATTACTGTTAAATTAACTTCCTTAGTGTATAAGTTAATTTAATGTGTTTAAGTTTGTTAGAATAGTGTGTCTGTTCTTTTCCGCAACAAACTTCTGTTTGTAAATTTTTAATATTGATATTAAAAAATTTAAAAGGAGTATATTATGTGTGTTTGTATTCAACCCCCCCCCCCCCCTTCTACAAACTCTCTTTTAGTTAGACGTCTCTAAACAGGGATTGACAAGTGAAGAAAAGGTGAATAGTGCCATCTGTACCATAAAGTATGGCACCCATCTTTATCCAAAGGAAACTTAGCCATCATATTATATTGTGACAAGTGTCCCATGCTTTCAAAGCATAAGACGCTATAAAAGGAGAATAAGACCTCTCATGAAAACATGCCTTTGAGTAAGAGAGAGATCTTCTAAGTGAGAAGCTGATGATCGGCATCAACATAACTACTTTGTGTTTAAGTTATGTCTGTGTGTTCTTAGTGTTAGATTGTTAGAATAGATTTGATCTGTTCATTTCCGCAACAATCTGTTTTTTGTGTATAATTCTTAATATTTTTTATATTAAAGAATTTAAAAGTGAAAAACTCTGTGTATTTGTATTCAACCCCCCTTCTACAAATGCTTTACTTGTTTGCCATTATCCTAACCGGGACCAACATATATATATATATATATATATATATAGAGAGAGAGAGAGAGAGAGAGAAAGAGGAAAGTTCAAATGCGAACTCAATTCTACTTGCGAACATGAAGACAAAGGAGAGTGCGACACATGTCCTATTTAGTCTGAATAACAAAGGGTATTCGACATGAATAACAAAAATGAAGTTCATACATTATTCAGTATGAATAAGACACATTCAGAGAGAATAACACAACATTCAGAGTGAATAACATAGCATTCAATCTGAATATTCTCGGGCGTAGGGGAGTACATGCCACACTCTCCTTTGTCCTCATGTTCGCAACCAAATTTGAGTACATATTTGAACCCGCCTCTGTATATATATATATATATATAAATATATATTTGATTCCATATATATAAATATATATATTTTTATATATAAATATATATATATATATATATATGGAATCAAATCAAATTTTAACTAAAAAATAAGTATAAAATTTCATATATAAATTTAAAAAAAATTACAAGTTTTCGTATATGTAACTTGAAGTTCGTATAAAACGAGTATCAAATGTACAAACCATAAAACGTTGCTACCAATTCAACTACACTTGGTTGGTTGGTTTACAGCATAAGACATTACGTACCATAACCGGTTGGTATATGGTATTAGGAAAAAAACTTGGTTTACATAACAAGTCTACCCTTATTTAAAATGCAAAAACTTGTCGTTGAAACTAGGGGCTTAATCAAATAACAACTAGATAGTTTGTAATAACCGTGATATTCAATGTGATTATATTAACCACCCATTTAATATAATTAATGTTATTTTTAAAATAAATTAAAACGTTAATATGGTAATTTGACAATTTATGCTTTTGTATAACAAATCAAACATTAATTACTCAATACATGGTTACCAAATTGATTTGTTGTAAAACATATATATATATATATATATATATCGTATTTTCAATCACATGCCTTACTATTATTCCTCCCATCACGGAACGTACCTGCTCCGCATGGCCTCACCCTACCGCTACTCACTATCTATGGCGAACCAACCCCTCCCCCAATGATAACTCTCCATAAATATCGAACCAGTACCGGAGTCCCTTTCACTGTCATCGTCTAGACATTTTGCGTCGGAGATTCAGCCTCCGATGATGTCTCCGATGAGCAGTCCCTCCCCACATTACAGGCCTGTAATCTCTACCCTCATCCTTACCAGCTCCTCCACCACCGACATCAATGGTGGCACCACCGACATTAGGCAAAAGCTTTAGGCCTCCTTGTAATCTCTACCCTCATGCTTACAAATCTTCCAAAAGTTCCGGTCACCGGAAACAACACGACCTCCAACCTTACGGCAGAGTATGGTTTAAATCGTTTTGATTTGTGGGAATCAGTGTGTTGGTATCACAATAGGTACATTGTGTATCACCGTCGGTATCACAGTAGCATCTCAATAGGTATCACATTGCATCTTATATGTATTTTGGTATCACATTGGTATCCCATATAGATATCACAACCGGTATCATAGCGAGTACAATCGGTATCACAATGGGTATCATTTTGCATCTTGTATGTATTTTTAGGTATCACATGTGTATCATTCATTTACTTGGTATTCGTTGGAATAAGGTTTATCGAAGGTCGGTGGACGGTGGGAGGAGAGAGGAGAGAGAAGAGTTTTAAAATACCAAAAATGCTCTTGCATTAAAATTTTAATTTAAAATTACCAAAGTCATAAATTTTCTAATTTATCCATTGATATGTGGTTGAGATTGCATCTCACAGTTATCACAAACTATCCAGTTTTCCCTTGAATAGCCCCCTATATACATGTATGGAATTAAATCAAATTTTAACTGTAAAAATAAGTATCAAATTTCATATATAAACTTAAACAAAAATGACAAGTTTTCAATATATCTAATTTGAATGGTTTGAGTTTGGGCTCCAAATATTGAAAGTACATGGAGGTCGTAGGTTCCAATCCATGGAGGAGTAAAAATCTCTTATGGCCACGGAGGTTCAAATGCGGTGACTCCGGGCTATCTACGAAGTGAGTGGTCCTCCTGGGATTATTCGGCTCGCATAACAAGTTGGATATCCAGGTTAATCAAAAAAAGTTTGTATAAAACGAGTATCAAACATTTACAAACCATAAAACATCGCTACCGATTCAACTACACTTGGTTGGTTGGCATACAACATAAGACATTACGTACCAAAACTGGCTTGTATATGATATTAGAAAAAAATGTTGGTGATTTTAGTGTCACCGGTCCATTTATGTGATTGGAAATAACATGAAGTCTATATGGGTTTTATATTGTGATCTATTTCAAGTTAGATGGTGCGAAGTGCACGCTTGTTATAAGGCAAGTATGACCCGGTAACGACTGAATACAACAAGGTTCGACTGGAACCCAATCAACCTCGACTAGTTCCATTCAACCTTTGTGAATTGGTGTTGGCATCCTCTGGAATACTCGACTGGGCCAGTAGAGCCAGTCGAGTCAATACTGGTTTGGATGCTGATATCCTCTAGAATACTTGACTGGGTCAGTCGAGCCAGTCGAGTCGGTCGAGCTGTAATTGGACTTGGAGTATTAGTGGAAACCTTGATCAGAAAGAGGGTTCACAAGATAGCTTATACAGAAGCTTCTGTATGAACAACCCGAAGTTCTGGTCTGGTCCTCTAACATCCTCTGGAAGACTCGATGGTCAGTCGAGCCAGAAGCTCTGTGTGGCTTATTCAGAAGCTCTGGTCTGGTCTTCTAGGCTTAGAGTTTCTGAATGAAAGACCAGAAGTTCTGCATGGTTGATGCAGAGGTTCATCTTCTGGACTTTAGACCAGAAGCTTCTGAATGGTCGACTCTGATCAGTTACTTCTCAACAGTTACTGTGCACTAAATGTGCAATTATTGAGCAGTTACTGAAATTTTGTAACTCACCACTACTCCTAAATTTCAGCCATGATTATAATTTCAGTTACGTTATTTTGAGTATAAATAAGAATTTATCCTCATGAGTTTTATACGGTTTTTTGAACAATCATACAATACTCTCCAGAAAATTGTTTACGTTTTTGTGCCTAAAAATGCAAGTGTTTTGAGTCTTATCCTAGATTGAATTTTGTGATCCCAGGCATAATGTCGAAATATCAATTAGGAAAGTATCTCACACGATTCTCATTATAATCCAGTGATCGATTTACCGTTATTTGCCTACTGTTCCAACAAAAAAAAACTTAGGTTTACATAACAAGTCTACCCTTGTTCAAAATGCAAAAAGTTGTTGAAACTATATAAACATGTTAATTTCAAGTTATCATATCAATGTTTACAAATAAATTAAAAAAAACTCAATAATTATCTATGATATTTGAAAATACAAAAAATATGATAATAAAAAAGATAATATAAGAGTGAAGAATAAATGACTAATGATGAGGTGTAACCTATATATATATTAAAGGAACAATCAAGGAGTATGATGTGGCATATTCTCAAGCTTAGAAACTCTATTATCTTTTTTCTCAACACTCTACAAATCCATTAAAGTTTAGTTTAAAAAAACAAGAAAATTGAAAAGACTTACAATTGAAAAGACCCATCATTATTATTTTTAAACATCTTTTTCTTTCATCTTCCTTCTTAAAGATTCTTAACGGCATAGTTTATTTGCATTACTTCATCCTTTAACATATGTGTGTATGTATATATATGTGATTATAGAAGATGAAGATATAGTTGTGTGTTGTCAAGAAGCAATTAGAACCTAAAACTCAATCAAATGAAAATGAGGAGGCCGGTAGTGGATTACAATTTTTATCCTAACAATATGATAGTGATGAAGAAGAAAAGTAATCAATCATATTTCTTTGTGTTGTTTTTGCTCAACTTTTCAAATTGTCAACCAAATAAAAAGAAAACAAACTTTAACTACATATGCGAGATGATGTTTTATGTATTATAACTTTTTTATTCTTAATTTTATTGTTTTCTCCTTAAATTATACAACTTTTCTATCATTAGTGGATATTATTATTCCATTACTTTTTTTTTCTATTGTTTAATCTTTAATTCATTCTACATGTCATTGTTAGGATTATTATATCGATTTGAATTTGTAAGAAAAATTTATTTATAGTATATTGATGTTTTGTACTGTATTGTATTTGATTATGGAAGATGAAGATATAGTTGTGTGTTGTCAAGAAGTCATTAAAAGGTAAAACCCAATCAAATGAAAAGAAGGTTGGTAGCGGACTACAATCGTTATGGCAACAATATGATAGTGATGATGAAGAAGAAGAATAATCAATCATATTTCATTGTGTTGTTTTTGCTCAACTCTTCAAATTGCCAACCAAATGAAAGGAAAATAAACTTTAATCACATATGCAAGATGAAGCTTCATGTGTTATAACTTTTCGTTGGCGCTTTTATTGTTTTGTTCTTACATTATACAAATTTTCTATCATTAGTGAATACTATTCTATTACTCTTATTTCATTTCATATTGTTCAATCTTTGAGTTATGGAAACAATATAATAATGAAGAAGAAGAAGAAGAAGAGTAATCAATCATATTTCATTGTGTTATTTTTGCTCAACTCTTCAAATTGCCAACAAATAAAAAGAAAACAAACTTTAATTACATATGCAAGATAGAGCTTCATGTGTTTTAACTTTTCATTCGGGTTTTTTTTTTCTTATTACATTATACAACTTTTCGATTATTAGTGGATAATATTCTCATACTCTTATTCCATTTCATATCGTTAATCTTTGATTTCACTCTAAATTTCATTGTTAGGATTAGTATATGGATGTGATTCAATAAAGAAAATTTATTTATAATATATTGATTTTCATTGTATTATATTGTACTACATAACATTAGCTATCAATTAATGAATTACATTAGAAACCACTTTTTCTTTTTTTTCAACGCTTCACAAATCTATTAAGGTTTAACTTAAACGAAAAAAACTAGAAAATTGAAGAGACTTTACTATTGAAAAGACCATCATTATTAAAGATTCTTAATAGAAAATTGAAGAGACTTTATTTAAACATCTTTGTTCTTTCATCTTCCTTATTAAAGATTCTTAATGGAATCCATTGGGAGTTTGTGTAGTTTATTTGCATTACTTATTCATTTAATATATGTGATTTTAGAAGATAAATATATAGTTGGGTGTTGTCAAAGAAGCATAGTTGGGTGTTGTCAAGAAGTCATTAGTAACTAAACCCAATCAAATGAAAAGAAGGAGACCGGTAGCGGACTACAATCGTTATGCGAACAATATGACAATGATGGGAAAAAAAGAATAATCAATCATATTTCATTGTATTGCTTTTACTCAACTTTTCAAATTGTCAACCAAATGAAAAGAAAACAAATTTTAATTATATATGCGAGATGGTACTTCATTTATTATAACTTTTTGATTCATGTTTTTACTGTTTTCTCCTTCATTATACAATACATGTGTAATTTTTTAATATATGAGTTAATCTAAAATAGTTTATTACAATCATTTGTATGTATAAATCAATTTGTTTTACTTTTCTAATTTGTATTATCGACAATATTTTCCTTTCTTTTTCAATGGTTTTAATATATTGATGATAAATAGTATTAATCGATTAATATTTACCAATTTACATAGATTTTAACTAATAAAATGCAACTTCTCTATAAATATATATATATATATATATATAAAATTAACATAAATATAAAAATTAGAAAATAAATGATATTAAATAACTATTATTAATTGGTATTTAAAAACATTTATTTTTATATTGATTTGTAACCTCAGAATTTGTATTAATACATCTTTATTTATAGATATCATTAATATTTTAAGTTAGTTATCGTCCATTTTGTGTGATTTATTTATTTCTTAATAAAATCGATAGAGCTAATCGTCATTTTTAAGAAAAAGCTTCATGAAGATAATCAATCATAGAAACAACGTATTAATGCGTCCCCCTCCTTGCGGTTAAGGTAATGACTTTGCCCGTCTCTTTCAAGAGGATTCGCGGCATGTCAAGCGATGGTAAGGTTCTTCGCTTATCCACATTCATATTTTTATTTCATTTTACAACTTTATTCCTTAACATCTATCTCTTTCTCTCTTTCTACTAACTTTTTTCGAATCATTTAAATATCATTGCTGATAATTATATTTAACAACTAACATATATTTTTATAGACAATCTCTTAATCATTAACCAAATTACTCGCGCTACCGACCTACCGCGCAAAGCGCGGTTGTTTCTCCTTTGTATAATTTATTTTTGGCCCATCAATATCGTTGTTCCTCCTATATAAACTTTCTAGGTAACACTATCTTGAATGTGTAAGTTTAATCATTCAGCTTCTGTTTGTTTTATGTTTAAATTCTTTACCCTTTTCATCTTTCTTCCACTAAATCGTTTATAAGCTACAATCAAATGCTACATAAAAATGGAATTAACAACTTTTATGGTTTATTAAGTTTGTATGCATTTTGTTGTTTTTCTTTTATAGATTTTCTTTCCAACCCGTACCATTGTTTATCCTATGTAAGTTAACGACTTATGAAAATATACTCATTTTTCATATTATATTTTATTAATTGTTAAATAAGAAATTGGGTTTCATTTTTAACTCGATTTTAATATTCCAATAGAAAATTTATCGTTACACCGTGCAACGCACGGGTCCAACACTAGTTATAAAGTATAATGATGACGAGAAAATGAGAGATCGCATGAAAAGTGACCAATGATAAAACCTACTTCTTAAAAAAAACTGATAATAAAAAAAGATATTGTGTGTGTATATAGCAACAACTGCATTATTTATTTGTTTCAAAAAAATATTAAACAAGTGTCATATCTTATATATGTAACAGTACAAAAAGTATCTATGATGAATGATGTAATATTATTGAGTGATAAATGAATCCCATTATGTCATTTGTATGGTTCCCATTATAAAATGATGGGTGCGATTTCAATTCAACAAATAAGGATACGATACCTGTATTTTTAAGTATAATCTGAGTGTGGATAAAAATCCCACAATAGTTACTATCATCATGTTTAGATATCAAGCCCAAATAGGTTACTTTCATTGAAGGTGACAAATGAGTTGTCACATATCTTTATTTAGTAGTTGACTTAATTAATACTTAGAGATTGAACCTCTAATATTGGAAGTTATGATTATTTTTATTGACCCCATTTAAAACAGTGGAATTGCATGTTTATTCTATTTACTAAGTTTTTATTGTTATTGTAATGATTGAATAGACATGAATGATGTTGTACCTGAATACAACCAAAACCCTTACGAAAGATATTAAAATTTTGAAACCTTACAAAATATGGAAGCTTTCTAAACTATTACACAAATAATAACCTCTTCAACAAGGAAGATTTCAGTTAATATTTTGGCAAAAAATCAATTCAGCTGGAATGATTCCGTGTAACACCCAAAAAATTTAGTAAGAAAAAGGGTATTTTAAGTTTTTAACAAGTTTTGTTGGATTTTGATACAATTATAATTATATATAGGGATGTACATATATATGGCAAATATATCTATATATATAATACATATATATATATGTGGTATATAAAGAGTTAGTACATATTTTATATGTTATTTTTATATATTACTTACAAAAAGTTAATACATACTCCTTTTGTTCCAAAATAAGTGTGCACAATGAAAATGACACACAGTGTTAGACAACCATAATTATTATACTTTTTAGTTAACCAAATGACATATTTACCCTTATTTAATTTCTCTATTCACAACTCTTAATAATTTGTGCATTAATTAAGGGTAAATTTGAGAATTTGATTATTTACTTTTGAAAATGAACACTTATTTTGAAACAAATATAAATAAAAACGAGGACACTTAATTTGGGACGGAGGGAGTAATTAATATACTAATCCAAGCATAGAATGCATTTATGGAGCTTGCTTCCACGTGGTCACAAAAAAGAATGAAAGAAAGGAGTATTGTATGGTTGGTTAGGTGGCTTAGGCAAGAGTCAATCAGAAGGTTACGCGGGCTTGTATTCGGCATGCAAACCGCCTGGTAATTTTATTTTATTTTACCACACATTAGGGACGAACACATAAATTTTTTTAAATGGTTGTATCGTTTAACTATAAAAAAAATGTCGAGATATTTTTCACAACATCATAAGTGGTCTATTGATTAGTTAATTTATTTTCATACATAAGGTCACGAGTTCAAGTTTTTTATTGCGATTTTTTATTAGAAGCATACTAAATTTAAAATTAAAAGCAAAAAGCTAAAAAAATGAAGGTAGTGAGATTTGAACTTGGGTTTTGGGTGTAGGAAAAGACTTAAAAACCAACACTCCCAAGGAAAACTTGTGTCTAAGTTGTAGTTTTAAAATATATATGGTGACACACAACGAAACTATACGGTTGCTGTTGATCATAACTCCTCTCAGTTATTTGAATATGATTCCACGTTTACTTAGTGAAGATTCCATATATAAGTGATTGTTCATATTCAGTGTTAGCTTACACTGAATGCACTTAGTGATCGCTGAAAGTCAGGAACAATAACTTATCTCTGAAGATCTGAAGATCAGCACTCACATCAAAGAACCATTCAGCGAAAGTCGAAGACTGAAGCTGAAGAAAAAGATAATTACCTGAGTGACCTGAAGCGGTTCAGCGATAGAAACAATTATCTACACAATGTGAATCTTGTTTATGCCTCATCGATACTCATAATCTTCATCTTTGAATATTCTAGTTCAACGATCACGTAGGGCCTACTCAGCAAGATCGATGTTGATCTTATCCTCGATGCACAAAAGTCAAAACTTCCACGGCTTATCAGAAAATGACGTACGGATTGTTCCTTATGTCCCCATCAAATATGATTTGATTACTGTGCATATACGACCAAAAGTATGGTTTCTTTTTTGGACAAAGGAAAAGTCTCCAATAGAGACTTTACACGTGGCTTATACCTTTTGCTGCATTAATTCCGACGGGTATAAATAGATGAAGAACCCTTCTTCATCTTTATGCATGCCACCTTCTATTTCTAAAACCTCTGTTGCTTTTCTTTCTCATTCATGTGCATCAAACTTAGTGAACTTCTTAGTTGTAATAGAATAAGTTTATTACTTGTTCTAATTCCGCTTACAACTGTAAATTTTTTTATGCAATATAAACTCATTTAAAAACTTAAAAATCGTGTGTTTGTATTCAACCCCCCTTTTCTACAAACTGTTTCTATATTCTTGAACTTTTGTAGACTCCTTTGGGATTAACAAGTGGTATCAGAGCAGTGTTTATTGCTTACTAATCTTTAAAACAACTATTTTCAAGTTATTTTAAAATGACTAACACAAACACCAACTACATAGATAATGGATCTTTAGCTAAACCTCCAAGATTTAGCCGTGATAATTTCCCACTATGGAAGGAAAGAATGACTCTATTTCTAGAAGGGCCAGATCCTAAGATCCCCTATTATCTAGAGAATGGACCATATGTTCCTACACCCCTGGTCCCTGCAGTACCTGCCACTGCTACCTCTCCAGCTATTCTTGAGAGACGAATTGTCAAAACTCCAAATCATTGGAGTGAGGAAGACAAAAGAGAGCTAGTTGTTGATGCAAAAGCTAGATCTATAATTGCCATGTCTCTCCCAGATAAAGTTTTTCACTCTGTGATGAAAATGAGAACATCAAAAACCATGTGGGATACTCTTTGTATTCAATATGAAGGAAATAATGAAGTTTAGATTACTCGTAGTATTAATCTGGTGAGACAATATGAAAGCTTTATGTTTCTGAAAAATGAAACACTTTCCCAAATTCACCAAAGATTTAACTGTCTATTGATTGACATGAAAACTATTAATAGAGAGTACTCTAATGCTGAAATACTGACAAAGTTCATGGAGGCACGACCTGAACAATGGGAAGTGTATACTACATGTCTTGAAACTCTGTCTTTAAGTGCTTTATATGGAATGTTGCTCAATCATGAGCAATCTTGAAACTTTGTCTTTAAATATTGATCTATCTGAACAACTGAAAAATTGTCATCTGAAAATCAAAGAACTTACTAAGATTGAAGAAGATCTTAAGGACCAAGTCTTTGTAAATCAGACCATAAGTATTGAAAGAAAGCAAGCTATCACTGAGCGCGAAAACGTCGTTGCTGATCACAAGGCTGAAAAAGCTACCATTGAAGGATGGTGTAAGGCTTCGGATAAAGTCAGTGAGATTATTAATGCTCAGATCCCTAAAAAGGTCAAGAGTGGTCTAGGATATTCCTCTGACCAAGAAGAGATAGATACTGACCGTTCCATTTTAAAAATTTGGAATGTTTGTTTCTTCTATCCCTGACCCCTCTTCTTAGAATGTTTCTATCTCTGATAAAAGACCTTCTAAACCAATTACCAAGGACTCAAGGAAAGTGATTAAGGACAAGTTCCCTGATCATGTTCCCATACCTAAGAATTTCCAAAAGCTGAAGAAGAATCCTTCAGTTCCTTCAGCTAGTCATTCTAAATCTGGAAAGAAGATTCCTGGATTTGTTCAGAGATCAACTCCCAGAATTAAAATTGACGTAACTCCATCTGTTCCTGAGAAACTTGTAGTTCCTCCAAGGACAATGGAAAAAGGAATTCTTGGTTCTGGTCCTGAAAATGTTTCGACCTCCTCCCTATATACGTCTAGCTCGAAATCTATCTTTAAATATAGGAAGTGCTATCATTGTGGTGAAACAACCCATATTGCATGCAAATGCCCTAATGCTAATACAACTGAGAAATTAGCTCATGGTAAGAAAGTAGCTCAAGTTGAGAAATCAGCTAAAGCCAAATCCACTAAGGTCGGTAAAACTTCAAAGGTGAAGATAACCACTAAAGAGAATTCCTCAGCCAAACCTTCCACTAACACTGCAGAGTGCTAAAGGTATCTAGTATCTCGATAGTGGATGCTCAAGGCACATGGCGGGCAGAAAATTTCTGCTCTCTGAATACAAGGAAGAAAATGGTCCCTCAGTGACCTTCGGTGGAAATGGCAAATGATACACCAAGGGTTATGGCATTCTAACCAATGGAGCAACATCATTCAATCGTCTTGCTTATGTTGAAGGACTAAAGCACAATTTATTGAGCATTAGTCAACTCTGTGATAAAGACTTCACAATATTATTCACAAAGACCAAATGTGCTGTCACTAACAGTAATGACAAACTTGATTTAAAAGGCAAAAGATCAGAGAACATATATGTCATAAATATGGATAACTCTCACTCTGAAAATGTGTGCTTTATTTCTAGAGCCTCCTCTGATATTAACTGGCTTAGCCACAAAAGACTTTCTCATCTAAATTTTAAGATGATTAATGAGTTATCTCAAAAAGAACTTGTCAGAGATCTCCCTAAACATTTCTTTACAAAGGAATCTCTTTGTTCAACATGTGAAAAAGGAAAGCTGACAAAAGCTTCTTTCAAATCTAAGTAGGTCTCCTCAGTGACCACCCCGCTTCAATTACTTCATATGGATTTATTTAGACCAATCAACGTTTTGGTTTCGGCTCTTCGGGATAGGGAGAGGCAAAAAAGAAATTTTCGTCGTGATAGTTAAGCGATTCAAGAAAACCTCCTATGAATTATTTCATGGAAGAAGACCCACTCTGAAGTACCTACATATCTTCGGATGTAGATGCTATATTCTGAATGATAGAGATCATTTAGGAAAATTCGATCCAAAGGCAGATGATGGTATATTTCTTGGATACTCTTCTGTATCTAAGTCATTCAGAGTTTTCAACAAGAGAAGACAACATGCTGAAGAAACCATGCACATGAACTTTGATGAATCTCGCTCAACAAAATCCATTCCTATCGCTGAAGAAGACGAGGAATTGAATAGTTTGATGAAATCTCATTATGGGGAACCTACAACTTACTTCAACGAACCACATAACGCTCAAAATAATGATGATGAAGTTCCTAACCTCTTTCCTACTTCAAGTAATGATCCATCCCCCTCAGGGATAGATGTTACTCCTCTAATCAGATTCCTCCCTCTGATACTTCACTCGGTTATTCATCAGTGAATAACCAAAGGCAATCATCTGCTAATCAACCCCCTGAATCCACACCAGGGATGATAAGGAACGCTGAAGAATCTATTGCTGAAACATCTAACGTTCTCCCTGAACAAGAACAAGTCGCTGAATCTCAAGTTGATCAAACTCCCCAACTAGCAGCTCAACGATAGACCATGAATCATCCAATAGATCAAATTATTGGTGATCCAAATGCATATATTAAAACCTGTAGGGGTACAGGTAATATCTGTTTGAATGTTAACTTTATCTCTCTTACTGAACCTAAGAAAATAGATGACACTATCACTGATCTAAGTTGGGTCTCTGCTATGCAAGAAGAGCTCACTAAGTTTCGTAGAAACAATGTTTGGAATTTAGTACCTTGTCCATCTGAAAAACCTGTTATAGGTACCAAATGGGTTTTTCATAACAAACTAGATGAAAATCGCACTGTTATCTGTAACAAGGCTCAACTTGTTGCTCCGTGATACAGACAGGAAGAAGGAATTGACTATGATGAAACCTTTGCTCCTGTACCTAGACTAGAAGCCATAAGACTTTTCTTAGCTTATGCTGGCCATAAAGACTTTAGAGTTTTTCAAATGGATGTAAAAAGTGATTTTCTAAACGGGAAACTCAAAGAGGAAGTTTATGTTGAGCAACTTCCTGGTTTCGTTGATCCTAAACACCCTGGTTTTGTTTTCAAGCTTCAAAAGTCTCTTTACGGGTTAAACATGGTTCTAGAGCTTGGTACGATACCCTTTCTAAATATATTCGTAAAGAAAAATTTGTTCGTGGGAAAATTGGCCAAACTCTATTTCTGAGAAAATATAAAGGTCATATTATTCTTGCTCAGATATATGTTGATGATATTATTTTTGGATCCACAAGACTCGAACTATGTACTCGTTTTGCAAACAGAATGAAGAAAGAATATAAAATGAGTATGATGGATGAACTAACATATTTTCTAGATTTGCAGATTAAGCAATCTGACAAAGGTATTTTCATATGCCAAATTAAATATGTTAAAGACATGCTGAATAAGTTTGAGATGACTCAATGTTCAGCGATGAAGACTTCTATGGCACCTCCTCTGACCTTGAATAAGGACCCTGATGGGAAACATGTCAATGTCACTGCCTATATAGGAATGATAGGCTTTTTGTTGTATCTTACAACTATCCGACCCGATATCATGTATTCTACCTGTCTCTATGCAAGATATCAAGTTGAACCTAAGGAATCTCACCTAATCGCTGTAGAGCGAATCTTCAGATATCTGAAAGGAATACCTAATCTGGGTCTTTGGTATCCCAAAGGCTCAGTGTTCGATCTAATTGGTTACTCTGACAATGATTTTGCAGGTTGCAAGATAGATAGGAAGAGAACCACTGGTGATTGTCAGCTACTAAGTAGTAAGTTGGACTAATAAAAAGCAAAACTGAATGTCCACATCAACTGCAGAAGTTGAATACGTAGCCGTTGGAAGTTGTTGTGCTCAAATCCTTTGGATGAGGAACCAACTCAGAGACTATGAACTTAAGCTTTCTAAAATCCCTATTTATTGTGATAGCACAAGTGCTATTGCCATTGCAAATAATCCTGTACTTCATTCGAAAACCAAGCATATTGAGATCAGATATCACTTTATCAGAGATCATGTTATGAATGGTGAAATTGAACCTCACTTTGTACCCACTGATTATCAGCTCGCTGACCTTTTCACCAAGCCTCTTGATGAAACTAGATTCAATCTATTAATCAGCGAACTTGGTATGTTAAACACCGAAGAATAAATATTCTTCAGTAATTAACATATATTAGTGATAAACAAATAAAATTTTCAAATCCCTTTTCATATCCTGAACTCTAACTCAGCGATAGAAGTCTATCTCACTCAGGTATGTACTTCTAAACCATACACTCTTTGAATATTTTCCTATTCAGAGAATGGATCTCAAAAGAGAAAACCCATCACTGACAATCTTTTATTGTAAATGATGAGGAATTCTAAAAAGAAGATAATGATTAACATTTATTTTTTTTAAATGATAATCTTATTATTTTTAAAAGAAAAAAAGGATACGTCAGACCTTTTTCTAACACACGACGGACCTCGACGTTTCCTATCCTATCAAACTCTAGGGACGTGCGCTCGGTCATCATTACCTTCTTCTAAAAGGTAAAACCGTCGTTTTGTATTCTTCTTGCTCCTCTTTCTCACTCATCCTATAAAAGGAACACTTATTTCCATTTCATTCTTTACGCGATCATACCTTCTTAAAGCAATAAATTCGAATTTCCTTTGCTTTTCTCAAGAACACCAAGAACACGCACTTGTGCGTTTTTCTCAAGTTTCCAGTTTAAGCAAGGTTTGATCTTACTTTTTACTTCTCTATAATGAATAAACAACAACTTGAATGTTGTTTATAATTTCTACCCATCTTCTATAACTCCTGATTATAAATATTTGTGTTTTAAAATTTATCTCTCTTAAAACCATAAAAACCTGTTCTAAGTTCCTTCTTATGGTATATCTATATACCATATCTAACCTTGGTTGTTAAAAAAAACATCCTTTAAAATCGACCAAAAATAACAAGTATTTTGATATTGTAAATCAAGACACTTGTTCCTCTTAATAGATTTGGTATTCTTTGTACCAGATTATCTGGTTTATATTTTTTATTAAACCATGATTTTCCTCTTTGGTGTGCCTATCTTTGAAACAGAAATGACATCCTCCAGCAAGAACATCCACGCTGAAGAAGAAGTTGTTCCAGTCACTGTGTTTGAAGGTGCTCCTGCTTGTACTTTCACCCCTGAACAAGCCATTGTGAAACCGAGCAACTACATCGATCTTGTTGATATCCCTGCTGAAAAGCCGCACTTCAATGATGGTGCAAAGTTCATCAAGGCATGCCCTCTGATGTATGCATTCACTCACAACCCAATTGGCATTGCATTTCATCTCCAATATTTCTAGTATACTGCTTGCTGTTCAACCTTCACCACTGACAAAGGAGCAAGCTTGCTGCAATCGAATTCACCATTCCTCTTGGTACTTTCTCCTTCATCACTGGAATCCTCAGGAATGCTCTTTGTCTCCCTATAAGGGGAAAGAATCAGCAATGGGCTCCTCACCCTCAAGGGAAGAAATCGTCCATTTCCTTGACATAATCGGCTACAAATGGGAAAACTCTGCTGAGAAGTCCATGACCAAGATGAAAAAGAAGAGATTGCCAGCTAGGTGGCAATACATCTTCACACACGTTATTCAGTTCCTTGGCACCAAGACTGGCTCACAAGATAAAGCCAGTAGGCATTTCATGGACCTGGGCTATGCTCTCTGCACCGGTCACAAGCTGAACTACGCTGACTACATCTTCAGCAACATGTACAACAGAGTGAACGCTCAGAAAAGGTGTCTGTATCACTGCCAATCCCCACAGTGATTATCCCCGATACCACCTTCTCCCCTGCTAAAAGAAAACAGCCGTCTGATGGTCATAAAAAGACAATTGCTTACAAGCCCATTCCCAAGAAGCAAAAGAAGACGGTCTCTCAAAAGACCACCCTCTCTGACAAAGGCGTACTACCAACGCCTCCTTCAACCTCTACCACGACAAAGGTTTCTGCATCCGTTGACACTTCATCAGCATTACCCCCATTCTCAGCGACCACGGTCATTGAAAATGTTATAGCCAACCAAGCTGAAGCTGGATCAGGTATTACTTGCACAACCATCTTATCTTCTTCTATCTCTTCTTCTTTGGTCCTCACATCAACTCATGATTCAAAGATAGTTTTCCCTATCTTTGATGAGGTTGAATTGCACGCTATCCAAGAATCAGTTTTGTTTCGGCAATATGAATCATGGAAAGCCACATCCACAAGACCAAAGAATCTTTCTCTCAAAGATTCTCAGATACAGGTCAATGATCCACAAGACATTACCGTAGCACGTGGAATCCCTAAGAGTAATCCTATCGATACTCTTAAGGTAATAAATACTACATCTCACCTTTCATCTAACCCAGAGCTCTTTCTGGCTCCTCTATCCTTGTTATCATCAGGTGTTGCTGCTCCTCACTTCACTTCAACAATCACCACCACCACGAAAGTCGTTGACAAGCCAGTCAGCGAGCCCTCCTCCTCTCTCAAATCTCCAAAGGTCTCCAAAGCTGAGGAGATCAAACGAATGAAGAAGGAGAAGTTCTCACAACATATTCCATCCGTGATTACTGATATTCCCAAGATCACACTTCCTCCTCCCTTGTTTCCTGCCATGGATTTCCTGGTAAACGAGTGCGCCCTGACGAGGCAAAGGGTTGATACTCTGCAGGTTGCCTATAAAATTATTTTTAAAACAATCGGAGGTGTCCCTGGGATGAAGGCCACCATCAAAAACATCTCCACTGATATTCAAACAGTGAGAGATGATAATCTGGCAAACGGCCGAGCAATTGAGAATCTGGCCAAGGTGGTTGAAGAGCAAGGCAAGGCGCTCGCTGCTACTCAGAAGGCTCAAGCAGATATGATGCTTCTCGTCAAGAGCCTTGCTGAGAGAGGACCTTCCTTCTCTGAGAAAGATAGGGGCACTCTGGGTCAGATCTCTCAGACCTAGACTACGCACAATAACAGTTTAAAAACTGTTAACTCCATTGTGCGGACCGTTATCGTGCACTGTCTGGCTGCTGACAACAAGGAGGGGGAGAAGTGCGCCAGAGAGCTCGCTAATGATCTAATTGGGGAGTAAACGATGTACTATCTGGCGACCCCATTCCTCTCTACAATCAACAACAACCCCAACAACCTTCCATCATCGCTGATGATGATGAAGAAGAAGAAGATGATGAGGATGATGATGAGGAAGATGAAGAAGTTGACATCCCTCATCATGAAAATGATGATGACGATGATGTTCCTCCACAATTTTCTAAATTCTTCCAACAAAATCGCCCAGACGCCTCTTTGCCTGGAATAGTTTTCAGAGACCCTTTGGGGGACGGGCCACCTCCTACTCAGGAGCAGTCCGATCCCTCAGGGAAAAATAAACAAGTCATGGATCTTGATTCCATTTCTTTAAACTCTGAGGGGGAGAACACTGCTGAGGTATGCCTTCCTTTCGTTAATTTTATTCCAATCTCCAAACCTTATACCTATCCCTCTCTCTGATTCTTCTGTTCTTAGTAATCCTAGTCCCCCAAAGGACTCTCCATTTTTTAGGGAACCTTCATCTGAAGATCAGTTCTTGTACGTATCTGAATCTGAAGAAGAAGAAGAAGAAGGCCTGATTCCAAGGCGTGTAAATAGACAGCCGATCCCTGAACCTGAAGAAGAACAGAGACGAGCTAACTTCTTAAGAGACCTCGAGCTGGCCAGAGTAAAAATTCCTCTTCATACCTCTGAGCCTGAAGTTCCTGTCCCAATAAACGTCTTCGACGAATTTTCCTTTTTATCCTCTAAAGAACGAGCACAAGGCACTTGAAGCTCAGCGATTGAGAGACCTTGAAATAAAGCAAACCTAAGAAAGTCTCAAGGTCGCTCAGAAAATTGCAAGGGAAGAAACTATAAGGATGAACCGTTAGAGACAAGAAGAAGAAAGGAGTAAGCGAGTAGCTGCTAAACTCGCTGAGAGGGAGCTGACCAGAGATAATCTTAGAGTTGATCCCATGGTAGCTCAAGAGAAGATTCTACAAGCCTTGAATAGAGAGAATGAAGAACCTAAGGATGCTGAACTTGAATGGTGCACTAAAAGGGTCAACTTCCGTGTTCGCTCTGCCACCATAACTCGTGCAACTATCCTAGGACGAAATCGAAGAAGAGGTCCGAAGATAAATGTCACTATGTTCAGAGGCGACATAAGTGAAGAAGAAGAACCCTAGTATCCGAAGTTCTATGGTTTCTCAGAATGGATAGAAATCGGAGACGTCATTCAGGACTCCAAATCTCAATTCAAAAGCATAGTAGAAAGACATCTCGATCAACTATTGCAAAGGATCTCTCAACATGTCAGAGTTCCTCCTCTCCTTGAGAAGACAAAGAAAAGAAGATCAAAGTTTGACGCCGATGAAGGTCCATCCTCCAAAAATGAGCATGACACCAAATTCAGCTATGACAGTCTTTTCTCCCACCTCATTCTCCCTGACCTTTCAATACTAAATACCTCCCTTCCTGAAGAGAGAAAGTATGAAGAACATGAAGTCACTACTCTCCTTGAAGCAGGAATGGCTTTTCTAGGGAATAATGGAAGAACCTTGTTTCACAGAAATAAAGAAATAAAAAAGGCTCCTTCAAAACTCATCAAGATCATGTACTATAACTGTTTGTTCACTTATGGACAAAAATGTCTTTAGAAAGTGATCTATGAGAAAGAATTACGAAAAAGAAAAGTAAAGCTCTCTGACTAGTCGCTGTAGTTTTTTTTCTTTGGTAATTCACTACAGTGTATTGTACTTTACTCTACTATTGTAAATTTCATTTTTATTGTAATTCTTCAAATTAAATTATCAATGAAATTCAGTGAAGTACTTTACTTCATCTGTGTACTGAAAAGATCCCTGAAAACAGTAATAGGGACAACGAACATAAGAATTCTATTTTCATTAAAATAACGTATGCTCTCACTCACATTGCACTTTGTATTTAATCAGTGAATGTACTTTATAGCTTTTATACTTGTAAAATTGTGATTTCATATCCTTATAAATGAAACTCAATTCAGATAATAGACTAGCTGAAAAAGATCTCACTGATTAGTACTTAGATCTCTTTACCTTAAAATTTTCTAAGTCCTTACTAATTTTCACAAGCAACTTTCCTATATTGCTTAATCATAATCAAATAGTGGGAGATTGTTGATCATAACTCCTCTCAGTAATTTGAATATGATTCCATGTATACTTAGTGAAGATTCCATATATAAGTGATTGTTCATATTCAGCGTTAGCTTACACTGATTGCACTCAGTGATCGTTGAAAGTCAAGAACAATAACTTATCTCTGAAGATCTAAAGATCAACACTCACATCAAAGAACCATTCAGCAAAAGTCGAAGACTGAAGCTGAAGAAAAAGATAATTAGCTAAGTGACCTAAAGCGGTTCATCGATAGCAACAATTATCTACAATGTGAATCTTGCTTATGCCTCAACGATACTCAAAATCTTCATGTTTGATTATTCTAGTTTAGTGATCAAGTGGGGCCTAGTCAACAAGATCGATGTTGATCTTATCCTCGATGCACAAACGTCAAAACCTCCACGCCTTGTCAAAAAAGGACGTACGGATTGTTCCTTATGTCCCTATCAAATCTGATTTGGTTACTATTCATATATGGCCAAAAGTATGGTTTCTTTTTTGGACAAAGGACAAGTCTCCAATAGATACTTGACACGTGGGTTATACCTTTTGCTTTGCATTAATTGTGATGGGTATAAATAGATGAAGAACCCTTCTTCATCTTTATGCATGCCACCTTCTATTTCTAAAACCTCTGTTGCTTTTCTTTCTCATTCTTGTGCATCAAACTTAGTGAACTTCTTAGTTGTAATAGAATAGACTTATTACTTGTTTTAATTCCGCTTACAACTGTAAATTTGTTTATGCAATATAAACTCATTTAAAAACTTAAAAATCGTGTATTTGTATTCAACCCCCTTCTACAAACTGTTTCTATATCCTTGAGCTCTTGTAGACTCCTTTGGGACCAACAGTTGCACCTTTCACAAACTGTAATTTTTTACCCTTCGCCGGAGAAATAATACGTTGGTCGATGCCACCGTATATAATGCTACAGGTCCGCCCCTGCCACACATACACCAACCCTTCTTGAAGATGTGGCACCTATTTTTGAATTCATTTCATTTTTCTTAGAAGCCAATCTTTCTTTCTCTCTAGATTTCTTTTCCACATTTATTTCTTTCAATCAAAAACTTTATTGTGAGTTGGTATTGTGAAAAATCTAAGTACCATATAGTATTTTATTGCTTGGAGCTAAGGGTTTAGGGATCAAGCTTCAAGATCTTCACTCATTTTGTAGGATTTTCAAGATTTCTAGATTTTCTCTCAATATGAGTTCATTCTTTATTTTTGTCAAATCATATACATTTTAAAATGATGTATTTTGCTTTCTTTAAGATTATATTTCAAATATTTAAGCATTTGGGGTGATTTTCACTATTTACGTCAAATTTGGCTAAATTAGGGGTTATGCATATTTCGATGAAACAATAGTAGAGAATTGATTTAAACACTTGGAAACTATTTATTTATAAGTCTTGAAGTATTTGGGATTTTGTTTGGTGAAAGATGATACTATCACTTGTTGGAGTTATTATTTATAAAAGAAAATCATGTGGGAAATCATGATGAATTTGTATATCTATATATATATATACTAGTAGTGTATCCGCGCAATGCGACGGGAGCCATAAATGTAAACGATTTTGAAGTTTTGGTGGTTTTGTTAGAAAATATCTTAAAGATTATATAACTTACATTTAGGGGTATTTACTAAACGCTTACCCGTCTGTCTTTACTGGATGAACTTAGCAAGAGTCGTGAATCTTACCTAGTAATAGCTATGATAAGGATGGAGAGCCTTACCCAATAAGTTAGTGTGACGACTCTTACGAGGTAAGCATTTAATAAATAAATCGTTGCATACGATGCCGTTTTGATGAGCTGAATCTTACCCGGTAAAGTAAAGTAATTGGTGCCTATTGACTAAAAATTGTATGACTACTTAAAATCCAAAATATTTAAACCAATCCAGTCTAATTTAATTATTGCAAGAGAAATTATAATATTTACAACGATCTATGCTCAAGATAGCAAAACAATAAAAGACCGGTTTCCAAATATATTTACAGTACAATAAAGCAAACACAAAAATCTTTTCTCTTATTGAAAATTCATATATAAGAGTTGTAAACAATCTTCATGATCATGTTCTTCCAACCGGTAGTTAGTTATGTTTGACTTTTTAGTCAAGCCTGACATTAAAGTATAAATGACATCCTTGTAAGAAGCATATTTCATGAGAAAGTGTATCTGGAAAAAGCAAACAGACCAAAAGAAAATGGATTATAAAGTCTAATATATGAACACAAGTGTGCAAAATACAATTCCAAACAGTGTGATGTGAATCCAAAGATAGTTTCATTTTTATATCTTTGACTTGGCATCTTGCACCTTTGCACAAGAGTGTCATGTTTTTTTTATAGAAGTTTAGCCTCCAAAAATTGCCTATTTATTTCCTATAAAAACTACTGCCCCTTAATCCCTTAATAACAGTAAGTAAGAATGAATGAAGATATACATAAATATATAAATAGAGGGAGGTTCATGCAAGGACGGTATCGTTTACGAGAATGCGATGAGCTTTTTTCATGTACAAAAAATCACATGTGATTTTGTGTATCAACATCAAAAAATCACATGTGATTTTGTACATGAAAAAAGCTCATCGCATCCTCGTAAAAAAATCACAAGTGATTTTGTACTAACATCAAAATCACATATATGATTTTGTATGTGAATCAAAATTACTACATGAATTATATTATATATGATTTTGTACATGAAAAAAGTTCCTCGCGTTCTCGTAAAAAGTGAGCATTCTCGTATGAACCTGCCCCTATATAAATATGACCATCAAACTTTACTCCATACAGAATTTAAGGAACTGCATATGTGGTGAATTATGTACCATCTTAAAGACTAATATATGTGTGTGTATATATATATATATATACCTCTGCCAATAAAGCAACCCCTCCTATCAATAGCTGGTTATGATTAGACACAATTTTTTCCATTTTGAAAGATTATCAATAGCTTGAGCACCCTGTTCAAAAATCAAAAGATCAGGTCTGATCATGCAGGAAAAAAGAGTAAAATAAAAATAATTACAACAAGATTAACAAGATTGATGGTGCTTTCAAACCGCTTTCGTTCCAAAATTTACTGGCATCACTCAAAAGTGTCGAGATGAAGGGAACTCAAACGTTAACAACAATATTAGTCATATTGGTTTTTGTCAAGTAATCTGTTGGCTTCTAACATGTAATGGTTATGAACGATAAATCAAATCAGCACCGGTTTAACAGTGAAACATAAATCAAAGCAGTTCAAAATTACCTTAAACTCAATGGGCAAACACACAAAATCATAGGTACCTTTGTGACTTTAATCTATAGCTGCAAGCAACATCTTTGAAGTGTACCTTATATCAAGAAGGAAAATGATGAACAACCAATCGACTAATTCAGATGATAAAAAAACAAAATCATATCAATCTTACTTATTAGGGACATTTCCTGCTAACAATCTTATCTAAATCAAGTTGATACTGCTTGTGTCTATTTGGTTCATAGGATATCCAAAGCAAGTGGATATTGTTTGTCAACTAAAAACCCAAAAATGTGCCTTTAGTTGTGACTGCGAGAGGCATGTCTTTGTTATCTTCTTGTTGACAGATAATCCACCAGGTAATATCTCCTTGCTGCCAAATAAGATTGCAACCAAACCATAAGAACAAATGGTAAATTAGTAACATTAACATACATTAAAAGACAACCACAGATTCAAAAAACCATAATAACTTTTGACACGATGAAGGACTCAAAACTAACAAGTCCAAGTACAAAATCAAACAAATGTTTTCTGATTCCAAAAAAAAAACGTTTTATCTGAATTAGATGCGAGAGGGATAATATAAACCCACAAAAAATCACAAAGAGAGTATCGATGAATCGATTGTCTTGGGAGAAAGAAAACAAAAATAGAACAAAAGGCTAGTGTTTTAATTTCTCTGTGATGTCCTGGTGGCGTAATGGTGGTGATCGTTCGTCTTGGCCTCTTGAGAGAAAGAAAACAAAAAGAGATAGAATAGAGACTAAGCAAAGACACTGAAATCATAACCAAAGAAAGGATACGATGAAATCCAGAAAGAATATACTTTTAAGATGTAATCAGGGCCGTGGATTAGCATGTTAAATCTTGGTTGGTTTTTGAACAGAGCCCCCAAAATATTGGGGCCCAATTTTACTTGCAGCTCGGTCTGAATTTATATTGCCCTACGGTTGTATAATTCCTTTCAAAATAAAAAACGACTATTTAGTTCGAGAATTTGCTGATCAAAAACAAAAACAACTATTTGATATTCTTCTCACTTTATCATATTAAACGACTTTTGTTTATTACTAATTTAAGACGATCTATATATAGTTTTAGTACGAGAGTGTAACAGGGCCTCCAAAATGATTACGACGACCTTGGATGTAATCCTGCAACAAGATAAAAAAAGTCACTTAAAAATGATGAAATCACCAAATAAATCTAGGTTCATGTTTCCGAATTGAATTCATATTCATGCATGTTTCTAGTTCATGTTTTCGAATTCATCTTCATGTTTCCGTATTCATCTTCATGTTTCCGACGTAAATTTGGATTTATGTTTCTGAATAGAATTCATCTTTTCTGCGTTGATTCATATTCATCTTTTCCATTGATTCATCTTCTTCTTCTGCGTTGATTTACCAACATAAATCTGGGTTCATGTTTTCGAATTGAATTCATCTTCATGCATGTTTCTGGTTCATGTTTTAGGAAATGTTCAAAAGAATCATGTGAATCTGTTACTATAATACGAGATGATTTAATGATGGATGGTGTAGATTAAGGTTGTAGAGTTTGCAAGAATTACAAGGGTTGCAATTGAAACCTCCCCTATATATATATATAGTACATATATCTAATGGTTGTAGAGTTTGCAAGAATTACAAGGGTTGCAATTGAAACCTCCCCTATATATATATAGTACATATATCTAATGGTTAGAACACAATGGATCCATGGACGTAGAAATTTGCTAATCTTTATGAATGTAAACACTTTATGTATCAATTGTAGACTAGGGCATTGTTTGGGAAAAATAAGCAAGCTTAAAAGTTAGCTTATAAGCTAGATTATTTTCAGTGTACATGTTTGGATGCACATAAGCTGACTTATAAGCTAACTTATAAGCTAGCTTATTGATAAGCTACTTTGAGTAGCTTATGAGGAGCTTTTCATCATCTTTTCCGATTATACCCTCATTAATATTAATTATTATTTTTTCAAGATCTCCTTTTTAGTAATTTAAATGGTTATCAGCTAGTTTTGCCAAACATAATTTGTTCATCAGCTACCAGCTAGCTTATAAGTCATCAGCTGGCTTATAAGCTATCAGCTAGCTTATTAGTCATCAGCTAGTTTGCCGAACATAGCCTAGATACTGAATAAGTTGAGGTCACGAACATTTGGCTAGATACTGAATAAGTTGAAGTCACGAGCATTTGGCTAGATACTGAATAAGTTGAGGTCATGAATATTTGGCTAGATACTGAATAAGTTGAGGTCACGAACATTTGGCTATATACTGAATAAGTTGAGGTCACGAGCATTTGGCTAGAAACCAAATAAGTTGAGGTCACGAATATTTGGCTAGATACTGAATAAGTTGAGGTCACTTCTCTTGGCTAGATACTGGATAAGTTGAGGCCAAAGTTTGTACAATCGAAAACTAATATTCTCGTAACATGGAGTTGTGGCTTACTTTTGGGCACCACCACAACAAATGAATAATCGAGTCTTCCTAGTTATCTATGAATATATCTTACTCTTCTTAGGTAAGTGTGAGTTGATGGTATAATCGAACAGTTTAAAGCTACGTTTTATCCGCTTTATAAGTTTTATAGCTTTATCCAATAACTGTTTGTTCCACTAGGCTTTAAGCCTAACACTTTTCTCAAATGACATGTATATCAGGTTCTCTTAGTAGTGGGGTTTCTAAGATTTGAGTGGATTGTTATTGCTAGCAAGGGTATTTTCGGGATTGCACATAGAATGTAATTTGGAGTTACGAATTATTTACCCCTTTTGCGGATCTTAGCAACACCCAAATGTAATCTATATTCTGATGTAGTATAGATTAATAGGTTGTTTACTAGAATTCAATTTGTGGTTGTAAACTCTCATATTATTTCCCCTTTTATTGGGTGATATTTAATGCATCTAAATAGTATTCCGTAGATTATCTCGGTTTAAATTATCTCCTGTTTTTAGAGTGTTACAAGTTGTTATCAGAGCTCTAGTTTAAGCGAACTAGGTATAAATTTAAGATGCCTAGACTTAAGCTGAGAATTTAAGTAATGCTTTGTGAGATGCAGGTAGAAAGTCTTAAGATAGTCAACGGAATTGCACTAATCATGAAATGTGACTTTGGTAATAAGAATTCTTATATGTATGATATATTCAAAATATCACGTAGCTAATGCTATTTTGGGTATATTGTTATCTGAGCATACTTACCTTACTATCATTGCGATGATGGATGAATGTATTATACGTACTTATGTTAGCTTTGTCGTACTTTTATTCTCATCCTCTTATGGCAGACCGAGATGGTTAGTACGCGAAATAAATCGCTGAATGAAGTTGATGGTGTAGTGGATAGTGCTTTTACTCCGAGTCAACCCGAGGGAACCGGTGGCACACAACTACCTCCACTCCCTACCTTTCAACAAGGTTTAGGAGCCGGGTGGAGCGCATGCCAAGGAACAAACTTCTCTTTGCTAATACAATTATTCAAGAGGTGGATCCTCAAGAACAATACAGAGCTAGTATGATGCCATGGAGAAACAACACGAAACCTTCATGAAGATGCTTGAGGAACGTGGTGCTTGTAACCGGAGGCATGAGACAGTTTCCGAGAATGTCATAGTAGGTTATGGAAGGAACGTGAATGTAAATGGCACTGAGAAGACGGTGGTGGTCGGAGTAAGATGTGCGGAGAGAGGTTGTTCATACAATAGCTTTCTGTGGACCAAACCACTCGAAATTTTAGGTTCAGACATCCAATAGTTTGTATGGACTGGATAAGAGAGATTGAGCAAGCTTTTGGCTCGAGTGAATGTGAAGAGAAGCAGAAAGTGAGATTTGCCTCATAGATGCTTAGGGGTAAAAGCTTTAGGGTTATGGAACATCACCAAGTTCACACTCACTTGGCGATGTTGAAGGGGAAGGTTATGGAAGAGTATTGCAATGAGAGAGCCATTGACCGGATTGTAGATGAGTTTCGAGCTCTCAAGAAGGGGAGGAAGACTGTGAGAGAATACTCTAGCTTGTGTTCATAGAAACTGAATCTAGTGGGGCACGTGGCCTCGGATGAGAAGGAGAGGGTGAAGACTTACATCAAGGGATTGCCATCCAACATGATGGCAATGGTATGAATCACGAAAGCCTCAACCCTAACAGAGGAAATCGAGCAAGCTCAACTTATGGAGGATGCTTACATTTTAGGCAAGGAGGAGAAGATGATAGTAGGAGAGAAGAGAAAGTGGAAAGGCAGTTCCAGGTCTCCCGAGAGACCGGGTCATCACAACTACAACAACCGTAGAGCCGATTCTAAGCGTGAAGCTAGTTGGCGTTCCAAGTGTCGGGCCAAGCATTATGGCCCATGCAATTTTGTTCCCGGTAGTTGTTTCAAATGTGGGAAGTTCGATCACCTTTCTTTTGATTGCTCGGTCAGAGGACATGTGTGTTATGAGTGCAAAAAACCAGACCATATTCGAAGTGAGTGTCTGAAGCTAAACTCAGGGAGCAACAAAGTAAGAAGTAGACCATCGCAAAGGCAGCGGGGAGAGCTTTTTAGATGACCATGGCAGAGGCAGAGGCTGACGGGATGTCAGGTACGTTCCTTGTCAGCTCTATAGCTATAATGTATTTTTATTTAGGTGTATCTTGCCCTTTAGTATCACACACTTTCTCTCAACGTTTATTTGTGCCCATTAGTAAGCTAAAAGATCAATAATAGAGATAACTTTTGGTAGTCAAATCATAGTGCGAGATATTCTTGGAGGTTGTGTCTTGGAGATTTAGGAAAAGAAGTTCACAATGAATCTTATGCCAATGGCTATTAGTGGTTTGGATGTAGTGATCAGGATGGATAGGTTAATCGAAAAACAAGCCGAGATCCTATGCTCCGAAGAGTTAAGCTGAATTCCGTTACGAATGGTGATAGGGTGCTTGTGTATGGAGAGAGAAGAAGAGGCGAGTGTGATTCCACTCTCAGAAATTCATGCAGATGAGAACAACCGGTGTGTAGAAGAGACAGAAGTAGTCTTAGAAACAAAGTTTAAAATGTTTCATCATAAAGAGATCCTCATACTTGAATTTCAATGGAAGCATCATTGGAACGTGACATGGGAAGCGGAAGAGGACTTGGAAAGATGTTATCCATACTTGTTTGTTTAGTTGAGATTTCGAGGACGAAATCAATTTCAAGGACGAAATCAATTTCAAGGGTGGGAGGATTGTAACACCCGAAAAATTTAATAAGAAAAAAGGTAACAAGCCTTGTTGGATTTTAATACAATTATAATAATATATATAGGAATGTACATATAGGGGCGGGTTCATACGAGGACGATACCAATTTACGAGAATACGAGGACAATCCTCGGCCAATGATTTTGTACAAGAAATTTTGCATGTACAAAATCACATATGATTTCAAGTACAAAATCATATGTGATTTTGTAAGCATCAAAAAGGACACGGGTGACCTTTCATGCGGTCAAATCGCGGGACATCAAAGCCGTAGGTTGATCTCTCTGGTTGAGGTTGCAATTCATTTTGACACGTGGGAAGGGTATATGATTTTGTACGTGAATCATATGTGATTTTTTACATTAATCATATGTGATTTTGTACATGAAATATTTCATGTACAAAATGATTGGCTGAGGACTGTCCTCGCATTCTCGTAAATTGTTACCGTCCTCGCCTGAACCTCGCTATATATATATATATCTATAAAGTATGAGGGATGTTCAAATGAGAACTTTTCATTTTTAAAGAAACAAAGGAACACCCTTAGGACCACAGATGATGTGGGGTCCTACACAATATAAAATCATATCTAATTCAATGGTGGGCCCCATTGAATCAAATATGATTTTATATTTGTGTGGGACCCACATCATATGTGGTCCTAAATGTGTTCCTTTGTTCCTTTAAATGAGGGGTGTTCTTGTATGATCCCTCCCCTATAAAGTATATATACATATATACAAAGTGTATAGATATATATATGGTTGGTTTCGGTTACAAACTCTTTAATTTGAACAAACTTTGCAAACTATCATGGACCAATCAAATTAAAGAAATTTAATTATTCTTTTTTTAAATGATTTGGATGCGTAGGACTGGGTGTTTACGTCATTTTACAATATAACTAAGAATTTCAATTTTTTGTTTTTAATTATATATCCAAAGATAGTGGCGATAAACATGGGATTTCATTAATTTGTGATTGATTGAATATTTGTTTCCGATTTTATCTCATTTTTTTGTGAAATGCAGTTTCCAATTTGATTCTAATAATTGTTAGTAATTTATTTTCTTAATCTTGAATTTTTTTTCCTTAAGGAATTATAACTGTTTTTCATTCGAGATATGCGAAATTCATATGGAGTCAACAGTTAATGAGTATATTGTTTAGTGATGTTTATGAATCGTTTCTCGAAGATGGAAAAGTGAAAGATTTTTGCTTGAATTACACGGATTTTGTCGGTAGAGTACCCAATGTGTCTTGTATAGATGTAATGGATGGTTTTGTAAATGATTCATTAGACACATATGGGATTCATCAGACTTGAAACATACATAGGAATGTAGGATTCATGAAACTTGTCAGCATTCATGAAGAAGCAGTTCATGAAACATATATATGAATCAAGATACTTTATAACATTCATGAAACATATGAATGACTCAAGAAACGTTTTAGCATTCATGAAACACATCGATGAAATATATCGATCTTAGCATTCATTAAGAAGTAAACGGTTCATGAAACAAATCAATATTAGCATTCATGAAGAAGTGAACGGTTCATGAAACATATCGATGAAACACATCTATATTAGCATTCATGAAGAAGTGAACGGTTCATGAAACATATCAATGTTAGCATTCATGAAGAAGTAAACGGTTCATGAAACATATCGATGACTCAAGAAACTTTTTAGCATTCATGAAACATATGAGATTCATTCAACTTATCAGAATTCAAGAAACATATTTGATTCATGAATAAATATTATCTTTCCACGTATTAATTTTAATAGAAAACAATGGCTTTCACAGAATTAAACTTGATAGGCATCTTCATATTTCATGGCTACAAGCTTATCTACACAAGGCTTCTCAAGATCCTTAGGATTAGTTTTCCAAAGCTCTTCCACCTTATTGATCTGCTGAGCACCGATATGGTGTGCCCGTAGTTGCTCTTGTTCAGATGGAACCTGCAAGTAATCAATATAATGAGTTTGAAAAAAAAAAAAAGAGAAGCAGGGTCTACGAACTGCATCAAAAAATAAAAAACCATAATGTAATGCGACTCTATGAACTAGTTTGATTGTATTATAATGGATTGGATCAAACCTCGAGTTGGACGATCATGACTCTCTGTTTTTTGAAACTGTATCGACTTGCCGGAGTTTATTTCGGGATTTGATTCTCGAAATATGAGTACCCATTTTTAATTGATGTATTATTAGTTTGATATTCCTGTAATACCTCTCCTTGCCCTTCGGTCAAATGAAAAAAAAATCAAAAGTTAACCATTATTTACAATTTATGCCACTAGATTAGTTCAACTGTAGATCATTAAAATGTAAGGTGTAGATTAGTTTGCAAAGTTTGCAAAGATTCATGAGTTTGCAACGGAAAAGTAGCCTATATATATATATAAAGTACATATATCTCATGGTTAGAATGCAATGGATCCATGGACATAGAAATTGGCTAATCTTTATGAATATAAAAACTTTTTGTATCAATCGTAGACTAGATACTGAATAGGTTGAGGTCAGAAACATTTTGCTAGATACTGAATATGTTGAGGTCACGAACATTTGGCTAGATACTGAATAGGTTGAGGTCACGAACATTTGGCTAGATACTGAATAGGTTGAGGTCACGAACATTTGGAAAGATAGTGAATAGGTTGAGGTCACGAATATCTGTCTAGATACTGAATAAGTTGAGGTCACTTCTTTTGCCTAAATACTGGATAAGTTGAGGCCAAAGCTTGTATAATGGAAAACTAGTATTCTTGTAACATGGAGTTGTAGCTTACTTTTGTGCACCACCACAACAGTGAATAATCGAGTCTCCCCCGTTATCTATGAATGTTACTTGCTCTTCTTGGGAAAGTGTGAGTTGGTCGTATAATCGAACGATTTAAAGCTATGTTTTATCCGTTTTATAGCTTTATTCAATAATTGTTTGTTCTCACTAAGATTTAAGTTTAACACTTTTCTCAATGACATGTATATCAGGTTCTCTTAGTGGTGGGGCTTCTAAGATTTGAGTGGAGTGTTATTGTCGGCAAGGGCATTTTTGGGATTGCACATAGAGTGTAATTTGGAGTCACCAAAAATTTATCCCTTTTGAGGATCTTAGCGACACCCGAATGTAATCTATATTCCGAAGTAGTATAGATTAATAGGTTGTTCACTAGAATTCATTTGTGGTTGTATACTCTCATATTATTTCCCCTTTATTGGGTGATATTTATGCATCTCAATAGTTTTCCGTAGATTATATCGGTTTAAATTATCTCCTATTTTTAGGGTGTTACATTCTGGCAAGGAATATCTTTCATATTTTGAAGGGAATATCTTCAGTGGGGAGATTTTTGGTGATCTCTTTAGGTGGGACGATTTCGACGGTGGAACGGAAAGGAGGCGATTTTGATGAAGAAGATAAAATATCTGGGTAGATGTCGTCAAGAACAAGGAGGAGACGATGAAGGATGAAGCATGGAGTAGTGGAGTCGATGAAGGCTGGAACCTGGAGAAGGGGATCGATGAAGGTTGGGAGATTTGTAGAGAAAGGCGTTTAGGTTTTAGGCAAGGGTCGTTCATATTAGAGAGGGTAGCATAAGTCATTTTGAGGACTGAGTAGATAGAAGCAATCTAAGGTTGCTTAGCGAATAAGCCTTAGGCTTTCTCGGTAATCCGCAAACCAACAACAAATATAGCTGTGTGATTAAGATATATAACCCATTAAGCTTCTTAAGCCATAAATAATTAGGCCCTAAGACCGATATCCATTGAGCTATGTATCACACATATAGTTAGGCATTAAGACCCAAACCCTGGTTAGGATTAAGATCACGACTCTAATCGGTTACATTGTAACCAGTTATGTGATGTCATTTTTTGAAGAGAACCATTTATGAATGGTTTCTACGTGTCTCTAATCACATACACTCAAACAACTTATGAATAACGGTTAACTGAAAATAAGTTCTATTACATCCCATAACAAATGCATGTGTCCTAGCTTAAATGCTTAATGATGATCATCATAGACCGTCTAAATGATGGTATTACAATTCTTATCTACAATACAATTTTTGCTTTCCACCTTAGGGGTAAGGATGAAGAAATAGGAAAGATTGATATATGTGGACAAGAGTTAATAAGAGTTAATTATGATCAATTAAGGAGTTGTTTGGCAGTTGCTGAATGTTTTAGAGCAAAATGGTTAAATGGTCATAATGATTAAAAGACTATTATGATATAGTGCAAATTGAAATATAATTGTTTGGTATTTATTCATGATGTAATTAGGGATCTTAATGGTTAAGAGAGGTCCAAAATACAAAATGATTCAGAGGGTTTTGGAACCATTAAGAGACAAACTTATTTTTTACCAAACAGGAATCACCTCTTAGAGATGTAGAGGATATTTCTTAATTAGGGCTCTTATTCCTCTTTTTGCTTACCAAATTGAAAACATGGCCTTTCTTGTCCATAAAAAGACTCGAGATCTTTGATCCTCGTATATCTTTTTAGTCAAGAATCCCTGGTTATCTTTCCTTTAAACAAATTAGACAATTTTTCCTAACCTAAAGGATTCGATACAAATTTATTTTTCTGTTCTTAAAGTTTCATCCTAGAAACTTTTTTCTCGGACCATGTAGATCCGACAAGTTCGTTCCTCGAACCCATTTGGTCCGACAAAGTTCTTTTATCGAACCCTTAGTGTCCTACAAAATTTAATATACCCACTTCTTCCGACAAGCTCTTATATCGGACCCTTTAAGTCCGGCATCTTTTGTCCTCGTATCCTCTTGGTCCGACATACTAACCTTTTTACCCGAGATAAAATACCAAAGACTATCTTAGAGTATTACATAAAACTAACTGATTGAGATCACTTCAATGCTGAAATTGAAAAACTTGAAGCAAGACACACGAATAACATGAAAGACCTTAATGAACTTTTATGGGAACATGCCACCCTCAAATCTAAGTTTTGTAACTCAGAACAATCAAGAAAAACTTTGAAAAATGAAAATGAGTTTTTGCAAGCACAACTCACTGAGCGTTTTAGAAATACAAATCATATGATGTATGAAGACTTTTGCAAAAAGAAAAATCTTGGGTTGATAAAAATAAATTTTAACTTGAAAAACAAAATTTCTTAGTTAGAAAAGCTTATTGATTCTGAGACTTATAGTATTGTTTTTTGAAGGAAAATATCTGAATTTGTGGAACTTGAGAAAGCAAGGAAATTAGCTTCTGATGACAAACACAAATTTGAGTGTGAACACAAAGATTTTGAGAGCAAAATTAACACTTGTGAATTGGCCATTCAAAAACTTTCTAAACAAGTGTCAGATTTTGAACAAATTGTGATTTTAAAGAGAAAATCATCTGAAACTAAATATCAGAAGCTATCAAAGCAACTTTCTGAGCTTCAAAAAATTCTAGATGATGAAAGAAAAGTGTTTGAGACCAATAAAAATAATGTTTTGAAGAAAAGTGTTTTAATTTCCGAAAAGAATAAACGCTTAGAGAAAGATGTTGAGAATAAAAGGAAAGTTTTTGAAGAGGAAATTTCTAAACTTTCAAAGAAATTGTCTGAATTACAATCAAATCTTATAACTGAAAAGAACTTGAGATCTGAATTAAAAAGTAAATATGATTTGATTACGGAAGAAAGAGATTATTTATCTGAAAAACTCAAGAAACTTGAAAAAGTTCTTGAAATTAAAACGACTTTTAATTTTAGTTTGTTCGATAAAGAAAGAGACCATCTTTTGTGCAAAATTAGAGAACTTGAAGATGTAGTTTCAAAGAAAAATAAAGAGAATTCAGTTATAGTTATAATTCTTAACCAGTTTAGTCCCGATACTACTGTTCTTTCTCCACATGATTATTCAACTAATACTATTTCTATTTTCTCTTACAAAACTGCTTCAAGTTCACTTCATAAAATGTATTCTCTTTCTCCAAAAGGTGTCTATAAGAATAACTGCTCTTCAAGTGGTAAGTCAGATAGTTATTCTAACAAGTCAAAATCATATGGTTCTTCAAATTTTCAGACTCATAATTCTAATCAGTTTCACAATGATTTTGTTGCTAATTCCGGTAATTTTAAGAAATTTAGAATGGTTTGGAGAAAGAAATCAACTACAGATGGTAGTGCTGGAAACATGCCACATACATCTCCTATAGTTAATACAAGATCATTTGTTTGTAAGACTAATTTTCCTTATCTTGTTAGATCAAACAAACAGATAATCAGTCTAAGCGCCACAAATCTTTGTTGTTCTACTTGCGGAACAAATGATTTTGTCGATCACAGGTTTGTTCATAAATGGTATGGTACTTATAGTATCTCTACTTCCCTATTTGATGTCTCTAAAGCTAACCTTCGAGGACCTAACAAAGCGTGATAACCATATTTTTAATCTGTTTTGTAGGTATGTCATGTGTGTTCTAAATTTAGAATATTCAGATCACATGACATGATCATTCAAAAGTTATGCTGTTTTTGAGGGGGAGTATCATATTTTACATACTTCATTATTACCTTCATAGTATCTCAGCTATGGACCTGCTCTTAATTATGGCTTCTGAATATCTCAATTCAGAACCCGTTTTACATTGCATTATGACTTCTGAATACATCAGTTCAGAACTCGGACTTCAATGTTTCAACTCTTTGTGTGTTAGAAATTAGAAGTTTAAATGGTCAATCCAAAGCAGGAAGGACCTACCCATGAAACACATCCCTAAGTTAGATATCTTGAAAGGGTATGATTAACATAAAATTGAATGCTTGTGCGTTAAATAAAAAGCGAGAGTGTGACAAGAACTAAAAAAAAATATTTGGTCTTTACCAAACCTAAATAGTTATCCGGGTAGCCACACAATCTATTCATTCTCAATTCTTTGGAGATGAATATTGAAATTGACATGGACCCAATGTCGATAACTTGTGTCACCCAACCCAGCTACTCAAGTATCTCACAAAAGGTGCTTGTTTCATATATCACAGAGATTAAGCTTATCATCTATCTATTCTTCACTTGTAAGATTTAGATATTGAAAGAAGAAGACACACCTCCGGTCTTTCAAATTCATATTATGTGCACCTTGAGTCTATTTTTGAGCCAAAATATATACCAATATTTCTTTGACACATGCACGATGCATATCTTTGTGTTTATGCCAGAACAGTTTGAGAAGTTAGTTTTCCAACTTACTTCTATGATAACTGGAAGTCCTATTAGTGCTAACCTGATGCCAACACTGAATATAGGCCACTTAATTGAATTTATTTTTTATTTAAGTGATAATAGTTGCTTTTCGTGCTTCTATGTTAGCCTCTTACTCACTATTCCACATTCGCACTTCATTACTTTCACTTAATGTCGTTGATTATTTTCATAATGCTTCGAATTTTCCTTATCATTATGAGGGGCAGAAATAGTGTATCAAAGACACATGCAAAGAGATCAAAAGGAAGAAACAAGAAAGTCATTATCTTGGATCATCATGACCCGAGAAACTTTGTTATCGGACTTCAAAGACCATTATGACCCAAAAAACTTTTTTATCGAACTTTTAAAACCCGACAACCAGGTTTGTCGATGATTGATTAAGACCCAAGCACCCAGGTTGTCGTTTGACACTATCTAAGCACAGTGTTTTGATCGGATAACAAGCACCCGTGTTTCTTGTTCACATTGCTCATCCGAGAAAGTTGACTCGGTGAACGACCAAATGACATTTTGACACATGGCATGACCTTTCCTCGTATCTCAAAGACCCAAGGACCCTCCTTGCATCTTCTCGTGTATATTTGAAAAAAAAATTTACCCTACGACTTCACGGCTCCTTTGACATTCTGTTATTGAAATTTTTGCTAATGTTAAGGGGGAGCTACGGAGTTTGTCAAGTGATCATATTCGTAAGGGAAGCAAAAGATTTTAAGATGAAGATTTGTTGACAAAATTTCATCGTCTTCAAAAGTGCTGATTTGATAAATTGTAATCTTAAAGACAAAGGGGGAGATTGTTAGGTCTGAAAATGTTGTATCCGAGATGACAACTATTTAAGAATGAAGGGTTAAAACGCAAAGTCAACAAAGTCATTATTAGGAAGGTTTATTATTAGGAAAGGTTTATTTATATTAAAAGGAAAAAGATCTTATTGTAAATAAGGCAAGTGAATATTGCCTTATTCTCTAATTTCCTTATTGTAATATCTCTAGACATATAAATATAGGGTCAAGGCTAACATTACAGGTTGGACATTAGAGAAGCGATTATAGAGCTTATTGATAGATCAGTTAGAGAGAGAGAGAGAGCATTATTGTAATCGATCATATAGCATTATGCGACATTGTAACCTTCGATTATACAAGTGAGATATCCGACTTATTCTCTCTAAATCATTGTGTTTTTCATGTTCTTACATATATTCATACGTACTTGATCATATACTGGGATCCACACCCCCCCTTCTACAAACATTTCATGTGTAAGTTATCACTTTCCAGGACCAACAAGTGGTATCAGAGCAGTTTGTTTATCTTATAAACAAGATCCGATATGACTTCCACAGTCATATAAATATTGCTCTCTATCTAACCTCCCAATTTTAAAAAAATAGTTTTCTCTTTGGGAAAATCGGATGTCACTCTTTCTTGAGGGATATGACAATCAAATTCCTTACGTTCCTAAAAATGGTCCATACATCCCCACCACCTTTCTTACCAGCGTCAGGGAAAAAAATGAAAAAGTCATTGAACCTGGAAGGCAAATTATAAAATCTCTAGATCTATGGTCGGAAGAAGACAAGAAGCAAGTTGTTGTTGACACCAAGGCTAGAACTACTATTTTTATGTTTTTTTTCCTGATGATGTCTATCACTCATCATGAATGTTTCCACCGCAAGAGACATGTGGAACACACTTACTCTTCTATATGAAGGAATATCAGAAGGAAAGGAAAAAAAGAGGATCACTCTAATCCGACAATATGAGTTATTTGCATGTTACAAGAATGAATCGCTCATGGATGTATACAATAGGTTCAACTCTCTTCTCAATGATCTTAAAATACATGATAGTTTTTGATAATATGGATTGTCTAACCGAGTCTTGGGAAAATATTTTCACATGTTTAAAATCCTCCAATGATCTTCATCATATGCCTCTAGCATCCTTATATGGAAATTTATACAACTATGAGAAAGTTAAAGTCTTGAAAATGAATGTCTTTCAAGAAACAAAAAAAACACAAATATAACCTTTGTTCCTTCTGATTCTAAGAGTATCAGATCTCTGCCAAATGTTACATATGACACAAACTCTGACATCTCTGACAATCATATTGATAAATCTTCTTCTCATCCAAATGAATATTAGATCTGGAAACAGATGGTCTATCAACGCAAGACATAAGTGACTCTCTTTATTTAGTTGTCTCTAATCTGAATAAAATTTCCGAAAAAGGAGTTTCCTAAGAAAATCTAAAGGCAGATTCTTAAGAAAACCATCTTCAATCAACTAAAGTCAATCCTTTTATGAAAAGTCTAATAATACTTGTTTCAATTATGGAAAGAAAGTACACTTTGCTATTGACTGCATGTCCAAATGGTCAAATCCTTTTCCATCTTCTAAAGCATCAAAATCCTCCTACAAAGAAGGAAAAGTTGACAACCATGGAGAAAATTTCAAATCGAGGAATTCTTAAAGAAAAGACAAAGGAATGATGGCTGAAGAACATGATTGGGTGGAATATGCTTCATCATCAAATGAACAAGAAGATAAAGCAAACTAGTGTTTCATGGCTCATCTTTCATATTCTCAAGAGACTGACAAGATCCATCTTATTGGATATTTTTTAGGAAGAACTCAACAGTCCTCAAATCTTCAGGTACACATCTCTATCTATTCAAATGATCGAATGTATGTGAAAATGTTCAATGCACTCGAATTAAAGCAAAAGACCGAAAAGAAAGTGGAGAATTGACCGTTGAGTTGTCAAGGTGCCTTAATAACTCAAAGACTTTAACAAACTTCAACTTGATTTGCAAATACATTAAAAATGAAAAACATCTTCTTTTACAAGATCTTGCCAAAAAAAATCCACCATAAAAAGTTGGAATCAAACCTCCCTTGATCACGCGAGAGTTCTAAACTATTGAATTCCAAATCATGGTCATGGGTTAGGATTCTCTTCATCATCTTCAAAAGAAAATGATTTCACATATTCTTGAAGATCTTCATACCTTTCATCTTCTTAATCTCAAAAAGGACTTCAAATAGTTCTGAAAAGAATGTGTTATATGGTTTAGTTCGAGTAGCTGGTCAGAAATAGAGTGATCTTGTGTCTGAATAAAATGAATGTGAATCCACTAGATCTACCTCTCATCCCACTTAATTCATGTTTTCTAAGAGGACAAAAAAATTCCTATCTTATTCCTAAAAGGACAAATGAGAAAGGCATTCTTGGACCAAAACCTTATGTAGTTCCTTACTCTCATTTTAAAAAGAAAAAATCTCGGTGTCAAAATTTTCAAAAGAAGGTTAAAAAGGTTAGAATAATTTCCCTAAAAATTTCTTTAATTGTGTAAAAATCTCTCACTATGCAAAAGACAGTCCACATACTCATCTGAAAAATTTATTTGAAAATATTTATAAAGAATCTATCAAAGGGTGGGTACGAAGGAAATAATTTTCATAAAATATGTAGGGACCATGTCACTCTCAAAGATTTATATTAGTAACTAGTTATTATTCCCTTATAAACTCAATTTGTCACGAAAATATCATTTTTCTCCCTCAAAGACTATCTCTCACAATTCTTCAGATTTCTTTCTCAAATCTGCTGACTTCAACTCACTATCCAATAGATTACCTATCTTTGTCAAATCTTACCTATATTTTCTATAATTATTATGTCTCATTCGATATGTTTCTCTCTCATTTTGATGTCGTATCTGAATCTAGTAGCGAACTCAACTCGTTGCCTCCATGGTATCCATGCAAATGTACTAAATCCTTTTGTCATCCTACGCCAGTAGAGAAGTCCTTTTTCCTCCCGGAATGTTATGTATCATCTCTAACATATTGGAGGGGGGGGGGGCAGAACAACTTGCATGGGAACATAGAGAAAGAAGGAGGATCCTATGGACAATTACTAAAAATCTTTTTCATTAGATAAAACTTTTAAAACTTTCTCAAAGGTTTCTCCATCTATTTATATGAGTGTAAAGTCAAGTATTTCTCTCATGGTTATTTAGCAAGAAGAGTGGAGAGGATCTCATATCCCTAAAGATATTAATTTTACTTTAAAGTACCATCACGTTGACAAGTCTCCACTTTTCAATTATGTCCACAAGTAATCTGACTCCATACAAATGTATGGAGCAAGATTCATGTAAGAGAAAATAATTAAACTCTTTTAATTATTCATACTCCTTTTTCAGATACACATTTATGCATGTGACCCATTTGGACTTTGTCATGTTGGAAATAAATATAAATCCCATTTGTAATTGTAAATGAAGAGCAACATCTAGCAATACATCATTGTTACCTAAATGATAACGTTTGCTGATTCAACTAATCAACATATTGTGTGATCATTATCAATATACATGTTTATGTCCCTTTGTTCAGATATCCAGATTGAACACGAGACATGGATGTCTCATCATCGTTATATCTGATCCTTTGTTTCTTGATTCAGGAAGGACAAAAGGTTCTGTAGTGCTCTCAGCATGCGATTCAGGACCAGAAAGTGAAATGCCAGAAGTTTGAAGAACTTTTGAAATACTCGGAGATGGAGAGATGGAACTTGGTTCTGGGAGTATCTCTTCGCCCATAAAATCTTGAAAAATACCATCGATTTCAGATTCTCTGGTTCCTGAAAGATATTCAGCGTTTATGGTGTTAAGTTTAAGTTCAGAAGTTGAATACTAAGAAGTTAATTGAGTTTGATCATCAAAATCGATGTTAATGCTCTCCATAACAGTCTTAGTACGTAAATTAAAAACTCGAAAAGCTCTTGAATTTAACGAATATCCTAAGAATTTAGCTTCATCTGATTTCTTGTCAAACTTGCCAAGTTTTTCTCTGTCATTTAATATTAAACACCTGCATCCAAAGATGTGAAAGAATTTAACACAGAGTTTTCTTTTGTTAATAAGCTCATAAGAGGTTTTGAGATGCCTCTTGATAATTATTGACCGATTCTGGGTGAAACTGGCAGTAGCCACAACTTCAGCCCAGAAGTGGATGGGTAGTCCGGAGGCAACAAGCATTGTTCTGGCAGCTTCAACCAAGGTTCTGTTTCGCCGCTCTACAACTCCATTTTGCTGAGGTGTTCGTACAGCAGAGAAGTTTTGTGTAATTCCATTATCAACAAGGTATGCTTCAAGTTTGGCATTCTTGAATTCAGTACCATTGTCACTCCTTAGCTGCTGAATCTTTTGATTTAAGAGAACTTGAATTCTGGTCATCATATTTTGTAATACAATGGGTACCTCAGATTTTTGTCTTACAAATGCAAGCCATGTATACCTGGAAAATTCATCAATGAGTACCAGTATATACTTTTTTCCAGAAAGGCTTTGTGTCGCAATAGGGCCACAGAGATCAACATGTAATAATTGCAGCGGTTTTGTACAAGAATGATCACTTTTTGTTTTATCAGATGCTCGTTTTATTTTATCCATTTCACATGCAGGGCAGAGGTGATCTTTTTGAAATTGGACTTCTGGAAGACCAGTCACCAATTTGTGTTTAACAAGCATCTCAAGATTATCAAAATTTAAGTGAGACATTTTGTGATGCCATACCCATGCAATTTCACTCTTTTTGGAAATAAGACAGAGAGTTTCTTTACCGTCCTTTGATGTGAAATTCATCATATACAAATTACCTTTTCTGTCTGCTCTCCAGAGTTCTTCTCCTGCCTTAGAAAATAAGTAACAATGTTTTTCATCAAATACAACAAGTATTTTAGAATCACAAAGCTGACTTACACTTAATAAATTATGTTTCAGTCCAGAAACATGAGCTACTTTTGATAAGGTAATGTTACCTTCTTGTAGAGTACCGTAGCCTTTTATTTGACCCTTACCATTATCTCCAAACGTTACAGCTCCACCACATTTGTCTTTGAATTAGGAGAGTAAGTTTTTCGATCCAGTCATGTGCCTCGAGCATCTAGAGTTAAGATACCAGATATGCACACGCTGCTTCTGCAATCACAGTCAGAGTTTTTTAGGTACCCATCTCATTATGGGTCCTTTAATGTTAGTTTTAATCTTTTCATTCTTTTTAATTTGCCACTGACTTGATATTGCAGAATTTTAAGATCCAATCTTATTGTTTGCAATATTATGGATTTTCTTTGGTTTAGCTTTAAATGAGAAATCATTATAAGAACGATCAGAGGACCTCGAGAAAAATTCCTTTAGCTTTAAAAACAGAGAAAAAGATTCAGAATTCTGAGACATAAAAGATTTCATTGAATTTTTGTTAGAATAATGATAATTACAATTCTTCTTATTCTTGTCTATACTAGTATCAGTAGTTCTATTGAACTTCTTAGCTAGGCTAGACTTATGCTTAGAATCATAAGTTTTCTTTTGTTGAGGCTTCCTCTGATAGACCTTTTCTGGAGTTTTCTGATTTACTGAAACAGAAGTAGAAAGATTAGATTTCCATTTTTCTTTCTAAGCTGAAGTAAACTTTGGATAACATGGTTGAGATAACTTTGACTGAACAAAACACTTCTTTTTCAGATTTTTTTCCTTCTCAAGTTCAAGACAAGTTTTGGCTTTAAGACACATTCCTACGAAATCTGGATGAATGAATAAAGGTTTTCGTTCTCCTGTTGGAGGAACAGAGAAATCTGGTATTCCACTTGGATGTTTTTCAATGTTCAGACTAGAGGCTCTGATTTCCAGAGATTCATTAGTAAATAAGAAAGGAGCTTCCTTATCCTTAGATACTTCTGGTGTCTTTTTGTATTCTGAGGGAAAATGATTTTCTAGATTTGAAAGATATTTCTCTGAATTAAAGAAATCATCATTTTGATCATCGTTTTCCCAAGGATATGTAATAGTTTCGAAACTGTCTTGAGAATCAGAAGGATTTAAGTCTACAAAAGAACATGGAACTATCTCTGGTTTGTTTTCTAAGGTGAATTTTTGAATATTTTCCAACTCGAAGCATTCATCCAGAGTGGATAAAATATCTTTTTCAAAGCTTAGACGCAGCTCCTCTTCTGTCTGTAAAGGGATAAAGACATCCGCCTTTGGATTCAAAGTTATATGAACATTTGAGCCAAATTTAAAAATAGCGTCCTTTTTTTGAGTTTTGTTTAGATCAACGTTTGTTTTTCCAGAAAAGTATTCGATGTTTTTGAATTTGAGTTTTTGTTGTCGACAACTATTTTCAAGTTTTGGTCTTTTGAATATTGATGATTCATATAAACTTGGAAACATAGGCTTTTGTGTCATTCCTGGACAGAAGACAGAATTCAGAGTTGATCGTTTTTCACACGTGTAGGGATCCAAATCCTCGAATCCAAGTCCAGATCTTCCTACTTGTGTATTGATTTTGTCATGAACTTTTTGAGCATCCAGATATGTTTTAATCTGTAGCTTTGTCTTTTGAAGTTCAATATGTAAAAACCCTCTTTCCTTATGGAAATAGTTTTTAAGTGCAACAGAATTTAATCTGTCACTTTCTTTGGCACTAATCTCCTTTTTTTTTTCCAGAAGTTTGTTTAATCTCAACATCTCTTCTTTAAACTTAACTTCTATGTCTTTTAGATTTTTGGAAATCCTCTCATTTTCAAGATTAAGTTCCAGTTTTTCTTCAGTTAGAAGATTCATTTCTCTTTTATAAATCTCTCTCTCTCTCTCTCTCTTTGAGGTTCGGAGAGAGTTTTTTCAGTTTGTTTCCTTAATTTCTTTTCAATTGTGAGCTTCTGCTTGAGTTCTTCAAAATTCTTTGATATTTCAAAAATGGTGTTTTCAAGCTCAGATGTATCAGAGAGGGTACTTACAGGTGTTTCGGAAGGTTGATCTTCTGATTCATTTGTGCTAGTCATTCCGCAGAACATAGCTTCATCACCGCTTGACTCATCTCCCAGCCAATTTTCTTTTTCTGCAAAGTGAGCTCGTTCATCAACATTGTACTTGTATTTATTTTTGTAGTACAAATTTATCTTTGTTCAGAGGTCCTCTGCAGTTCTTTTAGTAGTGTCCTGGCTTGCCACATCTGTAGCACACATCCTTCTTTCTCTTCAATTCTTCATCCTTCTTCTCTGTCTCCATTTTTTCAGATCTCTGGATCTCTTGTCGAGGAGCATAATTGGGAACAGTGCGATCAAACTTTTTACTTCCCTGAATATTTCTATTACCAAACCTTTTTGTAAACTGTTTGGTAATGAGTGCCAATGAATCAACAAAAGTTTTGATATCTTCATCAGAGTCAGAATCATCTTCTAAGATTTCTTCTGACATAAGAGCCTTGTTTTTCCCTTTCTTTTCTTCCCTACTTCTTTTGATTGATGCTCTGGACTTAGAAATTAAAGCAGAGGTCCACCGATAGTGCTTTTCTTCTGAACAACTTCTTTTTCATGGGCTTGAAGATTTCCAAAGATATCATGAAGAGACCATTGTTCCAGATCCTGATTTGCTTGTACAGACATAGAGAGATTTGACCATTCAGGATTTAGTCTTTTGAGAAATAAGACATTATTGTCTTCTCTGGATCTAATGATGTCACACCTTTTACATAGATTTATCAGAGTATTAAATCTATGAAAAGTCTGTTCCAGAAATTCTTCAGGGATGGCTTGGAAACTGTTGTATTCATTTAGAGCTTGGGCTCTTCTGTTTTTCTTCATCTTTGCCCCACCTTCCAGTATGTTTTCTAATTGATCCCATAGTTCCTTGGCACTATCACAGGAATCCAGAGATTGAAATATATCATTTGGAATAGCCATGATTAACAGACTTTTAGCTTTTCTGGACAATTCAACCTTAGCTTTCTCTGGATCTGTATAGTTTCCCTTGATTTTGGAATACTCCTAGCAGGAACTTCATCAGACACTGCTGTAGCAGGTATCCTTGGGATAGTTGTCATTGGAACGAATGGACCATTTTGAACAATAGGATATAGATCAGCATCTAATCCTTCAAAAAAGTTGATCATTCGAATTTTCCATTGTGGATATTCATCACGTATTAGAGTGGGAGGTTTAGTCAAAGAACCAGATGTGTATACATCGTTCAGATTTGAATTCGCCATATTGTCAGAAACAGAGATTTTGAAAATGATTGAAGATTTGTTGAAATTTGAATCAAATTAATTTCAAAATGATCGAAATGAGACAAAGTACTTACTAAGCCCCATCATTTCTGATTTCCGACCTCTTGCATTGCATTACCATAACAAAAAGAGAAAATCATTCAAAAAAAAAGAGAGAGATTGTCAATTTTAAGCAGGAATTACCACATATTTAGAGAAAATTGTAATGAATTTTACAAAATCTCGTAAAACAGGGCTGAGTGAAGAACAAATGCTTAAAATTGAAAAATACTTTCGAATAGAAAAGAGATTTCTCCAAATGGAGGAGATCTAATAATCAATAGATTGATTATCAGACTCTGATACCAATTGTTGGAACCCATATCCCTTTCTATTAAGTAATCAACAGATCAAAAATGAAAGTAAGAGCGGAAGCAGTATGATCTGAGATTAACAGTACGATTAGCAAGAACAAAAATAAGAAGAACAATCGTAATTGATATTCAATGAATCACAACAATATGCGTAAAACAATAGTTCTCTATTTCGTATTTTCAATCGATAACAATTACAATTAGTGAAAGAACTATTTATATGAATACATTAAATGAAAGTCAACTATCTAGCCTATTATAATGTGCCACGTAAGCAATGAAGTAACAAACTAAGTAACACACGGATGGTGTGCTTGCCACGTCAACTGAGATATGTTAGTTGCCTAATTCTGTTTCATACTTCACCAAAAGTGAGGTCTAACAATATATATGTCAACATGATGTATTTTACTTCCTCCAAGTTTCTATTGCATGTATTTTACGTTTGGTTGATTTGGACCATCTAGGTCAAAATTAGGCATTTTGAGCAAATTGTATATCTTGACAAAAATAAGTTTGGAGAATGATTTAAAACACCTGGGAGATTATTGTTTCAAATGCCTTGAGGGATTTGGAACTGAAAACTATAATGGTCTTATATTTAGGATTATTAATAAAAATGGGATTCTACTACTTGAAGGGATTTTGTGTACAAGATTTTATGTATTGACTAAACTTGTTATATCTAGATAGGTATGTAATGATGACTATAATGTAATGGATCCATAGACATATAAGTCGATTTTACTGATTATGTATGGGGTATATTCCTTATATAAAATTGAAAGATGGAGGTCCCAAGGTAAAGATCTGGATAGGGTTGAACTTGGTGACTTTGTTTTTCAAGAAACCAAACTCTTTGACTATCTCATCAAACAGATGATTCCAACTCCTAGAAGCTTGCTTTAATCCATAAATGGATTGTTGCAATTTTCATACCTTATGAGATTATTTAGGACTGACCCAACCTTCGGATTGTATCATATATGCATCCTTGGTTAGCTTTCCATTAAGAAAGGTTGTTTAACATCCATTTGCTATATTTTATAATCGTGATATGCAACAACGGGTAGTAAATTTCTAATGAACTTAGTCATTGCGACTGATGAGAAAGTATCATCATAATAAACTCCTTGAATTTTCTTGAAACCTTTCACAACCAATCGAGCTTTATAGGTAATCACATTACCATCCATGTCGGTCTTCTTTTTTAAGTCCCATTTACACCATATAGGTCGTACCTCATTAGGTGGTTTCACTTTCACCAAGTTCCATAGTTGGTTTTCATACATGGATTCTATCTCTATGCTCATAACATCTACCATTTTTTTGAGTCGGTGTTCTTCATCGCATCTTGGTACCTAGTCGGCTCATCGTCGATGAGCAATACATAACCTGTCTAACTGCCTATAAGTCTATACCTCTCGGGCTCATGTCATGATTTACCAGATCAACGAATAGTTTGTGCTACTGCATCAAACAAAACCATAACCCATTGTGCATCCACAACTCTTTGTGGTGTTTATGATTGTTCCATCTTTGTAGGCATATTCAGCTCCTGAACAACTTCAAGATCTATACTCCTCCTACTGACTTCTTATGAAATAAACTCCTTTTCCATGAAAACCCAGTCCGACCAACAAACGTTTTGTTGTCATGAATATTATATAAATAATATGCCAATACAAATATGCATTTGTAGGATTTGGTTCTAATTTAGTTGTGATCATACGTCACATGTAAACATCACCACCACAAATGTCTCATAAAAGACAATATGGGACTCTTCCCAGTCCATATTTTCTGGTGTCTTTTCAACAAAGTTAGATGGAACTCAGTTTAATGTGAAAGTTGTTGTCTCTAGAGCATAACTCCAAAAGGATGTTGAAAGGTCAGCTTGACTCATTATAGATCGTACCATGACCAACGTTGTACAGTTCCTCCTCTCGGACACACTATTCCACTGTGGTATTCTGGGAGGAGTGAGTTGTCATACAATCCCAAAATCTCGAAAATGATCAAGAAATGCATGGTCTAAGTATTCCTCACCTCGATCCGATCAAAGAATATGAAAGTTTTGCCAAGTTGGTTTTGTAATTCATTTTGATATTCTTTGAACATTTCAAATGATTTAGAGTTATGTCATATCAAATGCACATAATTGAATCTACTAATATCGTCAGTGAATGTAATAAAGTATCTATAACCACCTTTAGCTTGGATATTCATTAGACCACGTACATCACTATGTATGATTCCCAACAAATATGAAATTGTCTCATTTTGTCCAACAAAGGGATCTTTTGTCATCTTGTCGATTAAACAGGCTTTACATGTTTAATCCATCTCTATGGAGTTTGGAGATGCGTTTTTCGTTTATATGCGCAAGGCGACAATGTCATAGCTATGTTGATTTTTAAATTATTCGAATTGACCTTCGTTTTCTGTATATTATAAATCTGATTATCCATAATAAGAATATAGAGACCGTTAACTAAATTTGAGTCAGCATAATATATATTACTAAAAAAGAATGAACAACATTTGTTCTTAATGGCAAAGGTAAAACCTTTCTTGTCCAAACAAGGCACATAAATCAAATTTCTAGAGATAGATGGTACGCAATAACATTCATCTAGTTCAAACAACAATCCAGTAGGTACAACTAACAAAATAGATCCTGCGACAACAACAACAACTTTTGCGCCATTTCCAACCTGTAGATCACCTTCACATTTGCGCAACCTTCTAGGTATTGAAGAAGTCGTCTTGGACCCAGAGCCGCACTTGAAGACGCAATCAACCCAGTCAGTTGTTTCTCAACAAACAACTGTTTCATCTTCTCACGGTGATTTAACACAAAGTCTATTCAGTTGTCAATCGGAGAACTTGAATATTGAATCAAGTAGACAACTCCCCCAATCTACGACTTCTTTTAGTGCACCATTGAGTCTAGAGCCAAATTTAAGTATTGAAACAATTTCGTCTATAGGTGTATAAAATATTTCTAGAGCTACATCTGCTTAACATACAATTCTTAGTGAATCTGCCGGAACATTCATAGGAGAATCACTTGTTGATTTCATCTAGGGATTGAATGGAAATCCTACCAGTGCTAATATCATGCCAACACTAACCGTAAGTCATACAATCAATTCAACTGTTATGTCAACTGGAACTCTACGCGAGCCATGTGTTAAATTACCGGAATTCGTTTCAAAGGAATATTTGGACGGCGCCCTAAAGGTTGTTCAAGACTCAGTTATGGAAGAACTGCGTCTGTAAAAAGTTTGATTAAACAGAAGGGTACAACAACTGATGAACCTGTTCAGCTCCTGATTCCACCAACGGTTTTTCAACCTCCTCAGTTGGTTGATCTTTTTGTTGAAGAGCTACAAGATCTATTGTATTCTAAACTGCTATTCAGATCCTCTTTAGATTCCTCGCAAGCTGATTTGGTTGGAATGCTACATCCTCTATAAGAAGAATCCCGCGCTACGCCATCTGAGCCGGAATTTGTTTGGTCCTAAAAAGGATTTCGATTCGTTGAAATCGGAGTTTATCTCATTCAAATTTGACGTTCTCTCAAGTTTAACACAAGTTTCTTCATGGATCATTGAATGCTATGACTGAACGTATTCGAGCTTTGGAATCTACTTGCTCGAGCTCAGGCCACTACTTCTAAAAGAAAGCATGATGACCAGGACGATCATGATCACCATGAGGGGGAGAACAAGAGACAAAGAGTGGCTGAGCAATATAAGTTAGAGACGTCTGTACATGATGATGATGTAGTTGAAGAAGAAAATGTAGATGTACAAGATAGTGGCAAGCAATTGGTATTGTTTGAATCGATGGTTGAAAAGCCGAGGTATTGGAAGCTCCGCAACAAAAGGTAACAGCGATTGTGGATTACATGTTTGCTGATTTCGTGGGTTATGATACTGATGAAAGTTTAGAGGTTTATTTGCAAGATGTTCTTCATGATGATCAATTTCCTGAGTTCAATTCTCCTGACCCTATTCAAGTTCCTAAGCTGAAACAACTATTCCTAGTTCCCAACCACCTGAAATTCCTATTGTTCCTGTTCCTCAGTTTCAACCAGTACATAGTTCTAATCCAGTATGTCAACCAACTGAATCATCTGTAGTTAAGAAATATACGCCTACATTTCAAGAAAAAGTAAAAGCGGCCAGTTATGAAAGATTATTAATAAGGCAACCGTTCTTGGAAGATGAGCACAAAAGGTTGTTTGTTCATGGGATAAGAGAGTTAAATCAAGAGAAAATGCAATAACCCGGAATCTAGTTAAATGTAATGAAATTTACATTTGAATGTGGAAGGAACATAATTTCTAAAGTGCAGGGGCTGAAGGTGTAAATAGTGGTCAATAAGGGTCGAAACCCTTCTCATTTTGGAGGAAAAATCGGCTGATAGTGTGTATGAGTTTTTCATGGTACGATTTTTAAGTGAGGAAAGGAGAAGAGAAGAAATCTCAAGATAGCAAGGAACAATCGACAATTTCAGGTATAAAACTTCATCTTTTTCATGCTTTCTTCTCTATTTGAACCTATGGGTACTTAGGGTTTGTATTCCTTTTGTTTGGAGATGATATAATGGATTTGAATCACTTAACTAAATAAATAAGCATTGGTTGAATATTGTAGAGATGATTATTTCTCATTTGATGTTATCTCATTTTTGGGAGAGAAATCAATCAAAAACCCTCATGGATGAATTTTAATCATCAAATGTGGATGTTAATCTATGGATTCCATGTTTAGGTTCTTTTCCACGAAATGGAATTCTACAGGTGAAACAGTGAAGAAAGCGGGTTGTCGGCGAGTTACAACTCGCATGCAACCTGCTTTGTCAGCTGTTTGGAAATTTTCAGTTTTTGTTTAAGTTTAGTTAGGGGTTTGTTGGTCCTAAAGGAGTCTACAAGAGTTCAATATAGAAACAGTTTGTAGAAGGTGGGGGGGGGGTTGAATACAAACACACAGATTTTTAGTTTTTAAAGGAGTTTATATTAAATATACAAATTTACAGTTACAAGCGGAATTAGAACAAGTATTAAACCCATTCTATTGTAACTAAGAAATCACTAAGTTGATGCACAAGATATTAGGAAAGAACAGAAGCAGAGGTTTTAGGAATATAAAGTAGCATGCATGAAGATGAAGAAGAGATCCTCATCTATTTATACCCGTAGCAATTAATACAAGACAAAGATATATGCCACGTGTCAAGCTTTCATTGAAAGCTTGTTCTTTGTTCAAAAGTAACCATGCTTTTGGCCGCGTGTAAACAGTACCATATCAGATTTGATGTGGACATAAGAGACATGCCGTACATCTGTTTCTGACATAGTATAAGGATTTGACTTTTGTGCATCGAGGATAAGATCAACATAAATCTTGTTGAAAGGCTTCACTTGATCGCTGAACTTTGAAACTTCAAGGATGAACTTTCGTAGTATCGCTGAGGCCTAACAAGACTTCACATTTTAGTTTAGATACTCCTTGCTATCACTAAACCGCTTCAGACCACTAGCTGATTATCTCTATCTTCAGCTTGATATTCGACTTTCGCTGAATGTTCTTGTGGTGTGATTGTTGTTCTTCAAATCTTCAGGGATAAGGTCTAAGTTCCTGATATTCAGCGATTGTTGATTGAAGTCAGCGTATCCTATCGCTGAATTTGAACTATACCTTATGTAGGATCTTATGTGCCCACGTCATATGAAAACACTGCTGATGTCAGATGAACCTAGAGGGTCACACGCATAAGAGTGTGTAGATCACTAACTAACCAAGTTGGTTATAACTCGACAAAGTTATAAGTTGTAAAGTGTGGGATTATTATTCTAGTAGAATAATAATCAAAGTGTTTGAAAACATAATTATGATAATTGTATAATTTAATTATTAAGTTAATAATTAAATTGGGCTAATTATTATGTTTAATAATTAATATAATTAAATATCCATCGGGCCTTAAATAAATGTTTTATTTAAAAGCCCAAAAGGGTTAAGTAATGTTTACTTAAGCCCAAGCCCAGATTGATTAATTAATTATTAAGTTAATGATTAATTAATTAGTTAATAATATATGGAATGATTTAATTATGTCAATAAAGCCTTGCAGGCTTTATTGAGCCCGGTCCGAGGTTTGAGGGAAAAGTATATAAAGGCATGTTGCCTTATGGAAATCATTATTCACTCAAGGGATTTTGAGAAACCTAAAATTTGCTCTCTCCTTCCTTCCCTCTCCTCTCAATCGACAAACACACACACACAAGGAGAATCGATTTTCTCCTTGTGTTCTTCGGGTATTCGGGCTAGCAACCACACGTGATCATATTCATACTCGCGTGGATACCACTAGAGGCAATCTGTTTTGATTCCTAATGCTTGATCTCAATCAATCAAACCAAACCATTGAGGTAACTTTCTAAACCCCCTATGGTTGTATTTTAATCCTTAAATTTGTTCGTAACGGATCCGAGCTAATAGGGTTTTTACCGGTTAATTTTATTCCGCTGCACTTGTTTTATGATCCCGGTTCTTGTGAAAAACCCTACAATGGTATGAGAGCCAGGTTACAAGAACTTAAGGATTAGAATCAATAGAAGATTGGTTAAACACGAAAACCCCGAAAAAACCACCACCATCGCCGCTGCCGTCACCGCCGTGCGCCATTGCCGACGCTGCTGTGGTCGCCGGCGATCGCAACTGCCGTGCCGCTGCTGCGGCGCCCATCCAGCCGTCGACGGCCACCTTCGGGTGGAGTGCCCCCGGTTTGTTTGGTGGTTTCCCTTTTTGTTAATTGGGCTTTTAGGGTTTTGCATTTTTGGGCCGTTTGGGCCAAATGGGGTTTAACCTATTTTGATTGATTCTTTGTTAATTATGTTTAATTGGACCCAAGCCCGGTTTGATTGTTTTGGTTGCTTGCCATGATGGATTCGATTGAGGCCAATGACCCGTGGTTGTTTTAATTTTTTCCTGTTGGTTAAATTAAAATATATTTAATTCATGGGTTGTATTTTTGTGAGATATGCGTATCATTTCCGATTTCAATGTAATGTAATAGTTAGGTTATGTTAACCTAGATTAGTTTTTGTAAATCGGAAGACCGAAGGAATCGAAGACGGTATCCCGGAGTGCACCTCGGTTGGCGGAGCTAGTGGGAGTCGCCTTGCAGTGTACTTAAGGTTTGGACCGGGGTTTTCGTGTGGGCTCACGAAAACCTCATAGATGGGCCTAATCGAATTCATATTGTGTGTTTGCATGTTTGCGTGATTGTGGTTGTTTATTTTTCGTATTTTATCGCGTTTAATTATATGTTACAATTATTGCAATGGATTTTAAAATTGAAAAATTATTTTACAACCACTAACGTCCGTAATTTGTAAATGCTTTTACAAATTAATTTGATAAGCTATCAAACTAATATCGATCGGAGAAATTGTAAATGGTTTACAAATAAATTTGATAAGTTATCAAATAGTGAATTTTAAATAAATTGGTACCGACTCAAAGTAATTTTAAAATTGATTAATTTGTAAAATTGGAATGAGATCGGTAAAACCCTTTACAATTAAAACGTGAGTTTTTCACCACCCATTTAAAACGATTATCGAACGCATAACTAGTCGGTTTCGGGTAAGCATTGGCGAATCCGGATCGGAAAAGTATGTGATGAGATAAAGTGCCGGCTCACAAGATCATTGCACGTTGTGTATTGCCCGCCTGTAATGATAGTCGTGACCCGGACGACCAATTTCTGAGTTGTTACTCAAAATAGAAATTATGACGTTTTAGTATGGTTAGGCTCACTTGGGATATTTATACATTGTGTATTTTCCGTCTACAAATGATATCAAGGTGAAGAAGTGAGATTACACATGTCTTTATTTTAAATGAATCTCACAAAGGATATAAGAGTTGTGATGATCGCAATTGGAAGTTGCCTACCTAAATAATTAGTTTTCACCATTTGGGTATTGCCCAATCGTGAAAATTAATGAAATATGGATCTTAGCTAAAATGTTTGAATTTTAAGGGTTATTCAAAATTTTAAATTAAACTAAAATCCAGACTTTAATTTCTGTAGATGCCTGCGAATCAAGAGAACACAAACTCAAAACTATCTCACTACATTATTCGACCCATTTTTAATGTGGGAATTCTGAATGGAAAAAATATATTGGAATGGTTCCAACTGTTAAGGCTTGTCGTAAGATATGAAAAGAAATCCTACATACTCGAGCTTTCCCCTCCGAATCTTCTACCAAAGGACGTATCTGAAAGTGTTCATGTTACTTATGATAAGTACCAAAAGGACTCTATCAGCGTAGCCCATCTGATGTCAGCCTCAATGACTCCTGAACTTCGTCGGGAGCATGAGGAGTTGACAGCTTGGGAGATTATGAGCAGCCTGAAGACCATGTTTGATCAACAGCTGAGACAAGAAAAGTTTGAAACTTTGCGATCATTACATGCTTGTATGATGCAGGAGGGAACACCGGTCAAAGTCCACTTTAAAAGAAAGGGCTAAATGTATCTCTCTTTAAATTACTTGATATATTAAAGTCTTTTGAAAAGGAGAATAACTCCATGTTGGAGAAAGCCAAAGCCGCTTTGATGATCAAAGCGCAAAAAGGGATAAGAAAGAAACGGGGTGTGAAACTTGTAACTGAAAAAGGAAAGACAAAGACTGGATGCTCCAGTTGAACCAAGAAGAATGAGGTAAAGTTTCCCCTGGACTTAGTTTCACTCAAAAGAAATGATCCAGTTCTTAAGGCAAAGAAGGAAAAGGCTATGATGTCCGGACCTTCAGGTATGTTTACTATCGATTTATTCACTTCTGATTATAATTCCTGGGTATTGGATACCGGATGTGGAGCTCACATATGTGCTTCTCCACAGGGATTAAGAAGTGAAAGGCAACTGCGACCGGGCCAGTTGGAGCTCAAGATGGGCAACGGGGCAAGAGGTGATGATGTGTCCCAAGGGAAATATGATATGACCCTTCCAAATGGTCTAGTCTTGAAACTGAATGATTGTCTTTACGTTCCTAGTATCGTCAGAAACATTGTTTCAGTTGCACTTTTGAGACAAGATGGATTTATGTTTAAATTCAATGATGATGGATCTATTTTTGCATGTTTGCATGGTTTATTATATTTTATAGCCAGGCCAGTTAATGGCATTTATGAAATAGATATACATGATAATCTCAACCATAAATCAATATATAATGTGAATGCTAAAAGACTTAAGCAAGACTTAAGTCAAACATACTTGTGGCATTGTCGTCTTGGCCATATAAACAAGAAGCGCATTGCCAAGCTCCAAGTGGACGGGATCTTGGAATCAACTGATGATTCTTTTGATAAGTGCAAAGCTTGTTTATTAGGGAAGATGACTAAGGTACCTTTTAAAGGAAAGCCTGAAAGAGCCAATGAGTTGTTGGGAGTCATACACACTGATGTATGTGGGCCCTTCAACCCAACCACAAGAAATGGTTGCTACAACTTCATTACATTTATTGATGATTATAGTAGATATGGATATGTTTATCTAATAAAGCACAAGTCTGAAATCTTTGAAATTTTCAAAGATTCTCAAAATGAAGTAGAGAACCAACTGGGCAAGAAGATAAAAGCTTTTCGATCTGATCGAGGTGGTGAATATCTGAGCCATGAATTCACTGAGAATCTTAGCAAGTGTGGGATAGTATCCAACTTACTCCACCAAGAACACCACAACATAATGGTGTGTCTGAAAGGAGGAACTGTACCTTGTTAGATATGGATAGATCTATGATCATTTATACCAAACTGCCTATGAGTTTCTGGGGATATGTTTTGCAAGCAGCCGCCAAAATACTAAACAATGTACCAACCCAGAAGGTCGACAAGACCCTATATGAGATGTGGAGAGGGAAGATCCCAAGCCTATCTTACATGAAAGTCTGGGGTTTCGATGCTTATGTTAAGCAAGACGCTTCTAGAAAGCTAGAACCAAGATCTGGTAAGTACATCATTGTAGGATATCCCAAGGAGACGATTGGGTATTATTTCGACGAACCCATTGAGAACAAGGTGTTCATTTCAAGCAAGGCCGAGTTCCTAGAAAATGACTTTCTAACCAAGCCAAGCAATGGGGATAGGGTGGAACTTGAGGAAGTTCGAGAAACACCTGATGCACAGGTTGACACTAGCACTCAACAAGATGTTGAACCACAACAAGATGTTGTGGATACCAATGAGAGACAAACGATTCGAAGGTCGGGAAGGATTCGTCAAGAGCCAGATAGATATCTAGGTTTTCTAATTGGCTGTGACGATACGGTTGATGATGAACCGTCAAACTACCGACATGCTATGTCAGGTGCATAATCTGACAAATGGCATGATGCTATGAAAGCCGAGCTTCAATCCATGGATGATAACCACGTCTGGGATCTGGTAGACGCACCCAATGGCTGCAAAGTCGTTGGGAGCAAGTGGGTTTTCAAGAAGAAAATTGACATGGATGGGATCGTGCACACATATAAGGCTAGACTGGTAGCAAAGAGTTTTACTCAAACTCACGGTGTTGACTATGATGAAACCTTTTCTCCGGTAGCCATGATAAAATCCATTAGGATTTTCCTTGCTATAGCTGCATATCACGATTATGAGATATGGCAGATGGATGTCAAAACCGCGTTTCTTAACGAAACGCTAAGCGAGGACGTGTACATGGTACAACTAGAAGGTTTTGAAGATCCCAAGCATCCTAATAAAGTGTTCAAATTGCTTAGATCCATTTATGGATTGAAGCAAGCGTTTAGGGGTTGGAATCTTCGTTTTGACGAGAAAATCAAAGAATTTGGTTTTATCAAAAACAAAGATGAACCTTGTGTATACAAGAAAGCTAGTGGAAGCATTGTTGTCTTCCTAGTCCTGTATGTGGATGACATACTGATCATTGGAAACGACATCCCAACACTGAAAGGTGTAAAAGCCTGGCTAGGGAAGTGTTTCTCAATGAAGGACCTAGGAGAAGCTTCCTTTATCCTTGGAATAAAGATCTATCGGGATAGATCATGGCGCTTAATTAGATTAAGTCAGAGTACATACATTCACAAGATCTTGAAACGCTTCAAGATGGAGGGTTCCAAGAGGGGAAACTTTCCAATGGTACATCGAGTACAACTAAGCAAGTCTCAATGTCCTTCGGGGAAGGAAAATATAGATCGCATGAAGGGTGTTCCCTATGCTTCAACTATTGGATCTATAATGTACGCCATGATATGTACTCGACCCGATGTATCTTATGCTTTAAGCATGACTAGTAGATACCACTCGAACCCTGGTGATGCTCACTGGGTTGCGGTAAAGAATATCCTCAAGTACTTGAGAAGAACTAAGGATATGTTCCTGCTATACGGTGGTGAAGAAGGAGATCTGTGTGTTCGAGGATACTCAGATGCTAGCTTCCAAACCGACCGTGACGACTTCAGGTCACAATCAGGTTTTGTGTTTACACTCAATGGTGGTGCTGTGAGTTGGAAAAGCCTCAAGCAAAGCACTGTAGCAGACTCAACTACTAAGTCAGAATACCTAGCAGCTTCGGATACCAGGAAGGAGGTTGTATGGATGAAAAAGTTCATAACGGACCGAGGAGTAGTTCCTAGTGTGGATGGACCCATCGAGATCTACTGAGATAACGAGGGTGCCATAGCACAAGCGAAGGAACCTAGGTCGCACCAACGGTCCAAGCATATTCTGAGGAAATATCACATAATCCGAGAAATGATCAATCGGGAAGATGTAAAGATTTGTAAAGTTCGTTCGGAAAATAATCCGGCAGATCCATTCACTGAACCTATGAGTCAAAGTAGGCATGAGTGCCACACTAGTTCAACAGGTTTGAGGTTTTTAAGTGTTTGAAATGATCTGTAAATTGAGTATGACCTTTGGAGCATTAAGCAATGAAATTCTATCTGTTTTGGCATACTGGGTATGAGCGATTACATTAATTTTGTTGTGTTCTATATTAACATGTTTAGATCCTAAACTATATGATATGGTTTAAAATATCCATGATCGCTTATCACTAGGGGACTGGTGATAAACTAAGATCATAGTGAAGTTTGGTTAAGGTCAAGTTGGGCCAACATGTTACGACCAAAGTCACGTGCACTTTGTAGGTTCAAGTGTTGGAAGACCCCTTTTCAAGATCACTTCATAGATCGGCGTCATAAAGTGAATCTTGAAGATGATACTTATTCATATTATCCTTTGACCTGAGATGTATATTGGGACGTCGAGCATAAGGAGTGTTGTACTTTGATATATGTCTAACATCACCCTTGATCGGGTGATTATAAGGGCTATGTTAGGTGCAATACGATCTATGTAATAGTCGTATGCATGCAATACGGAATTTGCTCCTCTCAAGTTGAGAGAGAAATCTTTGGGCCCCTCGATGATATTGAAATGAGAAATGTATGGCCATACACAAGTGGATTGATTGAATCAAGAGTATTTGTTCTCTCATTAAATGTCGGGATCAAGAAACATAATAATTGAACAATCAAGTATGAGCCAGATCTACTCCTTGAGTTCAATTAAGATTATGTGAAGCAAAGGGATAAGGAATACACTGAGCATCACATTGACTGTTGTCAATAGAACCTAAAGCTGAATAGCGTTCTTTCATTTGACTTTGGGGGCGGTGGCGCGTTGCTAGACACATAACCACTGTCTGTGTTTCATGTGGCGTGTGCAAGTGGGAGACTGTAGGATCTTATGTTCCCACGTCATATGAAAACACTACTGACGTCAGATGAACCTAGAGGGTCACACGCATAAGAGTGTGTAAATCACGAATTAACCAAGTTGGTTATAACCCGACAAAGTTACAAGTTGTAAAGTGTGGGATTATTATTATAGTAGAATAATCATCAAAGTGTGTGAAAACATAATTATGATAATTGTGTAATTTAATAATTAAGTTAATAATTAAATTGGGCTAATTATTATGTTTAATAATTAATATAATTAAATATCCATCGGGCCTTAAATAAATGTTTTATTTAAAAGCCCAAAAGGGTTAAGTAATCTTTACTTAAGCCCAATCCAGATTGATTAATTAATTATTAAGTTAATGATTAATTAATTAATTAATAATATATGGAATGATTTAATTATGTCAACAAAACCTTGCGGGCTTTATTGAGCCCGATCCGAGGTTTGAGGGAAAAGTATATAAAGGCATGTTGCCTTATGGACATCATACTCTCTCCTCCCTTCCCTCTCCTCTAAATCGACAAACACACACACACAAGGAGAAATCGATTATCTCCTTGTGTTCTTTAGGTATTCGGGCTAGCAACCACACGTGATCGGATTCATACTCGCGAGGATACCGCTAGAGGGAATCTGTTTTGATTGCTAACGCTTGATCTCAATCAATCAAACCAAACCATTGAGGTAATTTTCTAAACCCCCTATGGTTGTATTTTAATCCTTAAAGTTGTTCGTAATGGATCCGGGCTAATAGGATTTTTACCGGTTAATTTTATTCCGCTGCATATGTTTTATGATCCCGGTTCTTGTGAAAAACCCTACACCTTATGTATGGAATTTTCACTACCTATACATAGAAATCATATTCAAATCACTGAGAAGAGTTATGATCAACAATCTCCCCCTATTTGATTATGATTAAGCAATATAGGAAAATTGCTTTGAAGGATTAGTAAGGACTTAAAAAGATTAAAGTAAAATTTCTAAGCACTATCTTGAGAGAGATCTTTTTCAGCTATTCTATTTGTTGGAATTGAGTTTCATTTATAAGATTATGAAAACACAATTTTACAAGTAAGAAAGCTAAAGTTCATTCACTGATTTAATTCAGAATGAAATATCAGTGAGTAAAGGTTTTTAAAAGAAAAATAGAACTTTTATGTTCATTGTCCCTTTTACTATTTTCAGGGATCTTTTCAGTACACAAATGGAGTAGAGTACTTCATTCAAATTTCATTAACGAAAATCTGATGAATTAGAATTATAAATGAAATTACAATGTGGTGAAGTACAAAAATACTGAAGAAAGTTACAAAGGAAAAGTAATAAGATTAATCAGAGAGTCTCTATTGTCTTCTCCGTAACTCATTTTGATAGATCCTCTTTTGGCTTAACATTGGTCCTGTGTTTGACCAGCAGTGATAGAACATAACTCTGACAAATCTTTAGGGAGCTTTGGTGATCTCTGAGTTTCTGAAGAGTCCAAGAAAGCCTTCATTATCCAAGAACACAATACTAGCTTCAGGTAGTGAGATGATATCACCTTCTTCAAGTTGTAAGCCCTGAGGAAGAGAGACGTTGAGCATTGAGATGTCTGGGATATCAAGATGCCCAAAGATACTATCATAGTTGAACTTGGTCTCAAACTCGTTTTTAGAGGATCAACCTCCTTCAGCGTTTGATCTTTTTCTTCTTGCTTGCTCATGGAGAGGAGGAACTTGTACGTGTTGTGACATCCTTTGCAATAGCTGATCCAAAACAATTTCCACCACATCTTTGAATTTGGATTTGGAACCCTCAATGGCATCTCTAATTTCCAACCACTCAGAGTATCCATAGAACTTCAAGAACTTGGCATCTTCTTTTTCACATGACGAGTGCCTGTACATTCGTACATGTACTTTCAGACCACTTTTCTAAGAAGTGCGTCCTTCAATAGTAGCACAAATGATTTTTGAGTCAAACACTCGATAGTTGAAACGTTTTGTGCACTAGCGTAGTTCATTTTCCCTTTGGCTTTTGGTTAAATTGGTCAGAGCATGTAGAACCTTCTTTTGAGCTTCAATAGGATTCACATTCAGATTTTCTCGAGCTAGTTCCTTTTGTGCTAGAGCCTCAGCGACCTTTTCACTTTTCTCGTTCTGTTTCTTGATCGCTTCATCTCTTAAGGCATCCTCCCTGAGCACTTTTCTAGCCATCTCTAGATCACTTTGAGTTTGCTTGATCTCTTTATCCCTTTGTCATTGTGCTTCTAGAGCCAGTGCTCTCTCTTCCTTGGATAAAAAAATCGAATCCATCCACCACGCTGATCGGTATGGGTTCTTCTGGTTCAACGGTGTTGGGCACCTTTATTCTTTTGGCTTCTAATTCCCTTACGAAGTTTATTCGCCTTTCCTCTTCTTCAGGCTCGCTTATTGGTTGCCTATTTACACGCTGCCTTGGGACAAGGCCATCTTCGTCTTCAGAGTCAGTATCCGGTATGTACATAAACTGATCTCAAACAAAGGTTCCCTCACAAAAGTGGAGTCCTTTGGGGGACTAGACTCACTGAGAACGGGGGAGGGAGAGAGAGGAGCATCAATCCCAAAATTTGGAGGAAGAAAAGATGGATAGGTTGGGGGTTCAGAGGTTGGAGTAAAAGGTATTAGAGGAAGGGTTACCTCAACAACGGTCTCCCCCTCAGAGTGTGCGGGGGTGGATTCGAGATCCACCACTTGCTTTCCTTTCCGTGAGGGATCGGACAGTCCTTGAGAAGGAGGTGGTCCGTCCCCCAAAGGATCCCTGTAACGATTTCAGGCATGAAGTTGCCTGGTCTACTCTGTACGAAGAATTGGCGTGCACCAGGAGGTACATTGTCATCGTCATCATCATCATTTCCCCCATAGTGAGGGATTTCCTCATCCTCATCTTCTTCTTCATTTTCCTCTTCTTCATCTTCATCTTCAGCGACGAAGGTAGTCTATTGCTGACCAGACTTTTACTGAATATAAGGAGATATCGGAGTACTAGGAGTTGTTTCATTTACCTTTCCAATAATATCATCAGCTAGCTCTTTGGCACATCTCTCCCCCTCGATGTTGTCAGCGGGAAGAACGTGTACCACCAGTGTACGCACACTCGATCCAATATCCTTGAGAGAATCGGTGTGCGCAGATTGGTTCTGAAGAACCTGACTCAGCAAGGTCCGATCTGCAGCATTGAATGAGGGGCTTGCGTCAGCGAACGTCTTTAATAGTGCACCATGTCGGATTGAGTCTTCTGAATAGACTCAAGCACTTTGTCTTGTGCTTCCACTACCTTCTCCAGCTTAGCAATGGCTTGCCCATGAGCTGAGTTTCCTCCTTCACTAACTGTACGTCAGTGTAGACGTTGTTGATAGAGGCCTTCATTCCGGGAGCACCAGCGACCGTCCGGAAAATGTACTCCATGGACATCTGAAGATTGTCTACCCTGGCCCTAGTGAGAGCACATTCATTGACTACGAAGTCAATCGCTGGGAACGTGGGGTTAGGAAGAACAATCTTTGGTATTTCAACAGGGAAGGAGGGAAGCGGTGTAGAGAACTTCTCCTGTTTGATGTTGGGTAACTCTTCATCTTTTCTTTGTTGTGGAGGTTTCAGCGACTTACCTTTGCGACCACTGTAAGAAGTAGCAGCAGCCTTGGTGGTGGTGTTAGTCGCTGAGGTGGAGAGAGGAGGTGGGATACCTGATGACAACATAGACAGAGCTGCCAAAAAGAGCTCTGGATTAGATGAAAGATGACAAGAAGACATGTTATTTACCTTGAGAGTATCGTGGGGATTACTCTCAAGGATTCTACATACTATAGTAGTGTCTTGTGGATCACTAGCCTGTTTATTAGAACGTTTGAAAGAAACATCCTGAGGTCCTGATATACTGGCTTTCCAAAATTCAAATTATCGAAACAAAACTGAAGCTTGGACTGCGTTCCAAGAGATAGGGACAACTATCTCAGAATCACATGTTAATGTGAGGACCAAAGAAGAGATGGAAGAAGTAGAAGAGAGGGTTGTGAATGTAGTACCCGATCCAGCTTCAGCGGAGTTGGCTATAACGTTCTCAGTGACCGGAGTCGCTGAGAATGGAGGTAGAGCTGAAGAAGCGGCAACGGATGCAGAGACCATTGTCGTGGCAATGGTTAAGTGTGGAGTTGGTGTTACGCCTTTTTCAGAGAGGAAAGTCTTTTGAGAGACTCTCGTCTTATGCTTCTTTTGTACGGGCTTGTAAGCGACGAACTTTTTATGCCCGTCAGTCGGCTGTTTGCGTTTTAGATGGGAGGTGGTGTTAGGGACAACCACTGATGGGGTTGTTATTGGGTTGGACACAGTTGCAGCCTCACTGATGAGCTGCAACATTTAGGGGGTATAAGGAGCGTCCCTGGCTGTTCTTCAATATCCAGCGACTTCCTTCCAACCATGGAGAAGCTTTGGTTGGCCACATTTGGGTAATCTTCCTTGAAGGCAGCCTCCAGGATAGTAGCGAAGAACCTGGGGTATGGAACAATCTTCTTCCTCTTTGGAGCGTTCACTCGATTTAACATATCGCTGATATGTAATCAGCGTAGTTGAGGTTGTAGTTTGTGCAAAGAGCGAATGCCAGGTCCTGGAAGTGCTTGCTGGCCTGTCCTTGAGAACCCGTCTGGGAACCCAAGCACTGAATCACTTGGGTGAAGATGTACTGCCATTTAGCAGAGAGTCGTTTCTTTTGCAGCATGGAGCCTACACTCTTCTCAGCGGGCTTTTCCTAAGCTTAGTTGATGGTATCCAAGAATTCAACGATCTGTTCCTTGGTGGGCTCAGGGGCCCGTTCCTGATTCTTTCCTTTGGAGGGGAGGCGAAGAGCATGCCTTAAGAATCCAGCAGTAAAGGAAAAAGTTCATTTCTCGATGGGAATAGTGAACTCGATGGCAGGGAGTTTGTTTCCCTTTGGAGTAGTGTGTGTGGTGCACGAGTCGTGTTCCAGAGCGCCTGTAGGTGAGAAGTAATTCCCATAGGGTTGTGAACAAAAGCGTACATCAGCGTGTACGCCTTGATGAAAGTAGCACCTTCCTTGAAATGAGGTCGATCAGCAGGGATGTCCACCAACGCCAGGTTGTTGCAGGGTTTGAAGGTGGCTTGCTTAGGAGTAAAAGTGCAAGCATCAGCACCCTCAAAGGTAACATTGGTAGAGGTTTCAGTGATCTTGCTGGATGATGCCATTTCTGTTTCATAAATTGGAACAAAAGAGAAAAATCGTGGTTTAAGACAAAAATGTATAAACCAGAGTAAGGTTTTGGTACAAAGAATACAAAATGTAAGAAAATTAAAACAACTGTTTTGATGAACAAGATCAAAATACTTGTGGTTATAAGAAAAAGTATGAAAGAGATTTTGGTGATTTTTGGTAGTTGAAAGTTACCAAAAAAAATAGTTTTTAGAAGTTTTAGAAGAGAAAATTTGGATTAACCTTACCAAAATGGTAATCTGTTCTAAGGAGAAACTTAGAAGAGGTTTTGATAGAAAAAATATTTTGTAGATTTAATCAAGATTTAGTGAAAAATCTTTAGAAAAACTTGTTTTAACAGATTTTTAGAAGAGGGAACAACATTGTAGTTGTTTTTAGGAGTAAGTATAGGGTTAGATCAAACCTTAAATGTAAGTTCGAAGAAAAACACAGAAATGCGTGTTCTTGGTGTTCTTGAAGAAAACTTGAAGACTGGAAGGGATTTCTTGCTTTAGAGAGTATTTTGAGCGCGTAAAGAATAAAGTAAAAGAGATTTTACTTTATATACATGGAGGAAAGAGAAGGAATTCAAAACGATGGTTTTTACTTTTAAAAAGTAATAATTTCCTACTACACGTTCCTAGGGCTTGATTGGATAGGAGACGTTGAGGCAGTCGTGTGTCAGAAAAGGTTTTGACATGTCCTTTTAAAATATAAAACGATTATCATTAAAAATAATGATAATCATTATCTTTAAATTCCTTCATCAATTAACAATAAAGGATTGTCAGTGATGGGTTTAGATTTGAGAGCGATTCTCTGAATAGGAAGACATTCAAAGAGTGTAAGGTTTTTAGAAGTTCTTGTAACTTGATCATGAGCGAATTTGTTGATGTTGCACCCATCAAGTATGGAAAGTGCCAAACACATACCTGAGCGAGATATCTTAATATCGCTGAATCAGAGTTCATATGAAAATTTGAAGTCTTCATTTGTATGTCACTGAACTTTGTTAATTGCTGAAAAATATTTATTCAGCGTTTAACATACCAAGTTCGCTGATTAAAAGATTGAATCTCGTTTCATCAAGAGGCTTGGTGAAATAATCAGCGAGCTGATATTCAGTTGGTACAAAATGAAGTTCAACTTCACCATTCATTACGTGATCTCTGATAAAGTGATACTGAATCTCACTGTGCTTGGTTTGGAATGAAATACATGATTATTTGCAATGGCAATTGCACTTGTGCTATCACAATAGATAGGGGATTTAGAAAGTCTGGGATCGTAGTCTCTGAGTTGATTTCTCATCCAAAGGATTTGAGTACAACAACTTCCAACGGCTACGTATTCAGCTTCAGCGGTAGAAGTGGACACTGAGTTCTGCTTTTTGCTTGTCCAACTTATCAACTTACCACCTAATAGCTGACAACCACCAGTGGTGCTCTTCCTATCTATCTTGCAACCTGTAAAATCACTATCAGAGTAACCAATGAGGTTGAACCCTAGGCATTTGGGATACCAAAGACCCAAATAGGAGTTCCCTGCAGATATCTGAAAATTCGCTTCACAACGATTAGGTGAGATTCCTTTGGTGCAGCTTGATATCGAACACAGAGACAGGTAGAATACATGATGTCGGGTCTACTCGCTGTAAGATATAGCAGAGATCCCATCATCCCTCGATAGGCAGTGACGTTGACAAGTTTCCCATTTGGGTCCCTTTTCAAGGTCAGAGGAGGTGCCATAGGGGTCTTCATCGCTGAGCATTGATTCATATCAAACTTGTTCAGCATGTCCTTAACATATTTACTTTGACAAATAAAATTTCCTTTGTCAGATTGCTTAATCTGCAAACCTAAAAAATATGTAAGTTCACCCATCATACTCATTTTGTATTCTTTCTTCATTCTGTTTGCAAAACGAGTGCATAATTTGAGTCTTGTGGAACCAAATATAATATCATCAACATATATTTGAGCAAGAATAGAATGACCTTTATATTTTCTTAAAAATAGAGTTTGATCAATTTTTCCACGAACAAATTTTTCTTTAAGAAGATATTTAGAAAGGGTGTCATACCAAGCTCTGGGAGTTTGTTTTAACCCGTAAAGAGCTTTTTGTAGTTTGAAAACATAACTAGGATGGTTTGGGTCAGTGAAACCAGGGGGTTGTTCAACATAAACTTCCTCACTGAGTTTACCATTTAGAAAAGCATTTTTTACATCCATTTGTATTCAGAGAGCCTTGTTACGAATATCCCTGAGCAATTACTTCTTCCTGTCTATATCCCTGAGCAATAAGTCGAGCCTTATTACTAATAACAGTGCCATTTTCATCTAGTTTATTTCGAAAAACCCATTTTGTTCCAATAACAGTCTTACCAGATGGACGAGGAACAAGATTCCAAACTTTGTTTCTACGAAACTCAGTTAGTTCTTCTTGCATGGCAGAGACCCAACTTGGATTAGAGATAGCTTGATCTATCTTCTTAGGTTTAGAGAGAGAAATAAAATTGACATAGAGACAGATATAACCTGTTCCTCTACATATCTTGATACCTGCATTTGGATCACCAATAATTTGAATTATTGGATTATTTGCAGTCCATCGCTGAGCTGGTGGTTGAGGATATTGATCAACATAGGATTCAGCAACTTGTTCTTGTTTAGGGATAAAGTTGGTTGTTTCAGCAGCAGGTATTTCAGCAATCATTATCAACTCTGGAGTCATCTCAGAGGTTTGATCAGCAGAAGATGACGCTTGGTTATTCACTAAAGAATTTCCGAATGATGTATCAGAGGGAGAAATCTGACTGAGAGGAGTGATATTAACCCCTGATGGATCGTTGGTAGGAAAGGGATCAGGGATTCCATTATCATTATTTTCAGCATTTGGTTGATTACTGAAATAAGTTTCAGGTTCCCCATAGTGAGATTTCATCCATTCATTCAATTCTTCATCTTCCTCAGGGAAGGGAATAGAATTAGTTGGACGAGATTCATCAAAGTTTACGTGATTCTCTTGTTGAAGATTCTGAAAGACTTGGATACATAAGAGTATCCAAGAAATATCCCATCATCAGCTTTTGGATCAAATTTACCCAAATGATCTCTGTCATTCAGAATGTAGCATCAACATCCAAAGATGTGTAGGTATTTCAGGATAGGTCTTCTTCCATGAAATAATTCATAGGAAGTCTTCTTGAATCGCTTTACTCTCAGGGATCGATTCTGAGTAAAGCATGTCGTGTTTACTGCTTCATCCTAGAATTGAGTAGGTAGATGCGATTCACTGAACATTGAGTGAGCTGCTTCAATGATCGTTCGATTTCTTCTTTCAGCAACACCATTTTGCTGAGGAGTTCTCACTGTTGAGAAGTTAATTAGGGTACTGTTTTTGAATTCAGTGTCATGATCACTTCTCATGGAGCGAAAAGTGAGATTGTTCGAGAATTCCATTCTTTTAATAAAAGAGATAATTACATCAGGTGTGTCACTCTTGGATCGAAGAAAGAATACCCATGTATATTTGGAGTATTCATCAACTACCACAAGAGTGTACTTCTTTCCAGACAGGGATTGGACATTGACAGGTCCAAATAGATCCATATGAAGTAGTTGAAGAGGAGAAGTCACTAAGGAGACTTGTTTGGATCTAGCTAAAACTGTAGTGGTGTAAAAAGCATGTTTCTCCATTTGAATTTTTATCTGCCCTACTTAAGCTCTAACATTTTTACACTAACGTTATCTGTTCCATAAAAGTAGAAGCATACCTTAGGCTCATCAACATTGAACAACTACAGTATTAGATGTTGGAACATGCAGATATATACAACATCATAGTAAAAACAACTTGGATTTTACATCAACAGAGGATTGCTCCATATTCAGCAATGCAAGCTTGTATTCTCCTGATAACTGTGGATATATTTTAGATACTCATCTACAAGAAAAAAATTGCACTTCAACACTTTAAGTGACTAAAATGTTTTAGTACAAACATCTTACCCTGAAAAGGCAAACATTAACTTTAGATGCAAAATAAACATTAAATTCAAACAATGATTCAAAACAGATGCATTCTTCCACATAGGAGGTAAAAATGAATAGGTAGTGGAAAAGACTCAACCTGGTACTTGTGGCCAACTCTTTTTGTTGCTTTTACAACCAAAAGTGAGAGCAGGCATGTAAAGAGGTCTATATGGAAAAACGAAATTCTCCTCATGGTTTCTCCAACTAAATAATACTCTAAAAAAGCGCAAACTGAATTTAACTGATATAGACTTCAAGAACTTGATAAAAAAACATTAGTTTGTTACTTGATTAGTTCTCCATATCATCAACTACAAAATTTAAATCTAATACCACCCGGGTCCTTCTAAAGCCACCAATACTATTCAACCTATTACAGATTGAGCCATTAAATCACCATATAAATAAATTAAATTCTTGTTGAGGAAGATTATTTAAGAACATAAGCAAGGAAACCATCTTGATTTCAACCAGTAACAGAATATGAGTCAAGTAAACCAACGGTTCTTAAAGAATTTGGTTTAAGGAAGTACAAAATAAGCACCAAAAAGAAACAAAATATCAATCACATCAACCCAAAAGCAACCAACAACACAATTAAGGTTATTAGTATGCACACGGTACCATCACTTTAAAAAACAAAAAATATAAGAAAAATCTTACTTGAATAATGCCAGAGATGGATAAATTAAAAGGGTGAGATTGGTGTTCGATTTACAAGAAACGAACAAAGGCTTTTAACTAATCATATATTCCAATAATCTAACTTCTAGTGAATTCCATTGATATCCTTCATCATACAAATAGCCTAACAAAACATAGACATTGTAAATGAAAGATATAGAAAACAAACAAGTTGTAAATAAAAGATGATTATCTTCAATCAATATCTTTTGATTGAGGTCAACCTGGTATGCAAAGAAAAGACACAAACAACAAATAAACATTTTTAGATAAATAAGGAGTGAGCGTATTGGAATATTTCTTCACGAAAAAATATATAGCAAAAACACACCAAAACAAAGACGAAAGTAATGCAATAAAAAAGAAATTTACAGAAAAAAGAAAAGAGATGAACAAACCAGTAAATGAGTAAAGGTTTTGGATTAAGATGTGTTTCACTTGGTGATGGTTCTGTCTCATCAAAGTCCTACGATCATAATTTTTATTAAGAGGTTGACCAGACTTTGAAACTAGATGAAGGGAATCTCAACTTGATAGTTAGTAGAAATATAGGGAATGAATATAAAAAAATTTTGAAAACGGATTTGGAGCATTGAGCCACAAGTCTAAACAGAACTCCAGATCTTTTAACCGCATACATTCTTTCATCACAAATCAAAAAACCAATTTGGAACCACCATAAATTAAAAACCCTAGAAGATGGATCAAATACCATAACTTCAATATATTACCTCCTTCCACAAATGAAATAGAGATGGCGAAATCAAATCTGTAAGAATCCTAGGGTTTTGTAGACAAACCAACTTGGTGGTGGGTCTATGAGTAGATGATGAAATCAAATTTCAAGCCGGAATTATCGGGAACGTGAGTTGTTTGAAACTTTGAATTTTTGGGAGTTGGAACAAGTTTGAAAAATATGTTTGGGAGAGAGGCGTTTGACTAGGCCCGAAAATAATCTGTCCATTTAGAAGAAAGCATTCACAAACCCAGAAAGATTTTTCACCAATGACATTTTCTTCAACAAAGGGATTCTGAAACTTTCGTTAAATGGAAATGTTTTTGAATTTTGAATATTGTAGATACTTTTGTTTAAAATGGCATACGAGAAAGTCAAGTGTCCAAGGAGAAAAGGTCTCAGCAAAGAAAGTATTACAATTTCTCAAGTATGCCTTAACAACAACATGTACCGTATGCTTAAACACTTGTAATTCATAGTTTTTTGAATATCTTGCTTTAAAATGTTGTACCTCATGCTTTAAAGATTGTTTTTAAGAGTTTTGATATGAATGCTTTATAATATAGTTTAGATATATATACACACACATATATATTATATATGTGTGTATTATATATATGCCTAGTATGTATGAAAACATTAGATTAAAGTTGTAAAAAAATATGTCGGCTCATGGATCGTTAAAAAAGGGAAACATCAAGGGAACCACTCGATCATCTCTAGGGATTTCGTATTTTATAGAATTAAAGTTTAGTGCCTTGGATGTGTAGGGTGACACTAACAAGTTCAAGGACCGGTTTGGACAACGATTTGCATAGTGAGTTATACGTGACTTTTATTAAAAATGGTTGCATGCTTTATTTAAAATTTATATGCAAGCTTGCTTTGGATTTTATCGATAATTGATTTCTTTAATATATCATGCATGCATATAACGTTTGGTATTTTTAATACGTGTTGAATATTTGTGTGGCAATAGAGATGTACTACGATATATTATAATGAGACAAGCATGATATGTGAGCTTGTCTAAGCCGTATGAGCGGACACGTTGTGTGAGTTCGCCAGGTAAAGCTATGTGAGGTAGACATTTCCCATAAAGCTGTTGTTTGTGTATTATAATGTTTCAATCATATTCATGATAATTTTTGAGGCTTTGTGAAATATATTTATTGACGCCGTATATGCAAAAACCGTGAATTCACTGGGCCCTAGGCTCACCCAACTCCACCAGGGCTGGATGAGGATCCTGTCGTACAATATCCAATTCCGATCCCGATCCCTTTTTCAAAATTAATTATGCAACCCGGTCGTCTTGTACTCGTGAGTAGTAGCAAGGGGAAAGAGAAAGCTTAGAACTTGTTCATCAAGGAATAATGGCACGTCGAGGAGCGACGTTTGCGATTTCTTTTATGTGCTCGTGTTTTAAAAATTTATTCCTTAAGTTTTATTATCTTGAAAACATCCGTTGCGTTGGAGTATTTTAGACTTATTATATTTTGTTATTTTGAACATTTTATTTAAGAAATTTTTGGGGATGTCACAAATGGTATTAGAACCTTAGTTTAAGAGAACTAGGTTATTAGTTTTAGCCTAAGCTTAAACTGAGTGAGGATATCTGATTTAAATAATGTTATAGTTTGGCTTCAATTGCTTCTAAGTTTGACAATGTGTCGAAAGATGATAAATTATTATTGTGGTTTTGTAGGACCATGGTTTACACCAAGAGAACTAGGAACATTGGTCTTCGTGGCGGTAGGGCCGGAAGCCGTGCGGTAGCTGATGGATTAGCACCAAGAGGTGGATTTGGGGAACACGATCGCACAATCTCTATCTGCACTAGAAGTTCGAGGAACAATTCTAGAAAGAGCGCGAATGTTCTAAGGGTTGAGTCATCTCAAAACACACCTATAGATTATTCTGCCTACGATCCAACGGAGAAACCGTATGAGGAGTACACCCCACGTACACCTACTCGTAAAGATTTGAATGACACTATAGCGAATTTAAATAGTGAGAATGCTAATCTGAAAAAGGAATTGTCTAAGGTTCAAGAGGAAAAGGACAAAACGGAAGGGTGGTTGAACAACTTGCAAGAAGAACATGTTAATCTAGAGTTGAACAAGGTGTTGAAAGAAAATGGTGAATTTTGGGGAAGCAACCATAGCATGGCGTGGAAGTCTGTGGAGTTAGAGTGAGAAAGGAGGATTGTCGCCCGACCTTGGAGGGTGCGCTTGGGAGATCGAGCTTGCCATTATAGGGGAACGGCCTTGGAATATATAGGTTTGATCATAGGGTATTTGGCAAGTTGGGCACATCAATACCATCATGGTCCAATCTTGGGATTTATTTGGAAGTACCGTCCAAATAACACTTATGAAGAATTGGTGAAGATTACCCACTACCCCTTGGACCTGCATTAAGTGAGAGGGAGAAGAATAAAGACGGTCTTGACTTAAGTGTTTGTTAGGATGTTTTGGTTGCTACCCAGTCTTGAACTTGGTTTATTTTGGGTTTTATTTTGGTTTATGTATGAGTCGGTTTGGCATAATTATCAAAGACTTATGTATTGACTCATCATTTGAATAAATTATATTTTCGTGTTTAATCTTGTTGTGTAATTATGAAACTTGTTGGATAACTAGATTATGAATGGATATAGTTGTGCTTATAAATGTAAATTTTTATCGTACACAATAATCATGTCTCATTGGTCAGGAAGGATAACATCAGTTACACCTGATGCGGCAGACCCTCCTCCAATAGGGGCTACCCCGATTGTACAAGAGACCCGACCCGTGTCTGTTGCGGCTGCAAGGACTGCTAGCACGCAAGGACGAGGTCACAGAAGAGGCAGGGGACGAAGTAGAGCCACGACTAATGAACCTGATCCTTCTGTACAAGCAAGCTTTGATTCAAGAAGAGGTCGATAATGGAGGCGAGGAGATACCCGTGCAACTAAGGCAAACCCTGGGGACATCATCGCTCAAGAAGTGGCAAAAGCTTTACAAGCTGCCTTGCCTGCGGTTATAGCACATGTGTGAGAGTTAGAGTTGAAAAATCAGGAAGATAGGGTGATAAGTAACAGAAGGGAGGATATTATCGACTCGAACAATGGGGAATACATGCATGAGAGGTCAAGACCAGCGAGTCTTATCAACATGAGCTCGAGACAAAAGGTTGTTCTTATGAGACCTTTTTGGCTTGTAAGCCCAAACCCTTTCAAGGTGAGTGTGACCCAGTGGTAGCCTTGAAGTGGATAAGAGAGACAGAGGTAATTTTCAAAATCAACAAATGTGCGGAAGATGATAAAGTGACATATGCATCTTCCATGCTCAAATCAGAAGCTTCTTTCTGGTGGCATTTAGTTACTAATTTAAAGGGCGACGAGGTTGTGGCAAGGATGACATGCGAAGAGATTAAGGTGCTATTTAATGAGAAGTTCTGTCCATGTACTGCAGTAAAGCAACTAGAAGAGGAGTTTTTAAGGTTGGAGCAAGGAACAATGTCAGTCAGGGAGTACACGACAAGTTTAACTGGGAAGGCTAGATTTGCTGAGCACTATGTTTCAACGGAAGAAAGGCGCGTTGAGCGGTACATCTGGGGGCTCAAAGCATCCATTCGAGAATTTGTTCTCACTATGAACTCAACCATTTTTCAGGTTGCAATAAACGCAGCTGAGATTAGAGAGAAAGAAAAGAATCGTTAAGAGGCTGAAAGAGGCAATATTAAAAGAAAACGGGAAGGTCCGAGTAGTGAAGCGAAAAAATTAATGTTTTTGGGATCCGAAAGAAAGACATGGCAAGAACAAGTTGCCAAACCATGCCTTAAATGCAACCGCGTGCACAAGAGGGAATGCATGATTAGGTTGAGAGTGTGTTACCGATGTGGGAGGCCAGGGCACCTGTATCAAGATTCCAAAGTGGAGAGGAGAGATAAACTATGTTTTATTTATAAGTCGCCCAACCATATACAAGCAAATTGCCCTCGGCAGAAGAGCGAGTATGCCACCGGCCAAAGTGGAGGTCAAAATGGTAAAGTGGAGGAAAAACAATCTGAAGCATCAAAGGCCAAGTGAAAAGTCTTCCACATGACAGCACCAGAGGCGGAAGAGACACCCGACGTGGTGACAGGTACCTTTCTGGTCAACTCTGTACATGCTAGAGTATTGTTTGATTCTGGTGCAAATCATTCTTTTGTATCTACCACATTATGTGATTACTTGCATAGAGTGCTGAAACCTTTAAGCTCAGGCTTAGAAGTAGAAACTGTCGATGATCATCGAGTAATGATTAGAGAGGTGTATGATGACTGCAATATTGAGATAGACCGTTGTTCGTTTCCATTAAAACTACTCCCTATGATCCTTGGGGAATTTGATATAATAGTTGGGATGGATCGGTTAGCCAAAAACCAGGCAAGAATTATGTGCAACAAAAAGATAATCCAAATTGAATCGCCTGATAGTGAAACCATAGTTATATATGGAGACAGAAGAACTAGGAAATCCAGCATGATTTCTTTGGCAAAAGCAAGACGGTTTGTAAGAAAGGGGTGTCAGAGTTATCTAGAAAATGTGATAGATGCTAAGAAAAAGAAAAAGAGTATGGAAGACATTGTCGTTGTAAGAGAGTTTCCCGAAGTCTTCCTGGATGATCTGACAAGTGTACCACCAGGCAGGTGGAGTTTCAGATTGATCTTAGTATCTGGAGCCACACCTATCGCTCAGAAACCTTACCGCCTTGCACTGTCAAAAATGAAGGAGCTTATGACTCAATTGCAGGAGCTGTTAGACAAAGGTTTTATACGCCCTATCACCTCACCTTGGGGAGCGCCTGTGTTTTTTGTTAAGAAAAAGGATGGTACGATGCGAATGTGCATCGACAACCGCGAGCTTAACAAAGTTACTATAAAGAATAGGTAGCCTCTTCAAAGGATTGATGATCTCTTCGATCAACTTCAGGGCGCCAGTTATTTCTCGAAGATCGATCTACGATCGGGTTACCATCAGTTAATGGTCCGAGAGGAAGATGTGTCTAAGACAGCGTTTAGAACTAGGTATGGGCATTATGAATTTCTGGTAATCCCGTTTCGGTTGACAAATGCGCCTGCAACCTTCATGGACCTGATGAATAGGGTATGTAAACCCTACTTGGATAAGTTCATCATTCTTTTCATTGACGATATTCTGATCTATTCACGCACCAAGTAGGGTATGTAAACGCTACTTGGATAAGTTCGTCATTGTTTTCATTGACGATATTCTGATCTATTCATTGGCAGTTTTGGGTCTGCTGAAACAAGAAAAGTTGTACACAAAGTTTTCAAAGCGTGAGTTCTGGCTCCGAGAAGTTCAATTTCTAGGGCATGCGGTGACTCAAGAGGGAATAAAAGTAGACCCGACTAAGGTAGACGCTATAAAGAAGTGGGAGCCACCAAGAAACCATTCTGAGGTACGAAGTTTCTTGGGACTAGCAGGTTATTACCGAAGGTTTATTCAGGACTTTCTTGGATAGTGGCACCCTTGACGTCGCTGACAAAGAAATGTGTAAAGTTTGAATGGAAGCCAGCTCAAGAAGAGGAGTTTGGAATACTGAATGAGAAGTTAAGCACAACACCGATATTAACTTTGCTGGAAGGAACTGAAGAGTTTGTGGTGTACAGTGATGCCTCTAAACTAGGACTTGGTTGTCTACTAATGAAACAAGGGAAAGTTATTGCATACACCTCTCGTCAATTAAAGGAACACGAGAAACGATATCCAACTAAAGATTTGGAATTAGCAATTGTGGTATTTGCACAGAAAATTTGGAGGTGTAACTTATATGGGGTGAATTGTCAAATCTTATTGATCACAAGAGCCTAAAGTATTTATTTGATCAGAAGGAACTAAACATGAGACAACAAAGGTGGATGGAGTTACTAAAAGATTATGACTATGAAATTTTATATCATCCCGGAAAGGCTAATGTGGTGGCTGACGCCTTAAGTCGCAAAGAAAGGAACGATCGTGTGAGGATTAAAGCAATGCGGTTAGTGGTTACTCCAAGTTGGACTGAGGAACTCAAGAAAATTCAAGAAGAAGCTTTAGTAGAAGGGAAATTGAAGGGCGAAAGAATGGTGGGGAACGTTTCATCTCTCGAAGATAATAATCTTGGGTTAAAGTGCTTCAAGGGAATGATTTGGATTCCTCGTTTAGGCAACTTTCATAACCAAGTGTTAGATGAAGCCCATAAATCCCTATATTCTATATACCGGGGTAATAATAAAATGTATTGAGATCTTCGTCAGTCATACTGGTGGCTGGGCATCAAGAAAGATATAGCCCATTATGTCGAAAGGTGTTTGACATGTCTGCAAGTAAAAGTTGAACATCAACAACCGTATGGCCAACTGGAACCCTTAGAAATCCCGATGTGGAAGTGGGACCACATCACAATGGATTTTGTGATGAAGTTGCCAAGAACACCAAAGGGTTATGATGTGATATGGGTATTCATCGATAGACTCACTAAGTCAGCACATTTTTGCCAATAAAAGAATCATACTCGTTGGAAAGACTAGCTAAGCTTTATATTGATGAGACTGTGACTCGACATGGCGTTCCATTATCAATAGTGTCTGATAGGGATAGTTGATTTACATCTACATTTTGGCAAAGCTTTCAAAGAGAGTTAGGGTCACGAGTAAAGCTAAGTACAGCCTATCACCCACAAACAGATGGTCAAAGCGAGAGCACCATTCAAACCCTAGAAGATATGTTGCGGGCATGTGCTATCAACTTTTCAGGGTCATGGGAAATTGATCTTCCATTAATAATAAAATTTTCTTATAACAATAGCTATCACGCTAGCATCCAAGTCACACCGTATGAAACCTTGTATGGAAGGAAATGTCGAACACCCTTATGTTGGACTAAGGTGGGCGAACAATTGGCTGGGCCCGAGATAGTTCAACAGACTACGGATAAGATAAACCAAATAAGAGAAACGTTGAAGATAGTTCAACACAGACATAAAAGCTATGCAGATAAAAGACGGAGGCCAATAGAATTCCATGTTGGGGACAAAGTTATGCTTATGGTCTCACCTTGGAAAGGAGTGGTTCGTTTTGGAAAGTGACGGAAGCTAAGTCCCCATTACATCGGTCCTTACAAGATAACTAAAAGAGTTGGTGAAGTTGCCTATAAGTTGGAGCTACATGAAGAACTTCAAGGCATCTATAACACGCTCCATGTATCTAACCTAAGGAGGTGTTTGGCTGATGAAGGTGCCGAGGTGACGCTTAAGAATGTAAAGGTGGACAAAACTTTGATCTCTATAGAGGAACCGAAAGCTATCGTTGATAGAAAAGTAAGGAAAATAAGAAATAAATAGATTGCTCACGTGAAAGTTCAATGGCGACATCATAGAGGTTCGGAAGCAACTTGAGAACCAGAGAATGAGATGAGAGTGAAGTATCCTCATTTGTTTGCATAAGGCAAATTTTGAGGCCGAAATTTTATTAAGGGGGGAAGTTTGTAATAACAAAAAAATATATATAAAAAAAATTAAAGTGGCAGTTATTATTATTAAACAATGAATGTGGCTTTAATGAAAATCAGTTCTCATGGGCTTCAAGGGACGTGAATTGCCGACAATTTATGATGGTAGTTCTAGCCTTAATGAAAATCAATTCATCATTTCCTCTTCTTGAAACCGCCAATGGAATTACTATAAAGTGGTAGTTCTAGCTTGGTGTTGAGTTTTTGGTCAAGAAGGAACAAGAATTGTCGTAAGCAAGGGCATCGACGGAAAACGGAACGAAAGTTGATGGAGCTTTAAATCGTAGCTAGTTCGATACCCAGCTGTAAGTATTTCGTACTCGTCGTCTCCAAATATTGTTATTTATATATCAACGTAGTTGTTCGGTCATGCGGGTGGGTTCCCATAAAGTATCGGTGGCCAACGGTCATTGCAAGAACCCTTACCGTTCTTCACAACGGTAATCTCGTTGACACTGGGTTGTCAACTTGTGACCCATGTGTCGGTTCTAAAGGATAGAACTTGTATTTTGTGTGTGTATCGGTCAAATCATCAACATAGTTATATAACGGGTGGCCCGACGGTTGGTCGTTGTAAGGGATCGAAGAAAACCTTGAGAACTCATTGTCTTTGTAGAGCCTTAAGCAAGTTAAAACCTTTTCATGGTCCCTGTATTTGATAGGAAGGAAGGAGAAAAGTAAATTAAAACAGTAGTGTGGTTTCGTGGGTTAGCTGAGAAATCAAAATGTGTACATATATATATAGATAGATAGATATATACTTCAGGCATGCATAAGCATGCCATCCTTGCGTGAAGGGTCGGTAAATATCTATATCATATATACATTTACAATATATATATATATATATATATAAATTTGGTGTTACAAGGTTGAAGTCATGCAAAGGCATGAGTTAAGATGTTACTGAGTATACATGCATTCACATATATATGGAGTCATTTACAATGGGTTATGCAGGTGTAAGCTGCTCGATGGTTTGTGTATATATATATATATATAAATGAACCAACCTATATATATGTATATTGTTGTTGGTTTGGGATATATATATACACACATATATTATATATGTGTGTATTATATATATGCCAAGTATGTATGAAAACGTTATATTAAAGTTGTTAAAAAAAAGATGTCGGCTCATGGATCGTTAAAAAAGGGTAGCATCAACGGAACCACTCGATCATCTCGAGGGATGTCGTATTTTATAGATTTAAAGTTTAGTGCCTTGGATTTGTAAGGGTGACACTAACAACTTCAAGGATCGGTTTGGACAACGATTTGCATAGTGAGTTATACGTGACTTTTATTAAAAATGGTTGCATGCTTTATTTAAAATTTTTATGCAAGCTTGCTTTGTATTTCATCGATAATTGATTTCTTTAATATATCATGCATGCATATAATTTTCGGTATTTTTAATACGTGTTGAATATTTGTGTGGCAATAGGGATGTACTACGATATTTTATAATGAGATGAGCATGCTGTGTGAGCTTGTCTAAGCCATAAGAGGGGAGATGTTGTGTGAGTTTGTTAGGTCCGATTCAACAAGATCAAAAGAGGAATCATGCGGAAATCATTGAGTCGTATGTTTTATTGATGAAAGCATTAAAGATTACAAACGCGAATGTACTTTAGAAGACTCTCATTGACGAATCATCTACCCTAGACTCCTTTATATACTAGTTTTCTATTACATGGTAAGCCCAAGCCCATAAGGAATTAAACACAATTTAGAATATTATATTAAATCCTTTCCTTCTTTATAAAACTTTTCTAATTTAGGATATTTGATCCTATCAATCTCCCCCTAAAGTTTTATAAAGGAAGCATCTTCAAATCTTTTCCCCCTTGCTTTCTTTGGAAAAGCTTTAGTGTCGTCGGTCTTCCAAGCTCCCCCTTGAAATAAGCTCTTAGTCTTTAGTTTCAACTAAAAAAATACCAGATCCAATGTGCTATAATCACCACTGATTGCACAAAATACAGCTTCAATCTGTAGACAACTCGTCACAACTGCTAGCCGCAAAAAACAAAGATACATGTGCGAGTTACTTCAACGCTTAGTGCATAATCAGCAAGAAAAATATTGAATCTGTCATTAGCCACAAGTTGAATAATAATTATGTGTAAAGAGCTTTAATCTGATAAGCTCAAGGAACTTGGATCACCGAGGTAATATAAATCATGACGAACTGGGAGATGATATTTCTTGATGAGCATTGCTTCTTTGACATTTAATTGTTCAAAATGTAGCCGATTTAGAATACTTCCAAAACAGAAAGCAACCAACTCAGATCTAGTCTTCTTAATCAGATGAATGACTATCGTCATTCAACATTCTAGATCACAATCAAACCTCCAGACAGTAAATTGTTAGGAAGAATTAGCACATAATAACATCATACATTTACTGAAACTGGTATCTAAATAAAAACTCTAGAATGATGAGTGCAGAGAGTCAGACTTCTGATTAATCCAACCAGATATCGAATCCAATCCCCTTTGGTCTAAAAAACTTTCAAATCCGTCTTTGCATGAAATCCATGAACAATGATCCCCCTCCTGAGACTCAGCACGGGGAAAGATGATGCAGGGCTCTTGAATATTTTTGATTCTATAAGGAATCTTGGGTTGAAACTCAACTGTGGTCGAAGAAACTCTCTGGTCGGGATCTGCATGAAGTTCTCGGCTGTATGGGTGCGACATTAATGGATGTCGGGTCTTCAAGATGCGACAAGTGAGAATGTCGAGTCACATAGATCCGATAAGAGTTTATGTCGGGTTTTATAGGGCCGATAAGAGTTTATGTCGGGTCCTATAGGTCCGATAAGAATTTATGTCAGGTCCTATAGGTCCGATAAGAATTTAGGTCGGGCCGAGGGGACTCGATAAAATATGATGTCTGCTCAAGCTGGTGCGATAACAATCTATGTCGGGTCCTATGGACTCGATAAAAACTCATAGAAAATTATGAAGGGAATCTTGTCGATCCTTTGTAGCTTGATAGAAAAAACGTGTCGGGTCTTATGAGTTCGATCAGAATTTATGATGGACGCGCAGTAACTCAAAATATATCATCCAGATCGATTTATCAATATAAACTTGATGAGCAAGACACTCCGAACGATGAATCCAGTATATAAGCAAGAGGATGAAATCGATATGGATATTAAATTCGAAAAGAATCAGAAAACTTTCAGATCGAATAACACCATTAAATTAGAAAAGTCGATTCTGCAGTCCCGATCTTAAAAAAACGTACAGTGAGAAAAAAATAAGAATACTCGATAATACCTTGATCTTGATGAATATGTTGATCGTATCAAATCAGATAGAATCGATTTCGGCTCTGATACCACTTATTAGGTCCGATTCAACAAGATCAAAAGAGGAATCATACGGAAATCATTGAGTCGTATGTTTTATTGATGAAAGCATTAAAGATTACAAACGCGAATGTACTTTAGACGACTCTCATTAACGAATCCTCTACCCTAGACTTTTTTATATACTAGTTTTCTATTACATGGTAAGCCTAAGCCCATAAGGAATTAAACACAATTTAGAATATTATATTAAAATCTTTCCTTCTTTATAAAACTTTCCTAATTTAGGATATTTGATCCTATCAGAGTTCGCTAGGTAAAGCTGTGTGAGATAGACATTTCCCATAACGCCGTTTTTTGTGTATTATAATGTTTCGATCGTTTGCATGATAAATTATGAGGCTTTGTGAAATATATTTATTAACGTCGTATATGCAAAAACCATTAATTCACTGGGCCCTAGGCTCACCCAACTCTTTTTCAAAATTTATTATGCAACCAGGTCGTCTTGTACGCCAAGAGAAATGTTTTGGATTTCTTTTATGTGCTCGTGTTTTACACATTTATTCCTTAAGTTTTATTATGTTGAAAACTTCCGTTGCGTTGGATTATTTTAGACTTATTATATTTTGTTATTTTGGACGTTTTATTTAACAAATGTTTCATTTCCCTCCTATCGGAGAGGAAATGTCGGGTTGTTTTAGCTGCAACTGTTGTTTTACATCATTGCTTTGGTATGAGCATCAATACAGTTATGGGGATGTTACAGATAAGGTTGTTGCTTTCTCAAAGAAAATTTTTGTGTTAGAAGAGCAAATAGAGCATAACAATGGAGTATTGGCTAAGAGAAATGAAAGTGGAATTGATAAAGTTGTTGAAAAGGTAAAAGAATTTGAGATAGAAAAGCAATTCAAGAAAGAGAATGAAGAATTTCAGAAGAAGATTGTTGAGCTTCAACACAAGTTATTTGGACTTCAAACATATGTTATGAAAGAACAGAATACGAAGCCTGATATACAGAAAAAGTTTGATTTGGTTGTTGAGGAACGAAATGTTTTATCTACAAAAGTGAAGGAGCTTGAAGAGATTAATTTCAAAGTGGTTTTATCTGACAGAGCTAGTGCTGACACTATTGCTCCGTCTCCGTATGATGATTATGAGTGCTCATACAAGACAACTTCAAGTTTTATTTACAAGAAGATTCCTTCAACAAAATTTTGCAAATCAAATGATTGTTTACAAGATCAGGTTCGTACTTCTAATCTTTTCTATAGTTATTATGCTTCTAGTTCAAATACTAACATTTCAAAAATGGTTAAGATGGTTTGGATAAGGAAATCAACTATAGATGAGCATGCAAGAAACTAGTCATATCAATCTCTTGCGTTTGATGCTAAGTCATTTTCTTCCAGGACTGATCTTCCATACATTGTCAGGTCAATCAATGAGTTAATCAGTCTGAGCCAAAACAAGATATGTTGTTCTACATGTGGAAAAATGACTTTGTGAATCTAAGGTATGTGAATAAATGGTATGGTACGTATTCTATACCAGAATCCCTAGTGATAAGATCTGTTGGTAGAACATCTACTAGAAATAGATGGTTTGGATCTTACAGTATACCTAGATTAAAGCTCACATGCAAGGACCCATTAAAGTATGGGTACCAAAATATGCTTAATCTGTTTGCAGGTTGTCATGTGCTGTGTTGAATTCCGAATTATTCAAACACATGGTCAGACTTGTTAATGGTTTGAGGGGAGTAAGAATTTCCATATCTAAGGGGAAAATCTTATATACCATATTATCTTGCTTTAAATGTTGTATTTCACAAATCTGTGGTAATTCAATCCGAGAAACTTACTTGTGTTCATTTCTTTCAAATTGAAAATTTATTCTTGGATTACCACGTGTCATATTTCAATTGAAAAGGCTATTTCCACATCTCATACTTCGTTGCATATTCGGTAGAAATACACTCCCTTGATATTCTTTAATTGTTTTCATTTTTGTGTTTAATTCATTTCAATAATTCAATTCTTATCAAAATAATAATTGTGACTTGTTCTTCACAATTAATCTCAATAATCATTGAATATTCATTTTATTAAACACTGTGCTTACTGAGTCAATCTGTTTAGCGTTCGTGTTTGTTTCATTGACATTCCCAAACAGAAACATTCATGTTTTAACTTATGTTTAGCTTCTGAATACCTTAGTTCAAAACATGTACTTTATTTGTTTGACTTCTAAACATTTCAGTTTAGAACCCGGAGTTAAATGTTTATGCTCCTTACAACATCAATATTTCAGCACATCATATTTTCGCATGTGTGATAGAATTTTAGAGTTTCTATGGTCAATTCAGATGGAAGGACCTACCCAAGAAACATACCCAAGTCTAGACATCATGTAACACCCAGAAATTTCTCGAGATTTAATTATAAGAATGAAAATGCTATTCTAGAAAAAAGTTGGATTTTAAGTAAAATTTATTTGTTACTAAGTTTTATGATGAAGATTTATGTTTGGTTGGAGATTTTAAGTAGGAGTCCAACGATATTTTTCGGATTCAATTTGGGGCTAAAACGAAGCAAATATGGGCAAAACAACATCTAAGGCTAGTTTTCACGTGGGTTAGGCTTGAAGTGGGTTACAAAACTCTCGGGCCAGTTACAACTAGCATCCAAACTAGCGTCGGGCTGGACGCCACTGGCAACCAAAACTAGCGTCGGAGTCTCTTTGATCACCTTGGAGCCGCGTGGGTTACGGGCGCCAGTTACAACTGGCGCCCACAACTGGCGTCGGGCACTTGAGTGAACCATAAAACTCGATTTTCTGCTCCGTTTTTGCCACACTAACTTCTCTACTTGTTTTTTCTTCTCACTTCTCCTCACCAACTCGAAACCTACCTCATTTACTCCATATTTCTACCATCTCAAAGGCATTTAGTCACCATCAAAGCTCGGTATTTGGGATTCAAGCTCCAAGAAATTGTGTTCTTCATCTTCTTCACCTAGCTCCACCATTTCAACCATTTTAGAAGATTTTCTAGGGTTTTCCTAACCCTAGCTATGCGAGTTTAAATCCAAACTTTATAAACTCAAATAGTTGTTATAAATGTTGTATTTACTGATTTTTAAGCTTATGATTTCAAGTATTATGTATTTGGGTTAAGTCTGGAAGTTTTAGGACAAAATGAGAATTTTGGGTATTTTGTTCTAGATGATGAAATGAGTATCATAGATGGGTTTTAATGCTTGGAAATGTTCTAAAATGAAATACTCTTTGGTTTTTGGCACCAAAATGGTTTGATATAATTTTCGGTAAATTCCGTATTTCAAGAGAAATGCTTATTCAAAGGGTTTCAATGTTTGGAAAACTATCAATGCGTCTTGTTTGATGTATTTGATTTATAGACTAGCCAGTCATGGATCCATAGGCATAAGAGTCTAAATGTATTTGTTATGAACGATAGTCTAAGTTACCTTTTAAAATAGGAAATTGACATTGTGGAATTTGCGTGTTATTTTCCGACTATCCTTTCATTCACTCGGAATTTGCATTGTGGATTTTGCGTGCGATTCTTGAGAGAGGGCATGTGTACAACTGATCATCGTACTGGAATTTGGTCGATATTTTGGATTGCATTGTGGAATTTGCGTGCAATCCTTTGTGCCGCCCCGTAACATTTGTCGTGGCCTACCTTCGTGTCCCATCACAACAAATGGTATTTCGGGTATCCCCAGATTGTTTTAAAAAGACCCTTGCTCATCAAGAGTAAGCTTTCAAGTAAGGTTAAATGGGATAAAGTGTACCGCATCTTTATTTAAAATATTTTACTGCTTATCCATTTAACTGTTTGTTCTCACTAGACATAAGCCTAACACTTGATTTTAAATGTTGTTTAGCAGGTGATCAGGTAAATGGGGCTTCTTAGGGAGAAGCGGAGTGATGTGCCGGTGAAGGCACTATTTTTGAGATTACACCTTAGTGTGTAAATTTTGGAGAAGATAGAAATACCATTTTGAGGATATTAGTGACACCCGAATGTAATCTATGCTCCTGAATTGTGTAGATTAATAGGTTGTCATTTAGTATCCTAACTTCAGATGTAAAACTCCTATACTCTATTCCTATTCAGTGGGTGATTTTATATATTTCCGCAATTACTTTCGGTTTAAATTTGCTCTAAATTTTAGGGTATTACACATCGGTAAGGGGTCTAGATACTAAGAGTTGAGTGGGAGCAATCACATGCGAAGAGCTGATCACGAAGCCACGTGGGAAAAGATATACAAAAAATTAATGTTGATGTTGTGGGGGAGCAGTCAGAGCTGACATAGATTAACGAACTATTCATAGTTTTAAAAGGTTTGAATCTAAATCTGTTTAAGGTTGAAAAGCCATTAGACTCATAGATTGTAGAATTAATGTTGAGAAAAAGAATAAACGTTTCAAGTTAAAGTTGCTTGAAGATGTTTGAAGATTGATATTTTCATGATATATAGGTGACAAACTTAGTACACGTAGTGTCAAAGCTTCAAGCCTTACTGTTTAAAGATTGATTGTTGACTGATAAAGTTCTCTAATGAAAAGTCTTCTGAAAGATTCTAAAGATTTGTTCAAGCTGAAGGATTTTGATCTGATGATTCTTATTTGTATAAAGGGGAGATTGTTTTTTTCAGATGCAATATGCTTGAATACATAGGGCAAGATTGTTTCTCAGTTAAAGATTGTTTGTTGATAAAGTTTGATCATCTTAAAATAAAAAAGGAGATTGTTATAGCTGTTTTGTCGAATTGTTATCACGAATACAAAGGAGGAGATTGTTATATATAAATATATTGTATCTGAAATTACAATATTGTAGACGAGAAAGTCAAAGCTTGAAGTCAACAAAGTCAACATAGTGTTTAATTGTAGTTTACTCATTGTATAGAGTAGGGGTATACATACCCTTTGTCAATGTACTTTGTTACTGGCTTTTCATCGTCATATTCATGTCTTTATCAGAGAGAGAGTTTGTAGAGAGAGAATATATCAATATATTTGACATTTGATGATTTATTGATTGTGTTCTTGATATTATTGATTAGATTTATCGTTATCTGATATGTATCTGGAATTAACAAATACAATATGAAATCTTACAAATGAGTTCTCTCCTACTATACCTTTACAAACTAACATACAAGAAGTATTTATACTCTTCACTAATACAAAGTCAAACTATCAAAGTAGACTACAAATAAAAGCTTTGACTTTACATAAAATGTTAACTATGTTAGTTTTCACTTAGAAGCTTTGACCTCTTTATTTTTCACTCTCGGCTTCCTACTCGGTGATCTTAGATACAATATTCTGAAACTAACAATCTTCCCCTATGGATTCAAGATCACACAAAAAAAAAACAATTATCAAAGATGTTTAAAAGTTTGTCTTCAACTAAATTTTGAATTTAACAATCTCCCCAAATCATAAGTTTTTAACAAACTCTCCTTTATGAAGACAAACAAACTTTATCAACCTTTGAATAACAAAGATCTAGCAAATAACAATCTTCCCATTTCAACAAACAAACTCATATCAAAATCTTCATCATGAAAACATCTTTAGTCTTTAGAATTCTCTTTCGAGTAGTCAACAGTCAACAAATCTTCAAAGAAATCTTTGTTAGTCAACAAATCAGCTTTAAACAAATTAGGCTATAATTTTTGACACTGTGTGTACTAAGCTCAATACCTATTTATCATGAAAGAATTCATCTTTATGAAAAAAAAACGTATTCAAACATATTTTGTTTTATAAGCCTAACGAATCTTCAAAAGACAAGTCAACACAAAATTCAAATCACCACCAACCTTTTTATAACTTCTATAATATTTAAATCCAATGAATTCTCAACTTTAGATTCAAATTTCTTCTCCATAAACTGAATTAATATACATCTAGTTAATCTCAATCAACTCTTCATCAACAAAAGAATCTGAATTCCTTTACTCTTCCTACATATATGAATACTTGTAAACTTTATCACCTCTCCCTTAACATTATCAGTCGCTTTCATTTCACTGTTATGATCTGTTCATATCTTTGCATACTAATTCTCTTCATGTGGTTGCATATGTCTTTCATGTATTGTTTCTCTCGCTCATGATGATTAGGATAATCCTAAACATCATGAATCATCAAAGACTAAATCAATGAAAATTTTCAAACAGAAATCACCATAAAAGATCTTCAAAAATATTTCTCCCTTTTAAACAAACAAGGTTTCTTCATGTTAGAACAAATTTTCTCCCCCTTAACAATATATCTCCTCCAAATAAGGTTCTCTCCCCCTCAAAAAACGGGTAATCATCTAACATAGAAGCACTTTAACAACTATTATCACATCAATCAACACATATTCAATTGAGTGCCTATTTTCAGAGTTGGCAATTATGAATCTCTGATAGGACTTCGAGTTAGTAAAGTTATAAAACTAACTTCTCAGACTGTTGTGGAACTATCACAAAGATATGCATTGGAATCACAAAGACTCATGTAAGTGTTGAAATGAAATATATGAATATATTTGGCTAAAAAACATGACTAAATATGAAGCGTGGAGACCGGAGACCGGAGGTAATGTCTTCCTTTTTCAATATCTAAAATCTTTTGGGTGAAGAATAGATAACAGATATGCACATTCTCCGTGATTTATGAAACAAATATATTTCATGAGATACTTGAGTAGCTAAGTGGGGTGACACGAGTTGTCGACATTGGATCCATGTATGTTTCAATATTCATTTCCAAAGAATGAGAATGAATAGATTATGTGGCTAACCAGATTACTGACACTGTTTGGTGAGGATATTTTTATTCTTTTGATCCTGTCTCACACTCATATTCTTTTAACTCACTAACACTCAATCTCTCAATCATTTTCAACTAAATCTCCCTCGTTTCAGTTATATTTATTTCAATTATTTTATATTCAAATTTTTCTGAAAGTTCAACTTTTTTTTCAAAAATTATTTTGAAACCAAACGACGCTTGATATTTAAAAAAAATTCAAGGCCTATACTATATTTTTTAAATAGAGTATTTCAAGTTAAAGTTTTTAAAAAAATTACATTCAATTCTAACATCTACTCTATTTTAGCAATTATAACACTAATTATATTAAAATATTCTATTAAATCAATAGAACATTATTTTTCTTTCCTAAGCATTTATTTTCAATATCTCTAAATAATGGAAGATAATTAAAATGCTATTTTTCTCTTTTATTCTTATGTAATGTTTTATAGATTTCTTTAAATTTAGATATTTATATATATTCTTTTCTTTTACCATATAATATAACATAATTATTAAAGCACCCATACTTAAAACACTCATAAATCTACAAAATTTTCATTATAACATAGTTGTTGTCTATAGTTTTAATTAACCAAACATTGGTTTATTTAGGGAGAGTGCTAATGGCACCCCTTTAATAGGGGTGCGTACGGAAAATTCTTGTATTTTCATAGCCTTAAAAATTTAAAAAGTGGATTTTGATATAGACATGTGTAGAAAGATTTACTTTTACAAGAGTGTTATTAGTCTCCCCTTTATTTATGGTATCCATGTACTACTTAATGTAAAAATAAGATAGTGGTGGGGATATGGAAGCAAGTCGAAATATGTTTTTTTTATTAAAATTAATTATTAACTAATACTTTTTGTGTGCATCTCCACCATTCCCTATTCATCACTTGACCTTCTTTTTGGTGGTCATGATTTTAGATGCTTCAACTTACGTCACATTTTATTGCCACTTTAATTACATTTTCCTCTATCAAATGAGGATTCATAGCTATTGGATTAATATTTGAAAATTACCATTTTGTTTTTTATTTTCAATGTTTATTATAAACTTATGTTTTATCTTTGGTGGGAATTATATATTTTTTGCAATTAAAAGATCGATAAAATATATTATATTTTTATAAAAGAAGCCTTCTTTAAAAATATATTAAAATTTATATTATGACGTGTCTTACTATGACGTGTCTTATTGTAATTAATTCATATTCAAATTGAATAGCTCCATTGTTAGATGACACTTTAAAATCTACTAAAATCGATCTAATTGAATCCACTTAATATTCAAGTCGAGGATATGTAATTTATTTTATTTGATATTTTGGTATTTTAATGTATGGGACTTGTTTTTATTTTGTATATTATATTGGTCATTCAATTTATATAGAAATATATTTATAAATAGCTTTTTAAGTAATCTATAAGATTAATTGGTTCAAAATATTAGAAGGGGCATATAAATAAGCAATATCCAACAAATATAATTTGTATATCTAGTCCAATATCCATGAAGTTGGATTGGATCGGTTGTATAAATTTAATCCGATTAGATCGATTGTTAAAATTTAATATCTTTTAAATGACTAAATTGCATCTATTCCTTCCAAATTCATTAGATGTAAACCAATGAACACCCTATGAGATGGTTCTTACGTATATTACATAAACACCAACCATAGAATGAGATTCCGATGGTTAACTAATGATGAAATTGGTGACACGTTGATGCTAATTTATGATGAGAAATTTTAATTTTTGTAAATATAGATCTCAAAGATGAAATTGGTAACAAATTGATGCTAATTTATGATGAGAAATTATGTTTTTTTTAAATATAGATACCAAATATGTTCTGCAAAATAAAACTCATAATGATTTACACATGTAGCTATGTATATATAAATTATACAAATTCTTAAAATAAACTAAAGTAATTTCTAAGAGCATCCCCAACAGCTATTGTAAAATAGAAAAATGGAGGATTTTATCAATTTAAGTGCTCCAACAGTTATGGTATATCAATTGCTAAAATAGAAAAATGGGAAAAAAGATAAGAAAAATCTCTAAATTTAGAAAATCTCTAAAAATATATAGAAGAGAGAGAAACAATATTTTAATTATATTCAACCAATCAAAATAATTGAAGTTAAGTGTGTAGGAGAGAGAAATAATATTTTATTAAATGATGGAATATTTTATAAATATTGTTAATGATAAAGTTGATAAAATAGAGTAGCTGTTGGAGTTGGATGCAAATTATTATAGAGATTTTGACTTTTAATATGCTATTTTAGAAAAAATTTACAATAGATGTTGGAGATGCTCTAAGGTCTTTATGAAAACAACCTTCTACCTTAGGGGTGGAGGTATAGTCCGTGTACATGTTACCTTTCTTAAACCTACTTTCGAGAGGATTTTATTCGTACGCTGGTTTAGTTTCATTACTTTATAATTTTCTGTGTTTTAACTAAGACAATATTTCATATGTTAGGATGCAAATTTTATGTTAGAAATTCTTATATATTTTTGTTTCCTAAGTAAAATATGGAGTAAATTACACTTTTGGTCCTTGTGGCTATCGTCTACTACCAACTCTCATCCCTCTTTTGAACTAATTACAGTTTTGGTCACCGTGGTTACCTATTTGCTTCACTTTTGGTCCCTCAATCTAACTTATGTTCAAAGAGTCCGTTAACTCTAAGGGTATTTTCGTCTTTTTAGTATATTGGTCTTTTTTAACTCCTTTTTTACTTTTCAATTTTTTTTGTTTGACTTTATTCCCGTTTGACTCAGTAATAACCGCTTACCCCACCTTCACCACCCCCTCGGGTTATCTTCCCCGTCCAACCGCCCCCTCAGGTCATCTTCTTCGGCGAACCACCACCCTCTGGCTAATACCCCTCCGGTCATCTTCTTCGGCCAACCAACCCCCTCCGGTTACCTACTCTAAACATAAAACAAACTCAAATGACAAACAAAAACCAAAAGATTATGAATAAGAGAAGCTAACCCAAACGACAAATCAAAACTCAAAATTAAAAACAAAAACCTTAAATCAAAACAAACCCAGATCCAAAAACTTAAATTAGAACTCTAAATCAAAACCCAAATTAGAACGCTATTCAAAACCCAACTCAAAAACTAAATCAAAACTCAATCCAAACAAATATGATACACAAAAATGTATATATCGGGAGACTTCAAATCTAAAAATCAAAAGCCTAAATCTGAGATGTTCAATGGGTTTGAACACTAAATCTGAGATCGAGGTGTTGGCATGAAATCAAAAGCCGAATGGAGGTGTTCGTCAATGGAGTTTTCCACGTGTGTTGGTCCCAAAAGAGTCTACAAAAGTTTAAGGATATAGAAACAGTTTGTAGAAGAGGGGGGGGGGGGGATGGGGTTGAATACAAACACACGATATTTTAGTTTTTAAATAAGTTTATATTGTATAAACAAATTTACAGTTGTAAGCGGAATTAGAACAAGTAATAAACCTACTGTTTTACAACTAAGAAGTTCAATAAGTTTGATGTACAAGAACGAGAAAGAAAAGCAACAGAGGTTTTAGAAATAGAAAGTAGCATGCATGAAGATGAAGCAGGGTTCTTCATCAATTTATACCTGTCGCAATTAATGCAAAGCAAAAGGTATAAGCCACGTGTCAAGTCTTTATTGGAGACTTGTCCTTTGTCCAAAGAGCAACCATACTTTTGGCCGAATATGAAAGTAACCAAATCAAATTTGATAGGGACATAAGAGACAATCCGTACGTCCTCTTCTAACAAGGCGTGGGGGTTTTGACTTTTGTGCATCAAGGACAAGATCAACATCGATCTTGCTGAGTAGGCCCCACTTGATCGCTGAACTTGAATATTCAGGAATTAAGATTCTGAGTATCGCTGAGGCATAAGCAAGATTCACATTGTCTAGATAATTCTTTGCTATCGCTGAACCGCTTCAGGTCACTTAGCTAATAATCTTTTTATTCAGCTTCAGTCTTCGACTTTCGCTCAATGGTTCTTTGATGTGAGTCTTCATCTTTAGAGATAAGTTATTGTTCCCGACTTTCAGCGATCACTGAGTGCAACCAGTGTATGCTATCGCTGAATAGGAACAATCACTTATACTTGGAATCTTCACAAAGTATACATGGAATCATATTCAAATCATTGAGAGGAGTTATGATCAAAATTATCCCTCTATTTGATTATAATTAAGCAATATAGGAAAGTTTCTTGTGAAACTTAGTAAGGACTTAGAATTTTTTTTAGGTAAAGAGATCTAAGTACCAATCTGTGAGATCTTTTTCAGCTAGATTACTGTCTGAATTGAGTTTCATTTATAAATATATGAAATCATAATTTCACAAGTATAAAAGTTATAAAGTACATTCACTGATTAATTACTTAGTATAGTGTCAGTGAGAGTATAGGTTACTTTAATGAAAATAGAACTCTTATGTTCGTTGTCCCTATTACATTTTTTTAGGGATCTTTTCAGTGCACGGATGGAGTAGAGTACTTCATTGTATTTTATTTATAGTAATCTGAAGAATTACATTGAAAATGGAATTACATTTGTAAGCTTAAGTACAGTACACTGAAGTAAATTACAAAGGGAAGGAAAACTACAGAGACTAGTCAGAGAGCTTTACATTTTTCTTCTTCGTAATTCTTTCTCATAGATCACTTTCTGAAGGCATTTTTGTCATACGTGAATATGCAGTTATAGTACATGATATTGATGAGTTTTGAAGGAGCATTTTTGATTTCTTTATTTCTGAGAAATAAAGTCCTTCCATTATTTCCTAAATATGTCATTCCTGCTTCAGGGAGAGTAGTGATTTCATGTTCATCATACTTTCTCTCTTCAGGTAGGGAGGTATTTAACACTGAGAGGTCAGGAAGAATGAGGTGGGAGAAGAGACTGTCATAGCCAAATTTAGTCTCATGCTCATTCTTGGAAGATGCACCTTCATCAGCGTCAGACTTTGATCTTCTTTTCTTTGTCTTTTCAGGGAGGGGAGGAACTCTGACATGTTGAGAGATCATTTGCGATAGTTGATTGAGATGTCTTTCTACTACACCTTTGAATTGAGATTTGGAGTCTTGAATGACATCTCTGATTTCTAGCCATTCAGAGAAACCATAGAACTTCAGATACTGGGTTCTTTTTTTTCACTTCTGTCGCCCCTGAACATACTGACAGTTATCTTCGGACCTCTTCTTCGATTTTGTCCTAGGATAGTTGCACGAGTTATGGTGGCAGCGCGAACATGAAAGTTGACCCTTTTAGTGCACCATTCCAGTTCAACGTCCTTAGGTTCTTCATTCTCTCTATTTAAGGCTTGTAGAATCTTCTCTTGAGCAATCACAGGATATACTCTGAGATTGTTTCTGGTCAGCTCCCTTTCAGCGAGTTTAGCAGCTACTAGCTTACTCCTTTCTTGTTCTTGTCTTTGACTGTTCAAACTTATAGTTTCTTCCGTTGAAATTTTCTGAGCGACCTTGAGACTTTCTTGGGTTTGCTTTATTTTATGGTCTATCAGTCGCTGAGCTTCAAGTGACTGTGCTTGTTCTTCAGGGGATAAAAATGAAAATTCATCGAAGACGTTTATTGGTATAGGAGCTTTGGGCTCAGAGGTACGAAGAGGAATTTTTACTCTGGCCAACTCGAGATCTCTTAAGAAGTTAGCTCGTCTCTATTCTTCTACTGGTTTAAGGATCGGATGTGTATTTACATGCCTTGGAATCAGGCCTTCTTCTTCTTCAGATTCAAATTCAGATACATACAGAAACTGATCTTCAGATGAAGGTTCCCAAAAAAATGGAGAGTCCTTTGGGGGACTAGGATCACCGAGAACAGGAGAGTCAGAGAGAGGGGTGTCAGAGCTGAAATTTGGAGGAGAGAAAGGGGGATAGGTTTGAGGTTCAGAGATTGGAATATAATGAATGAGAGAAAAACATACCTCAGCAGTGTTCTCCCCCTCAGAGATTAGAGAAATGGAATCAAGATCCATGACTTGTTTATTTTTCCCTAAGGGATCGGAATGTTCCTTAGAATGAGGAGGTCCGTCCCCGAAAGGGTCTCTGAAAACTGACTCGCCTAGGCGATGTTGGAAGAATTTGGCAAAATGTGGAGGGACATCATCGTCATCATCATCATCATCATTACCATGATGAGGGATGTCAACTTCTTCATCTTCCTCATCATTATCTTCATCATCTTCTTCTTCTTCATCATCTTCAGGTACGATGGAAGGTTGTTGTTGATTGTAGAGAGGGATGGGTTCGCCAAGTATTTCATCGTTCACTTTTCCAATTAGCTCATCCGCGAGCTCTCTGGCGCACTTCTCCCCCTCCGTGTTGTCAGCAGGCATACAGTGCACAACAAGGGTTCGCACGTTGGTGTTAACAGTTTTTAAACTGTTAGTGTGCGTAGTCTGGGTTTGAGAGATCTGACCCATTTTTCCACCGTCTGCCTCTGTGAAGGAAGGTCTTCTCTCTGCATGGCGCTTGATGAGAAGCAGCATCTCTGCTTGATCCTTCTGAATGGCAGCGAGCGTCTTACCTTGCTCTTCAACCAGCTTGGCTAGATTATCTATTGCTCGGCCGTGTGCCAGATTATCATCTCTCACTGTTTGGATATCACTGGAGATGTTGTTGATGGTTGCCTTCATCCTAGGGACACCACTGATTGTCTGAAAAATAATTTAAGCGGCAATCTAAAAAGTATCAATCTTCTTGCCCCGTCAGGGAGCACCTCGTTTACCAGGAAATCCATGGCAGGATACGAGGGAGGAGGAATATTGATTTTGGGAGTATCAGCAACCAAGGATGGAAGCTGACGTGGGAACTTCTGCTTCTTCATTCTTTTGATCTCCTCAGCTTTGGAGACCTTCGGAGATTTGAGAGAGGAGGCGGGCTCGCTGACTGGCGTGTCAACGACTTTCGTAGTGGTGGTGGTTGATCAAGTAAATTAAGTAGCAGCAACACCTGCTGATAACAAGGATAGAGCAGCCAGAAAGAGCTCTAGGTTAGATGAGATGTGAGATGTAGTATTTATTACCTTAAGAGTATCGAGAGGATTACTCTTAGGTATTCCACGTGCTAGGATAGTGTCCTGGGGATCACTTACCTGTGTCTGAGAATGTTTGTGACAAACATTCTTAGGTCCTGTGTTTTTGGCCTTCCATGATTCAGATTGTTGAAACAAAACCGATTCCTGGACAGCGTGCAGTTCAACCTCATTAGAGATAGGGACAACTATCTCTTAATCATGAGTTGACGTGAGGACCAAAGAAGAAGAGATGGATGTGCAAGTAATACCTGATCCAACTTCAGCTTGGCTGGCTATAACATTTTCAGTGACCGAGGTCGTTGAGAATGGTGGTAATACTGATGAAGCGGCAACGGACGCAGAAACCATTGTCGTGGTTGAGGTTGAAGGAGGCGTTGGTGGTACGCCTTTATCAGAGAGGATGGTCTTTTGAGAGACCAACTTCTTTTGCTTCTTGGGAAGGGGCTTGTGAGCGATGGTCTTTTTATGACCATCGGACTGCTGTTTTCTTTTAGTAGGGGAGGAGGTGGTGTCGGGGCTAATCACTATGGGGATTGGCAGTGATACAGACACCTGAGTGGTAGACGTGGGATCCCTGATGAGATTCAGCATATAAGGGAGGTAAGGTGCATCCCCAGGTTGTTCATCGACTTCTAAAGACTTCTTATCAACTTGAGAGAAGCCTTAATTGGCGATATTGGGGTATCTCTCAAACACGTACTCCAAGATAGTTGCAATGAAACGGGGGTAAGGGATAGTCTTCTCCCTTTTTGAGCGTTCACACGGTTGTATATGTCGCTGAAGATGTAGTCAGCGTAGTTCAGCTACTAACCGGTGTAGAGAGCATAGCCTAGGTCAATGAAATGCCTACTGGCATGATCTTGTGAGCCAGTCTTGGTGCCAAGGCACTGAATAACTTGCGTGAAGATGTATTGCCACCTAACTGGCAATCTCTTCTTTTCCATCTTGGTGATGGACTTCTCAGCGGTTTCCCATTTGTAGCCAATCATGTCAAGTAAATTGACAATTTCTTCTTTTGAGGGTGAAGGAGCCCATTGCTGGTTCTTTCCCCTTGCTGGGAGGCGAAGAGCACTCTTTACCATTCTAGTGGTGAAGGAGAAAGGGCCAAGAGGAATAGTGAATTCGATTGCAGCGTGCTTTGCTCCTTTGTCAATGGTAAAAGTTGAGCAGCAAGCAGTATACCAGAAATACTAGAGATGAGATGTAATCCCATTTAGGTTGTGAGTGAAGGCATACATCAGAGGGCATGCCTTGATGAACTTCGCACCATCATTGAAGTGCGGCTTGTCAGTAGGGATATCAACAAGAGAGATGTAGTTGCGCGGCTTCACAATGGCCTGTTCAGGGGTGAAAGTACAATCAGGAGCACCTTCAAAGTCAGTGACTGGTACAACTCCTTCTTCAGTGTGGATGTTCTTGCTGAAGGATGCCATGATTGTTTCAAAGATAGGCACACCAAAGAGGAAAATAATGGTTTAATAAAAAATATAAACCAGATAATTTGGTACAAAGAATACCAAGTCGATTAAAAAGAACAAGTGTCTTGATTAACAATATTAAAATACTTGTTATTTCTGGTCGATTTCAAGGATGTTTTTAGACAGCCAAATTTAGATATGGTATAGAGATATACCGTAAACAGTTTGAGAAAAAGACTAAAATAAATTTTGGATCAAAGCAGACCAAAATTTATTCTGCTCTAAGAAAGAACTTAGAACAAGTTTTTATGTTTTTTAAAAGAGATAAATTTTAAAACACGAATCTTTATAACCAAAAGTTATAGAAGATAGATGGAAGTTATAAACAACATTCAAGTTGTTGTTTATTCATTACAGAGAAGAAAAAAGTAAGATCAAACCTTGCTTAAACTGGAAACTGGAGAAAAACGCACAAGTGCGTGTTCTTGAGGAAAGCAAAGGAAATTCGAAATTCTTGCTTTTAGAATGGTTGAGCGCGTAAAGAATGAAACGGAAACAAGTGTTCCTTTTATAGGACGAGTGATAAAGAGGAGAGAGAAGAAAACAAAACGACGGTTTTACCTTATAGAAAAAGGTAATGATGACCGAGCACACGTCTCGAGAGTTTGATAGGATAGGAAACGTCGAGGTACGTCGTGTGTCAGAAAAAGGTCTGACGCGTCCTTTTCTTCTTTTAAAATAATAAGATTATCATTTAAAAATAAATGTTAATCATTATCCTCTTTTAAATTCCTCATCATTAACAATAAAGGATTGTCAGTGATGGGTTTTACCTTTTAAGATCCATTTTCTGAATAGGAAAACGTTTAGAGAGTGTATGGTTTAGAAGTACATACCTGAGTGAGATAGATTTTTATCGCTGAGTTAGAGTTCAGGATATGAAAAGTGATTTGAAAACTTTTATTTGTTTATCACTGATATTTGTTAATTATTGAAGAATATTTATTCTTCAACGTTTAACATACCGAGTTCGTTGATTAATAGATTGAATCTAGTTTCATCAAGAGGCTTGGTGAAAAGGTCAACGAGCTGATAATCAGTGGGTACAAAGTGAAGTTCAGTTTTACCATTCATAACATGATCTCTGATAAAGTGATATCTGATCTCAATATGCTTGGTTTTTGAATGAAGTGCAGGATTGTTTGCAATAGCAATAGCACTAGTACTATCAGAATAAATAGGGATTTTGGAAAGCTTATATTCATATTCTCTGAGTTGGTTCCTCATCCAAAGAATTTGGGCACAACAACTTCCAACGGCTACGTATTCAGCTTCAGAAGTTGACGTGGACACTGAATTTTGCTTTTTGCTTGTTCAACTTATAAACTTACCACCTTGTAGCTGATAGCCATCAGTGGTACTCTTCCTATCTATCTTGCATCCCACAAAATCACTATCATAGTAACCAATTAGATCGAACCCTGAGCCTTTAGGATACCAAAGACCCAGATTAGGAGTTCCTTTCAGATATCTGAAGATTATCTTTATAGCGATTAGATGAGATTCCTTAGGTTCAGCTTGATATCTTGCACAGAGACAGGTAGAATACATGCTATCTGGTCGGCTAGCTGTAAGATACAACAAAGAGCCTATCATTCCTCTATAGGTAGTTATAGACTGGTTTCCCATTAGGATCCTTATTCAAGGTCAGCGGTGGTGCCATAGGAGTCTTCATCACTGAACATTGAGTCATTTCAAATTTATTCAACATGTCTTTAACATATTTACTTTGGCAAATGGAAATACCTTTGTCAGATTGCTTAATCTGCAAACCTAGAAAATATGTTAGTTCACCCATCATACTCATTTTATATTTTTTTTCTTCATTTTTTTTGCAAAACGAGTACATAGTTTGAGTCTTATGGATCCAAAAATAATATCAACATATATCTGAGCAAGAATAATATGACCTTTATATTTTATCAGAAAGAGAGTTTGATCAATTTTTCCACTAACAGATTTTTCTTTAAGAAAATATTTAGAAAGGGTATCATACCAAGCTCTAGGAGCCAGTTTTAACCCGTAAAAAGCTTTTTGAAGTTTGAAAACAAAACCAGGGTGTTTAGGATCAGCGAACCAAAAAGGTTGCTCAACATAAACTTCCTCTTTGAGTTTGCCATTTAAAAATTCATTCTTTACATCCATTTGAAAAACTCTAAAGTCTTTATGGGCAACATAAGATAAGAACAGTCTTATGGCTTCTAGTCTAGCTACAGGAGCAAAGGTTTCATCATAGTTAATGCCTTCTTCCTGTCTGTATCCCTAAGCAACATGTCGAGCCTTGTTACGGATAACAGTGCCATTTTCATCTAGTTTATTACAAAAAACCCATTTGGTACCTATAACAGTTTTATCAGATGGACGAGGTACTAAATTCCAAACTTTGTTTCTACGAAACTCAGTGAGCTCTTCTTGCATAGCAGAGACCCAACTTGGATCAGTGATAGCATCATCTATCTTCTTAGGTTCGGTTAGAGAAATGATGTTTACATAAAGACAGATATTACCTGTACCCTTACGGGTTTTGATACCTGCATTTGGATCACCAATAATTTGATCTGTTGGATGATTCACGGTCCATCGTTGAGCTGGTAGTTGAGGAGTTTGATCAACTTGAGATTCAATGACTTGTTCTTGTTTAGGAAGAACGGTAGATGATTCAGCAATAGATTCTTCAGCATTCCTTATCATCCCTGGTGTGGATTTAGGAGGTTGATATTGGTTATTCAATGATGAATCGCCTAGTGAAGCATCAGAGGGAGGAATTTGATTTAGAGGAGTAATATCTATCCCTGATGGGGATGGATCATTACTTGAAGTAGGAAAGAGGTTAGGAACTTCATCATTGTTATTTTCAGCGTTATGTGGTTCGCTGAAGTAAGTTTCAGGTTCCCCATAATGAGATTTCATCCAACTATTCAATTCCTCGTCTTCTTTAGGGATAGGAATGGAATTTGTTGAGCGAGATTCATCAAAGTTCACGTGCATGGTTTCTTCAACATGTTGTCTTCTTTTGTTGAAGACTCCGGATGACTTAGATACAGAAGAGTATCCAAGAAATATGCCATCATCTGCCTTCCCGATCGAATTTTCCAAAATTATCTCTATCATTCAAAATATAGCATCTACATCCGAAGATATGTAGGTACTTCAGAGTGGGTCTTCTTCCATGAAATAATTCATAGGAGGTCTTCTTGAATCGTTCAAGTATCAGAGATCGATTCTGTGTAAAACATGCAGTGTTAACTGCTTCAACCCAGAACTGAGTTGGTAGATATGATTCCCTGAGCATTGAGCGAGCTGCTTCAATGATCTTTCTATTTCTTTTTTCAGCAACGCCATTTTGCTGAGGAGTCCTTACTAAACAAAAGCTATGAGTTATTCCTTTTTCTTCAAAGAAAGTAATCAGAGTACTGTTTTTGAATTCAGTACCATGAGCAGTTCTCATGGAGCGAATTGTGAGATTGTTCAGGACTTCCATTTTTTTGATAAAGGAGATGATTTCATCAGGAGTATCACTCTTAGATCGAAGAAAAAATACCCAAGTATATCTGGAATATTCATCAACTATCACAAGAGTATATTTCTTTCCAGACACAGATTGAAGGTTGACTGGTCCAAATAAATCCATATGAAGTAATTGAAGAGGGGTGGTCATTGAGGAGACCTGCTTAGATCTGAAAGAAGCTTTTGTCAGCTTTCCTTTTTCACATGTTGAACAAAGAGATTCCTTTGTAAAGGCATGTTTAGGGAGATCTCTGACAAGTTCTTTTTGAGATAACTCATTAATCATCTTAAAATTTAGATGAGAAAGTCTTTTATGCCAAAGCCAGTTAATATCAGAGGAGGATTTTGAAATAAAGCATACATTTTCAGAGTGAGAGCCATCCATATTAATGACATAAACGTTTTGTAATATTTTGCCTTTTAAAGAAAGTTTGTCGTTACTATCAGTGACAGCACATTTGGTCTTTTTGAATAATACTTTGAAGTCTTTATCACAGAGTTGATTGATGCTTAATAAATTGTGCTATTGTCCTTCAACATAAGCAACATGATTGAATGATTTTGCTCCATTGGATAGAACGCCATAACCCTTGGTGTAACCTTTGTCATTTCCACCGAAGGTCACTGAGGGACCATTTTCTTCCTTGTAGTCAGAGAGCAGAGTTTTTCTGCCAGTCATATGCCTTGAGCATCCCCTATCGAGATACCAGATACATTTAGCACTCTGCATAAGACAAGGAAATTTAATTTTCATAGGTACCTATATATCTATGGTTCCTTCAATGTCAGTGGAAGGTTTGGCGGATATATCACTAGCTGAGGAATTTTCTTCAGTTATCTTCACCTTGGAAGTTTTACCAACCTTGGTGGATTTGGCTTTGACTGATTTCTCAGCTTGAGCTACTTTCTTACTATGAGTTAATTTCTCAGCTTTAGAACCATTAGGGCCTTTTCTTGCAATATGGGTTGTTTCACCACAATGATAGCACTTCCTATATTTAAAGATGGGTTTTGAGCTGGTCGCATACAGAGAGGAGGTCGAAACATTTTCAGGACTAGAACCAAGAATTCCCTTTTCCATTGTCCTTGGAGGAACTACAAGTTTCTGAGGAACGAATGGAGTTAGATCAATTTTAATTCTGGAGTAGATTTCTGAACTAATCCAGGAATCTTCTTTCCAGATTTAGAATGACTCACTGAAGGATTCTTCTTCAGCTTTTGCAAATTCTTAGTTGTGGGAACATGGTCGGGGAACTTGTCCTTAATCACCTTCCTGGAGTCCTTGGTAATGTGTTTAGAAGGTCTTTTCTCAGAGGTAGAAGCATTCTGAGAAGAGGTATCAGGGATAGAAGAAACAAACATTCCAAATTTTAACATGGAAGGTCAGTGTCTATCTCTTGTTGGTCAGAGGAATATCCTAGACCACTCTGGACCTTTTTTGGGATCTGAGCATTAATAATCTCACTGACTTTTTCAGAAGCCTTACACCATCCTTCAATGGTAGCTTTTTCAGCCTTGAGATCAGCGATGGCCTTTTCGCGCTCAGTGATAGCTTGTTGTCTTTCAATACTTATGGTCTGATTTACAAAGACTTGATCCTTAAAATTTTCTTCAATCTTAGTAAGTTCTTTGATTTTCATATGACAATTTTTCAGTTATTCAGATATATCAATATTTATTTATTCAGCTTTAATCTTGCCATTCAGAGCATTGTAAAATTCGACAGTCATATAATCGAGAGCCGACAAGCTATCATTTTCGGTTAGAGAGGAGTTAGAAGGAATGTTTACCTGAGTTGATGGAGACTCTGAAGAAGATGTGTCAGATGCCTCTTCAGCTTCTTCAATTCTGGCCATCAGACAAATGAAGGCAAGATCTTCTTCATCTGATCCAGAGTCGTCAGTGGTCTTAGCCCAATCGTCTTCTTGATCCCAATCGACTTCTTCAGCGCCAAGGCCTTTGCCTTTTCGCTGGTTCTTTTTCAGATTCTAATACTTATCTTTTACTTTTGAATATTTTACCTGTTTAAATTTATCAGAGGTCTGAGAGGATATTGGTGCAGTGACTTCCTTGGATCTACACTCACTTGCAAAGTGACCCTTGCGCTGACAATTATAACAGATTAATGAAGCCTTTTCAGCAGAAGGAGTCTTCGACTTACCAGAGTCAGTGATAGCCGGTGTTTTTCTGAAATTACTTTTTCTAGCGAAACTCCTAAAATTGTTAGTGAGAAGTGCTAGGGAGTCATCAACTTCCGAGACGTCAGCATCAGTGAGTTCTTTTGAGTCAGCGTGATCTAACTCAGTCATAGAAGAGATGGTAGAAGAAATATGTTTAGAAGGTTCTACATCTGAAGTCACAAGTGCCAAAGAAGTACTTTTGGCACTTTTGATGTCCTTTAAGAGGTTTCTTTTTAAAGCTTGAGATTGCTCTTCATTGAGCAACATCCCATATAAAACACTTAAAGACAAAGTTTCAAGATTCTTTAACAATTTAAGACATGTAGTATACACTTCCCATTGTTCAGATAGTGCCTCCATGAACTTTGTCAGAATTTCAGCATTAGAGTACTCTCTATTTACAGTTTTCATGTCAATCAAAAGACAGTTAAATCTTTGGTGAATTTGAGAAAGTGATTCATTTTTCAGAAACATAAAGCTTTCATATTGTCTTACCAGATTAATACTACGAGTTATCTGAGCTTCATCAATTTCTTCATATTGAATACAAAGAGTATCCCACATGGTTTTAGAGGTTCTCATTATCATTACAGAGTGATAAACTTCATCTGGAAGAGACATGGCAATATTAGGTCTAGTTTTTGTATTAACAGCTAGCTCTCTTTTGTCTTCCTTACTCCATTGATTTGGAGTTTTGACAATCCGTCTCTCAGGAATAGCTGGAGAGGTAGCAGTGGCAGGTACTGCAGGGACCAGGAGTGTAGGAACATATGGTCCATTCTCTAGATAATAGGGGATCTTAGGATCCGACCCTTCTATGAATAGATTCATTCTTTCCTTCCAAAGTGGGAAATTATCACGGCTAAATCTCGGAGGTTAAACTAAAGATCCATTATCTATGTAGTTGGTGTTTATGTTAGTCATTTTAAAATAAGTCGAAAATAGTTGATTTAAAGATTAGTAAGCAATAAAGACTGCTCTGATACCACTTGTTGGTCCCAAATGTGCCTACAAGAGTTCAAGGATATAGAAACAATTTGTAGAGGGGGGGGGGGGTTGAATACAAACATACGATATTTTAGTTTTTAAATAAGTTTATATTGCATAAACAAATTTACAGTTGTAAGCGGAATTAGAACAAGTAATAAACCTATTCTATTACAACTAAGAAGTTCACTAAGTTTGATGCACAAGAATGAGAAAGAAAAGCAACATAGGTTTTAGAAATAGAAAGTAGCATGGGGAATGAAGATGAAGCAGGGTTCTTCATATATTTATACCCATCGCATTTAATGCAAAGCAAAAGATATAAGCCACATGTCAAGTCTCTATTGGAGACTTGTCTTTTGTCCAAAAAGCAACCATACTTTTGGCCGAATATGAAAGTAACCAAATCAGATTTGATAGAGACATAAGAGACAATCCGTACGTCCTCTTCTGACAAGGCATGGGGTTTTGACTTTTGTGCATCGAGGATAAGATCAACATCGATTTTGCTGAGTATGCCCCACTTGATCGCTGAACTCGAATATTCAAGGATGAAGATTCTCAGTATCGTTGTGGCATAAGCAAAGTTCACATTGTGTAAATAATTGTTTGCTATCGCTAAACTGCTTCAGGTCACTTAGCTAATTATCTTTTTCTTCAGCTTCAGTTTTCGACTTTCGCTGAATGGTTCTTTGATGTGAGTGCTGATCTTCAGAGATAAGTTATTGTTCCTGACTTTCAGCGATCACTGAGTGCAATCAATGTATGTTATCGCTGAATATGAACAATCACTTATACTTGGAATCTTCACTAAGTATACATGGAATCATATTCAAATCACTTAGAGGAGTTATGATCAACAACGTGTAACAACCATATCCTAAAAATATAGATAAATCATAATATTGCTCTAAAATAGCAGTTCCAAACATAAATAGGCACCAAAACTCACACTTAATCTCAAGTGTTGCAGCCGAAATAAAGTAGCTACTGAGGTTATCACATTTCTAGGATTAAACTAGGCAACTATATAAATTCAAAAATAGCGCCTCACTTCTAGCTCCCAAGCTCACATCTTCCCTTTGCCCTTACTAGAGCTCTCTACCATGTGTTTCACTAAAAAGATTTCAGTTTTATACAAGAGAGGGTTAGACCATAAGGCCTAGTGAATTCCCTCAAAACCACAGTTAGATATGCATGACATTTATAAGATGGAAAATGGTTAGTCATGAATATTAACTCACACGTAATAACACTTTGAATTAAAGATACCTATTGTAACGGTAAAACATACTGATAGTCACTCACACTTGTGACTATTTAATCGGGCCCACAGTTTCCCATTGGTCGGGTACACACTTCTTGTAAATGAATGATTCAATTATAAGTAAAATAACACATTCATTTGTTTAATTAAGCACATGAAGGGAACTCACCTGATGCTACAAACCGCTCAAAATGCTAAAACGACTGATATTTCCAAACCGAACACCTGAATTGGATGTCATAAAAATGGTGTTAAGCCACTTGAAAACATCGTAAAACCATCCCTCAAGATCCCTAAGATAAACCCGTAAGTCATGCCTCACATCTAGCACAAAACAAGGAACAGACCAAACCAAACCAGGCTAAACAGAGAGTCCCGAGACTAATCCCCGGGGCAAGTCACATGATTAGTCACGTGACTTACTATTTGTGTTGGTTTTCCCCCTTTTCTACACATCTCCGAAATTTGATAAAAATTCCTACTCCAGTGCCCAAAACTCAATTTTGAAAGCTTAAAATCAACAAAACTTACTCCCAACACATGAGGGTTTATCCAATAACAATCCAAACACTAAAAATTACTCCAAAATAGATTAATCTATCATTCAAATCCAAGAAAACCTAAAAATTAACAAGTGAACAAATCCAGGAATAGTACTTGGAACCATTAATGGGAAAGAGTTTGCAAGATAGGATTCATTGATTGAATCCATCTAGGATGTTCTATTAACAAAACCCATACATTTCATCCATTCAAGAACACAAACTAAAAATCCATACTCCCAAAATTCCACCAAAACTCCATTAATGGATACCTTAAATAAGAAAAGATGAGTTATACCTTGAAGATGATGATTCCTCAATTGATGCTCCAATTCTTTGATCAAAACATGGTGAAACCTTCTTGTTTTCTTCTCCAATTTCATAAACTCTCCAAAACCATTCTTCCATCAAAAACACACACACACACACACACTAACTATATCTGAAAATTGGCAATAGATAGGGAAAGTGAGGAGAATAATTTCTTCTCTTAAATACCATGGCTTTGAGCCCCAAACTACCCCAAGCCCTTGGATTAGTCTCTTAAACCCAATGATTATTTATTTAAGAAATTGGGTTATTACACCACGCCAGGAGATAGAGAGAGATGTGAGAGAAAGAGTAAGAGAGAGAGAGAGAGAGAGAGATGTAGGGATGTTACTCGATGGAGAGGTCTAGGGAGGTCTTCAAACCAAGATATGGGAAAGTCTCCGAACTAGGTCGAAAAGGGAGAGGAGCCATCTGGAAAAGGGGAGGGGTAGGAGAGTTGCTATGCTGGAGCTCGGTCGAGATCTGTGGATCGAGGTGTTCGAACAAATGTGTCTCACCAATGAAGAAGACCCTGGGGAAACAGAGAAGAGGATATAAATATATGTACATATAATGATATGATATAATATCATTATAATAATAATAATATATAATTTATAATGTTATATAATAACTATTTTTTTAATTGAAAATAATAAAAAAACCAAAATACCCCTTGAGTTAACGGGCCTACTTAACAAAAGTTAGTCTGAGGGACTAAAAGTGAAGCAAAATGGCAACCTTATGATCAAAACTGTAATTATTTCAAAAAAGGGACAAGAATTGAAAGTAGACGACAACCATAAGGACCAAAAGTGTAATTTGCTCTAAAATTAATGTACCGTTACTAGTGTGTATTCCCTGACAATGAAAAAGTATTACAATTACTCATTCAAAAGAAATTTTGATCCTTCCCATATGTCGTTAGTTAGAGTCTTCTCAATATAACTAAGAAATAACATGACTTTGATATTTAGCGCCCTACGAGATTAGTCGAAATTGTACAAGCTCATTTAGACACACGCATTTAACAAAAAGAGAAAAATCTAACATTTTTGTTTGAATAAAATATAAATAACAAGTAGTGATTGAACATCAATTACTATGAAGACCTTGAAAATAATCCAGAAAAACATATAGATATTGGTGTCACATTAAAAACTAATTAATTTATTTGGTATAATTTAAATATTATAGATCAAAAGGTAAAAGTAAAGATGTAGTGTATTTTAGTTTTAATGATAAGGTATTTTTTTTAATAAAGATAAATGATATATCATTCTATCACGACTCTATGATTATCCTGTGTTTGAACGTGCTTATTATTTGATTATTAACTAGTCTTGTAGAGTCAATGAGTTTTAACTAATTGTAAGTGCGCTTTAATTATGTGTAAACGTTTAATTTAAGAGTTTATGCATTGTTGTTAAGTCCCAAATCACGAAAGTGCAATATTACTCAAATAACAACCAAACAACAAGTATAAGTCTAGAATCTATTACATCTCAATGTTTTGTAGCGGGTAAAAACATCCACACCTGAGAATTTATCTAACAAATGTAGTACTAGGTCTTTGTATCCTCATTGACTATAGGTCAAACCATTCCCTTGCCCTTTGAAGTGCTCTCAACAAACGTTTTACCTAAAAATGGTTTTAAGTTTTGAAAGCAAGGGTAAGACCAAAAGGTCTAGTGAATTCTCCCCACAAAGGCTCAATTATAAAACAACAGTTCAATGAAAAGGAAGTCATGAAAACTCCCAAATGGATCGTGCAGACTAGTCGTAGAACCCAACGATTGCCGCACAATTCCCCATGAGACTACGCTTTGTGTTCACACAATTCCCCATGCGAATCTAATAAATGGCCCTAGATGGTACCAGTCTAATATACCCACAAAACAATTTCGAGATACGCGGATTTGAACTCCCAAGAGATTTGCAAGATCTCAAGATACAATACTACTACTATACGTGTCCAAACAACCACATATATTATAGTATAATCCAACAACCGCACGAATTTCGAGTTCGAGTACCATAATCAAAGTAATTCCAAAATCCAAGGAAAATTATAAAGTTCATAAAGTGAAGGGAACTCTCCAGAATCGCAACACACCGTTCTAATGACTAAAACAACAAAATGATCTACACCGACCACCTAAATTGAAGGTCATAAAAGTAAAAATCGTTTTAAACCACTTTAAATCATCCTAAAACCACCCCTCATATTCCCTAAGAAAAACCCCTAAATCATTCCTCGCATCTGACGCAAAATGAGCAACGGACCAAACCGAACGGGGGCGTACCAACAGTGAGTTAGGTGGCTTAGGCCGCGACTTTAGGCCACGAGGTAACCCGCACAAGTGTCTGTGGACTCTGGTTCATTCCCTTTTCATGAACAGCCCCAAATTCTATCCTCGTATCTTTATCCAAGGTCTAAAACTTGATTTTAAATGCAAAAAATCAATCGAACTCAATCCCAACACTTGAGGGTTCATCCTATAACAATACGAATGTTAATACCCCATCTAAACATGGATTAATATACAAATTTATAACCAAGAGATACTCAAAAGATGAACTATTAAGCAAAACCCTTCAATGACAAGTGGGCACAATGAAATGGAACATTTTCTAGATGAAATCCATCAATTGAATCCATCTAAAACATTCTACCATGAAAATGCAGTTATCTAATCCATTCTTAGTCCACAAAATAGAAACCCAACCTCCAAAATCAAACCAAAACTCCATTAGAGAAGGATACAAGATATGAATGGAAGAAGTTATACCTTAAGGATGATGATTGTTGAACTTCCTTCAGTTCCTTCCAATGGTTTTGCTACAAGCTTCACTTTCTTCTTCTCCAAGGTTTTTCTTTCTTCTAAAACCCTCTATTAAAACAAATCAGGTGAAAATGGAGAGACTACAAGGGCTTTAGCCCCTTTATTCATCAAATTACCAATATGACCCTGAATAGGAAAGAATTTACCAACCAATTTTCGCATAATCTATATTAAATTTTAAATAACTAGAGAACGGGTTATTACAATACCTCCCCCTTAAATGAATTTCGTCCCCGGAATTCCATCAGCAAATACAAATGGGTACTTAGACGTCCCCCTTAAATGCATTTCCACAAAGTCCTGGAATCTGTCTCTCCATTGCTCGTATTCTCCTCGGTAGAGAATTGGAACTTTTGTAGATGAACCAATGGCAAGATCATCTTTGTATTCATGTTCATGTTTGGATTCATCTTATATTGCTACAAAACTAATCTTAGATTACAAGAAAAAAAATCAACCTGTTAGTCATTTAGTAAAAATCAAATTTGATGAAATTGAAAATTCCTGAAAGAAAAAAAAATTCTAAGTATAAGAGGCTTCAAATGATTAAAAGGGTATTCTTTGTAAGAAGCTTCGGATCCCAAATTCAAAGCTCGTGCGAGGCTTGTATCCGAGGGCTCTTGCAAAATTCTATCCAAAGACTCGTATGAAATATGATCTGAGGGCTTGTGTAAACAATTATCCTAGGGCTCGTAATGAATTTTATCCGAGGGCTCGTAAGAAAATTATCCGAGGGATCATGAGGCTTGATTTTGTACATGTTTTATACGAAGGAATTGGGTTTCTGATGCCTTTTATGCGAGGGTTTCGGATGTCAAGGATCTTCGCACAAGAAATATACGAGAGTTTACTGTTCACTATAATTATATGCGAAGGCTCGTATGGTGCTTGTCCGAAGATGATGAACACTTTGAAGATTGCCTATCCGAAGGCTATGAAGATTGCCTATCCGAAGGCTATGAAGATTGCCTATATGAGGGCTAAGAACATCATCCGAAAGTCAAGAACAGTCCAGTTTTTCAACAAGTCCGAAAACCTAAAAATCAATCCAAAACCTATCCTAATCAACTTCAAATCGATTGAAACTTGGTAGGATTATCCACGAACATATTCTGAACACTTTTCGTTGAATCACCAAGTCCTAAAACAATCTCTAACCTAAGATTCAATTCCAAAACAGTAACATTTTTTCGAAAACCCGCTAGGTTTGAAAATTTGACCTAGATTATTCTGGATGTAATCTGATTAGAAATTCCTTCTATAGGTTTAATCTCCTATAAAAAACGAGCCTAATTATGCAATTCTGGATCCAATTCATCCATCAATTCGACCAAATTTGATTAAACTGTCAAAAATTGCAAAAACACTAAAAAATTAAGATTTCGTACCAAAATCAGTAGATTTCGTACCAAAATCAGTAGATTTCGTACCAAAATCTACCTGCTCGGATACCAATTGTTAACTTGAAATATAGCAAATCACAATCAAACAATAAGAACACAATTAAGATCAAAGAGAAATTGCTCCAAAATGCTCTCAAATGTTATATATTTCACAAGTCAAAAGCTTACAAATGAAAGACTTAGTTACAAATGAAAGTCAAAATAACTATTTATACAAGGAAGTAAAATTACATTTTCAGTCCATCTACTTTCAAAAATTCTATATCTAACAACCTCATTTCCGAATCTGGCTCCAATGTGGCCTCTTACCCTTTGTGAAAACGCCAATTCACCTTAAGTAGCTTAATTTATTTGTTCCTCAACTTGTTCACCTTACGATCTACTATCGTTTCCGGTTCCTCAACAAAGTTCTACTTTATATCAACTTAAACATCCTCCATTGATACAATCAAATCCACTTCAGCCAAACACTTACTTAAATTCGAAACATGGAAGGTGTTATGTATGCCCTTCAACTTTTCATGTAGATCAAGTTTGTAAGTCACTTACCCAACTCGTTTAATAATTGAAAACAACCCAATATAACGCAGGCTCAACTTCCTTCTCTTCACAAAGCGAACCACGCCTTTCCAAGGTGATATCCTCAACATTACCATATCTCCCACCTAAAATTCAATGTATTTTCATCTCTTATCCGCATAACGTTTATGTCTATCTTTAGCAACTTTCAATCTTTCTCGAATTTGCACAATCTAATCAACAGTTAATTGCATGATCTCTGGTCCGGTCAGTTGTTTCTCTTCAACCTCGTTCCAACACAAAGGTGTCCTACACTTTTTACCATACAACACTTCATATGGAGTCGCTTGAGTGCTTGCATGATAATTACTGTTATACGCAAACTCGATCAATGACAAATGTCCCTCCTACGATCCGCTAAAAAATCAATTGCACAAGTCCTCACCATGTCTTCCATATTTTGAATGGTTCGCTCACTTTGACTATTAGTATGTGGGTGGTATGTGGTACTCGTCTTAATTTGACATCCCATTTCTAGCTTTGCCAAAACGTGGATATAAATCGGCTGTCCCGATCCAACACTATAGACAATGGCACTTCATGCCTAACTACTATCTCATCGATATAATGTTTTGCTAATATGTCCATCGAGTAAGCCTCCTTCATCGGTAGAAAATGTGCTGATATGGTCAGACGATCCACAATTACCCAAATACCATCATAGAGCTTTGGGGTTCTAGGTAGCTTTGTCATAAAATCCATAGTAATATGGTCCCACTTCCAAACTGGGATATCGAAGGATTGAAGTTACCGTACGGTCGTTGATGTTCGACTTTCACTTGCAAGCAAGTTAAACATCGTTCGACATAATGGGCAATGTCCTTCTTTATTCCTGGCCACCGATAGAATTGACGAAGATCTCCATACATCTTATTGTTACCCGGATGTATAGAATAACGTGACTTGTGTGCCTCATCAAACACTTTCTTTCTCACCCCTCCCAATTTAGGAATCCAATGTTTCTTTTGTGAAAAACGACACGAGTCCTACGATTCTTTCTACCATGAAATTATCTTCCAGCAATGTTTCTTCTTGACGCTTCTTGATCTCATCAATTAAGTCATATTTTGCTTCGACTTGAATAGCTATAATCTTTGATGGTTCTCCTATTTCCTTTTGACGTAACGCATCAGCTACTACGCTGGCCTTTCCCGGGTGATATTCGATCTCACACTCATATTCTGACAATAGTTCCATCCATCTCGTTTGGCACATGTTCAACTCTTTTTGATCAAACAAATGTCGAAGACTTTTGTGATCCGTGAAAACTTGACACACTTGGTCCCATACAGATAATGTCTCCAACTTTTCAAGGCAAAAACAACGGCCGCCAACGCCAAGTCATGCGTGGGGTATCGTCTCTCATGATCCTTTAACTGCCGATATGCGTAAGCTATTACTCTCCCCCGTTGCATTAGAACACATCCCAAACCAAGTTTAGACGCATCACTATTGTAACGAGCACGATACAAAATAAAGGCAAAACATTCTATTGCTGTAAAAGATAGCAATTCCAAACATAAATAGGTCACAAGTGTAACCTTAATCTCAAATGTTTGCAGCGGAATTTAAACAACTCCTGAGATTTATTATAAACCAACTATAACCTAGGAAACTAACTATACTAGTAGTACCTCACAACTATCCATCCAAGCTCACAACTTTCCCTTGCCCTTACTAGAGCTTTCAATCATATGCTTCCCTGAAAAATGTTTTTAGTTTTATAAAAGAGAGGGTTAGTGTTAGTTCCTGTTTAGAGATGGTTAACTAAAAGAGAGTTAGTAGAAGGGGGGGTTGAATACAAACACACAGAAGTTTGTTTCGGAAAAAAACAGACACACTATTCTAACAAACTTAAACACATGAAATTAACTTATACACTAAGGAAGTAAATTTAACAGTAAATAACTTGTACACTAAGGAAGTTAATCTAACACTGTTAGAACACACAGGATTTCCGGAGTCAAACAAATAATCACTTTGAAGATTTGTTGAAAGCGTGAGATTTATGGGTTGGACTTCATCTCCTTTTATAGTGTCCATGCATGGGATGCATGTGGACAGCTGTCAAGGATTCATTAGCTGGAAGTGTATCTGCTGGACAAAGGAGGAGGCCACTCCCTTTTTATTAGGATAATGGATGAACCATTCTTTGTAGCACGCAATGTCAGATAACTTTATCTTCTTTTCTTCATGCTCTGTGAAGTCCCATCAAACCTTTTAGCTAAAAGACAAACATCCTTTTTATAAGAATAAAAGAGAATGTCTTTATTTAAGGTTTAATGCCCAAGTTCTTGCTGCCCACGTGTCTTGCATTTCTTGTGAGTCAGAAACTTATCTCTAAAAAATTGCTGAGTGATACATTGAACCATGTATCATGTCGGTTAGTGCCTTGTAAGGTTGGAGTAGATAAGTGTACACATTTCTTGGTGAACCTCAAATTTCACTAAGTGTTGGAAGTGTACACCCTTGTATTTGTGACATGATATCACAGCCTTAAAAATGGCACCTGCAATTTTGGCGACCAAGAGTATAGTGTCGGTGACCATGAGTACAAACTTGATGACCTCATCTTGTATTGATGACTCAATATTTTGATGACTTAGAGGTGTACCATCGGTGACCCACAACATTGGTGACCCAATCTTGACTTTGGCAATTTTGATCTGAATATTGAAGTTAGTTGGTACATCAAAAATTCCACTTTTTGATGTACAACCCTTGATAGGATAATCTTTGATTTTCCAAACCTTGAAGCATATTTCAGACCTTCAAAAGAACTTATAAAAAATCAATCATATAAGAGAAGGTGGTTCGACACTAAATCATCGGTGACCGAACAATCTCCCCCTATTTGATGATGATACTGTAAGTTAGAAAGGAATACTTTTTGAGCCTTTCTATTTCTTTTGGGTTCTTTTGACTCAGATATATATATTTTTTTATTTCTTTTTAACTGAGTATGAGTATATACAGTATAAGTATAAGTATAAATATGTGCAAAAAAATAAGGATATGAACAAGAATTTTTGAGGGTTCTCTTCTTTTGAGTTCATCCAAAATGAGGGTTGTAATCCCATGATCATCAATTGGAGGTACACCAAGAATTGCAGAGAGAAACGAGTTGTGAGCCCTTGGGATGTCAGAGGCTCTGAAGAAACCTATGTTTCCAAAGATGTCCTCAAAGAAAACCCCAAGCTCAGGTGTAGTCAGCATGGTTTGCTCCGGGTAAGCAATTGGAGTTGGAACAAAAAGATCTATACCCGAAGCATTTATCTTGATGCCTCTTTCATGAAGCATGGCAAAATGTCCCTTCTTTTTGTTCTTTGGAGCTGTGATGACCTCTCCTTTAAGACCTTGTTGAATAAGGTACATTTGTTGTGCTTCAATACATGTCACAAGAATATCATGCTCCTTTTGAATGTTGAGCATTTTAATGAAGAATTTTCTGAGAATGTTAAGTACAAGCTCCTTGTACTTGCTCTTGCTCTTTGATATGCGTTTTCCAACCTCCATCCATTCTGTTACTCCAAGAACTTCCAACCATTCAATTTCATAAACCTTTGAGAAAGTGTCGGCTCTCTTGAGGGTGACAAGTAACTTGGGAAAAATTTTGGTTGGAGGTTGGATGGTGGCGCTGATGATCTTCGACTCATCCTTTCTGGTTTTCAATCTTCTTTTGAACCACTCCACCTCTTTGGTTTTCTTCCCTTCATCAACCATTTTCATAGCTTCAGATTTTTTCTTTATGTTCTCAAGCTCATCTTTCTGAGCTTGAAGTGCATCAGTTACCATGGCGTTAGCGGCCTCATCTTGAGCCAACTTGAGTACATTTGTCTGATCATACTCAAGCTGAGCCCTAATAGCTTCTGCTTCAGTCAAGATTACCCCAAGAGGGTCGGTGAGTAAAGGAGCAGGCTGCAATCTAAGAGTATCAGCTTCTGGACCTCTGTTTATTCTCTTTCTCTTTTTCTCTTCTTGCTGTTCTTCATAGGACAGAGGCTCCTTCCCTTTGGCTTTTTCAAGTCTCTTCTTTTCTTTCTCTTCTTCAGTTTCAAGGGATCGAGCACTGACACTCTCCCCCTCAATTGTTGCTTTGGTAGCTTCAGTGACCTGAGAGATAGTGGTGACCACGTGAGGAGTCACCTCGGTGACCAGAGGGGTCACGTCGGTGACCGTGGCCACGGTGACCACCACCATCGGTGGCTAGAGGTGCCATGTCGTTGGCTATTGTAGCATCGGTGGCTGGAGTGGTGGTGGGAGCATCAGTGGGAGTATCGGTGGCTGCGGATGGAGGAGCAGATGCCTTCTTCTTTTCTCCCCCTCAGTGGTTGAACCCTTCAAACCAACTGAAGAGAGAAAGGTCCTTATCCTTGCTACATCAGAACTCACAGCACCTACTTTCCTTTCAACCCTTTGAAGCACAAATCTATCTTTAGCCTGAAAGAGGGAATCACCCACATCAAGCTCAACTGTGGGAGAAGAAGTTGGTATCTTGTCAACTTTGGTGTGAAGAGTGGCAAGAGACTCCAAAATTGCTTTCTGATTGACAAGAACATAAGCAATATCGGTGGCTTGAGTAGTAGAGGCATTGCAAAGTTCTTTGATGGACGAGTTTACTGTTTCTTGATTTGAGAGAAACTCTTGCTGCAGACTAAGAACATTCAAGTGCAAGAGATCTAAGCATGTCATTAGAGTTGGGTGATTCACCGACAACTCTTCAATGCTAGATATGAGAGTAGAAGAAAGAGAGGCCATTCTTTCCATTTCTTTGCAGGCATGATCTTCCAGAGCTTCCACCCGGCGGATTGTATTTTGAGAGAAACTGATGAAAGCTTTGATAAGATCATCTCCTTGTTGAGAGGACATAGGAGCTGATGGTTGAGATTTCGGTGGTTGATCATCATCATCATCATCATCACTAGAGGAAGAGTAATCCACCAAACCTGTATATTTACTTGGGGGGGATTTAGCATATGTGGGGGAGACACGTTTAGGAGAGTGTCTATGAGGGGATTCCTCAGTAATGGGTTCCTCAACACCCTTGGCATGTACGGGAGACGTACGTGACCATGGTGTAGTATCGAAAAATAAAAAGTCTGTAAATGGGATGCTCCATCAAGTGCATCTGGTTGTGATGCACTCTCATGTGGAGTGTGGAAAAGGAGATGTGAGAGCTCAGGGGGTGGTGAAGAGGTACCTTGGATGGGAGACTCCAAGTCTTCTTCATCAACTAAGAAAAAAGTTGATGAAGGCATAATAGGGATATCCCTTTGTACAACCATGTCCTTTTGAGAGGGCATGGAGGAGCTGGGATGGGTTAACTGTTCCTCGGGTCTAGTAGGAATATTTTCAACACCTACTGACTTTTGGGAGTCAGCAGGTGGACTTTGTGTTAAGACCCTTTGTGTACCCTTGGACTTCTTTGAGGAAGTCCTTGGGGGGCTTTTTGAGTTTCCCCGCTTTTAGGGTTTATGTGCCTGGGTAGAAGCCGAAGGTTCTTTTGGTTTCGTGGCAACAGTGAGTGCGGGGGTAGATGTTCCTGTCGCCTTGGATCTCTTTCGAGATTTGGGCACATCAGTGACTCGGGGTGCAGAAGGGATAGAAACCATACCTGTAGGTCTTTAAAGTCTGGGTTCATTTTCACCCCACATAAGAGTTGCATTCCTTGCAAACTCAATCATAGAGGGTCGAAGAGGGTTGTCGGATGCCAAGACTCCCTTTTTCATTATTTGATTGCCCACTTGATGAAGAGGGAGATCATATATAATATCATCCCTTTTTTCAAGTTTGTCAGCCAGCTTTGCATTAATAATTAGGGAGAAGAGGCGTTGGAAGGATACCTGAGGACGCCGAAGAGTGGAGAAGGATGATATCATTTCATTGAAGAAATAGCTTGCAAAGTCTATTCTTCTTTGAAAGATCAGAGCATGAGCCAATTCTGTTATCTGTGAAGGTGACTGATCAGGACCACCTGTCTTCTTGCTCAAGCAAAGAATAAGGTGAGCAAATAGAAAGTTCCAAATACTTCCCATATTCTTTCTGAGCAATGTACCTAGACCTTTTGATTTTGAGCCTCTCTTTTCTTCAATGTAGTTCATAACAGATACTACCTCTTGGTGTTCATTTCCAAGTGGAAATGTCTCATAAGAATCATAAGATGGAAGCCTGAGAATAGTACGAACATCTTCAACATCGAAGACCACATCATGTTCATCATTGATAAGAACAGATGCCAAGATTTGATCCGAAGAGGCATCAAATGTGCAAGTTAACCAAAAATTTCCTAGAAGAAACTTACTCATCTTTGGTTTGGCAGTGAGTGTATACTGGAGAGGACACCTTTGAAGGAACCAACATACATCATTATACTCAGGATGAGCTTTGTCAGTTCCAATACGTCCATAATAGTTGCATGCAGGAAATGAGAGAGATCCAAAAGTAAGAGTTTGATCTTCTGAGGATTTTGATGGAGAAGCCATTGAAGAGATGAAAGAGTTGCAGGTTTTCTTTGAATTTTGAGAGAGAAAGATGATGAAGATTATGGGTGCGTGAAAGAAGGAAAAGAAAGTGGGGAAAATGGTTATATATGAGAGGGAATTCCAATTTTCAAAATCAATGATGACCTGAGGCGATTGAAAGGTCAGAATTCTAAGGGTTTAGGCTGAAATCGGCGCATGCTTCTGACACTAATGACGTTGATGATTTCATTATGGATAAGTTCAAATAATCTTAGTCACCAAGATTGGTAATCTAAGGGTTATATTTAAAGGGTTAAAGAATGTGAAGGGTTTTAGAGGTTACCTCGGTGACTTAGTGCGACGTCGGTGGATAGAGGGTATGACGTCGGTGGATCGATGTCTGAGAGAAGAATGAGGTTGACGTCGGTGACTTCGGTGGTTAGATGAAGAGATGACCGTCGGTGGCTAGGTGCGATCGTCGGTAGGTGAGAGGCTTAGGGAAAACGTCGGTGGATAAGAGAGGGTTGCCGCCGGAAAGTGACGTCGGTGGATGATGTCGGTGGCTAGTGGTGGATGACGTCGGTGGATCGACGGTGGTTACAACGTCGGTAGCTCGTGGCGACCTCGGTGACGTCGGTGGTTGGTGCTGGAGGTGCGATCGATGGTGAGTCTCGGCGGTGCTGTCGGTGGCTCGTCGGAAGGTGGATTGTCGGTGGATGGCTTAGGTGGATGGTGGTTTTAGGGTTTTGTGAGAGAGAGAGGTGAAAGATGTGTTTTGGAAAGTAAGGAGAGAGAAAGAGGGGTGCCACGTCGGTGAGTATTCTCAGCTAATTGATACTCAGTTGGAATAAAGTGAAGTTCCACATCACCTTTAGAGACATGATCTCTTATAAAGTGATACCTGATATCATTGTGCTTAGATCTTGAATGAAGCACAGGGTTGTTGGCAATGGCTATTGCACTTGAGTTATCACACAGTATTGGGATCTTTGAGAAAATCTGATTATAATCACACAGCTGATTTTTCATCCACAATATCTGTGCACAACAACTTCCAGCAGCCACATATTCTGCTTCAGCTGTAAAAGTAGACACCGAATGTTGTTTCTTACTTGACCAGCTCACAAGCTTTCCATCAAGTAACTGACAGCTTCCAGTTGTACTTTTTCTGTCTATTTTTTAGCCTGCAAAATCAGAATCAGAGTACCCGATGAGATCGAAACCTGAGTCTTTGGGATACCAAAGACCCAGATTTATGGTACCTTTCAGATACCGAAAAATCCTTTTCACAGCAGCAAGATGTGATTCCTTAGGATTTGCTTGATATCGAGCACATAGACAAGTAGCAAACATAATATCATGTCTACTTGCAGTAAGATAAAGAAGAGATCCTATCATGCCTCTATAATTTGTAATATTAACAGAAGCACCATCAGGATCATAATAGAGTCTAAGAGGAGGAGCCATAGGAGTTTTCATGGTAGAGCAAGTATCAAGTTGAAACTTTTTCAGAAGATCTTTAATGTATTTACTTTGATTAATGGAAATACCTTCTGGAGATTGTTTTACTTGCAAACCAAGAAAGAAGGTTAACTCTCCCATCATGCTCATTTCATACTCTTTTTGCATGAGAGAGCTAAACTCATCACACAAGGATTCATCGGTGGCTCCAAAAATAATATCATCAACATAAATTTGAACAAGAATGATAATACCTTGTGATTTCTTGAAGAAGAGAGTGTTATCAACTTTGCCTCATATATACTTATTTTTAAGAAGATAGTCTGAGAGAGTATCATACCAGGCACGAGGAGCTTGCTTCAGTCCATACAGAGCTTTATCTAGCCGAAACACATGATATGGATGGACTGGATCTTCAAACCCAGGAGGTTGCTTCACATACACTTCTTCAGCTAGTTCACCATTCAGGAAGGCACTTTTGACATCCATTTGGAATACCCGAAAATTCTTGTAAGCTGCATGGGCAAGAAATATTCGGATAGCTTCCATTCTGGCAACAGGAGCAAAAGTTTCATCGTAATCAATTCCTTCCTCTTGCCGATATCCTTGAGCAACCAACCTTGCTTTGTATCTTATGACATTTCCTTCTTCATCCATCTTGTTGCGGAACACCCACTTTGTTCCAATAATGGTTTTGTTAGATGGACGAGGAACTAACTTCCAGACTTTGTTTCTCTCAAATTGTGAGAGTTCTTCTTGCATGGCAATTACCCAGCTAGGATCAGCTAGGGCTTCATTTATCAGCTTAGGCTCAACAATAGAAACAAAGTTGACATATAAGCACAGGTTGCTTATGCCTCTCCTTGTTTTTACACCAACTTGAGGATCACCTATGATTTGATCTATTGGATGATCCATGGTCCACTTTAGTGTAGGAGGCAAGGGAGGAGGTAGAGAAGAAGAAGATGAGGTAGGAATTTGAGATGGTGAGGGTAGGTTAGTGAGAGATATGGTGTTTAGGTAGGTATGATCTCCTATCGAGACAGTTTCAGGAGGTAGAGAACAAAGAGAGGGTTCTGGAGATATGGTGGTGTTTATGGGAGGCTGAGAAGAGTTGTTATCTTGTTTACCTGAAGGATTGGGTTGAGAGGAAGATGGAATTTCACCAACACATGAGTTTATCCAGAGATTTAGTTCTTCTTCGTTACAAGATAATGAAGATGTTTCAAACTCATCGAACACCATTTTGCTGAGGAGTGCGTACGGCAGAAAAGTTCTGAGAGATTCCTTTAAGTCAAAGAAATCTTCCAGAGCAGCATTTTTGAACTCTGTGTCATTATCACTTCTGATAGATTTAACCAGTTTACCATTCATATTTTCAATCTTTCTAGTAAACCTGATGATTTCTTCAACAGCATAACTTTTGTGTTTTAGAAATAACACCCAAGTATATCTAGAGAATTCATCAACAATTACTAGCATATACTTTTTACCACCTAGACTAGGTGTGCTTACCGGACCACACAAATCCATGTGAAGCGTTTGAAGAGGTTGAGAGATAGATGAGCATTGTTTTGTTTTAAAGGAAGTTCTGGTGAGTTTTCCTTTTTCACATGCTCCACACAGCTTTTCTTTCTCAAAAACTATTTTTGGCATTCCAACAACCAGCTCTTTGTTGGAAAGTTTGTTCAAGGTTTTAAATTTTAGATGAGAGAAACTTTTATGCCACAGCCAACTTTGTTTGGCTAGTTCTTGAGAGAGGAGACACGCTGCTTCTCCAATAGCACTTTCCTTCATGTTGATTATGTATATATCGTTCAGTCGGGTTCCTGCTAGTACAATCTTATTCTGTACATCAAAGACGAAGCACACACACAGTTGAAACATGACCTTATAACCCAAATCACATATTTGGCTGATGCTTAGAAGATTGTACATTAGCCCTTCAACATGAGCTACTTTAGAGAAAGTGATGGTTCCATTTGATATGGTACCATATCCTTTGGTGACCCCTTTTCCATTTCCTCCAAAGGAAACAGTGGGTCCCTTTTCTTTTGACAAGTTAGAGAGAAGAAGTTTGTTTCCGGTCATGTGTCTTGAACAACCGCTGTCCATATACCATATGTGATCTTTGTTTGGTACCTGCATCCAGAAACAAACTTAGATTTTGGTACCCATTTTGAGGTGGGTCCTTTGGGATTAGAAGGCATTTTATTTCTGCGAAGATCCAAATCTTTTGGGCAATTTTTAGCAAGATGAAGAGTATTGCCACAATTTTAGCACTTCTTTAAAGAAAAGGCCCTTTTAAAATCCATATCATCAAAACTTTGAACATAAGTTGATGACTGAGAAGAGGAGGGGTGACCGACACCTGGTCTTGGCCCAAGAATGCATTTACTAGGATTTCTTGATTTCTTCATGTTCACTGATCGAGGAATCAAATCAGTAACTATTTGAGATTTCCTTTTAGATGAAAATTTGATTTAGAAAAATTTTTCTTTTGAGGAGAAAATCTTTTTGGAGAAGGATACTCAGTAACATTTGATGGCTTATTGGAGTACCTTGACTCATGAAGACTTAGAGAATTTAAAAGTATTTGGATAGGTTTGGGAGAAGAAGAAGAGTTTGGAAGAGTTGAAACTTTTGAAGACTCAAGAGAGGATTCTTTAGCTTTAACAAAGACTCCAAACTTTTTGGCATTGGACTCTATTTTTAGCATGTCTAGCAAATCTATTGAATGGACAGAAGTGGAATCCTCAGATGAGTAATCTAAGAGATCATCATCGTCATCGGAGAAGAAACCAGCAGGAAAGCCTTGACTCTCAGATGATGAAAGTGGAAGGTCAGAAGGTTGAGGATCATCTTTTCCATATCCAAGTCCAGACTTGTCCTTAAAAAAGATCTGATCTAGAAGAATCTTTTCTATATTTTTAGAAGATTTAGTCCACTTAGAAAGAACTTCTTATTCCTTTTCAAAAGTATTGGATATCTTTGTTTTCTCTTCAGAGAGGCTGTCATTTAAATACCTTAGGTTTTCTAGATCAGCTTTCATTTTGTCAAAGTCCTTGAGTTTAGAGAAGCAGGATAGAAGTTGATCATTTAAACATTTAATGTGCATGTCAGCCTTTTTCTTTTGATCTTTTAAATTTCAAAAGTCAATAGTTAAAGAACCAAAGGCATCAACCTTTTGATCATCAGAGAGAGAGGTAAAGGGGTGTACCTGGGGCTTTGTTTCTGAAGCAGATCCCTCAGCAGAGACGAGAGCAGTGTAGAGTGACTTTTCCATGTCTTCCAACAAATCAATTTTGGCCATGAGGCACTTTGTGACATATTCACTCATCCTCCCAGCAATGAGCCTCAGCAACCAAAGTTTTACCTTTACTTTGGTTCCTTTCTTTTTCCCTCTTATATTTAGCTTTGTATTTCTTATATCTAGAGGTTTCTTTTGATTCAGGATTTTCCTTAGAAGAGTGGCTATTTCTCTCTTCAGGCTTCCTAGACGCTGATTTGGAGAAGTCATGGCCATAAGAAGAAGAAGATTTGAGATTAGAGGAAGCTTTGGATCTGCACTCAGAAGCAAAGTGACCCTTCTTTCTACAATTGAAGCATTCTTCATTTACTTTGTCAGAAGAGGGTTTTTGAGAAAAAGGTTTTCTATGAAATTTAGAGCGGTTTGAAGAAAATCTTTTATTCTTAAGGTTTCCAGCAATCATTGCCATACTATCAGAAAGTATGTCAATGGCTGATTCTTCTCCCTCATCATCAGCAGCACTATAGTACGCATCTGATAAGTGAGATGAATCTTCCTTAATATTGTTTTCAGATTCAGAAGAAGGATAGGTGATTCTAGGAACACAAGAAGAAGATTTTGAATCACCTATTAAAGCAACAGAAGAAGATTTGATATCTTTTACGAGAGATTTTCTCTGGTTCTTAGTTTGTTCATAATGGAGAAGAGTTCCATAGAGAGCAGTTAAAGGCATTATTTCTAAGTCCTTGGTTTGCTTAATGCAAGTACATATGGTTTCCCAGAAGTCTGGGAGGCAATCCATAAACTTGCAGAGAACCTCTTCGTTATCATACACTTTTCCAAGATCCTTGAGATCATTTAACAGACAGTTAAAGCGATTAAAGTAGACGCAGAGGGATTCTCCTTTTTCATGGGAGAATAGTTCGTACTTTCTAACAAGACAGATCTTGTTGGATTTCTTAACTTCTTTAGTACCTTCATATAAGATACTCAAAGTGTCCCACATTTCTTTTGCAGTGGAGAGGTTTAGAAGAGAGTTATACACTTCATCAGGAAGAGATACAGCAAGAGCAGATTTGACTTTAGTGTCTAGAGCAACTAGGCGTTTATCATCTTCACTAAATTTGTTTGAAGGTTTGATGATATATCTGCCAGTTTTATCACTCCTTTCATCATCTGACTCTATATCTTTTCCTTCAGTGTCTTTTTGCGGGCCAAAGCGAGCCCATATTTTAGGAACAATAGGTCCCTCACTAAGAATGTTGGGATACCTGCAATCTATCCCTTCCAAGAATAGTAGCATACGATTTTTCCATAACCCAAAGTTACTTGGGTTGAACCTTGGAGGTTTGGCCAAGGATCCTAAATCATATGTACTACTGGAGGAGGTCTGCAAAGTACCATCAACATTTGAAGTAGTAGCCATCACAGATCTGGTTTATTGAATTAAACCAACTGCTCTGATACCACTTGTTAGTTCCTGTTTAGAGATGGCTAACTAAAAGAGAGTTTGTAGATTGAAGAGGGGGGGGGGGGGGGTTGAATACAAACACACAAAATATACTCTTTTTAAATTTTTTAATATAAATATTAAAAATTTACACACAGAAGTTTGTTGCGGAAAAGAACAGACACACTATTCTAACAAACTTAAACACATGAAATTACCTTATACACTAAGGAAGTTAATTTAACAGTAATTAACTTGTACACTAAGGAAGTTAATCTAACACTGTTAGAACACCCAGGATTGTCGGAGTCAAACAAATAATCACTTTGAAGATTTGTTGAAAGCTTGAGATTTATGGGTTGGACTTCATCTCCTTTTATAGTGTCCATGCATGGGATGCATGTGGACAGCTGTCAAGGATTCATTAGCTGGAACTGTATCTGCTGGACAAAGGAGGAGGCCACTCCCTTTGTACTAGGATAAAGGATGAACCATTCTTTGTAACACGCAATGTCAGATAACTTTATCTTCTTTTCTTCATGCTCTGTGAAGCCCCAAAAAATCTTTTAGCTAAAAGACAAACATCCCTTTTATAAGAATAAAAGAGAATGTCTTTATTTAAGGTTTAATGCCCAAGATCTTGTTGCCACGTGTCTTGCATTTCTTGTGAGTCAAGAACTTATCTGTAAAAAATTGTTGAGTGATACATTGAACCATGTATCATGTCAGTTAGTGCCTTGTAAGGTTGGAGTAGATAAGTGTACACATTTCTTGGTGAACCTCAAATTTCACTAAGTGTTGGAAGTGTACACCCTTGTATTTGTGACATGATATCACAGCCTTAAAAATGGCACCTGAATTTCGGTGACCAAGAGTATAGTGTCGGTGACCATGAGTACAAACTTGATGACCTCATCTTGTATTGATGACTCAATACTTTGATGACTTAGAGGTATACCATCAGTGACCCACTACATTAGTGACCCAATCTTGACTTTGGCAATTTTTATCTGAATATTGAAGTTAGTTGGTACATCAAAAAATCCACTTTTTGATGTACAACCCTTGATTGGATAATCTTTGATTTTCCAAACCTTGAAGCATATTTCAGACCTTCAAAAGAACCTATAAAAACTCAATAAGAGAAGGTGGTTCATTACCAAATCATCGGTGACCCAACAGTTAGACATAAGGGTTAGTCATGACAGTTATAAGATAAAAGGGTTAGTCATGAATATTAACTAACACATTAAACACACTTTCCATGTGCCTGTTGCAACGGTAATTTACTCTTTTAGTCACACACACCGTGACTATTAAAGGGCCCACGCCGCCCAAAAGTCGGGTATACACTTCCCGCATTTCAGTGATTTAAGGATATGCAATTTAAAACATTCATTTATAATATCAGCACGCGAAGGGAACTCACCTGAATTTGCCAAGCCACTTAGCACTCTTTCCAAACTACGATCACCCCAACCGAACACCTGATTTAGATCAACTAACTACAAGTTAATGACCCAATTATACTCACAAACATCTCACAAGACAACCCCTAATATTAAGACTCTATAAAGCACCCTTAATCTCTCATTAGTCAAAAGTTTGAAATGGACAAAACATTAGCTCACGCAGCTTGCCGCACGACCTACCCGCGTGGCTAGCTGCGTGGCTTGCTGTTTGACCTGCACATAACAGCTCGAACCAAATACCCCCAAATCCATATTCCAACTGATTTCCACCTCAAAACTGATATGAAACTTATCCCAAATCCATATAAAACCTTCAATAACAACCAGTAAACCATTCCATTTATTGATTTCATAGATTGACACTCATTTAGATGAACACAAGGTCATCCATGGAGGTTCTAGGTTGATTTCATTCCCCAAAACGAAATGGAACACTCAAAACTTGAAGAACACTTCACTACCCTATCTAATAACCCAACAAATACTGATTTGAAAAAACTTTCCTCCAACAATCAATACTCCAAACTATGAACTTCATGGTTCTAATCATCCAAACGACTCAAACAAAGCAAGAAGGTGAAGAATATGGAGTTTCATACCTGAAGTTAGTATTTGCTCCTTTGCTCCTTCCAATTTCTTCTCTTCTTTTCCTCTTTTCTCCAAAAGCACCTCAAGAACACACACGCAAATATTTCAGTCGTGTTTTGCAAGAATGAGGGTTTTCCAACCCTTATTGATCATCTTTTCCTCAATTACAACTTTAGTCCCGAGACTTTAGGAAATTAGGCTCCAACCACCCAATTTGCAAACATCGATATACAAATTAGAATTTCGATTATTACAACTATATACCATGAAATCTTCGATACCCTCAGGCAACGCCAAGATTGGGGCGTTACTCAACATTCTTTTTAATATTTGAAATGTTTTTTCTTGCTCTTCCACCCAGACAAATTTAACATTCTTCTTTGTTAAAGACGTTAATGAAGTAGCCAATCAAGAAAAGTTCTTAATGAACTTGCGATAGTATCCTGCTAATCCAAGAAAGCCCTCACCGTTGATGGAGTCCTAGGTGGCTCCTAATTCTTGATGGCTTCAATCTTCGTCGGATCCACTTTTATTCCATTTTGAATGACAAGTGGACACGATGAAATGAAACGTTTTCTAGATGAAATCCATTTATTGAATCCATCCAAAACGTTATAACATCAAAACCCATTTATCTAATCTATTCTTAGTCTACCAAATAGAAACCCAACCTCCAAAATCAAACCAAAACTCCATTAGAGGATGATACAAGCTATGAAAGGAAGAAGTTATACCTTAAGGATGATGATTCTTGAACTTCCTTCAATTCCTTCCAATAGTTTTGCTACAAGTTTCAATTTCTTTTACTTAAAGGAGGAGATCCTCCAAGCAATTTTATAAAATGATAAAAAGATCAAGACAAACAAAGCCAAACAGTTTAGAACACCCAATGCTTGGGAAAACAATACCAAACGACTAAGAGCCAAAACAAACAAAGACAAATAAGCCAATACAAAACGCAAAAAAATAAAAGCCAGAGGGGAAAATGTAAGACAAGTTTCAATTTCTTCTTCTCCAAGGTTTTTCTTTCTTCTAAAACCCTCTCACGAAACAAATCAGGTGAAAATGGAGAGAATACAAGGGTTTTACCCCCTTTATTCACCAAATTACCAATATGCCCCTAGATAGGAAAGAATTTACTAACCAATTTTCCCCAAATCTATATTAAAATGATAAATACATGAAACAGTTTCATTTTCATATAGAAACAAAAGTATATAAAAAAATTCTAGAAGAAAAGAATTAAATGAAACAATTTTATTATATTAAACACTTTCATGAAAAAAAATTATTAAAAAAACAATAAACCATAGAGTTTGTACGGTTTGTACAAATTATTTGGTTTGTATTTGAAATCTACCCTACAATTACATAATAGTATATAATGCCGAACAATACGTTTTTAACATTTTTTATTTGAATGCTTTATGATATAATAATTGAGTACTTTTTATACCCTTGCGATTTAATCAAGAATGAAAAATCAATGTAGTTTTTTTTTAATAACGTCTGAAATTTATGTTTGTATAAAATAAAAATTATCAGTGATGTCTGCGCATTTCTTGGATAATTTAAACACATAGTAAAAACAAACTTCAAAATTGATGTTAAATTAAAGATTAATACTATTATTTAAATTTTATTGTAATTTAAAACTTTAAAACTTTTAAAAGTAAATTGTAATTTAATTTAGTCTTAATAAGGAAGTTTTTTCAGTGGATAAAAATATAGATATTAGTTATAAAAAATAACACCTTTTGAATTATCTAATATTAGCAAAAAAAGCTTTTAACCTAATGTTTTCGTTCTCAATCTTATATTAGCATTCAAAATGTGGTTGTTTCTCTTTTTTTTCTTTCTACCAACATTTGGGGTGTTAAATATTGTGTAAATATTATATGTTTTTCATGTCTTTTAGGTAGACATGCATATTATATAAATATTATATGTTTTTTAGCTTTTCGGCAGGTATATATAAGTATCATTTATGTTCAACTCTAAAAACTGGATCTTTTTGGGTCCACCAAGGGTGGAGATCCCTCTTACGCTTCTCACCTTAACTCACCTTCTCATCGGAACCCAACCATATATATATATATAGAGAGACCCCTTCAAGTGTTAATTCAATTATTTATATTAACCGTGTTAACCCATCGTTCACTGGTGAACACGATGCTTGTATACTGACGAATGGTGTTCACCAGTGAACGAGCATGCATGTATGAAACCATTCGTTCACTGATGAATGATGTTTCACCAGTGAACGAGCATGGTGTTCACCAGTGAACGACGGATTAACACAGTTAACAAAAATTATTGGGTTAACACTTGAAGGGGCCTATATATATATAGGAAGGTTCAGATGAGAATTTTTCCTATTTAAAGAAACAAATGAACTCATTTGAACCTCATATATATTTTGGTGAACCCAAAAAACTAAATCAATATTAATTTGATTTATTGAATGGTATTTTAAGAAACTATTATTTTTTGCAATACATTATTCATATCTGATTGTAATCTGATCGTACTTTTAAACATAAACTATAATTTCACCAAATTAAGTAGTTAATCTAATTGTACCTTTTTAATATAAAATATAATTTAAACATAAAATTACGTCCATTTAAGATTCGTTAACCAGAGCGCAAAACCACATTACTATCAGAATCACATATGATTTTACATTAATATTACGTACAAAGTCAATCTTAATCTTAAAACCATATTATTTTATATAGCTTATATTTGTAATGTAAACACACATGATTTTGTTAAAATTTCAAAGTAAAAATCATGTGATCTATTTAGTTTACAAGTCTAATATATCCATATTACTTTCAAGATCACATATGATTTTTAAAATTATGTACAAAATCACATGTGATCTATTTAGCTTACAAGTATAATATCATATTACTTTCAAAATTTAAAGACTAAATCATATTTGATCTATTTAGCTTAGAAGTAGGGGTGCTCATGGGTTGGGTTGATCGGGTTCGAGGTGTTTTGACTAATCAACCCAATGTTGTCGGTTTGAGAATTTTTCAACCCAACCCAACCCAACCAAAAGTTCGACCCAACCCAACCCAACCCGTTCGGGTTGATCGGGTTAATCGGGTTGGTCGGGTTGATAGTTTGGTATAACAAAATATTCTGCTAACATTGAATAAAATCCCATTTTTTTCATCGTCTGCCATTTGGTACAACTTATCTATACTTCTGGAATTTGAAGTATATTACATCCAATTAATTTTTCTCAATATATATACTAATATATACAAATGATTTATGTAAAGATAGATAATAGATTGAAAATATATGTATACGAGAAGAGTGCATGATGGGTGTAATTGTTTAATTTACATATTAATAGAGATTCAATAATTATATTAAACCCAAAATATAAAAGGATATCGGGTTCGTCGGGTTCGTTGGGTTGGGTTGGGTTCAAATAAAAGTAACCCGATATCAACCCAATACCCACGGTTTGAAGATTTTATAACTCGATTAGGCATCGAGTTGAGTTATTTTGCATCGGGTTGGGTTGGGTTGATCGGGTTGGTCGGTTTTTTGAGCACCCCTACTTAGAAGTCTAATATCCATATTACTTTCAAATTTTAAAGTAAAAAAGCATATGTGATCTATTTAACTTACAAGTATAATATCCATATTACTTTCAAATATTTTAAAAATACGTACAAAATTATATGTGATATATTTAGTTTACAATTCTAATATCCACGTTTCTTTCAAATTCTATAGTAAAAATCATATGTGATCTATTTACCTTACAAATATAATATCCGTATTATTTTCAAGATCACATGTGATTTTTAAAATTAAGTAAAAAACATATGTGATCTATTTAGCTTACAAGTCTAATATCCATATTACTTTCAATATCACATATGATTTTTTAAAGTACGTACAAAATCATAGGTGGAAAGTGTGTATCAAGGAACCTTAATTACCACAACGCCATTGAGTATAATAACTATTCTTTTGTTCTCATATGAACCCTCCCCTATATATATATATATATATATATATATATATATATATATAGGGGAGGAATCATACGAGAACCACCCCTCGTTAAAGGAACAATTTGTGGACCACAAATGATGTGGGTCCCACATAATATTAAATCATTTCTGATTTAATAATAAATTATATTAAATCAGAAATGATTTAATATTATCTGGGGCCCACATCATATGTGGTCTACAATTGTCCCTTTGTTCCTTTACAAATGCAAAGTTCTCATTTGAACCTTTCTCTCTCTATATATATATATAGAGAGAGAGAGAGAAAAGTTCAAATGAGAACTTTGCATTTGTAAAGGAAGAAATGGACACTTGTGGATCACATATGATGTGGGTCCCACATAATATTAAATCATTTATGATTTAATATTATCTGGGGCCCACATCATATGTGGTCCATAATTTGTTTATTTGTTCCTTTAAGGAGGGATGATTCTCATTTGAGCCCTCCCATATATATATATATATATATATAGAGAGAGAGAGAGAGAGAGAGGGGGCGGGGGGATGTTCAAATACAATCTCTCTAGATCATACAACCCATGCAACCCACTCATCCACCATCCATTTTGTTTTTATTTTATTTTTTGGTTTTTTCAATTAAGGGAAATAATAACCAACTAAATCTCAACCGTTGATGATTAAATGGACGCTCATGATTTGGTTGTAAAGGTTGTACGAATGCAAAAGGTTGCATAATAACGCCTCTCTCTCTCTCTATATATATATATATTGTTTGGACATGTCCTAATAATAAATTTTTTTCCCAAAAAAGGAGGATTGATTCGGTCCTTTTGATCCCAATCCTCATCTAAACATGTCCATCTTAGATCTCCCATTCCCGTGTCTGCATCGCTACTTCAAGCCTCTACGGATCAATTGGGACACCTTTTTCTCCATCACACCCCATCTTAAGATACTTAAATTGATCCTTAGGATTTAATGCATCAATGGTCTCATCTTTTTCATATTAAAGTTATATTCACTCAAGAGGTATAAACTTAACATAAAACTAGTTAAACATCAATATATGCTAAAGATCAATGTTGCCATTGAGAATGCTTTACTATTGCCCTTGGTTGAAACTTGAAAGTGTCAAATAGAGGTTGTTTATTATGTTTGGATTTCCTAATCATAATATTCTAAAGGTTAGCTTCAATAATATAAATGCATAAATCATGCCACAATGGAAGGACTCTCCTCTTTTCTACCACATCCTTTGGAATATGTTCAAAGTTTTCTATAGGTTACATAGATTTAGAAGAAGCCATGGCAGGGAACTACTTTTTCTTTTCTTGTCTTTGTCATTTGATACATAAAAAAATCTAGATGGTAGAACTATTAAATCATCTTTTCTTTTATGTTTTCTTCATTTTTATGCCTACTCTACTCTTTTATCTCTCCTTTTTGTCCTCATTTCCAGCTGAGCTTGAAAAGTAGTTTGTTTGCCTAAAAACAATTGTCTAAGTATTAAATCTAAGAAATCAAAATAAACAAGAAAAATCCAATTAGAGTTGGAAGATCAATTCCAATCCAGTGATAAAGTTGATATTCACCGAATGACTCTCCTAGCCAAAAAAGTATGATACTAAGAAGTCGGATTCTGGGAAGTAAGATGTCTATTGATAAAAAGACACATTCTGACAGCATGATCTACAAAACTTAGATGTCTTCTCTTAACATTGTTAAGACAACTAACACTTTATGGGACTTCAATGATCACTTGGTACATTCATCCCAAATTTTTGGTGCATAAATAGAAGACGACATAACCAAAGGAAGGGTGCCAATGGTTGGAAGCTTGAGAAGAATCAAGCATGTTATTCCCATATTACAACAGATCTGATATGAATAACTCAAGGAATCCTCATTTTATTAGAAAGATAAGAACACTTACAAAAACACACAGTTAATCGACTCTCATTTATGGTGTTCAACATCTAACTGTCTAACAGTCATTCTATTTATACTACCAGAGAAAAGCTAAAGCTACATGTATTTAAATCATAGCCCAATTACAATGAGACACGTTATCAAAAACTCTATTCAGAAGTTCTTCAGAACTTCTGAACTTTGTCTTCAAAACTTCTGAACTTTCATTTCAGAACTACTTCAGAAGTTGTCTTCAGAACTTCTGAACTTTCACTTCAGAACATATTCAGAACTTCTTCAGTGCTTCTGAACTTCTGAAGATGACTTTATTTATCTTTCAAGCACTAGTTCAGAATTTCTGAACTATTGATCTTCATATTCTGAAGTACTTTTCTTTACAAAACATTCAAAACATAGGATCCAAATTCATATGATTCTTAGGATCCTAACAAAGCATTTATTTACTCTTCAATTATATTTTATCTATCTACTTTTGCATTTACGTTTTTCCTTTTAATACTCGTTGTATCCTTTACTTTGGGAACTCATTACACTATAGTTAATACAATGTTCTACATTTCAGTTCGTGTAAATTAATGGCTATCTATTTTATCTAGTATGAGATAAATAATTTTAAGTGTATGGGTGTAAGAAAGGTTAAGTGACATCACATAACAAAGGTATGTTGTCACTTTATTGTATCTCTTGGATAAAAAAAACCTTGTATGGGTGTAAGCAAGCCTAAAGGACATCACATAACAGGTGTATGTTATCATTTTATTGTATCTCGCATAAGAAAAACCTTCATTGATGTAACAAAGGCTCACTTAAAGTGTTAAAGTTGAGTCATGATCCAGAAATAGATTCGACATAAAAAACACCAACTTGAATCATGCCAAAAAAGCATGGAAAGATTTTCTATAACTACATAAGATTATGGATTTTACATATCTTAAGCATCTAACATTCACAGTAACACTAGAGTAGTACTATTATACTGGGATATAGATTTGAATATTCTCACAATATTGACTATTCATAAGAACAGTTGTTGCTAGTATCTACATAATATCAAATGTTGTTACTATTAAAGTACGTTGGATACTTTGTGTTGAGATAACCCTTTTACAAGATTCGTCAGTAATATGGAAAAGTGACCACTTAACCTAGCAAGTTGCTATCTACTTATGCCTCAACAAAATTAATACCCACCCACACCCACACCGGTCACTTGTTCAATAAGGTGATTCCTTATCGATCTGGTACCTTCGGGAATTGACGAGGATTGGCAACCATTTTAGTTCTTTGATTGCCTTGTTGTGAACAAATGAAGTTCTAACAATTCACTATTAGTTCCTTTTAAAGCCCTATTAGTTCTTGCTAAAGTTGCCTTCATTTCTACTAAAGTCTCCTTGCTCAGTTGTTCATCATTATCACTAGAGTTGTCAGCTCTAGAGTGTTAATAATGTCATCACTGTAGATTCCAGATTTCTCAACTGATTACAAATTAAAGGATTAAAGTGTGAAAGCTAACAATGATCAAAATAGGGTAATATAGTTTTAGATCAAGATCATATGAAAGTAAGTATCAAACAGATTGGGTCTTCAACTTCGTCATCATGTGTATTGATATTTAACTCAGAATACAATTTTATTGATCGAGAGGATCACAAAAAGTACAAGTAATCAAAATCAAGTACGAATTAACTCGTGCAAGAGTATTGGCAATTCGTTATAAATGAATAAAGAATGACATCCAATTTATAAGCTGAAATAGGAAAGTCAAGGCATGCACAAACGACAGAGATCCACATGTAAAGGCGCTCTAACAACCTTTACGCGGGAACAGTTATACCACGTGGGATGCATGCTTTGAGAACTTAATCAGAAGACTTGATTACGGAAGTGTTGGTCCCAAAGGAATCTACAAGAGTGTAGAGGGGGGGATGAATACAAACACACAAACTTTAAGCTTTAAATGAGTTTATTGCAAACAAAAAAAATTACCTATTGTATGAGAAAAAAAGAACAAGTATTAAATACCTATTCTAAAACAATCTAGAGAACACTAAGTATGATGCGAACGATAAGGAGAGAAAGAATCAGAGGTTCAAGAGAAAGTAGTATGCATGAAGATGAATAAGATGTTCTTTATCTATATATACCCAAAGCATTTAATGCAAAGCAGAAGGTATATGCGAGGTATCAAGCATCCATTGGAAGATTCTCCTTTGTCCAAGAAACAACCATGCTTTTAGCCGAATATGAACAATTGACGTTTTATAGTTGGTAGGCATGTGGGAGGCATAAAAGTAACTCCGTACGTACTTTCTAACATAGGTCATGGGAGGTTGTCCTTTGTGCATCGAGGATAAAACAAATTCTAATCTTGTTGAGTATGATTTATTTGATCATTGACACTAAGGGCTCAAGGAGGAATCCTTCAGGTATCACTGAATCGTGTTAAGATTTGACACTTCATGTAGACAATCTTTGTTATCACGGAACCGATTCAGATCATGAACTGATTGTCTCTTTCTTGAGTTAAGTCTTTGAAATTTTTTGAGGCTTCTTTTCTGTGAACTTTGTCTTCAGGGCTTCCAAGTTCAGAGATCATTCCTGATTGTCTTCAGCGATCACTGAGTGCAATCAATTATTACGTTCGCTGAGACTGAACATAATCTAAAGCTAAGATTTCATTAAGTATAGGATCATCATCAAATCACTAAAAGAGCTTGGATCAACTAACATAGGAAATTGCTAAAATGATTAGTGAGGAAATAAGACTTACAAAATACAAATCTTAAGTACAGATATGTGAGATATTTTTCAGCTAAACATTATCTGAATTGAGTTATCATTTGTTGGGTCACCGATGATTTGGTGATGAACCACCTTCCTTTAAATGAATGAATTTTTACAGGTTCTTTTGAAGGTCTGAAATATGCTTCAAGTATTGAAGAGTCAAAGACTATTCAATCAAGGGGTTGTACATCAAAAAGTGGAATTTTGAATGTATCAACCAACTTCAATATTCAGATCATTTTGCCAAGTCAAGACCAATATAGTGGGTCACCGATGGTACACTCAAAAGTCATCAAAAGTACTAAGGACATCAAATAAGATGAGGTCATCAAGTTTGATGTCATGGTCACCGACACTATAATCTTGGTCACCGAAATTGCAGGTATATTTTCTAAGGCTGTGATTTCAAGTCACAAGTTCAAGGGTGTATACTTTTGTCATTTAGTGAAAGATGATGTTTATCAAGCAAAGTATACACTTATCAACTCCAGCCTTACAAGGTATCCATCGATGTGATACATAGTGTGATGTATCACTTAGCAATTTCAAAGAGATAAGTTCTTGACTCACATCAATTGCAAGACACGTGAGCCAGCAAGAACTTGGGCATCAAGCCTCAAATAAAGACATTCTCTTTTATTCTTATAAAAGGAATATTTGTCTTTTAGCTAAAAGGATTGATGGGACTTCACAGAGCATGAAGAAAAGAAGATAAAGTTATCTGACATTACGTGCTACAAGGAATGGTTCATCCATTATTCTAGTACAAAGGAAGTAGTCTCTTCCTTTGTCCAGCAGATAATCTTCCAGCTAATGTAACCTTGACGATACCGTCCACTTGCATCCCATGCATGGGCACTATAAAAGGAGATGAAGTCCTTCCCAGAAATCTCACGCTTTCAACAAATCTTCAGAGTGATTATTTGTGTGACTGTGGCAAAGCTGTGTGCTATAACAGTATTGTTTTAACTTCCTTAGTGTATAAGTTAATTACTGTTATCTGTGTGTTTAGTTTGATAGAATAGTCTGCCTGTTCTTTTCCGCATCAAACTATCTGTGTGTAAATTTTTAATATTTATATTAAAAATTTTAAAAAGAGTATATTCTGTGTGTTTTATATTCAACCCCCCCCCCCTCTACAAAACCCTCTCTTAGTTAGCCATCTCTCCTTGGGGACTAACAAGTGGTATCAGAGCAGTTGGTTTAATCTCATAAACCAGATCTGTGATGGCTACTACCTCAAATGTTGATGGTACCTTGCGGACCTTTTCCAGTAATACATATGATTTAGGATCTTTGGCTAAACCCCCAAGATTCAACCTAAACAACTTTGGGTTATGGAAAAATCGCATGTTATTATTCTTGGAAGGGATCGATTGCAGGTATCCCAACATTCTCAGTGAGGGACCTATTGTTCCTAAAATATGGGCTCGCTTTGGCCCTCAAAAGGATGCTGAAGGAAAGGACATAGAGTCAGATGACGAAAGAAGTGAGAAAACCGGTAGATATATCATCAAACCTTCTAACAAATTTAGTGAGGATGATAAACGCCTAGTTGCTTTAGACACTAAAGTCAAGTCTGCTCTTGCTGTATCCCTTCCTGATGATGTGTATCATTCTCTTCTTAACCTTCCCACTGCTAAAGAAATGTGGGATACTTTTAGTGTATTATATGAAGGCACCAAAGAAGTAAAGAAATCTAACAGGATCTGTCTTGTTAGAAAGTATGAACTCTTCTCCCATGAAAAGGGAGAATCTCTTTCTACCTACTTTAATCTCTTTAACTGTCTTCTCAATGATCTCAAAGTTCTTGGACGAGTTTATGATAATGAAGAAGTTCTCTGCAAGTTCATGGACTGTCTCCCAGACTTCTAGGAAACTATCTGTACTTGCATCAAGCAAACCAAGGACTTAGAAATAATGCCTTTAACTGCTCTCTATGGAACTCTTCTTCACTATGAACAAACTAAGAACCAGAGAAAATCTCTTATAAAGGATATCAAATCCTCTTCTATTGCTTTAATAGGTGATTCAAAATCTTCTTCTTGTATTCCTAGAATCACCTATCCTTCTTCTGATTCTGAAAAAGATATTAAGGAAGACTCTTCTCATCTGTCAGATGCATACTATAGTGCTGCTGATGATGAAGGAGAAGAATCAGCCATTGACATACTTTCTAATAGTATGGCAATGCTTGCTGGAAACCTTAAGAATAAAAGATTTTCTTCAAACCGCTCCAAATTTAATAGAAAACCTTTTTCTCAAAAATCCTCTTCTGATAAAGCAAATGAAGAATGCTTCAATTGTGGAAAGAAAGGTCATTTTGCTTCTGAATGCAGATCAAAAGCTTCCTCTTCTGTCAAACCTTCTTCTTCTTATGGCCATGACTTCTCAAAATCAGCTTCTAGGAAGCATGAAGAGAGAAATAGCCAATCCTCTAAAGAAAATTCTAAATCAAAAGAAACCTCCAGGTATAAGAAATACAAAGCCAAATACAAGAGAGAAAAAGAGAGAAACCAAGGTAAAAATAAAACCTTGGTTGCTGAGGCTCATTGCTGGGAAGATGAGCAAACCTCTGAGAGTGAGAGTGAGTATGTCACTAAATGCCTCATGGCCAAAATCGATGAGATAGAAGACATGGAGAAATCACTCTACACCACCCTTGTATCTGCTGAGGGATCCACTTCAGGGACAAAACCTCAGGTACATCGTTTTACCTTTCTCTCTGATGATCAAAAGGCTGATGCCTTTGATTCTTTAACTGTTGACTTCTGTGACTTAAAGATTCAAAAGAAAAAGGCTGATATGCACATAAAATGTCTAAATGATCAACTCCTCTCTTGTTTTTCAAAACTAAAAGATTTTGACAAAATGAAAGCTGATCTGGAAAACCTTCGGTACTTAAACGACAAATTTTCTGAGGAAAAATCAAAGATCTCTTCCACTCTTGAAAAGGAACAAGAGGTTCTGTCTAAATGGACTAAATCCTCTAAGAATCTTGAAAGGATCCTTCAAGATCAAATCACCAGCAAGGATAAGTCTGGCCTTGGTTATGAAAAAGATGTTCCTCAGCCTTTTGACCTTCCACTTCCTTCTTCTGAGTGTCAAGATTTTCCTGCTGGTTCCCTTTCCGATGACGATGATGATCTCTTCGGTTACTCATCTGAGGATTCTACCTCCGTTCACTCTATAGATCTACTTGACATGCTCAAAGTAGAATCTAGTTCTAAAAAGTTTGGAGTCTTTGTTAAAACTAAAGAAATCTCTTCTGAGTCTTCAAAAGTTTCAACTCTTCCAAGCTCTTCTTCTTCTCCCAAACCTATCCAAAGACTTTTAAACTCCTTAAGTCTGCATGAGTCAAGGTACTCCCAGGAGCAGCCTTCTGACGTTGCTGAGTATCCTTCTCCAAAAAGATTTTCTCCTCAAAAGAAAAAAATTTCTAAATCAAAATTTTCATCTAAAAGGAAATCTCAAATAGTTACTGACTTTATTCCTCGGTCAGTAAACTTGAAGAAATCAAGAAATCCTGGTAAAGGTATTCTTGGACCAAGACCAGGTGTTGGACACCCCTCTTCTTCTCAGTCGTCAACCTCTGTCCAAAGTTTTGATGATAGGGATTTTAAAAAGGCCTTATCTTTAAAGAAGTGATATAATTGTGGCAACACTCTTCATCTTGCTAAATATTGCCCAAAAGACTTGGTTCCTTGCAAAACTAAAATGTCTTCTAATCCCAAAGGACCCACCTCAAAATGGGTACCAAAAGTCTAAATTTGTTTCTGGGTGCAGGTACCAAATAAAGATCACATATGGTACATGGATAGTGGGTGTTCAAGACACATGACCGGAAACAAACTTCTTCTCTCTAACTTCTCAAAAGAAAAGGGACCCACTGTTTCCTTTGGAGGAAATGGAAAAGGGGTCACCAAAGGATATGGTACCATCTCAAATGGAACCATCACTTTCTCCAGAGTAGCTCATGTTGAAGGGCTAATGTACAATCATTTAAGCATCAGTCAAATATGTGATTTGGGCTATAAGGTCATGTTCCAGCTGTGTGTGTGCTTGGTCTTTGATGTACAGAACAAGATTGTACTAGCAAGAACCCGACTGAATGACGTGTACATAATCAACATGAAGGAAAGTGCAATAGGAGAAGCTGTGTGTCTCTCTCTCAAGAACTAGCCAAACAAAGTTGTGGCATAAAAGGTTCTCTCATCTAAACTTTAAAACCTTGAACAAACTCTCCATCAAGGAGGTTTGGTTGTAGGAATGCCAAAAATAGTTTTTGAAAAAGAAAAGTGTGGAGCATGTGAAAAAGGAAAACTCACCGTAACTTCCTTTAAAACAAAACAATGCTCTTCTATCTCTCAACCTCTTCAAATGCTTCACATGGATCCGTGCGGTCCAAAGAAACACACCCGATGCAGGTGGTAAAAAGTATATGCTAGTAATCGTCGATGAATTATCTAGATATACTTGGGTGTTCTTTCTGAAACACAAGAGTGATGCTGCTGAAGAAATCATCAGGTTTACAAGAAAGATTGAAAATTTGAATGGTAAACTGGTGAAGTCCTTCAGAAGTGATAATGGCACAGAATTCAAGAACGCTGTTCTAGAAGATTTCTTTGACCTAAAAGGAGTTTCTCAGAACTTTTCTGCCGTACGCACTCCTCAGCAAAATGGTGTTGTTGAAAGAAAGAATAGAACACTATGTGAAGCTGCAAGGTCTATGCTGAGTGAATCCAAGTTGCCAACCTATTTTTGGGCAGAAGCAGTTAACACTGCATGCTTTACTCAAAATAGGTCTATCATAGTCAAAAGGCATGACAAGACCCCGTATGAAGTTTTCCATGGTAGAAAATCTGCGGTTGACTTCTTCCATGTGTTTGGCTGTGCATGTCACATGCTAAATGACAGGGAACAACTTGGAAAGTTTGATCCGAAGTCTGATGATGGAATTTTCATGGGCTATTCTCTCTCCTCAAGAGCCTTCAGAATTTTCAACCTAAGAAGACAATCCATAGATGAATCCACGCATGTAAAGTTTGATGAGTTTGAAACTTCTTCATTATCTTGTGATGAAGAAGAATTAAACCTATGGATAAATTCATGTGTTGGTGAAATTCCATCCTCCTCTCAACCCGATCATCCAGATAGCAACTCTTCTCAGCCTCCCATAAACACCACCTTACCTTCAGAACCATCTCTTTCTTCTCCACCTCCTGAAACTAACTCTTCAGAAGACCTTACCCACCAAAACACCATATCTCCCTTAAACCTTTCTTCACCATCTCAAATTCCTACCTCATCCTCTTCTCTACCTCCTTCCTTACCTCCTGCACTAAAGTGGACCATGGATCATCCAATAGATCAAATCATAGGTGATCCACAAGTTGGTGTAAAAACCAGAAGAGGCATAAGCAATCTGTGCTTATATGTCAACTTTGTTTCCATCATTGAGCCTAAGCTGATAAATGAAGCCCTAGCTGATCCTAGCTGGGTAATTGCCATACAAGAAGAGCTCTCACAATTTGAGAGAAACAAAGTCTGGAAGTTAGTTCCTCGTCCATCCGACAAAACAATTATTGGAACAAAATGGGTGTTTCGAAACAAGATGGACGAAGAAGGAACTGTCATAAGGAACAAGGCAAGGTTGGTTGCTCAAGGATATCGGCAAGAGGAAGGAATTGATTATGATGAAACCTTTGCTTCTGTTGCCAGATTGGAAGCTATCCGAATATTTCTTGCCCATGCAGCTTACAAGAATTTTTGGGGTATTCCAAATGGATGTCAAAAGTGCCTTCCTGAATGGTGAATTAGCTGAAGAAGTGTATGTGAAGCAACCTCCTGGGTTTGAAGATCCAGTCCATCCATATCATGTATATAGGCTGGATAAAGCTCTATATGGACTGAAGCAAGCTCCACATGCCTGGTATGAAACTCTCTCAGAATATCTACTTAGAAATAAGTACATACGAGGCAAGGTTGACAACACTCTCTTCTTCAAGAAATCACAAGGTAATATCATTCTTGTTCAAATCTATGTTGATGATATTATTTTTGGAGCCACCGATGAATCCTTGTGTGATGAGTTTAGCTCCCTCATGCAAAAAGAGTATGAAATGAGCATGATGGGGGAGTTAACTTTCTTTCTTGGTTTGCAAGTAAAACAGTCTTCAGAAGGTATTTTCATAAATCAAAGTAAATACATTAAAGATCTTCTGAAAAAGTTTCAATTTGATACTTGCTCTACCATGAAAACTCCTATGGCTCCTCCTCTTAAACTCTTTTCTGATCCTGATGGCATTTCTGTTAATATTACAAATTATAGAGCCATGATAGGATCCCTTCTTTATCTAACTGCAAGTAGACCTGACATTATGTTTGCTACTTGTCTGTGTGCCCGATACCAAGAAAATCCTAAAGAATCACACCTGGCTGCTCTGAAAAGGATTTTTAGGTATCTGAAAGGTACCATAAATCTGGGTCTTTGGTATCCCAAAGACTCAGGTTTCGATCTCATCGGGTACTCGATTCGATTTTGCGGGTTCAAAAATAGACAGAAAAGTACAACCGGAAGTTGCCGATTACTTGGTGGAAAGCTTGTGAGTCGGTCAAGTAAGAAACAACATTCGGTGTCTACATCTACCGCCGAAGCAGTACGTGGTCGGAAGTTGTTGTGCACAGATATTGTGGATGAAAAATCAGTTGTGTGATTATAATCAAATTTTCTCAAAAATCCCAATAATGTGTGACAACTCAAGTGCAATAGCCATTGCCAACAACCCTGTGCTTCATTCAAGATCCAAGCACATTGATATCAGGTATCACTTTATAAGAGATCATGTCTCTAAAGGTGATGTGGAGCTTCATTTCATTCCCACCGATTATCAATTAGCTGATCTGTTCACAAAGCCCCTTGATGAAGCAAGGTTCAAATTCCTCATCGGTGAATTAGGTATGATAAACATAGACTAATGTATTTTATATTTATATATATAATGTATGTTTTATATATATATATTATATTCTATATATATATACTATATACATTTATATATTTATAATTTATATATGTTATATTTTTATATATATATTATTTATATATATATTATATATGCTTTATATATATATAGTATATATATTTATAAATTATATATTATATTATATTTATATATTTATATGAAATAAATAAATAAACAAAAATAAATATATATATATATATGTATACAGTGTCGGTGAGTAAGTCACCGACGGCCCTTCTCTCTCTCTCTCCTCTTTATTCTAACCTAAACCCTAACCCTATTCACCGCCACCGTCACTCCTCTTTCCGACAACCACCATCGCCAAGCCACCGACATCCACCAAGAGAAACCATCGTAGCCACCCACCGACATCTACCCTTGCCACCATCCACCGACGTCGAGAGCCGCCGACGGTATCATCGAACCACCGACCTCACCGACGGCTAAACCACCACCATATTCATCCACCATCGGAGCCCCAAGCCACCGACGGCAACCCCACCAACGCGCCGTCATTCTCTCTCCGTTCGCCGACGTCGCTGAACTCGCCGTCTGTCTCTCTCTCGCAATCCACCGACGGCGGCCCATCAACCGTCGTCGACCCACCGACGCCTGCTTGCGTCACTTTCCGACGACCATCGAACCACCGATGATTGACTCCTTCTCTCTCAGTCAAGCCACCGACGTCTCTCTCATACACTCACCGAGGTAACCGTTACAAACCTTTCACATTCTTAACCCCTTAAAGATAACTCTTGACTTACCACTCTTGATAAGCAATATTCTTTGTTCTTATCCCTAATGACATCATTAATGTCATACCATGCGCCGAATTCAACTCTAAAACCCTTAGAATTCTGACATTTCAATCACCAAAAGTAATCATTATTTTTGAAAATTGAAATTTCCCTCCCATATATAACTTCCTTCCCCACTACTTCACCACCTTTCTCGCACCCATCTTCTTCTTCACAAAAGCAAAAGCATCAAACCTGCAACTTCATTTCTTCTTCAATGGCTTCTCCATCAAGAATTTCTGAAGAACAAACCATTACCTTTGGATCTTTATCCTTCCCTGCATGCAACTATTATGGACGTATCGGAACTGATAATACTCATCCTGAGTATAATGATATATGCTGGTTTCTTCAGAGGTGTCCTCTACAATATGCACTCACTGCAAAACCTAAGATGAGTAGGTTTCTTCTTGGAAACTTTTGGCTTTCTTGTACATATGATGCTTCCACAAATCAAATCCTTGCATCTGTTCTTACCAATGAAGAACATGATGTGGTTTTTGATGTTGAGGATGTTCGAAGAATCCTAAGGCTTCCTGCTTATGATTCATATGAGACATTTCCTTTGGGAAATGAACACCAAATGGTGGTTGCTGCTTTGAACTATTTGGAAGAAAAGAAGGGATCAAAGTCAAAGGGTCCAGGTACTTTACTGCGCAAGAATATGGAAAGTATTTGGAACTTTCTGTTTGCACATCTGATTCTGTGCCTTAGCAAGAAGACAGGTGGTCCAGATCAGTCACCTTCCCAAGTAACCGAGCTGACACATGCTCTAATATTTCAGAGGAAAATAGACTTTGCAAGTTATTTCTTTAATGAAATGATCTCCTCCTTCTCTACTCTCCGACGTCCTCAGGTACCATTTCAACGCCTCTTCTCTCTTATCATTAATGCTAAATTGGGTGATAAACTTGAGAAAAGGGATGACATCATATATGATCTCCCTCTTCATCAAGTGGGAAACCAAGTTATGAAAAAGGCTGTCTTAGCATCAGACAACCCTCTCCGACCTTCTATGGTTGAGTTTGCAAGGAATGCAACTCTTACTTGGGGAGAAAATGAACCGCGCCTTCATAGAACCTCAGGTATGTCCTCTATCTCTTCTACTCCTAGAGTAACTGAGGTGCCCAAATCTCTTAAGAGATCCAAAGCGTCGGGCACTTCTACCTCCGCACCCACCGATGCTACGAAGCCAAAAGAACCTTTGGCTTCCACCCAAGCATCTAAATCCCATAAGCGGAGACACTCTAAAAGCCCCCCAAAGACTTCCTCAAAGAAGTCCAAGGGTACCCAAAGGGTTAAAACGCATAATCCATCTACTGACTCCCGAAAGCCAGTAGATGTTGAAAAGTTCCTCACTAAACCCAAGGAACACTCATCCATACCCAGCTCCTCCATGCTCTCTCAAAAGGACATGGTTGTAAATAGGGACACCATTACTATTCCTTCATCAACTTTCTCACTAGTTGATAAAGATGACTTGGAGTCTCCCATCCAAGGTATCTCCACACCCCGTGAGCTCAAACAGCTCCCTTTCCTTACTCCACATGAGAGTGCATCACAACCAGATGCATTTGATGGAGCTTCCCAATTTACTGACTTTCTCTTTTCTGACACTACACCTTAGACACATACGTCTCCCGTAAGTACCAAGGTTGTGAAAGAACCCATTACTGAGGAATCCCCTCATAGACACTCTTCTCCACGTGTCTCCCCCACATCTCATAAATCCCCCCCAAGTAAACCTACAGGTTTGGTGGATTATTCTTCCAGTGATGAGGATGATGCTGATCAACCACCAAAGCCTCAACCTTCAGCTCCCATGACTTCCAAACAGGGAGATGATCTTCTCACAGCTTTTACAAACTTTACCAGTAATACTTTACGCAGGGTAGAAGCTCTAGAAGATCATGCTGCTAAGGAAAAGGAAAGAATGGATTCCCTTTCCTCATCTCTTAGATCTAACATTGAGGAGTTGTCGGTGAGTCACCCAACTCTAATGACATGTTTAGATCTCCTACACTTGGACATCATTGATCTTCAGCAAGGGTTTTCTTCAAGTCAGGCGTCTATGCTTTCTTCCATACAAGAACTTCGGAGTTCATCTTCAAGTCAAGTCACATATATTTCTTCTCTCATTGCCAATCAACAGGCAATTATGGACTCTCTTATCAGTCTTCACACCAAAGTTGATAAAGTTCCAACCTCTGCTCCAACGGTTGAACTAGATATTGGTGATTCATTCTTCAAGGACACTGATAGATTTGTCCTTCAAAGAGTTGAGAAGAAAATTGGCGCTCTCTGCTCTGATATGGCAAGGGTAAAGGAATTTCTCTCTTCAGTGGGTTTCAAGGGTTCAACCACTGAGGGGTAGAAAAATAAGAAGACCATCAATACCACCTCAGCAGCCGCCGACGTCCGCATGCCAGCCGCCGACGTCAGCATGCCAGCCACCGACGTGGCCCCTATAGCCACCGATGGTGGTGTGGTCACAGAGGTGGTCCCTGTTCCTTTGGTACCCGAAGCAGCTGTTGAGGGGGAGAGTATCAGTGCTCAACCCCTTGAAACTGAAGAAGAGAAGAAAAGAAAAGAAAAAGCCAAAGGAAAGAAGCCTCTCTCTTTTGAAGAACAGCAAGAAGAAAGAAAGAGAAAGAAAAGGTTGAGAGATTCTCAAGTAGACACTCTTAGACTTCAACCTGCTTCATTACCCACCGATCCTCTTGGGGCAATTCTCACAAAAGCTGAAAAAGAAGAAGCCATTAGAGCACAACTTGAGTATGATCAGACAAATGTACTCAAGTTGGCTCAAGATGAAGCCACTCATGCAATGGTTAAGGATGCTCTTCAAGCTCAAAAAGATGAGCTTGAAAATATAAAGAAGAAATCTGAAGCTGCAAAATTGGTTGATGAGGCCAAGAAGGCAAAGGAAGTAGAGTGGTTTAAAAAGAGATTGAAAAACAGGAAGGATGATTCCAAGATTATCAATGCTACCATCCAACCTCCAACCAAGAATTCTCCCAAGTTACTTGTCACCCTTAAGAGAGCTGATACTTTATCAAAGGTATATGAAGCTGAATGGTTGGAAGTTCTTGGGATGACTGAGTGGATGGAAGTTGGTAAATGCATCTCCAAGAGCAAAAGCAAGTACAAGGAGCTGGTACTTAATATTCTCAGAAAACTCTTCATCAAGATGCTCAACATCCAAAAGGAGAATAATATTCTTGTGACATACCTTGAAGCACAACAAATGTACTTCATTCAACAGGGTCTTAAAGGAGAGGTCATCACTGCTCCTAAAAACAAGAAGAAGGGACATTTTTTTATGCTTCATGAAAGGGGCATCCAGATAAATGATTCGGGTATAGATCTTTCCATTCCTACTTCTATTGCTTACCTGGAGCAAACCATGCTGACTACTCCAGAGCTTGGGGTTTTCTTTGAAGACATCTTTGGAAACATCGGTTTTTTCAGAGCATCTGACATCCCAAGGGCTCACAGCTCCTTCCTCTCTGCTATTCTAGGAGTACCTCCTGTTGAAGACCATGGAATGACCAGAATGATCTTGGATGAACTTAAACGAAGAGAACCCTCAGATCCATGATCTTGGTATGAACTTTATTAATCATGTACTCTGATCAATCCTATGTGTTGATTAATAAAAGTTCATACTTTTCTTCCATCCCATCTCTTGTTAATATTTTTACAAGCTTTGCACATATTTAAACTTATACTTATTCTTTCATTTATTTTATACTCTTATACTGTACATACTCAGTTAAAAAAAATCAAAAAAAAAAAAAAAAAAAATCTGAGTCAAAGGAACCCAAAAGAAAAATAGAAAGGGTCAAAAAGAATTCTTTTCTTCAAATAGGGGGAGATTGTTGGGTCACCGATGATTTGGTGATGAACCACCTTCCTTTAAATGAATGAATTTTTACAGGTTCTTTTGAAGGTCTGAAATATGCTTCAAGTATTGAAGAGTCAAAGACTATTCAATCAAGGGGTTGTACATCAAAAAGTGGAATTTTGAATGTATCAACCAACTTCAATATTCAGATCATTTTGCCAAGTCAAGACCAATATAGTGGGTCACCGATGGTACACTCAAAAGTCATCAAAAGTACTAAGGACATCAAATAAGATGAGGTCATCAAGTTTGATGTCATGGTCACCGACACTATAATCTTGGTCACCGAAATTGCAGGTATATTTTCTAAGGCTGTGATTTCAAGTCACAAGTTCAAGGGTGTATACTTTTGTCATTTAGTGAAAGATGATGTTTATCAAGCAAAGTATACACTTATCAACTCCAGCCTTACAAGGTATCCATCGATGTGATACATAGTGTGATGTATCACTTAGCAATTTCAAAGAGATAAGTTCTTGACTCACATCAATTGCAAGACACGTGAGCCAGCAAGAACTTGGGCATCAAGCCTCAAATAAAGACATTCTCTTTTATTCTTATAAAAGGAATATTTGTCTTTTAGCTAAAAGGATTGATGGGACTTCACAGAGCATGAAGAAAAGAAGATAAAGTTATCTGACATTACGTGCTACAAGGAATGGTTCATCCATTATTCTAGTACAAAGGAAGTAGTCTCTTCCTTTGTCCAGCAGATAATCTTCCAGCTAATGTAACCTTGACAGCTGTCCACTTGCATCCCATGCATGGGCACTATAAAAGGAGATGAAGTCCTTCCCAGAAATCTCACGCTTTCAACAAATCTTCAGAGTGATTATTTGTGTGACTGTGGCAAAGCTGTGTGCTATAACAGTATTGTTTTAACTTCCTTAGTGTATAAGTTAATTACTGTTATCTGTGTGTTTAGTTTGATAGAATAGTCAGCCTGTTCTTTTCCGCATTAAACTATCTGTGTGTAAATTTTTAATATTTATATTAAAGAATTTAAAAAGAGTATATTCTGTGTGTTTTATATTCAACCCACCCCCCCTTCTACAAAACCATCTCTTAGTTAGCCATCTCTCCTTGGGGACTAACATCATTTATAAAAGGATGAAAGCATAGATTATTACAAGTGTGTTAAGCTAGAAAGCATATTCACTAATAAGTGAAAGTGTGTTATCAGTAAATGTATGATTGTGAAAGATAACGACTCATAAGTGCCTTGTCCCTGATTACTATTTTAGGGATCTTTTCAGTACTAGATGGATAAAGTACTTTTCACTGAAATTTCATTAAAGAATAAATTGAAGATTACATCTGAAAATGAAATTATATAACTGAAAGAAATAAAAAATACAAGGGATAAGTGAACCAGACTATCTACGAGCATGAGAAGCAATGATGTATTTTCTTCTTTAAACTTTTTTTTCAATCTTCCTTCTCATGAATTCGAAGGGATCATTATCATCACCGCAACAGTAGTGGAAAACCACAAAGGAGTTTGGCTGGAAAGATCGTGATTTTTTAGCTGCCCTGAGCTGTCTATGAAAGTCATCCCTTCTATCTGTAATGACTTCATCGAATCTTCTTTTTCAGCTTTGATTATGATTAAGCAACATAGGAAAATTGTTTGAGGAAATTAGTAAGGACTTAGAAATTTTAAAATAAATAAATCTAAGTACTAATCTGTGAGAGCTTTTTCAGCTTATCTCCTATCTGAATTGAGTTCCATTTATAAGGATATGAAATCACAACTTTACAAGGGAAAAGCTATAAAGTACATTCACTGATAGGTTACAGGAAGTATTATCAGTAAGTATATAAAGGTTTAAAGAAGTTAGAACTCATATGTTCATTGTCCCTTTTACTATTTTCAGCGATTTTTTAGTACATAGATGGAGTAGAGTACTTCATTGAATTTCATTAAAGATTTAATTTGAATAATTACAAGTGAAATGAAAATACAATATGAGTAAAATACAATACACTGAAGGAAATTACAAAGGAATAGAAAAACAACAGAGACTAGTCAGAGAGCTTTTCTTTTCTTCTTCGTAATTCTTTCTCATAGATCGTCTTCTAAAGAAATTTTGGACCATAGGTGGTCAAGCCGTTAAAGTAAGTGATCTTTATGAGTTTTGATGGAGCTTTTTGAATCTCCTTATTTCTGAGAAACCTTGTTTGCCCATCATTTCCTAGAAATGCCATTCCAACTTCAGTGAGAGTAGTGATCTCATTTTCTTCATATTTTCTCGCCTCAGGCAGGGATGTATTGAGCATTGAAATGTTAGGGATAATGAGGTGGTCAAAGAGACTTTCAAAGTTAAATTTAGTCTCATGTTCATTTCTGAACGATGGACCTTCTTCAGCATCGGACTTAGATCTTCTCTTATTGGATTTCTCAGGGAGAGAAGGAATGCTGACATGTTTTGATATCCTTTGCAATAGCTAATCGATATGTCTTTCTACAACACCTTTGAATTGAGATTTGGATTTCTGAATGGCATCTCTGATTTCTAGCCATTCAGAGAATCCATAGAACTTTAGGAACTGGGGTTCTTCTTCTTCGCTTCTACTTCCTCTGAACATGGTTACTGTTATCCTTAGACTTCTTCTTAATTTTCGTCCTTGGATAGTTGCACGAATAAATGTTGTAGAGTGATTGCGAAAATCAACCTTTTTAGTACACCATTCAAGTTCAGCATCCTTAGGTTCTTCATTTTTGCTATTCAGGGCTTGTAGAATTTTATTTTGTGCTATTAATAGGATTAACTCTTAAGTTATCTCTGGTCACTTCCTTTTCAGCTAGCTTCTCAGCAACTCGCTCATTCCATTCTTCAGCGTGTCTTTGACGTTGGGCTCTTATTGTTTCTTCTCGAACCACCTTTTGAGCAACTCTGAGACTTTCATGAGCTTGCTTTATTTCTTCATCCCTGCATCGCTAAGCTTCTAGGGATTTAGCTCGTTCTTTAGGGGACAAAAAAGATAAATCGTCATAGACGCTTATTGTAACCGGGGCTTCAGGCTCAGAGGTACGAAAAAGGGATTTTTACTCTGGCCAATTCAAGATCTCTTATGAAGTTTGCCCTTCTCTGTTCTTCTTCTGGTTAAGGGATTGACTATCTATGTACCTGCCTTTGGATAAGGCCTTCTTCTTCTTTAGTGTAGGATATATATACAAGAACTGATCTTCAGCAGAAAGTTCCCTCAGAAATGGAGAAACCTTTGGGGAACAGGGATCACTGAGAATGGGAGAAGAATATAGAGGTTCCTCAGAGACGAAGGTTTGTGGAGGAGAGGTAGAGAGTGTTTGAGTTCCAGAGGGAGGAATATACGAAACAAGAGGAAGGCATACCTCAGTGAAGAGCTCCCCCTCTAAATTTATTGAAGTGGAATCAAGATCCACAACTTGTTCATTCTTCCCTGAGGGATCAGACTGCTCCTGACTAGCAGGTGGCCTGTCCCCCAAAGGTTCTCTAAAGACTACTCCAGATTAAGGAAGGTTATCTTTGAAGAATTTGGAGAGGTTGTAAGAGATGTCATCATCATCGTCATCATCATCATTATTTCCAAATGATTGATGAGGGATGTCTTGTTCATCATCATCTTCTCCATCATCTTCTTCTTCTTCTCCTTCCTCATCGTCACCTCCAGCGATGATGGGTGGTTATTGCTGAATTTGTTGTTGGGTGTCCTTAGGGAGGAGTTCATCGGCAAGCTCTTGTGCAAATTTCTCCCCCTCTTTGTTCCTAAACAGGCAGAGTGTGCACTAGGAGAGTATTCACATTTGAGTTGAGAGTAGAGAGACTCTCAATTTGCGACGTTTGAGTCTGAGCAACCAAGCTCAGATTTGCTCTGTCCGCATAAGTGAATGATGGGGCTCTATCAGAGAGGCTTTGGACAAGACGCAGGATCTCAACCTGAGTCTTCTGAATTTCAGCAAGAGTTTTTTCCTGCTCATCAGCTCGTTCAACGAGACGAATGGTGGCCCGTTCATTTGCAGCATTATCATCTTTCACTGTTTGAACGTTAGTGAAGATGTCGTTGATAGTCGCTTTCATGCCTGGAACGCCACCAACTTGCTTGAAGATTATCTCTGAAGCAAGCCGAAAGATATCTGCCCGATGCCTGATCATGGTGCATTCATTCACCAGATAATCCATGGCAGGGAAAGAGGGAGGAGGCGGCGAGACTTTGGATAAGTCCATGGGAATGGAAGGTAGCTCGGAGGGTAATTTCTATTTCTTCACCTTATTAAGATCTTCACCTTTGTTGATCTTGGGGGATTTCGAAGGTGTAGCCTCGTTGAGAGGAGCAACAGCGGAGGTAGAAGCTGTGGTTGCTGATGAAAAAATCGGAGCAGCGACACCTGTTGATAACAAAGAAAGATGAGCCAAAAAGAGCTTGGGGTTAGTAGAAAGATGTTGGGAGGTAGTATGTATAACAAAGGGTTCCTTGAGAGTATCTAAAGGATTACTCTCAGGGATGGTACATGTTACGGCAGTGTCCTGATGATCACTAGCCCGTGTCTGAGAATGTTTAGGAGAAACATTCTCAGGTCCTGTGTACGTGGCTTTCCAAAATTCAAATTGCCAAAACAAAGCTGATTCGTGGATAACACATTGTTCAACCTCTTCAGAGATAGGGACAACCATCTCTAAATCATGGGTTGATGTGCGGACCAAAGAAGAGTAGATAGAAGAAGAAGAGAAGGTTGTGTAAGTAATACCTATCTTCAGCATAACTGGCTATCACACTTATAGTGATTGAAGTCACTGAGAATGGGGGTAGTGCTGATGAAGCGGCAACGGATGTGGAAACCGTTATCGTGGCAGTAGAGAGAGGAGGCATTGGTAGTACGCCAGAATGAGAGAGACTGGGCTTGTGTGCGACGGTCTTCTTGGGACCTTCAGTCAGTTGTTTGTGTTTAGGAGGGGAGGAGGAAGTGTCGAGGCTAATCACTGATGGGATTGGCAATGATTTAGACATATTGTCTACCTGAATGGTAGAAGTTGTAGTTGAGGTACCAGCAGGGTCACCTTCCCTGATTAGATTCAGCATATAGGGGAGGTAAGGGGCGTCTACTGGTTGTTCGTCGATCTCCAGTGATTTCTTCCCTACCTGAGAGAAGCTTTGATTTCCATCCTTGGGGTATCCCTCATAAACATATTCCAAGATGGTTGCCACGAATCTTGGGTAAGGGATGGTCTTCTCCCTCTTTGGTGTCTGAACTCGGTTATGCAATTCGCTGAAGATGTAGTCAGCGAAGTTCAGTTTTTGACCATGGCATAGAGAAAATGCCATTTCCAAGAATTGCCTACTGGCTTGATCTTAGGAGCCAGTCTTAGTGTCTAAGCATTGAATTACCTGGGTGAATATGTATTGCCACCTCGCTGGCATTCTTTTATTCTCCGTCTTGGTTATGGTCTTGACATCAGATTCCCATCTGTAACCAATGGTGTCGTGAAAGTCAATGAGTTCTTCCCTTGAGGGTGCATAGACCGATTGTTGATTCTTGCCTCTAGTAGGGAGGCGAAGAGCAGCGCGGATGACTCTAGAGGTGATAGCATGTGTTCCCTTGCTGGTGGTGAACTCAATGGCAGGGAGTTCATTTCCTCTTCCAGTGGTGACAAGAGTGCTATGTGCAGTATACCAGAAGTGTTGGAGGTCAGCGGTGATTCCAACAGGGACATGGGTGAATGCGTACATAAGAGGGCATTTCTTGATAAATCATGCACCATCAGAGAAGTGAGGTTTGTATGGGAATGTCTATCAAAGCAATGTAGTTGCTTGGTTTCCCGACGACTTGTTCAGGGGTGAATGAGGATTCAGCAGCCCCAACGAAGTTTGTCGCAGGTAGAACTTCACCTTCAGCGTACTTGAAGTGGGTGCTTGAAGATGCCATTACTGTTTCAAATATAGGAACACTAAATAGGAAAATCATGGCTTAATACAAAAGTGTATAAACTAGATATTCTGGTATAAAGATAACCAAAAGGATAAGAAAAACAAATGTTTTGATGAACAAAGTAAAAATACTTGTTATTTGGCAGATTTAAAAAAACGTTTAAACAAAGTTTTAGAAAAATGGTACCAAAGTGTTTATTATTGGTATAAAAACATACCATAAACAGATTTCAGAAAGAGTTTAGATGAGATTTTGGATCAAAATAGACCAAAATGTCTTCTGTTCTAAGAAAAATCTTAGAACAGGTTTTTATAAAGTTAAGATGTTCAAGAACCAGATTTAAAGCAAAAATCTTTATAACAAAGTGTTATAGAAGATGAGTAGAAGTTTGTTGTTCATACATTAAAAAATAATAAAAAGAAAGATCAGACCTTGAGAAAAGTGGAAAGTGAGAAAAATGCATAAGTGCGTGTTCTTGGTGTTCTTGAGAGTTGCAGAGAAAATTCGAATTCTTGCTTTAGAGAGTATAAGCGCGTAAAGAATGAATAGGAAATGAGTTTTCCTTATATAGGTGGATGAGAGAGAAAGAGGAGAGAAGAAGGCTAAACGATGGTTTTAGCCTTTTGAAAAAGTAATGATGACCTATTGCACGTTCCTAGGGTTTGATGGGATAGGAAACGTTGAGGTCCGTCGTGTGTCGGAAAAAGGTCTGACGTGTCCTTTTCTTTTGGAAAAATGATAATATTATCATTTAAATAATAAATGTTAATCATTATGCCTTTAAATTCCTTATCATTAATTAACAATAAAGTATTGGCAGTGATAGGTTTTCTATTTTAAGATCCATTCTCTGAATAAGAAGACATTGTGTAAGGAAAGAAGAACATGCCTTGGAAAGATACTTTGTATTACTTAATCAGAGTGCAGGTGATTAGTAGTTGGATTGAAAGACATTTTATCACTGAATAAAGTTAATCACTAAGAATTTTCATTCTTCAGCGTTTAATATATCGAGTTCGCTGATTAATAGATTGAATCTAGTCTCATCAAGAGGCTTAGTGAAAAGGTCAGCGAGCTGATATTCAGTGGGTATAAAATGAAGTTCAATTTCACCATTCATAACGTGATCTCTGAAAAAGGGATATCTGATCTCAATATGCTTGTTTTTTGAGTGAAGTACAGGGTTATTGGCAATAGCGATAACACTAGTGCTATCACAGTAGATAGGGATTTTAGAGAGCTTGAGGTCATAGTCTCTGAGTTGGTTCCTCATCCATAGGATTTAGGCACAAAAACTTTCAGCGGATACGTATTCAGCTTCAGCAGTTGATGTGGACACTGAGTTTTGCTTTTTATTTGTCCAACTTACCAACTTACCACCTAGTAGCTGACGGCCACCAGTGGTGCTCTTCCTATCAATTTTACAACCTTCAAAATCACTATCAGAGTAAGCAATTAGATCGAAACCTGAGCCCTTGGGATACCATAGACCCATATTAGGAGTTCCTTTCAGATATCTGAATATTCGCTTTACAGCGATCGGATGGGATTCCTTGTGTTCAGCTTGATATCGTGCAAAGAGATAGGTAGAATACATGATATCAGGTCGGCTAGCTGTATACAGCAGGGTGCTGATCATTCCTCTATAGGCAGTGACATTGACTAGTTTCCATCAGGGTCTTTATTCAAAGTCAGAGGAGGTGCCATTGGAATCCTTATCGCTGAACATTGAGTCATTTCAAAAAAATTCAGCATATCATTAACATACTTACTCTGACATATGAAAATGCCTTTCTCAGATTGCTTTATCTACAAACCTAGAAAATATGTTAGTTCACCCATCATACTCATTTTATATTCTTTCTTCATGCGATCAGTGAAACGAGTACAGAGTTTGGGATTTGTCGAACCAAAGATAATGTCATCGACATATACCTGAGAAAGAATGATATGACCTTTGTGTTTCCTTAGAAACAGGGTTTGGTCAATTTTTCCACGAACATATTTTTATTTAAGGAGATATTTAGAAAGGGTATCATACCAAGCTCTAGGAGCCCGTTTTCACCTGTAAGAGCTTTTTGAAGTTTGAAAACATGCCAGGGTTTAGGTTCAGAGAAACCAGGAGGTTGTTCAACATAAACTTCCTCTTTAAGTTTGCGATTTAGAAAAGCACTTTTAACATCCATTTGAAAAACTCTAAAGTCTTTATGGGCAGCATAAGCTAAAAAGAGTCTTATGGCTTCTAATCTGGCTACTGGAGCAAAGGTTTCATCATAATCAATACCTTCTTCTTGTCTGTATCCCTGAGCAACAAGTCGAGCCTTGTTGTGAGTCATAGTGCCATGTTCATCCAACTTGTTACGAAAAACCCATTTGGTTCCTATAACAGTTTTACCTGATGGAGGAGGTACAAGATTCCAAACTTTGTTCCTGGGAAACCAGTTAGTTCTTCTTGCATAACACTGACCCAACTAGGATCAGTAATAGCGTCATCGATCTTTTTAGGTTCGGTTATAGAAATTAAATTTACAAAGAGACAGATGTTACCTAGACCACGACGGGTTCTGACGCCTGTATAGGGATCACCAATGATCTGATCAATGGGGTGATTTACAGTCCATTGCTGAGTTAGGGGTTGAGGAGAGTGATCAACAATAGATTCAACGACTTTTTCAGGGAGAATAGAAGAAGCATCAGCTATAGGTTCTTTAGCATTTGTTATCATCCCTTAAGGGGACTTTAAAGGAGTCAGATTTTTTTGAGATGACAGAGGAACTTGGTTGTTCACTGATGAATCACCGTTAGAGGAATCAGAGGGTGGAATCTGATTTAAGGGAGTAACATCTATCCCTGAGGATGATGGAGTGTTACTTGAAGTAGGAATGAAGTTAGGACCTTCATCATCATTATTTTCAGCGACAGGAGGTGCATTAAAATAAGATTCAAGTTCTCCATAGTGAGATTTCATTTAACTATTCAGTTCCTCGTCATCTTCAAGGACATGAATAGAATTCGTTGAGCGAGATTCATCAAAGTTCACATGCATGGTTTCTTCAACATGTTCTCCTGTTTTGTTGAAGACCCTGAATGTCTTAGATACTGAAGAGTACCCAAGAAATATACCATCATCTGCCTTTGGATCGAATTTTTCTAAATGATCTCGGTCATTCAGGATATAGCATCTACATCCGAAGATATTTAGATATTTCAGAGAGGGTCTTCTTCCATGAAATAATTCATAGGATGTCTTATTGAATCTTTTGACTATCAGGGATCGATTCTGAGTAAAGCATGCAGTGTTTCCTACTTCAGCCCAGAATTGAGTTGGTAGATGAGATTCCCTCAGCATCAAGCGAGCAGCTTCGATGATCGTTCGGTTTCTTTTTTCAACTACACCATTTTGCTGAGGGGTTCTCATTGATGAGAAATTATGAGTGATTCATTTTTCTTCAAAGAAGGTAATCAGAGTACTATTTTTGAATTCAGTGCCATGATCACTTCTCATGGAGCGAACAATAAGATTGTTCAGGACTTCCATTCTTTTGATAAAAGAGATAATTTTATCAATTGTATCACTCTTAGATCGAATAAAAGATACCCAAGTGTATCTGGAGTATTCATCAACTATTACAAGAGTGTACTTCTTTCCAAATATGGATTAGACGTTGACTGGTCCAAATAGATCCATATAAAGTAATTGAAGAGGAGTGGTCACTGAGGAAACTTGCTTAGATCTGAAAGAAGCTTTTGTCAGCTTTCCTTTTTCACAAGCTGAACAAAGAAATTCCTTTGTAAAAGTGTGTTTAGGGAGATATCTGACAAGTTCTTTTTTAGATAGATCATTAGTCGTCTTAAAGTTCAGATGAGAGAGTCTCTTATGCCAGAGCCAGTTAATATCAGAGGAGGACCTTGATAGAAAGCAAACATTTTCTGAATGAGTACTATCCATATTGATGATATATACATTTCTAATCTTTTGCCTTTTAAAGCAATCTTGTCATTTTTATCAGTGACCGCACATCTAGTCTTTCTAAACAAGACTTTGAAGTCTTTATCACAGAGTTGACTAATGATTAAGAGATTATCCTTTAGTCCTTCAACATAAGCAACACTACTAAACGATGTTGCTCCATTGGATAAAACGCCATAAACCTTGGTGTATCCTTTGCCATTTCCACCAAAGGTCACTGAGGGACCAATTTCTTCCTTGTATTTAGAGAAACAGAGCTTTTTTGCCCGTCATGTGCCTTAAGCATCCGCTATCGAGATACCAGATACCTTTAGCACTCTGCATAAGACTAGGGGATTAATTTTTCATAGGTACCCATACTACTGTGGGTCCTGTAGTGTTAGTGGAAACAACAGGATTGGCGGGTATGTTACTCGCTGATGAATTTTCTTCAGTGGTTATCTTCACCTTGGATGTTTTACCACCCTTTGTGGATTTCAATTTAGCTTATTTATCAGTATGAGTTACTTTCTTACCATGAGCCAATCTTTCAGCTTTAGTAACATTTGGACATTTACTAGCAACGGGGGTTGTTTCACCACAGTGATAGCACTTCTGATATTTAAAAACAACTTTAGAGCAGGAAGCATGCAGAGAGGAGGTCAAAACATTTTTAGGACCAGGACCAAAAATTTCTTTCTCCATTGTCCTAGGAGAAACAACTAGTTTCTCAGGTTCAGATGGAGTGAGATCAATCTCAATTTTGGAAGTTGATCTCTGAACTGATCCAATGATCTTCTTTCCGGATTTGGGATGACTCATTGAAGGAATAAAGGATTCTTCTTCAGTTTTTGGAAATTCTTGATTGTGGGAACATGGTCAAGGAACTTGTCTTTGATCACATTCCCTGAATCCTTGGTAAAGGGTTTAGAAGGTCCTTTCTCAGAAGTAGGGATACTTTGAGAAGAGGGATCAGGGATAGAAGAAACAAACGTTCCAAATTTTAACATGGAACAGTGTCTATTTTTTCTTGGTCAAAGGAATATCCTAGACCACTCTTGACCTTTTTAGAGATCTGAGCATTTATGATCTTATTAACTTTGTCAAAAGCCTTACAACATCCTTCAATGGTAGCTTTTTCAGCCTTAAGATCAGCGATGGCCTTTTCGCTCTCACAGATAGCTTGCTCTTTTTCAATGCTAATTGTCTGATTTACAAAGATTTGGTCTCTAAAATCTTCTTCGATTTTAGTAAGTTCTTTTATTTTTAGATGACAATTTTTAACTTGTTCAGATAGATCTATATTTATTTGTTCATCTTTATTTTACCATTAAGAGCATTGTAAAAGTCTACAGTCATAGAATCGAGCACTGACGCGCTATCAGGTATAGGTTTAAAGGAGTTTTCAGGATTAGGTACCTGAGTTGATGGAGACTCTGAAGAAGAGGTGTCAGAGGCCTCTTCAGCTTCTTCTATTATTGCCATAAGACATATAAAGGCTATGTCTTCTTCATCTGATCCGGATTCATCAGTGGTTTGAGCCCAGTCGTCTTCTTGATCCCAATCGACTTCTTCAGCGACAAGACCTTTACCTTTTTGCTGGTTCTTCTTCAGACTCTGATATTTTTTTTAATTTAGAGTATTTTTCGTTCTTATTTTTATCAGAAGTCTGCGAGGTGGTAGTAGCTGCAACTTTCTTGGATCTGCATTCACTTGCAAAGTGACCTTTGCGCTGACAGTTGAAGCAGATCATTGAGGCTTTGTCAGTTGGGAGAGTTTTTGACTTATCAAAGTCAGTGATGACAGGGGTTTTTCTGAAATTGCTCTTTCTAGCAAATCTTCTGAAATTGTTAGTGAGAAGAGCTAGAGAATTATCAAATTCAGAGATATCCGCATCAGTGGTATCCTCTAGGTTAGTTTGATCAAACTCAGTGATAGAGGTAATAGAAGAAGATACAAGTTTAGAAGGTTCCATCTCTGAAGTCACTAATGCCAAAGAAGTACTTTTGGCATTTTTAGTGTCTTTAATAAGGTCTCTTTTTAATGTTTGGGATTGCTAATGATTGAGTAGTATTCCATATAAAGCACTAAGAGACAGAGTTTCAATGTTCTTTGACGATATAAGACAAGTAGTGAATGTGTCCCATTGTTCAGGAAGAGCTAACTTAGTCAGAATTTCAGAGTTACAGTACTTTCTATCAACAGTTTTCATGTCTATTAAGAGAAAGTTAAACTTCTGGTGGATTTGTGAAAGTGTTCCGTTTTTCAGAAATATAAAACTTTCATATTGTCTCACCAAGTTAATACGGCGAGTAATCTGAACCTCGTATGTTCCTTCATACTGAACACAGAGAGTGTCCCACATGCCTTTTGATGTCGTCATTTTCATTACTGAGTGATAAACATCATCCGGTAGAGACATGGCAATGATAGAGCTAGCTTTTGAATCAACATCTAGCTCTTTCTTGTCTTCCTCACTCCATTGATGTGGAGCTTTGCGAATCCTTCTCTCAGGGATGGCAGGTGTGTTACCAGTAGCTGGAACTGCTGGAACAAGAAATGTTGGCACAAATGGTCCATTCTCTAGATAGTAGGGAGTCTTAAGATCTGAATCTTCTATGAATAGAGTCATTCTTTCCATGCACACTAGGAAATTAACATGGCTAAATCTTGGAGGTTAGCTAAAGATCCATTGTCTATGTAGTTTGAGTTTGTATTAGCCATTTTAAAATGAAAACTAGAAATGAGTTCGTTTTAAAGATTTTAGAATCTTAAAGCAATAAAACATTGCTCTGATACCACTTGTTGGTCCCAAGGAGTCTACAAGAGTTCAATGGATATAGAAATATTTTGTAGAAGGGGGGTTGAATACAAACACAAGCTTTTTAGAATTTTAAATAAGTTTATATTGAATAAAAAAATTTACAGTTGCAAGAAGAATAAGAACAAGTATGAAACCAATTCTATTACAACTAAAGAAATCACTAAGGTTTGATGCACAAGAACAAGAAAGAAAAGCATCAGAGGTTTGAGCAGAGAAGGTAGAATGCATGAAGATGAAGAAGGGTTCTTCATCTATTTATACCCATTGCATTAAATGCAAACCAAAAGGTATATGCCACGTGTCAAGTTTCTATTTGAGACTTGTCCTTCGTTCATAAAGCAACCATGCTTTTGGCCATATATGAACAGTAACCAATCAGATTTGATGGGGACATAAGACACAATCCGTACGTCCTTTTCTGAGAAGGTATTTGAGGTTTGACTTTTGTGCATCAAGGATAATATCAACATTGATCTTGCTAAGTAGGCCCCACTTGATCACTGAACTAGAATCTTCAAGGATGAAGTTTTTGGGTATGACTGAGGCTTTGCAAGATCTCACACTTTAGATAAATGAACAATGATATCACTGAACCGCTTCAGATCACGAGCTATCCATCTCTTTCTTCAGTTATGCCTTCGACAGTCGCTGAATGACTTTGTGGTGTGAGTGTTGTTCTTCAGATCTTTAGGGATAGGATGTTGTCCTGATTATCAGCGATCACTGAACACAATCAGTGTGTGCTATCGCTGACTCTGAACACTATTCTATAATTGGAATTTTCACTTAGTATAAGAGGAATCATATTCAAATCACTGAAAGAAGTTTGGATCAACAGAAGTGTTGAGCATAGAAATGTCAAGGATCTTTGGATGAGCAAAGAGGCTCGCAACATCAAACTTGGTCTCATGTTCAGTTCTGAATGAAGGATCTTCTTTAGCGTTAGATATTCCTTTCTTTCTATTGGCTGGTTTAGTAGGGAGGGGAGTGATTGTGACGATCTCAGATACTTTGTCGAGAAGTTACTTCAATTAATCTTCAATAACACCCTTGAATTGCGACTTCGACTTCTGTATACAATCCCTGATCTCGAGCCATTCAGAGCACCCGAATAACTTGAGGAATTGAGGTTGTTCATTTGTTGAATCTCAACATCTGAAGATGTTTACTCTTATTCAAACAGTTTGTAGAACAGGGGTGAATACAAAAACAAAGATTTTACTTCTGAAATTCGTTTATTGATTTAAACAAATTTAGAAACTGTTGCAGAATAAGAACAAGTTAAAAAAACTATTCTAAATATTCTAAGAAACACGAATTTGATGCACAAGAAGAGTTAGAACAGAAAGGTAGAGGATTAAGAATTAAGATATGGATGCATACTAAGGAAGGAGAGTCTTCTTAGATATTTATACCCATTGCCTTTAATGCAATCAGAAGGTACGATCCACGTGTCAAGCTTCTATTTGATAGCTTGTCCTTTATCCTCAAGTGTGCATTATTTAGGCTACATACAAAAAGTTGACCATTTAGGGTTGGTAAGCACGTAGGGACAATAAAGCACCTTCGTACATGTACCTTTCTCATAGGTTTGGGGGCGTCCTTTGTGCATATAGGATAAGACAAAAACTAATCTTATTTAACAAGATTCATTTGATCAATGATATGAGGCATCATTGAAGATCCTTCAAGTATCACTGCGTCTTGATCAGATTCCACACTTATTGTCGACAGTCTTGTTATCACTAATGTGGATCCAGATTCAAGTATAAATAATAAATAACTATGAAGAACACAAATAAGATCACTGGAAACCTTTTGTCATATATATCAATTGTAAATCGTGGATACAAAGAATATCGATAATAAGGCTATACTCACGATTCTATTCTATTCTATTTAACCTTCTAACACATACCTTGCGTCCATATTTATATGTATGACAATAGCAATAAGGAAACAAGGAATAAGACATTATACAGTTGCCTTAATTATAATAAAACCTCCATCTTTGATACAATTATCATTTTAGCCTAACATTCTTCCCCTTTGTGTCAAAGTGGCTTACGACCGTAGATCAAACATCCCTTCAAAAAGTCGTAGTGTTTGTTGGTAAGTCAGACGCTTGGTGATAATCTCCATTGCTTCAAGAATCTTTTTTATTTCAAGAATTCCAAGCTTAATTGATTCTTTCCTGACAGCTTTGATCTTAGAAGATAGTCGCATCCAGACAAGCTTTAAAGTTCCATCAGAAGAAGCAGCAGACTCATTGAAGCGATAGATTCGTTTAGCACCATAATTGTTGATGTAGACAATTATACTCAGACAATTAGTGAGAATAGTGAGAACTTTGAACTTTTAAACTCTAGGTAGATCTATACTCAGATTGAGCACAAATATCTTCTTTTGATGGCTTTGGATATCACGTTGAAAATCATGAAGATTGTTGTATTTGATCTCTTTCTAAACAAATCGAATTATTGCTCTCAAACTACATTGTTCATCTCTCGATTTATTTCGTCTATCTCTCAGTTCGGTGTACATATATTCCAAATCTTCAATTTTTAAGTTAGCAAAATCTGCTTAAGATAAAGTCCAATGTTGTGCATCATCGCGCATGACATGAAAAACTGTAAACTTGACTTGACTGAGTTTATATTAATCACCTTCCGGATTATGATGATCTTGCGCTTGGTGTTCAGTTCATGGCTTGACTTTGTAACTCTTCACAACATGTAAACATACTCTATAAGTTCTCATGAATACACTTCTGTGACACGATGAATTTGATCCAGATTTTCTACACCAATCGTATCCACAAAGATCTTTTGCTTTGTCTCTTCAAGGAACGGTACTTTGATCATTGCCTTTTCGCATCTCGGATTGTGAGCTTCAATCACTTTCTCCCATCTTAGTTGATGAGGGAGTAGTCTTGGAGCAGTAGTCGATCTTGGATGAGAAGGTCATGGTGGAATTGCGCTGTTTATTTGATCGATGTTCTTGTAGTCTTCGTCAACAAGAACTTGTGCATACGTATCTTTTAATCAGCCTCTTACACCATCTTTCAGACTTTGTACGTTCACTTGATTTTGGCTCATCTTCATCTGAATTAGGATCGACAACTCCTATATCTCTTTCTATAGCAAACGCAGGCTTTTCAACCGTTGGTGCAGTTTGTGGAGCTTATTGCTGTCTACATGGAGTTGAAGATGTACCACCAATCTGTTAATCAGTCATAGTGGTCGTGGATGTGGTAGCAGCCATGTTGATCTCTTCGACTCTTTGACGCTTCTCCCCCACATGGCGATTAGGATCATCCTCATCATCATGTTCATCACGCGGCCATTTAGAGGAGGAGGAGGCATGAAATATGCAACTTTGTCAAAACTCAAACTTCAGATCGTTGATGGCGTTCAAGATGGTCTTCTCGGAATTAGAGATTTGGGTCTTTATTTCTTTCATCTTAGAATGAACCTCTTTTTTGAAACAGTCAAAATCATGTCGAATGACAGTGAGAATCTCTAAGTTCATGCAGAGGAGGCCAAGGAGCTTGTCTTCTGGTTGACCGGTTGCATTATCTTGAGCAAGTAGCTGAGCATAAAACATGGATTTGAGCTCGTCGGTAGTGTACTAGGGAGGAGATATAGGAGGAGTTGGCGAAGAAAGTGGACAGGGAGGTGCAGACGTCGAAAGATGTTCTTCTATAGACTTTTCTTTGAGGAGAAGGCGTAGTTAATCAAGATGGTTGTCAAGAGAATACTGGGCGTCGTGTAAAGCTTTGTTGAAAAACTCTTGAACAGTTGGGGAAACGATAACACTTGGGTCACAGAGCTCACCAGTTGACATCACGGTTGAATCAACCGTATGACCTACGTTCAACGTTGGCAGAATGGTAGCGTCGGTAGGATTTCCTTCCAATCCTCATGAAATGTCTATAGTAGGCACCACTATGGAATTTCCGGCTGTGCCACGAAGGCTAGTAGCAATGTGTCGACCCGTGTTCTAATAGGTGGAAGCACTAGACTTGACTACGCACAATAGAAGGCAAAGACTGCAGGTAACGTCTTCTTGATTCAATACTAGTTCCTCCTGATTAAAGGACCGATAGATAGGGAGCTAAACTGCTAACATTTGTGAAACCGACATATGTTGAGAGATGCCGGAGTGGCGTGCATTTGCGCTGTTGGGTTCATAACGTCTTGTTCAATTTTGGCATTCAACGGATGAGTGTCGGTATTAGAGGTGGCTACCCGGTTAATATCGACTGGTAAACGCTTCTTTCTCCTTATCTCTCCATAAATAGGTATTTTTCAAGGGGTGGATTGAGCAATTAACTCGGTGTCAGAGCTGTCGGACAAGGTATAGGTAACATAGTGTTGGTGATCAATCTGAGCAATGAAAACATCTTCATTGAGTTACTGCGGTTGGCGGGTGTCATCAGAGGTGTCCACTAGATCTAGATCATCGTCTATAGCAATATTCGAGTCAGAGGAGGTAAGTCAGTTCTTTGTGTAGGTTGTCATTTGACCGGGACTTTGACTCGTGGAATGCAGACAGTAGTAGGTATGTGTGTAGTAGAAGTGGTGACTACTGGAGCTTGGGATACAACGGTAATGGAGGTGGTAGTGGGGCCAAGAGATGGGGTTGGCTGATCCGAAGTACCGCCCACGTCATTTCCCCTTACTTCTTCTTCTCTCAACGCACCCAGTTCAAGACCTCCATGTGCCTTAACACTCTCATCTATGTCCCTAGGACCCTCTCTCAACTCAATATTTTCCTCATAAGGTGGCTCTCTATAAGGTCCCTCTGGCTCTGAAGGGGCCATCAAGCCATGCGGAGTCCTATAAGTTATCACATTTGGTGCGTTATGATGAGCATAGGCTAGAAGGGCTTGGGGGAAGGGAATTTTGGAATGCAAATTGGTCACGAGGGACCTTTAGGAAGTGTTGGACATAGAATGGGCCAAGGGTGTACCTTCACGGTGAGGGATGTCCGGAGTAGTTTGCATCATGCTCCGGGTAATGAGTTTTAGAAACCGTTAGATGGGTACAAATTTCTGAGGCTTGCCTGTCTTCTTATCTTGGACCACCTCGACAAGATCTGACTAGATGAGAGATGCATAATTGTAGTGGCGGTTAAATACGATGCCATGGAAGATTCGGAGTACGGGGATGTTGGTGATCGTCTCCGGTATGTTTGAAAGTGAAGCATTGGTTGACCAGCGAGAATAACGTATACCAAAGTGAAGCTATGCACATGCGCTGGAATTGGCCAGTGCCGGTGAGTGGTCGATTGTAGCCTAGTGCGAGGAAATCTCTACACAATTCCTCTTCAATAGAGACGTCCTCATAGTCTTCCCGTCCGGGGAAAGCATTTTTAGCAGGTAGACAGAGAACACGACATAGACATGATGGGGTTAGACGGGTAGTGAATTCGTCTATTTGCGCCGTGAAGTGGTAGTCGCCATCCACTGGATGGTACTCAAGGGTGTGCTAGAATTGTTGCAGGTAGAATCCCAGGACTTGAGTCGTCATGTTGAACGCATGGCGAAGAAGATGCACCTTGATGATCTCGTGGATGTTAGGATACTTGAGCTTCATTTGGAAGTCGAATTGATGATTGTTGGCCTAAAAAACGAGCATGTCTTCGCGGAGCATAAATCGATCATCCGGATTGCCGTTAGTGACGGAAGGGGTCAATGACAGAACAGATGGCATCTGGTTCTCGTCATCAGATGCGTTAGGATCTCTGATAGCCGCTATTGATTATGTGGAAAGCACGTTAGGTGAAGTAAAATAGACATTAGCATAGTGTAGACTAAAAGTGAAAAGCTAAAACTTAAAAAAAACCTAAGGCATTAACTCGCATCACACTGAGGCCAGTGTGATGCGAGGACCTTGAAGATCAGGAAAATCCGATAACTATGAAAATTTGAAGATGCTCGGAAGCCGAGGACTTTGACTGTGCATTAGATTGAATTCTAATCCTCAAGAAACTTAATCGAAATGCTAATGAAGGGTTTCGATGGGTATCTAGAAGTATCAAACAACAAAGATGAGTACTAATGATGGTTCAATCAATCAAAACAAACAAAAATTGGAAAACCCTTGGGGTTTGGGAAAACCGAATACTCATAATAAAAATAAATGATCATGAAGTGGATAAAAACGAAAATGACAAGTATTGAAGTTGTAGAGGGAAGCGAGACGCCTGATGGTCGTAACTGTGATGTGTAAAAATCAATTTCGTGAAACTCTTTGTGAACAATTGTTCTCGGGTGAATAGTGTAGAGAAAGAGAGGGAAAAGGTATTCAAGAAGTGAACGATGGTGAGTGCGAAGATGATTTCAAAGTTTGATTGAAAAGTCAACTTATCGAGTTAATAGGGCACAAGAACTTGGAAGGAGGGTCCTCGGGTCAGTGAGATGCAAGGACTTCACTGTGCAACCCATCAACGATGCTATAAACTGGGTTCTTGGGCATGAGTGATGCGACAACCCCATTTCTCGGGCTAGTAAGATATGAGAAAACCACCTTCTCGGATCAACGCAATTCAAGAACTAGACTTCTCGAACCTTAGGGATGCGCTAAAAATGACTTCTCGAATTGAACTAAATCGAGAACTTCAGTTATCGGACCCTAAGGATGCGATAAAAAAGACTTATAAAATGTCAAACAATGTCACACACAAAATTAAACTTACTCCTCCTAAAATGATGCAAAAGTGAAAACCTAAATTCCCTCTATTAAATAGCATGAATTTAAAGTAACACTACAGAGTTAAAGAAAACATACCTGTATGCTCCTCCTTGAAAACTAGAAAATGGGTTATAAGCAAACATCGAAATAAAAAGATAAAAAGACACAAACATGAAGATAGCAGTACAAAGATTAAAATAAATTGAAACTACAGAAATAGTAAAAGACCGAAGATAACATAACGAGAATTCAAGAATGATGAGAATTCGGAATTAAAAATTCTGAATTGGCCTCGAGGTTGAATGGACGTTTTGTGATATTTGATGATACCGATAACAATCAGGTTTTGAGATTGAGCATTGTTACACATTTGAAAGTATGAACCATAAGATGAAGAATATGTCGTGGCACATACATCCAGCATGTCTACCTTTTGCAACTGATTAGTTTGTTACACGCTCCCATCTCACACGTGTCAGTTTGTAATAGGTTAGGATATTGACTTTTACATTCTGCTATTTGTATAAATAGATCTTTTCTCTAATGTAAAACTCGTCGATCTAATTGCAAGATTGAAGAACATACTGTGCGTCATTCCAAGTATCTGTAATCGTGATTCAGGTTATATTACAAGTTAATCTGTTCCTCAATCTTTGATTGTTCTTATTACTCTTGATTAATCGATATTAATTGCTTCCGCTTATACTCTGTTGTATGAATTTATCGATTGATCTTTGAAGTAGAGAATCTGGAACCAACAATTGGTATCAGAGCTTGATAATCAATCTATTGATTATTAGATCTCCTCAATTTGGAAATTTCTCTTTTCATTCATTCAGTAATTTCCTGTTTTAACTACTGTTCATAATTCCACCCTGTTCTACGAAGATTCATAGCAATTATGTCTAAAACAATGGTAATTGTAGTTAAAATTTTGAAGAATTAGTAAAATTTTCTTATGCAATTCAATTGAAATTTACTTGTTCTAGATTTCAACTCAAATTTGTCATTACATTCTTCTCGATTTAAAGAAAATGGCAAATTCAAATTTGAATGTTGTTTACACCTCTGGTTCTCTGACCAAACCTCCTACTCTTATTCGTGGTGAATATCCACAATGGAAGATTCGAATGATAAATTTCTATGAACGATTGGATATTGAACTTTATCCTATTGTCCAAAATGGTCCCTTCGTACCAATGACTACAATTCCAAGAGTTCCTGCCACTACCAATACTGATGAAGTCCCTGCTCGAAAAGTTCCAAAGCTAAGGGAAAATTGGTCTGATGAGGAAAAGGCCAAAGTTGAACTTGCTAAAAAGGCAAAAACTCTTCTTATCATGGCTATCCCGAATGAGATTTTTCAATCTCTAGATTCCTGTGATATTGCTAAGGAATTATGGGATCAATTAGAAAATCTTCTGGAAAGTGGTGCTAAAATGAAGAAAAATCGAAGAGCTCAAGCTCTGAACGAATACAACAGCTTCTAGGCCATTGCGGATGAATCGCTGGAACAGACTTTTCATAGATTTAATAATCTGATAAATCTATGCAAACAATGTGATATTGTTCAATCAAAGGAAGACAATAATTTCTTATTTTTAAAGAGATTAAATCCAGAATGGTCAAATCTCTCCATGTCTTTACAAGCTAATCAAGATCTTGAGCAATGGTCTCTACACGATGTATTTGGAACTCTTCAAGCTCATGAGAAGGAGGTTGTACAAAAGAAAACAACCATAGGTGGACCTCTGGCCTTGATTTCTGAATCAAAGGGAGGTACCAGAAGAAGAAGTGAAGATAGAAGAGTGAAAAGCAAGGCATTCATGTCAGAAACTGTTCCAGAAGAAGATTCTGATTCTGATGATGAAATAAAGGCATTTGCTGATTCCTTGGCTCTTATTACCAAACAGTTTACAAACCGTTTTGGAAATAGGGAATTTCAAGGAAATAGAAGGTCTGATTGCTCTAACTATACTCCTAAGCAAGAGGTTCAGAGACCTGAGAAGACTGAAGAAGAGAAGAAGGAAGAAGAGATGAAGAAGAGAAAGAATGTCTGCTATAGATGTGGAAAACCAGGACGCTACTCTAAGGAATGCAGAGGAACTCTGGTCAAAGATAAGCCGTACTACAAGAATAAGTACAAGTATAATGTCACTGAAAGAGCTCACTATGCTGAGAAAGAGAACTGGCTTGGAGACGAGTCCAGCGGTGATGAGGCCATGTTCTGTGGGATGGCGAATACGAATGAATCAGAAGACCAACCTTCTGAATCACCGGTTAGTACTCTTTCTGAATCCTCTGAACTTGAGATTACAATTGTGCTTTTGTCAAATAATTTTGAGGAACTTAAACAAAAGCTTACAATTGAAAAGAAGTTACGAAAAGATATTGAGAAAACTTTTTGTAAAACACAAAGGGAAAGAGATATTTACAAAAGAGAAATGAATATCTTAACAGAAGAGAAACTAGAACTTGACATTGAAAAAGAAAAGATTTCTAAAAACTTGAAAGACACAGAAGTTTTGTTAAAAAAGGAGCAGTTAAATTTTAAGAACTTCTGGAAGAAAAGGATAAGGAGATTCAAGTTAAGGAATGTGACAGATTAAACTCTGTAGCTCTTAAGAATTACTTTCAAAAAGAAAGAGAATTTTTACATATTGAACTTCAAAACAAAACGCACCAGATCAAAACATATCTGGATGCTCAAAAAGTTCATGAGAAAATAAGTACACAAGTAGGAAGATCTGGAATTGGTTTTGAAGATTTAGATCCCTATACGTGTGAAAAAAAGTCTTGTTTAAACTCTGTTTTTCGAATAGGACGACAACAGAAGCCTGTGTTTCCAATTCTTTATGAACAATCATGCTTTAAACGATCTAAATATGAAAATGATCATCATCAACGAAAACTCAAGTTTAAAAACGTTATATATTCTTCTGAAAAGTCTAATGTTGATTTTAATACAATTCAGAAGAAGAATGATATTTTCAAATTCGGTTCAAGTGTTCTTATAAAGTTAAATCCAAAGGCTGATGCATTTATTCCTACTCAAGCAGAGGAAGATTTAAGACTTAGTTTTGAAAATGATCTTCTCTTGACTCTGGACAATTGTTCTAAACTTGAAAATAACAGTAAACAAAACAATCCAGAGATTTTTCCTTGTTCATTTATTGATTTAAATCTTTCTGAAGCTCAAGAGGATTTAGAAGAAATCACATATCCCTGAGAAAATGATGATCAAAGTGAGGATTTCTTTGACAATTCAGAAACATATCTCTCTCATCTTGAACATCAATCTCCTATCTATGCTAAAACTCCAGAGATTATCAAAAACAAAGACGCCCCATTTCTATTTACAAATGAATCTCTGGAGATAAGAGCTACTGGAATGAATGCTCAGAAACATTCAAGTGAAATTCCGATTTTCTTTGTTCCTCCTGAACAACGAAAACCTGTTTTTATACATCAAGATTTTATAGGAATGTGTCTGAAAGCTAAATCTTGTCTTGAACTTGAAAAGGAAGAAAAACTTAAAAAGAAGATCCCTATCCAAACTCCAAAATCTTATCCTCCAAAACTTTCTTATATTCAGAAAGGTAAATGGAAATCTAATCTTTCTGTTCCTGTTTCAGTAAATACAAAAGCTTCTGAGAAGGTAAATCCGAGGAAATCTCCGCTGAAGAATATTTCAGATTTTAAACGTATGTCTAGTCTAGATAGGAAGTTCTTTAGAACAACTGATACTAGAAAAGACAGTTTTATGAATAATTGTAATTATCATTATCGCAATGAAAATTCAATAAAATCTTTTATGTTTCAGAATTCTGAATGTTCTTAAAATTACAAAAAAAATTCTCACGAACTTCAAATTCCTTCACTGCCAAACATTCGTACTTCAATAAAAATAAAACAAAGAAAAACCGAAAAACAAAAAATCCAAATAATTCGTCTTTACCTTCTGTCAAATCAAATCAAAAGCAAATACAAAAGGCTGATAAAACAAAAACTAACGTTAAAGGACCCATAATAGTATACCTAAGAAACTCTGATCTTGATTGTAGAAACAGCGTGTGCATATCTGGTATCTTGACTCTGGATGCTCGAGGCACATGGCTGGTTCACGAAACTTACTCTCCAAATTTAAAGACAAAAGTGGTGGAGCTGTAACGTTTGGTGATAATGGTAAGGGTCAAATTAAGGGCTATGGTACTTTACAGGAAGGTAACATTACCTTATCTAAAGTAGCTCATGTTTCTGGTTTGAAACATAACCTCCTAAGTGCAAGTCAACTCTGTAGGAGAGAAACTTTGGAGAGCAGACAGAAAAGGTAATCTCTACATGATGAATTTTACCTCCAAGGATGGTAAGGAACCTTATGTCTTATTTCCAAAAAGAGTGAATGTTGCATGGCTCTGGCATCATAAAATGTCTCACTTAAACTTTGATAATCTTGAGATGCTTGTAAAACATAATTTGGTATCTGGACTTCCAGAAGTTCATTTTCAAAAAGATCACCTCTGCCCTGCATGTGAAATGGGAAAGATAAAACGAGCATCTCATAAAACAAAAAGTGATCACTCTTGCATAAGACCTCTGCAATTGCTACACGTCGATCTCTGTGGTCCAATCTGGTAAAAAGTATATTCTGGTACTTATCCATGAATTTTCCAGGTATACTTGGCTTGCTTTTGTTCGAAAAAAGTCAGAAGTACCTATTGTACTTCAAAATATGATGACCAGAATCCAATTTCTTTTACACCAAAAGATTCAACAGCTAAGAAGCGACAATGGTACTGAATTCAAGAATGCCAAACTTGAAGCTTACTTTGTTGAAAATGGAATTACTCAGACCTTCTCTGCTGTACGCACTCCCCAACAGAATGGTGTCGTTGAACGTCGCAACAGAACCTTGGTTGAAGCAGCCAGAACAATGCTTGCCGCTTCTGGACTCCCAATTCACTTTTGGGCAGAAGCTATAGCCACTGCTGGTTTCACTCAGAATCGTTCCATAATTGTCAAGAGGCATCTCAAAACCTCTTATGAGCTTATTAACAAAAGAAAACCATCTGTCAAATTCTTTCATATTTTTGGTTGCAGGTGTTTTATCTTAAATGACAGAGACAAACTTGGCAAGTTTGATCCAAAATCAGATGAAGAAAAATTCTTAGGCTATTCTTTAAATTCCAGAGCCTTTCGTGTTTTTAATCTAAGAACTAAAACAGTTATGGAGAGCATTAACGTTGATTTTGATGATCAAACTCAACTGACTTCTGAATATTCTTATTCAGAACTCAACCTTAATACTGTTACTTCTGACTTTCTTTCAGGATCCAGAGAATCCGAGATTGATGATATTTTTCAAGACTTTCTGGGCGAAGAAATAATGTCAGAACCTGTTGTACCTAACTCTTCTTTCAGTATACCTGAAGTTCTTCATGCCTCTGGCATAACTTTATCCGGTCCTACCTCTTCTGAACCTAGCTCTTCAATCCTTTCTGTTCCTATTTCATCTGATTGTCTAGAAGATTCTTCTGTTCCATCATCTGAGGGGGAGACTTTAGGATCAAGAGTTTCAGAATCAATATTTCCGGATGAAGTTATCTCATCTTCTGACACCGAAGTTCAGGCTCAACCAATACCACAAACAAGGATGACGAAATGGACTAAATCACATACTCCAGATCTCATAATTGGTAATCCTTCTGAGGGTGTCAAAACACGATCTGCTACAGCAAATGAAGCTTTCTATGTCAACTTTCTAAGTATAATTGAACCCAAGCAAGTTCATGAAGCCTTAGCCGAACCTAGTTGGGTAGAAGCAATGCAGGAGGAGTTACTTCAATTTGAACGTAACAAAGTTTGGAACTTAGTGCCGTTACCAAAAGGCAAAGTTGCCATTGGTACTAAGTAGGTTTTCAGAAATAAAAAGGATGATGACGGAATTGTGATAAGAAACAAGGCTCGTCTGGTGGCAAAAGGATATTGTCAAGAAGAAGGTATTGATTATGATGAAACCTTTGCTCCTGTTGCAAGACTGGAGGCGATAAGACTTTTTCTGGCATTCTCTGCATACAAAAACTTTAAAGTCTATCAAATGGATGTTAAATGTGCATTTCTAAATGGAAAATTCAAAGAAGAAGTGAAAGTTGAACAACCCGCTGGCATTAAAGATGCATGACATCCAGAATACGTCTTTCTTCTTGACAAAGCTCTGTATGGCTTAAAGTAAGCATCCAGAGCCTGGTATGAACGTTTATCCAAGTTTCTGATCAGCAAAGGGTATGAGAAAGGTAAAATTGATACCACACTTTTTATCAAAAGAGGCAAAGGTATGTTAACTATTGTTCAAATTTATGTGGACGACATAATTTTTGGCTCTACTCATCAAACAGAAGTTGATTTGTTTTCTAAATTGATGGAAACTGAATTTGAAATGAGTATGATCGGAGAATTAACTTTCTTTCTAGGACTTCAGGTTCAAAAAAGTACCTCTGGTATTTTTATTAATCAAGCAAAATATGTCTTTGACATGTTAAAGAAATTTCATTTTCAGAACTCATCAACTATGAAAACACCTATCTCTCCTAGCATGAAACTAGGTCCTGATCCTTCTGGGAAACTAGTTGATATCACGGGCTACAGAGGTATGATAGGTTCTCTTCTGTATTTAACAGCAAGTAGGCCTGATATTATGTTTGCCACTTGTCTTTGTGCTCGTTATCAAGCTACTCCTAAAGAATCCCATTTGGCAGCTGTCAAAAGAATTTTTAGATACTTAAAGGGAACTCCTTCATTGGGTCTCTTGTATCCTAAAAATTATGGGTTTGATTTAATGGCATATACAAATTCTGATCATGCAGGTTGTAAGCTGGACAGAAAAAGTACTTCTGGTACCTGTCAGCTTATGGGTAATCGACTTATCAGCTGGACATCCAAGAAACAAAATTGTGTTTCAACATCTACCGCAGAAGCTGAATATGTTGCTGCTGCTAGCTGCTGGTCTCAAGTTATTTGGATGAAGACCCAACTTAGAGACTACGGTCTGATCTATGATAAGATTCCCATACTCTGTGATTCTGAAAGTGCAATTGCCATTACTGAAAACCCTGTTCAGCATTCAAAAACGAAGCATATTGATGTCAGGTATCACTTTATCAAAGATCACGTAGAGAAGGGCACCATAGAAATGTACTTTGTCTCTACTAATTACTAACTGGCTGATATTTTTACAAAAGCTCTAGATGAGAAGCGTTTTAATTTTTTAATCAGCAAGTTGGGAATGATAAATATGTAAATCTTATTCTTAGCGTTTATCAGAGACCTCTGATCGTTTCTGGATTTCATCCAGAAGCTTTCAGAGACCTCTAATCGTTTCTGGATTTCATCCAGAAGCTTTCAGAGACCTCTAATCGCCTCTGGTGTAAGTTTTATTTTGTTTCTTGCGCTCTTTATTCCTTTTCATCCAAGTAATACCAGAAAGGAGCCAATTCCTGAAAAGCAAAAGGGGAGTTTATCATTCAAGAGGGAGTTCACCTCTCAAGGGGGAGTTTATCATTCAAGGAGGAGTATCATACCTGGAAGAGTTCAAAGTCTAACGCTGGTTAGCTGTCTTCTGAATTTCTCATCCACCTAAGTTGCTTCTGAATCTTCTTATTCTGTGTTTCTCTTGTCGTCAAGGTCTCTCAGAATTTTTATGATTCATTTTAAACTTATCTTAGATGTTGATTCTAAGTTGACATGTTTTTCAAAATATTTTTCTGTGAATCAAGATATTCTAAAAAAATTTATTGAACATATACATTTTATTAACTCTTGCCGTCAAGGTTATTTAAAATATATATATATTCAATTTTAATTTTTCTTATTATTTTCTTTTCATGAAAAATCAAACTTTCATTTGGTTCACAAACATTTTTCTATTTACCGAATGACTGATTTTACATCTAAATAAACAGATTTATATATTTCAAATTGTTTTTAATCAACTATTTTTTTGATTAGTTAACAATTTGTTTTATATTTCTTTTTATTTACTTACGGGATAAACAACCGATTTTAAAACGATAACCTTTCAGTTTTTATCTCAAATATCGTGTCTTAATCATCACACGTATCACCCATCGTGTGACTGCATGTATCCACGCCTGCGTGCTTACATCATCCCTCGTGAAACGTTTTCTCCTACTCCCAAAACATAAACCTCTTCCAATTCCAAATCAGTCTCATATAAAATCCCCAAATTTCAGAAACCCATATTCTTCCTTACCACTGTTACTGCTCAAACTCTCCTACTCACGAATTTGCTCATCAACTTCATCAACTCCCATCAATGGCTTCTCATCTTGCAAATCCAATTCTTAACGATGATGAAGGTCGTCTCGTCGATTCCACTGCAGATAGTGCTCCGTTTGTCAAACTGCCATTGAAAGCAAATAATGTGCAGGTTCTTCTTGATCCTAACACCTACCAGTCCGAGTTCAGAATCATGGTTGAATTTCTCCAAAAGCATCCTCTAAACCGAGCCCTAACTCTGACAAACCCAAATGTTCCTGAAATTTATGTTCAGGAAGTTTGGCAATCGATGTACATTCGTGATGATGAAACTTTGCTTGGCAACTTCAGCCATCCAGATCAACCTGAAAATGCTGTGGAGATACCAATCACCAAGAAAAAATTAGCCAGGTATTTTCATTTAACCCGATCACAGGTGCAAATTGATGGTGATTTTGTGCCAAATCCAGCCCTAGAATCGAACCCATCTGCTGAAGCTCTGCTATCCTTCATTCTTTTTCTTAGCTACAATGAACCCCTAACTAAACTATCTGAATTTAAGAGAAAGCAGTTACCCCCAATGTGGAATCTTCTCGTCTCCATCCTGAACAAGAGTCTCACATGTAAAATTGGGTCCCTCGATCAAGCAAGCAGAAACATACTGACCATCATGTATGGTATGTATTTTAATCGTCCTTTGGACTACGCAAGCCTCATTTTCCAAGACATTAAAGCTGTTGTGCATACTAAGGTAACTCATCAAACCCAAGAAAACCTCTCCCAGGCTTAATGTTTCCACGATTCTTATCCCTGGTTACCTACCCTGCAATTGGTGCACTCAAGGCCCCATTAGTTCAACCTTTCTTCAAAATTGCTTCAATGAGCTCTCATCGACCAACCATCGACCGCAACCGCTATCCCTCTCCAAGAGAGCTTTCCAGGTACATGCTAAACCTAATTCCATCTAGCTCTTCTTATATCCAATCTTATAGAAGCTCTATGATTTTCTCAGAACAGAGAATTTCTACCCCAGAGCATTTAGAGCCAGTTTTAGGAAGTGAGGGGTCAAGTGAGGCTGAGGCTGAAAATAATATGAGTGACCATCCGAGTGGTTCTACCCATGCCAACCTCTTGCTAAAAGAGGGTACTGAAGATGTCCATCGAGACACAATTGAGTGAATCTCTCCTACATCCCAAAGGGTAACTTCATTTGCTGAGGTGGATGTCAACACATCTACTTTCATTGACCAAAGAGCACCCAGTCCAAACCACCCAGAAACCATCCGATCAGAGGATAATTCTTCATCCTCTGCATCAAGCACAACCGGGGAAACCTCTTCATCATTATCTCAAGAGAATGATGATGAAAATATAAGAGTTCATTTGCCCTAGAACTCGCCACCCTCCCCACACAATGTTGCTGTCTCTGTGACCAACAAAGTTTTAGGAGCCTCAGAAGATAAGTCCATATCTTCTGATAGTTTAGAGGCTGAGGAAATCCCATCAGAGGGGTTACAGCCACAGGACGCACCACTTACCGGAGTGTTTACACTTCATCAAGGTAAGCACATTGTCTTCAGCACCTCATCCTCTGATGATGAGGACTCTGTTGAGACAATCAGAACAACCGAAGAGGTGCCTGTTAATCACAACCCTCGAAGACAGGTTGGAAGTCCTTCCACACTCAACGTACAAACAGGTGTGATAGAGGGCCTCTCTGAACGCGAGAGACAAGGGGCTCCATGTGTTGGAGATACACCGGTTACACCTTCTGAGTTTGTCACAAATGCAGCGTTCCAGGCATTTGCTGATAAGATTCAGAGATCTATGGAAGATCTAAAATTATCCATCTCCAATAATCACTCTCTTCTTCTGAGCATCAAAGCTGAACAAGCAAGTCAAGCTGCTACTCTCCAAGCCCTTCAAACAGTTCTCTCTGATAATTCAGAAGCCCAGAAGAAGTATCTTGATGATCAGTTTAAACTTCTAAATGAAAGGATCAATGCCAATGCTGATGCAATCTTCCATATCCCTGACTCTCTCCCAACTTCAGAAGTTACAATTTATGTGGCCGAATATAGCTCTCTGGCAGCTGATTTAAACAAGATTATCAAAGCTGTCACTCCTTCTGACGATCCTAATGGAACCACTCTGGTTAAGAAGTCAGATATGGCTACTTTTCAAAAGGCCATGATTGACAGAATAAATAATATATCTTCCAAGTTTGCATCCAAGGCTACGACTTCGAATGTTGATCAGAGGCTCCCTTCCATGGAAACCACTCTTTCTCAACTTACAACTCTGGTAAGCTCTATCTCTGATACCTTCAGTGCCAAGAAAAAGGCAAAGGAAGAACGAGCTTGCAGAAAAGCTGAGCTTAAACGACAAAGGTCTGAGGATCAGGGTCCTGATTCTCAGAAGGGGGAGAAAGAACCAGAATCCAAGAAAGCCAAATCTACCACAAACGCTGAAAGCTCCAATCCAACTACATCTACTCCTTCTAACAAACAACAACCACCTTCTTCCAGGGAAACCTCTTCTGCTCAACCTTCATCAACACAAACTCCTCTTACTCCAACTCCGTTAGCTACTCATTCAGGACCTCTTCCAAAAGATCCAGAGATAGCAAACTTTATTCTAGAGGTAGTCGGCAACACAAGAAAAACACCGTACTCTTCATCCACTAAAGCAGAAATAGCCAAAGAAAAGGAAGCTAGAGCCAGAGCTGAGGCATCAAAGGCTAAAGTTGAAGCCTTGAACAAAAGAAGAGAAGAAGAACGAATAGAAGCTGAAATCAGAGCAAAAGCTGAAGCAGAAAAAGCCTCTACAGAAGCAGCAAGAGCACAAGCAGAAATGAAAAGAGAAAAAGCTGTAAAGGCAAATGCTGAAGGATCATCAAGTCGGGCAGCTGAGAATAGAGAAAAACTGCAGAGACTTGGAAGAATTGATCTTCCAATTCTGGAAATCACAAAAAGGTACATGTATTCTCCTATAGACCAGAAGATCTATCTCATGTTGCCCAACTTCTCAAACGCGTATAATGTAAGTGATGATGTAAAAGACAAATTCATGGAACACAGACAAGCATGAAAGGACGTTTATACTTCTATACCTATCAAACGGATCTCTGCGATAAAACATTCACCATTTGAAGATACAGAGATATGGTACACAATTTATGAAGTTATCAGAGAAGACAATAAGACTTATTACTTTTGTGATAATGACCTATTGTATATCTTTCCCTCTGATCTTATCTTTCTGGAGAAATTCATGAAGACTCAAATGACTAAAAGAAGTGATGATCAAGATCAAATTGCTTATTCTCGAATCATTCAATGCATGAAGTCCTACATCAGATACAAGAGACAGGTAGATTTTCAAATAGGGATCAACTACAGTGTTGATAACCTAGCCATCTCTGCTCCCAATAAAGATCTAGAAGGCATCAATAATATGAGAATCGGCAAAGTATTGATTAATCCAGAGGAAGGGGTGATTTTCAAAAGGCCAGACAGAAAAAGTTTCTTTAGAATCAAAGAGGCACATAAATACTCGTCAGAGGTCGTTTACATTGCAAAAAGCTTCATCTCTGTTGATATCAACAATCATAATCCAAAGGTTCTTGAAAAGATGATCAACAGGCTTTCAACTTTATTATCAATCAGAGAGGTCATAAATAAGATTGGAAAGATTGTCTCTGAAGTCGCTCCTTTCTGAACAGACTTCACTCTTCTGGTTTCATACTTAGGGGGAGATTGTTACACATTTGAAAGTATGAACCATAAGATGAAGAATATGACGTGGCACATACATCCAGCATGTCTACCTTTTGCAACTGATTAGTTTGTTACACGCTCCCATCTCACACGTGTCAGTTTGTAATAGGTTAGGATATCGACTTTTACATTCTGGTATTTGTATAAATAGATCTTTTCTCTAATGTAAAAGTTGTCGATCTAATTACAATATTGAAGAACATACTGTGCGTCATTCCAAGTATCTGTAATCGTGATTCAGGTTATATTACAAGTTAATCTGTTCCTCAATCTTTGATTGTTCTTATTACTGTTGATTAATCGATTTTAATTGCTTCCGCTTATACTCTGTTGTATGAATTTATCGATTGATCTTTGAAGTAGAGAATCTGGAACCAACAAGCATGCCCAACTTAGACACTTGGAAATGGAAGCCTTTTTCATCCAAAGCCTTTGTGAACAAGTCGGCAAGCTAGAATTCTATATTGACAAAGTATAATTCTGTTGTACCTTTTTTGACATGGTCCTTAATGAAATCGTACCGGACTTCGATATGCTTTGTCTTTGTATGTTGAACCGCATTGCTGGTTATTGCAATGTTGCTCTTCGGGTCGCATTAGATGGGGATCTTGTCGAACCACAAGCCTTAATTCTTTAATTGGGTGAGCATCCAAATAACTTGAGAGCAGCAGCTAGCGGCAGCTACATAAACGGCTTCCGCGGTGGATGTGGAGACACAATTTTTCTTTTTGGATGACCAACTTACCAGTTTGTCTCCCAAGAACTGTACGTTGCTCGAGCATGCAGCTAACAAGACTAGCATCTGAAAAGGCCGTTAACTCGAAACACGTATCCTTAGGATACCATTGGCCAAGATTAGTTGTACCTTTTAAATATCGAAAGATAAGTTTTACAACACATAGATGAGATTCCCTAGATGAGGCCTAATATCTCGTGCATAGGTATGTAGAAAACATAATATTTGGACGAGTTAAAGTTAGCTACATTAAGGAACCTATCATTCCTCTATAGGTCTTAAGATCAACCATTGTTCCGGAAGGATCAACGTGGAGCTTAGAACCAGGTGCCATGGGAGTCTCAATTATCGTACAATTATCCACGTTGAATATCTTCAACATATCATAAATGTATTTTCGATTGGTAGATGAATATTCCCGTCGAAAGTTATTTAACTTGTAGACCGAGGAAAAAATTCACCACACCCATCATGCTCATGTTGAACTCGGCAACCATGAGGGCCGAGAAGTTTATACAGTACTGAGGGTTTGTCGACCCAAAGATGATATCGTCTACATATAATTGAATGTGCAGAATATTATCCTTTTCCTTTTTAATAAAAAGGGTCGGATCTATCTTACCTTTGGAAAATCCGGCACCAACCTGAAAATCAGTTAGAATGTTGTACCATGCTCGAAGAGCTTGCTTCAGTCCGTACAAGGCTTTGTCGAGGATGTACATGTAGTGAGGTTTGGATTCGTCAACAAAACTGTCAGGTTGACAAACGTAGACTTGTTCTTTTAGAACACCATTGAGAAGGTTGTCTTGACATCCATTTGGAAGACAGTGAAGTTCTAGTGTGCCCATATGCCAAGAACATCCGTATTGCTTCGATACGAGCCACTGTTGCGAAACTACCGATGCTTTCTTACTGACGTTATTTTATTGCGACTGACCTTGCCTTGTTGCATACGACAATTCCATCTTCATCTTGTTTGTTTTTGAAGATCCAATTGGTGCCGATAATGGTCTTTTTCCTAGGACGCGGTATGAGTCGCCAGACTTTCAGGTTTTCAAGCTGGTTGAGATTTTTTTGCATGGCTGCAATCCATTTGGGATCAATCATTGCTTCAACAACTGTTGTGGGTTCTATCTTGCTCAAGAAGGAAGTAATAAGACAATCGTTAGATGATGCTAATTTCTTCTTGAATGGTTTCGATGGATCTCCGAGTATTTGATGAACAGGATGAGCGTGAGTTCAGTTGGTCGTATAAGGGAGCGGTTGTTGAGGCGATTGATCAGGATTTTCATCAACAGAAGTTTTGAGAGGTTGATCCTGGATAGTTTCTAGAGAGTGAACCAATTCCGGATTGCGAGTCGAACTAGAATCATCCTTTAGAACTAGAGCGGTTGGAGGGGAGAGGATGTTAGTGTTTGCACTGCTTCGGTAGCAGGGACAGGTTCCAGATGTGGGCTCGCCTCCTATGGAATGGGAATAAGTGTTGGAATTTCATCCTCAACGCTAGTCTCATCCTCGTTCGGGGGAATGGTTTAGTAGATGGTTTAGGGTTCGAGGCAGGAGTAGTGCTTTGGATAAGCAGCCGATGTGGACGAGTAGCCGATGAAGATGCCTTCGTCAGCCTTGGAGTGGATCTTGCCACAATCTTCTTTGTCGTTGAGTACGAAATAACGACATCCAAATGAATGAACTTGATCTTCGGGATGTATTTGTTGATTAACTCATATGGAGTTTTGTCGAACTTCGTGTGCATGATCGAACAATTTTGCATGAAGCACGACGTTGAAATTGCTTCAACCCAGATGAAGTGCGGGAGCTTGTATTGGAAGATCGTAGTACAAGCGGCTTCAACTAACGTACGGTTACGTTGTTACACCACTCCGTTTTGTTGAGGAGTCCTAGCGGCCGAAAAGGTCTGTAAGATGCCGACTGCTATCAGAAAGTTGTCGAGGGTGTGATTCTTGAACTCCGTGCCATTATCAGTCCGAATGGTTTAAACCTTCAGCTCTAAATTGACTTGTACACTTTTGATGAAGGGAACAGTGACTTCAGGGGCTACGTCCTTTGAGCGGAGGAACTTGACCCATGAGTACCTTGAGTAATTGTCGACCATGTCAAGAACGTAATTCTTGCCATTCATGGTTTGAGTTCGCATAGGTCGGAATAAATCCATGTGAATGAGTTAGAGAGACCGGGTTGTGCCATGCTCCACCTTGGACTTGTAAGAGGCTTTTTTCATCTTTCCCATTTCGCGTGCGACGCACAGGTGACCTTTCTCGGACTTGAGATCTGGTAAGCCCTTGACCAACCCTCCATTAACGAGCTTATTCAGGTTCTTGACGTTTAGGTGGGAGAATCGGCGATGCCAAAACCATTTTTCTTGCATCGAGGTTTTTGAGAGTAAACAAATGGCTTTCATGGATTTGAGGTTGGGGATATCTATGATGTAGAAGTTTGAGCGTCGAGTTCCATCCAACAGTTCTTGTCTGTTATCATTCTTGATACTGCACCACTTGGCTTTGAAATTTACCTATAGATCTTTGTCACAGAATTGGCCGATAATGAACATATTGTACCCGAGGCCTACAACGTAGATATCGTCGAGATTTTCAGATTATCTTGAATAATGTCACCGTATCCCATGATCTTATAGTCCTATTGTGATCAGATGACGATGAATCTAATACAATAATATCAAGAATGCATCAATGAATCTTCAATATGTCATATGTATTCAATGAATATTCCCTCTACAAATATCTCTCTCTCTCTAGATCACAAATCTAACAATGAAGGATCTTTTTACAAAGTACATATAACATGGGTATTTATACCCCTACTCTATACAAAGAGTATAATACAATCTACACATAATATTGACTTTGTTGACATTAGATTTGACCTTCACATCTTCAATATTGTAATCTCGGATATAATATATTTATACCTAACAATCTCCCACTTTGTATTCGAGATAACAATTCGGCAAACCAACTCTACAATCTCTTTATTTATTTGAAGACGATCGAACTTTGTCAATAAACAAAATCTTTAACCTTGAACAATCTTCCCCTGTTTATTCAGCACATTGAATCTGAAGAAAAACAAGTTCCCCTTTATACAAATCAGAATCTTCAGATCAAAGTCCTTTAGCTTGAACAAATCATTAGAATCTTCGGAATACTTTTCATAAGAAACTTTAACAATCAACAATCAATCTTTAAATAGTAAGGCTCAAAGCTACGTGCACTAAGCTTGTCACCTATATATCATGAAATAATCAATCTTCAAACATCTTCAAGTAACTTTAATCTGAATCTTTTACTCTTTTGCTCAATCAACAATCTTTGAATCTAACGGCTTTTCAACCTTAGAAACAACAGATTTAGATTCAAATCTTTTAAAACAAATGAATACTTCGTTAGTCTCTGTCAGCTCTGATTGCTCCCCCTCAACATCAGTATTAAATCGATGAATATCTTTTCGCATGTGACTTCGTGTTCATTTCTTTACATGTGAGTTCATGTGTTGGCATGTATCTTTGATATATAAATTCTCCCCCTCATGATGATTAGGAGAATTCTGAGCATCATGAACGATCAAAGACTATAAATCATTGTATTTGTATAAAAACACAACTATTAGCTCCCCCTCAAAAAGACATCTCCGTCAGAACAATTTGCTCCCCCTTAAAAATTGATCTATTGTGAACAAATTGCTTCGGTATAAAAAATGGGTAATCAACTAATATAGAA